>OX421411.1:19536824-20939995 GCA_949126875.1 Lochmaea capreae
GGACATGCCCTATTGTTGAGCTTGCATATTAATACTATAAAATAATACTATAAAATTAATATAGGTTAATAGCTGTTTGTTGTTTGATAATTTTTCATCCTGTCTATTGTTTATTGTTTTACCACCGTCGTATTGTCAATGTCAACTGTCGTTGGCGCTTGTGTTTATATGGAATGTCATGGTAAATTATTTAAGGTTATGTAAATGGTGATGGTTTGTTTATTTTAATTGAGTTACATTTCAAGGAAAAAATAAGTATCTTGCGTAGCTGGTGCTAGATGTTTAGTTAAAGGTAAGTTTCTTAATATTATTGTGTGTTGCTAAATAGTAATGGCAACAATAAAAAATATTCCACACATTTCTACACAATATGCTTATAATTGCACAAATATGTACTCGTAAATTACTGATTTTTTTGTGTTGTTACAGATTGAGAGTGAATCAAATGAGGAAGGTACTTCTCTTGAATAATTCCAACTATAATTATATGGTCACAGCAAACACCAATTTTTGTTCCAAAAAAGACAATTTCAAGATAGCGTTGGTGAAATATACAAATTGTAATTTGTTCAGTTTTTATCATGTCTCATAATTGGCTATCATCACTTATATAACAAACTGTAAATAGGATGAGGTTGTTGTGCTATAAGTGGAATGCAGAAAAGTAAACCAAAAAAATTTGCAGAGATTGTGATATCCTATCATATATGAATTGTTCTGTAAAATAAGTGTATGACATATAAAAATAAAAATTTAATAACAGTATACATTAAATTGATTATTAATAAAAATAATATACTCACCACAGTAAGAGTACTCATGAAAGTGGAATGGAAGCATTTAAAAAATATAAATAGGTATATAAAAAATTAAATAGCAAAAATTCTTTCCTACAGGTCATTATTTATTTATTTATAAGGAACTCTTGAAAACATTCTTCAACTGTGGAAGATTTTCAATTTAGGGCCAAATCTAATACAGTATTCTTGAACATCTTTTTATATTCTTTGATTTGGATAGTGTAAGTTGTTGAAAAGTCTAACACAAGCACAATTTGTTGTTTTTTCTGTACCCGCCAGGCTTTGTGGTGGCTGATTATAATTTATAATTGTGTCATTGTCAATGCTGTAAGTAGATTATGCTATTTTGAAGATGAACCTCAAACTTTATATAGGTAGGTAAGTAGGTACCTACATCATATTGCAACCATGATATGACATAATACCACTCACTTCAAATAAAAATTTAAATACACAGCTTCTTTTTCTTGAAGTACATCAAAAATAGGAGGAAAATTCAGGTAATAAAAAACTTTTACATATTCTTGAAAACATTTATTGGTTAAATAAAATATTACAGGGATCTTTCCATGTTTATAAACATATTTGTTTTTAGTAAAATATATTATGTTCAACAAATAAAATATGAAACATTAAAAAACACAAGTGGTACATTCTAGAAAATAAGTTACATAGCATCTATATATTGCTTAAAAGATAATTCAAAATTAGAACTTAAAATCAGTTGGGTTCTTATCACATCAATTCTTATTGTATGGCGAACCAAATAATGTTTTTCTCCGATTAGCAGCAAATATATAAATCAGCAAAGTGATTATAGTCAATTGGAATAAAACATTTAACGTAAACATTTATTTGCAATTATTACATTTTTAACACTTTTTACAAGAATTTAAAAACATATGTTCAGTTGTTATTAACATTGATGGTAAAATTACTACGTACTGTCTGTCTATTATATAATTTAAATATATCGATATTTTTTCGCAAAACTGTCAGAAATTTCGTGAATTGTCAAACAATAATAATTATGGCAACCATTCCAACAATTGCGATTTCTATCGAATTTTATTTTAATTGAACACTACAGGAAAAAAATAAAGAGATTGTGGGAATTGTAATGATTTGCAAATACAATATACTCCTATATCATTATGTACAATCAGAGAGAAAATTATATGTTCAGCTCGGCAGCAAAGTAGATTGACTGCCTTATCTGAATTCAGCCTTGGCAGTCAATCTACTACTTGGCTGCCTAGTTAAACAAATAATTTTCCTACCTACTGGACTTTCAAAAATATCAACATTACAAAAAAGACAATTGAATATATTCACTCCAACATCAATTAATACTTACTGTATTTGATATATACCTATATAAAAGAATTTCAGATCTATGTAGTTTTATAACGCCAAAGCGGCACGGTAGCAGCAAAATTGAAAACATTTATCTCCAAAACTTTCTATTGATTGTGTTTTTCTGATAATTTCAATAAATTAAATTATTATAAACTTCCTGATTTCCTAATAATTTCTATTGCTAAATGTAGATCTGCTGTACTTGATATTGCTGTTCGTTTTTAGAGGAACTGTAGCATGAGTTTGGCATTTGGAAGTAAATAGATAGTTGGTAGTTGGCTTTTTCATTAGTAAGTAATGTTCTTTCTTTGGGAAATATTGAATATTTTGAGCTTCCCTGCTTATCTTATTTTACGATCCTCTTACGCCTTAAAATGAGTGTGACAAATAATATAATTTGCCTTAAATGCTAAGGTTAACGTGAAAATATTTGAAGTGCCTACAATTGGCCAGAATATATACAAAGATAAGGGTGTTTACGTATTTATATTTTTTATCATTTTAGTATAACTTGACATCTTTTCACAACATACATTTTTACCATTATTGTTAATTTCGTTTCAACTTTTATTATAACATGTAAACACTATTTGTTAGGTTAACTAAAAACCGTTTTACACGTGCGAGAATTATTGCGAAATTCACTCTGGAAATAATATTTGTGGTTTTCATATGAATTTTGAAAACATTTCACTGCTCTACTGCTTGACACATAATATTTTGACCACTAAAAATTTCATAAGAATTCATGCCATATAGTTAATGGTTGAAAACGACAACAAATAATGACACATGACGCCATTATTGTTTTTATCTTATTTTCGGCTTCTGCGTCGTTTCTCGCGCAATTCCTAGTTTATTTTCATTCCGAAAATGTTGGCAATAATTCTTTGGCGTGTAAAACAGCAAGAATTTTTCTTTTGATAATTTTCAGAGTAAATTTGGCAATAATTCTCGTACGTGTGAAACGGTTCTTAGTTGGTATACTTCCCTTTATCTTCCGGCAAATTTGCTACTCTCGCGACATCTACTATGAAAACCGATTATAAATCGATTTATAATCGATTCATGATCAATTTGTAATGGATTTATAATCGTTTTATATCTAGCCTTAGATTTCAAAATATTTTTGTCCAAAGTTGTCATTTATTTTCAGAGGAGTGAGCTAGGAAAAAAATTAGTTATATATAATTAGTTCTTGATCACGATGTTTGTAGGATGACGAGACAGAAGGATGTACAATGGGCCAATTGTGTGCTGTGGGGTGACCCACACCCTTCAAATTCTTACATACACAAATGTATCAATTATTAATCCATTCATAATCGGTTTATATTCGTTGATTAATAATCCATAACAAATCGATTATGAATTGATTATAAATCTTTTATGGAGTACAGCAGGAACGCTATAGAAAAAACCCTTCCAGCTGCCGTTATCAAGAATTATGAAAAAGAATCAATCGAGTATTTCCTATTAATCTATTATTTTGGATTAACTCATTATTTCCAAATTTTCGATTTTTTATTATTTGATCATTATCGATTATTTCCAATTATTCGATTTTCAAAAAATATATCGATTAATCGATCGATTTATAATCAACTTAATCTAAGAATTCAAAATATTTTCGTGAGTTTTAAGTTGTCATTTTTTTAGAGGCAAAAAGAGGAAAAAATTAGTTGAATAGTTCTTGATCACGATGTTTGCTAAAACTTTTTAACATCAATTAATCGAAAATAATCAATTTTCGAATACTGGTAATTAATTATTCTCCCATATTCTTGATAATGGCAACAGGACCGTTACCGAAAGAATAAAAATAGAGTTTCAACATCGTAATTAAGAACTATTATATTCAACTAATTTTTTTCCTCACTCCTTACGCTCCTAAAAATTGACAACTTGGAACTTACGAAAATATTTTAATAAATCGATGATCAATTAATAGAAAATAATCAATTAATAGAATAATTTAAAATAATCGATTAATCGAAAATTATGAAATGATCAAAAAAATCGGAAATGGACGAGTTCTATACAAGGGAATTGCTGCCAACATAACGAGCAAAAAAATATTGAAAAAGGTTAGTCGCATAAGGAAGTGATTTTTCCAATCTATGTTTAGTTTTTCTTATATATTTTGAGTCCCTTTACCACCTATGTTGTACCCGAAAAGTTTGGAGATTTACCCGAGAAGTTTGTAGGTCAATTTAGGTTGGGGAATTTTATATCTTACAGTTGACGAACAGCTAATGACAGCTGTCTATACATGTTTATTTGGCTTTGTTTGTGTTCTTTGTGTTTCGTCAACTGGATGCAAAATACCCCAAACTAAAATACCTCTAAACTTTTTGGGTACAACATGGGTGGTAAAGGCGCTCAAAACATATTAGAAAAACTAAACATAGATTGGAAAAACCACTTCCTTAAGCGACCAACCTTTTTCAGGTTTTTTGTTGCTCGTTATGTTGGCAGCAATTCCCTTGTATAGAACTCGTCCATTTGGAAATAATCAATTCATCCAAAATAATCGATTAATCGGAAATGCTTGATTGATTCTTTTTCATAATTCTTGATAACGGCAGCCGGGATAGGTTTTTTCTATAGCGTTCCTGCTGCCATTATCAAGAAATTAGATCATTTCTCCGAGTACATTAAGAATAGATATAAACCGATTATAAATCGATTCATAAAGATTTTTAACCTAACCTAATATTGTTAAACGATTATCAATTTACTGTGGCCCTTGATCCAGCGTAAAGTGATTCGTTGTTGCTACATGCTTCGATCAGGGGCAGGTGACACTCCAGTGTCCAGTACTAGGCCTGATGTGATACGTGGTCTGTTCAGGGCTAGTAGTGCTTATCTACTATCCGTAAGGATGTGAATTTTATTACCTGTGGTGTTTCTTCTGGTAATCTCTTTTGCGGCAATGTAAACAGCAGTGATATCAGAGATCTGGAGTAAACTCCACATCCTGAGCCCATTTTGGTTTTAGAGCCATTCGTGAATATACAGATTGCGCCTCCGTCTGATGTGTCTTGTATGTTATATTTAATGATTTACTTGTAGTGCCTGTGAAAGGCACGTTAGGGTGAGATTGCGTCCATATTTTCATGCAGCAGAGGAACCTCATTGAATGCCGCAAGCCAAATGTTACGTCTCTTATATTGTCAAAAAAATTTTACATTGGAACATGTACACTTTGATATAACATATTTACAAATGTCTTTGGAATTAAAAGTCAAAAAAATATAGTTTAAAAAAACTAAAAATCACGCTTTTATAATAGGATGAACTTAAAAGTAGAAAATAATTTCAATGTATAAGTTAATAAACAATAAATAGTGTTATTGTGGAACAAATGTGGAGTGCTTTTTAAGAACAGTTATATGGAGCACCCCACGCTTTTTCCACAATAATACTATATAATGTTTATTAATTTATACATTGAAATTATTTTCTACCTTTTAGTTCATCCTATTAAAAAACCGTGTTTCTTAGTTTTCTTAAACTATATTTATTTTCCACTTTTTGGATTTCGACAATAAGAGAATCCTTTTGATCAACCCTCATATTAAATTCTTTTCGAAATTATTATCCCTGTATCATCTATCATGTTTTTGATCAACCCTCGTATTAAATCCTTTTCGAAATTATTATCCTTGTATCCTCTACCATCCCTTTGATCAACCCTCGTATTCAATTCTTCTCGAAATTGTTATGTTTGTATCATCTATCATCCTTTTCAACGACCCTCGTTATTGCTATACCATAATATAAATACCAGATGAGAGTTACAAACATACAAACAAACATACAAGTGAAGCTAATAAAAGCGTATTAAATACTACCTTTATTTTTGTTCTTCCGAAAAAGGGTCCAGAACAATTTATTTGATATTAAGTTTCGATTACCATCCTTACTATGAATTTTACAACGCATTTTTGCATTCCAATCCATTTAGTGTACACTTCAGGTACGTATAATTTATACTTCTTATACAATCCGTATAAGTTGTATAAGTTATACAGTACCCAAAGTGTAGGAATGACATACATATATATATATATTGCTCTCTAGTATTACAATCAAATACATGAACAAGGTGAAGAGAGGGTTACAAAATATTAGAGTATTATCTGATTAAAAAAATAAACAAATAGAATAAAGAGTAGAAAAAGTTTGAAAAGAAAATATATATAGATATTAGATTATTACATAAATTGAACTAGGGATTGAGGTGCCATCAGTTATTCATTTATGATGAACGATCTTAATTTCATCGCTTCGCTGAGGAATTTAAATAGTTTTTTCAATACAGAGATATCGTTTGAGGTTAATAAAGCATCTAAATCATCTGAATATCTTTCGGATTTGACAAATATAGTTCTTAAGCCGCTATACATATATGTTCGAGTGATTCGGGTGTTAATTGATTACAAATTGAGCAGGTTAGTTTTGTCTTAATTGCATACGGGGTGTTATTTAGATATATGTACAAATTTTCTACATTAGCAGTTCGCAATTGTGCCATTAATCTCTTGATATGAAGGGGTAACGAGTATTTCATATAGTTGGTTGTTTCAAATGGGATGTGGTCTCCTAATAAGAATTTGTAACCAGAATTATAAGTGCTAAGTAGAATTTTATTCATGTCTTCTCTATAATTGTGACTCAAGAACTTAGATAAGATATATTCATTATCAATGACTCATATATGGGAAATATTTAATTCGAGCTGGCAATATTTTTCTAAACAAGCTTGTAATTGACTAATCCAATTATATTTTAAGTTGACATTATCAGCATTATATAGTTTTTTTAAGCGGACAAGTGCTTTGTGAGTGTATCTGTTGTTTTCATGATTTGATATTCTATTCAGAAGCTCTATAGCTTGCTTTATAATAAAATATCCCAGCTTAGAAATATTAACCTCAGTTCGAATTACATATGCGGCTGTACAGTTTTGTAAAAAAAGTAGGTTTTTTCAAAAATTATTTTGCATTTTTTCAGCTCCTTCTAAGTAACGTAGGGCCCAAATACTGCTAGCATATGTGAAAGTGGGTACGACTACGTTATTATGTAGGGTTTTAATTGAGTTTATATCTGAGATGTGTGAACAATTTATGGTTTTTAGAACTAAGCCTTGGGACAGTCTTGCTTTCTGCTCCCGGTTTTTGAGGTTGTTTATTAACAGTCCGTTAAATGAAAAGATTACACCAAGATACTCGTAAGAATTAACTATTTCTATTTTAGAGCTTTTACATGTGAATTGCGGTTGTTTGCCCAAGTTAGATCCTCTCCGGAAGACTATAATTTTTGTTTTTGAAATGTTAACCTCAAGATTAAATTTATCGCAGTATGACTTTAAGATTTTTATATTATGATACATTTCAATTTGTGACTCAGCAAATAGGGCTAGGTCGTCAGCATACATTAGCATGTTAATGTTCGTTGTTTCATCCAATGTAACTATGTACTATTATGTTTTTTGAAATAACTATCCAGATCAGAAATAAATATGGAGAAAAGAAGGGGACTGAGCGAGTCGCCTTGTAAAACACCTTTCGTTATTTTAATTTTATCTGAGATACTGCCGTTTTGTTGTATATAGAAATGTGCTGAGTTATATAAGGAAAGAAGAATTCTAAGAATTTTTGAACTAACGCCTTGTAAATAAAGGTTTTCCCAGAGAACGCTATAATCCAAGGAATCAAAAGCCTTTCTAAAATCAACGAATAAAACAAAAAGTTTCCTTGAGGAAAGACGTAAATAGTTATTAATAATTGCATAAAATATGAAAATGTTATCATTGCAATCGCGAGATTTACGAAATCCTGTTTGGCATTCTGGTAGTATTTCACAGTTTTCAGCGAAGTTTGTAAGTCTAATATTGATAAGCTGTGTAAACAGTTTTGTTTTGTGGTTAAGAACCGCTATGCCGCGGTAATTGTTTGGGTCTCCTAATGGTCCTTTTTTTGGAAGTGAATCATTTTAGAAATTGCCCATGTAGAAGGTATTCTTTCTTCATGAAAGATTCTATTGAATATATTTTTTAAATAGAATATCCAATCAATGGGCAAATTTTTAAATAATTCGTTAGATATGTTATCATCGCCTGGTGCTTTATTATTCTTTGCAAGGTTTAAAACATGATACATTTCTTGTATAGTGAAGGGAGTATCCATATATGGATGTAATACATCCGTGAATTGGATGTTTACGAGTGGGGTGGGCTTATAAAAAACTTTATAGAAAGTTAAAAATTGATCCATTTCGATAGCACTTTTCATGTTTTTATTTTTATTCAATTTAATTTCCTTCCAGAATTCGTTAGGGTTTTTTATGTTTTCAAATTTCACTATCTGATTTTTTTGGTAAGCACTTTTCTTCTCTTTAATTAATTTTCTAAACTCCTTCTTAGCTGTGTTGTATATTCTTATATTGTTAGGATTAAAGATTTAAGATTTTTTTTTGAAGAGTTGAGCTGTTTTTTTAAATTGACACACGATTTGTCAAACCATGGTTTTGAGTTAAAGTGCATGAACGTGTTAAACGTATATATTTTTTCCATGCCCAAAAACCTACAGGATTTAATAATAGCATCATTTAATTGGTTATCTAATAGTTCAATCACATCTGTGTTTTGATTTATGTTGTACTGTGATATTATATTCTTATATGCTTGCGCTTTTGAAATATCCCATTTGTAACTTTTTGTAACTTTTTGTAAGGATTTGGGAGTTTGGAGTGTGTTCGCTTTCTAAAGAATGTTGTATAGCTAAAGTACTAACGCAGCTTACGTGATCTGAAATAAAGTTTGTGTTAAATCCGAAATTTAATATATTATTGATACTGTTCAAATTAGTCCAAACTAAGTCGATTACCCTGCTACCTGTCTGGCCTATGTATGTATACTGTATAGTCACCTTGAAAATCGTCGAATCTGCCGTTAAGTGTGATAAAACTCAAGTTTTCCAATAATTCTACTAAAAGCCTGCCTCTTAATGTAACGGTGTTGTCTTTTGATTCGCGAGGTTCAATATTTAGCTGTATATTCTGAGGATCGCTATTTTTGAAACTATTAACATGGCCTCTTTTTGCATTAAAATCGCCATAAATGATTAATTGATCAGAAGGGAATTTACTGATGACACCTCTTACAGTCTCTTCTAAAAGCTCTATACACATGTGGTCATTTAGACCTGGTTTTAAATATGCAGCACCTAAGATAAAATAAGTAAAATTTATATTTATCCTTATAAATAGCCACATGTTACAAACATCGACAATTTCAATAGATTTTATTTCCTTCATATTCCTGGAAATCAGTATTAAGATACCTCCGCTACCCCTGCCCCTTTGTTTATCTCTTAGAGCTGTGCTACAGTAAAAGCTATAGTTATTCAAAAACTCAGGAAGTGCAGGGTTAGTGGAGGTAATCCAAGCTTCTACCAAACCTATTATTGGAAATTTGCATAAATTACTAATATCTCGCGGATCAAAATCATTCAAACTGTTTATACCTTGGCAATTCCAAAACAGCATATTTAAGTGGTTAATGTCAGAATGTTTCACTTTATTTTTTTTAACGAGAAAGAAATCCAAACCACCGCTTTTGACTACATTGGCGTCTTTTCTCTTTGTTAAACGTTTTCTTTTCTGGCTGTGCTTTGAAGTTGATGAAGCTTGGGTTTGATTTTCGGACTCGTCTCCTTCCAAAGGGGAGTCTTCTACATGCAACTTCTGTACACTATACTTTTGATTCATTGATTGACTCTGATCTTTGGCCTGGGGTTTCTTATTATCATTAACATAAACTTGATTGTTTCTAATGATCACGGCTTTACCTTGTGCCTTTAAACCATTTGCGATCTTTCTATTTTCCATTTTTTTAATATAGTTTTCTCTATTCATATCTTCGTTAACACTAAAGGATGTTCCCTTTAAATTAGGACAGTTTCTCAAAATTTCGTATTTTTTGTGCAGCGATACTAAACTCAATAGGATTGGCCGGTTTTTATTTTCCTTTTTTCCCAACCTTCGTACGTAATTGATTTATTTGTAATCCATGTCTATTTTAATCTCTTTTCTGCAAAGTTCCACTATCGTTTCAAGCAGTTCTGCATTGCGTTTTTCAAATTCTGGTATACCTCTTATGACTAAATTATTTTTTCGTTCATTGATTTCTTTTTTCGCTGCTTGTAACTCATTTTCCATTATTGCAAATTTATCGGCTATCTCTAAAGATTTTGTATTAAACTCTGTTTGTAGATTGTTGATATTAAAGGTTAATTCGTCTGTTCGAAAACTAGTTCGAACTAAAAAAGGTACCTACATAATTTATTTCAACTTTTTATTTACCCTGTACGGAGAATTATGGTTCATCACCGCCCCTCTCCACGTAGGTCGAGACCAGTCTGAACAAACAGCCCCTCCCCGGGTAGTATCTGGCGACAGCATTTTTAAACAGACAAAAAGAGCAGAGTTGAATCTGGGTTAAAAGAAATAAGTCGGGAACGTTGAAGTTCTCGCAAGGTGTTTTTAAAGTAGAATAGTTTTAATTTAATTCAGTATCGAAATATAAACGATTGACAACAACCCGAAACCGGTGAAGGTTTTTTTTTGTGGTATCAACATTATAGCTGAAGTTTACTTATTACATCATAATATATACTTCACTGGAACCGATATCAAAAGATATTCGAATTTGTAGTAATTTACGAGTAATTCAATTTTGACTACGTTCTACTTACAGAACCATTGCAACTTTTACAATATTGTCTGTCAAACTTGTAAGGAACAAAAGTGAGTTTAATTATATGTGAGTTGTGCCAAGAAACATTAATCTACAGGGAGAATCAAGAATGGTTGTGCGTGCTTACTTTATTTCACAAATAATATACTGTCGATGTACAAACGACTTCAAACGACTTCATTGGGTAATACCACGGAACTTTGTGTAAATTCAACAAGAAAACTTTGGTCGTGTGACTTTAATAAAGGTCTTTTCTATGTTATAGTTAAACTTATCTTCGCATTGTTTTTTTTTTGCTATTAATGTTCGTATCTAATTTAAATTGAGTTAGCACTTTTCTTTTCGCTAGTTCTAATATTTAGGAAGAACGGCCGTTCAATTTAGGTTATAGGTAAGTGTTATATGTATTTTACAGGATATCAAACTTTTCGTTTCTGATAGATTTTTGCGAATTTATAACCTCTTGTATGGATTAAATTTGTTATTTGTTGTCTAATTTAAGTTGTCTTTAATCAATCCTCGCTTTAATCCTAAACCATTAATTTAATTTAAAGCTCTAATTAGATACCAGAGCCTTTGGCTGATGCAGATGCTAAATGAAGACCTTGAGTCTAACTTTTTTTATTTATTCTTAGCGTAACCTCCAACATTTAAATGATATTTAATCCTTTAATTGCAAAGTTTAATAATGTAATAGTCTTTAATATTCCATATCCAAAATTCGCTGACAAACCCTACGAGGGTCGAAAAAATTGAAAACTAAGCATTTTAAAAAATAATAACTACTTTCTTTTTATTACTGCAAAGCCATATATCGATGTCCCACCTTTAAATTTTACACAAAGGTTGAAAATGTAATAGCCTTTTGTATTTCATGATGTTGATAAAGGAGTGCAACAAGAAGCTTCATTTTTACCCGTTGATAATTCTAATAGTAATCAGTATTTCGAAGACAACACTAGTGTCACTGATATTTTAAATGTTACTCCACGAAATTCCCAAGATATCCCTATTTCAATGAAGAATGTATACTTTGAAAACAGCGATAAGTCTCCTAAAGAATTTGAAAATGTTATGGATGCTGCTTCCAGAAATGTGAGGAAAAATTTCAATTTCAGTAATTGCGCGTTTTACGAGGGTTCTTTTAAAATGTCATCACAAGAATTTTCGGATATAAATGTTAGTGGTAAATAACACAAATATTTTACCACCATACGACATTTGGGCGTCGGCCTAGCACTGTAGTGGAAAGCATCTGATGCGATAATTACAGTGAAGCAGTGTCAAGTGCGATTAGTACTTGGATGGGTGACCGGCCCACTGGGGAAGACCGTCGTGTAAATAGCCCGTACAGCCTGCAGCGGAGTAGCATATCACAGCTCACAGGCATTATACCAATGAGCACGAGGTATAATGTAGGTATGCCGTCTTTCGGAGGAGACGTAAAACCGAGGTCCCGAGTCCATGGATGTTGGGCTCGATAAAGAACTCTACCACTGGTTGGAACACCAGTGGGCTCGGCAAAATTTCCGGTTAGGGGTAGGGTGCTCCCGGCGTCGGTGATTAGCCTCAGTCGCAGAAATAGGCCGACGTAAAATAACAAATTTAAAAAAAATCGACATAAATTTAAAAATATCAACAGTGCCTGCGTGTCACATTTTAAGAAATCATCTTCTGATAAATACAAAACAGTATTCACTACCTATATAATATGCTTACTGTAGTCATCATAAACAGTGCAAAACGTTTGTTGTTCGTCTTCGAAGACAACATTCGTATGTTGTTGGTAGTGTTCATAGCTCTTTTCGCGGTATTTGCCATACGTCCGTGCTAACGAGCGGCAATTGTTATCAACTAAATTAGTTTAATCAACCTCTTCTTCTGTTCGTATGACAGATATTAATTTTACACCAAGTAGCGAAATAGTCAATGGAAATCTGGAAAATATCAAGTCTCTAGTGGTCTACAGGAAAATATAGTCAGAAGCGATTTCGCAATTAGATAGAGATGAATATGACTAAGGATCTACGATTAAAGAAGAAGAAACACCCTGAATATATTTTAAGAACAATCTACGATTTCGACGGTTATCCACATACCTGAAAACCAATTTTTATGCATCTCGGTAAATTGTATTAGCTAAATATAGAGAAATTAAATTGAACATTCCAAAATCGGGTTGTGCTAGGGGCATCAAACGGAAATTGGACCTAAAAGCACAGATTAATAGAAAGTCAATGCTCGCGACCGAAAAATGTGCAAAAAAACGGAAAATGAAACAAAATTACTTAACTCTTTCGGTCCTGGCGTACACTGTAGTGTACGGCAATTCAAATCTATCCTAATACAACATTTATTTCGATTATGACCATTGCGTCCCAGCATGCACTTGAGTGTACCTACATCGTAACAACGTTATAATACGTGTGGTGCCCTCTATGGGCACAGAAATGAAAAATTCGAGCGGAATCGACAAGAAGTGATGTGTTTAGTATTTTTTTTGAGTTTGTGTGTGGATTATCAGAGTTATACATTTTTTAGTTATAAACAACACTTCAAACTAACTGTCTAAAATACTAGTAAGTGCTTTGGTTTTTCGTCAAATATAGACCCGTACACTATCGTGTACATTGGGTCTTGGTGAAGGAAGTAAATGTACACAACTTATTTTTTGAGAGTTTGTAAAAAGGGTACTCTTTCATCATTTTTGAGTGAAAGACTGTTTACTATTTGGAAAATAATGACTCAGACCTTGATATTTTGAGCGAAGATGATGACGGATGGGATATTGATTCTCATATACCAGAAGGTTTGTTTGAAATTGATGATTTCCAAATTGCATGTTAGCTAATCAGATGTATTTAAATTGTTAGGTGCGCAGTTTGGAATGGATGAGCCCGAAACTCCTGATTTGGAACCTGAGCAGGATGAGATATTTGTAGATGTTCCTCATGTTCCTGTGCAGGATGTAGACGTTGAAATGGCCGAACCTTTCATTGAACTTGTAAACCACCAACAAGTTTCCGATGAAATTTCGCAAAAAGAGCCCAAAGCAAGTAAAACTGCATGTATAAATTTGTACTATATAGAAAATGAACTAACACACAAAAAAAAGTGAATTTCTTGGGGCAGAAATGTACAATACTTCACCCCAAACATAATATGGTTTCATACAATGACTATTCAGCCGGTAGAATTGGAAAGTCCCCTACATTTTTTCCGAAAATATTCAACTAATAATTTATTCAACCTTATGTACAGCCTCATGTTAGGTTCTCTCCAACCTGTCAGGGTGAGTTGGAAACTTTTGTAGCTCTGCATATCCTAATCGGAAACCTGAATTATCCCAGAGTTCACTGTTACTGGGAAAATAAATTGGGAATTCCTATTCACAAACCATTTACCATTCTAACATTACGTTATCAACTAGTTTAGGAAGCAAAAAAATTAGATATCAAGCTTCAATACCTGCATTTAAAGAATTTAAAGATAATAATTATTTTATTGATTTTATTTTATATGATTTCCATGATTTTTACGATGGAATAATAGGGTTACAAGATTTAATTGACATGAATTTAAATATTGATCTTATTAATAAGAAGTTAATTAGTAAATCTGTAGAAATACCATTTAAATACAGAGATAATAACGATATTGAATATTCATTTTCCATAAATGTAAATGAAAGATGCATAAGACAACTCCCTATCAGTGTAAGTGATGGTGAAATTCTAATAGATTCTCAAAAAATAGAAAACATTGAAATTCCTCAAACTTTTTCGATTGCTAAAAATGGATTTGCCCTTGTTGAAATACAAAATTATACAGATAAATCGATATCTACTATTTTAACAAAACCAATCAAAGCCAATAGTTTCAATTCATCACACTATGAAACGGTTAAGTTCGAAAATTTTACTAATTAATTTAATGAAAATCACTTAATAGAATCAAAAACTGATATTCGTACCGAACATATGAATAAAGAGGAAAAACTTAAAATTTCCAACGTATGTAAAGAATTTTCAGATCTTTTCCTAAAACCCAATGATTAATCAACATTTACATCTAAAATTGATCATATAATAAGAACTAAGGACGAAATACCTGTACATTCGAAATCCTATAGATATCCTTATGTACATAGAGATGAAATAAAACGTCAAATACAAGAAATGTTAGATAAAGGAATAATAAGACCTTCATGTTCACCATGGAGTTCACCAATTTGGATTGTAAGTAAAAAAAAATGGACGCCTCCGGAAAACAAAAATGGAGACTGGTAGTAGACTATAGAAAATTAAATGATAAAACAATGGATGATAGATATCCTTTACCTAATATCTCTGATATCCTAGATAAATTAGGTCGTGCTCAATATTTTAGTACGTTAGATTTAGCTAGCGGATTTCATCAAATTCAAATGAATGAATCCTCAATAGAAAAAACTGCATTTAATGTCAATGACAAGCATTACGAATTCCTAAGAATGCCTTTTGGATTAAAAAACGCACCATCTACTTTTCAACGAGTAGTTAATGAAGTCCTTAAAGACTTACAAAACAAAATTTGTATGGTCTATATGGATGACATTATTATATTTATTACGAGTCTTCAGGAACATTTGCAAAACCTAAAATCAGTCTTTATTAAATTACGCGAAGCACAATTCAAAATACAATTAGATAAGTGCGAATTCCTCCGTAAAGAAGTGGAGTAAAGTCTAACTAAACTCAGTGTGATGACCATAAAATAAAGCAATGTTGTCAGATATATTTTCTAAAATTGTTGGGCTCACTATACAAATGATTTCCATTACTTCAGTAAACTGTTAGCTTGTGATGTTCTCAGAAAGCTAGTTTGGAAATATTTTAAAAAAATACATAATATAAATTTATTAGTAAGCATTAAAAAAGTCGCTCGAAATTGCTGTAAAAAGAGAAATTAACTAAAACAACTTTTTGTATGCCTACTATATTTAAGAAAATTTCGTATATCTGGCAACGCCCTGGCAACTCATCACAGGTGTTCACGAACTTCCGAGACAATACAATCATCAAGAACATTATTGTTTATATTATAACGGAGTAACGGATCGTTTACAGGCTGTTAGTGGGGTCAAACTAGCATTATACCTGTAACTTTTTTCGGAAAAGTCGGATCGACATGCGGTTTTTCTTAAAATGTTGTAAAAATTATTAGTAACAAACCGTACATCTAACCTCTGTACGCTCGGACATTTATAATTATTGATTTAACAAATTGGACAATTTTCTGTGGGGGTTGACGAGAGTGTGGAAAACATGACTGTCCGTTCAATAAACAGGTCTGGAAAACTTTCCCGGGTCGGTTTTCAATACCCTCATTATCTCGAAGCTATTGTTTATTGTTAAATTGTTGTAATCACGCTAATTAACAAATTGATATCTCGACTCCTGAAATCATTAGAGCTCTCGATTCTTTTCCAAAAACTCTGGGTCCCCGAGGAGGAGCATGCCCACAAAGTTGTGGCACACAATTGTTTATTGTTAAATTGTTGTAAACTCACTAATTAACAATTTGATATCTGCTCCTGAAATCATTAGAGCTCTCGATTTTTTTCCAAAAACTCTGGGTCCCCGAGGAGGAGCATGCCCACAAAGTTGTGGCACACAATTGTTTATTGTTAAATTGTTGTAAACTCACTAATTAACAATTTGATATCTGCTCCTGAAATCATTAGAGCTCTCGATTTTTTTCCAAAAACTCTGGGTCCCCGAGGAGGAGCATGCCCACAAAGTTGTGGCACACAATTGTTTATTGTTAAATTGTTGTAAACTCACTAATTAACAATTTGATATCTGCTCCTGAAATCATTAGAGCTCTCGATTCTTTTCCAAAAACTCTGGGTCCCGAGGAGGAGCATGCCCACAAAGTTGTGGCACACAATTGTTTATTGTTAAATTGTTGTAAACTCACTAATTAACAATTTGATATCTGCTCCTGGAATCATTAGAGCTCTCGATTTTTTTCCAAAAACTCTGGGTCCCCGAGGAGGAGCATGCCCACAAAGTTGTGGCACACAATTGTTTATTGTTAAACAACTATTTATTGTGAAATTGTTGTAAACTCGCTAATTAAAAAATTCATTACTCTGCTCCGAGGAATATCGAAGTAATAGGATTTACTCAGAATTCTCAGTTAAGGGCTGTTAATTGTTGTTCGATTGCAGCTGTGAAGATAACAGGAAAGTCAACAGAATAATACCATGCGCTTTCATTGATTGTTTTAATTGAAAAAATACATTGTTAGGTCAATTAAACTTTAAATTAAATTAACTGCACAACCCTTCTTAGTGTACATATGTTTTATTTATCATCTTCATAAATATTCTCCTCAATTTCTTCTGTTTCCAAAGAATCAATCACAGAACGATTATTCGTCATGGTCATCTCAAAGGCTGGCGAAAGTTCAATATCGACAGTACTGGGATCGCCATCGTCCGCGTCTTCTGCAAGCACGGGTTTGCAGTTTGTGCAATCATTTACGGCACAATTAGTGCATGCGGCAGTGCAATACAATCCGGCTCTTTTGCATCCACATACTGTTGCACAACCTGTGGTTGTGCATGAACAAAATATCACTTCTAACAGAGAAGCCGGCGCAACTTCATTGATCATCGGAATCGGTTTGAAAAGATTTCTCTTCACATCCGATTCCCAGCCCCAGTCAGTGGGGTCTAAAAGGTTACCCATCCAACATTGGATTTGGAGATAAACTTTTTTAATGTGTTGTAAAGCTGCATCTTCAGTTGGTGGCAAAGAGCTCAAAAGTACTCTTGTCTTCTTAGATGCAACACTTTTGTTGAAATTATGAAATCTAAATTCATTCAACTTCACATCATACCTTTTTGAACCATACAAAGCCAAAATACATTTTATCCCACTGGTGACAAGCTCATCTAGGCTAGCATATGGTTGTTTAAAAATCTTAGCAGCATCTTGTAATTCTTTGGATGTTTTTAATACATCTCCTAGTTTAGTCTTTCCTTTCCCATAAAAAGCAGATGTTGTGTCACATCCTGACATAGCGTGTAAGAATAAAATATTTTCTTTAATTACCGGTGAATGATCTAAACTTTTTGATGAATAAGTTGCAGCGGGTGTTTTACATTTTGGTGGCTTAATGTAAAATATCTCCCTGTCATCAGGTGTTAATGCTACTAAGATGACCAAAACATCAATGTCTTCCGC
This sequence comes from Lochmaea capreae, assembly GCA_949126875.1. NCBI lineage: Eukaryota > Metazoa > Arthropoda > Insecta > Coleoptera > Chrysomelidae > Lochmaea > Lochmaea capreae. Next base: position 19,554,983 of record OX421411.1, read on the forward strand.
GAGAATAGCTACCTTTGAATTATTTGCCGCAATTTCCGTTGCTTCAATACCTGTAGTTACAATAAGCGTATCCGCATCGTCGTTAGCTTGCTTGCATTTAAAATTATTTTCTTCCAAAACTTCTATTAACATTCTAATAAATCTTGATTTATTTTTTGAGCTCGATAGAAACAATTCTTGTGGAATCTCCAACAACATATCTTTTTGAAAATCATAATCGACACATCCTTTCTTGGCACATCTGCGATTTCTTTCAGAAGATTTTGTAGTTTGTCTGTCATAACCGTCAAATACAATGATAACGTTGTTGGCATAATTTGATCGCAAGTAGGTGACAAGTTAACATTATGTATGAAAAAGATTTTTTACTCGTCCAAGGAACTTTATGAAGAAGCATTCCACCATCAATAACAAGTACGCAATCACTAATATTCAGCTCATCATGCTTATGAAATAGACCATAGAGGCTGGATTTGGTATTTTTACGCAAACCAGCCTCATCATAAATAGACATGGGGATTGGTGCAAGTTCGTACGCGAAACATTGCTTCAAGTCTTGTTCACAGTTTTTAAAACGCCGTGACTAGAAGTACATCGGATGTACGAATTTATTTTGTACATCGGCTCGTGCGTTGATCGAAGCGCGCATTCAAATAATATGTCAAATAATATAGCCTAAAAAAGCTTGTCTTTTGTCTGGTTTGTTTATATTATTTTGGAATTTGGATCTTGGGTCATACATAATAATATACTTTTGTTTCTGACTTGAAATAAAATAAAAGTTGTGTTTATAAGTTTCCAGGTTTTGTGATCTAGGTACTTTATTAGAAATAAAAATGAAAGTAGGGGCGATATTCAACAGTGAGAAAGAATTTGTGACGGAATTAAAAAAATGGGAAGATGAAACAAAAAGTATTTATTACAAAAGAAGTAGTACAAATCTGAAGACCGCAAGAAATAAAGGTGTGCATAGACATATTAATCCCAGTCTGCCCTATCAACTTTTATTTTGTTGCATACATGGTGGAAAAAAAGTTCAAAAACAAACCACAGATAACACTCGCAACACAAGGTAAGATAGTTTAGCTTCTGTATAAACATCTTGCAACAATTTCAGTACTTTTTCTCTTCCCAGGACCTTTCAAAAAAATTGTCCAGCAAATATCAGATTAATTGTTTCTGAAGATGGTAATCATCTAACAATAGCTAATACCAATTTTAATCATAATCATGAAACAACAGAGGTAAGTGTGGGAACTTGTTACAATGTTTAGAATGTAACTTTAAATTTTTACTTTTGTTATAGGCTCTTTACAAACATTTACCACAAAAACGCAAGTTAAACCCAGATGAAAAATATAAGGTTGAGGAATTTCTTAAAGCTGGTGGTAATAAAAAGAAAATAAAACATATAATGGAATGTGAAACAAAGAAAATGATTTTATTAAAAGACTTACGGAATTTGGAATATAGTAGAAAATCTAAAGATAATTCACTAAATACTGTGGTTGACTTGCTCCAGCAGACTTATAGTAAGTATTTATTTGAAGGCTATAAATTTCATGTTTAGGTGTACTTATTAAATATGTGGATTTTTGACTAATATATACTTATTTTTAAATTTGTAATTTAACAATGTATTGCTTTTGGAAAGTTTAAATGTATCTTTAATTTCAGGTGCAGATTGTGAGATTTTGGTGGAAAACAATGTGTTTAAAGGGATTTTCTTCCAAACGGATCAAATGATTTCCTCTATGAAAGCATATCCAGAATTTGTTGCAGTGGATGCCACCTACAAGTTATTAAATATCCGAACACCAGTTTACATAATTTTATGTGAGAATTCAAATGGAGGGTCAGAAATTGTTGCTGTGGCTATACTTGTTTCTGAAGACAAGACAAGTATGGAATGGTTTTTAAATACTTTTAAGGAGAAGAACCCATCTTGGATAAATAATCGTGTTATAATGAGTGATAAAGATCTGCTTGAAAGACAAGTTTTAAAAGACAGTTTTCCAAATTCTAACGTCATCATTTGCATTTTTCATTCATTAAAAACATTTAATAGAGAAATTAGCTGTGAAAAAATGGGTATAACCCCAGGACAAAGAGATACAGCAAAAGAGATTTTCCAAAAAATGTTATATTCACAAAGTGAGGAAGAATATGATGACCTCTACAGTAAAATTGATGAGCTACCACAACCAGTAATAGATTATTTCAATTCCAATTGGCATTTAATTAGAGATGATTGGACATTAAATCATAATTTTTTAGAAAATAGTCTAAATAATACAACTAATAATAGATTGGAAAGTATTAATCAAAAATTAAAATCAGTTATTGCCAAAGATTCATCACTGATTGACTTTATTGAAAACTTTTTTTTACTATATCATGGAATGTTAGAAGAAAGAGATCAGGTAGCTGCATATGAGTATTTTAAATTTCCGTTACAAAGATTTAAAGCAGAGAGCCCACAATTGTTGTATAGTAACATATTAACCAATTATGCCTATAATTATGTTCATAAAGAACTTGAGCAGTACAAGAAAATCAAGATAATATCAGAAGGAAACGAACCATACTATACAATTCTGGCTGGAACAAGAACTATTAAAGCTACCGTAGATAGTTGTACTTGTAGAGTACGCATTTCTCTGGTTATACCATGTCGGTAAGTAAAACACAGTTCACTGCACTGTATAAATCAGTTATAGTACCTAATTAAATTGTTAGTGCTTGCCGAATTTTATTGTATTTTAAATCTTATTCATAGTGATTTTTCCTACCTTTACTTTGTGGAATCTATTCATAATAAATAAAATGCAAAATTCCACTATGTTTATAATGATGATAGAAACTCGATTTCTGAAACAATTGTCAGTCTTATAAACATAGTGGAATTTTGCATTTTCCTTAATATTTATTATATTCATTTTAAATCTTGTTTTTTCTATTTTTAAAAATAATCTATTTACTGTGATAGCTTACACTATGATCATCCCATGAACATACTTATATTTATTTTTTTAATAATTTTTGTATTGAAAAATTTTAGGCACATATTTGCTGTTCGAGAAAGAGAAAAAATGTCTTTATTTGAACAATCATTATGTAATACTCGATGGACTCTACTGCATGTGAGGAAACATCAACGGGTATTTCAAAACTGCAATTTACAACCAATTGAAACGCAACATACGAAAGCAACTTTTATAACTGATATGGCTCATTCTGAAAAAGACACAGGAAGGAAATTAACTCGGAAATTAAATAAATTTGAAAAATATAAAAAGTCTATGTTGGTGCTACGAGACATTGCCAGTTTGATATCTGAACAATCGGGAGATATTTTCGATTTATCAATGCAAAGTATTCTAAAGTTGAAAAATTTGTTGTTAGATGGTAAACTTGTGGAAGTGTCTGAATTGTATGAAAATCCTAGTGACAGTGCAGTTACCAAGGAGGTAGTTACACTAACAAGTCCAGATGAAAATTATTTTGATAAACATCTATATCAGAATAGAGATTTGGAAAGTCATAGTATTTATGAAATTAATGAGGAAACTGTAATTACGGAAAATGAAGATATTATAGAACCTACCCAAACTGAAACTTACAATTATTATGACAGAACTGCTGGAGTCGATAGGGCAGCAATTGCAAATTTTCCAGATAATACTGAAATATCTTGCCTCCCTTTGGTCAGTCTCAAAAGTAATGAAATTGAAACAGTGTTTTTTGAAAGTAAAGGCAATCAAAATGACGAAAGTGAAAAACTCAGCCATATCGTCATGAGTGATCATAGCTATAGTAAAAGTAATAACACATCTGATTTAAAAAATTGTCTTGATAGGATAATAATTCCAAAAGTAGCCAAAATAAGAGGTAGACCTAAAGGATGCGGTAAAACTGCTATTGGGTTACCTAAGGTTAAGTGCTTCTCTTTAAAGAAAAAACCTTTTGCCAAAAGAACCGCAAGTGAGAAAAAACTTTTTATATTGAATCTTGTTTCAACATCTTCAAAAGATGTTTATGCCAAAAAGAAAAAAATTGAAATCGAACATTTAAATGCAGATTTACCATATTCATTGCTACATGAAAGTATAAACATAAATTTAATTAGAGAATTTTGCTCCGAAGCCTCTTGGCTCAAAATCACAACAATACTTAGTTGTATGAAAAATATCCCCTGTCCTTGTGCACAGTGTAACTCTACATTAGATGATCGACCAATTATATGTGCATCATGTTTAAAATCATATCATTTATTTTGTGTAGCAAAGAAACAAGTCCCAAAAAAAAGAAATTGGATGTGTAGATATTGTTCAGAGTGAAGATACATACCAACAAGATGTAATTCATTTCTGTAAATTTTATATGTACCTAGTTATTATTCGCTTTTAAATGTTAATAAATTTTTTTTAATACTTTTGTTACATGCATTTTTTTCCTAAAAACCTTTATTCATAAATATTAAGTTTTAAAGCAGAAACAGAAATTCGTTATCATGCAAATATTAAAAAGGAAGATTCAAATTTAGGAAAATCCAGCTTATTTAACTTTATTAAATATTTTCCGACACCTTTTTGGTTCAGATAATAAGTATGTACCTCTATTCGTTTTTGGCACATTTTGTTACTTCAGTAATAATTGCTGATACCTATATTTTAATACTAAAACCTAGCTGCACCATCTTTATAAAAACCTACCAATTTTAATAAGTTTGTCTCGTAATTGTGTATAACCTGTTATAAAATGAAAACTATCCTATAAGTTCTTCATTCATTATTCTGATGTACGAATCAAATATCGCTCTTACTTTCATTTTTATTTCTAATGAGATACCTACCTATAATACATTAATTAGGTATCACACAATAAACAGACATCTATGTTTGCAAAATCCAAAATAATATAAACAAACCAGACAAAAGACAAGCTTTTTTAGGTTATATCATTTGGTCTGTGGGTTATATTATTTGACATATTATTTGAATGCGCGCTTCGATCAACGCACGAGCCGATGTACAAAATAAATTCGTACATCCGATGTACTTCTAGTCACGGCGTTTTTAAAAATACTTATCCTCTGGAAGATGAGTAGAGGATCAATAGGAATTACCTTATCCTTGATCTTGATTTTATTGTAAGCCGTTGAAATTTTGTTGGCTTTTGTTAATTTGCTCGTTATAGCTTTCCCATGTAAGCTTTCCATAGTCTCAATGCCTTTTTCAAACGCTTCATGAGGTAGCATTGTTTCATCTGCAACTACCCCAGTTGAAATGCTCAAGAGCTCAGTTGTCTTTGGGAATGGTGAGTGGACTCTAAACCACTCGTAAAATTTTTGAGCATGTAGATTGTCAGTATTAATTCTTGATGTAGTAGATTCTTTGTGCTGATGAGAATTCGATAATGAAACATTGCACAACTTTTCCATTGCCTGGCACACTCTGTGGCAGGCAACGTACGCGCTCAGCCATTGCATGACAACACTTTTTGATGCTTCTCTCACAAACGCACCTCCCTTAAGATTCAGTTCTCGATTCAGAGTCTGCTCAATAGTTTGATCAGAAAAAATGCCACTTAAAAATTTGTTTGTGCGCCGAACTGTGAAGAAGCCTTTGTTAACAAACTGATCATATTCAAACTCATCCATTAGACTTTCTAACTTTTCCATATCTTGGAGGTAAATCTGGGAACTTTTAGCATATGGAAAATGACCAGACGAATGGAAGAAGGGGATCATTTTCTCCAAACTTTGTAAGTGACCTGACCAATCCCCCATCTTTTCTGCCATGTAGAAATCTTTCAAAATATTTACTAGATTATAGTATCGCACCCATAATTTAGATGTTGGACCTCTATGCTCGAGCTCTATCAGTGTGTCCTCGAAAATGACAGCTAATCTCTCCAAGGCAGGATCTTCTTGTAACTCATACAACTTCAAGGCCACATCGCCATCTCCATCAGAAAAAAGAGCTTGAATTTTTTCATAAAAAACACTGTTATTTTCCATCATATCTTTAAGCTCTGGGCGAGCTTCTAGCTCCTCAAAAATGATTTTGGCCAAGCTAGATTGCAGCAAAATATGAGCTCGGATACCACGCGAAAAATGGCCCCCATTAAGGAGTACATCGGCTGAATTCGGAGCATAGACTTCGCTCAGAGCTTCTTTAATACCACTTCCGCTCATTATGTAGCCTATTGAACCCATAAATGATAACAAAACGTGGAATCCTCCTAAGCGAGCTATAACTTTAACACTTGGGTCAAGTTTATCACCAAAATATTTCAAAATATCTTGACATTTCATGTAAAGTGGACAATCGAAAGTTATGAAACATGTTTTCATCCCTAAAAACTTAGCCTTTTTCAACGAGGTGTTTGATAGTCGTGAATATTGTCCTGTAATCACTAGGCTTCCCATAAATAAAAGGCTCAAATATTACTTGTGAAGTTTCATAATTATATGAATCAGTTAACTGCTCCATGAATCCATTCCAACCCAAAACATTTGGGTTCTTAGACTTTTCTAGGAGCCAAAGATAATTGAATTTCGTAAAATTTGACGGTTTTAAGTTGATGCCTCTATTCTTTGTAAAATATTCTATCTTATCTAATCCTCTGCCTGGAGGGACGTTGTACTCGGAAAAAACGATGTTATTTGAATTTTCCAACTCAGCTTGAGATGGCAGTTTTGACAGGCGTTCAATATCCTCTTCTACCTCTACTGAACTACCTGGCGTAATAATTACTATTGAGCCCATATAATGAAAAGTTGATCTTCCAGTTAAATTATTGATGTTATAATCGGAATTATCGGCCACAAATTGTACAAAAGGTTCATTTGAGACACTGAATGGTTTGTAAAAAAGAGCTGACGCTTCGTATAATTGAGCTTCCCTGTACGAAGCACTGTATCCCAAGTTATGCAACATTTCTATTAACGTCTTGCACCCGAATTTTCTGTGTATAAAAACTGAAAGACCAACATGTAGAGGAGATAAAAATGTTCTCGGGCGTACAGCTGTCATTATAGAATGACAAATGGCACTGCATTTGTTTTTGTAAGATGCTTGACTACTTTTTTTCTTGTCGTTCAGAACGAGTTTTTCCATGAAATATAACAATAATTTGGGAATATCACTATTCAAATCAGACAACAGTTTAGAAGGGCTCAAGTAGTAACTCATATCAGAAACAACGTCCCTGATCTCATTACGGAGGGCTCCAGCAAATTTATCAGCCATTTGATAAACCTCTTCAAGTCCATCTTGTTTCTGCTCATCGTGCCAAGATTTTTCCAAAATTTCGCGCTGCTTATTTACAAAACATATTAATATGTTTCCACCAGACTTGCGTGTAATTATTAAATTGTCCTTATAATTTTCCTTCAATTTGTTCAGTAAAGTGCTTGTAGCTGGTACAAACATAGTCTTTTCTTCCAAAAATTGTCTTAACTCGCTCACAGAGAATTGACAGTATTTTCATCTATATATACAAACAATGCATTCATGACAAGATTAATATTGTCAGTACGAGCGTTCGGCGTACTTTTTTCTTTTGCAGGTCTAGTGAATTCTTTGTAACATTTGTCATGATAAACAGCTTTTTTTTCAAATAAATCTACACCCTGGATTCGTGATTTGACGCTATCGTATTCTCTACTATCTTCTAGTAATTTTTTCGTTATAGTATTTTTAGTACCTGTACACTGTATAAAGATTTCTGCGGGACATTTTCCTCTGTCGATTATTTTTTTCTTTTTCAGCATTCTTATTGCAAATAAAACATGTAGTTTCAAAATTGAACCCAAGTGCAGCGTGATCTTCTAACTCGTTGGATTCCTGTATATCTTCAGCAATTTTACGTTTTCGTATAGACTCAATGTTGTGTTTATGGTTATAACTTAAACGACAATCTTCATGAACATACACTTTTTGACCACTCAGTAAAAATGGTAGGAAACCATCTTCTTGATGGATGGAAGACTCCTTCAAACTATTCAAACCTCTCAGTGTCTTCACCTGGGTCACTGGCTTATCATCTTTTTTTTCACAAATAAAACACTTTCCCAAACTATTTTCACAAGCCATGATAATAAATTACAAAGAAATTATGATTGAACCTCATTCACACATGAAATTGGAGAAAATGTCGAATTACAAGGGCTCCTTTTTAAGAGAACACTTGAAAGTATCGATGGTATACCACAAATGCGTAATTCAAGAATGGAAGAAAAACGCACGAGAGCGATCTGAATAGTGCAAAGCCTGGCACGAGACTGAACAATATGACACTCCCGAGTGATGCAATAATTTGACGATTCCAGATCAATCGCGAAAGTCGGCACGAAAACAAGAAATTTCTTGTGGCCGAGACCCTTTGATGTTTGCCACCATGTAAGAGAGAGAGAGAGAGAGAGAGAGAGAGCGAGACACGTTCAAACACGTTGGCAAACTGCTTTTCTACATTCGCATTGTGATCTACCGGGTTGCCAGGTCCCTACACGTTTAGTTGGATGAAAATCGGGGTCTCCAACGATTTAGGGCCGGAGTTATTAATTTGTTAATTAGTGTGTTTACAACAATTTAACAATAAATAGTTGTGTGCCACAACTTTGCGGGCATGCTCCTCCTCGGGGACCCAGAGTTTTTGAAAAAGACTCGAGAGCTCTAATGATTTCAGGAGCAGAGATATCAAATTGTTAATTAGTGAGTTTACAACAATTTAACAATAAACAATTGTGTGCCCTTTGTGGGCATGCTCCTCCTCGGGGACCCAGAGTTTTTAGAACAAAATCGAGAGCTCTAATGATTTCAGGAGCAGAGATATCAAATTGTTAATTAGTGAGTTTACAACAATTTAACAATAAACAATTGTGTGCCACAACTTTGTGGGCATGCTCCTCCTCGGGGACCCAGAGTTTTTGGAAAAGAATCGAGAGCTCTAATGATTTCAGGAGTCGAGATATCAATTTGTTAATTAGCGTGATTACAACAATTTAACAATAAACAATAGCTTCGAGATAATGAGGGTCTTGAAAACCGACCCGGGAAAGTTTTCCAGACCTTTTTATTGAACGGACAGTCATGTTTTCCACACTCTCGTCAACCCCCACAGAAAATTGTCCAATTTGTTAAATAAATAATTATAAATGTCCGAGCGTACAGAGGTTAGATGTACGGTTTGTTACTAATAATTTTTACAACATTTTAAAAAAAACCGCATGTCGATCCGACTTTTCCGAAAAAAGTTACAGGTTTTCATTATATTCATGCTAGTTTGACCCCACTATGTAGCTAGAAAATATGCGCTCCGCAGGTGGCCTGCGATATTAGAGAGATATTAGTATCGTGTGTCGATTCAGGGGCGTGTGTGAATTTTGTTTTAAAGAAATATTTAAAATAATAGTAGTAAATATCTAGTACCTATTTCTTGGTCGAGTGAGTTTAGTGAATTGATATCAATATAATATTTATTTGTTCGTGGACTTGAGTGAATTGATATCAATATAATATTTATTATTTGTTCGTGGAGTTGAGTGAATTGATATCAATATAATATTTATTTGTTCGTAGACGTTTAAGGATTATAATTTATTTGTAATTAATTAGAATGGCATTTTGGAGACCATTTGAAACGTCAGTCCAAGATGATGCGCGTGAATCTAATAATTTGGCGCCACAAACAAATGCAAATGATTTAGCAATAAATGATAATGATGATAGGGCCGAATTTAAAAACAAAGATTCACATGTTCAGTGTCAACGCGTTGTTTTAAATATGTACGCGTGTTTGAAAAAAGAAAATTCTGTAATTTCTGATAATGCGGTTATCGGGAGAATTCACGAATTGACGAAAATCGGGCTTACAACGATTTATAAAGTAATTAAACTAGGCACTGTTACGGATCATTCTTTAAAGCGGAAACGAACAAATCAAAAATTGAGTAAGGTTGACAATGCTGCGAAACGGGTTTTATAAGGACAATATAGTACCAAGTTTAGAACTGATTCGTGATAAATTCCGGGATATTCCTGAATATAATTATCAATGTTTAGAAACACTGCGCGCGGTTTTATTAAATTGTGGATTTAAATATAAAAAGTTAGATAATCGAATGGTTATAATGGAATCTCGGCGTATCGTTGAACTTAGACAGGAGTATTTGCGCAAAATAAAAGGGTACCGTGATTCAAATAGAACTATAATTTATTTAGATGAAACTTGGTTTGATACTCATGATGTTGTCAAGTATGGTTGGGTTGACGTTACAAAAAATTGTTCTCTAGATACTCTGTGTTCGAGAGGAAAACGCGTTATTATTCTTCATGCCGGAAGTAAAGATGGTTTTGTACCTAATGCGTTGCTATTGTCGGCTAAAAATATAGCAAAGTCTTCCGCTGATTATCACGAAGATATGACAGCCGATTTATTTGAAAAATGGTTTGTAGAACAGCTTTTGCCTAATATTCCGCCGAGCTCGGTAATTGTAATGGACAACACGTCGTATCATTCGCGAATGTTAAATAAAATTCCCAATATCACCACGAAAACAGACGAAATTTTAAAATTCATGAGAACTAAAAACATTAATATTCCTGAAAAGATTCCGCTGAAAAAAGAATTGATTGAATGATAAAAAGTAGGAATTTCTAAAAAGAATATGTCATTGATAATATTTGCAGTAGGTCCGGTCATACCCTTTTGCGCTTACCTCCATACTATTGTATCTTCAATCCAATAGAAATGGTTTGGGGTACAGTAAAAACACGTTTACGGAAATTTAATCAGTCGCCAACTTTGAGCGCAGTCGTCCTTGACAATATTCGGCAAGTATTTAATGAAAATTATATCGATATATGGGAATATTGCGTGGCCCATGTAATAAAAACCGAAAAAAAATATACGGATTTACCGACTATTGCGAACATAGCACCAATAGTTATCCAACTTGAAAACGTTTCGACTTCAGAAGATTCTGACAATTCCGGTTATTAGATTATTTTAAATAAATTTTCCTTGTCGGTATATTTAAAACGCGGTTTTTTTCTTAACGTATTTATAATAGTAGTACTTATATATTTTCCAAATCCAATAAAAAAAGCAAAAAAAATAAAAAAAAACAAAAATTAAAACAAAAAAAAAACTAACTTCATGCTCCTACTAACATACACGTACCCGACCCAATCCTTTTTTCCTGGTAAGAATAGCTCATACCTCCCCGTGGTTCTTGCTGGGCAGACAATCTTTTCAGATTGTCTGGCTAAATGAGCATTATTTACAAAACATTGTATTACAAATTTGATGCAGGTTAATTTTAATCCACTATATTAATTTGAATTACATTTGAAAAACATTATTTTAGAATACTCGAATTTATAAAAAAATTTTATGCACGCCATTGGGCGGCATTTTCCTTCAAGGGGATTAAAAATATGGGTCTTTACACTGACTTTAGTTAAACTATACTTAGGATATGTAGTCACTCCTCAAGGTATAAAACCTAATCAAAACAAAATTAAAGCTATAAAAAATTTCCCTGTTCCTAAAACTGCAAGGATTATTAGGTTATTATCGAAAATTTATCAAAAATTTTGCACAATTGGCAAAACTACTAACTGTTTGTTTAAAGAAAGATAAAGGAATTGAACATACAGAAGAGTTTTTAAAATGCTTCAATCACTGTAAAAATATTCTAATTTCTGAGCCAGTTTTAGCCTATCCAGATTTCGAAAAACCCTTCGAATTAACAACAGACGCATCAAACTATGCAATTGGAGCGGTTCTTTCCCAAAATATGTTATGCCTCTAGAACTCTCAATTTTTCTGAAATCAATTTCTCTACAATAGAAAAAGAATGTTTAGCAATAGTATGGGCATGTAAATATTTTCGTCCCTATCTCTTCGGTAAACATTTTACAAGACCAAACCTATGAACTTTGGTGTCACCGAGTTCCTCCACTTTACCTGCGATAATAATCCATCTTGTGTTTCTAGGGATTATTTCCATAGCCGTATTCCTCCACCAGGGGCCTGTACTAATGGGGGTTTTAAAACCCTAATTGCCATCAACAGGTAGGTGGAGGAACTGTATAAAACTTAAATTATTTACCAATAATTCAGTGGTAATTTATAAAGATGGAAGTCAAATTTATGTTGAGTGAAAAAGGCAAAAAAATGCTGTTGGTGGAAAATTTCAAGTTTTTTCAAGCTCACGTCGCGGTTTCTGGTATTGTTAGGTGGAGATTGAGACATATACTTAGGATAATCCATGAAACATTAATTTAATTTGAATACTATTAGACAAAAAATTTAATGATGGAAAAAAAATATATTCGATTACTATGAGACTTAAAAAAAATGATGGAAAATAAACTGCAGGTTCTTACCAAACTGATTTATTTATTTGGAGATAACAAAGCCAGTTCTCAGGACTTTGTTATCTGATGGAAATTAAGAAACTAGAAAAGATTAGATACGGAAAGAAATTTAAGGGCGCCACTAATTTTGTTTCCCAAAACAAAATTAGAAAAAAAATCAAATAAATAAAATCAGCTAACTTTTAACCTCTGCTGTCTACTCAAAAATAATTAAGTTAATTGAAAATGACAACTGATGGTGGAGGTTTAATAAATAAAACTTTCACAAAAGAAATTGATAAATATAATGATATTAAAATTGAACGAACGTGTACAAAAAAAATATCTAATACTAAAAAAGGTTAGTAAAGCTTATCTATACAAAATAATGGTCATAAAAATATAGTAATAAACAGTAAAAAAAAGATCTCAGGGTACAACCTCTATTTTTCTTCTATATTTTTGGTCTTGATGCGTTGAACGGATAGAAAAAAGGGGTTTTTCTACCTTTTTGACTTCAAAAAAAAATGTTGTAATCTCCTTTAAAGAAGCATCCTAAACGGACAGAATTAGCACACTCTTCTGAAAGAGACTGGTGCGCCTCTGCGCTGCTATGCTCCCAGGAAATTGTAGGTACTTCAAGTATATTGTCAAAGAAACGGGATTTCAGACAACTATATCCCAAAACTTGTATTCCAGAAACTGTATCCCAGAAACTGTACTTCGGGAAACTATATCCCAGAAACCCATATCCCAGAAACTGTGTTGCCCGAAACTGTTAGATTCTTCAGGAAACTATATTCCGGAAACTGTGCTATAAAGGAAATTACAGTAGATATAAGAAAAACAATAAAGAAACTATAAGATGTATAAACATTAACTACAATTGAATACTATAATTTATAACTTTAGGATTCCTGATTTTTAACAAAAATGTATGAACAATCTGACAAATAAAAAAATTATATGTTGATGAAGAGAATTTTCAAGGAATATGTAAGTAAATTGATAAATCCATGTGGCATCCCAAATGGGTATCCATTTTGTACTAACTAATTTTTTTCACAAAAAATGGTAAATTTTCCAATATCAAAATTTAAAGTTCAAAAGAAACAATAAAATGTAATAACATACCAGTAATCCAGATTCTTATTAGGTAAAACGTCTGCATATTTTAATTTGCAATTTCAGCAAAAATATAGTTTTTGGATTACTGCACAGTTCCACACTTGTTGGTTTGACGACAGACGATAAGAGAAGCCCTCTCGGTACGTTCTCCGTTCATATTTAAAGAAAGTTCAAAATTTTAAATTTCGCGGTATAATAGCTATAGAATATTGATTTTTGGTTAATGAATTTATTTCACCACAAATCACAAATGTGAAATAATTTATTAATTTTTCGATGGCAATATTTTTAGAAAATCGATGCATTCTATACCACCAAAAATCAAAATTTTAAAGAAATTAATTTATGAATTTATCAACTGAAAGGTTGAACGCAAAGTTCACGTTTCAAGATGTATAAAACAAACGTGTTCTGCTAAAGTGAACTCCAGGAGTTTAGAGGACAATGAAATAATTGAAAGTTTACTAGTGCATAACCATGAAGAGGACAAAAATGTTTGCAGACAAGCAGTAAGCAACTCTTTAAAGAGAAAAGCTACGGTAGATGTAAATGAAAAACCTGCAAAACTTATACATGCAGAACTTAAATGCAACGAGTTTGCAGGTAGTCTTAATACCAATGATATTGACTGCTTCAGAAAGAATATGTATGCTGCCCGACGAAAAATTCTTCCGCCTTTGCCAACAAGTCAAGAAGAAGTTTTTAAAGTTGTTCAAGGTAATGCAAACACATTTTGAGTTTAACTTATTTGTAAGTATCTAACGCATATTTTATTGATTTCAGATTTACATCCAAAAACAAATAAGGGAGAAGATTTTTTACTTTCTCTAGATCAGACTCATCAAATTATAATTTTTACTTGTTATACAAAAGTAGTATGGAGGGTCCTGGTTTCGAAGCAGATTTTGAAATGCAAGTTTTTGCATTTGTTTTTGCGTTTGAAATTTTTTCCGGCCAAAATTAAAAAATGTGAGATAGAGGTGATTTTGAGGGAAAGGAATAAAATGAAAGATGTTTAAGGTGAAACAGCCCTTGAAATTTTCTACAAAAAAACTCGACCGTCCAGCCCCCGATGAAAATTTTCCAGAAAAAAATCCACGTATTGTTAAAGGGGTCACGTGATTTCCAAGAATTTTGGTCACGTGATTTTGAAAACTCCTGTTCAGTGTAAGGAGGAGAGATTTTTAACAAATTTCGACATTTTGTTTCAAGGGTGCTTCATCAGGTCCTTGAAAAATTCCAAGAATTGTGTCACGTGATTTACAAAATTTATTTCGAAGCAGATTTTTTCATCGCAAATTTAAGTGAGTTTTTTCTCTGATGTTTTTCTGATATAAGTTAAAGTCATTGATTTTTTTTTTAAAATATATGTTGTATAATAAATAAGATATGATGAATTTTTCAAATATTACTGATTTCGATTCTGAAATAGTGTCATACAGAACACCATCTGCAAAATCCATAAATAAAAATTTTTGTGGTGTTTTTGATCAAGCAGGAATATGGATATCTGATGAAAGTATGAGATCATCTGGATGGAAAAAATCATGTACTGATTCTTGCGAAGAAAATTGTAATCTTCATTATTTAAATACCAAACAACATAATGTAGAAACTCTAACAACAATAATAACTGGAAGAGGTATAATTAATCCCAGAATATGTGTTCTTAAATTTACAGAGTTGTTAAAATTAAATTCTAATGGTATGGTTGAAGGATTATGGACAAAAGGAGATAGAACAGTTGAAAACGGACAAAAGAAATACACATGTGCTAGAAGATATTCACTTGTATTTTTAGATGAAAATAACATTCCTTTACACGAAAGGCCAATTCAGCTAACCGCCAAAGGAACTTTTCAAGTCCATTTTCATAATAAATTGAGGAGATTTAGATCCGAGTTTCAAAAGGTGTTTGAAGAAATTCCAAGAGCTCATGATTTAGCGGATACAATTTGTGTATTTACCCCGGTATTTAAATCAGAATTAGTTGGTAAACCTCCTTACCAAAGTCATGCTTGCCTTACAGATTTTACAGCAACTATCACAAAACAAAATTGGCACCAATATTGTGTAGATCGTAGAAAATTTAATTTTTGATCTGTTTACCGCCTCAAAAACATGGATGATGTAATGATTTTTTTAGTGATCTTATCATTAAAAAATATACGTGTGAAAAAATGCAAAACATTCCCTTTTTCTGTCACTAAATCTCTCTCGCATACTAGAGTCCGCTTATGATAATTGCTACCGTTTATAGATAGATATCTTTGCGGTCCATGTGTTGTTTCACTAGTATTTTGTGTGAGATAGAATAGTTGAAAACAAGGAATGGGCTTTGTGCACATTACTTCTCAATCAGTTTTCTCGTTATATATTTGCCTATGGCCAATCAACAAATATAAATTTACGAGGTCCACTTTTTAAGAAGAAAGCCGACTGTCGCCGCCGGGATTCGAACCCAGAACATTCTCACCAAAGGCAAGAACACTAACCACTAAGATACGACGACAGTCTGATTAAATATAAAATTACTTCAATATATAATCATTGTTTATAAATGAATGAATATTTAGAAAAACAGTTATACGTTTATCGTAGAAGTTGTCATTATTATATAAAAATTAGTACGTCATTACTGATAATGAAATTAATCTTTAGCGCATCCGGAATTGGTGGTTATTTTTATCTACCAGTATGTTTTATATCGTTGTTTTCTGGTATAGTAGAAATATTTGAAAAATCAATCAAACAAAACGAACGATTAGCTGAATACAAGGTGTGTTATAAATTTTATAAACAAATGTTAAGCTTGCATAAAGCCGAAAAATTAAATGATCAGGAAATAAATTTGAGGGAAGAGGAGTTTATTAAAAATATTCAATTCTTTCCCAAAGAGAAATATATAAAACAGGCGGAACTTAATGGATACTGTTTCCTTTAGTGCGACCTCAACTTCTCAAAATATTCTGTTTTCTCCCCAATTCGTCTAGTTGCTTTTTTGTTACTAAATCATAATCGTCAATTCCATCTTTTGCTTTAACGACTCTTCCATCTACAGAAACATATGTAGGTGTTATATTAAACGAATTTAATTTAGTTTCCACTTTAGTTACTCGTTCATCAATATCCGGAATGTCATTATCTGTTATATCAACCATTAGATTTTTCAAATCTGTATTTAACAGTTCCAATTCTTTAATTTTTTTATCGATTAGGTTAGAAGGTGCTCCACGTTGTTTTAATTGTTCAATTTCCTTATTAATTTTATCAATATCTAATTGTCTTAATTTTTGAAGATTATTTTTATTAATTCTTTCAAGGTTTCTAATTTTATTAATGAAGGTTTTTTCATTATTCTCTAGATTTATTATTTTATGGTCTAGTTCCTTCATTTCAATTAAATTCTTTTCCAGTGTCTTTTCCAGTGTCTTTTCCACTGTATTTTCGAGTTCTTGCTTCATTTTATTGATGTCAGAAGCACCACTCAGTTTCACAATCTCTTTTTTAAGGTCCTCGATTTCGTTATTAGTAGACTTAACATTTTTGTGGTGTTTTTGAATCTCAGTTTTTAATTTATTCAATTCAATTAAGGGTAACCCATTCTTTTTTAGTTGGTCTATTTCTATTTTTATATTTGCGAGATCTATATTAGAACCCGTTGCAAATCCGTAAACATCCATTTATTATAAAAAAAATATTTTAATAAAATGATAATAAAATTAAAAGACAATAAAGCTGTATTAAGTTACCATTTTGAGTCACACTTTCCTAGAAACGAATTAAAAGTTGGGTTATTGGGTTTTTATTCAACAAATTTAATCAATAACGTCACGGATAAAAATAATAAAATTTATTATAATGGAAAATATTTATCTATTCCCGAAGGACAATATAATTATGCAACTCTTAGAGAATATTTAAATATTCATGGGTTTGACTTGATTAGAAGTGGAAATAAAATCGAGATTAATTCTCCGTATAAAATAACTGAGCACGTTGATAGTTTGTCACATTTTTTAAACACTTCAAGAAAATTTATACCAGTCGAAACAATCAACATTCACTGCAATTTAGCTCAAGGAATGCTAGTGCAAGGAGAAAAGTTTGTACACAGAGAGACTGACATTATCTCTTGTTTTAAAATGAATTCCTATTTTAACAATGCTATAATATATGAACCTACCCCAGTATATTATCCAGTTCAATATAACAATATTTACAAGGTTGAACTCAGAATTTGTGACGAAAACGAACAACTAATCAATTTCAATGGAGCCGATATTACAATAATCTTAGAATTAAAATAATTTTTTTTATAATAAAATGGTATGCAAAGAAGTTAAAGAAGTTTGGGATGACATTTCTAGTTGTCGATGTTTAACTGAAGAATTTATGATTTATTATCAACATGAGATCAATTGGGATTTAATTTGTAAATATCAGAAACTCACAGAAGATTTCATGAGAACCTTTTTAACTAGGGTTAATTGGTTTGTTGTCTCTAAATATCAATATTTGAGTGAATACTTTGTTAATGAATTTAGAGATAAATTGGACTGGGAGTACATAGTAAAATATCAACCTCATCTATCTCATGATTTTCTGAAAAAACATAAAAGATATTTAAATGAAGTTGATGATGAAGAGATTGTAAAACGTTTTTTATCTAAGTAGGTTTTTTAAAGTTTATTAAACTTTAAAACGTCGTTATTTATAAATGAGTAAAAAATATAAGATTACCCCTTTTAAGGAAAATGTACTAGAAGAAACAAATTTATTTCCAATGCCTTTGCGATGTCTGATCATTGGTAAATCGGGATCAGGAAAAACAACGGTGTTATGGAATATTATCACAAAATATTGGATTCCTTTCGAAGCATTAGTAGTTTTTACTAAATCACCTGATCAACCGATATATCAAAAATTACAAGAAATATTTAACGGTATACCAGTCGAAACAAATTTCTTTGAGAATTGTGATGATTTAATTTCGATAGATGAATGTCCACCAAACAGTTTAGTTATTTTTGATGATTGTATATTGGAAAAACAACAAACAATTAAGGATTATTTCGTTAGATCTAGACCAAAGAATATATCTTGTATTTATTTAGCTCAGTGCTACAGTTTAGTCAATTTACAAGTAATTAGAACAAATTCCAATTTTCTTATTATATTTAAACAATCAAGTCATTATATTAAAAAGATTTGGGAAGATTTTATAACAGAAATGTCATTCCCGGATTTTTATGACTTTTGTAAACAAGGATGGGATGATAGTCACGGTTTTGTTTGTATTGATTTAAAAAAAAATAAATTCTACAACAAGTTTGAGGAAATAGACATCTAATTGTTACGTTCACGTTACGTTCTTGTTTAGGTTCACGTTACGTTCTTGTTTAGGTTCACGTTACGTTCTTGTTTAGGTTCACGTTACGTTCTTGTTTACGATCTCGTTACGATCAACTAATCAATTTCAATGGAGCCTAGTGAGGTTAGTAAGCAAAATCAAACTCAACTTTTAACAACTGTTTACAATTATAAAATATCTAATTTGAAATAGGTGATCGAGTCAGATTGTCTTCTTATGTTGATCATTTTAAAAATAAACTGAAATTTAATTGGACTAAAGAAATATTTACAATTGTTAAAGTGTTCAAAGCAAACGTCAATTATTATAAAGTCGATGATGTTGACGAAGGTATTTATGAAGAAGAACTACAATTAACTAAATTATGATATCCATATGGTAATGTATTGATATTGTCAACTAAGTATCTTTTATCATCATAAGGTGACAATGCTGTTTTTTGTTGTTCAATTGTATATAATTGTAAATTTTTAGAAACAATTCCATGGATAGTTTCTTTCGTTGTTATTGTGTTTAACAAACAGTCTTTATACATTTCGAATTTTATTTTCTCGACGTTACATTTCTTTATACCTTTACATACTTTCGTTTCTTTTATGTCATTCTTAAAGGCATACATTTTTGATCTGAGACCAACAAATTCACGTATAGGAACTCCTAAATATTCGTCTTTAAACAAACCCGGGATTTTCTTGTTTTCTTGTGGCATCCAATCTATTAAATAATCTGACGTATCAAAGTAGTTTATATTTTCTTTTAGGTCATTATATATATCATCTGTTTGTACGTAAATAATCAGAGAATCAGTATCAGTTCCCAATAGCCTAACTTTATCACCATATTTTGTTTTCAGATAGTTGTAGTAAAATCTATACATTAGTAGTTTGGATAACTCCAATACAACAAACCCCCCATAAATTGGTTTATCGAGTTTAATTTCGGGTTTTTTCCTGTACAAAAGAGCGGTGTTTTCGTCGAGAATTGTTCGTGTTTCATATTCTGTCTGTTCGTTAAATTTCTCTAAGGTTCCTACTAATTTTACATTACAACGTGATCGTACGTTTTCCATTTGTTTACCATATACGGAATTGTTCATTAACTTGTAAAAATCTTTTTCGAAATCATTTGTAGCCTGTTGTCTTAGTTTTGTATTTAGCTCTATGTACGGTTTTAACCAAGCTTTCTGTTCAAATCTAATGTAATTCTTAACCTGTTTCAAAATTATACCCTGCTTTAGGCATTCCTGTAACATTCTGTAATCTATAACGTAATCTTCTTTTAATTTTAGTGTATTAATTAACTTTGAATCTTTTGGTTTCGTTCCTATTTCTTTTTCGATCATATATTTTTGATATGCTGATAATTCGTCATAATCGGGTGTGTAATGTTCCGGTAGTAATGGGTAATCTTTAAATTTATCATGTAGTTCTTTAGGAACATCTAAATCAACAATAAATGTGTATCCATATGTGTCGTCATCTTTCAACTTTAGAATTTCTTCTGGAGTAAAATCTCCTGGTTTAATGTCCAATTTTTCTAATTTTGGAGATTTTTTCAATTCTTCGAGTCTTTCGTTATATCCAATAAACTTTCCAATTGGTAGGGGTTGTGATAATGCATGACCATATAAATTGTTGGCATCTAAATATAATATGTAACTAATATGCTTTTTGCTGTTAAATACGCCTTTTTCCTCGGCTTTTTCTTTAGACAATTTTACTGTCTTTCCTCGTTTTTCATCATAAAAATAGCAATTATTTGCTAGGGCGTGTCTGTGAGGGATCATTGAAATCCCACCTCTAATCCCACGTTCGTATGTTTCGTATAATTCTTTGGTTTTTAATAATTCCAATTTTTGATCTGTTACCTTTAAAGATGCAGAATCTGCTAAATTTGGAGCAGATATATAGTACACAGGGTCCAATTTGTAATTTTTATAACAAGTCTCTCTAAAATTGTCAAATACGTCTTTCAGTAGAATGGTGTCCAACTTCAAATAAAGATCATGATAATCTCCGAAATTTTTACATTCAAAATGTTCATAAACTTTTTTCGCAAATTTTAAATCAGCATCGTTTATATGTTTATCAGTCAATGTAGAGTACCAATCACTTTTATTCATTGGAAGTTTTTCACTGAATTTTGTATAATCATCAACCCATTCGTATGGGTAAACACCTTTTCTAAGGACCAAGTGTAAATCTTTTGTACTAAATTCCTTCTGTATATTTTTGAATTTAGTGTAGTCTATTGGTTTACTTACCTTATTGTCACAATTTTTACAGTGTGCTGCTAATTTTAATATATTATTTTCCATCGGTAGAAATTCAACATTTATAATTTCTTGTTTTGATTTACATTTAGCACAATAACAGCTATTAATTTCTGCAAGATTATTAACAGCTTTTTCAAGACTTGTACTTATAAATCTGTATGTGTCAATGAATCTGAATTCCATCACAACATTTTGTAATGAACCTTTTCGTTTAATTATCGTTTTATTTCCACATGGACATTTTTCGATAATTTTATAACATTTCCGACCACATTGTTTTGAAGAACACCGAGAGAAGTCATAACGTTGTTCATATTGATCAATTATAACCTTCTTGGAAAACGTAATGTAGTTTTCTTTGGAATTGGGGATGATATTTATATCTGAATAATTTTCACTCAGTTTTAGGATCCATCTCAAAAATATCATCGAATCGTATCTAAGGTTGTGAATTTCTACAGGAATGAAATTTGGTAGTTGTAAATTTAAATTACAGCCATTACAAGCCATTCCTCTAATCTTCCCAGTGGCATGATCATGGTCGACTACTTTCTTAACTGTTTCATCAAATTCCTTATTACAAATGTGACAATTTTTTGCGTTTTTATATTCAGCCACTGAATCATCATCTAAAATCATTTTCTTGTTTTGTCTTCTAATTTCTGCATATCTTTTTCCATAATCCACAAGTGTTTCATTGAATTCTTTCATAAGTGTTTCCGGATTACTATTTCTGATTAATTTTGGTCCATCATTTGTCTGGAAACAGAAACTATTCGGAATATGCTCCTGAATATATTTTGATGAATCTGTTATTTTATTATTAATTTTTTTCAGTGAACATTCGAAGTCAAGTGCTATTGTGTAAGGATGATACTGTTCTGCACCGTTCGATTTATATTCTCGAATAAGATTTTGGGGCATTGTAATGTTTTCTTTTTCATTAATACAAGTTTGAATATGTTTGTCACAATTTTGTTTATTTTTAAAATTTTTATGACATTTCTGACAGAAATAATTTTTATTTGTTCCTTTGTTAATTTGCCCACTTAATAGTGCACTTCGATTACTCACTCCAACTACGTGTTCTTTGTATACTAGTAAATCTACATGCTTTTCCTTTTTTAGATCGTCGCTCTGATATATCAATTCAATATTAACATCATTGAAACGATAAATATTTATCGATATGTTAAGAAAGACTTCGTATTTTTTTATGTTATTGGGGGTTAGCTCAACAGGATAATTCATATTCAAGCATTCGTATTTTTCAATGTTATAAAGATATGGGCGGTTAGAATCTTTAACGGGATTTAATAAACTTTCAAGTGCATATTCAAAACATCTTAAGTTTTCCTGCTTTTGACATTTAAATTTATTTGTTCTTACATTTTTAACGTTGATACAACAGCGTTTACTAATAATGAATCCGGGCATCGGAACGTAAGTTCCACCTCTTAAGGGGGTGTATTTATCAGATTGAATATCTAACCGAATAACTTTTTCAAATCTCTGTTTTGTATTTTTTGCTGTATAAGCATCAAATCTAGAGATGATGACATCCTTAGCCATTACTAAGTGATCATTTATAGTCTCGGAATTAATGATGGTATGCAGGTTGGAATGAAAATGTCTTTTATGAAGAGCTACTACATTACCTGTTATATCAATTTCATGATATTGTACTACTGCAACTAAACTGAATTTAATGGATTTTTTTCGACTAATTTCTTTTATAATGGTTTGACCTACTCTATCGTGAATTTTATCTAAAAACTTTATTAAATCATGTTCACCGGATTTACAGTAAACATTGTAATCAACAACCATATTGTTCCAAGTGCCCTTTGATCTTATTATTTGGATGTCCTCAGGTTCCGAAAAATCATAACTTCTAGTAGAATATAACAAGTTCCTCGGAATAATTATTTCACATAGTACCTTGTATAATTCTCGTTTTTTGAATTTATAATATTTTGGCGGTAATCTAATGTAATGGTTATTCTTTAAATTTTTAGCTTCTTCCCTCAATTGCTTCAGAGTGATTTTATTGTCTGGTAATTCCAGTTCTCCGCTTTTTTCTTGTTTGTCATTATACAAATTTACTTCATCTTTCAATAAACTGTATAACTTTTCTTTTTTCAACTTATAATACTTGGGTAACTTTAAGTTATACTCTTTTTTATACTCTTTAGCAGTATCTTTCAACTGCTTCAAAGTAATATCTTCATTTGGTAATTCAATAATATGTATCATTTCTTATTTAATATAGAATATTTATTTCTTTAACTTAACCACCAGTTTTTAAAAAAATCATAAGATCAGAAAAAAACTCACTTAAATTTGCGATGAAAAAATCTGCTTCGAAATAAATTTTGTAAATCACGTGACACAATTCTTGGAATTTTTCGAGGACCTGATGAAGCACCCTTGAAGCAAAATGTCGAAATTTGTTAAAAATCTCTCCTCCTTACACTGAACAGGAGTTTTCAAAATCACGTGACCAAAATTCTTGGAAATCACGTGACCCCTTTAACAATACGTGGATTTTTTTCTGGAAAATTTTCATCGGGGGCTGGACGGTCGAGTTTTTTTGTAGAAAATTTCAAGGGCTGTTTCACCTTAAACATCTTTCATTTTATTCCTTTCCCTCAAAATCACCTCTATCTCACATTTTTTAATTTTGGCCGGAAAAAATTTCAAACGCAAAAACAAATGCAAAAACTTGCATTTCAAAATCTGCTTCGAAACCAGGACCCTCCATACTACTTACAAATTTATTTTTTATGTGTTCTGTGGACACAATATTTATGGACGGAACTTTTGAAAATTGTACCAAATTTTTTTTACAACTATTTACAATTCATGGTTATAAAAATGGCCATTATGTCCCGCTAGCTTTCTGCCTTCTTCCTAATAAAAAAGCCTTAACATATATTAATTTATTTAGTATTCTTAAACGAAAATGCATCGAGTGTAATTTAGTATTTGAGCCAAAAGGAATAGTTATTGATTTTGAACTGGCTATACATAAAGCTGTAAAAAATAGTTGGCCACAGTGTAAAATAATAGAATGTAGATTTCATCTTGGTCAATCTTGGTTCAGAAAGATACAAAACTTGGGTCTTTCTGCCATATATAAATTAAAGGACTCTGAAGAAGGAAAATTCTTAAAATTGTTTTTTGGCTTGTTGTTCTTAAATCCAGATGATGTGAGAGATTGTTTTGTTGAATATTACATTAGTGAAGAAGCTATATTTCCTACTGAATTATGGGCCTGTGCTTCAAACGAAATGTTCCGATCAACAAATAGTTGTGAATCTTTTCATTCACGGTTTAATTCTCATTTTTATGAATCGCATCCCAATATTTTCAAATTTTTAGAAATCCTCACTAATTTCCAAATTGAAACATACATAAAAATTAAAACAGCTCACAATTATCCTAAAAAAATACGTCGTGAGTTAAAATTAAAACAAGACCGCATTCAGAGTGAAATAGACCTATACGTATCTAAGAAAATAACGAGATATCAATTTCTAAAAAACATTTGTTGTTCGTATTTACCCGTTACCAAGTAAAAACATACTCATTTAGTATAATATAGTATATTATTTTTTTTATACTAAGTTTGTACTTACATACCTATTAATTTTTCGATTTTTGTAATATATATTAGAAATAGAAAATGACTGTTATTATCTTCCTATAATCCCTTTCCCTTCGGTACCGTGAAGGAACTCGGTTGCCGGATTACGATTACCGCAGGTAGGTGGAGGAACCCGGCGACGCCCATGAATTTTACCACTTATTCCCCATTATCCAAAATCACAAAACGTATACGCCTTCTTTCCCTTATTTGGCACGCAAGAACGAAGTTACCCAATTTGAAAAAGAAGAATGCCCTTTCTTAGAAAATACATATTATTGCCAACAGAATCCCATGTCTCAAGATAATTGTACAATTCAATTACTCCGAGGAAAAAATCCAACGCATTGTCATATCATAGAAGTAAATGTTCAAGAACTAATAGCAGTACAAGTTACGAAAAATGAAGTTCTCATTATACCAGAAAAATCACAACAAATATTTTCAAAATGCCGAAGTAATCAATATATTCAAGTGACAGATCCAATACTCATTAAAATACCAGATTCATGCGAAATATGGACCATTAATCAAAAATTCCAATTAGTCACGGTAAACCATTTATATTACCAAAATTAGAAACAAAGATGTTGATTCCTTCAAGAAACTACCAAACGCCAAACATTACGAAGATCGACTTTGAAGAACTTCGAGAAATTAGCCAAATCTCAAAGCAACTCAAACCAATCACAGAAATTCAAGACTATACAACAAGCTTATTTGGAACAATTTTAATATTAATAATCACTTGCATTTTAATTTTAGTTATAATAAAGTACAGGGTACAATTAAAAAATATTTTCAAAAAGAAGCACAATTGTGGTGTTTTCATTTTACTGTTCCCAAAAAGTATCATTGACAATCTTAATTACAATTGGAAAAACTTAGGTCTTCTAAAATTGTTTAGCGAATATCTTCAAACGTTTATTCTAGATAATTCGGATAGTTTGGAACAATATTGTTTGTGCGGAGTTTGTGTAGGGAGAGGAAAGTCGTTTGATGATTGGATACAGTGTTCATTTTGTAATCGATGGATCCATTATTTTTGTATTGAAAATAGGAATGCAGATGAAACACGGAGATTAGACCAGCAATTTCTGTGTAAATTTTCTTGCGCGATTTGCAAAAATTATAAACATCGTATACGATCATAGTCGATCGAAGTCATTACTGTGATATTTCATATTTTGATGAACGGGTATTCGCCAGACACTTCCGGAGAAAAACTAATTGATTGATAATTTTTCGTAGTGTGAACAAGACTACCTATTGGTTATTTGAGCCATTACTTCACTACAAAATCAATTCATTCCTTTGCATAGTTTATCATTATTTTTTCGTTATTTGCGAATCAAAATTCATGATTTCATTTATTGTGGATTAGTCCTAAAGGTGCTATTACAATATGCCTTAGTCGTTGCCTATTTTCGAGTTCATGAACGTGCGTGTTTCTTGGCTTGATTTTCCCGAAGTTTTTATACTATTATACCATGCCTTTTTCAATGATTTATGTTGGTACCAGTCGGTACACCCCGGGGTGCAGCCAACATTACAAAATTGACATTCACTGGAAGGATAGATTCATTGTTTGTATATTTTTGCGTCCTTTAATGTTATTACGATTCAACATTCAATAATCTGTGTAGTGTATTTTCATTTTGCACATTAATATCGCTTTATAAAACAATGTCGGCAGCAAGCAACAACAAATTTTAAAAAAATATTACTTATTACCTACTACCGTAGCTACTGTTGCACTTATTTTGAATAGAAGAAAACTAAAGAAGAAAGCCACTAGGAGATGGTGGGTGATGCCTTGGATGAACCAGGAATTGGTAAATTTAAGCATTCTAGATGAATTTATCACAGCCAACAACTTCAAATCATTTGAAAATTTCATACGAATGAATGAGGAAACATTTGATACTGCTTATAATAAAAACCAAAATACAGAAAAAACCCGGTATCCAAATGAAACAATTTAATATTCCCGGCGTTGAAAGTTGTAAAAAATTTGAAAAATTAATAGGGCAGGTTTTAATATTTGGAGATAACAAAGCCAGTTCTCAGGGCTTTGTTATCTGACGGAAATTAGGAAAAGAGGAGACTTAAGTAAAGAAAAGAAATTTAAGGGCGCCACTAATTTTGTTTCCTAAAACAAAATTAGGAAAAAATAAAATAAAAAAAATGAGCTAACTTTCAACGGTTGCAATCTACTCGAAAATAATTAAGCTATAGAAATGAAACTGTTGGTGGAGGTTTAATAAATAAAACTTTCACACAAAAAAATTAATATGGATAACTATATTGACATAAAAATTTGATAAATGAACGTGTACAAAAAAATTACTAAAACTAGAAAGGTAAGTAAAGCCTACTATTATACCAAAATGTTCATCAATAAAACAATAATGTACAAAAATTATCTTTTGAGTGATACAACCTTCTATTTTTTAGGAAATCTATACAATCTATTCCACCAAAAACCAAAATTCTCAAGTGATTATTGAATATTTTTATTTTCTGGAAGGTTAACCGCAAAGTTTCATCACCATTACTATTTGACATTTGACGGTTTTGTTCTTTTGTTGATTCACTGTTAATGCAGAAATTGACAGCATCTTCCAATGTCTTGAAATTTTTGTCGAAAAGCAGTGCTCTTAATTTGTCAGATTTCAGACCACAAACTAACAGACCTCTGTGTTAAGTCCCAAAAATTAAAATACTTGTGCCTGATCATTTTATAAAATATGGCATCAGCGCCTTTGTTCTATGAATATCAGTCTCGTCATCAATGTTGATATAGCTGCAGGTGTGCTATTTCTCTAATGTTAAAACTAGAAATAAATGAATATGTACAGTCCACAAGATTTTCAATTACACCCAAAAGATTGGTCCATCGACCCTGATGAAGAATAAGTAAAATGTATCTAGTGATTTTCAATTTTAATAAGTAAACTGTTGATAAAATATATAACCGGCAAAAAAGCGCGGTAACAAGAGAAACCACAGTGTCAAGATAGTGCATGCAGCGCGAAATCCACTATAGTCCAAGCAAAACATAAGAGAGAGAAGAGGAAGGCAGTGAAAATAAAATTGTCGTGTTACAGTAAAAGTTACTTTAAAAAAAATTCTGAGTAAGTTCGTTCCATAATTATATTATTTAATTTAGTAATAGTTTGGATTTGTATCAATAACATGGCTGAACTCGCGACATCAAAATCTCAAACAACGACGATAAAAAGTAAGTTGACACGATTTAAAAATTATTTTGAGTCAATTAATCGAGAAACATTAAATGATGAAAGTATTAATGAATTGCAAGTTAGGTTAGAATCCGTACAGGCGATTTGCAACGAGTTCAAAGAATTTCAATTTCAAATAGAACAATAATTAAGTATTGAAGAAAATGAATCAGAATATTGGCGCGATGAAGCTGAGAGAAATGAATTTGGAACGAAATATAAATAACTTGATGAGTAGATATAATAAAGAAAGTTCGAATGACGGTAGTAATATGGTTCCGTGGTCAGTTCAAAAAACGGTGTACTTGATATCACTTTAACCTCTGTAGGCATTTCCAAAAAAAACTTCAACCTGAACTGAAAACTCAATTTCAAAAATTTGGCATCAAAATTACTTATTAAGAGAATATTTTTGCAATGTATGAGATTTTGTCACTTTTTAGTGATTTTGGAATGCGTGTTTGTCTTTGATACACATAGTGCACGGAGATTAAAATTTTCTAATATCGTATATTTTAACCTGTGTGTATTAAAATCAATACACATTTATTTATAGCTCGTTTATTCAAAATATAATAAAACTTACAGATAAAGAAATGTCATTATTCTAGAGATACAGTAAATGTTTTGAAAAAGCAAGCTAAGCATAGACATTTTTTGTCAGCACAGGCGGCACATTTAGTATTACATTGTCTTTCTGAGTAATGGTTATAGCATACCACGCACCGTCCTCTCTTATCTTGTACATCTAATCGATGTGTATAGGCTAATTGAAAAGGAATATCTACCTCGTATTTGCATAAACCCTCAACAATGCTCTACCTAAAAGTTGTCACATCCATTTTTTCGTCCAAAGCTGTATTATACAATTTTAATGCGTTAACAACACAAGTACTAGCAAATATCTCGATCCCCACCTTTCGATACCATTTTATAGATCGTCTGACAGGATTACTATACAAAGATATTTGATCAGAGACATCAATATACGACTTAACAGAGTTGTACTCGATTAACGTGGAAGGTTTATTTTTCATTCCAGATCTTGTCAGAACCTCAGTCATTTCTGGACATGATTTAGTAGTTAAAAATGCAACATCTTGTTTGTCTACCCACTTATACTTTAACTAAAGTCAGTGTGATGACCATAAAATAAAGCAATGTGTCAGATATATTTTCTAAAATTGTTAGGCTCGCTACACAAATGTTCCTCTTACTTCAGTAAACTGTTAGTTCGTGATGTTATAAGAAAGCTAGTTTGGATATATTTTTAAAAAAATACATAATGTAAATTTATCAGTAAACATTAAAATAAGTTGCTTAAAATTACTGAAAAAAGAAAAATTAATTAAAACCACTTTTTATATGTTACAATATTTAAGAAAATTTTGAAGAGTTGGCAACGTAGTGACACGTGCAGTAAAGACTTCGAAACAACCAGTCATCAACTGCAGTATTCATCGTAATATAACGAAATAACCGAAGTATAATCCGTTGGACGTTTTTGGCAGAAAAAATTCTTCGGTCTTGAGAGAGATGAGGAAGGCCGAATAGAGGTCTCAGAGAAGATGTCACAAGGCAACACCGGGGTCTGGCAATCCTACACGCCCCTGGAACAGGATTCTCCTCGTCCGTCCCCGCAACTTCCCTGGGAGATTTTGGAACCACCAAAGTCCGCCACACCGACGTGAGTTCCCTCCACCATTGACGTGAGTGCCATAGGCTGAGAGGTTTTGGATTACACTGCCAGGACACCCCGTTTCCAGCCGTGGAGGAAATCCTTGGCTGATAAGGCGCAACAACTACGGCCGAAGGAGTCCGATCCCAAGAAGTGGCAGCGAGTGAGAGTTAGCAACCGTCAAGGACGGAGGGTCTGGGTCTCGATTCCCCCGGCCCCATAACCGTGCCGCCGTTCTGTATCCTGACGACCGTCTGTCCACCTCAATAAATGCCAATTTCTCCAGTGATGTGCTGGTATTAACGGATCCTGCCAGCCTCCAACTGGAAACAACCCGTCCCACCGTCCAGCGAGGAGCGATGGAAGATCTGGAGGTCAGGGTGCATCCCGGAGATGATCCGAACAGCAGAGGAGGTGCTGTACCACCGACCGTCACCACCAAAATCGTCAACAACCGGCCAGCCGCGCACAAAGGTAGACTCCAGGGCGTTCATCACCCTGACGGAGGACCTTTGTTGGAGGTGTGGAGCCTCCGGTCACCGCCGAGAAAGCTGTAACCGTCCGTACATCCTGTTCTGCTCCCTCTGTGGACGAGTTGGACGGATGTCCCGAGAATGCCCGTGCGACCAACCACCTCCCCGTACCCGATCGATGGCCGTCCAGGTCCATCTGGTCGACAATTCCAAACCGCCACGCCAGAAGCAAGACGCCGCCGTCCAGTGCCGCCTAGACCACGAACGATCCCAGACCGCTCAGTTGAACTTTCGTTCATTCATTTTTTTTACCGAAGAAAAGGGGGTGTGTAACGAGTTATTTTTTCTTGGCACCGATTTAATGTTTTTTTTTTCTTCTGAACACATATTACTATTTTATTTTACCTTCTGGTTTTAGATAACTCGTTACTTACTTTCCGATTCCCTTTAGTTACCGAATAATATATTTTTTTTTTATATTATAACCGTTATATTGTAGCTTTAGTATTTTTAGTATTAGCCCGGAGGTACGCAAATCTATATTCAATCATATAATCTAGTCGTTTTCAAAGTTAACATTTTTCAATTGAAAAGGACGTTCGGTATATATACCATTTAATTTAGTTTAATTAATTCCGAAAGACGTCCGGTATATGACAATTTTTTTTTTGTAGTGTCTAAATAAATTTTACTAATGAGAATATAAAAGAGGAGAAGAGTCTTAATTCTAGGTTCTCAATCCGTGACTCTCAACTCTCAGCTTGCACTGGTTCTATTGAGAAAATTTTGATTCCGCTTTTCGTTTTCCGTCAGTGTTCCGATCCGGCTCCCGGAGTTATCAATTAACAGACATTAAATTTGTTGACGTGTGAAAGTGAATTCCGACACCGAAGCCGTTTGAAACAAGGTAAAGATATTTTAAGAATCACCGTTTCTCCGAAATTTTCGTACCTCCGTAAACTAGTAATAAATTCGATATTTATTTTACTTCCCTGACCGATTGATTTTTTTTTGTATTTTACTTTGTTCATTTTTTTCAAATAACCGGCAATATTTAATTAGTGTGATTTGTTTTGGGGCAAACTATTTTCATGATAGTATTATTAATGATAAAGAAGTTAAATTTTTATGTATCCCGGATTTTAAATGTAACTTGCTGTCGAGTTGAAGCTCGTTTCCGTTCTTTTTTTTTTGTTGAATAAAAGTTGATTTGTTCTAAAATTGGTTTTTTTTTACATTGCTAAATAGGTAATTGATAGTGAATATTCGCCGGCTCTCCATTGAGGGTACAATTTTACGTGTTTTATTTACAGGACTTTTATATTCAGTTGATACTATTTTGATATTTCAATTTTACTCCCGAGTTTTATTCTTACTCTGTGTGTCGATAAGTAGAATCATTTGAACCGTATTAAAATTAATTTATTTTATTAATGTTGAAATAGTAGTATACCGTTGTAAATTATAAATCCAAAGGGATATTCGAACTTGTCTTGTGGCTCTGTTACGCTTGTTCGTTTACCCGGCAGATTCGAAATGTTCTTTTATTGTTTCATAAACTGATAGATTTGTTTTTTTATTCCCGTGTTTTCCTTTCCAATCCAAAGGGTGAATCGAACTTGTCTTGTGGCTCTGTTACGCTTATTCGTTTACCCGGCAGATTCGAAACGTTCTTTTATTGTTTCATAAATTGATAGATTTGTTTTTTCTAGTCCCGTGTTTTTCCTTTCCAATCCAAAGGGTGAACCGAACTTGTTTTGTGGCTCAGTTACGCTTGTTCGTTTACCCGGCAGATTAGAAACGTTTTTTTTCTTCCGTCCCAAAAACCGATATATTTGTTTTTTTTCTATAACCGTGATTTTATTTGTCTAATCCAAAGGGTGGATCGAACTTGTCTTGTGGCCTAGTTACGCTTGTTCGATTGCCTGGTGGATTTGCCACCGTGTTATATTATCTGGTCGGCTCAGACTTTCACGGCCGTCCTTTCTTCTCCCCTTTAGTTTGTCAGTCCCTATATATTTATAACTACAATAGACCACAGAATAATATTATAACAAAGGAAAGATATTTATTTATTCCGTCAGTAAATCATTAGTTGAAACTAAACCGATATTTGATTCATCCGGGTTGTAAATTTGAGATTGGTTGATTAAAGTTAGTTCAACAAGACCCCTGGAATTTTCCGTAACCTCCATCTGAGGCTATCCGGAACTCTTGACGTTTAGGGTCAAGGGGCCGTGGAGCAAACCACGTTAAAAATCTGGCGCCCGAGACTTGAACCGAAATTTAGCTTCGAGGGTGTCCATAGTGACGCTTTCGCTAAAATAAAAACCTGTCTGTCGGAAGCACCCGTTTTAAGCTGTCCGGATTTTACCGTACCGTTCAGTCTGCAGACCGATGCCTCCGAATATGGTTTCGGAATAGCCCTTACCCAACAGAAAGATGGCCACGAGCATGTGATAGCGTATGCAAGTCGCACCCTGAGTTGTTACATCACCAAGTACGTAAGGAGATGTCTACAATGTCAACGGTACAAACCGTCGCAACAAAAACTCCCAGGAAAGATGCAGCCATCAGCAAACCGGCAACCATGGCAAACCGTTAGTTCCGATATCATTGGACCGCTACCCAGAAGTAAGAAAGGGAACTGTTACATTATTATGTTCCAAGACCGATTCACTAAATGGGTTCAATGTAAACCGTTAAGGAATGCTACTGCCAGTAGCATAATTACCGCTTTTTATGAAGAAGTGTTGACGATATTTGGATGCCCCCGAACCGTACTGACCGACAATGGGACTCAGTATGACAGTAAACTTTTCAAGGACATGCTGAGTGGATTAGGAATCCGACACCGCTTTACGCCGCCGTATACGCCCCAAGCGGATCCAGTAGAACGAGCCAACCGCACCCTGAAGACAATGATTGCACAATATTGCGAAACAGATCACCGAGACTGGGGGACATGAGGTTGCCGGACTTGAAGTTCGCAATGAATAACTCAAGACACGACTCGACTGGGTTTTCACCTGCCTTCCTAAATTTTGGCAGAGATTCCGAACTCCTACCGAAATCAAGTTGAAAATAAAACCGAGCAAAGTCCGAAAGATGACATCGAATTGACCGACACCACCGAAGAAGATCCGAAGCCGCATTTCTTGCGAATAGGGAAACTGCAGGAGTGTTTCGATCTAGTCCGACTGAACCTGTCCAGGGCATTTACCAGTCAAAGTCGCAACTATAATCTGCGCCGTCGAGAGTGGAAATGCACCATTGGAGACCAAGTTATGAAAAAGGAGCATACGCTATCCTCGGCCGTTGATCACGTCGCCGCGAAACTCGCTCCTAAATATTCCGGGCCGTACGAGGTCGTACGTGTCATTTCGCCGGTGGTATATAACTTGCGAGACAAAAACGGGAAACGGTATAACCGCGTACATGTCAAAGATTTAAAACCCGCACATGAGTAATCCGTTTGTTTTTTTTTCTTCCTGTAGAATGGACGACCGTAACCGACCGCCCCCATTGATCCCGCTAGGCACTGATGGCGCTGAGATCATCGACCTGACGGAAGATGCTACCCCTCTTGGCTCTCCGTCGGTCATCGACGACCTGTTTAACGAAGGAGACTGGTGGCAGTGGAATGCGGCGGCCACCTCCCAGA
This sequence comes from Lochmaea capreae, assembly GCA_949126875.1. Taxonomy (NCBI): domain Eukaryota; kingdom Metazoa; phylum Arthropoda; class Insecta; order Coleoptera; family Chrysomelidae; genus Lochmaea; species Lochmaea capreae. Next base: position 19,588,840 of record OX421411.1, read on the forward strand.
CATTCGAGGACGCCTTCGGCATGGTCCAGTATAGTCCTGGTCACACTCCACCGCGATCACCGACTCCACCAGCACCCGGGGTGTATACCGAAAAATTCTTGGTATACACCCTATACGTGCGTGCGACTACCGTCACCGCCAATGAAAGAGATGAGGAAGGCCGAATAGAGGTCTCGGAGAAGGTGTCACAAGGCAACACCGGGGTCTGGCAATCCTACACGCCCCTGGAACAGGATTCTCCTCGTCCGTCCCCGCAACTTCCCTGGGAGATTTTGGAACCACCAAAGTCCGCCACACTGACGTCAGTTCCCTCCACCATTGACGTGAGGGCCATAGGCTGGGAGGTTTTGGATTACACTGCCAGGACACCCCGTTTCCAGCCGTGGAGGAAATCCTTGGCTGATAAGGCGCAACAACTACGGCCGAAGGAGTCCGATCCCAAGAAGTGGCAGCGAGTGAGAGTTAGCAACCGTCAAGGACGGAGGGTCTGGGTCTCGATTCCCCCGGCCCCATAACCGTGCCGCCGTTCTGTATCCTGACGACCGTCTGTCCACCTCAATAAATGCCAATTTCTCCAGTGATGTGCTGGTATTAACGGATCCCGCCAGCCTCCAACTGGAAACCACCCGTCCCACCGTCCAGCGAGGAGCGATGGAAGATCTGGAGGTCAGGGTGCATCCCGGAGATGATCCGAACAGCATAGGAGGTGCTGTACCACCGACCGTCACCACCAAAATCGTCAACAACCGGCCAGCCGCGCACAAAGGTAGACTCCAGGGCGTTCATCACCCTGACGGAGGACCTTTGTTGGAGGTGTGGAGCCTCCGGTCACCGCCGAGAAAGCTGTAACCGTCCGTACATCCTGTTCTGCTCCCGCTGTGGACGAGTTGGACGGATGTCCCGAGAATGCCCGTGCGACCAACCACCTCCCCGTACCCGATCGATGGCCGTCCAGGTCCATCTGGTCGACAATTCCAAACCGCCACGCCAGAAGCAAGACGCCGCCGTCCAGTGCCGCCTAGACCACGAACGATCCCGGACCGCTCAGTTGAACTTTCGTTCATTCATTTTTTTTACCGAAGAAAAGGGGGTGTGTAACGAGTTATTTTTTCTTGGCACCGATTTAATGTTTTTTTTTTCTTCTGAACACATTACTATTTTATTTTACCTTCTGGTTTTAGATAACTCGTTACTTACTTTCCGATTCCCTTTAGTTACCGAATCATATATGTTTTTTTTTATATTATAACCGTTATATTGTAGCTTTAGTATTTTTAGTATTAGCCCGGAGGTACCCAAATCTATATTCAATCATAAAATCTAGTCGTTTTCAAAGTTAACATTTTTCAATTGAAAAGGACGTTCGGTATGTATACCATTTAATTTAGTTTAATTAATTCCGAAAGACGTCCGGTATATGACAAATTTTTTTTGTAGTGTCTAAATAAATTTTACTAATGAGAATATAAAAGAGGAGAAGAGTCTTAATTCTAGGTTCTCAATCCGTGACTCTCAACTCTCAGCTTGCACTGGTTCTATTGAGAAAATTTTGATTCCGCTTTTCGTTTTCCGTCAGTTCCGATCCGGCTCCCGGAGTTATAAATTAACAAACACTAAAATTGTTGCCGTGTGAAAGTGAATTCCGACACCGAAGCCGTTTGAAACAAGGTAAAGATATTTTAAGAATCACCGTTTCTCCGAAATTTTCGTACCTCCGTAAACTAGTAATAAATTCGATATTTATTTTACTTCCCTGACCGATTGATTTTTTTTTGTATTATACTTTGTTCATTTTTTTCAAATAACCGGCAATATTTAATTAGTGTGATTTGTTTTGGGGCAAACTATTTTCATGATAGTATTATTAATGATAAAGAAGTTAAATTTTTATGTATCCCGGATTTTAAATGTAACTTGCTGTCGAGTTGAAGCTCGTTTCCGTTCTTTTTTTTTTGTTGAATAAAAGTTGATTTGTTCTAAAATTGTTTTTTTTTTTACATTGCTAAATAGGTAATTGATAGTGAATATTCGCCGGCTCTCCATTGAGGGTACAATTTTACGTGTTTTATTTACAGGACTTTTATATTCAGTTGATACTATTTTGATATTTCAATTTTACTCCCGAGTTTTATTCTTACTCTGTGTGTCGATAAGTAGAATCATTTGAACCGTATTAAAATTAATTTATTTTATTAATGTTGAAATAGTAGTATACCGTTGTAAATTATAAATCCAAAGGGATATTCGAACTTGTCTTGTGGCTCTGTTACGCTTGTTCGTTTACCCGGCAGATTCGAAACGTTCTTTTATTGTTTCATAAACTGATAGATTTGTTTTTTCTAGTCCCGTGTTTTTCCTATCCAATCCAAAGGGTGAATCGAACTTGTCTTGTGGCTCAGTTACGCTTGTTCGTTTACCCGGCAGATTTATAACGTTTTTTTTTTCTTCCGTCCCAAAAACCGATATATTTTTTTTCTATAACCGTGATTTTATTTGTCAAATCCAAAGGGTGGATCGAACTTGTCTTGTGGCTTAGTTACGCTTGTTCGATTGCCTGGTAGATTTGCGACCGTGTTAGATTATCTGGTCGGCTCAGAGTTTTACGGCCGTCCTTTCTTCTCTCCTTTAGTTTGTCAGCCCCTATAAATTTATAACTACAATAGACCACAGAGTAATATTTATTAAAAGGAAATATATTTATTTATTCCGTCAGTAAATCATTAGTTGAAACTAAACCGATGTTTGATTCATCCGGGTTGTAAATTTGAGATTGGTTGATTAAAGTTAGTTCAACAAGACCCCTGGAATTTTCCGTAACCTCCATCTGAGGCTATCCGGAACTCTTGACGTTTAGGGTCAAGGGGCCGTGGAGCAAACCACGTTAAAAATTCGGCGCCCAAAACTTGAACCGGAATTTAGCTTCGAGGGTGTCCATACTGACGTGTAGAAGGAGGTAAACGCGTTACAAGGCATAGCGATTCGTTTCTATTACGAAGAGATCAAGCAATTCGCCAGAAAATAGAAGTCTATAGAAAGGAAAGGTTAGAATTTAAGGATTTCTTTATGGCCTTAGTGGATGGTAATACTGCATTAAATAACATTCAGAAATTTTATTATTTAATTTCCTCGTTAAGTAAAGAGGTTCATGACATATTCAAGTCAATAGAAGTTTCCGATGCGAATTATAAGATTGCATGGCAGTTTTTGACAGATAGATTCGAAAACAAAAAGCCAATAATTTATAATCATATACGTTGAATATTTGAGCATCCTTGTTTAATAAACGTAACATATAGTGACCTGCGCAATTTGTATGATTGTGTCACAAAGCATTTACGTTCCCTCAATTCTTTAGGAGAAAACAGATGCTTGGGATCGTCTGATTATATATATATAATGTCTAGTAAATTTGACCCTACTACGCGACGTGATAGCCGCAAAAGAGTAGTACCAGTACAGTCATCAATAACTTTTTATGTACCTGAAAAAATTGACATTCCTGACAAAAACAAAATTGATAAGGCCATATTAAACATGATAGTTTGGAATTTTCAACCGTTTTCTATTGTCGAGGATAGGGGATTTAGAAATCTAATGGGCACAGTTTATCCTAGTTATAAAATACCATCTAGAAAGTTTTTTTACCAATACATTACTACCAGCAATATAATATGAAGAACGTTGGTAAATTTGAAATTGGTAGTAAAAGAGGAAGCGACGTATTACCACAGATGGGGGGTCCTCGTCTGTTAATGACAGTTATATAGCTACAACAGGACATTACATTAACAAATATTTTGCGTTAAAAGCAGTTCTTTTGGATTGTTCTGTCTTTAAGGAGTCACATACTTCGGAAACTTTAGCAAAACAGTTAGAAGATGTTGTCAATGAGTAGGGAATCTCTGGCAAAGTTTCAGTAATTTGTCTCCCATAACGCTGCCAATATCACTTCGGTCATTACCAAATGTCTTAAGTGGAATCACTTTGGATGCTATGCACATAAAATAAACCTGATTGTTCATATCGCCCTTAGTATTGATCGCATTCAGTGCATCATAAAAAAGGTTAAAGTAATTGTTTCCTATTTTAAAAAAAGTAATGTAGCTGTTCATAACCTGATAAAGTACCAGGAACAAAATTCTGTAAAAGAGCGTAAGAAACTTTTACAAGATGTCGTTGCGAGGTGGAACTCGACTTTCTTTAAGTTGGTGGAAGAATCATGAACATGTGTATCCGAATCTGGAAGAATTAGTCAGAAAAAAATGTAACTTTGTTGCAACGTCAGTGCCATGTGAACGAATTTTCTCAAAAACTGGCAATATTCTCTCAGAACGAAGAACCCGGCTGACAACAAACAAACTTAAACAAATAACGTTTTTAAACATGAATTTAAAATAAATTATTTGTATTTCATTATTATTTTTTCGATCAGTTATTATTTTTATTAATGAATAAATTTACGCTACGTTTCACGTTAAATAGATTTTTGAAAACCAGTTTCAGTATTTTATTAATTTTACAGAGATAGAAATTTTCAGATTTTTAAAATTATTTATTCCAAAAAGTACGTCTTAGTTTTTAAAATTCACAAATGACTATGCTTCCATCTTACGGAAAATAAAAGACCACTCAAATGCGGATATTTTGATACTAACATATTCGTCTTGATTTGATAACATTGCGCCAATGTTGTAACTTTTATAATTAACTCACAATTAATGATATTATTTTTAAAATCGCTTACGGAGATTGTATGAGTAAGACAGAGAGAAAATACGTAAATAAACATGTATTACAGATTCCACGAAGTAAGGATATCAGCGGTGAAAAGAAATGAATAAATAAAATCAGACAGGGTTGAACTGACCTAATATTATCAGTTAATTTTTTTATGTTGTTTTTTCTTCGTAGTATAATGTAGTGTATTGGTTGGCATAGGTAACTCTTTAAAAAAATAGGATAGGTACAACAATTGCTAAAAAATTACCGGTGTTCTGAAACGTAGGGGTGAATATAGGGTCGACAAGCCGAGGACGTACAAACCAGACCCGCATGGGAAACGCCATAAAAAGTATGATGTCAAAGTAATTAATCAGGCGAGGGATGTTGTCATCGCTAGAAGAATATTTCGTATAGTGTTCTACAGAGGCGTATAAAAAATAATAAGAAACAGGGTGGTCAGACCACGTTATCATCCACTGGTTGAAAAAATAGGACTTTGTGCAGAATGGGGCTATCCACTGGATCTGTATCGTGTACGCAGAATTGTAAAATCATATTTGGACCGAAAGGGTAGAACTGTACAAAAGTTCAAGGATAACTTACCAGGTAGGGAATTTGCAGTGGGGTTTTGGTCTCGACATAAAGATACACTTGCAGTTCGAATTTGCCAGAATATCAAGCGGTCTAGATCATCTGTCTCTCCTCAAGTTTTTAATGAATATTTTGATAATTTGGGGGAAACCCTGATTGGTGTTCCAACCTGCAATATAATTAATTATGCTGAAACCAATGATCCAGGAAGGAAGAAGATAATTGCAAAACGCTACTGCAAGTATCCTGAAAGGATCATGAATCGAACAAAATCATCAGTTCCAATAATGTTTGCTGCCTCTGGAGATAGTGTATTATTACCAAGCTACGTGGTTTATAAATCCAAACATATGCAGACAACTTGGATGCAAGGAGGTCCAAAAAACACTGGATACAATGTTACGGCTAGTGGTTGGTTTGATATGATAACTTTCATTGACTGGGTTAAAACGGTAGCTGTGCCTTATCTGAAGAAACTGGAAGGTCAGAAGATTTTGATAATTTATCATCACACATTGCTCCGGAGGCAATAAGCCTTTGCCGAGAAAATAATATTCGGTTTGTATTTCTTCCCAGCAATTCAACGCATCTCACCCAACCACTAGATATAGCTTTTTTTCGACCATTGAAAGGAGCCTGGCGAAAAATTCTGACTGATTGGAATCAAGGACCTGGCATGAAGGAACCATCCATACCAAAAGATCAGTTCTCTAGACTTCTGAACAAACTATGTCGTGCAATTGAAAATAGCCTAGAGAAGAATATCAAATCTGGATTTCGTAAAGCAGAGCACGTCAGACGAGAAAGAAATGCAGCATTGCTGCTGGTAGAAGTGTAACGGTTTCCGGCGCTAGTAGTAAAGATGGTTCGGACAATGAAATTGAATTGGATGACGAGTCAGATAACAGAACCGTCGACGAAAAACGGGAAGGTCAAGACATTAGTGATGAAAATACTGCGCCTACTATTTATTCAAAGGTGACAAAATTTGGTAGAACGTTCTACAATGTTTCTCCAGTCTCTGAATCTGAGGTTGCTATAGGCGATTGGTTGGTAGTAGCCTATAATTTCGAAATCTTCTCGATGTCCTGATCATCATTATTTTATTGGTGAGATAACAAAAATAAAGGGAAATGGTTATTTCGAAGGAAAGTTTGTTAGACCCAAACAAACCAAACATTTCTGCGGCTATATTTACACCTTTCCTGATGTTCCAGATGTGGACACTTTCCACTTCGAGAAAGTGGTTGGGAAACTTTCTCCGCCAGAAAATTACCTCAGAGGCCTTCTCAAATTTACCCTGAATGCCAAAGACTTAGAACAATAGTTTTTTTTATTTATTCATTATATTATATATTATTTTTATACAATTATATAATACTTGTTATGTATAAATAAAGTTTATTATTTCACAATTGCCTTTTTTATTTTTTTAAAACTTTCTTGACCCGTTCCACCTACAAGGCGGTTGACAGGGTTTTTGACGCATTTCAAGCCTATGATCTACTTGACCCCACCTTTGAGGTGAATCGGGTCAGAGCATATAAAAAAATATACCGATTCCAAATTTCAACAGAAGTGTGAATTGATAGGTGAACTCCAACCTAGAAGTTAAGACTCATATTTTGACATTCAAACCATTTTTTTACCCCTTACCAGAAAAAAGTTACAGCTGCATAAAGTTGAAAATTGACCCTATTCACCCCCTTTTACGTTATGCGGAAAAGATTTTTTTATATGCTAGATGTAGGGGTAACAAAATGTATTTTCAAAAGAGGTAGCAAATACCCCGAAAGGCTGATGAATCATTCCAAGTCAGCAACATCAATTATGTTTGCTATTTCAGGGGATGGTGAAAGTTTGCCACCCTACGTTGTGTACAAAGCTGAAAGGATTTATGATCAATGGACGATTGGTGGACCAGCCAATACAAGGTACAATCGGACCAAATCGGGATGGTTTGACGGCACCACCTTTGAGGATTGGTTTCAGACTATAGCTCTTCCCTGGGCACAAAAAAAAACTGGAACAAAAGTAATTATCGGTGATAATTTATCATCCCTCCTAAATTTAAATCTGGTTATCGAGTGCCGAAGAGCCCAGATTAAGTTTGTATTTTTACCACCAAATTCAACCCACCTGACACAACCATTGGACGTGGGTTATTATGGTCCCTTAAAGAGATGTTGGAGAAAGTTGATAACCACTTACAAGCTGAAAAATCCAAAAGAAAAAACTGTTAATAAGACAACGTTTCCTGTTTTATTTTAACAACTTGTTATGCAGCTATCGCTAAATGATATTAAAAACATACAAAGTGCATTTCGAACAACAGGCATTATACCAATAAGCCGGTTTAAAGTTTTACAAAAACTGCCAAATTATAGAGCTAAGGAAAACATAGAAGCAGAAATAAGCGATACGCTTCTGAAATTCCTAAGAGACTAGAATTTCCACCGATGCAAAAATTCCAAAAAGAAAAAAAATAGTTAGAGTTGCGCCTGGACAATCAGTTTCAGATCAAGATTTTTTGGAAGCAGGACCTTCAAAGTCAACTGATGAATTGTATATAGAAACAAATGCGGAGGTCAGCGAAACTCAAGAAATGGAAAGCGAAAACGAACAGGAAATGGAAAGCGGAACAGAAATAGGTGCAGAACAAGAAAGAGAACAAAATCTGGAAGAAGTTGAAAATCGAAATTGTGCTATAGGAGACTTTGTAGTGGTGGTATTTCTAACAACAAAAATAGCAAAGCATTTTATAGGACAAGTTTTGGAGGCAGACAATAAGGACGAACCGGTGATAAAGTTTATGCGAAAAAATACTAGTAAAGACATTTTATTTTCCTGTTGTCGATGATATATCGCAAATACAAGAGATTGACATTGTTCAATGCCTTAAAAACCCAAAAATATATAGAGGATTCACCGCTTTATGGTACTAAAAGATAATGTATAATTCTTGGAGTATCCCCTTTTACGCGATCCACGCTAGCTACATGTGCACAAGATCCAAGTGTTCGAGCACCAGTTTTGCAAGTACAGTAATAAAACTCTAAATTGAATACGCTTCACTGTCCAAATGCACACTTCCAACACACAGAGCGATCATTTCTTAAAATTGGTCATTTGTAGTTAAAACTTGTTAGTTTATAATTAGATGGACATGCCCTTTTCTCTCTTACTCCTATCACCTGTCAGGTATAAATATTTGTTCTTTAACGACTTTTATACAGAATGCAAATTACTTCTACGAATTGCTTACGAAATACGTGTCGGTCAGTTATTAAATGTATAATAATTTTACTATTGTAGTATAGAAAACGTTATAATAAACTGCTATTACAAAATGACAAACTTGTGTAAAAATGTTAGATTGTCAATTGACAGATGTACCTTTTTTACATAATTTGATTGCAATCTATCATATCTTCATACAACTGAAAAATAAAATCCTATTATTTTGTTTCGACGAAACGGGTATTCATCGTGGATACAACTATATTCACAAGTCCGACTCTGTTTCACCGCATAAGGAAATATACCTTTTGGTCGCCGCGGTCAGTTTTACCCAAATTTAATCCTTTCACTATTCGAAAGGTACAGACCACTTGGTCGCCAAAGCTGGATTAAGGGTTCCAAGAAAATTATGGGCTTATTTAACTACTCTAATAGTAATATGGGTTTGTGACCTGTCTACAACCAAAATAAAAATACTTTTCATCAGTTAGTTGTCTGCATTCTTACTGAAAAGATTAATTTTTTTATTTGAAAAGTGATTCTCTAACCTAACCTAACCACAAACATTTTAATTCTGCTTTTTATTCAGCGCATCCCGATATATTCGAATTTGTGGATGTAATTCTCGAAATTCAGTTAAATACTTATGTGAAATAAACAGTACACATATACCTAACAAAATTAAAAACGCTAATTACAAAAAACGGCATGCGTATTTAACGAACGTAATAGAACAATACAAAAATAAGATCCTTTCACGAATTAAATACCTTTAATGATTGATAACTACGGCGACCAAGAGACCTACGTGATTTTAAAACTGGCGACCAAGTGATCGATGACATTATGGAACCCCCGCTGACAAAACTGACCGCGGCGACCAAGTGGCCAACACCCATTCATAAGTATTACTTAACCCGTAACTGCTACTACCGGGTCCCCGGGACCCAGCCCCGAAAGTTTGATCGCCTGCCTATAGCGTTTTAGAGGGGACCTATTATTGATGCTACGTGACTTTTCATCAATTCTAGTTCTGTTACGATTGAGATACGTGAGATACGTGTCGTTTCGGGTCCCGTGGACCCGGTCGTAGTAATAGTGTTACATTATTTGGATTACGACTTGTAAGTATAATACTTTATTGATTTCTTTTACTATATGGGTCATTCCATGTCAAATCGACCAATGATTGGACGCGACCCCCTCCGATTTGAATGAAAGTTGGTGGAGAGCTTCCTTTTATCATAAAAATAAGTTCTGCCAAAGGAAAAAAATTTAAAAAATTTTCTCGAATAGTTATGCACAATCTAAAATTTCACTATTTTTCCTGTTTTTTAACCTTAAGTTCTAAATATCTGGAAAATTATAATAATTACACTAATGAACTGAGCTGGGTTTTTTAGAAGATGCTTGAAACTACCCAAAAAAATTTTTTTTCGAAAATCCCCTTTTTTGCAGAATTTTGAAAATTTCAAAATTGGAAAAATAGACCGCCGTTATTAAATTTTTCGCTTAAATTTTTTTCTAGAGTACCTCTTACTAATCTGAAGAGATTCTGAGATTTTGGGTGAGGGTTTTTTTTTGTTTAAGAGATTTAAATTTTTGTATTTTCTGGCACAAAATAAGTAAATTACTGATAAATTCATCTGTAATTCCTTATTTTAAGACACAAAAATTAAGTTTAAGTTAAAATAACAAATGTTAACATAATTAATACTCCGTATTCATCTATTTGGTCATAAGTATTCATTTCTATCAGTTAAGAAGTGACATACTCTGCCATCTATATGTCTGATACTTAAATTTTTCTTTAGATAATTTTTCTAAGCCTCGCCAGAGGTCTCTTTGGTAACCATACTTTTAAAGTTCACTGTTTATTGTTTAAAAGAAGAAATAAATAGGTTACTGTGGGTGCTTGTGATTAAAATTCTTTTTTAAAAGCTTTAACATTTCGTATTAAATTTTTTAATTGAATTATGGAAAGCAATAAATGTTCAATTGGACTATTTACAAGTGAAACATGTTCCGAGGGACAATTGGTTGACTGTAATAATTTTTCTGAAGAAGATCGCATAACCTTGAATGCGCGAAGTGGTACAGTAGTTAGTTCTATTTGTCTTGAGCTTGACAAAAATTTCGGAAAGAATTCTTATCCAACGAAATAGTATGTGCTGATCCATATAATATTCACGATACTAAACTACATAAATCATTAAAAGTTATTACGTTTGAATGGTATCAAAAATTTAAGGATATTGTTCCTTCTATCGCACCTGGACGTAAATTATGTATTTCATGCATGAAAAAAATCCGCTCCGAGTCAATAGGTCAAGAAGTGCCTGCACCTAAAACAACAAATCCTACTGTAAGTCCTAATAAGAGTAATGATCAGAATCCCCCTGGGGATTTAACTTGTAATCCAACAGAGCTATTCATAACACCCGATCAAGCGGAAACACCGGCATCTAGTCAAATTTTACTTCAAGACAAAATGTCTTCAAATTTATCTGAAAAATTACAGTTATCTAATGTTTCAACTTCTATCTCTGAAATCTGCAGTTCAACAAGTGAAAGTTGTACCCCAAATGAAATACTTTTTGATCGTCTGAATACTGTTGCAACAATGTTTAAATTATCTCCAATTAAAAAAAAAGATTTGATTCGATCGAAAACCTATGCCCAGCACAAATACAATGACATAAAATCTAATGTACAACAATGTTTTAAACAAGTTATGGATAATACTTTTGAAACGGATTCTTGGGACAATTCAATTCCTGATGATAACCCAGAATCAACTGGAAAACAAATGATAGTTCAGTTGAAAAACAAATTTGAGAATACTAGCAAGTTGAATGAAACGTTACAAATTCTTTCAGTTTTACCATTAAATTGGTCAACGGAAAAAATTGTGAATATTTTCGGTGCAACAAAGTACATGATTAGAAAAGTGAAACAACGTGTAAAAGAAGATGGTATTTTGTTCATTCCTGAGCCAAATAAAGGTCATTCGTTATTGAAAACGACTCAAGATAAAATTCAAGAGTTTTATAGGAATCAAGATGTCAGCAGAGAGTTACCAGGTAAGAAAGAGTACAAATCTGTACATGAAAATGGCCAGCGAGTGCAGAAACAGAAACGTTTAATTTTAGGAAACTTAAACGAAATATATCATTTGTTTAAAGAAAAATATATGTTTGAAAAAGTAGGTTTTTCGAAATTTGCGAGTTTGAGACCACCTGAGTGTATTCTTGCCGGTGCATCCGGTACTCACGTGGTATGTGTTTGTCAAATTCACGAGAATTTCAAGCTCCTGTTTCATGGAGCAAAGCTTGGTAAACTTAAACTTAAAGATGAAAGTCAGCCATTCGTTTCTCATCGGGATTGTATGGATATGGTTATTTGTAAACCACCCACAAGTGATTGTTACTTTGGAGACTGCATAGACTGTCCCGGCTCGGCAAACTTGAGAACTATCTTGGAAAATTTATTCATGGATAATTTTTTAGACGAGATTACGTATAATCAATGGACTCAAGTAGACAGATGTTCTTTAGAAACAATTATTAAACCAGCTGATGATTTTGTTGATATTTTCGTAGAAAATATTCCTAAATTACTCCATCATGACTATGAACAAATTCGTAGAACAGAAAAAAAACTGAGTAAAAGGTTTAAAGATGCGTTACCAGTTCAGGGAATACGTAGTTGCCATGCCGCAGTCCCTACTTCAAATGAAGTTTTAAAAGTGAAACGCTTGTCATCATATACAGAAGGAGGAAATTTTCGGATGAAAAACATAGATGTTTACGAGTTTGTCGATGAACCTGTGATACAAACTCGGTAAGTTCAGTCGTCTATTATTATTTACATTTAATTTATGACGAATTTTCATCAACAAAATGTTTTCTAATAATTCTATTTATTTTCAGATTGAGGAAAAGAATTGCGAGATCAACATCAGAGCAAGAGACGAAAAAAAAAACGATCGTTTTAGTATAAAATTGCGTTTAGATTAGAAGTGAAATCCTTTACTGAGCAAAACGATTAAAGAGGATTTGAAATAATTTAATTTTTAATCATTTTTAATCATGTCTATTACAGACATTCAACATGTAAACTTATATATCCCAATCATGTTGAATCATATTGTTTAGTGAGGGGTGCAATTAAAAAAAAAGAGCATATTAATTACGTTAACATTTGTTGTTTTATCTTAAACATAATTTTTGTAAGGAATTACAGATGAATTTATCATTATTTTACTCATTCTGTGCCAGAAAATAAAAAAAAAATTTTTTCAAAATTCAAAAATTTATATCTCTTAAACAAAAAAAAAACCCTCTCCCAAAATTTCAGAATCTCTTTAGATTAGTAAGAGGTACTCTAGAAAAAAAATTAAGCAAAAAAATTTATAACGGCGGTCTATTTCCAATTTTGAAATTTTCAAAATTCTGCAAAAAAGCGGATTTTCGAAAAAATGTTTCAAAAAAAATGTTTTTAGGTAGTTTCAAGTATCTTCTAAAAAACCCAGCTCAGTTCATTAGTGTAATTATTATAATTTTCCAGATATTTAGAACTTAAGGTTTAAAAACAGGAAAAATAGTGAAATTTTAGATTGTGCATAACTATTCGAGAAAATTTTCCTTTGACAGAACTTATTTTTATGATAAAAGGAAGCTCTCCACCAACTTTCATTCAAATCGGAGGGGGTCGCGTCCAACCATTGGTCGATTTGACATGGAATGACCCATATCTAATATGATTTTTTGGTTTTTCTGATATACTGGCAAATGACGATTTTTGGTTATATGAAGAGATTCCCCCTGAGCAAAGTGAGCAGGAGAAGTCTGATCATGGAATATTCAGTTACCATGATACTGACAGTGAAGATGAATGGATACCCTGATACCCTCTGACTCGAATGACACTGAGAACAAAAATAATAAAGATAATGGTAATTTCGAAGAAAATTCAAGTACACATTTTTTTATGGGAAAATTAATAAAAAAACGGGAAAGCCTTCTATGAAATGGGCAAAACAGGCTCCAGTGAGAAGACGTGAGCGATGGGAAAATATCCACACCATTTTACCTGGTTTAAAAGGTCTCGCACGAGAAAATCCTCCAACTGATTCTCCAATACAAGCTTTGAGACTATTGATTACTGACGACATATTAAATGAAACTGTCACAAACACCAACAAGAAAATCGATTCGATGAGAATGAATTATAGCTCATTTAAAACTAAAGAGAAAGCACGGAATAAATTTGTTCCTCGTTTTGTACAATCAACAAATAAGGTGGAATTTGAAGCATTTCTTGAGCTGCTTTATTTACAAGGCATTTTTAAATGTGGGCTGCTATTTTCCCACTCCTGCGTAAATTTTCGTATACGAATGCTCGTATACGGATTTTTTTCGTATGGCAAGAGCTTTTGGTATTTTGGAAGCTATGCGAAAAGCAATTCGTCTCGCACAGCTTTCTTCGCATGACTTAAGCCGGCAACGCTGTGTAAATGCATTTCTACCACAACTCCAACAAGAAAGCGATTAGATTAGCTAGATTATTTATATCAAATTTATCTTTTTGTTGTTTTTTCTTAAACAGTTGTTGTATAGGTATAAAGTATTTGCTGTCAGTTATTCTGCAAAAATATTTTAATAACCATGAATGAAAAAAAAAGAACGGGAAATATAGCATCCAGTCAAAAGACGGAATTAATCAATTATATGGACAAAAAATCCACAACTCCGGTCTGGAAAATTTACAAAAACATTTAATTTTAAGAGTTCACAGATGATGTGGATGAACATTACAGACTCATTAAACAGTCTTCCTGACGTTCATAAAACTGGGCAGCAATGGAGAAAGGTGAGTTTTCATACATTTCTGAATGTTGTACATAACCCTAACCCAATATCTATATTTTCAGACGTGGCATGATATTAAAATAAACACGAAAAGAAAATCTGCAGAAAATAAAAAATATCAAAGAACCAGAGGAGGGGGACCAGGTTTACCAAAAGAGAACATACTAAATGATGGAGAAGTTCAAGTTGTAAATATGATGGCCCCAGTAGCAATCGAAAGGCACATGGTAGCTGAATCATCAGCATCTTTTGAACGTCTGGAGCCATTTAACACGTTAATCGCCCAAATGATACAATAAAAATTTGTCTCCCAGGCCCCAATTTTTTTTTTCCGTAATTTGTTGTATCATGAGTTGCAAATAACATTCGATGCATTTTTGCCAAAGTAACGTAAGTGACATTTCTGGTGAAATTCATATTTATTATTAACGTAAAGCTTCTATTGTTAAGAAGGTACTGCCAAAGTGTAGTAAGCCTAAATGATACTTTAAACTTTACTTTTAACTATTTTAAAAACGTATGTCCATAATTTTTTTATTCATACCCGTAAAAGAAACGCGTTTTTTCTACTAATCATTTTTGGTGACTTACGTTACTTTGGCAAATAACTATTGATATAACGTTGCAAAAATGGATTTTGAACACATTCAAGTGAAAAAAATTGATTTTCAAAATGAGAACTGGTATTAGGGTCTCAGATCGCCTGCAGGGTTTGAGCCATGTGACTCAAATGTCGGTTCTCGCGTTTCTGCAAGTTCTGACCTGTTTTTGTGATGCCCATTTCATTCGTGCATTCACCAGCAGTGGATCAGTCCATTTTGATACTTCGTAAGTGGTGTACAAAATGAGTGGTGAATATGAAAAAAGTCAAGCGCATTTACAAACACTGTGGAATGAGATTCTTTCTGAATCAGAGGAAGAACCTTTCGAAGGTGGTTCTTCAGATGAATATAGCCCTGAATCCGAGAGTGAAAATTCTTCAGATGAAGAAATTGTTCAACGGAAAATAATGAAAAAGTAAGATTCATTATTAGATCATTTTATATAAATATAAAGATGTTCTATTCCAAGAAAAAACATTTTTGAAATATACGTATTTTTTAGGTCAAATGACGAAATTTCTAAGGAAGTTGGGCCTAGCCAAAATGATCTGACGGTTTTTCCTTCAACTTCAATGCAATCTCCTCACCTCAAGAATGTAGAATTCTCAATAGAAGATACCATTGAAGCAGTGATTTCCAAATATTGCACCATAGATGAATATGAGAGTGAGGATAACGAGAATGTGGAAGACATAATTTGGTCACCTGTTACAGGGACGTCTCTAAAAAAATTTGATTTCCAAGTCGATCCGGTGGGCCCCACCAATGAAATTAGGGAATCCCATTTAGTAAAAGGTCCTATTGATTTTTTCAACATATTTTTCAATGAAGATGTAGTCAGTCTCATAGTAACTGAAACAAATAGATACGCACAACAAAAAATCAATGCAGGGATTCATCAAAATTCGCGACTTCATAGATGGAAGGAAACTGATGCAGAGGAAATAAGAATATTTTTTTCTGGATGGGCCTAGCAAGATTTCCCAAAATGGTGGATTACTGGAGGAAAAGTCATCTATATTCGAATAGAATTTCTGAAAAAATGTCTAGGAATCGCTTTGAATTACTTCTACGTGTGCTCCATTTCAGCAACAATGAAGATGTGAATCCTAGTGATCGTTTAGCCAAATTGAGCCCTTTGTTGAAACTATTGACTGATAAATTCAAAGAAGTTTATATCCCAGAACGTGAAATTTGTATTGATGAAACCCTAGTCCCATTTAGAGGACGCCTCATCAAGCAATACATAAAAAATAAACGGTTCAAATTTGGCATCAAACTGTATAAACTATGTTGCAAAGGAGGTTATACTTATGATCTGAAAGTTTACTGTGGAAATGATAAAGATCAAAACGTAAGTGCATCAACAAAAATTGTATTGCAACTAAGTGAGCCACTTTTTCATCAAGGTAGAATCATCTTCACTGACAATTTTTATACCAGTGTTTCTCTTGCTGAAGAGCTCCTCAAACGGAAAACTCACTTGGTGGGTACCCTCAGGAAGAATCGAAAATTGAACCCTACTGACGTAACAACGACAAAACTAAAAAAAGGCCAGATTATCGCGAGGGAATGTAATGGAGTAGTTGTTCTAAAGTGGCAAGACAAACGAGATGTTCTTTGTCTCAGTACAATTATTTGTGACTATAACAATAGTAAATCTTTTATTGATCTATCTGATCAGCTCAAAGCTTATTCAACGCCTCTAAGAAAGGGCATAAAATGGTATCGTAAACTTGGGTTTGAATTATTATTGGGAACATCGTTGGTGAATGCATATGTTCTCTATAAAAAGATAACCAAAGATAATATATCAATAACAGTATTCAAAGAGCGAATAATCGAAAGTGTATTGAATACTGCAGAGCAACCAGCCAATGAAAATGAACAACATGTTTTGGATGAAGTGTTGTCTAAAAATCGCCGTAGATGTGTTATTTGCTACGAGAAAATAAGCATCAATCATGGAAGAAAAAAAGCCCAGCTACAGACACCAAAATCTAGGTTTCATTGCCAACAATGTGCCAAGTTTTATTGTTTATCGTGTTTCTTCGATGTTCATAAATGTCAAAAATAACATGAATCTTTTCTGGCACATTTATATGGTTACTATATGCTCGAAATAATAATAAAGTTATTTTTGAATCAATATTATATCTTTTGCATTATCCTTTCAACATAAGAGAAAAGTTCTAGGCTCAAAAGTTGTTTGGGTCCTCCAGGCCCCATATTTCATAAGTTGCAATGTGATACGTGATCCCTACGGAGGTTCACAGAGCATAAAGTGAAAGCAAGTATTGAAGCCCGTATGTCAAGTCACTGGGCCTAGGCGGCTCTTTGAATTGAGAACCAACTACCGCTTCACATGGCGATTAACGTGTTAATGATAATGAGTTTATTGATGTTTCTACAGATGTAGACAATGAAGTAATTGTGGAAGAAAATGAGGAAACTGATGATCATTTATAGGGCGCGTTGTATCAAACACCTAATCTCAGTTTAATAATAACTGATGTTTAGACTGTGACATATTGATGTATTTATTATGAATAAATTAAATCAGTCTAAACATTAGTTATCTTTAAACCGAGTTTAGGTGTTTGATACAACACGCCCATATTGTGCTACTGGTAGGTTAAATGTATACTTTGTGAAACATGAAAATTATTTGAATTTTATATTCATTCTTACAATAGCAATATAATTATTTTCATTTTAGAAGATGATAAAGAAAATACTCGAGAAAATAATACATTTCCACCGAAATTTAAACGGTCTACAAAAAAGTTATTTCAGGAACAGAGATTAAACCAAACAATAGCAGCAACTAAAAAAATGGCAGAACAAAATGAAAAAAGAATAGACCAAAAAGGTCAATATGAATATCAAAAACTACAATTGTACAAACAAGATATTGAAGTTAAAAAGCATATAGCTTCAGCACTCGAAGAAACCGCAAAAAAATGTTATATGCTCAGTTATGTTATAATTGTAAAATAATCAGAACGTTTTTTATGCTTAGGTACAATTTATTTTTAGTAAGTTTGGTTGTGATATTAGGAAAATTTTGATTCAGTTGTGATATTTTAGTTTTAACATTAATAATGTTCTTCAGTTGTGATATTTTTATTTCATTAAATAATGTTTTCATTTGGTTTGTGAGCTTTTGTTTTAAGAATAATTAAGGAGTCTCTTGTTTTACTTAATATTTAATGTGAAGTACTATTTAATATTTGATTATTTTAAAGATTTGGGATATCCAAAAAAAACTAAATATATTTGTATCTATTTTATTATGTGAAATAGTTCCTAATTATATGTTGTTGCATTCTCCTTCCTTTGACTAAATCTTCATTTTCTCTATGCCGAACATTGTTATCTTCAATTGGTACAGGCCGGTCATACAAACCAAGATCTAAATCAACATTATCCTCATCCTGAACAATGGGAACTGCATTATCAATACACAAATTGTGTAGTATGCAACAGCTGTTAATTAGTGCGCATCTGTAGTGTGCCCCAAATGTATAAACTATTTTTTTTTCATAACCAACTATTATTAATACCATATGTTTCAGGTTAGCTCATGTTAATAAATCGAAATTCAAAATCTTGTGTTATAATCAATTATTTTTAATCATGGGTTCTAATACATAATACCTTAAATGCATAAATCTCTTAAATCTCCTGATATTATATCCATTGTTTATCCATGGATATCTATTATTATTTTCTGCCGCATTTTGATCGGAATTAAAATATGCCACCAGCCATACACGATGGTATCTGTGCAAAAGTGGTTTGTTATTTTTTATAGCTATTTTGTATTTGAACAAAATGAGGTATGTATATGTTTTTTACCTTAATTCTGAATATTGTTTCGTCTCCTATATTTTATTGATATTTATGATTGATTACCTACATTGAAAGCGTTTTGAATATTTATACAATGTAAAATAGCATGGTGCGAGAATGTGAAATAGGTTTTACCTCGGCTTGTACTTTGTTTCATGGTAAACTTTTAGCTATTTGCTGAGTTGGTGTGTTTAATCATTATTAAAGTTTGTTGATTTTTTTTTAATTAGGTAACTTATTTTTGACTACTCCCCGTATCATTTGGTTTTCTTTATTCTATTCCATTTTTAGGTACTTCTGCCTCTTGTTAATTATAGTTAACTTTTTTTGGGTTCACCTATTTTTACTCTTTTGCTTTGTTGAAGTGTTGAAATATTGTTGTTTTTTTACCATCACTTTAATTATTTCAGTAGAGGAAATTGTAGCAGGTTTATTAATTATTTGGTTTATAATTTTTACATTTTGTGCATACTATTTATTATGTTTTGATGATCACTTTAGGTAGTTGGTTTTTTGATTACTTTTTTTAATTCTTCAATAGTTTGAATATTTTAAAATTTTTTGTATCTCTTCAAACTTTGATATATTTTGGAAGTATTTTCTGACTTGACAAACTTTATAATACTATAGAAGCAAGGTTAATAATTTTTTTTTTTTCTATATTACTCAATTTTGTACAAATATTTGCAATTCTGCCTTTTCTTAACGTTTTTTTAAATAATTTTTGATACTCTTAACCTCGACTTAGTAATTTTAAAGCATTTTCTTAGTATTTTCAATAAATTTGTTAATTTTTCTCAAATTTCCTTATTGTTGGCTATCAAGTTTTTCATTTTAATTGGTTTTTTTTTAATAAAACCAATATGCAGGCAAATCATTTGAAAGAACATGAACTTTCTTATGAAATTAAAATTAGATGTGTTACTTTACCCGATACAATTGACGAAAAACGCAAAGTTCTTACTGGTTTATTAGCTCGTGAGAAAGCAATCTGTAGTTTTTCATTACCGGTAAACAATTACACATTTCAGGAAGATCATTTTGAAATTCGTAGTACTATTCAGGATTTGATTGATGTCATTAACAATTTCAGTGGTAATAAACGCGAACCCGTGTTTCAAAGAATAAATTCACGATTAATTCATTTGACCAATAGGATAAATAGAATGAATGTTGATTCCGATGATGAGGAACAAATAAAAATGTCTTTAGATAGAGAAGTACTTATACTTGAATCTGGTTTAGACACAAAGACAACTCCAATTATTTCTGTAGATAGTATAGAGTCACACAGTAATCACGTACCCCTTGCATCTTCTTCATCTTTATCTTCTCCCACAGTACCGCATTCTCGACACGATCCAGTGTATAAATGGAATGTTTCTTTCTCTGGAAAAAATGAATCACTTCATCTTTTTTTAGAAAAAGTCGAATTACTTAGAGTATCACGAGATATTTCGGATAATGAGTTATTTCTACAGTCTTGTGAGTTATTCCGAGGCATCGCTTTTACCTGGTATCTCAATAATCGTGGCAAATTTAGTTCTTGGTCAGATATTGTTGCAAAACTGAAAGCAGATTTTCTTCCGTACAGCTATGAAACAGATTTAGAGTTAGAAATTTTAAATCGGACCATGGGTGCAAATGAACCCGTTACAGTTTATATTTCTTCTATGGTAGGTCTTTTTAACCGTCTAACAAATGTTGTGGATGAGCAGTCCCGCGTTGCAAAGATTCGTAGGAATCTTTTACCTTTTTTTGTTTCTGCATTAGCATTGCATACTCCTAATACTGTTGATGAACTAACTGAGCCTTGTAAAAGAATTGAAGAATCTAGAGTTTGGTCTGAGCGTTATCGACCACCATCTTCCAATAATTCTCTATTACTAGAACCTGATCTAGCTTGTCTTTATGTTTCACATACATCTTCGTCGAACAGAAAATCTTCTGTTAATGTTTCTGCTTTAACTTCTTCCGTGTGTTGGAATTGTGGCAGATCTGGTCATAGTTTTACAAAGTGTCGTTCTCCTAAGTCAATCTTTTGTTATGGTTGTGGTGCTAAAAACACTACAAAGCCTAATTGTCGTTCTTGTATTCCAAAAAACGAGGTTCGGACTGGTCCTGTAAATCTGACAACAGATTCCAGTCATGTGCAAATTACTTCAGAAGTAAAGTCAGAAAATCAAAAACACAAACCATCAACAAGTCGAAATTAATTTCATGTTTTTCACCTACTGCTACCGAATGGCAAGCTTATCTTAGTTTTGTCAAGGATTTTTTATCTTCCGTTACTTCTTACCGTTCTGAAAATCTTGGCAAACAATTATGTTCTCGTACCGCTTCACTTGTCAATTCTGTACAAGATGTTGAAATATCTAAGGAAGCACAAGATGATTCTAATGTTAATTTACCTGTTTTATCTGTCTTACATGTTTTACCGATGCCTACGGTAAATATTTTATGTGAAAATAATGTCAATTCTATTTCTACCGATGTTTGTCCTTTGTTTGTAAAGAAACCAAATGATAATCGTCTTTATATGATTGTCAAAATTTTAGATACTGAAGTTGTAGCTATGGTTGATACTGAAAGCAATTCTAGTGTTATTGGAAACCAAGGGTTTTCACTTGGGTTCAAGAAAGGGAAGATTATTTTCAGAATTTGGACAATAAAGATTTTGAGACAAGGTTTCGACTTTCAAAAGAAGCTGCTCTCCAAATTCTGGAATCAATTGAAGACCGACTAGAATTCGCAAACGACAAGTAGGTACCTACCTATAATGTATAATAGTTAACTTTTTATTACAGTTTTTATTATTATGATTGGTGGTATAGGCATTATTGTTGACTGTCGAAGTTCAATTGACTTATTCTTTTTCAGGAATAATTCTGTTTCTCCAATGAATCAGTTATTATGTACTTTAAGGTATTATGCTACTGGTTGTCATCAGATAGCAGTTGCTGATTTTTCTTGAATTAGTAAATCAACAGCACACAGAATAATACATCGAGTTAGTGCTGCTATTGCCTCTCTTCGTCCTCTGCATATTACGTTTCCTACAACTCCTGGAGAAATTCGAAGGACACAGACAGATTTCTTCAGAATCGCCAGCTTTCCTAGGGTTCTGGGTGCAATTGATTGCACTCATGTTAAAATTAATACTCCATGTAAGTTCCCTCAACATATTTTTGTTTCCAATTAATTGTCAACCTTGTTCCGTTTTTCAGCTGGTGAAAATGCAGAGTTGTTTCGTTGCAGAAAGGATTACTTTTCCCCCAATGTTCAAGCTGTTTGTAATGCAAATCTTGAATTTACTGACATAGTTGCCAGGTGGCCTGGTAGTACTCATGATGCCACAATATTCCGGAATTGCAATCTTAAAGCTATATTTGAAAATGACAGGTATGGGAATGCTGTTCTTGTAGGAGATAGTGGATATTCCTGCTCAAAATATTTAATGAAACCTTTTGATAATTGTTTGAATCCTGCTGAACAATTATTCAATGAATCTCAAATCAGGACTAGAAATCCAATTGAAAGAACTTTTGGAGTATGGAAAAGGCGATTTCCTGTATCATCTTTAGGAATAAGGGTGAAATTAGATAAAGTTTTTCCCATAATTGTGGCAACAGCTGTTCTTCATAATATCCTTCGAAGACGAAGGGAAGCTGTTCCTCAATTCGAGCCAGATTTTGAAGCTAACCTACCAGCTCCATGGGAAGTTATAATGGCTCAGGGAGACATGGGGCACTATCCCATTCCGGACCCACACCAGCCATTGAATAGGAGGAGAAATAATCCTGAACACAGAGCAAGACTTGCCATGGTTCATCAATACTTTTCAAGGTTAGTGTTTCCCTATGATGTTATATGAAATTTTTATATTAGAAAGTCTTATTTCAGGCTGGCACATATGGGTCACCAAAATAGAGAAATTGGAAGAGAGCAAGAACATGCTGAAATAAACAATCCACATCCTTAACTGTGGATAATGATAGTCCAAATTTTAGGTTTTTTACTTTATGGATTCTATACTCCGAATATATACTCAGAATATATGTTATTCAATAAAAGCATATTTTCCAGATATACTGACTTTTAATTGCATTAAAAACTCACAGATAGGAACTCATATAAAAAACACAATTTTCCAAAACAAAAACAAAACAATATTCAAAATAAAAAAGAACTTCACTAATACAAAACATCAAAATATCACATTAAAAATAAAAAGAGTTTCTAATTCACAAACATGAGAAAAATAAAACTAAACAATATTTCAATGCCCAAAACAAAAAACATCACAAAAAAATAAATATCACAATAAAAATCCAAAAAGTTGACTAGATATAAAATCAGGTATTTCACATAAGAAAAAAACTCAACTCAAATTAAAACCCTAAATATAAAAAGTACACAAATGTAAAACATAAAATGTAACATTATCTAAAACAACAAAAATAAAGTCTATTCTTCAATTTCGAAGCCTTAATTTGGTATCTTTGAGTTCCAGGAGGAGTATTCTTGTTCTAATCTTCTCTTGCCTCAACTTCTCTCGGTGTATATCCATAATCACTTGATGTTCCTCTTCAGCATGAGATGTAACAGTTGTTAAGGCCTCTATTCTTTTCGACCAAAGTTCTTCATTTTTTTTAGTTTGTAGAACAGGCCGCCTTCTGTTAGTCTGGTGCCTGCTTGAATTTTCCATGTTAGCTCTGGATCTTTTTGGAGCTATTTCATCTACACTCATAGGCATTAATGAAGGCCTTTTAAGTGAATTTTCCATCACTGGAGTGCTTTTTTCAAGCTCTGAAGGTATACTATATACCTCAACTGTGTCTTTGGCACACAAAAATAATGATCCATCTTCCCCAACTTCAAGTGAACTATGTGACAACTCTCTTAAAATGATTGCTCTAGGCTTCCGCAGTTGCCCTGGTGAATATTGTGACCAGTCACCATTTAAATTAATGTTCTCCTGCAGCAGCGGTAACTGTAAAATGATATATTGTTACAAAGATAATAGGTAAGTATTGTGAAATAGAGTGCTTTCTGGCCAATTTTAGGAATATTAGATTTCTAATAAGAACATTCATTAAAAAGTAACTTGTATTTGAACTCACATTCTCCTGTTTGTTGACAGCTCCTACTTCTGTACCACAGTTACTGTAATTTTCGATAATTATTGTACCTGAAACAAAATCAAGTAATTCACTTCCTCTGACAATAAAAAGAATTTAGAAAGTAGAAACAACTTACCATTGTCAAAGTCTGCATCAGTGTCATATGGGTTACTCAATCCTACTGCAGAAGGTCGAATCATATCAATAACTTGGTACATGATTGGATCTACAGTGACCTCTTTTTTTGGACCTCCACCTAAAATTGATGATTGTTGCAATGAATAAAATGAATACAAAGCAACTGTTATGCCTAGAAGAGATATATTTTCTCACCTGTTTTAACTCTTCCTTGTCTCTCATCAGCTGCAACTTTTCTTCCTTCAGCTTTCAAATTCTTCCAACAATTTTTCAACACCATTGTTGTTCTTGGACATGCTGCTTCAGAATTATATTCTTCTGTTATACTCCTCTCCCAGCATTCATTTTTAGAGATCATTGATTCATTGTCGGTTTTTTTATTCTCAATTATATGAGAATACTTCCTAATAATGTCTACTAAAATCTGTTTATCCTCCACTGTAAATGTTGGGTCTCTCTTTTTTTTTAATTTTTGAACTTCAGTCATTGTTAAAATAACCAGAGCGGTGCAAGCAGAAAATATTGTTTAGGGTTATGTTTACGTTAACAAATCTCAATGACTGACACAGAACTATACATTTTCACAGAACAATAGAATTTTCTGCATTCTACAACGTTGCCAAAATGGTTTGCTGATCTAATCGTGATTTGATAAATCGCGATCATCTCGGACGGGTTGATGCATGGTGAAACGGGAAATATTGTTAAGTCAGATTAACTATTAAGTAGAGCTTAATTAATCCGAGATCAATCGTAGTTTGGTGAAACTGGGCCTTAGGCTTTCTCAGTTTGATTTTGAAATCAAGCACAGAAAAGGAATCACTATGGTGGTTAGTGATGCTTTATCGCGTTCTTTCTCATAAATTTCTATTATCGACGTAAATACTTTCAAGCCAGATGCTTGGTACACTTCTATGATTCAGAAGGTCACCAATACTCCTGATTTATATCCTACATTTAAGGTTGACAATAATGTTTTATACAAACATGTTTTTTCGTCAAATCCAATTTCTAGTAATTTATCTAATTGGAAAATTGTTGTTCTCGTATTTCCGAACTTTACTATTGGCCGAAACTTAGAAGTTCTGTATCTCGCTACGTTAATAAATGTTCAGTTTGTGGTTCTTGTAAAACACAAAACTTACCTAAAGCTGGTGTTATGGGTCAGTATAAAGATATAAATTTTCCATGGCAATGGATTTCTGCTGATTTGATAGGTCCTTATCCTAAATCAAAATCTGGTAACAGATTTGTCTTAGTAATTACCGATTGGTTCACAAAAGTGTGTCTTGTTCATCCAATGCAACACGCAACTGCTAAGGGCATTGTGAAATTTATAGAAAACCAAGTTTTTCTTGTTTTTGGTGTTCCACAAATATTTTCTGTTGACAATGGTTCTGTTTTTACGTTCTTTCTTTTTGATAATTTTTTTTTTTTCGCCACTTCTCTTCTCTTTTTATTCAATGGTTTATGTTCATCAATTTATTCATTCTCTTGAGTTATATGTAAGCACTACTTTTTCTTTGGATGTACACCACAGTTTTTTTGTTCTTGCTTCCCATTCTTCGTAGACTGTTGTTTCCAAAAAAAAAAGTAATTCTGTGAATTATTTTTTTTCTCCCGAGGAGAGGGGATGTAACATGCTGTTTAGCCTGTTACGTTTTTCGTTTTAAAAACTATTTTATTTAGTTAATTTTTGTGGCACATTAGTCACTTCCTCCCAAATCTCTACTAAATTTCTAAACATGCCGTTTCCTTGTCGCATTAGTCACTCAAAAATAAAACATTAATTTTATCAAATTCCCCTTCTATTTTTGTCTTTAGATATTCGAAATTTCAAGTTTTGATTCGAACTCATTCTTTTTCCTCTAACTGCCACTGAGGCAACATTAAAATATATTTTCAATTTATTGTGGGTGAACAAATTTTTGGTTGGTAAGTTAATTATTGTATTTTCCCTAGGTTATTTTCTAGGGTAGTGCTTACTGCTTATTTATGTTTATTGCTTATTTGCTAATTTGCATTTTTTGTATATTTAAGGAACAAAAGGAATAGAATAAAACAGATCACTGTCAAGTTGTTTTTTTAACACGTGGAGTTCGGGTTTTATATGCGTTATAGCATAAGCTCCTTTTCACCCGATCTGTTCTATTTATTCGTTCCTTCCCTAATATTTTTTCTAGTTCCTTATCCCTTTTTTTCTTTTTTTTCCGCAGCTCTGCAGCCGGCAAATTTGAGCTATTCACCTTTAGGCAAGTTAGGCAACTTTAAGGCAAGTTTCAGTTCCTGTTCCTGTTCCCGTGCACGAGGTACGCCGCCTGTTGAAGCCATCGCGCTGTGGGATTATAACGCGTGTTGGATTATAACTTGGTATCCTACTCGTTTGGTTTTTCTTTGGTATTCGATTTATACAAATTTTTGGATAAACCAATAAATATTTAATATCTTCAATTTTTGTATTGATTATTCAATATTTATTAAATTGGATACACGTGTTCGGTATTAAGTAGGTTCATTTTGTTAATTTTTTTTAAGTAACGTTAATTTTTACGAGGTGTTTCCAGCTTTCCACCTTTTGTTTCTGTTTTTTTATTGCATTCGTTCGATTAGAAAGCTGGTGGCGTCCAATTCAATATTAATTGTACACCCCATCCCAGTGATAGCGAATAAAATAGTTTAATTGGCGCCGAATTCCACTCCCTGAGGTGAAGTGCTCTAGCCTGGGACTTTTAAGTTACAAAATATTGGTTTTGAATAAGTAATTATTTAATTTTTTTCAGCTAATCGTGCTGGTACTACTACATAAAATGATTTTTCATTCACTACATTATACTCTAACATGTTAACATTTACAGAAATATCATTAGTTTTTTCAAATTTCTTAATTTGAGGTAATTTCATTGGCATATCAAATCCTTTAGCTTTCAAGACGGAGGAATAGTGCGGATATGCTGTTGTCCGAAATTTATTCCTTTTAATAGGATGTTAACTAGCATCAACCATAGAACTCTGGAATGACCGTTGTCAAAGACTAGAGAAAGTGTGTCAGGGGCAACAGACAGAGATAGCCTGATGTGACGGTAACCTATCTCTCTCTTACTTTAGGTCGTAGATTGGATAATTTGCATAATCGGTTAGAAATCCCAGTTTATTCATTTTAGATTGTACTTTTGTTGTGGAAAAACCCTTATTCTAGTGAAAATAAATGCTATTGTTTTGGAGTGTGCCATCAGTTTACTGCAATTTTCAGAGCAGAGTGAATTTATAAAGCTTGAATTTTGCTGTTGATTTGTTTACTTTTTTGTTGTGGTAATAATTATTAAAGACAAAAAGAATGGTTATTTATTGTGTTGCTTATGGATGTAAAAATGAGCAAGATAAAAGGAAGATTCCTTTTCATAGGTAAGTTATAACGAATAAATAAAATTTATGTTACATGTTGAGTTGTGAGTAGCAATGATGTATAAGATTTCTTTATTTCTTTCATAGTTTTCTATTTAAACGTCCTGAAATTCTAAAACTATGGACCAAACAGATCGTAGGGAAAATTGGAAACCATCAAAAACAAGCAGACTTTGTGGAGAGCATTTTCTTTCAAATGATTACATAGTCAAGCCAGGTTTGACAGCTGAATTGTTGAAACCAGATGCTGTACCAAGTGTGTTTTGATTCCCAAAGCATTTGTTGCCTAAAACTGCTGTTGCTGTTCGAAAAAAAAGGATGCAAAAACAAGTAAGATACTTGAAATACACACCTACCTATTCATATTTCACTGCATATTATATTTTATAAATAAGTAAGCACTAAGTTGATGTATTCATTTTTAGGATTGCAATACAATAGGTGTTGAAATTGAACATATGGACATTGATTTGCCTTGTTGCTCTACTTCAGGTAACACCCCGATATTTGTTGATCGTGGAACTCAAACTGTTCCAAAAAACACAGTTTCAGTGTTACGTAAAAAAGTGAAAACTCTGAAACAGAAGATAAAAAGGAGAGATGTGAAAATTTCAAACATGAAAGAGTTGGTAAATGAAATTTCAAAAAGTGGACATAGCAATGATAACTTGGATACTGTTATGAAAAACTATTTTGAGGGTAAATATGACATTAAGAGTACATTCAGTATTTTTGTTTGTAGGATTACCTTTGGAACTTGTACTCCTTCAAAGACAAAAGGATAAGGGAATACATTATGGGCAGCGTAGGTATTCACCACTGATGAAACAGTTTGCACATACCTTATATTTTTATTCTCCAAAAGCATACCAGTTTTTACGCCAACATTTTGTTTTGCCAAATGACCGAACTATTCGGAAATGGCTTAGTAGTTTTAACTGTGAGCCTGGTATCTTAAGTGAAGTCTTGGAGTTCTTGAAAATGGAAGTGATAAATAAACCATACTTAAAAAACTGTGCTCTGATTATGGATGGTATGTCAATCAGAAAACAAGTTATATGGGATAATTCTGAGGGAAGGTTTTTGGGAAATGTAAATTTTGGTGATATAATTGATGTGGATCATGAAATGCCTGCAACAGAAGCATTATTTCTTCCAATTGTTAGCTACACCAATAGTTTTAAATGTCCTGTTGCATATTTTTTTACCAATAGGGCACATGCTAACTTACAGACACAGTTAGTCACTGCTTGCTTAAGAAGTTTATTTGATGTTGGGATCACTATAAAATCAATAACCGCAGATGGAGCACAAGCCAATATTTCAACTTATAATAAATTAGGTTGTGATATTGTGCATGATAAATTAATTCCATTTTTTCTCCATCCTAGTAACTCCACCATCAAAGTGTATTGTATCCTAGATATCTGCCACATGTTGAAATTAGCAAGAAATGCTATTGCTGATAAAAACTTCCATTCAAATTCAGGGAAAATCAGTTGGGAATACATAAAAGCTTTGGATAAAATTCAAAACTCTGATAAACCGAAATTAGCCAATTCACTAAGTTCACATCACGTAAACTATAAAAACAAAATTATGAACGTGAGATTAGCTGCTCAAACATTGAGTAGTGGCGTAGCAGATGCTATTGAGTATCTAGAAAAATGTGGGACTAAGGATTTTCAAGGAAGTTCTGCAACTGTAGAGTTCATACGAAAAATAGACAAAATCTTTGACATTTTAAATTGTAGGAATCCATATGGAAATGGCTTTAAGGCTCCTATTAGGCCAAATACTTTAAAATATTTTGAAGATGTGTTTACTAATACAAAACAATATTCAAAAAGTTTGAGTATTGAAGATGTGCCTTTATTAATGCATGTACGTAAAACTTTGGCACTTGGTTTCTTGTTGACAATGGAAAGTACTTTGGGATTAGTCCAGGATCTTTTCAATTTGGAAAGTAATCCACTGGATTATTTCTTATCCTACAAATGTTCTCAGGACCACCTAGAAATATTTTTTTCTTGTATAAGATCTAGAGGTGGATGGAATAATAATCCAAACACACAGCAACTCAAATGGGCATTAAGGCAATTACTGTACAGAAATTCAGTAACTTCAAGTGTTAGTGCAAATTGCTCTGATTTTGAAAGTTATTGCACTCCTGCTTTTGAATTTCGTTCTGAAGAAAGGCAACACCAAGATGTTTTGGAACGAAATGATGAACCAAATAAAATATTTAATTACATTAAGTGTTTGGGAGACAGGACATTCAAGTGATTTTCAGGAAAATGTTATATTCTATATATCTGGTTATATAGTCCGGCAGCTAATTAATCATACCACATGCCATCACTGTATCAACATTTTATTAAATAGGGGTAATACTTTAAATCACGATCATCTGTACAGTGCACCTTCACAAAATTTTAAGCAATTTACAAATGTTGTTACTCGTGGTGGACTTATATATCCTTCTGAAGTTGTTTACAAGATTGTGAACTTTACTGAAAGGCATCGATTAATCTTAGAAAGAGAAAAAATCCTGAAAAATAAAATGAATTTAAAAAAACGGATTATTAATACAGCTATTCGTTATTTTTCGTCAGAAATTAATATTTTTCTACCCAAACATCCTGTCACACAAGAGTTAAAGTGTGAAGAGTGTCACGAGAAAAATATTTTTAAAATGTAGAATGCATCATCATTCTAAATTATTGAATATAGAAATGCAAGAGAATGCCGCAACTGTCCGGCAGAAAATGACACAACTTGTTCATTTTTACAATTGTTAGAATTTTTGTCTTATTTTTAGTGGTTTTATCATTTTATAATTAAAATATTTTTTATGTAAGGTTTTTTACTATTTATAATAATTAAAATACTTTTTACGTAGGGTTTTTTTTCATTATTTGTATAACCCATTTTCCACCATGTATAATTATTATGATTTAACATGACTAGTGAAACTCCAACTCCAAATAAAAAAACCTTTAGGACTTGATTGTGCACTAGAAGCTTTTAAACAGTCCTGGCCTGAAAGAACTCTGGACTAACTTTGTATTATAGTAAAACTGTTGCCCAATTTTATTTTTGTTTATAAATTGTTTTGAATATTTAAAAAGATGATTTATTAATTTTTTTGTTAAGCATTTGTTTTTTTATTTCAGAATTAATTTTTTGTTTTTATTAATTAGTTGTTAAAATTTCACAAATAAAGTAGAAATGACTTTTATTGTTTTATTGAAGTTATGTCTTTTGAAAAGTACTCTTGAAAGAAATGGTTGATAATATGAAAAAATTGTCAAATACAATTTTCTTTAATTCCCACAAATCCTTTGATATTATATTCATAGAGATGTTACTTTGGCCTCTGTCATTATATCGATGATAAAAATTGCTTACAATACAATTAATTTTAAAGATAAATTATGCAATAAATGATTTGTCCACAAGTATATCAATACAAAAGAGCAGACCACACGAATTTAGACAATTGCATAAGTCTACCTCCCTTTTTGGACACGATACAAAGTAATTTGTCATAATTTTATTTATGAAAAGCAACAGGTAAACTTTCACAATTTTGTAATTTTATCTGTTTGTTTGCCATTTTTGGGAAATTTCAAATGCAAGAATTAATATAAATAGGAAGATGTGGGCTTATATATCGATTCGAAAAATTAAAA
The DNA here is from genome assembly GCA_949126875.1 of Lochmaea capreae. Taxonomy (NCBI): domain Eukaryota; kingdom Metazoa; phylum Arthropoda; class Insecta; order Coleoptera; family Chrysomelidae; genus Lochmaea; species Lochmaea capreae. The sequence goes on from OX421411.1 coordinate 19,620,081, forward strand.
TAACCCCATAACACTTCCAAATTAGTTATTTATTAAATAAGATTTAAAAATTACAACATATATATAAGTGCCAATAACATACAAAGCGGGCTATGTATAGGTACCCTACGCATTAGAAAATAGTGCAAATACGACACCAAAGATGTCAGCGGTGACAAGTCTCGGGCATCCTGTTGTATGCCACCAAGTTCCCTTTCATTTCTGAATATTTTTCCTATTGATTCACTAGAAAATCATTCCAATTACCCCGGTATTTATTTTTATTACAGTCTTGAAATAAAATATCTCCATTTATTAGCCGATTGTTTACCATCTTTGTTCATGTCGTTTGAATAATACCACCTGGCCGAATGGAACAGATGTTTATATATTTTTTTTCTCACAATTGTTATAATTTTTATTGGTATATAGAGCAAAAAGGAATATTTTTACTTGTACAAGGTGATATTATACTTCACCTGTGTAATTATAATTACGTTATACAAAGAAAGCTAATACTTTCCACAAAATTTAACCAAAAAATTTCTTTGTACATTTGTACATTGTACATAGGTGTAGTTAATAATAAATTATTTTGGAGTTATATCAATTATCAACTTGGGAAGTGAAAAAAATTATAAATTTAAATCATTTATCTGTTCCAGTTTTACTAGAAATCGGTAATAAGTACATTCAGCTATTCTACTACATACTCGTTTATATTCATAGTATACCAATGTTGAATTTCCTCAATATATTTGAAATTCTATAGAGCAGAACTTTCATTTTCAAGTCTTTATTTCTGAAATAAGACTTATTACTATTGTTTAACGAAATCCTGTAAATACCTTTGTTGATTCATTTCGTTAGAGGTATTATCACCTGGAAATGTTATATAGTCACTTTCGATCGAGCGGGTATATTTCCATCGAATTGGGAAAAATGATGATGTATAAATAAAAAGTTTTTTCTAAAATTAAAATTATTAAAATTGACGCCTATTTTTTATACATCCTATAGAAACCTATGTAACACTAAATCTAATGTGTCACAAAATGTCTTCTTTAGTTGGTGACAATTGACTAACCCCATATATAGTTACCACCCAATCATCTTTCAACATAGCGGGTATATCGCAGTTCAATCGATGCTTATCAATGGTATAGGACCATCTTATCGCACAAAAGAATGAATATGACAAAATGGATCGATTGAAAGTAAATGCTATTATACCCTCATACATTCCGAAATTTCTTTATGCATTTTGCACTGTACATATTAACTACAGGTTTTGTGAAGATGAGACCTTTTCACGTGTCCTGATAATTAATTGGTGTTATAATTTTTGAAATACTCTTTAATATTCTGATGAACTCTGTATATCTACACAATAAATTTTCTCTATATATCAAATATTTTTTAATATCCAGAACGAATGTTTCATCGATGTATCTGCACTCTAATTTTCTGATTCACTATGTATATACTGATTTTTGTGATATAAAAAAAATTCCAGCACACGCTTCTTATCCAGATTTTGGTATCACAAATTCTATTTTTTAAGCATATAATTTTTAGTCTAGGATAGTTACGTATATAATATCATAGTCAATTAATTAAATATTGATGCGAAATACAATGAAAAATAAAAAATAGTTAAAAAAGTTCACTTGCCGCTCATTTCACGTAACGAGATAGAGAAGGACAGATATCCGCCACAGTTGCGGGTTGCCTAGTTTCAAATTTGCCTCACTTTTATTATTCGACGCGTCCCTTCCAGTTACGTTAGTATAGAGTTCTATGGCATTAACACTCCAGAAAAAGCAGGCATCGTCATCGTTCTTGATGTTAATGCAAGCTTTTTTTCTCAAAATCGGCTCAGGCAATTTAATAAAAGATGAACCATTACCTATTTCGTATTTGTTAATAGCTACTTCCAAAGATATTATTTTGCTTATGGCCCACCCACTTTTTTCCTCTTGAAATTCAGACATTTTATTTAAAATTTGATCTACAACATTATTTTTAAACCATTCTTCTAAATCAGTTCCTTCGTCAATGATTTCATTAGCTGTACTAAAATGTTTTTGATCAACTTCTTCCCGATCATTTGATTGCTTTACATAATCTCCATAATGTTTCGTCTACTTTGTTCATTACAGTCTCATTCATTGTATCACTTTTCATATACCAAAAATATAACTTACCAAAAAAAAATTAATTCTTCACTACTTCAAATAAAACCGCCGGTGAGGGTTTTCCTACTTCCTACAATCCTCTGAATATCACCCCGTACTTATTGGGTTGAAACTGGCGAAGATTTTGTTCAAAGCTCTCGGTTACTCTGCTTGGTAGAAACACTACTTTGTCCTCCAACTCCAGCAAAATGCTTCGCCCAAACTTCCCGTTTGTCACTTTCGCGTTCAGGATTGGATGGGTCTTGTTAATTTGCAGTTCATGCAATTTGACTAACGTCTTTCGTAGATTTCCTTAACATAAAGAAGATTTATTAATTTCTGAGAGATTCATCTACAAACAAACAAAAATATTAAGAAATGCAAAAATCTTCTGCTCAATTAATAATGGAATAAAAATTTTGCAGCAAAAGAAATAATTATTTGTACGCAATTGAACTATTTCACATAAAAAATAAAATAAAACAACTACTTAATTCTAAAGTATACTCACTTTTTAGCTTTTTCTACCTTCGCACACAACTTGATTGTACACTGTAATGATCTGGAATGAAGCTCTCTTACTTACAGAAGGATAAACAACAATGTAGAGTATTTCGATTCATTCGGTAACTTGAAGCCGCCGAAAGAAGTTGTATCTCGGAAAGAGTGTGAGAATTTTCTACAACAATACTCAGTATCAAAATTACAATCAAATAAATTGCGGGCATTTGTGTTTGAAGTTTTTACAACAATGACGGACTCGAATATGCAGCTATTATTAGCACATATTTACCAGAAAAAATCGTTAAGAAATTTCACGGCTGAAGAGTTGGAACACTTTCCCATTGAACATTTAATTAAGAGTGCAACACCTTCAGAGTTGTTGGATATATGGCATAAACTTCCTAATGAATATCGTGGAAATTTTGAAATACAAGTACTGCTGCCTTGTTTTATCCATTACAACCGACCTGATTGGACGACGCATTGTGACGGTCCTCAGAGTTCTCAAGCTTCTTGTTTTCTTTGTAAACATGCACTAAAATAAAATTTCAAAAATCTTTGATCCTGTCTCATTTAAGTTCCTACATCCCTCGACTTGTTTCAGTCATCATAATGTCGCAGTTGTTGAGAGTTGACAGCACAAATCACGTATTCACCTTCCAACCACCCACGCCTATTGTTCTAAATACGAACAACGATTAAGAATTAGCTCTACGATCTTTTCACTCCTATAACAGCATACCAAACATTGAAAATTGTAAATTTTACTACTACAATGAACAAAATAAGCTACAAAGTTTTGATTTTCCTACAGGATGTTACGAAATTGCTGACATCGAAGCGTTTATTCAAAATAAGTTAGGTGTGAGTAATTCACTAAGGCCGGAAGGTATATTTTCGCTAAAACCTAACCACAATACGTTAAGATGTGAAATCCAGAGTAAATATAGAATTTCATTCAAGATGAGCGATAGTCTGGGTAACATATTGGGATTTTCTCCGAGAATACTTGACAACCATAAGTTGCACTCTTTAGATCTACCAGTCAAAATTATTAAAGTATTTAGCATACGCTTTGAATGTAACATTGTCACTGGAGACTGGAGGCAGACCAGCTCATACTATCTACGAATTTGTTATACAGTCAGATCCTGGGTATGCCATTGATGAAACTCCTCATAATTTACTCTATCTACCTGTTGTACCACAACGGGAAATAACCAACATTACTGTGCTAGCCTTAGACCAAGGCGGTCGACCTGTGAACTTTCGTGGAGAACTTAGTAATTTGGTGTTGGAGCATAGAGCTAGAGGTAGCAGATGAGTCTGATAATCGATCAATTACATAAAAGACAACCTGCAGTGCTTTCAACTTCATTATCTAAGCGATCATCAAAGCTGAAACAGCTAACAATCGCAAACAAGTTGGTTCTACAATCGCTGGTTTTAAATTAAAAAATAAAATAAAATGACAACCATGTATGGAAAACGTACTCGTGTAAACGACGATATGCCTCCGATGTTTGATATCTATCGCAAACCAAAGTTTGATGAATCCAATTGTAAAGCTGAGTACAGGACATACGCCCCGTTTATCAAGTCATCCAATTGCAGTGACATTGTGGAGTTTAGCATCAACCAGGTCGATTCTTTTTTCGCCATGAGTGAAACTTTGTTATGCATCAAAGGGTCACTCGTAATACAAGGCGATGGTGAAGTAAAACTAGCAAATGATGTCGGTGCTTTTCTTTTCGATTCGTGTACCTACAGCGAAAGTGCGAGAGAAATGGAAACAGTTCGTGATCCTGGAATAGTTATCGCTATACGTGCCATGACTTGCTACAATCAAGAAGACTCCAATCACATGGCGATAGCTGGCTGGAATTACCCCAAAGATCCTATTTTAAATGACACCGACAAGTCATTCAGTCTACAAATTCCTCTAAAACATATTTTCAACATTTTTAATGATTATCCGATGATAACATGTGGGCGACAAACAATACGACTAGTTCGAGCTCGAAATGACAATGATTGTCTAAATATTTTTGAAAAAACTATTGGCAACTCGTTAACTAATACAACTGCTACAATTACAATTACTAGCGTTGAGCTAAAAATTAAGCATATATATCCTAATGATGACATTAAATTGGAACTTATGAAATCAATTCAAAAAGATCAGCCAATAGTTATTCCATTCAGAAAGTGGGAACTACATGAATTACCTGCAATCACTACAGGGGCAAGACGTGAGGTTTGGTCTGTTAAAACGACGACATCCGTCGAAAGACCTCGTTATGTCATCGTGTTCTTTCAAACAAATAGACGTGACAACAGCAAAACCGATTCTACTTTGTTTGATAATGCCGATGTTCAGGCTGTCATTGAATGGTGAATATTGGCCCTATGAAAGAATGCGATTGGATTTTGGTAAAACAGACTACAATGAAGCCTACTTCAGCTATACCGAATTTTATCCCAGCTACACTAATTCCACCCAAAAGCGTCCCCTGCTTGATTATTCTGCTTTTAAAAAACCAAGGTATACTGCATGATCATTCACGATTGTTTAATGGAATACTTCTCTCTTACCGAAATTGTTAAGAGTTAAAATTAACTAGCCCCCTCAACAAAAAGAACCGGACGCCCATGGTGTGCATGAATCCCCTTTGCTACACTACTAATAACCTAGACCCATCTGATAAGCTGACAAAGTCACGACCACTTATTGATCTCGTCAGACAAAAATGTACGAAATACTTTGTTCCAGAAAAAGGTGTAAACTATGACGAATCAATGGTTAAATATTTTAGAAGGCATCCCTGCAAACAGTTTATTAGAGGTGAGCCAATAAGATTTGGGTATAAGGTTTGGTGTCTCAATGCTCAAAGTGGATACCTTATCAATTTTATGATTTACCAAGGCAAAAATCAACGTGTTGAACCCAATTTGCAGAAAGTTTTTGGAGCGTGTACAGCACCACTCTGGGCCATGTTGAATGAGTTACCTGAAGATAAACGAAAATTACGATACACATTTTACTTTGATAACTTATTCACAAGCTTTGATCTCCTGAGCCGTTTACGAGAGTTGGGTTATGAAGCAGCTGGAACTGTTAGAGATGACAGGCTACCGAAAACGTGTCCACTTCCTTCAAAGTCCGCACTGAAAAAGAGAAGTAGAGGAGAATATGAGTCCATCATTGATAAAACAAATGGAATATTGCTGGTCAAATGGGTCGACAATAATGTTGTAAGCCTTGCTTCAAATGTATATGGTGTACAGCCTGTAAGCCAGGTAAAACGCTATTTGAAAAAAGAAAAAAAGTTTATTCAAGTTAACAGAGCCTGTGTAATCGGCAAATATAATTCATCGATGGGAGGTACCGATTTGATGGATGAAAACATATCACGCTATAGAATAGGACTACGAGGAAAGAAATGGTGGTGGTGTCTGTTTACCTGGTTATTAGATACAAGTATACAAAATAGTTGGATTCTTTACAAAAAAGCTGGAAATAAGGTAACTCAGTTACAGTTTCGGCGGAAGATTGTTAAAGGAATATTTAACAAAATATAAGAACCCTTCAAGGGAAGCAGGAAGACCGTCTAGAAGCATCTCTAGCAGATCCAGTAACAGAGTGTCTGATAATATAAGATATGACAATATTGGCCATTTACTGACAACAACACCAGATAAAAAGAAAAAACGTTGCGCTGGAGAAGAATGCAGCTCAATTATTCTTACAATCTGTACTAAGTGCAACGATAGACTTTGTATAGACTGTAATGTAAAATTCCATTCTAATATTTAATTATTATTAGGGTCTTCACTTTTGAGACAAAATATTAAAAAAAAATGAAGAAAATGTGTTTCATTCACAATAATCATGTTAAATAGTCTATTGGTCCCAACGAGGACTAGCGTTGCCATATGGCAACATCAAATTGTAGCATTACTATTGAAGTTATATTTTTTTTTCGAAATTTTTAAATAATTTGGATCAACATTTATTACAATTTTAAGAAAAATAAGTTGAAATTGCAAAAAAAAATAATTCCGTCCTTTATTGGTTAACACCTTATATTTCGAAAAGTGTCTTGGAAATTCTTTTGTATGTAGATTCTACTTATACCTACCTAATACCTGTTTGAATGAAACATCTCAAACCTAAAAAATTGTATGCAATTAATCTTAGAGTAAACTTGAATGTATGCTCTACATACAGATCACCTCATTGTTATTTAATTTGAAATTGAAAATCACCCAATTTTCCATAGTTTTTCTCGGTGATTTAGGAATTGTTGATTAGGTAGGTAGGTACACGATAGTGAGCAAAAAATATAAAACCATCATTGATAATTTGTTTGGGTATTATCTACAATTCAACATCACTAATATACAAATAACTTTTTCTCGGATTTTTTATCCTTTATCAGATCATAGCTTTTTTATTTATACATACCTAGGAATATATTGATATGGTTATGGTAAGTATGCTTTTTTTTTTATATATTTAATATGTATAAATTTTGTTTATTATAGTGTTTAATACTTACCTTTTTTTTTATATTTATTATTATTTAAAATTTTATTTATATTTTAGTTGGGCGCCATTAATGATTATCTCGACTATTTTATGAGACTCTTAATTTTTATTTTATTATATTATTATTTGTATATTTTTTTTTATACTCTCAGGGAATATTTTATTGTGAGGTCAAATTGAAATTTTTTGAAGACCGACTCTGTTCTTTGGCCTTCGTGTTGAAAGTTGGCATTAAAGTATATTACTGCAATTGAATCATAGACATTAAAACAAAACAGCCACCTGTACTATTGGATAAGTGTTTTATCTTTTATTGAACTATTATTATTATTAGGTTTTTTATATATAATAAAATATTCAAATTATACAATTTATACAGTTACTCCAATTCTTATTTATCTAAATTTTCATTCATTCATTCAGGCACACTATTTAACTATACTCACAGAACTAAATTCAGTTACGTGGCTATGTGACCTTAATTATAATAGACTATTTATCTAGTAAAAAAAAGAAGAAATTTATTTACTTTGTTCTTGGAATATGACTGTTATGAAACTTGATGAAAAAACGTCAATCTAACGAATTGATTATTATTAAATGTTCTGTAAGTATTTTTATCTAATTATATCTAAGCAAACAATTTGATTCTAATAAGCAAACAATTTATACTACATAAAAAAAAAACTTAAAATTAATATGAACAGTAGGTAGGTACCTGAATGTTTGTTAGTTTATACTTTTATTCTCTCTTCAAATTCGAAGGTTTCAATGGGTTGGAGAATGTGTGAAAGGCCTGCAGAATATACAGACTGTCAGCTGAGGATCAAATCCGGTATTTTCCTTCTTCAAAAAAAACGGTGGACTTTACACAGTCTGTTCGTTGTGGAAGATTTCTTGGTTATATCGACAAAACTATGCCAGATATATCAGTTCGTCTTGATTAAAATTATAAATTCAGAGGTAGATATACGCTTACCGGCACTTTGTAAGTATTCTTACTTATTTTACTTTTATTAATGATAGGTATCACGGACTCCTTATAATTATGTTTATATAAATAATATATTATTAATCTTTTGAATATTTTATATAGTTTTATTAAGATTTTTACTTTTAATTTCAACTCAAATTTTTCTACGTCTTTCTCCTTCGGAGAAATTTATGCAAGTTGTTGATTTTTTCATTTGTTTTCTAAACAAACTTTCTTTTGTTTTATTTCAAGCAATGAAATTTATTTTAAAAGTTTGTTACTAAATTGATATTTCCAATCTTTAAAATTATTGTAAGTTTATTCAAAATAAATTATGTTTTAGTTACTATATGGTGTCTGTTTCATTTTTATGTTATTGTTTTTATCATTGCAGTGGTCAAAAATTTGTATTTATATCTTTTATAACCTTAAAATTTAGGTTGGTATTTTACACGATTTGCTTGAAGTTGGTACTCCTGTTTTTATCTGTCAATTTATAGCTTAAATTCTTCGATTATACAGGGTTTATTAAAATTGATTAATAATTTAGAATATAGTGCTTGCCAAAACTTATTATAAAGAATGTTATTTATTTTTTTATTATTAATATTATCAGTTTTGCATGTTTTAATTTGACTTATTTATTAGTTTATTTCTATTATATTTCTTTTATTGTGATGAATTTATTTAACTAAGTAACCAAATAACAGAGTTGGTCGTATTGCCTTATGATTATTTTAAAATGATTTATTTTGGGTATGTTCATACCATAACAACATTCCCAAAATTTGTTTTCTAGATTTATTTTATTTATAAAAGAAATGAGAAAACCAAATTTTAATTCTTCTTTATAATCTATTCTCTATTATACCTCTATTATTCATTCAAATAAATTTTTTATCAAGTAGTAATGAAATGTTAATAAATTTGTCAGTCATGTCCTTTAGTTTTATGTACAAAATCTATATAATTGATTAATATGGAAGATTCCTCTTATTCTCTCACTAATGGGGTCTTTCAAAATGTAACTGTTGATTCCTTCCTCATTACTAATAACATAAGGGCCTTCAAATGGCAATTGCAGCTTTGCACATTTGTTGTCTCTTCTATTTGGTACCATTAACGCTTTTAAAATTACTAGATCTCCTTTCTTAAATGTTACTCTTCTTTTTATTTCTTTTGATTTTCTTTTAACAAATTTTTCTCCAGCTCTTTTTAGTTTCAGATTCACCTTTTCGACTAACTCATCATATTTTTCTATGTTTTTAGGTATCCATGGTCTATTTGGCAAAATCTGTTTCATTAAAATAATAGGAGAAATTTCAGTTACTGTATTTGGTATTCCATTTAAATACTCTTCAATGCTTGGAAGCTGTTGTTCCCATTGTTCATGATGATTATGTGTTAAGATTCGAAGATATTTTATCACTTCTCGTATGTATCTCTCTGATGGATTTGAACAAGGATGCCTTACACTGGTATATATGGGATTAATATTAGATTTTTTTAACCAAGTTTGGATTCTTTTATTATTAAGGTAAGTTGCATTATCCATTATACAGTTCTCTGGTATACCAATCTCTGAGAAATAATTTGTTAAACATTGTTGCACAACCTTTGTGTTTGTTCTTTTTGTTGGGTATAATTTTATATACTTTGTAAAATTATCCAATACTATTAAAATATGTACATTTCCATTAATTTCACTCGGAATTAAATTTGACATGAAATCAATTGCTAATATTTCCAAAGGTTTTGTTACTTTTATAGATTTTGGTATATTTTGATTCTGTATGTTCTTTTCTTTTGTCATTTGACAAATTTTACAACTTTTTATTATATTTTTTATGATGGATAAATCTCCTTTTGCTATATAGTTTTCTCGAAAAGTTAGCCAAGTTTTCCTGCTTCCAATATGTCCATATTTTATATGCAATTCCCTTAAAATCTCTTCTGCCAATTCTTTTGTAATTAAATATAATTCTATATCGTTCACAATTTTGTAAAATAAATGATTTTCATATAATGCTCTTGATTTTTCCTTTTGGGTCAGTTTTGTTTGGTCATCTAAAATTCTTTTTGTCGAAAATAATCCTTCTATTTCTTTTAAAATATTTACCCCTATTTTAATTTGTCTTCCGGTAACCTTTGATTTTTCTTCCATTCTGGTAATGGCATCTGGTACCACATTTAACTTTCCAGGAATATATTTAATTGTGAAATTATATTCCTGTAGTAACAATGCCCAACGATGGATTCTATTATTACCATATTTATTATTCAATATAGATGTCAAAGGTTGATTATCACTTTCTATGGTAAAATGATTCCCAAGTAAATAAAATCGTAATTTTTTTATGGCAAATATGATGCTGGAAAGTTCAAGTTCACTCACACTATAGTTCCTTTCACTTTTCTTTGTTGTTCTAGAAACAAAACAAATAGGAACTTCCCCTTCTTCCTGTTCTTGTATCAATACTCCAGCCAGTCTATTGATAGATGCATCAGTTCTTAATACAAATGGAATATCATACCTGGGATGATAAATCTTTAGGTTTTCTGCAAATTGTTCTTTAATTTCTTGAAAAGCATTTTCTCTTTGTTCCGTCCATTGCCATTTTACATTTTTCTTTAGCAGCTCTATTAATGGTATTTCTTTATTGCTTAAATCAGGAATCATTCTCTCATAATAATTTAGCATTCCTAAGAAACCTCTTAAAGTCTTTAAATTTTTAGGTCTGGCATATTCTTGAATTATCTGTATTCTCTGAGGATCTAATTGTATAACATTTTGGTTTATTTTGTATCCCAAATATATTATCTCATTTTTGTAAAATTCACATTTTTCTTTATTTAATTTAAGGCCTGCAGAATCAAGATCTTTCAAAATGGTTTCAAGATGAAAATGATGTTCTTCTATATTTTTGGAAAAGATCAAAATATCATCCACATAATGAAGAACAAATGATTCATGTTTATTTAATATTTTATTTAGTGCCCTTACTAATGAACTACATGCACTTTGTACACCAAATGGCACAACACAAAATCTATAGATTTCTCCGTCTATGGAAAAAGCTGTAAAATCCCGACTATCCTCATGTAAAGGAATTAGCCAAAAACTATGTTTCAAGTCTAGTCTTGAAAATATAGATGTTCTTGTTATACGTCCCAAAATAGATTCAACTGACATAGGTGCTTCATATTGAGGTTTTGAAAATTTATTTATATTTCTTGCATCTAAGCAAAGTCTTAATTCTCCATTCTTTTTTACTACCACAACAATAGGACTAATGTATTGTGAGTTGCATCTTTCTATTATTTTATTTTCCAATAGTTCTTTTATGCATTTTCTCACTTGATCTTCATACTTGTATGGAATAGGATAAGTTTTAGCTTTGAAATTCTTAATATCTTCATTCACTTCTATTTTATGTACATAATCTTTCGCAATTCTATTTTCCTTTGAAAATAAATTATCATATTTATTCATTAACATTTTTATTACTTCTTTTCTGTCCTCTGGACAATCCATTATAACTCCAACTTCCCCTTCTTCTTCATCATCATAATTTTTATTCATTTCTTCCTTGTACATATTACTAACTACTTTACCTTCCTCTTTCAAAGCTATTATTTCAAAGTTAATCCATGTTCCATCCAATTTTAATTTTCTTTCTTCAATATCTATTATGGCGTTATGTTTTTCTAGCTCATCATATCCTATTATTACTTCAGTTTCAATATTTGGAGCAATTAATACTTGTAAATTAAATTCTTTTCCCTTAATATTTGCGCTTATATTTATTAATCTATTAATTTCACATATTTTCTTTGAGTTAGCACCTATTAAATGTATTTTTGGGATTTTAATAATTTTATTTGTAGGAATATTTAATTTTTCAACAAAATTTTGATTAATTATTGATGCTTCCGATCCAGTATCAATTAGTAATTTAGCTTCTAAATTGTTAATTAACCCATTTATAATAATTAAACTATAATTCCCATCTGTGTCTATATTTTCATTTATTTTTATAAATTCATTTGGATTTTCATATTTACAGATATATAGATTTTGTTTATTTGATGTGTGCATATTTAAAAATTTTCATTGTCATTTATTTGTTCAGTTGTCTGTCTCGTATTTTCCCTATGTATTTGTGCTGTATGTAATCTTGATCTTGTCTCGTTTAAATTTGTTATATCATCCTCTCTGTTTTCTGATCTGCTTCTTCTGTCTTGATTAATTCTTTGATAATTTACTCTTCTTGTTTCTTGATCTCCATTTCCCCTTTGCATATTTTCTTCAGAATTTCTTCTTTCCGGTCCTTTATATTGTCTATTGTTCCTGTCATTGTAATTATTTTGTCTGTATGAATCATGATTGTTTCTATTATTAGTATTAGTATTGTAGTTTCTGTTATTGTAATTATTGCTATTGTAATTATTGTTATTGTTATTTTGTGCATTATTATTAAATCTATTATTTGTCCAATTGTTATTTTGATTGTTGTTTCTCTGATTATTCTCATTGTTTATATAATTTGTTCGTCTATTTTGTTGTGAATTTTCTTGTCTTATTAAATTTCTTTCTACTCTTTGTAGATACATAGATAATTGATCCAATTTCCTTATATTTTGTATGGCAATGGTTTCAGCCAATTCTGCCTTGAAATGCCTTGCTATGAACATAACGATTTCCTCCTCAGGAATTGGTGGTTCTAAATATTGTGTCATCGCATGTAGTTGAATTGCATAATTGTTTAAACTATGGCTCCTATTTTCATGGAACTTTCCGAATTATAAATTTTCCCTGATGGTTGATTGAGCATTTTCCCCCCAGAAATATTGTAAAAATGCCGTTTCAAAATCTTGAAATTGTGACATATCTTTTTCCCTGGCAGCAAACCATATTAACGCATGATTTTCTAAATTATCTCTTATTATTTCCTTCATGTCTTCAATATTATTTATTCCTCTTACTCGATTTTTCAAAATTCTTATGAATATTTTTGGATGCAGTTTCTTGATATTTCCGTCAAATTTTTGACTAGTTGCTCCATAAATTGTTTTTACTCCTCCAACATATTCCATATTCATTCCTTTTTTCTCGATTTGTTCTACCTTTCCTTGTATGTTCTTTATTTCCATTTTAAATTCCCTTTTTGTTTTATAGTTCTCTTCTTCTGCTATCTTGAAATTCATTTTTATTTCCTTGTTCATTTCTTCCTCCATATCTTGTATGCTTTTATTTGTTTTCATTATTTCTTTATCTAATTTCTTTATCTTTTCGGTATTTATTTCTATTTTCTTACTATTCTCACCTAATTCCATTTTTAATTCATTTTCGTTTTTCTTTATATTTTCCATTTCTCTGGATTGTATTTCTTCCACTTCCATTAATCTTCCTAACATTTCATCTCGAATTTCTTGTTTTGTTTCTTGTATTCTTTCTTCTGTATATCTTCTTGATTCTTCTAATTGTTTTCTCATATTTTCTATTTTCTCTTCCATTCTTTGACTATTTGTTTTCATTTCTCGTTTTATTTCTTCTTTATTTTGGTCCATTTTTATGTTATTCTCTTCCATTCTTTGACTATTTGTTTTCATTTCTTTCATCATCATATGTAACATGTTCATTACGTCCATCTCCTCTTTCTTTTCCTGTGATTTTCCTGCTATTTGACTTTCTATTTGTTCCTCTATTTTAGTGTTTTGTCCTTGTTCCATATAATGCACTTGAAAATCACCCTTTCCATGTCTCCTTCCTTCTTCCTGTTCTTTCTTTGTTTCAAAATCAAATTGTTCTGGGTCTTTCCCTTCCATTTCTAATAATTGTTTTAATCTGTCCTTTAGTTCATGTTTTGTGCCAGTTGTGCTTTCTCCTCTTCTTCCTAGTTCTTCCTTTAATTCGTTAACTTTCAAGTCCATCAACCTTTTTTCCTTCTTGTCCTGAACTTTTTCTACAGTTCCGTCCATTATAATTTTATTTATTTATCAGGTATTTATTTTATTTTATATATGTTAAATATTTATCAAGTAAAGTTTTATTTTATCATAAAATATAGGTTTTATTTTATTTTAAATTTTATATGTAACAATGTTATAAATGTGAAAATTTTTAAGGTCGAGCCTTTTCCAGAAGCCCCACGTTGGTTGCGACAATTGATATGGTTATGGTAAGTATGCTTTTTTTTTATATATTTAATATGTATAAATTTTGTTTATTATAGTGTTTAATACTTACCTTTTTTTTTATATTTATTATTATTTAAAATTTTATTTATATTTTAGTTGGGCGCCATTAATGATTATCTCGACTATTTTATGAGACTCTTAATTTTTATTTTATTATATTATTATTTGTATATTTTTTTTTATACTCTCAGGGAATATTTTATTGTGAGGTCAAATTGAAATTTTTTGAAGACCGACTCTGTTCTTTGGCCTTCGTGTTGAAAGTTGGCATTAAAGTATATTACTGCAATTGAATCATAGACATTAAAACAAAACAGCCACCTGTACTATTGGATAAGTGTTTTATCTTTTATTGAACTATTATTATTATTAGGTTTTTTATATATAATAAAATATTCAAATTATACAATTTATACAGTTACTCCAATTCTTATTTATCTAAATTTTCATTCATTCATTCAGGCACACTATTTAACTATACTCACAGAACTAAATTCAGTTACGTGGCTATGTGACCTTAATTATAATAGACTATTTATCTAGTAAAAAAAAGAAGAAATTTATTTACTTTGTTCTTGGAATATGACTGTTATGAAACTTGATGAAAAAACGTCAATCTAACGAATTGATTATTATTAAATGTTCTGTAAGTATTTTTATCTAATTATATCTAAGCAAACAATTTGATTCTAATAAGCAAACAATTTATACTACATAAAAAAAAAACTTAAAATTAATATGAACAGTAGGTAGGTACCTGAATGTTTGTTAGTTTATACTTTTATTCTCTCTTCAAATTCGAAGGTTTCAATGGGTTGGAGAATGTGTGAAAGGCCTGCAGAATATACAGACTGTCAGCTGAGGATCAAATCCGGTATTTTCCTTCTTCAAAAAAAACGGTGGACTTACACAGTCTGTTCGTTGTGGAAGATTTCTTGGTTATATCGACAAAACTATGCCAGATATATCAGTTCGTCTTGATTAAAATTATAAATTCAGAGGTAGATATACGCTTACCGGCACTTTGTAAGTATTCTTACTTATTTTACTTTTATTAATGATAGGTATCACGGACTCCTTATAATTATGTTTATATAAATAATATATTATTAATCTTTTGAATATTTTATATAGTTTTATTAAGATTTTTACTTTTAATTTCAACTCAAATTTTTCTACGTCTTTCTCCTTCGGAGAAATTTATGCAAGTTGTTGATTTTTTCATTTGTTTTCTAAACAAACTTTCTTTTGTTTTATTTCAAGCAATGAAATTTATTTTAAAAGTTTGTTACTAAATTGATATTTCCAATCTTTAAAATTATTGTAAGTTTATTCAAAATAAATTATGTTTTAGTTACTATATGGTGTCTGTTTCATTTTTATGTTATTGTTTTTATCATTGCAGTGGTCAAAAATTTGTATTTATATCTTTTATAACCTTAAAATTTAGGTTGGTATTTTACACGATTTGCTTGAAGTTGGTACTCCTGTTTTTATCTGTCAATTTATAGCTTAAATTCTTCGATTATACAGGGTTTATTAAAATTGATTGATAATTTAGAATATAGTGCTTGCCAAAACTTATTATAAAGAATGTTATTTATTTTTTTATTATTAATATTATCAGTTTTGCATGTTTTAATTTGACTTATTTATTAGTTTATTTCTATTATATTTCTTTTATTGTGATGAATTTATTTAACTAAGTAACCAAATAACAGAGTTGGTCGTATTGCCTTATGATTATTTTAAAATGATTTATTTTGGGTATGTTCATACCATAACAACAATATACCTATTTCATATTTTGATTCTATTATGGCAAACTACACATTATTTTAAATCAGTCGTCAGAAACACTCTGCAGCAGCTTGCGGGAAAAACCACGATTTAGAGTTCTGCCATAATTTCCAAAATGGTGTGTGTCATTATAGTGGATGCCTAAAGCTGCATTGCAGTAAAATAGATTCTCAGGTATATGAGAGTTCTGGCAAAAAAACAGAGAATTTGTTGGAGGAAATAAAAAAAAGAAGAATTTAGGGTATTGTTTTGAATATTGGAAAACTGGGACATGTAGCAAGCGGGATTCCTGTTGTTACCACCATATCAAGGCCGGAGAGGAGGAATTAAAATGACCAATTTGCTTGGAAAAAATGAATTATAAAATGTATTTTTTAACGGCATGCGGGCATATTTTTTGTGAAACTTGCTCAAATAGGATGCCTTTGATTTGTGCAGTATGTCGACAAAAAAGCAGCATTATACAAGTATGTACCTATATACTTACTTCTTTTTCTTATTGCCGCCGTATACACCGCAAGCGAATCCAGTAGAACGAGCCAACCGCACCCCGAAAACAATGATTGCGCAATATTGCGAAGCGGATCACCGAGACTGGGATATAAGGTTGCCGGACCAACCACCGCCGTTGATCCCGCTAAGCCCCGACATAATCGACCTGACCTCTCCTGACTCCCCGTCGGCCATCGACGACCCTTTTGAATAAGACTGGTGGCAGTTGAATGGGACCGCCGAACAATTCGAAGAGGCCTTCGACGAAAACTTCGGCTTACGCCCGTATAGTCCCGGCCAAACTCCACCTCGAACACCGACTCCGCCAGTACCAGGGGTGTATACCGAGAAGTTCTTGGTATGCACCCTCTACGAGCGAGAAACTATTGTCCCCGCCTAGGAAGGAACTATAAAAGTGCACGAGACGGTAACACAGGGCAATACCGAAGTCTGGCACTCGTTTTCGGCCCTGGAGTCAGATCCACCGCGACCACAGCCACAGGTTAATTTTTTTTTCCGAAGAAAGGGGGGTGTGTAACGAGTTATTTTTTTTTGGTACCGAATTGAGGTTTACTTCTTTTATTTTCTTTTTAACTAACGTTTTATTTGTGTTTCACATAACTCGTTACACACATTCCGATTCCTCTTCTGTAACCGTAGTGGTTTTCTTATTTTTTTGTATATAGTTTTTTTATTATTAGTTCAAGGGTACGTATAGTCAAATCGTAACATATAAAAATGTTTTCCGTTTCCGATATTTAAATTCTCCAGCTCACAGGACATTCAGTATATTTACCTTTTAATTAAATCCGAAAGCCGTTCCGTATATGACAAACTTTTTGCTGTAATTAAGAATTTTTACACTGGCTGGTTGAAATAGAGAGCAGAAAGGGAAAATATAAAAGGGGGCAAAATTTGATAGATGAGAGAATGGTAGTAGTAACCTTTGAATAAAATTGTGTTAGAAAAGTTAAGTTGAAGTGTTTTTCCAGACCCGGACTTTTATTTGAGAAGGTAACTTATTTTTCAAATTTCCTGTGTATATGAAAACTTTCCGTACCGCCGCTAGATATAAAATTATTCACTGTATTCTTTTCTGAAGAAATAATTACCGTCCGTTTGTTGAAGGGAAATAGTTTTTCCCTGTTTTTGGGTTTTTGTGTTAAAAAGTAACAATAAAGATTTGTAGTAAAATATAATTTTCTTTCAATGTTTTATAACTGTGATTAATATATTAATTCTTAAATCGACGTGAAGTATTATCCGGTTTCCTAGTGGTTTTTTAAGCTTTTACTTTCTGCCGTTTTATATATACTTAACAATCGCATGGATTTCGACAAGTTAATTTTATTCCGGTCTTATATTCATACTCTGTGTGTCAAAAATCAGGTACTTTTAAATTAGTGAACTTATTTTTGAATAGTAGATTATACTACTTTCTTATTTGTGCTCGTGTTTATTTTAAATCCAAAGGGTTTATCGAACTTGGAAGAGGCTAAGCCATAACTTGTTTGATTTACCGGCAGATTTAAACCGTTCTTTCGCCGTCCCGTGGTTCAATAGTTTTTTTTGTATTATCCAAAACTAGCTGTCTGTATTTCTCTTAAATCCAAAGGGTTTATCGAACTTGGAAGAGGCTAAGCCATAACTTGTTCGATTTACCGGCAGATTTAAACCGTTGTTTAGCCGTCCCGTGGTTCAATAGTTTTTTTTGTTATCCAAAAACTAGTTATCTGTATTTATTTTAAATCCAAAGGGTTTATCGAACTTGGAAGAGGCTAAGCCATAACTTGTTTGATTTGCCGGCAGATTTAAACCGTTCTTTCGCCGTCCCGTGGTTCAATAGTTTTTTTTGTTATCCAAAAACTAGTTATCTGTATTTATTTTAAATCCAAAGGGTTTATCGAACTTGGAAGAGGCTAAGCCATAACTTGTTTGATTTACCGGCAGATTTAAACCGTTCTTTCGCCGTCTCGTGGTTCAATAGTTTTTTTTGTATTATCCAAAACTAGCTTTTTGTATTTCTCTTAAATCCAAAGGGTTTATCGAACTTGGAAGAGGCTAAGCCATAACTTGTTCGATTTACCGGCAGATTTAAACCGTTCTTTCGCCGTCTCGTGGTTCAATAGTTTTTTTGTATTATCCAAAACTAGCTTTTTGTATTTCTCTTAAATCCAAAGGGTTTATCGAACTTGGAAGAGGTCATTTAAACGAACATCAAATTCTTATAAGCATAATGATAAACTGAACAAATTTGTAGCCTGACTTTGATACATTAATGCCCGGTTGCAAGAACGCTAATCAAATCTCTCATCATGTGATGGTTGATTAAAAAATGATGAACCATCAATTGGAACCCGATTGCACGAAAAAAATAATGGTCAAATAATTGTTTATCATTACAGGTACCTAATCGTTGCATTTTTATGTGTAAATGATGGTTGATTTGAAGAATTAACGAATTATTATTTAATTGATTAGCCGTTAATCATTCATCATTTTTAATAAGCGTTCTTGCAACCGGGCATAAGTCAGTAGTTGTTGACAAGTACACATAATTTTGGGTTTATATTCAGATGAAGAGTTCTGAGATGAGTAAAGTGATGAAGTTCTAGAAAATATAGAAGAAATCGTAGAAGTTAAAGAGCAAAAAAATCAGAACCACTTGCAAATGTAAAACTTCCAAAATCTATATCGAAAAAAGATATCAATAAGTTCTATAAGAATAACAATCTGACTTACAAAGTTGATATTGGTTGGAGAAAAAATTTGACTTACATAACCCCCCCACTACGTTGGCATCAAGCTAAAGTATTGGAAACAATAGAAGTAGAATCTCTTATAATATATTTTAGTAGATCTTTATTATTCCATAGCTGATATAACTAATTTGTACGCTATCCAAAACAATGTGAATCATTTTACTCCTACTAATATATCGGAATTTGGAAAATTAGTAGGCATGGGAAATTTACATAATACAAGAACTAGATTCTACTAAAACTTGAAACTTAAGCTACCATTCATACGCAAAAATATGAATTTAAATAAATTTCATAAACTTAAACAGACAATGAGAATATAGACCGTTTTTGTAAAATAAGACCTTTGTTCGACAAAATCCGATCTAGGTGTCATGAGCTAGATCTTGAATCTTGAAAATTGACAACAGATGATGCCCTTCAAAGGGCAGCTAAACGTAAAACAATATTGTAAGGGGCATACAAATATTTGACTTGTGTGGCAAGAGTGGCCTTCTTTACGATTTTTTGATCAAGGAGCAACAACAGAACTGAATAAATAATATTGTTCTACTTTGGGTTTGGGCGCTTCTACAGTTATCAAATTGTGTGAACGTATATCAGAACCTTGCATAAAACTATATTTTGATAACTACTTCCCAAGCTATAATTTACTACAATTTCTTCGAAAAAAGCGGATTTATGCAACAAGTACTGCTAGAGTAGTAGATGTACAATGTTCCTTCTGAGTTATTTAACACTCAGTATATGCTAAATCCTCATATTTTGGTATGGCTACCCTGTAGAATTGCAATAGATATAAAGGAATGCGTTGTGTGTGTATACAACGTTTAGAAAACAAGCCCGCCTAAGTCGATAATACATTAATTATATAGGAAATAAATATATTTTCAATGGGATAGTCTATTATACTTTCCTGTTATAAAAATCATGTCCACCAGAGGCAACTAATGCAGTCGCAGCGAGAGTCTTACGCAATAGTGCAAACTATGTAAGTATGCAATTATTATTTAGGTCATTAGTTTCTTATTATTTAAAAAATCTAAAATCTCTGTATATAGTATATACCGATAGGTTGCTGTTTGTTTCTAATAAAGTATCAAGTTAAGCAACTAGTTCTACCTGAGAACGTAAGAAGGAATTGAATAGGAAGAAACCAGAAAATGTGGTAAGATTGAAATTTCTGTTTTATTTATTTTTTATTAATGTTAAAATATTTGAGATTTTAAAAGTGTTGAGAACAAGTCCAAACAAGAGCTACATCGCAATCTGCGGGATGTGATTTATAAACACCCATAAATTTTAATATAGGTTCAAGAGAAATATTTCTTGGGGACAGTGGGCTAAAATTAGAACTACCACAGGGAGTTTATGGTAGAATAGCACCACGATCTGGCATAGCGCTTAAAAATGGAATAGAAGTGTTGGCAGGTGTAAGTGATGCTGATTATAAAGGTACATTTAAAATATTATTATATAATTCGTCAACAACCATAGTTAAATTTGGTAGAGGAGACGAAGTCGCTCTACTTATTTGTGAAAAATGTTGTATTCCGATTATTGAAGAGGTGGATAATTTAAGTTTTACAGAGAGAGGTGAAAATGGTTTTGGATCTTCATCTTGAATTCATATAATTAATATTATATTGGTTGTAGTTATATAGTAATTTATTTATCTCTTAGTGTATGTAAGTAGTGGAGGTAATCATTAAAATTGTGAACATACTGTTGAAAAAATGTTAGTATAATAGTTTGCAGAATGAATAATCTATTTGATCCACCTAAGTGTAGAATTTTTGAAACAATAGTTTGTTAAGTTTGTAGAAAAGTGTTACTTAAACGTTTTAAACTTGAAAATAATTGGAATTGTAAACAAAAATTAATAATTGGTTTATGTACGGTGAATGTAATCAAACAAGACCACTGAGAAAATTTCCGGAATATATAGATAATAATTGGTTTCATGAAATAGACCCATTACATGAAAGAGAGATATATTGTGGAAGATATTTTTTACCTCCCTGACAACGAGATCAGGTCTAATTTTAGAAGAAAATAATTATGAGACCGTCAGTCTTACAACATCCTCAGAAGAAGAATAAGAAGAAGGTAACATAAATCTAAAAAGAATGACTTTCTTGAATTTAAACTTTATTATTTTGGTTGCCGTTTCAAATAATATGATGTACTCAAATGTATCAGAGAATGCAAAACATGTTGCAATATGTTTTGATATGAAAAATACAAGGGAATACTGTAATCGAACAACATGGAATTTGTTAAGTATAGCAAAAACAAATCATGGTCTACCTCTCTGTATTGAGATTTTAACCCTAATTTTCCCGCGCTGTCATTCTGTCGAAAAACATGTTTTTTGACGCCAAGTGTGATTGAATTGTAAATAACCTATGAGTTTATTGTGGTTGAGCAAGCTTGTTTATTTTTTTCGTACGGGATAATCTGTTATACTTATAATTTTTTGATATTTTTTTGAAGAGATCCAATTACGTTTCGGTCACTGTCCTCAATTTTTGACTATTTATCTGCTTCTCCAAACAGCAGATGTATTGTAGAAGGTGAAGCCGTTCTGGCAGCGAACCATGTTATTGTGTGTGGAGTGAGAGAAAAAGTGGACAAAAAGTGGATGATCAGATCGTACTGTTTGCAAACTAGTGCAGTGAAAAGTGATCCCCATGAAATCAATGGAATATTTTCAGCTATTTTAGATTGCAAGGTTGAAATACAGACATTTACTTGCAGCTGTAAGGCAGGCACATCAGAATCTTGCAAACATGTAGCAAGTTACATCATTATTCCATGTATGATAAGCAGACATCATCATTATCACCATTCCTAGAAACCTCCGATACAGCATTTTTTATCTTTTCTTTCTTTTCTAAATTCATAATGATAAATTCATTCTATTGTTAACTTTAGTAGTATAAAGACTAGTTATTGTTAGATTCTATATAATTAAAATAATAAATAAATTTTTAAAAACATAATTTGGGCATTCCAAATTATTTCTGGCGCAGTCAGTAGGATATCTAGATTGTAACGTATCGAACGTGATCAAGTTTGTTTCGACAATTGACTAGATATACCGAACTTTTAAGTTGTGATTCGTGTGTGGAGGTGTAATAAGTGGAGTGGTTCTCCGAAAATCGAGAAACCCATCTATCGAAGACCATCGAAGCCCTCTTGCAATTCGAAACAACGAAAGTTGAAACAAGAATCGTTCAACTTTGCGAGGATCGACCTTTGTATTCTCATAGATAAGTGGATATGCTCAAATTCATTTTTATGTAAGTCGAAGTAATTATTAATTATACAGGGATAGATAGAAATAGATAGTACACGGTAACAGACCAAAAATTTTTTTTTAATAAATTAAATCAAGATAATTAAATAGGGATACATAGATAAGTTTATATTATAATTTGAACATATTTATATGTCTGTCGAATCTTTGGTAAGCGAACTTGAAAGTTTAGAAATTAATTCAAATATTCCCAATTTGACGAGACCAATAATGGCTGAATTTAAACCTGAGTTTCTTAACTGTGTTCCAGAATTTGATGGTAACCCGAATGAACTTAATCGTTATTTATCCATTTGTGAATCAATTATTGGTACATTTTATTTAAGGGAACAGCCCCATCATTTTCAAAACACATATTTATTAAATTCATTGATTTCAAAATTGCGTGGTAACGCCAAATTAGTTGTAAATATTCAAAATGTCGCTACTTGGAATTCTCTGAAAGATACACTTACAAGAAATTTCGCAGACCAAAGAGACGAAGCATGTTTAAATCGTGATCTCGTAATGATGAGGCAAAATATTAATGAACGACCTCAAAAAATTTATGATAGAGTTCTGAATATCCTTAATCTTATCTGTAGCTATGTAGATTTGCATGAAGCCATTCAAGCAAATAAATTATTGAAAAGAGATTTATATAATAACCTAGCTTTAAAAACATTCCTATCTGGTCTAAAAGAACCTTTAGGAACAACAATTCGTTGCATGAGACCAAACAACTTGAACGAAGCATTGCAATTTGTCCTAGAAGAAGATAACATTAGTTACTTCCAAAATTATCAAAATAAAAATCCTGATAGACAGAATTTCTTGCAAGCCAGGCAACAGCAAAGACCCAATTTCAATAACCCCCGTTACTTAAATAATCAAAATCAATCCAATCACCAGAATGATTTTAATAGGAACAATTTCAATTCAAATATCCCCAATAACGCATTTACCAATACGTTTCCAACAGGGCCAGTCCCAATTCAGCCCCAACCGTTGAGAAACCAACATTTTCCAAGCAGTTCTAACGTTTTTAGACAAAATCGAAACATCGATGTATTTAGGCCCAACCAAATACAAAATCAAAACCTACCAAAACCCACACCAATGAGTGTTTCACCTCGAAACACCTTTAACAGGGGTACACCCCCAAATGCTTCCATTCGTAACGTTCCAAATGTTTCGAACACTTATTACTCAAATCAAAGACCCCGCAGGAATTTTATCTCAGAAGAATTGTTTAATACCGACTGTCAAACTTCTTTTCAGGACTCTGAGCAAGATAACGTTTATGATTATCAAATGAATGAAATTTCAAATAACAATAGCTATATCGAACAAAACAATCAAACATATAATTCAGAATCTCATGACCTAATTGATCTCGAACCAACAAACGGAAATTTTCAGAAAAAGCCTCGGAAGCATATGCCGAATTAGATTCTCAAGTTATCTGTATTAATAATACTAATTCTAGTGAATTACCTTACATTTTATTTCCGCAATACGACTTAAAAATATTAATCGATTCAGGTTCAACAATATCTTTTATGGATCCAAATATAGTATATAAATTATTTCCGAATGAAATAAAGAAGGACCCATTTTTAGTATCTACTGTATTTCAAAAGTCTGCTCACAAGTATAGTGCTTTATTACCAGCGTCAAAAATATTTAAATTGCCACAACCTTTAGAATTAAAATTCTTTTTGTTTAAATTTCATAATGTATTTGACGGGCTAATAGGTCTAGACAACTTGAAAATTTTACAAGCAAATTTAGACTTCGACAAAGGTTATTTGTCAACACCCTTTTCAAAAATTCAGTTACTTTTTCACCGCACCGGAAACGAGTTAAATTTAATCAAAATTGCCCCACGATCCGAACAAGTAATACGAGTTAAAACGTCAATCTCAGACGGAGAAATTATCATACCACATCAAAAAATTCACAATTGTGAAATACCTGAAAGTTTAACTGTAGCTAAACAGGGTAGGGCATTGACTACAATCTTAAATAACGGCACTGATCAACTGACATTAGACTTTTCAGAACCACTTATAGTAGAACCATTTGACAGACAACAGAATTTAATTCGAACAATTTCGACGAGACTAATAAAGAGAACTTAGACTTCTCAACCATTAGACTTGACCATTTAAATACAGAAGAGAAACAACAAATCTTAAATTTAATTAAACAATTTTCTGACGTTTTTTACCAAGAAAACTTACCGCTTACCTTTACAAACAAAATAAAACATTCTATAAAAACCTCTGACGAAATACCTGTGTACTCAAGACCGTATAGATATCCGTTTATTTACAAAAATGAGGTACAAAAACAAATTCAAAAAATGTTAAACTCAAATATAATTCAACCGAGCAACTCACCCTGGTCGTCTCCTATTTGGGTAGTTCCCAAGAAAATGGACGCCTCAGGTCAACAAAAATGGAGAGTTGTTATTGATTATCGTCAATTAAATGCTAAAACTGTAGACGATAAATATCCTTTGCCCAATATAACCGACCTCTTAGACAAATTAGGAAAATGTCAATATTTCACCACTCTCGATTTAGCTAGTGGGTTCCACCAAATCGAGATGGATGAAAACGATATCGAAAAAACAGCATTTACCACCGAAAACGGGCACTGGGAATTTTTGCGCATGCCATTCGGGCTGAAAGGAGCACCTGCTACCTTCCAGCGCGTCATGGACAATATCCTCCGCGGAATACAAAATGAACAATGCCTTGTTTATTTGGATGATATTATAATATTCTCCACATCTTTACAAGAACACTTAGAACGCTTAAAAAACGTTTTTCAGCGCCTCAGAGAATCCAACTTCAAAATACAGGTCGATAAATCGGAATTCTTGAGAAAAGAGGTAGCTTATTTAGGACATGTTGTGACCCCAGAAGGTGTCAAACCAAACCCAAATAAAATTGAAGTCATAAAAAATTATCCGATACCTAACACTACTAAGCAGATAAAAGGTTTCCTTGGTCTGCTGGGATACTATCGCAGATTTATTCCAAATTTTGCCAAAATTACGAAACCTCTAAGCAAATGTTTAAAAAAAGGAGCGAAAATCGTTCATGATAATGAATTTAATAATTGTTTCGAGACATGCAAAAACTTATTAATAAACGAACCAATTTTACAATACCCGGATTTTTCCCAAAAATTTAATTTAACAACAGACGCTAGCAACTTTGCAATAGGAGCAGTGCTATCGCAAGGTCCTATCGGAAAGGACCGACCAATAGCATATGCATCGCGAACATTGAACGATTCGGAACAAAACTACTCAGTTATCGAAAAAGAACTATTGGCAATAGTTTGGGCGACAAAGTATTTTAGACCATACTTATACGGAAAAGAATTTAATATAGTTACCGACCACAAACCACTCAAATGGCTTTTTTCTTTAAAGGACGAAAATAGTAAATTCACTCGTTGGAAATTAAGACTATCCGAATACACCTACAACATTATTTACAAAAAAGGAAGTTTAAATTCTAACGCCGACGCACTATCTAGAATCGAAATTCACACAAAAGAGACAAATGACTTTTGGAAACAAATAGACGACATTATCGAAGACACTGAAAATCATAATTCCTTAAATAGAGACTCGATTAATAACAATAACGAGCCAACAACTTCGAGTAATCAAACTCCACCAATAGATTTTTATACTGAAACCCTTCCCATTCCCAAAACTACCGACAACGACTCATTACAAGTAGAACATGACTTTGACAACACAACAATACCAGAAACTGAAATAGAATTTAACGAGCAACCCAATGCAAACGACGACTTAGTTGAAAGCGATGACCAAACTGTACATTCTAATAACGGCCCAAATCCAATCTTCGGAATTTCGACGATATCCACGGCCATTAACTATGGAAAAAATCAAATATTCATAAATTCAGTATTACATTCTCCCGCTAATCCAAGAATTAAAATTTTATTCGAAAATAGAAAAAGAATAAACCTCCAACTATCAAAAAATAATTTCGAAAAAGAGCTTATAGATTTCGTAAAAAATTACATAAACCCCGAAACCCAATATTACTTATACTTTGAAGATCCCGACTTATTCGAACCATTTCTAGTTACTCTCCAAAAATATTTTAAACATTCCTCTTTGAAACTAAAAAGATGTATCAAAAAATTAATTGACGTCACGAACAAAAATGACATACAAGATATAATCCAATCTTATCACGAAGGTAAATCAAATCATCGAGGAATTGACGAAACTTACCAAAGAATCAAAGACAAATACTTCTGGCCTTTCCTAAAAAACTCTGTTCAAACTTTCATAAATGACTGTGAACCCTGTCAAAGAACTAAATACGAACGACATCCAGTTGCTATAAAAATGAATCAAACACCAACAGCAACTAAACCGTTTGAAATTTTATATATGGACACATTTACCATAGAACAACACAAGTTTTTAACAATCATAGACTCATTTTCAAAGTATGCACAAGCCTACCATTTATCAATTTTATCAAGCACAGAAATAGTAAATAATCTTTTAATATATTTTTCTCATCATGGCATACCTGAACTAATATTCACCGATAACGGAACCGAATTCAAAAATTCCGTTATAGCAGAACTCCTAGACTTGCACAAAATTAAAATTCATTTTGGATCTCCTGACCACCCTCAATCACAAGGTTCTATCGAGAGATTACACTCGACACTCATCGAACATATTAGATTATTAAATACAAAAGGTTTTCTAAAAACACCAATTACAATGAAAATGATTTATGCCATCTAGCATACAACCATACTATTCACTCGACAACAAAACTAAAACCAATCGATATAACTACAGGGCATTTAAATACTAATGACCCATTTAATATCGACATAGACAAAATTCTAATAAACCATTACATCGATGATCACAAAGAACGTTCAAAACTCCTTTACGCAAAACTAAATGACGATTTGATAAAAGAAAAACATAAACGCACGGAGACAATTAATAAAACCCGCGATGATCCTAAAATATTCCAACAAAACCAAAAAACTTACGTTAAACAACACAAAAGACAGAAACAAGCAGCTAAATTTCAAAAGCCAACCCTAATAAAAAAGGTTAATACCAAAAATAAAACTGTAGAAACAAGTGATCAAAATAAAGTCCACATGGACAATTTAAAACGACCTCTAAAGGTAACATATAAATTCAAAGAATAAAAAAAAATAAATAAATAATAATAATAAAAAACAAAATTTAAATAAAATAAACAAAATTATTTTATTTCAGGCTTTTATGGTCCGTTGGATCCTCTGACGACAAAATTTCGTTAAAAAATATGGAAAACAATTTCGGCTTATTGCCAGTAGAACTGGGAATTGCCAAAATTACAGTTAATAATTTTAAACTATTGCATTATTATGACCTAAACCCAATTATTGATGAAGTGAATAAATTAAAACTTCATTCAAGACATTTTAAATGCTATTTGTCAAAAAATGAAAATTTCTCATTCGATGTAGCAAATTATTTGAAAATTCTCACATTTGTTGAACAAAAAGTTAAAAACAAATTACGTGAAATACTACCTGCTGCTCAAAGGCCAAAAAGAGGTATTATTAACGGTTTAGGATCAGTCTTTAAGACAGTAACTGGTAACCTCGATGCAAGTGATGGAGAAAGATACGATCAATTGATTAAAGAGCTCCAAGAAAATCAATATAAATTTAATGATAACTTAAAAACACAAAATTCTCTTTCTATTTCATTAATAAATAAATTTAACTCTACTATAAATCAAATAAGTCACAATGAAGAAACCTTAGCTTCAAAAATAGACCAAATTTCAGCATTAATTGAAGGAAACTCTCATAGAGAAAACACATTCATCCTTATGGACACAATTAGTCAAATTATTAACATGTTTGAAATTATCATATCAATACTACAAGATATTGAGAACTCTATAACATTTTCAAAATTAAAAATAATGCATCCAAGTATAATAACAACAAACGACTTCTATAACGAATTACTTTTGATCGAAAGGCAGTTGAAAAATAGTCAACTACCTATTAAAGTAAAAATAGAAAATATCGGACTATTTGAACAACTTACAAAAATTAGTAGCTATATATTAAATAAAAGAATCATATATGTACTACAAATCCCGATAACACTTACCGAAAATTTCAATTACTATCGTTTGTATCCTATCCCTGTCGAAAAACAAGGTCAAATAACAGCAGTCATACCAGAAAATAAATATGTATTAAAAAATAATTCAAAATATTCATTTATGAGCAATCCATGTCTTGAGCTATACCCAGCGACAATATACTTATGTGAAGAGATCGAATTGCAAGATACCAAGAAAGAAAATCCATGTGAAATAGAGCTGCTAAATACCAAAAACACCTCCAATTGCCAAAAAACACGAATAATCACCAATAAACCTCTTTTCGAACGACTACACAACACCGATCAATAGATTGCAGTTTTTCCAATTAAAGAAACCGTCACACTCATTTGCCACAGCCAAGTAGAAACCATTGAAATAATAGGAACATACCTTTTCCACATTCCAAAAGGTTGCCTTATCGACACCAACCAAAAGAAAATTCTGAACGAGAACAGTACCAGCATCCAAAGTCAGCCAATATTGTTCCCAGAACTAAAATTTGAACACCCAGATAACCCAAAGATAGCTACCCAAATAAAGCTACAAGAAACCAATTTAGAAGAACTTCAAAAAATTAAAACAAGAATAATTGAAAATTTCCCGGATACGACATCATCAAAAATACCCCAAACCCCAAGTATATGGACAATTCTGATATATTGCTTTCTACTTATATTAGGAGGCTACTTAATTGTTAGACGACTTTCAAGAGGCATTAGAAGAAAACCCCAAGAGGACCAGCCAGTGGACCTTGCCAACATTCAACTCCCTCGCTAACCCTCGGAGTTGAATGTGAGAAGGGAGGAGTTACATCATTATTCCATGTATGATAAGCAGACATCATCATTATCACCATTCCTAGAAACCTCCGATACAGCATTTTTTATCTTTTCTTTCTTTTCTAAATTCATAATGATAAATTCATTCTATTGTTAACTTTAGTAGTATAAAGACTAGTTATTGTTAGATTCTATATAATTAAAATAATAAATAAATTTTTAAAAACATAATTTGGGCATTCCAAATTATTTCTAGCAGCAACACTACTGTTTTGCTCAAGGTGGTATTATGACTGATTTATTTGATGGCTTATCGTGCCCATTGTAATTTATAAGGTTTCTGCAACCTTTTTTTACTTTAGGTTTCCTTTTTCTGTGCTTGTGTTTTTGTTTCAGAAAACCATTAGAAGAGTTAGAAGAGTTGTCTTCTACAGACACTGAATGTATATGGAAAGTTCAGACAACCAAAGCAACAGATAAATATTTGCCACAGCCACTGAACAAAACTCAATGTTTCAGGCCATTAAATATGTTGGCTAGAAAAAGATCATTTTCGAAGGAAGAAGTTGAAGAAATGTTTCAGTTGGCCTCATTAGCACTCTCAAATTCTTCCTTTGCATTGAATAGGTACACTTTCATCTGTATACTATTAATAAACAATTGAAATATATATATTTAAATCTGATTGTTACAGACAAGGGCGAAGAAAAAATGTCAGGAAACCCAAATTGACCAAAGAAATGCCTTCACATATAACAGTGATTTTTGACAATTCCAAAGATTCTCCATTTATAAACAATTTGAATATAACTATTCCATCCCTATCAGATTGTTGTTGGAATCATTTAAGAATGAAGATGTTTTAGAAAGCATGTGCTGCCAGCAAGGAACATTGGAATGGAAAACAAGGCGCAAGAATAAAATAACAGGTATTGAATAATAATTCTTTATTTTTCTTTTTGACGAACCACATAGTTTGTAGAGAATTAGTCACAATGAAAACTTGATCCTAATCTAATTGACATGCAAATGATTATGCGAATGATGCCTACAAGAATCTGTTTATAAACAACTAGTATTCACTATTCATCATGTTTCTCTAGCTGCTACTGATTTACTATGAAGTTCTCTTGATTCACTCCCAGTAATTATGTTAATTTTCCAGGATCTACTTGTTATTCAATCTATACCTTCCAAAAGCAGGATTGGACAAAAATGTTGGGTAACTTTTTCAACCCCAAATCATTAATAACAAAAGAAATGAGATATGGATCTGAACAGGAATCTTTTGCACTTGAAGCATTTCAAAACATGGATCCTAATCTGCAAATTAGAAAAATAGGAATTATTATATGCCAAAAATATCCATGGTTAGCTTATTCTCCTGATGGAATAGCATTTGAGGATGGAAAGCCAAGCAAACTTTTAGAGATCAAGTGCCCATATTTGGGTAATGTCAATAATGATTCAAGACTTGCCTTACTCTTAATACTTTTTTTTAGGAAAAATCAAGTCAGGAACTGAGGTGATACCAACACTTAGGTATCTGAATTCAGACTGCACTCTGAAACAAAACCATCCTTATTATCGTCAAATTCAGTTTGGGATGGCTTTGCTGAATATGAGAATGTGTGAATTTATAGTTTATTTTCTAAAAGAAAAGCACTATTTACAGATTTCTGTTCCATTCGATGAGGGATTTGCAAAACATCTAATTGAAACAGTTTCAAAGAAATATTTTGAGAAAATGATTCATACTGTTTGTGGTTAGTTATTTTGCGAATACCACATCATTTTCATGAATAAAATATTTAAAATATTTGAATTGATTTATTTCTATTGTAACGAGTTATTTTTTTTTTGAGCACGGAATAGAGTTTTTTTTTCATTTTTGCCGTAACGTTTTTTTTTGTATTTTATATTGGGTTTCATATAACTCGTTACATACTTTACCGCCTTTTCTGTTACCATATTTATTTGTTTCTCTTCATATGTACGTACTTATATAATGTATTTTTTTTATTAGTCCGGAGGTACGCAAATTCGAATACTACCATAAAACTTTAGTCGTTTCCGATGTTCAAATTTTTTAAACCGTAGGGACAGTCGGTATATATGAACTTCAATTAATTCAGAAAGACAATTAGTATATATGAAACTTTTTGCTAAAAAATAAAATTTAACAACCGATAGTGCCGAAATGGGAGTAGAAACGAGGATATGAATTTGAAAAGAATCGATAGAACGCTCTCTAATCTGTGCTTCTTAAAATAGAGAAGTAAAAGTTAAGTTGTTAAGTGCCCGTAAGCAGTTTACCGTTTGTGCGACTCCTGACTCCGGAAAATAGTTTTGAAGGTAATATAGTTTTGATAACAATACTATACGAAGACTTTTCGTATCGCCGATTGATATTCCGTAAATATTTTATTGTTTTGATTTTTCTTTTATGACCAGGGTTTTTTATGCATAGAGATAAAATTATTTTGTGATTATTTCTGGTTACAAAATTTAGATTGTTAGTTGAAATAAATATACAGTTTCCGATACGAGTATATTCGAAAACTTACCGTACCGCCGACTTAATATTAAGATTTTGTAGATATTTTCTTTGAAAATTTTAATTACCAGTTCTCATACCTAGGTATGTTGAGTGACAAGTTTTTTATTGTTTCTTTCTTTTATTTCAAATAAAGATTTGTAGTTGAAGTATAGTTGGCTTTAATTTTTTTTGTATTACAGCGTTTAACATACTAATTAGTAATTGATTGAATTATTATAATCCGGCTCTCTGGTGGCTTTATCATTTTAGTTGCTGCAGTTTGTATACATAGGTAATTAAAACTGGTATGGTTGGTGATATAGTTCAACTTTATTCTGGCCTTGATATTTTTACTCTGTGTGTCGATAATAAGGTACCTTTTAAACTCGCGAAATTTATTCCAGGAATAATAGTTTATAATATTTTTTTCTTTCGTATTTCTTTTAAATCCAAAGGTTTTCTCGGACTTGGAAGAGGCTTAGCCACAACTTGTTCGATTAACCGGCAGATTTAAGTCGTTCTTACATCGTACCGTGTACCAGTTTATTTCTTTCAGTTTCTAAATAATTTTTTTTATTATTTCTTTGAATCCAAAGAGTTAGTCGAACCTGGAAGAGGCTTAGCCACAACTTGTTCGATTAACCGGCAGATTCACACCGTTCTTTCATTTTACCGTGGTCCATTTTGTTTCCTTGATTGCCTAAATATTATATTTTTTTTGTTTCTTTTGAATCCAAAGCGTTTTTCGAACTTGGAAGAGGCTTAGCCACAACTTGTTCGATTAACCGGCAGATTCAAACCGTTGTTTCATTTTACCGTGGACCATTTTGTTTCATTGATTGCCTAAATATTTTATTTATTGTTTCTTTTGAATCCAAAGCGTTTCTCGGACTTGGAAGAGGCTTAGCCACAACTCGTTCGATTAACCGGCAGATTTAAATTTTTCTTATATCGTCCAGTGGACTAATTCAATTTTTTTTCGTGTCTAAATATTATTCTTTGTATTTCTTGTGAATCCGAAGGGTCTCTCGAACTTGGAAGAGGCTTAGCCACAACTTGTTCGATTGCCTGGCCGATTCAATTTTTTCGCCGTCTCGTATGCAATAGATATTGACTTTACACTGGGTTTCTGTATTTCCTTTGAATCCTAAGGGTTCCTTGAACTTGGAAGAGGCTTAGCCACAACTCGTTCAGTTACCTGGCTGATTTGAGCTATATTTGACGATTCTGACCCGCCCTGCTTGTTACGTCCGTTAAATCCCCGGTATAAGTAATAAATACCTTATTTTCTTTCCTCCGTTATTTTGCGTGTCCCTGTATATTTTTGAATTAAATCAACCACAGAGTATTAATAAACAAAAGGTTTGAAGTGCTGTTTTATTCGTTGGCTACCGTAACTTAAGTACTTGAGTTCCGATATTCGGCTTGTCCGAATTGTATACAATCCGTTAAAGTAAAATTCAACTAGACCCCTGGAATTCGCCGTAACCTCCATCTGAGGCTATCTGGAACTCTTGACGCTAAGTGTCAAGGGGCCGTGGAGCAAACCACGATAAAAATCTGGCGCCCGAGCATTCCGATTAATTATTTAATATCAAGGGTGTCCATAGTGACGTGTAGAAGGAAGTAAACGCGTTACAAAATGGCGCCCGAGCAGGGACCCGATTGTTGAAAAAAACAGTGACCGTTAGATTCCGTTTTAGATGGCTTTTTTTCTCCGCATTGCTGAGTAGAGCAGAGACTGTTATTTCGTTGAAAGTTTTTTTTTGTATCGAGTATATTGGAGAAACGTATTGTTGCTGGACCGTTTATATTTTTTTACTGGGTTATTTGCAACCGAATGGTTGATTTGAACCAGGTACCGTTATTCCCTTTTGATTTACTATTTTTCCGTACTGTTTATTTGAAGAGTGGCCGTTCTACCGGTGCTAGATTTGTTTATTCTCTTTCTTTCCTCCATTGTTGATTTTTTTACTGAAGAAGGAAGTAGGAGGAGCTTGAGGAGAGTAAAAGACTAATGTCAAGAAGGAACTCCGACGATATTGGCTTGCCCAATTTGTTCGATCAGGACGAAACTGGAAAATCCGAATCCGGTCCTACAGTACCGGCCCAGCTACCGACCGTCATTTCCGTGGAGGAAGGCTCAGACCATCGAGTAAGTTGGGTATATTAAATTTACTGAGAAACGAGGGTCTTAATACCGAGCTAGCAAAGATAAATTTATCAGTTGCTGGAACCGTTCCGGAGAAACGAAGGAGACTGGTACGATTTTTAAGGCGAGAAAATATTTCTCCGCAACCCGTTTCTGACCGATTCGATACCGTAACCGTTCCGACCGTCATGGCCATCCCACCGATAAATGTAAATGATTGGAAGGTATCTTTTGGAAACCGGGGAGACCCGGCCGCATTTATAGAAAGAATTGAAGAAATATGCACAGCAAAGAATGTTCCGAAAGATAATTTGCTTCCAGTGTTAACCAAATTACTGTCCGGTGAACCGGCACTTTGGTACCGTAATAACCGTAGTAGGTACACGACCTGGGATGACTGAGGCAGATTTCCGAATCTTCTTCTATCCCGTAAATTATGAAGAGGAATTAGAAGCAGAGATATGCCGTCGTCTGCAAAGAAGGAATGAGTCCGCCGCAACATATATAACCGAGCTGCAAACTCTGATGCGACGCCATGGTAAGCTAACTCCCACACAACAGTTGGCTTGGCTGTACCGCAATATGTTGCCGGAATACCGTCTGCAAGTCCGAAAAGGGGACTTTGACGATTTCTCCACTTTTTGTCAGGTGGTCAGGGAGTATGAGCTCCTCAGGGAGGAACTCCAAAATGTACCCAGCCACAGTGGACCGAACCGTGGACCCGTCAGACTGCAGCCGATAGCACCAAGATATGGACCGTCTCACAACTCTACTCCTGGTCCGTCCAGAGAACCCGTCGCCAGTTCCAGCCAACCGTCACCGACCGATACTCCTCGCCGTTCGCCGCCTGATACTACTCGTCAACCGTCTGGATCATCTTCCCGTCCGACCACTTGTTTTCGTTGTGGTGAATCCACTACCGGAATAACTGTCAAAACCCTCCAAA
Organism: Lochmaea capreae; assembly: GCA_949126875.1. Classification (NCBI taxonomy): domain Eukaryota; kingdom Metazoa; phylum Arthropoda; class Insecta; order Coleoptera; family Chrysomelidae; genus Lochmaea; species Lochmaea capreae. Next base: position 19,655,450 of record OX421411.1, read on the forward strand.
AATCTTCTGTTCACGTTGCCGTAAGGAAGGCGTATTTTCCAGAGACTGTTCCTGCAGGGGGCAGGAAAACTAATCCGAAGTTGTACCGAAGAGAGGCCGACACAGCTTCCGCAAATCTTTGCCTCTCATACCGAACCGCCGCCGGCAGAAATGAACGACCCCCGACCGCACATAGTCGTTGAAATTGAAAATCAGAAATTCCAAGCATTGTTAGATACAGGAGCAGCGAAGTCATATATTGGTGATCAAATAGCTAAAACTTTTTCTCAAAGAAAGCAAACTACCTCCCGACAAGCTACGAAGGCCCGTTTAGCTAATGGAAATTTAGTCTCCATCACCGATATATATGAATTGAGCTGGAAGATCAATGACGTCAATATGGAGGGTTTGTTAGAGCATTTCCCCGGATTAATAACCGACATTGTATTGGGACATGATGTCCTACAGAAGTATAATTTCCGGCTGGAGTTAGGAACCGGTGAAATATACGTAAATGATAAATTAGTGAGGCGTTCACAACTGGCCAGTCCTGTTGGGATATTGGAGGCCGTGAACCCGCCTAGGAAAGAAATCGGTGCCGCTGTACCGATAATATGCAATGAAGATACCAACCATCTTGTTACTGAACACCGCCGTTCTGGAAATCTGTCTGTTCCCAAAGTATCTGCGTCTTCCCTGGTCTTAAAGGTTGACAAAGAAGAATTTGTTTCCGAAGTCTCTGCGTCTCCTGACAAAGAGCAGTCCGTCCTTGAAGTCTCTGCGTCCTCCCTGGAGTTAGTGATCGGCAAGGAGCAATCCGTTGTTGAAATTTCTGAATTTTCCCCGGTGTTGTTAGGGGTTTATGAAGAAAAATCTTGTGTTGAGGTCTCTGAGTCTTCCCTGGTGTTAGGGGTTGACAAAGAGCAAGCCGTTCTCGAAGTCTCTGCGTCTTCCCTGGAGTTGTTAGGGGTTGACAAGGAGCAATCTGTGTCCGTAGTCTTTTCGTCGTCTCCCGTAGAGAGGAGAGAGAGGAAAGAAGATAATAAATTTGGAAAATTTGCGTTATCTTCGGAAGGTTTAGGAGATGACAACAATTATGGTAATATAGGATGTCCATTAGAGATAATCAACCCGAATGAAAAAATAAATTTGACTGAAGATCAGCAGAAGAAGCTGAATATTTTCTTGAACCACGAACTTCCGATGTTTGAGAATATTCAAGGTCCAACTACGCTGGTTGAGCACGAAATCCGTTTGCTTCAACCCCGTCCGATCAAACAGAGATACCGACCCCAAAATGCAAGAATGCAAGAGGTGTGCAATACCGAAATAGACGCGATGTTGAAAGAAGGAGTAATAGAACCCCCTACAAGTCCGTGGAGTTCTCCGATTGTGATTGTTAAGAAGGAAGATGGAAAGAACCGTTTTTGTATCGATTTCCGTAAAGTTAATGAGGTTACAATGAAGGATGCCTACCCTCTTCCGTTTATAAATGCAATACTGGATAAACTACGAAAGACCAGGTACATTTCCAGTTTAGATTTGAAGAGTGGGTACTGGCAAGTTCTGTTAACACCAGAAAGCAAACCCATTACCGCCTTTACCGCACCAGGACGTGGATTGTTCCAATTCACAGTCCTTCCATTTGGGTTACATTCCGCACCTGCCACGTTCCAGAGATTGGTTGACCAACTAATAGGTCCAGAATTAGATCCGTATGCATTTGCTTATCTGGATGACATCATAGTTTTGGGGGAAACGTTTGAACAGCATATGGAAAATCTAACTGAGGTGTTCCATCGATTACGAGGAGCACGACTGAAACTAAATCCAGAGAAATGTCACTTCTGTTTACCGTCTATGGAATATTTGGGTCATATAGTCACTGGAGATGAAATCCGTACCGATCCAGAAAATGTCGAGAGTATAATAAAATTTACAGCACCAAGAAATATCCGAGAACTGAGAAGATTCCTGGTATAGGAGATTTGTGCCTTCCTTTTCAGAAAAGGTAGCTCCGTTAACGAAATTACTCCGCAAATCCCAGCGATGGAAGTGGGCTGTAGAACAAGAAGCCGCTTTCGCTAAAATCAAAACCTGTCTGTCGGAAGCACCCGTTTTAAGCTGTCCGGATTTTACCGTACCGTTCACTCTGCAGACCGATGCCTCCGAATATGGTTTGGGAATAGCCCTTACCCAACAGAAAGATGGCCACGAGCACGTGGTAGCGTATGCAAGTCGCAGCCTGAGTCCTACCGAGAAAAACTACTCCGTCACCGAGAAAGAGCGTCCTTATTTAGAGGGCTACCATTTCACGGTTGTAACCGATCATCAATCCCTTAGATGGCTGCATTCCATATCTAGTCCGTCCGGACGTCTAGCGAGGTGGAGTATTTTTCTACAACAGTATGATTTTGAGATACAGTACCGTAAAAATCCGCTACCAATGACTTCCGAAACCGATCCACCGTCTGACCGATGTAACCGCCGATTGTTCGTGGTACCGGAACAGAAAAGAAGAGGTCCTGAAGGATCCAGAGAAGTTTCCGGACCACTGCATAAAGGAAGACCGTCTATACCGTCATTTCTGGGACATTAACGATTTCAGGCAACCAGAAATGTCCGATACATGGAAACTGTGCATAGCAAAACCCGACCGAACCCGAATGCTTCAAGAAAACCATGATGCTCCAAACGCCGGACATCTAGGGATTGCTAAAAACATCACCCGGATACCAAAGCTGTACTATTGGTAAGGAATGTTCAGAGACATCACCAAGTACGTAAGGAGATGTCTACAATGTCAAAAGTACAAACCATCTCAACAAAAGCTGCCGGGGAAGATGCGACCGTCAGCAAACCGGCAACCATGGCAAACAGTTAGTTCCGATAAAATTGGACCGTTACCCCGAAGTAAGAAAGGTAACTGTTACATTATTAGGTTTCAAGACTGATTCACCAAATGGGTACAATGTAAACCGTTAAGGAATGCCACTGCCAGTAGCATAAGTACTGCTTTTTACGAGGAAATATTGACGATATTTGGATGCCCCCGAACCGTACTGACCGACAATGGAACTCAGTATGACAGTAAACTGTTCAAGGATATGCTGGGTGGATTAGGAATCCAACACCGTTTCACTCCGCCGTATACACCGCAAGCGAATCCAGTAACGCACCCTGAAAACAATGATTGCGAAATATTGCGAAGCGGATCACCGAGACTGGGATGTTAGGTTGCCGGACTTGAAGTTCGCAATGAATAACTCAAGACACGACTCGACTGGATTCACACCTGCCTTCCTAAATTTTGGGAGAGAACCCGAGACAGCGAAATCCTTCCGAAGAGAAGCTGAAAATGATACCGAGGGAAGTCCGGAAGAAAACGCCGGAGTGGACGACCCTACCGAAGAAGACCCGAAGCCGCATCTCTTGCGAGTCGAGAAACTGCAAGAGTGCTTCGACCTAGTCCGTCTGAACCTGTCCCGAGCATTTACCAGTCAAAGTCGTAACTATAATCTGCGCCGTAGAGACTGGAAGTGCACTATCGGAGACAAAGTTTTGAAGAAGGATTATACACTATCCTCCGCCGTGGATCATGTCGCCGCGAAACTCGCTCCGAAATATTCCGGGCCGTACGAAGTCGTACGTGTTATTTCTCCTGTTGTGAATAACTAACGCGACGGTGAAGGAAAGCGGTATAATCGTATACATATAAAAGATTTGAAACCCGCCAATGAGTATTGTTTTTTTGTTTTCTGGTCCGTAGAATGGATGACCGTGAATAACCGCCGCCGTTGATTCCGCTGAACCCCGATGGCGAAGATATAATAGATCTCACGGAGGTGCGGAACCCCCGGTCACCGCCGAGAAAGGTGCAGTAGGCCAGCGATCCTGTTCTGCTCCCGCTGTGGCAGAGTTGGCCAAATGTCACGTGACTGCACGTGTGACCGACTCGGCCCCCGTACCCGATCGGTGGCGGTACAAGCACACATAGCCGCCCATAATAATCCGTCCCGACGCCTGCAGGACACGGGCATCCAGTGCAGCATCGGTTCCGAACGAGCGCCAACCACCTCGGAAGTATCCAGACGCAACGCCAGGTCATATCGTCGGCAGTCAACCCGGGAAAGAGGACCTCGCCTTCCGGACCAACCCACCCTATGCCAACGTTCCCGGTCGTAAGGCATTCCAAAATTTCAGTTTTTCCGTTTTATTTTCTTTTACTATTAGATATTGGGAGAGTTATTTGTTTATAATCATGTTAAAAAAAAAATGGAATGAAACGAAAGTTGTGTTTCGTCCATTCATTTTTTTTTTCTCGAAGAACGGGGGGTGTGTAACGAGTTATTTTTTTTTAGCACGGAATAGAGTTTTTTTTTCATTTTTGCCGTAACGTTTTTTTTTTGTATCTTATATTGGATTTAATATAACTCGTTACATACTTTACCGCCTTTTCTGTTACCGTATTTATTTGTTTCTCTTTATATATACGTACTTATATAATGTATTTTTTTATTAGTCCGGAGGTACGCAAATTCGAATTCTACCATAAAACTTTAGTCGTTTCCGATGTTCAAATTTTTTAAAACCGTAGGGACACTCGGTATATATGAACTTTAATTAATTCAGAAAGACAATTAGTATATATGAAACTTTTTGCTGTAAAATAAAATTTAACAACCGATAGTGCCGAAATGGGAGTAGGAACGAGGATATAAATTTGAAAAGAATTGATAGAACGCTCTCTGATCTGTGCTTCTTAAAATATAAAAGGAAAAGTTAAGTTGTTGAGTGCCCGTAAGCAGTTTACCGTTTGTGCGACTCCGGACACCGGGAAATAGTTTTGAAGGTAATATAGTTTTGATAACAATACTATACGAAGACTTTCCGTACCGCCGATTGATATTAATATTCCGTAAATATTTTATTGTTTTGATTTTTCTTTTATGACCAGGGTTTTTATGCATAGTGATAAAATTATTTTGTGATTATTTCTGGTAACAAAATTTAGATTGTTAGTTGAAATAAATATACAGTTTCCGATACGAGTATATTCGAAAACTTTCCGTACCGCCGACTTAATATTAAGATTTTGTAGATATTTTCTTTGAAAATTTTAATCACCAGTTCTTATACCGAGGTATGTGGAGTGACAAGTTTTTATTGTTTCTTTCTTTTATTTCAAATAGATTTGTAGTTGAAGTATAGTTGGCTTTAATTTTTTTTGTATTACAGCGTTTAACATATTAATTAGTAATTGATTGAATTATTATAATCCGGCTCTCTGGTGGCTTTATAATTTTAGTTGCTGCAGTTTTTATACATAGGTAATTAAAACTGGTATGGTTGGTGATATGGTTTAACTTTATTCTGGCCTTGATATTTTTACTCTGTGCGTCGATAACTAGGTACCTTTTAAACTCGTGAAATTTATTCCGGAAATAGTAGTTTATAATATTTTTTTTTCTTTCGTATTTCTTTTAAATCCAAAGGTTTTTTCGGACTTGGAAGAGGCTAAGCCTCAACTTGTTCGACTAACCGGCAGATTTAAACCGTTCCCTCATCATACCGTGTACTAGGTTGTTCACTTTCTTTAAATTTTTTTTTTATTTCTTTTAAATCCAATGGTTTTCTCGGACTTGGAAGAGGCTTAGTCACAACTTGTTCGATTAACCGGCAGATTTAAGTCGTTCTTACATCGTACCGTGTACCAGTTTATTTCTTTCAGTTCCTAAATAATTTTTTTTATTATTTCTTTGAATCCAAAGAGTTAGTCGAACCTGGAAGAGGCTTAGCCACAACTTGTTCGATTAACCGGCAGATTCAAACCGTTCTTTCATTTTACCGTGGACCATTTTGTTTCCTTGATTGCCTAAATATTTTATTTATTGTTTCTTTTGAATCTAAAGCGTTTCTCGGACTTGGAAGAGGCTTAGCCACAACTAGTTCGATTAACCGGCAGATTTAAATTTTTCTTATATCGTCCAGTGTACTAATTCAACTTTTTTACGTGCCTAAATATTATTCTTTGTATTTCTTGTGAATCCGAAGGGTCTCTCGAACTTGGAAGAGGCTTAGCCACAACTTGTTCGATTGCCTGGCCGATTTAATTTTTTCGCCGTCTCGTGTGCAATAGATATTGACTTTACACTGGTTTTCTGTATTTCCTTTGAATCTTTTATAAAAAAAGTTTTATTAACAACAAAGTTATCACTACATGAATTTGGAAAAAGTTGTTTTTTAATAAATTTTTTACTAAGAATGTAGACATATTTTAAAAATGGCAACATGGTACGTATATTTATTAACTTATTAGTAACTTACTTGGTTCTGCTTCTATGGAGCGACACCATCTACCATCTCCTCCTAGAACGATTTTTCTTTTTTTAATAACAAATAACCACAACTCATTACTAAAATGCCGCAACGTCAACGACTAAACCGTCTTCAACCATTTCCATCGTTGTACTTAGTTCCCGAAGCAAATACCCAATTACTATATTTGAACTGATTTGGCCAATATGTGGACAGTTCAGTTTGTCAAGAAATAAACTATTTACATATATATGTACAAATACATATTTGCCAAATATCCGAATGTGTGGCGCCGGCTTAAGGTAGCACCGCTCAAACCAGTTACCTTAACACGGCTAGAATTATGTGGGGCAGTTGTACTCAAAAACTGAATTCGATAGTTATTTTTTGTGGACTGATTCAACAATTGTGCTTTGTTGGATTAAGTCTCCCGCAAACAACCTAAAAACATTTGTAAGCAACCGAATTGCAGAGATACAAGAAAATACTACGTTCGCACAATGGAAACATGTACCCAGTAAGAACAATCCATCTGATTTATTAACAAGGGGGATACAATCAGAAAATATAACGGTTCAGATCTTTGGTGGCACGGGCCGGAGTGGGTCACACAATCCCGTGAACATTGGCCAAATTTCGAATTTTCAATTCCAAAAGAAATCCCAGATATAAAAAAAAATACAAAACCTTTTGTTGCTAAATCTGTTAATAATAATAGCTTATTTAAATTTGAAAGATTTTCCAACCTAACTACAAATCAATTTTCATGGCACTACAGGATATAAACAGAGATACAGAAATCTACAAGGAAAAAGTTTGTTGGCATTGAAGGTAATGGTATTGAAGTTTGAAAAGTTATTTTGTTTTAAAATATAGTTTGACATAATAATTACTATAACATTATTATTTTTTATTATCGAGGTTATTATTTTCTACGGTTGCTTTCACATTCAAATACATTATAAGTCACAGAACTTAATTCATAAAAGAAATTTTTTAAAATGTAGATAATTTTTTTTTGAGCGCTTATCTCAATTTGAAAAAGGGAATCGCTTCTGAAATAACATCATTATAGTATATTATGATCATTTTGATATCAATTGTCTTCTAATATTTTCTCAATATTATTATAAAATCAAAAACCGAATCTTTTATCATCAAATAAATGAAGCATATTCCTATAACTGTTTAATATAGAAATTTCCATTGGTTGGTAAATTTGGGTTATTTTTATCTCCTATCTCAACGATCTCCCACAACCTTCTGAGGGGGTAGATTATTCTGTAATCGAACATCTGTTATTTTCGAGTTTTTAGACGTCTCCGTAGATATTATTTTATTTTTCACTTTTTTCGTCGAAATGTAAGTATCTTTATTGCTATGAAAACATGATTTGTCTTTATATTTCACTTCGTAATTATTTCCAGGGAGTACCGAACGTTTTGGAGAAAATTAGCCAAAAAACGAATTCCCATGGTACATATTGATTTTATTCGTGGGGATTTGTTCCAAGCTAGTGGTGCCATTGGTCGCAAGACTTCAAAATGTCCAAGGGAATTGCACTCCAATTTCGGTAAGCTATTGCATTTTTTGGGCAATTTTGATAATGATGGTTTTTCATATAAATAATTTTTTCAGGAAAAAGTTCAACAACGTAGAATCTTTAAGGTCCCAAGGAAAAAATGTGGGCAGTGTAGGGGTACTATAAGTACAAGAAAGGTACATATAGTACCTAATAACAAAAAGAGCTTTCTACCACAAACCTAACTACAAATCAATTTTCATGGCACTACAGGATATGAAAGTCCATGCTACAGACAATATGGTAAGGACAATATCCTTACCCAAAATTACTTGTGGCTTGGACGGTAAGTCATAGCCTGTAGTGCTATTGATGATTAGATTCATTTTTCATTCAAGTAGCATTAAGATTAAAATTTATCATCTATAGTTTTCTTTTGTTTATATTATGTTTTAGTTTTAGTAGTTTCAATTGTTTTATATTTTTGTTTTGTTTTCGTTAATGGTGGATAAGGCCTAATAGGGGACACCACGTTAAAAAAAAACGCATGGAATCCTCTACCTCCTGGGTAATGTGGAAACGAGGATACTTTCAATAGTTTTGGACATCGAAATAGTCGTATATTTAAAAAGACTGATTTTTATTTTTTCGCTCACCCTTAGAACGTTTGTCAGTAATTTTTGAATATGACATGCTAAAGACTACCAGTTTTCTTATTCAGATATTTCAGCCGAATGTAGTCAAATTTGGTTACCAATGTTAAAAGTAACAACAAACGCGTTTTTATTAACAAAATTTCCAAAATAAGCGAAAAAAAGCGCTATCCCAATAAAAACCGTGCACTTCACTGGATTCCATTTCTAGTGGACTACATATCGTTAGAATGTCATAAAATAAAATATTTTATTTCACATTTTACCAGAGGTGTGATCTACTATGAATGGACCTTAATAAGATGGCGCTGAATTTTTCAATATGGCTCCTATAGCGGTGAGCAACAAAACAGTCTGTAAATGTGTTTGATGCTGTTGAGTTATTTTATGTGTTTTCGAGGTGTTTTTAGTGGTTTTGGCAGGCTTTTCTTTATTTTTGTAATTTCCGTTATTTCCTAAACGTGTTTGTGAGGTAGTTTTTGGGAAAATAGGTCTAAAAATGACGAAAATTGAAGTAACCCTTTTTAACCCCATGGAATATATTGGAGTCAGAAGCAGACCACTAAAAGAAGGTGAAGCAGTTTTTAAAGGGGGACATATAATATTATGTGGCCTAGAAGGCACAAATTCAAAAAAGCATTAAAAGTTTGTGTCTGCAGACGTCTGGTCTAACTTCCCAGCCTCATGAGATAACAATTAATCTGAATGATGATGTTCAAGAATGGAAATGCATCTGTTCATGTAAGGCTGGAATGTCCGGCTTCTGCAAACATATTATTGCAACTTTAATTTACATTAACAGGTCAGTACAATTTTACGTAATGGCAAATAGCCTTTTAATACCATTTGTATTTTTTTTAGAATTGAGAATTTGGAAGTAATAAGCTTCACAGATTTGGCTCAGAAGAGGGGAAAAGAGAAAAAAGGTGTGGAGGAAACTCATAAGGCCCAACCTTTTAAAATATTTTGCCACCCAAAGTTAAAAGGAGAAAAAAGTGTATTTGAGACTTCGCTGGCAGTAAATGCAGACAATTTTGATCTTCTTACAACAGCTATCTTTAATAAAAACATTATTTCTCTCACTTTAATCGTACTCAAAAATCTATCAGTTTTGTGGCGGTCTCGGTCATTAATCTAGTTTAATATTTTACTTTCATCATTTACCTAATTAGTCAAAGAATTTTCACCCAATTCCTTCAGATTTTATGACTAAATGTTTATACATTTTCAGGTGTAGTCGAGTCTACTCTCACTAAGTTTGTTAGTAGATCATTAAGGCCTACTATAAGTTTGGCTACTGAAAAAGACAAGTATGTATTACGTACCTGAAAATTTTATTGCTTAATTTAAATACTATATTTTTTATTTTAGCAACTTACGCATAAAAGTCCCAAGTTTACTTGAACATTCACTTACTTCGGCATTTTTAACTGAGCTCAGTACCCAAATCTGTTAGTACATATTATAGCCTGAGATCCTCAAGATATTTTTTTTTTAAATTCATCAACAAGCGACCCACTTCATATTGCAACAGCATACGAACAAGGTTACAGTATGTGGGCAAGAGAAAGACAGTTTAGAATAACAGGTACCCAAATACAATTGAAAAAAATTGTTTCTTTATTAAAGTGTTATCTTTTAGGGTCAACATTTTACTCAATCTACACGTTTACAAAAATAGAAGAGAGGGAAAACAAAGCCAAAAAATTTTTTACAAAGTAGTTCACGAATAAATTCACGCAACACGGTAAGAAATATGGGAAAGAAGCTCTAGAATTATATAAGGAAACACATCACTGCAATGTAGTAACACCTGGATTATTGGTGTCAAAAACATTTCCATGGCTAGGATTTTCCCCAGATGGGGTCATATTTAAAAACGGTGTTCCCTCAGAGTTACTTGAAATCAAGTGCCCATTTAATTGTAAAATGTGTAAATACATTTTTTTATTTAATTTCTAACTATTAGTATTTTAGGAAAAGATAACCTTTCTGAAGTCTTCTTGGAATCTTGTGACTATATTGAGAAAACTAGTTCCGGACCTACACTAATAGAGAGGCATAGTTACTATGAACAAGTTCAATTACGAATGGCTCTCCTAGGTTCAAATTCCACAAGATTAATTTTATATTCTAGCTATTCAAAATCATATTTAGAAATTATTGTACAATTTGATAAGAATTTTGCAGCAGAAATGATTTAAAAAATCTCCGAGAATTATTTTCAACACATGCTGCATGTTTATTGTTCAAATAAATAAATAAAACAGCCAGGCTCTGCTTAAAGCTATCAGCAATCCAACAACTAGGTCTAAACTGGTAAAAAACTGTAAAGAATCCCATAACATGCTGGCAAGAGACAACAAAATGTCTACTATGGGTGCCGGCACATGAGGAGATTGCAGCTAATGAAATGGCAGACCAGCTAGCTAAAGAAGGTTCTAAAGGAGACTTCACAGGTCCGGAACTGTTTTGTGGAATCACAAAGGATTACATAAGAGGGTGTAATAAATAGCAAAGGTGGATATATAGAGAACATCACCCTGTATAACAGATTTTATTTAATATGTAGCACAAACTTTATTTAATATTATCAAAGTTCTCATTTTTAATATGACAAACATAAATTGCAAATAAAAAGACAGCACAGCGGTTTCACAATGTTACAAAAGTAACACAGGAAACTTTGTATCGAAAGAATGTTTCCGCTGAGTCAAAAGAACCAAAGGCCGAAGACAAAGTACTGCTGAAGGTAATTACAGGGAATCAAAAAAACACCAGGTGGCAGAAGGGAAAAAGGCTGACGCGGCAAAGTGCAAGAAGCCGGCAGAGGAACGAAAAACCTCAGGCAGTTGGCAAAGAATCACGGTTGCGAGTGGTTGCCCAACTGCGCGAGTAGCGGTTTCCGGGAAATTCGGAGTTGTTTAAAGTTTTGATTAAAAGTAGTGTTTGGGTTTGGAAAAAAGTTTCCTTTTGAAACTTAATCTAATTTTTCAATAAAGCGTCACTGCAAGCGCTTTGAAGGGTTCTTCGATATCGGGGGTAGTGAACGGCTAAATACGATTCGCTACCCAGCAACAGAGGCAACCCCAGCCTCCAGCCCCCGACTTTCGGGAGGAAGCGCGAGAATTACCCCAACCCCAGCACACGAAGAGAGCAGCGTCAGGCCAGATCTAGTAATTGAATAGAGGACCAGAACAACAGAGCGATAAGTGAATTTGCAACGCAAAACCTTGAGAGACTAAGAATTAATTTATTTGGTGAATTTGATAGTTTAGGTGAAGTGCTCAAGACTGTACATGTTGATCCCCAGCCTTACGCAATTAGACTTAGTACTACGGTTAGAGGTATTGGACTCACTTTATTTGAGTCTATAAATAGAATCGCGTTACAGTGCCCAGACATTACCATTCCCGTTAACGCGTTTTACCGTGTTACCATGTTTCAACTTGCTGCGAAACATGACGAATCCAAGCTCGAAGGTTCAATAAGTTTCGAAGAATTACTCCAAAATAAGTACGATCTTATACTGACGAATGATCAGCGGACGTTCGTTAAGATGAATCCTTTGAACTTTTCCCCTGTTAGTGGTATTATAAACTGTTATGGGCGGTTTACAGTGAATGACACTAAATTTGTGCCGTCTTTAATTAATACTATTAGCCCGGTAAGTTACTCAATTAACTCCCTCAGACAAGTGGTTGATATTATGCAGAATGCTGAAACGCCACTAGACGAAAGGATGCGCTACGCCCGGCTGAACTCAATTCCAGGTGCAATATTTCATAATTTTGAGGATCCAGTACTCATAAATCCGGAAGACGTCATGCCCGAAAACTACTCGGATGCCCTCATGCGATACGACTTCTCATTAGTAAAGTCTTGCCTTGCCAGAATCGGACGCAAGCTTCCACGACTGATTGGTTCCATAACATATAAGCTCTCCTTATATATGGTCGTATGGTGGACTAGATAAAACAGGAAACAAAACAACACTTATTAAGAGACTACAAGAAGCTATTATAAAAGAAGGAAATGATCCAGAAGCATATTGTTTTAATTTAGAAGGCAATGGTGAAGAAACCGAGAAAGAAACAGGAATAATAAGAATCACTCCCATAACTTTTGTCTCTAGAAAAACTAAAACACATGAGAGAAAATATGCAAGTAGCGAATTAGAATTGGCGTCAATTATATATTGTGTAGAAAAATTAAAATTTTATTTATTAGGTAAAAAATTTATATTAGAAACTGACAATAGTGGACTACTTTCATTACTAAACAACAAATTTGGTAATAACCGAATACATAGATGGGCATTACTTTTACAAGAATACACTTTTGACATTAGACATGTATCTGGTAAACTAAACATAGTGAGTGATTCAATATCACGTATGGATGGGCAAAACACACAAAACAGGCAAATAAGACTTGGGCTTAATACATTTAACAATGACGACATATTGTACTGTGCAACTCACTGCCAAAGACAAACAAAAATCATTACTACATGGACAATATTACATCAGAAAGAACAATGGACAGGAACAATACGTTCTAACAAATGATCTAGCAAACATAATTTTAAAAGATCTACATCTACGATATAACCATCCTGGATATCGGAAACTATGGTTACTATTTCGTGAAACATTTAACCTTTGGTAGTTGGCCTGAAAGGCAAACATCAGATTGGAGCAGCAAGCAGTGGTGAGCGGGGAGTAAATACCACTATTGTATGTTGTGTAAGCGCTTCGGGCTCGTTCATCCCACCCACTTTTATTTCTAAGAGAAAACTATTTGCTCCAGAATTGACGAACGGAACCCCAACAGGAAGCGAAGTGACTATTTCTGATTCGGGATACATCACAAGTGAACTCTTCAAAAGAAGAGCCAGTCATTTAACTCTTAGATGGTCACTCCACCCACAGCCAAAATTTAGAAGCATTGTTATTTGCAAGGGATAATGGTATTATTATGTTGCAATTGCCTAGCCATACGACACACCGTATGCAACCACTTGATGTTACCTTTTTCCGGCCTCTCGGATTTTACTACGTCCAGGCACAAAAAACATATTTGAGGCAACATGTAGGACAACGTATAACTCAATACAACGTAGTTGCATTACTTGCAGAAGCTTACAGTAGAGCATCGACTGTCGGCATTGCTGAAAATGCCTTCAAAGCTTCTGGAATCTGGCCTGTCAATCGGCAAGTATTCAAAGATCACCATTTTGCTGCTTCAGAAGCGCTGAAAGAAAAATCTGTGGTCAATGCTTCACCAACCCCAACACATGATAATGTTCTACCTACACCAACAAGAAGTTTTGCAGAGTCGTTGAATGTCGAAGCAAAGAAATTCTAACAAGTACCAATTACAAAGAAAATTTGGAGGAGCAGAAAAGGAAAACACAAGAAAAGGCAAAGGCAAAATTGAAAAGAAATGTGTTTGCTGATAACAGTAAACTGGAGAAACCAAAGAAAAAGAGAACAACGTATGAAAGCAATCCTAAAAGAGAAGCGGAATTACAGCAAAAGAAAATAGACGAAGAGGCAGCAGCGAAATTGAAACGAAAAGTGATTTCAGATAACATTAAAATAAAAGGATCCAAGAAAAACATTGATTTGTCGGAGAGCGATTACACATCCGAGGAATTTGAAGCAAGTGGATCATCGTCTGGTGGTGAAGGTTTTGAAGATGATTTGATTGGAACAAATGATTTTAAGGATTTTGATCGTAATGAATTGAAAGTTAATAGCTACGTCATCGTGTGTTTACAAGACGAAAATAGGAATGACGTCTATTATGCTGGACAAATTGTGCAGGAGAAATAATCAAAAAGTGTGATCGAAATTTCTTTCTTGCGAAAGTCTTCTAAACTAAACACGGCACTTTTCTTTCCGGCTGTACCAGATATTGCTATTGTTGATGATTGTGACGTTAAAATGAAACTGCCAAACCCACAGAATCACGGGCAAACCAAACGGCAACAATCCCATATTTCATTTGGTATTTCGTTCAACTTCCCAATTCGTTAACTTTTTCATTTCACTTTCTGTTTTTAGTGACAAGATAAGAATTATACTTATTTGTTTCTCGAATATTTTTTTTTGTATTTTGTCTTGTACTTATAAATAATAAACATCTGCATATTGTTAAGAGATTATTTGTTGTGAGGTCCAATTTAGGAATCATACGGTCCAAATTGAGAAACAAGTTGCCTATATTGGACTGATTGCATTGTCTGGTTTCAAGTTACGTCAGCACGTAAGTTTTCAAGATTTTGAAGATTTTTCGCACATTTAGATCGTAGAAAGATAGTCAAAGCCATAGATGAAATTTGGTTGCGATTACTCAAATACCCTGCCTACAAGAAATTAAATTCTAATTTTGGTCCAATATAGGCGACTTTCCCCTACAAAGTTTAAATCGGTGAGCTGGATTCAATTCAAGTGTTATAATTAACAATTGTAACCCAATTCTGATTTTGAGCTTGCCAAAGTTTTAAAATGTTGTGTGTTTGTACTTTTCCTATCCAACACTGTGTAGAAATATATTTACTTGCTTTATTTATTTATATTAATATTTTATAAAATAGAATCCATGCATAACTTACATTATATGAATGTTGTTTAAATTCCCTTTCTTAAATGTAAATGCAAATTCATAAAGTAGATATTTCAACTCTGAGGTTTAGTTTTTGATTTAATAACATAAGCATGATTTTTTTCAGGTTTCTTCAACAGCTGAATGAAAGATTTTATTACTTCACATGGGGAATAATCGTCTGAACCGCATTCAAGACTACTGGAAAACGGATACTTTGTTTGGTTTAGGAATATTTGCTCATAATATGAGCAGAAATCGCTTTTTACTGATACTAAGAGCCTTGCACTTTGCACAAAACCGTCAGGAAGCAGAGGATCGCCCAGAGGACCGCCTATATAAAGTAAGAAACATTGGCTCAGTTTTCGCAAGTATATAAAAAATAAGAGGCACAAATATGGCATCAAATTGTATATGCTGACCACACCTGGAGGGATAATATTGAACTTTATGGTTTACACTGGCATGTTGGACGATTGCGGAGGGAAAGGACATGGAGAAAAAGTTGTTTTGAAATTACTAGAGAGTTTTTTAGGAGTTGGACATAGCGTATATATGGACAATTACTATAATTCTTTCGAATTGGCTAAATCTTTAGAAGACAAACAAACTCATTGCACGGGAACAATGAGATCAAACAGAAAAAAAAGGAAAAGGAAGTCAGAGAAAAAAAATTAGAGAAAGGCAAATCGCTGGCAAGATATTCCAACGGTGTTATGATAGGAAAGTGGAAGGACAAAAGTGACGTCTGGTATATCTCGAATGAACATAAAAATGAGATGGTAGACATTCCAACTAGAAGGCAAAATGAAAGAAAATCTAAACCGCTGCCAATAGTAAATTATAATAAGTATATGTCTGGCATCGATAGGCAAGACCAAATGCTTGCTTACCACCCTTGTGAAAGAAAAACGATCAGATGGCCCTCTAAAATTTTTGTTCATATTCTACAGCTCATGATGATAAATGCCCATCAACTTTATAATAAAAATTCAGATAACCGCAGCCCAATTTATGACTTTCGTTTGTCTGTTATAAGAAGTTTATTGAAGATCCCTTCCAAACCTTCTGTCGGCGGCGGCGTGCCTGCGAATGAGCATGTTTTGAAAGTACAAGAGGAGAGGAAAGCAGGCAAGGTACTGAGGAGGCAATGCAAAAATTGTTATTTACAAAAAAAGAGGAAAGATACAACTTATCTATGCGTTGTATGCCCTGGAAATCCCGGTTACTGTTTAGACTGCGCAAAAATAACCCATGACTGACTTGTTTGCAATTGGTAAATCTTCTGAGGTCTATATTAGTTTTTTATTAGTTGTACGTTGAAAATGGTTTTATGTTGACTTACTGAAATAAGTATTTTGTTTTTTTATTTTTTATTAGTTATTTGAATTGTTTTGTTTATTTCTTTCGTTTGTTTTTGTTTTATCTTGTGAGGTCTATATTATTTTTTTATTAGTAGTTTTTTTATTAGTTTTAAGTTGAAAATGTTTGAGTGACTTACTGAAATAAGTATTCTGTTTTTTTTTATTAGTTATTTGAATAATTGTTTTGTTTATTTCTTTCGGTTGTTTTTATTATTTTTTCACTTGTTTCTTCTGTTGAATAGCTTTTTACTTTTCGCTAATTAAATATTTTATTATATTTTTGTGTTTTATTCATTCTACTTTATCACGCGCTCGCGCGTGGTGCGGCCATCGGAGACGAAATTCGAGCTCAGTGCCGGTAACGCGCCAGCGCGTGACATTGATGGAAATTTAAAAAATGTCAAAAATATTAAAATATAGACCAAACTAAACTCAAAAAACCTTAATAAAAATATTTTATAGCTGTTGTCCAAAAATACGTAGTCGGCTTCTGGTGTCAATATTGGGACCGGCAGCGAACGTGTTAAAAGTTTCTTTTTGGGATTGTGCGCAATAACTTTTTATACTTTGATGTAGGTAAGGATGAAGTTGTTGGGTGTTGTGATGTGGGTGTTGATAGGAAAGAAACGCTTATTGCTGAGAATGCTTTGGTTATAATGGCCAGATGCCTTTACTCCAACTGGAAATTGCCATTGGCATACTATTTCGTTTCCACTGAATTTGAAGCTACAAAATTAATTGATGCTTTAAAAATCTGTATCATCAAATTATTCGATTGTGGATTAGATGTTGAATGTGTAAGTGATATGGGATCAAATTTTCTTAAGCTAAGTTGACTTCTTGAAGTAACTGCTAATGTGTCAGAATTTGAAGTTAAGGATAAGAAAACTGTCAATATTTTTGATCCCTGTCACTTAATTAAAGCAACCCGGAACACTTTAATTAATAATGTAGTTTCTGTTGATGACAAGAAAACTTCTTGGACATTTGTAGAGGCTTTTTATAGAGAAGACAATAAACATTTTTATAAATGTGCTCCCAAACGAACTAAATCGCATATACAGGGTGTACCAACCTTACGACAAACTTCGATATATGGGTTGTTTTAAGAGATATCAAAAAATGTTATCAACGAAAATAGTAGATGTCTTTAAGGTCCATATTTTGAAATTATATCGAACTATACAGAGTGCTGCATAACGCCGTTACAAACCAAACATATGATTTTTTAAATGGGAACCCCTGTATATTATACCGAATTCGGATTGCTCTCATTTTTTTGAAGCTTTTGATATAAGGTTTTGCTACATTATACAGAGTCCTTCAAAAGATATGGGCACGTTTATGTGAAAATCGTAGGTAAATCAACGCTCTGTAGCTTATTGTACGTTGAAGAAAAAAAAATTATTTTGCCTGACAGAGTTTCGTAATATGATGCAATATTTCCCTGTAATATTAAATTTTGATTATTTCCTTTTTTGTATACAGGGTGGAAGGAAACTCGAACCTGTCATTTTCTTTCTTCTTTTAAATGGAACACCCTGTATTTTATAGCAAAAATGAAATCTTCGATTATGTTACTTTAATTTTTGTGAAGCATTCCCTATACCCAAAGTTTATAAAAACGGAGTTATTTTGTAATACTTATTGTAAACTATAAATATTAACCTATTGTGTGAAAGCAATAAACGTTGAATGTAACAAAGAATCCTAAATAATAAATTTTCATAAATTATTTATTTTAAGCAGAACAAGTCACCAAAAGTATGATCCTAACCGTGATATTAAACTAAATGTTCAGTGTTCACCGTTAACATCAATGCAATGCTGTAAACCATTACATTTTCTCAGTAAGCGTTGACAAAATTTGACATAAACGTCAGTCGTTATTTTTATTTCTTAAAAATAGCAGTAATTAAAAGTGTCCCCTGCATTTCATAGTTTTCTCAAATAAAGTAACAATTATTGAGGATGAATAAGTAGTGTACATTTTTCTACTCAAGAAATGGTAGACATGATTTGGGTATTGGGTGAATGTAACAAAAATTGTTTGCTTGCATCTAAAGTTTATCTTCAAAGATTTCCAGACCGGAAGGCACCCAACAAAAGAGAGAAATATTTCAAAATATCAAGACATGAGTCATGGCACGGTTCAAAGAATCCTAAAAAAACATAAAATGCATCCCTTTCATATCCAACTCCATCAAGTGTTACTTGATCGAGATTTTGAAAAAAGAGTAACGTTTTGTGAATGGGAACAATTTAAAATCAATCGCCAGAGACATTTTTTTGATTTTGTACTTTTTGCAGATGAGGCGACTTTTCATAAAAATGGATGTGTAAATCGACATAATTTTCAATATTACGCAGCTTCTAATCCAAATTTCGTCTCAACTCTTAATAGCCAATGGAGGTGGTCATTAAATGTTTGGGGTGGAATTCTAGGTGATCATGTGATAGGACCGTATTTCTTTGATGAAAGAGTAACTGGTGCGGTTTATTTGAATTTTCTTAAGAATCATCTGCCAGTTTTATTAGAAGAAGTTCCACTTAACATTCGGAGACAAATGTGGTATTTGCATGATGGTGCGCCTGTTCATAATACTGCGCCTATATACGAGATCATCTCAATACCGAATTCCAAAACAGAAGAATCGGAAGAAGGGGCCCAACTGATTGGCCAGCTCGGTCTCCCGATTTAACAAAAATGGATTTCTTTTTTTGGGGTTTTATGAAAAATGAGGTTTATAAAACTCCCCCGACTACTAGAGAGGACATGAAAAGGAGAATCAGAGCGGAATTTCGATCTGTTAACGTTGATATGCTGAGAAATGTTAGTCAATCATTTGAACTAAGACTGCAGCACTGCATTGATGTTAACGGTGAACACTTTGAACATTTAGAATTATACTTCTGGTGACTTGTTGCGCTCAGGATAAATTGTTTATTGAAATTTATTATTATTTAAGTTTTTTTGTTACATTCAGCGTTTATTCCTTTCACATAATAGGTCCATACTTATAGTTTACAATAAATATTACAAAATAACTCCGTTTTTATAAACTTTGGGTATAGGGAATGCTTCACAAAAATTAAAGTAACATAATCGAAGATTTCATTTTTGCTATAAAATACAGGGTGTTCCATTTAAAAGAAGAAAGAAAATGACAGGTTCGAGTTTCCTTCCACCCTGTATACAAAAAAGGAAATAATCAAAATTTAATATTACAGGGAAATATTGCATCATATTACGAAACTCTGTCAGGCAAAATAATTTTTTTTCTTCAACGTACAATAAGCTACAGAGCGTTGATTTACCTACGATTTTCACATAAACGTGCCCATATCTTTTGAAGGACTCTGTATAATGTAGCAAAACCTTATATCAAAAGCTCCAAAAAATTGAGAGCAATCCGAATTCGGTATAATATACAGGGGTTCCCATTTAAAAAATCATATGTTTGGTTTGTAACGGCGTTATGCAGCACTCTGTATAGTTCGATATAATTTCAAAATATGGACCTTAAAGACATCTACTATTTTCGTTGATAACATTTTTTGATATCTCTTAAAATAACCCATATATCGAAGTTTGTCGTAAGGTTGGTACACCATGTATATCCAACCAATTTTGAAAAAATGAGAGTGAAACTTGCCACTCAAGTATTAAGTAGTACTGTTGCTAGTGCAATGGATGTATATGTTAGTTTAGGAGTACTTCCACAAGCTGCTACAAGTACAATAGAGTTCATAAAAAAGTTTGACAAGCTATTTGACATCATGAACTCTGTTGATTTTAAAAATCCGAATATATATAAAAATGTTTTTGATGCTGATTTCCAAGTAAAATTTTTAGATGAAATTTTTGAATTTATAAAAAATCTTAAAATATATAATAAAAATGGAGAAGACATCACTTCAAAATCAAGATCAAAAAAATGTTGGGTTGTTTCCATAAATGGTTTAAAAAAGTTATGGGAGAAATTACATTTGTCAGGTTTTAAATATTTAAAAACTAGAAGAATAAATCAGGATTGTATTGAGAATTTGTTTGGAATAATTAGACAGCAAGGAGGCAATTCCGCAAATCCGACACCAATACAGTTCCAGTGGGCGTTTAAAAAACTATTCTGCCAACAATATTTACATTCCAACAGAATGAATTATATTGAAGATCTAGATGAGTTGTTACTCAATCTTAAACCGGAGTATAATGCAAATTTAAAAGTAAATAGTGAATCTGACAACCAGAAAGCATTAACTCTTTCAGACCATGATTACCGTCATGAATCACTACCAGTGCAAAATGGATTTATTTATATTTGTGGGTATTTAATAAAAAAAGCTTTTAAAGTCCATACATGTGAAATTCAGCTCATCTATTAACTTACTTTAAAGCTTTTAGTATTGATAAAAACATTTTTGGTGTATTGAGAGCACCCCCCGAAAGATTTGTGGAGTATGTATATAAATTGGAAATGATTTTTTGTATACAGTTTGAAAGTATTTCCATCAAGAGGGCAATCTCAAATACAGTATTTAGTAATATGAAAAATATTAATTTCGAACATCCATGTTCTTCATTTCCTTTGATATATGTTCTCAAATTGTTTATTAGGCTGAAAATATATTACACATTAAAATATTTTAATAGAGAATTAAAAATTAAGAGAAAAGATAAGAAAATGAAGCGTGTAGCGGTCGTACGTATATGCAACGCCATGTACTCCAGTCACGTTGGCAACCAGCATTACGCAGACAACACCTCGTAGCCTCGCGCACAGGTGGCGCGCTATAGAGAATGCGAAGACTAAACCGACAGCGACCTGACTAGGATCCTATACCTTCCGGCGACAGCAGTGGAGAAGCAAGCAAAACGACTACAGCTGAATTGGACTCCGCGCCACGGCTTAGTTATTGTACGCTTATGTTTAACTTTTAATGTCACTTCAATGCTCTTTTATGTTTAATATCTTTTAGGATTTGTTTTAATTTATTTTGTTGTAATTTGTGGATATGTGGATACAACAGACGCTAAATAATGTCGATTAAACGAATGATCAGAGTTTCAACTGGGACTGAAATCGTCCCAGTCATTCCAACCACAGGAATTGAAATCCAATATCCTTACTCCTGGTTTGAGGCTCATCCTCAGTCGAAGCCGATATTGAACATCGAATTGACAACCAAGGACCTGGGAAAGAGTCGAAAAATCATTAGGGCCCAGATAAAGAACCTATCCATATCCCTAGAACAAGCCCAAACCTTTCTTTTCTTGTTTGCACAAACTATATCCAGGAAATTGGTTGATGATTGGACTTCTTAATGTCATTTCAGTCGAAAGACTCAGAGACGATCGATGTGTTTGTACCTACTCTCTATATACAGGATGATTAGAGCGTCCATGAGTGAGTACAGAACAGCCATCTGCACTCGGATAACATCCCAATTAAAAGCACTAAAGGCATCTGACGTAGAAATGACTGATGTAGTCGACCTATATCAAGGGTGGGAACACGACCGTACATTTAACATGTTAGTTGCAATGTATGATATGTTCTTTTTCCGTTTTCCCACCCATAAGTACTCCAACATCAGAATAGCTACCAGTGGGTCCCGTCACCGAGACTGTGCTGGTCTCTTATCTTATGGATATATTACCAAAGTCCTAGGGATGAACAATTTATATGAATTATTGGACTGGATATTCGTTGAACAAATAGGGTCAAATATAGAGCAGATGATGAACAAAAAAGAAGAAGTCGGGCCTACCCATTCCTATTTCCCTTATCAAGTAGACATGGGACTTGTGACTATGTCAGCATATTCTGCCTCGGCTAGAAAAAAAAAAGAAAATAATCCGGTATTCATAACAGAAGTGTATAGGGTGAAGAAAAGAATTATTCACAACGGTGAAACAGTGTTAGTCCCAAGACAAACGATATGGACATGTTACTAATCAATGCCGCGGTTCTGTTGTGCTGTGTATAAATTGCGGTGAAGAGAAGGATGAAGCACACAGTTGTAGGGACCCCCAAGACAATTGTTGTATATATTGCAAAACAAATACTCACAACTCAATATCAAAGACCTGCCCGGCGCATATCTAACAGCAGGAAATCAAAAAAAGAATGGCAGAAGAAAATATCACATTTTTAGAAGCAAAATTGTCCAACAATACATCCTACGCAAGTGCATTAAAAACAGATAACAGGTTCCAAGCATTTAATGTTTTTAACGAACAAGAATTTCCAGCACTTCCCACTGCAAAATAAAAATATCCCCAAAATAGAAATCGTCAAACACTACAACAAGTTACTGCAAATAATTCCAAAAACCAGATAAAACCCCTCTCCCAATCCAGTCAACCACAGAAAAAACGTAAGGCAACCTCCCCAGTTTTGGAGACCCGGTCCCCTCCTATGTTTCCCTTTAGATTTGGTCCTACTAATCCTATTAAATATCCCCGTGAAAAACAAGTTGATGAGAATGATGATACTTTCATTAAACAATTCTTCTCAGTATTTAAAAAAATCATAAGTGAAGTAAATTCTTTTGATGAACTGACAACTATCAGCATTACCGATATAAAGAAAATAACAGCTACTCAATCAGATTGTGTTATGGAAGATTATGACGAAGACGAATACTAACGATCTAAAAATTCTTCAGTGGAACGCACGCTCCGCTGTAGCAAATAAACATAGTTTAAGTAAAACATTATGGAACTTGAATATAGATATCGCAATAGTATGCGAAACCTGGTTCAAGCCAAACACCCCATAAAGCTATTCAGGCTACTCAATAATTCGAAAAGATAGATTCGACGGAATTACAGGTGTTGCAATTTTCATTTAAAAAAATATACGGTTTAAAGAAATACTTCTAAATAATATTGCGGACGGTATTCAGACTTGTGCCGCAAAAATTTGGTATAACAGTCTAAATATTACTTTTGCTTCCGTGTATTGCTCACCAGATCTGAGATTGTCTGTACATAATTTAATCCACCTTTTTGAGAGTGTATCCGACGGTTGCACTATTATAGCAGGGGACTTTAATGGTCACCATAATCTATGGGGATCATACAAAGTAAACCTCTCTGGATCAAACATTTTTAATGCCGTGAACCAAACTGACTTTGTACTCCTAAATGACGGGTCTCCAACTAAAATATCGAGATCAAACAATAATTCGGCAATAGATTTAACATTTGTAACATGTCTATCGACCTGTTTCGATTTTACGAAATAATTTCGATTTTACCGCTCGCCGTCATAGTAACCACTTCCAATATAGTTCTGTGATCTGGATTTCTCCTACTCTCGTTGACCGTTAAGACAATTGACATATGATGTCAACGGTCGATTTCATCCCTTTCCGTTACCGACCCTTGTGTGGTAAGTCCAAAATTATAATTTATATTTATTATGCTTTTTCTAAAAGTAGTGGCTGATATAATTTTTTTGTGCATTTCTTATTTTTTTTACAGAGATAGACGAATATACACATACCACGTGGTCACCTACATTTCTTTTATACTTGTACATTACTTTTAAACTAAATCTTTTATCATAAATCACAGTTACCTTTTTTAATGCAAACATTTGCTAAATTCTGTGTTGTAGAATACCTAATTATTTTCAAAGATAGATAACATTTGCATTTTAACCTTTTCAAATGTTCCTTTCTCATAAAAAAACCTGCCAGTGTCGGCTTCACATTTCATTAAACATTTTATTTTTTTTTAGAAATGGTTTATTCATAACTTTTTGCTATAATTAATTCTTTCAGGTCATTAGTACTTTTTTAATTTGGCTGATAATTTTTACTATTTTAATATGGGACATATATGTTGGAAAGCTTTCAGTCAATTTAAATTTCATCATTTCAAACAACTGCCTTCCTTTTTTACCTGAAAAGCTAAACCAACCTTATGTGCCCCATTACATTCAAGTTCCTACATATCCCTAATCCACCTGAACTTCTAGGTAAGCACAGCTGCCAGGTTACCCCTGCCAAGCTACAAGCCAGGTTATCCCTGCCAGGATACCGTTATATTACCAGATACCGTTACATTACAAGATACCGTTACATTCCACTAGGATACCCCTAGGCATCTAGTTTCAACTCCAGGACAGCTATACTTCAACTCCAAGACATTTATACTTCAACTCCAGGACAACTATACTTCAACTCCAAGACATCTATACTTTAACTCCAAGACATCTATACATCAACTCCAAGACATCTCTACTTTAACTTCAGGACATCTCTACTTCAACTTCAGGACATCTTCCGCTTCATCCGTTTCGACAAGACATCTCCATCAGTTTCCACGAAGCTAAGTACCTTCCTGAAGTACAGGTTTTTCTCTCTTTCCTTTTTGTTTTTCTTCCTAAGGCAGAATAAAGTTGATATTTTAAATTTCTTTTTAATTTCTTATCTACCCGGCTGTAAGAGCTGTAGGGGATCGTGTCCGGGTTCATGTAAGTTTGTAACTTTTTTTATTTTTAATTTTAATTAAATTCTACAAGGTGTTTCTACCTTTTTCACCTTAGTTTCTTTTCTTAAACTTAGATTATCTTTTTTCGTCGATGTCTAAAAAGGTAGTGGCGCCCTAAGCTTTTATAGTCTGTCAACCCTCTGGCATATCTAGTGTAACACTAACATGGAGTCGATCCACCCTTGAGAGAGTCTCTAGCCGGGATCTGTCTCTTGAGGAGAGAACAGTGTTACAAATTGGCGCCCCTTGTTTTTGTTGCACTGTATGACAGTTGGGTTGAACCGGGCTATAGATTTTTTTTGCTTTTTTTGAATTCTTTTGCTTTTAACTTTTTGCTAAGTTTTAATGATTAATTTTTTACCTTTTCACTTTTTTGATTAAATGTTTTAACGTCCCTGTACTTACATTTTACCTACATTATCTGCCTTATCTGATATTTATTTTAAATTTCATTTTCATATTTTTTGGGGTTCTACATGTAACATAACACAATCTTTTGTTGTTAAAAAGATAATTGAATTTTCTTTTATTGATTATTTTGGGATGGTGTATAACATCTGATTTCTTGGCAGTGTTGTCAAATAAAGTAAATTTTTGAGATGTTCATTTTTTAATGTCATATTTAATTTATCTTACTTTATTTTGTTCAGTTGAATTGTATCAAGCTACACAAACTGAAATATATTTTCTTTATCTTCTTCAGCTGAATGGTGTCGAGTTACACAAACTGAAATATCTTATCTATTTTTAATATTGTTATTCAAGTGCAGTGTTGCCAAAATAACAATTTATCTTTAAACTTACTGTTTTTTTACCTATTCTTTAATATTGTTAATCAAGTGCAGTGTTGCCATGTTAATTATTTATCTTTAGAAATGAATATTTTTCATTCAAATTTTTTTGAATAGCATGAGAATTGTGATGTGTTACAAAAATTTTCATGACAATTTATGATACATTTTTGAACTTGATCAGTTATATATTTAGTTATTATGCAACATTTACATTGCTAAGTATAATTTGTTGAAAATATCGTATAATTTGTTGAAAGTATCGTACAGTATTGTTTATTTTAAATGGCATCTATCGGTACTGTGTATATGTTGTTTTTCTATCTATAGTCATCCACTTATAATCAGTTTCTTCATCTATATCTCGTTTCCAGGCATTTATGTTCGTTTGGATTTTAGATTCTTTGCTTTCGCTAGTGCTATTTAATTAGTACTGTTGATTTAGATACCGTTTCTTATTATTTTTCTCTCCTTTTAAACACTTACAAGATGCAGGCCAATCACTTGAAGTCACTTGAACTAACATATGAGATTCAAATCAGAAATTTTCCTGTTCCGGATACTGTCGAACAGGAATGAAGAGTTTTAACAGGTCTTGCTAGGGAAAATTCTAATAGAAGTTTTTCGTCCCCAGTTAATGCATACCCTTTTGAGGACGATATATTAGAAGTAACAGAAACAATTACTGACTTGACAGATATTATTGAGCAATTTAGTGGCAATAAAAACGAACCAGTCTTTTCCAGAATTAATTCAAGATTGACACATTTGACTAATCGAATTATTAGATTAAATGCCGAAAGTAACGAGCAGTTACTACCACAACAGATCTTGACAAATAAGCTAATACTATTAGAAGCTGACCTTGTGACAAAAACAACTCCTACCTCCAACTATAGAACTGAAGACACCTTACCTTTAAACTCATCTCCCTCCACTACTCGTTTTGACATCCCTCATCAAAGACATGATCCAGTTTAAAAATGGAATGTTTTCTTCACTGGTAAAAATGAATCACCTCATTTATTTTTAGAAAAAGTTGAAGTCCTTAGACTTTCTAGAGGAGTTACAGAAAATGAGCTCTTTCTGCAGTCATGGATTTCCATTAAGAAAATTTTATTCAAACTATTTTGAAATAATAAAAAATTTAGATAAAAACACAACAACGGCATCAGTCATTAATTTCGGTGAAAACGAAAGTGCTAAAACTTTAGGATTGTCTTGGTCACCTAACGCAGATACATTACTTTATAACATTAATCCGTTACAGAAAATTAAAAATAATAAAATAACAAAACGTCGCATGCTATCTGATATTGCGCAAGTGTTTGACCCCTTAGGACTACTTAGGCCTTGTATAATAACCGCTAAATTTATGTTGCAAAGATTATGGTTAGAAAAAAATCGATTGGGATGATCCACTACCAATAAATATAAAAAATGCATTCCTAAACTTTAGACAGCAACTGCCATTGTTAAATAAATTAAAAATAAAACGTCACGTTAGCATTCATAACCCGTTAAAATAGAATTGCATGGGTTTTCTGATGCAGCGGAAACCGGCGGGTATGGTGCATGTACTTTCATAAAATCCATAGACAGAGATAATAATTCATTTTGTCATCTTTTTTGTGCGAAAAGTGAAGCCGGCGCCACATATCCGAATATATGGATGGAACAAATATTTGAACAGACTGGCAAATTTAGATAATTGCGACAAATACAAATATTTTCCGCTAGAAGTCGGTAAGTTATCACAAATCAAAGGCGCCAAATACTCTCAACTTTGACCGAACCACATATTTGCACCAATATTCAGACAGTTTTGCGCGCAATCTCGACGGCATCGGCACGTGCTGGTGCCTGTTTGTGTATGTTTACTATTGTTTAGTGTGATTAGTGCGTTCACAATGGAGTGGTCAAATGAGGTGACAATGAAGTTTTTAGATCTTTATGAAAATGAACCAGCAATTTGGAATGCTATGCATCCGCTTCACAAAAATTGAAATGCGGTCTATGACGCGTGGCAAAGAATTCAACAACAATTAGGAATAGAGTCCTTGAAACGTGAACTTTGCGTTCAACCTTTCAGTTGATAAATTCATTGATTAATTTCTTTAAAATTTTGATTTTTGGTGGAATAGAATGCATCGATTTTCTAAAAATATTGCCATCGAAAAATTAATAAATTATTTCACATTTGTGATTTGTGGTGGAATAAATTCATTAACCAAAAATCAATATTCTATAGCTATTATACCGCGAAATTTAAAATTTTGACGTGTCTTTATAAGAACGGAGAAGGTACCGGCAGGTCTTCTCATATCGTCAGTCGACGAAGCAACATATAGAAAATAGAAACTGTGCAGTAATCTTTAGAAATATCTTGTGTGCTGTATAATAAAACGATAATTTACGAAGATCTTATTTAATAATAATCTGGATTACTGGTATGTAATTACATTATGTTGTTGCTTTCTTAATTTAAAATTATGTTATTGGAAAATGTACCTGATCGCAAGTAAATGTTTCATTGGCGCTCCAACGTGTATAACTTTTAACGTTTGTTGTCTGCTCTAAAAAAAAAAATTTTTTTTATAGCTAAAAATTTTTTCTTCCTGTTTTTTGGGGGAATTTACTTGAATTTAATTTAACTTTAATATTAACTTTTCTTAACTTTCTTTCTTTTTATCATTTATAACTGGTGGTTCGGTTTAGTAAGTATCTCTATCATTATCTGAAAAATTAATTGTATCGAGAAAAACTGTAAAGCTTAAGGATTCGTACATTCAGTAATTAGCGTATCAATTTATCAATTCAATTTATCGTATCTTTCAGTGACCTTCAGTCGAAACACATTTTAATAGTTTGCTGTGGATTTGCTTCCAATTTTTTTTGGGTAATTAGAGTTTTAATTACAATCACTTTATTTCCTATAGAAAATTTTATCTAAATAATTTGTTAAGATGTCTTTGCCTTACAAATTGAAGGTCGAATATTTATTAAGTCATGAATTAGAACATGAATTAGCTTATCGTAATGTCGAAGTATTGCCGACAGTGGCAGAGAATAGAAAATTGTTAAGGGGTATTTTAGCTCAAGAAGCATCTGGTCGTAGTTCTATTTTGCTGGGGGATAGTCACTTAAATTTCGACAAGGAAGTTAGCAGTATAGAGTTAACTGTAACTGACTTGAACAGAAAAATTTCTGAATTTATAGGATCAGAAAGAGATCAGGTATATCTTAGATTAACTTGTAGGTTGGCTCATGTAAGTAATCGGGTTTCTCGTTTATCATGTAAGAATGAAGTTGAAGAAAACACAAAAAAACAATTAGCTACTCAGATTTTGTTGTTAGAGGGTGAACTTGATGGTAAATTATCTGGCAATGTTCAAGCTCATTCAACTCCCGTGAGTCATAATCAAAGTTTTACTTTTTCTAAACCAGTACCTATCTATAAATGGGGTGTACATTTTTCAGGAATTTCCGAAACTGAATCTCTGGCAGGTTTTTAAGAACGTGTAGAGTGCTTAAAAATTTCTCGGGGTGTAACTGATACTGAATTATTTTCTAGTGCAGCAGATCTTTTCACTGATCAAGCATTTTATTGGTATTTAAATAATAGAAGTCAATTCCAAAATTGGTCAGATTTAGTCTCTAAATTAAAGTCAGATTTCTTACCTTATAATTACCAGGAAGATCTATTGGATGAAATTAAAAATAGAAAACATAATCATAATGAAAAAGTAACTTTATATATCAATTCAATGTGTAGTTTATTTAATAGATTGGAAATAAAACAGGATGAATCTTCTAAGATAAGGATAATTAAACGAAATTTACTTTCTAATTATGTACAACCACTGGCTTTGATAGATATCAATAGTATCGAAGAATTAACTGATAAATGTAAAAAGTTGGAAGAATCTTTTGCTTACTCACAACAATCACATAACACCAGTTTTGTTTCACGAAAACCAAAAATTTATTTAGAACCTCAATTAAGTAATACCTTTACCTCCCCTTATCGTTCTAGAAATATCAATAATTCTAGACAAGTCGCTACAGTAACTTCACATAAAGCTTGCTGGAATTGTGGTGAACACAATCATTTTTATCCTCAATGTAAATATGCATTGAAAGTGTTTTGTTATGGATATGGGAATCCAGGATTTGTTAAATCTAAGTGTCCAAAGTGTTCAAAAAACGAACAAGGCGGTCAAGTCCATGCTTTGGTGACTCATACCGCTTCTCAAAATCCTGTAGGAAACACAAATCCAAAGCAAAACAAGACAAAAAAACAGACAAGTTCAAGAACAATTTCCGAGACATCACCTTCTACCAGCAACCAATAAGTGAAAAGCATTCTTTATCTAATTTATCAAATAACTCTAATAATATTAACGTATCTTATTTCAATAAAAATGATTGGGTTGCTTGGTTAAAATTAGTACGGAATTTTTACAAGCACAATAATTTAGTTAAATTACAAGAAACTTGCATTACAGAATTATCTAATAATTTCTCTTTAGACTCGTTGTACCGTAAGGATAATGACAATAGACCATATGTGGATATTAGTATTTTTGGGAAAACATTTTCTTGCTTGATTGATACAGGTAGTAATTTGAGTGTTTTTGGTTCTCTAGGTCTTGAGTTTGTTAAAAATTTGTCTATACCTATTTCTGATACCGAACAATTTCAAGTATCGACTGCTGATGGTACTTATCATGATGTAGGTGGTTTTGTAGAAACTTATGTCACAGTAGATAAGTTATCTCGGATTTTGAAATTTTACCTTCTACCTTCAGTAACTCAAACTGTTATCTTGGGAATGGATTTTTTAAAGACATTCAATATTAAGATAGATTTTTCTAAATTTACTATGAATTTAAATGCCTTATCTTTAAATGTAATTAACAAAGTTAAACATGTCACTACTTTAACAATTGATGAAAAAATCAAACTTGATGTTATTATCGAAAAATTTAAACAGATTAGTCCTAAGGATAAAATTGGAAGAACTCATATCTTGGAGCATTTTATCGACACAGGAGATTCTCCTCCTTTTAAAATAAAACAGTATCCATTACCTCAAGCAATGGAGATTCATGTAAATAATGAAATTGATAATTTATTAAAATTAGGGGTCATTGAACCAAGTAAATCACCATATTGTTCTCCTATCTGTTTAACTCATAAACCTGATGGCAGTATAAGATTACTTCTTGACGCTAGATATTTGAACAAACAAACAAAAGCAGATTCATATATGATTCCAAATATTGAGGTAATACTTAGTCAACTTAGGGATACACGATATATATCTAGTATCGATTTAAAACATGCCTTCTATCAAATTCCTTTAGAAATGTCGTCTCGTCCAAAAACGGCTTTTGCTATTCGTTCTAGAGGTCTATTTCAATTTACCAGTACACCATTTGGATTGATTTCAAGTCCAGCTTCAATGTCACGTTTAATGGATATGGTAATAGGTCCATCTTTAGAACCGTATTGTTTTTATTATCTAGATGATATAATAGTTTGTACATCTCAGTTTGATAAGCATTTAGAAATATTAACTAAAGTTTATGATAAATTAAAAGAGGCCAATCTAACGATTAATATAGATAAATGTCATTTTTGTCGTCCCTCTCTGCGTTATTTAGGTTATACTTTGGATGAAAACGGGTTAAGTATCGATGGAGAAAAAACAAAAGCCATTAGTAATTATCCAGTACCAAAAACTACAACAGAGGTACGTAGATTTTTAGGGGTAGTATCATATTATCGGCGTTTTTTAAACAATTTTTCAACATTATCTGCTCCTATTTCTGATCTTTTATCTAATAGGAAAAAACATCAACCAATAAGTTGGACACCGGAAGCTCAAAAGGCTTTCGAGGACATTAAAACTATCTTAACTACCGCTCCTGTTCTTTGTAGTCCGGATTTTAACAAATCATTTTATCTCATGTGTGATGCAACTGACGTAGTATTGGAAGTGTGCTTTTTCAGTTAGAGGATGGATTGGAACATCCAGTTGCTTATTATAGTAAAAAATTAAATAAGTGTCAAAAGAAATACACAACTATTGAGAAGGAGGCGCTTGCAGTCCTATTATCAATTGATCATTTTCGTTATTATCTTCTAGGACGACATTTTACTGTCATCACTGATCACTCCTCCCTTATTTGGTTGAATAATATGAAAAAGCCATCACCACGATTAGCTAGGTGGATTCTTCAGCTATCGCAATATAATTTCTCCATTGTTCATCGTAGAGCAACAGGCACTGTTCCTGCTGATTTTTTATCTAGATTGCCTGAAATTAACGTCTTAAATTTATCTTTGCTAAAACCTGATAATTGGTATAAAAATATGATTATCAAGTTTCAATCAAATCCAGATAGTTATCCAAGTTTTAAAGTGGAAAATAATATTCTGTACAAACATATCTTTAATAAATATGCCAATATTTGTAATCTAACTGATTGGAAAATTGTAGTTCCAACAGAAAATAGACTTGAACTATTATCTAAATTTCATGATGATCCTACCGCAGCTCATTTCGGAGTTTATAAAACTTTGGAAAGAATCTCAGAATTGTATTATTGGCCTAGAATGAGACAGAGTGTGCAAAAATATGTTAGGCATTGTAAAATTTGTGCTGCCTGTAAACCTACCAATTTTCCACAAGCTGGTCTCATGGGGAAATATCGGAATATAGAGTTTCCTTTTCAATTAATTTCCTGTGATTTAATAGGTCCATATCCGAGATCTCGTCAGGGAAATACTTGTGCGTTGGTAACAGTAGATTTCTTCACCAAATTTGTTTTAATTCAACCTTTAAAACAAGCTACCTCTTCTGCTATTGTGAAATTTATGTGTTTCTGATTTTTGGGATTCCTCAAATAGTAGCAGTCGATAATGGAAAACAATTTACTAGTCAGTTATTTAAAAATGTAATGTCTAAATATCAAGTCCAAAGTATTTGGTTCACTTCCAGTTACACTCCTCAAGCAAATCATACTGAGCGAGTAAACAAGTCCATAGTTACGGCAATTAGATCATATTGTTTTACTGATCATAGAACTTGGGATGTAGAATTACAGAAAATTGCTCAAGCAATTCGTTTGTCTAAACATGAAGTTACCGAATTTCCGCCATCTTTTCTAGTGTTTGCTAGAAATGTGCCTGTTTCGGGATCATTTTATGGGAATATTGTAGATAATGCAAATAATCAGCCTGCAATTTCTGATAAAATACACCGTATACAGGATACTCAAGAAATGCCAAAATTTTTCGAAGATGTTAGGAAAAAATTACATAAAGCTTACATAAAAACAAGTAACCGTTACAATCTTCGTAAACGCAATATTAAATTTCATGTAGGTGATCATGTTTGGAAAAAGAATTATCAAAAATCAGATAAAGCTCAATTTATTTCTGCTAAATTTATGCCTAAATATATACATTGTACTGTTAACCGTGTAATATCTCCCTTGATTTATGAACTTAAAGATAGTAATGGCAAAAATATAGGACGATGGCATGTTAAAGATCTTAAAGAATATAACTTATCTACTGATGATTCAAGTGACACTACCGATGACGACATTAATCCCGATTCATCTGTTGACATTCTATAACCTTCACTACACTATTTTAAATTCTCTGCGTTTTATCTGTAGATGTTATCCCACAAGTGCCACAGACTGAAATTAGGTACTTAGCTGAAGATTGGTAAGAAAGAAGTGTTAAAAATCACTTTCAATGTCGAATGGTTTTAGTAACCCCTGTAGAGGTAGAGTGTACCAATATTTTTTTCCATTTGTTGTATATTTTTGCTCCAAAATTAATAATTTGATTTCCTATTTCTATCACTGAATTCAATTCATATTTTTCTGTACACAAAGTATACCTATTAGTAGTTTTTTCAAATTACTTTCACAGCTCATTCCTTATATCAACTATCATTGTTCACCTTTTTTCTTCCAGTATTTTGTGTGCCATTGTGCTTTTTCTAGACTTCTCACGAGTAATGTATATAATTTGAATCCTAACATATCATAAATATTCTTTCCTACTTTATTTATCTTTGAATATTTTCAATCACCTTGGGTAACTGAAAACACTTGGCTTTCTTAACTTCAATTCACGTCTTATCGTTTTAAATCAGATGCACTATCAACCACTATTGCAATAATTTTCAACAACGCACACATTTTGTCTTTTTTTAATTTTACTGTCATTTATAAAAACTAAGGTTACTTATTTGGATGGTGCACGGGTTGCAATGCGCAGCGTAGCGGTGAAAAAACAAACTGCTTAGATAGTCGATTTTGAGGTCAGGTTTTGTCAATTTCTCCGTATGAGTTAGTTCTCCTTATATAGTCTCCATGGAAGAAATGATCAAAAATACTGAAATGTTACTTAAAAATAGGATTCATTTTATAACGGAAGATAATGTTTATCAATTTGCTAATACCAAATCATCATCCAGTATCAGTGGAACCAAATCTATTTATAAACATGTGAGACTTGCGGGGGTTAAAAACCCTGCTGCTCTTACATCAATAAGACTGAGAAAGCATCTAGCTACCATGTCACAAGTTATTAATTTGTCTGAGCAGGATTTGGAACAACTAGCTATATTTATGGGACATACCTCTGATATTCACAAAACTTATTATAGACTACCAAATGATGTCTACCAAATGGCTAAGGTATCTAAATTGCTTCTGCTAAATGAAAAAGGAGAAGCTTCAAAATATAAAGGGAAGCTTTTGGACGAAATTGACATAAACTTAGATGCTATCGATGATGACCTATCGGAGGACGATAACGATGAGACAGAAGGCATACCAATAGACGTACTATCAGATAATGGACAAGTGATGGTAAGTTACGGTATACTTTATTAGATTATAAGGTATCGATTTAACTTCAACTTTAGTCAAACAAATCAATTTTAGTAAAGTAAAATAATTAACCCTCAAGTAGGCGCTACTGTGTATTAAATACACCGAGTTAATTATTTAGTGTGCTACTTCTACATGCACCGCTTCTCCCTATCACGACTCTAGGTAACCTTGTGTCGATATTCGCTCTAACACCACAGTTAGTGTCGTGCCTTGAAGTTAAGCGTATCACGTGCTGAAGCTGCCTTTTTTACAACTTGTGTACAAAATACACTATAGCGCCACAACAATTCAATGCAACTTATGCAAGAGAATGGCTGGCAAGGAACATGTTGTAACGACTCATGTATGTCTTACATGCCGGGAAAATCAAGATGAAGAAAACGATGAAAATGTATAGAAAGCACACTCCTAATTAGATATACTTTTTTTAATTATTTTTACTATGTTTATTTCTATTTCTTTAAATAAAATATTTTTTCAAAAGAGTACTTTTTGTTTTTACTTAGATTTCCATTTGCGAAGGTATTTTTTCGTATTATTTTCAAAATACATTTCGAAATTGTATCGGTGTACAAAATACACTGGAGCGACTACTTATGAGGAAATGCAAGTAGCGCCCAACTGAGGGTTAAGAATAAACGATGGGGATATTCTCGGAGGACTCTGCTAAAATTGGTCCAAAAACTGGAAAAAAATGTTTTAAATAGTTGTGTGTTTCGTTATTACACCTATAAAGATTTCCTTCATATTA
Organism: Lochmaea capreae; assembly: GCA_949126875.1. Classification (NCBI taxonomy): domain Eukaryota; kingdom Metazoa; phylum Arthropoda; class Insecta; order Coleoptera; family Chrysomelidae; genus Lochmaea; species Lochmaea capreae. The sequence goes on from OX421411.1 coordinate 19,690,873, forward strand.
TTTTATTTGTTTCATGGTGCCCATTAAATACTTTCATATGGTATATTCTTCTGTCCTGTTTACATGGTGATCTATCATAGGGTATTTTTATTGATGTTTCCTTAGTATTTGTCTTTCATTTTCGTCGCAGAAATAGAGCGATTTAATGATAAAAAGTTAGTAACATATTTTTTGTTTTTGACTTAAGGTAAAAAATACCCCTTTGATGACAGAATTAAAGAAGAAAAAACGTATATTGGAGCCATGGACCGATGTTCAGAAGAATATAGCGCTCACATATTTCAAAGGACACTTGAAGAAAAAAATTCCCCCAAAGAAAAATGAATGTGCAATGTTGATAGACCAGCATCCTAATATTTTTTTTAACAAAAGTTGGGAGAAAGTGAAAATTTTTATTGTAAACAACTACAATAAAAAATAAAATTAATAAATGCAGTTGTTATTGAAATTGCATTGTATTATTATTCGATTTTTCCCTATCATTTATATTTTTATTGGAATATTTGTCCCTTATTTTGATAACAACAATTTTCAATGGACTTACGTACTTCTATAATTTTATTCCTTCGTATTTTTTGGTTCCGATAGTTCCGATAGATGTTACAATGCAAGTCACTGGAATAAAATTTTGTTGGCTCCATTCTTATTTCAGCATATCGGTTAAAGTTAAAAATTGAGCATGATATTCCGTCATCAGAGCATCGAAAAAACATTAAATTAACATAGAAAGTCATAAAGTTCTTTCATCTCAGTACATAGCACTCTAAACATTTTCGTTTGAGTTTAATTTCAAAGTAAATTCCAAAATTTTCAAGTGTTATATACTGAAGCCTTTGAAGGATTTATTTTCCTGGGGTTTATCATACTGGACCTTTTAATAAGTAAAAAAAAATAAAGATAAGTAGGAAAATATAAAGAGGAATTTGAAAATATAGAGATACATGATAAAAATAACATTATTTGATGTTTTCAAAATTAATCATTTTCAGTTTTAAACAATTTATGAATGAGAGTAGGTATTCATTGGTTGGTGATATCCAGTCCATTAAATTTTGAAAAGTGGCGGTCCAGCAGGAGGGAATTTATCTCAAGATTTTAATAAATCATTGTTATCCAGTACATCTGTAGATTTTCATCCAACAAGCAGTGGCATGCAAAACATTTGTGGATAGGTCCGTCCCTGTAACCATTTCAGTAGGACGTGTTTTATTTCGATGCTCCGAAAAAATGGAATTTCTAAGTTAAACAACTAAGTGAATATTGTGATTTTATGGAAAATTACTATATTTATATGGTGAGTGCATTTGTGCAAACTACTATCTTACATACCTTAGCAGTAAACTGTATACTTTAGAATAGCGTAGTTTTAAAACGGAAAATCAACAAGAAAGTACGATAGCAATCTAATTATCAACATAGCATAATTAAACGGCCAGGGGCGTACTGAAGCGCCTAGGCGTTCTACATCAGTTCACCTAAAATGTCAACTACTACGTCATACTCTTCTATGGTTGCTCAACCAAAATATCCTTCAAAAAATCATGGGATCATAATCAGCTCAGATGATGGGTTCAAGATTATTTAGTTCCTCTGGGACAAATCGTACAACCTAAAAATATAACTCATATCTCTAAATTAAGTCAAAATCGGGTATGTGTTTATCTCTCAAGTACGCAACTAGTAGATGACTTTATTAACAATCATGGATCCATAAAAGTACTTAACCAAACTTTATGTGTTCGACGGCTGATCACATCAGCCGAAAGACTTGTACTGTCCAATGTTTGTCCTTCGATACCCAACCAACTTCTTATGGATGAATTGAAAAAGTTTGGTCTGAATTTAGTGTCTCCATTAACGTCTTGTAACGGTCCCACAGTAACTATAGGATACTGACACCTCTATAGTCGAGCTTGACGCTATTATTTGTATATATGGGGATAGGTAGATTTCAATTTGAAACGATTGTTAATTACATAGATATTGTTATCAGCGATTTTGGTCGATTAAACCGGTACCTATAGTAATTAGTATACTTGTATGGGTTGGTTCTGCGTCGAAACGAATTCCAAAGTTGCGCGGAGGACCTTCCTCTAAGAGCCATTTTGGTGGTTTGGTTGAAAAGTGTGACCGATGTGAAAAAAAGAGTGTCAACTTCCGTAAAAGAATTTGATTTATTTAAGTCATCCTGCAGAGGGATTCATTTTTGGAAGTCTACTTAAATTACGGACTCAAGGAGGAGTATACTGGTATAGTTATTTCTGGTCTATATGTTGTATTTCCGTAATTTTTCTTCTAATGAAGGATAACACGACACTCCACGTGCATGGGTTGCTAGTGGCTTCTTAATATATTGTTAGGTAGGTGGTATTTTTATTGTAAAAATATATTCATTTAATTAATTCTAAAGTAGCAGGATTTTCCTATTTATTTTCACCATTTAGTTAGAGATTTTAAACGTAATATTTCTAAGATAAGTTGTTATCAGTAAGTTTTTTTGTTAATCATTAGCTTTGTATAAGTTAATACCATTCTCATATAAGAACATTAAATATTAATGCAGGGCGTATATTTCTAGCTATTAAAAACTGTCCGATATCTCTCAAGAAAATTGTCTGGCCATAAATCCTGATTATACTGAGAGTAAGTCTTCGCAGCACTGCCTTAGTTGGTAGAACCTTACATCATACTTGCTATCACCACCTGTTAGACGAAAAACCCCCGGAAATATTGGGGTAAGAATTCCAACTAGTTTTGTAATTTTAGTTTGACGTTACTTTTGGAAAGTTGATTCCCAACTCTACAGTTCATGAATAGAATTATTTATTTTCTGTCCAAAGCATTATCAGCTAATGTGAGAGTCAGGGAAAACAACATTTTTGGTAGTTTATTTTTTTGAGTTTCAGCTTTTCTCATTTAATTTAATAGAATAAACTCTTATCGAATGTCTTGACCAGATTATTAGTCGGATTAAATCATTCGGATTTGTACAAATACTTTATTCACTTTATAACGAATTATTTTATGGCCTTATTGATTAAATAAATTATATTATTTTCTTGACATATGGTTACTTAAAATAATTGAAATAATGAAAATGTTGTCTGTTATCTTCAAGTATAATTTTTGCTTAACGGATGTATTATCTTGAGAATTCAAATTAATTTATTCAATTTTCTTTATTCTTCTGGAATAAAACATAAGGATCAACAATTTTTTTTTGTTTAATCCTAATTTCATGTGCACTCGATACATATTCGAGCGTTATATGAATTGTTTTGTCATGGTGTAAACGCTGTGTTGTGTATTTTAGGGTTTTTCTATTCCGGTTTAAGTTGTCTTGCTGATCGAGGTATGGAGAGGATGGGGATGACCCTTGTGCTGTGCTTCGTAGACGTAAAGCAAAACTGCTAAGGAGAAGAAAACACAGGTTTTATAGGACTTAAGATTTTGAGAGTTGCTATAATTATTATTTAAACAAAACTTTATACATATAAGTTATTAATAATCGAGTTAAAGGTAAAACAGTTTGTGCGTAAGACTTTACATGACAGACTTATTTTAAGTGATAGGCTAGTTGCAATTTACTAATAGAAAAACAAATACGATTAGTCAATCTTGCCTTTTCAATATACCTATTTATGTAAGCGGAAAACTAAAGGGTCAAGTTCTAATTAAGGAGGTATATGAGATCGGAACGCGCATGAGCTCATCGCAAAGAACGGTCATTTGATGGTTAAACTAACTGGCATTGATTTTACTATTATTTACACCTTTAGGTAACCGCATTTTCAGAAAATAACTGATAATATATTCGCTCATTTGATTATAGTTAATATATATGAGTAGTAGTCGGCAAGGTGGTCTTGCTGACCACTGATTTATTTTTATATTAATTAATAATTTCAGACTAGAATTTCTACCTCACTAGCAGGTACCTCTTTGGTTGTTTGTAGGTATAGTCAAATTTTCCTTTGCCTTGTGTCTATGCCACCGTTTTTGTTATACTCACTTAAGTATATTTCTTAGTAATATAGTTGGATTAATCGATAATATTAAGCGTTTCATTGTAATCTAGGGTTAAGTACAGGAGTTATGTTCAAATGTTAGCTTTTTGTTAAGTTGGGAGCTAATAGATTATCTGTATAGGGCTTCGGGACAATTTAACTGGCGCCCTCGTATTTTTGTCAAAACTTTTAGATGATCCACCCCATCTCCACTGTGGTCTAGCCGAGAGCCCAAAAACACATTTCTATTCATAACCTCGTACTTGGTCTGGTATGTCGAAAAACCAGTAAATGTTGGGTATGGTTATTCTGGTGTAAAACAAGAGGTTACAGTCTCTTCGTATGAGCTCATCACTTCCCGAATTTTCTCATATTTTGAGCTTTAGACGGCAGGTCCAGGTCAGCCCTCATAATTTGAATATTCCCGATTCTATTGTTATAACCTTCGATAACACTAACTAAAGAGTATTTCTTTCCCAAGATGGTATAACCTGTTACAACTAAACACCTTCGCCCCACAAGTATATATAAACGTTTGAAGTAAATAATCAATTATAGAAGCTTTTCTCGACTAGATGCATATTTTCTAAAGCAAATCCTTTTATTTCAAAGCAAATGCTACTGTTTATAAATACCAAAAAGTAATACCTTTTTCTTTGGAGCAAAACCTTTTTGCTTCAAGTCCAAACCTTTTCCATCTTATTTTTATGAATATAATGTGAATGAATTGCTTCGATTTCTGCAAGTAAAAGCAAATACTCTTTTTTATAAATACGGCCTATTATTTCTATTGTAAGTATAAGATTGTGATTAATGCAGGTGTGAATGCACAATCTTTTATTATGGCCCACTTGAGTTCATACCGATTATAGTGACAACATTATTTTGGCGCCAATCATACTTTGCCTATACATCTAAACAGCTCACTGGTTGGACTTAAAAATTTGATGTTATTTAGGATAGATAACTGAGTAAAAGCTAGCAAAAGAATATTAAGTTTTTCATTATACAGTGTGGACTAGTCAAGAAGTATAAAGTGTGTACAATATAATATGACAAGGTTATTTATTCCACAAAAAATATTTATGGTACCCAATACTCGGGGCATAAAAAAGAAAATTTCCGCTCATCCACTTTTTATATAATATGTAAGATTAATACAAAAAACGAAAGTTATAATAGAGTTTTCAAAAGTGTTTCGTTTTACAAAATCAGGTTTTTATTTGTAAAAGTTAATTATTATACTATTATTTAGGTCCAAGCGTATATTTATTGTTGTTTCCTTCCAGACAACATCTCGTAGCAAAAGAATTTTCAATTTGGCCATTGCAAAAAAACCAGAATCTTCAGTGAGAAAATTACAGTCACAGTAAATGAGTCTGATTCTCAAACAGTATTGATTCCTGATCACGATCTACTTAAGGAGTTAGATAACGTTCCCGGAAACGGTACTTCCATTTCAAATTTTGTGATTCCAAATGAAGGTATCGATGGCGAGGTTCCTGAGTGGGAAGTACTAAAAAATGTTGAATTCGTTAGGGTATTAACAGAAGACATATCTGCTTTTGGTGAAGATACTTTTACCGAACAAGTTATTACGAATGGATGTGAAAATAATACTGCGGATACCATTATTGAAACAGACCAACTCGTCATAATGAATCTGGATATTATTGAACATAGTATTGAGGAAGACAAAGAAAATTCAGAAGAATGCACAGAAAATATGGATATAGGGGATGATGCAGAAAATCGAATTGTAAATGAAAGGCGAGATGGAGGGCATGCAGAATACGAAAATAATCCTGCAGAAATGGATTCAAATTTTAATGAGGTAGACTCAGAAGATATGGATGAAGGAGAATACACAGACAAATCCAAAGGTGAAAACACAGAAACTATTTTTGAAAAAAGAAGAAAAACGTATAAAAACAGAGTAAGCGGTGAAAAATATACTGGCTGTAAAAGAACGCCCCTCAATGTGATTACCCACGACCAAAATAGAGATGCAAGGGCTATCAAAGGCCGCTGTCCTCATAATTCCTGCCAAAAAGAAAAACGAAGAGCTCATTTATGTGTGCTCAAATAAAAGATGAAGACAGAAAACATGTTTTTGATAACTTTTGGAAGAAACTAAAAACATGGCCTGAGAAGAAAGCCTTAAAGGATTACTAACTTCGAGAGACATTAGGAGAAGAAGAAAACAAGTAAGTGGGAAACGAATTAAAAGCGAAGGCCACGATTTATTTTTACCAACTGGCACAGGGGACAAAGTGAGAGTTTGTTGAACTTTCTTCCTAAATACCATTGATCTGGGACGAGACACTTTTATGAGATGGGTAAAAAGAGACACTCATACTTCCAGTCCAACCTCCAGTGGAAATGAGGATGAAGAAACTGTAACAACTACTGTTAGAGATACGCACACAGTTAAAATTAATAAGGTTGAAAAAGTGAAACAATGGTTGGATTTACTGCCCAAGGTGCCTAGCCATTATTGCCGGGCTTCGTCAACAAAAAATTATGTCGAGTCAACTTTTAGATCTTATCTTCACATGTATGATGTCTACAAGAAATGGTGCACAGAAAATGAACTGGTACCAGTTGGAAGAATGCAGTTCACAGGTCTGTTAAAAAAAGATAAAATAGCTATTCATCACCCCAGAAAAGACCAGTGCGATACTTGATGTGGATTCAAAGTGGGTACTGTTGATAATGAAGAATACGCCAACCACATCAAAAGAAAAGATGATGACTGCTAAAAGAGCTGCCAAGGAAAGCGCTAACTCGGAAAAGTTGGTTGTAACAATGGATTTGCAAAGCGTCCTTGTTTGTCCAAAAACAGAAGCATCGGCAATGTATTACAAACAAAAATTACGTCCACAATTTTACTATTTATGGGCTCAATAAAGGAGACGTTTATTTGTACGTTTGGCATGAGGCTAATGGGGGTGTATCCAGCGATGAATTCACTTCATGCATAGTTCACTACATTTCTACAATGGTATCCGAAACTTATAAACACGTGGTTTTGATTTCGGACGGTTGTAATTACCAGAATAGAAATAAAGTATTGGCCAGCGCTTTAAGTGATCTTGCACAGTCAAAATCTATCATCATTGAGCAGCTGTTTTTAGAAAAGGGTCACACAATGATGGAGGCGGACAGCGTCCATGTGACCCTGGAACAATACTTTAAACCACCAGTAAATTCACCCGCGGATTACATTGCTCGAATGAGGCTGGCCAGACCTAAGCAGCCTTATAATATTAATGTAATTGATTTCAACTTTTTCTTGAAGTATGATGGCCTAGATTCAAACTTACAATCATTGAGGCCAGGAAAGAAAACCGGTAAATTCTTAACATTTTCGTTTTTTGCGCGAAAAACGAACAAGGGTAGGGGTACTAGATAAGTACATTGGAGGGTGGACTAGTTCATTTTATAATTTGCGTTTGCTATTATTTCAAGCTTTTTTCGCTATACCTAGTTTTCTATTGTCTATTTATATATTATTATTACTTTTATTTTATTGTGTTATCTTTATTGGTGATAAGGACACCCTCCCTTAGTGAGAGAGACACTTTCTTTAATTTTTTTGACACCCTCAGTGAAAAAGACACTTTTTTCAGTTTTTTTTAAGATAACTTGGTGAAAGAGACACCTTTTTTAGTTTTTTTTTGTATTATAATATGGCGCGAGAAAAGTGTAGGAACCATAAACGATACAAGAAAACAAGAGCGAAGAAGAAGTAAGAAAAAAATCTTGCTTTTAGATAAAAAGTACCAATGTAAAGAAAATGACATGAAATCAAATTATATTGAAAATAAATACAGGTCCTTCAGATGGGCAGATGTAAATTGCAGCGCTTGGTAATCCTTAATCCGTATACCCGATAAGAGTTGATAATACAATCTGTAAATTGCAGCGATGGTCAAATTTGAGATTTTAATCTGACTTGTAAATTGCAGCGATTAAATTCTTTTAAGAATTTCACTAAACAGTTGTTACAGCTTGTCTATTCCTGGAGTTGTTATAGATTAAGAACCTATCTAATTGGTGGCGCAACTCGGTGCCGCCCCCGTTATGGGGTTGTCCACCCCTTCACCTATATATAAATAAGTAGATTTCATATTTTATCATTAGTTTTTGCTATCTAACATTGTTAGTGAACGTGGAAACGTGTTGTTACTATTAAGTTATTATAAGTTCTTTAAAAAAGAAACGTTGAAATCTGGAGAAGTCAAGTGGTGTTGTACCACAAGGAAGTGCACCGCCAAGATTTACAGCATTGAAGATGGACCCGAACGGATAATTTCAAGGAAGAATTTGGAACATAATCATCAGAGTGACGAGAAAGCATATTGTGAGTGTTTTTTGTAAACGTAAAGCGACAGAAGATATTTCTGTAAAGCCAGCAAAAATATACCGTGGCATTTTAAAAAACATTTCGGATGTTCATCTTGCCGTTTCTGAAGTGAATTGTATCAAAAGGAATATTTACAAAGCCCGACGCCGAGAATATCCACCCCATTCTGCTTTGGAGTCAAACATTTGGAACACAAATTGTGGTGAAAACTTTGTGTTATTTAACAACAGCAGTGACAACATTATAATATTTTCGTGTGTAACCATTTTAAAGTTTTTATGCAACTTCTGTGACATTATTTACGCCGATGGAACATTTTCATACTGTACTCGCTATTTTAAGCAACTGTTTACAATTAATGGCTACAAAAATGGCCACTATTTACCTTTGTTGTTTTGTTTAGTTAAAGATAAAACATGCGACTCCTACAGAAAATGTTTAAAATTTATTGTAGATATATATGCAAAAAATTACTTAGTCTTTAAGCCAAGCAAAATAGCTATTGATTTTGAACAAGCTATCCACTCAGCCGTAAATAGCATATGGCCCGATATAAAAATAATTGGATGTCGTTTTCACTTCAACTTCACTGCCAACCCCGCATATGTGCGGAGCTGCCGGCGCGCGCAGTATGCCGGTCACGCGTATGAGCGGGCCACGTCCTCTCGATTTGTATTTATCGGTTTCTCGCTAGCCTCAGGCTTAGTGTGTGGTTTATGGTTTGGCACTGCGGTTGAACCTTCCGTAAACACATAGCACGTGGCGGTTTCCTATTTTTGTATTTGTTGGTTATGTTTTGTACTGTTTAATTTACATCGTAAAATAAGTGGTAAAAATCGCATTTAGCGTGTTCTTTATAGTTTTGCACTGTGAATAAACGGCAAAAAATAGGTAAGAAGTCTTAGTTATTCTAGTATATTGTTTTATTATATTTAATTTCTTACTCACAGACATGGATGATAGCGCAGGGCCTTCTAGGCCTAAACGAACCAAAAAAAAGTTTTACAACCTTGACGATAGCGATATTGAAGAACAGTTGTTTGAAGAATTTAGTAGTGACGAAGATTTCAATATCGAAGACGAAGCGGGGTTGATGGGGTGGTCTGATAACGACAGTGACGAAGAACAACTGACCTTTGATGAGGTGTCAGCTATTAATATATCCCCGTCTTCTTTTGCCGACCAACCTGAGCAGCTGAACAGGCCATCTACAACTGCATTCAGTTCTACGTGGACTACCACAGCTCAGCTGAAAAATATAACTTTCTCGAAACAAAATCAGTTTTTTGGGGATGTTGGATCAACCCCACTTGATTATTTTAATTTCTTTTTCGAGGAACAATTTCTGGAAATGATTTGTAGGGAAACAAATGCTCAAGCCGTGAGATTATTTTTGGATAGTGTTTCAGAGAACTCGAGAATAACTGCCTGGAAGGAATTGGCTATTCCTGAATTGAGAATATTTTTAGGTTTACTATTCCATATGGGCACTATACCGTTATCCAGGCTTCAGGACTATTGGAAAACGCACAGATTATTCTCAATAAAAATTTTTGGGGAACAGATGAGCAGAAATAGATTCTTAATAATATTGAGGTGTCTTCATTTTACTTCAGATACAGGAAATGAAGACCCTTTGTACAAAATTCGTAGTGTTATTGATTATTTTAATAATAAAATGCACCAGTGTTATTATCCTGCGAAAGAGTTATCATTGGATGAAAGTATGGTTCTGTGGAGAGGCCGTTTGAGGTTCAAACAGTTTATAAAAAATAAACGACATAAATACGGAATAAAACTGTACATGTTGACTGAGCCTGATGGACTCATACTTAAATTTCGTGTTTATGCAGGAGGGTACGATAAGGAAGTAACGGGGAAGGGCCACGCAGAAAAGATAGTTATGCAATTGCTGGAAGAGAAACTTCAAAGTGGCCACTCAATATACATGGATAACTTCTATAACAGCTTTACCTTGGCAAAGCGACTATTAGATAACAACACGTACTGCACAGGTACTTTAAGGAAAGATCTAAAGGAAAATCCACAGGAAGTTATCCAGAAAAAACTAAAAAAAGGTGAAAACGTATCGCTTTTCCGAGAAGGAATACATATAGGTAACTGGAAAGATAAACGTCCCGTAATGTATATAACAACAGAGTTTGAAGACAGAAAGATACCGGTTACAAACAAACGAGGACAAGTTGCGGAAAAACCCGAAGCTATTGCGAAGTATAATCAGTTCATGTCTGGAGTTGATAGACAAGACCAGCTTCTTGCGTTTTATCCTTGTGAAAGAAAAACTCTCCGTTGGTATCTAAAACTAGCCATTCATACTTTTCAAATGCTATTTATAAATTCCTACAAAATTTATAATAAGTATTCAGGTCAACCAAAAATGACTCTATATGACTACCGTCTGTCAATAATAGATAAATTATTACCGGAAAAAAGTGCCCCGGTCGTTGCTACCCCAAGCAGAGCTAGAACCCAAGTGCCGCATAAAATCAGCAAAATAACTGAAACAAATGCTAAAGGAAAACTTAAACGTAAAATGTGTCGGATGTGTTCGAAAGTAGCGAAGAAACGAAAAGACACCATCTGGCACTGTGAAATGTGCAATGAAAAGCCTGGTCTTTGCTTCGAATGTTTCGATCCGTATCATTCTTCACTTTGAAATTGTTTAATTTTGTTTTATAAAAGCTTTTGTTGTTTTAAAATAATGTTTTATGAATATACTTATCCGTTCCTTTGTGCAACCTAGTTATTATCAAGTTATTATCCATTTGGATGTGTTTATTTTGTTCATATAACAATATTTGTTATTGACGTTTGATGTTTCATGTTTATATTTTTGTGTAACATGTCTAGGAATATTAATGTTTATTTGTTTTATGTTAATCAACCAATGATTTATACTTTTATAATTAATTACACAGCAGTAACATTGCCCGCATTTGTGCGGGCCTGGCACTTGGGTAGCAACTTTCAAGCTAGGTGCCATGCCCGCACATGTGCGGAATTATTGTTTTTTTATTTATCCAATAATAAATGAAAAAACTTTTGTCAAAGTACCACAAAAAGCAAAAACAACCCGTCTTTAGGCCTATTGACTTGAAATATAGTATCGGCATTTCTCACTCCATACACATATATTGATGGCAGCGAAGCTGTTAAGCCAATCATGGTGGCGCAAGATTCAAGAACTAGGTTTGGCAAAAGAGTACAAAGATAAAGATTCCGAGATAGGAAAGTTTTTAAAATATACTTTTGGTCTTCAGTATCTTACACCCGCCGAAGTAGAAGATTGCCTTGTTTTTGACTTGGGAGAAATACAACCACCAGATAGTAGGGTTACCCAATATGTCGACTATTTAGTAAATGTGTATGTGTCAGAAAGTGCCCTTTTTCCTCCTGAAATTTGGGCATCTGCTTCACCTAGTATGTGTCGGACAACCAATGCATGTGAATCCTTTCACGCTCATTTTAATGATAATTTTTATAGTAATCACCCATCATTTTACATATTTCTGGAAACATTGTTACAATTTCAAATAGATACTTATATTAAAATAAATAGCATTGATACTGTTAAGCTTCCAAATACTCGAACCCGGAATAAATTTAATTTCTTAGATATAAAATTAAATCTGTATTATAAAACAAAAAGTATAACGAGATTGCAATTTGTAAAACAAGTATGTCATTATTTTGGAAATGTTTGAGCACATAATATGTACATTTAGTGTAAATATTGTTTTTGATTTTATTATAGTTCTTATAGTATACTCGTATGTATGTGTAATGTGTATTTGGTCATCAATTAATTCATCTGTACATCTTTACGTCATCAATATTGGCTGGCAGCTTGGAAGTAAGCTCTACCTATAGTACTCCAGGGTAGCCTTCAACTCTTCTCCTACCCAGCTTGTTCTATACGCCTCCCCAACTCAACTTCGCATCAGTACGTACCCAGTTCGAGAAGGAATACGTAGGTACCATCATAAGGAGAAGTAGCCTTCAAGTAAGATCTTTCCAACTTATTACATAGTGGTGTGAGTAGTGTGCTACAGATTGACTATCTTCCCAATATATGTACATTATTTTAACTAATTGAAGGACACATGAACATCTTTACCTAACATATAACTCTTCTCAGTAATACGTATTGGAATGCCTAAAATAGATATTAAGCTGTAGTTTAAGTAAGGTAAATAGTTAGTAACAATTCAAACTAGGCAGTAGGTTAACAATAAATTAGTTAAACTTTATATTTACCAGAAAGTCCATGTAATCCCCGAAGTATACTTCTGCGGAAACTTTCTTCAAATTCTAAATAAGAATTAAGCTGAATAACAGGCATATTATAATTCTGGTAAGATAAAAATAAAATCATTTCACATTCTCTGATTTCTCTGTAATCAAACATATAAAGGTAAGCCAAGCGCTGTCATAAGTCTGTCAGTCAAAATATATATACTTTTTACGCCTACCGAGTAGTTTGTTTGTTTTTCCAACCATAAAGCAAATAACCACAGACTACCACAAAACATTTACCCACCCACTCTCCGCGGACGAGAAGTCGGGACAGCACCACAATATTTCTTGTAGGGTGTAGTTGGCTGTTGTTAACTACCCGTTGTAGCTATCCTCCTTTAACCCTGCTGGGAAATTGGAGGGGTAACATGGGGGTAGATATTTTTAAATATGTATGAGATGGGGGGTTCATTAGCTCTGAGTTGAAGTAGCGATGTAGCAATTAGTAAAAGAGATATAAGAGTCTCTTTTATGATACAAAATTTTGATGTCTTGGGGTGCAATTGGGGGTTTCAGGCAAGCTGATTATAATGAGAGAATAAAATAAATGTTTTTCATTATTTAGGCAAAGAGGGAAGACAAAACCACTACAAGAAGAATTTCTACAACAGGAGACGGAAGAAGAGGAATTTCAAGAAGAGGACATTGGACTACAGGATGCCACAGAAGAGGATGCTGTAGAAGAGGACAATCGAGAAGAGAGATTGCAACTACAAGAGACCAGAGAAGTGGACATTCTACAGGACGCCCAAGAAGAGGACTTTCCACAGGACGTTTACCAAGAAGTTGGAGAAGAGGACACTCAACTACAGGATGCCCAAGAAGAGGAGATAATAATCATTGTTGAAGAAGACAGCCTAACAACAGATATGGATGCTGATAATTTAGAAGTGTCTTTACCACAACAGAAAAGTGGTAAAGAACCTGGGATAATATCATCAGATGAATATGAACAGTAAGTTCTTTCACACAATGTTTTCTTATTTCCAAGTAGCTATTCTCAAATTAACCTCTTGAAATTGATTTTGAAAACATTTGATTTTAAAAATAATAAAATAATGTGAACAATCTTTTTTATCTAGTTCCTGTTTTAAATATAGTCACCAGCCTAAGGTGCTATCACCATGGTTATGATTTTTTATGACATAGCTGTCAATATACAGTCCACTAATTTTGTATTGTCACGAAAATAAAATCAATAGAAAAAGCTATTAAAATAAGCTGTTTTCTTTAACTAACCAAAGGATAAATATTCTGATCAAAGAGAAGAATCATATCCACACATAATGTTTTTTTTTTAGAATAATGTCACATCAGTTGGAATGTGAAATAGAACCTAAGCCTGAAAATCCTATTACAGGAAATAGGATTGTAGAGCTAGGCTATGTGTTAGATTGGGCTACTCAACTACAGTACAAACACTCCAAAATATGTACATTGGGCATGCTCAGTATTAAAGAAGAACGCAGACGGGGCAATGGATTGACTAGTAGAGTAGTCTTTAAATGTTCAATGTGTTCGAGAGAATATGAATGCCACACAGAAAATCCAAATAGAAAAAAATCTGTAGTAAATACTGGAGTAGTATGGGGAACTTTGGCTGTGGGGTCCACATACTCGCATATGACAGAAATGTTGGCATGCATGGATATACCTACTATGAGCTCCAACTTATATTACAATATTGAAAATGAACTAGGAAAGGTAAATACAATTTTAAACACAAATAGATAAAACATGTACGATTTTTGCTATGTAACATATGAGATTATCATGTTCAAAATCGTTTTAGGAATGGGAAGCCTCTCTTGTAAGATCCATGGAAAGGGCTGGTATGGAAGAAAAAGAGAGGGCTACAGAAAATGGACAACTTTGTTTAGATGGCACACCTTGGATCACAGTCTATGTGGATGGTTCTTGGAGTAAACGATCCTATGGCACAAACTATAATGCACTATCTGATATGGTAGCTATAATTGGAAAATATACGGGCCAAGTACTATTTATAGCGGTAAGAAATAAGTTTTGTGCTATATGTGCCAGAGCTTCCAAAGGCAATGTAGTTGTAAAAAAACACATCTGCTACAAAAATTGGGATGAATCCGCTCCTGCAATGGAAGCTGATTAGGGTTGCCAACCCTCCCGATTTAGGCGGGAGACTCCCGCTTTTCTACAGAATCTCCCGCCTCCCGCGCCCATGTACAAACCTCCCGCATTTTGGCAAATAAAGAATACTGTAATTCAAATTTTAATAATTATTATTTTTCAAACAATCCGGCAACGCTGACTCAAACTCGCCCCGCAAAGCTTAGGCGACGCGGCTTCTGTCGGCTCAGTGAGTGACGATAACTCTGTGTTGTATTATCTCTGACGATAACAGTGATCAGTGTTGCATCTGTTTTGCTGCGCTATGCAATAAATGATCATTTTCTCATTTTCCTTGGTATTCGCCTATTTCGTTGACGTTCATTATGAATCTTTCTGAGAGTGAGAGTAGTAATTTAAGTGATAATGAGATTGATTGGGTTGGGCAAATTAGCGTTGACGAAGATGATTGTGAACTAAGTGAAGGTAAACAAGGACATACTTTTCCGGAGTTTGAGCCAAATCAAGAGAAAGTTGAGGCTGGGGCTAGTGGGGCTGAACCTTCTGTTAAAAAAACTAAATGGAATGTAAAATTCAATAATGAATGGAGCAAAACTTATTCTTGGACTGTTAGGTGCAAAGATATTTTTCAAGCTAAATGTACGATTTGCGACACACAATTTACAATAAATCACGGCGGAGAAAACGATATAATTAAACATATGAAAACGGGAAAACACAAGAAAAATACAACGAAAGGTTGACACATTTTTGTTAAAAAACAATTTAGACATGGATTTGACCGCACGAGCAGAATGTGCTTTCGTTTTTCATTCTATCAAACATGCTCATAGTTATTTATCAGCGGATTGTGCGGGTAAATTATTTAGAACGATTTTTCAAGACTCAAAAATTGCCGAACGTTATTCCTGCGGAAGAACCAAAGCAGCAAAACTTATTACAAACATTCTGGGTCCCAAATCCAAAGATGTTATTTTAAATGACTTAGCCAATAATCAAGCATTCTGCATAGCAACTGATGCGTCAAATAAAGGGAATGTTAAAACATTTCCGCTTGTTATTAGATATTTTTTAAAGGACTTTGGTGTATGTACAAAGTTGCTAAAATTTTATTCAGCCACCTCAGAAAAGTCGGAAGACATTGCCAAATCTTTGGTCGATAGTTTAACAGAAGCTGGCTTAAACATTTTAAACGTTACTGCTTATTGCGCAGATAACGCATCCGTAAATTTCGGAAAAAAACAAAGTGTTATTACGGAACTCAATAAATTAAATCCAAATATTGTTCCCGTTGGATGTGTTTGCCATATTATACACAATGCCGGGAAGCACGGGCAAGTAGCACTCAAGTATGATGTTGAATCTATAGTGATTAAGTGTTACAATGAATTTAGTAGTAGCACAAAAAAGGTGAACGAATTGAAAGAATTTTTCATTTTCTGTGAAGAAGAATGGTCTGAATTATTAAGAACCGTTCCAACAAGATGGCTGTCTTTGATTCCTGCTACTGAACGCCTTTTAAAACATTTTACACCGGTTAAATCCTATTTTCAATCCCAAGAACGACCCCCGCCATTACTGGAAAAGTTTTTTCAAGATGAACTTGCGGAAGCTTATTTAGGTAAGTAGATAGTATATCGTTTAAGTAGGAAAATCGCTCTGACAAAAAGTCGTTTTCGAGTATTAAGTAGTTAACCCAAAAACAAAATACCTTTATTTTTACTATTTTTTTATATTCTAGAATTTATCATCATTATCCACGACCGACCTATTATAATACAAAAGTTATATTTTTCAAGCTACCTCTAAGTCATGTTTTGTTAATTGTAGGTGTAACATGTCTATCGACCTGTTTCGATTTGACGAAATAATTTCAATTTTACCGCTCGCCATCATAGCAACCACTCTCAATATATAGTTCTGTGATCTAAACCCCCACTACCTCTGACCGTTACGACGATTGACATAGGATGCCAACGTTCGATTCCATGGGTTAGTTTCATCCCTTTTCCGTTTTCGACCCTCGAGCTGAGGGGACCTATCGTCTACCGTCTCTTAAATCTATCTAAGTTTTTACCTTAAATTGCTGTGGTAAGTCCAAAATTATAATTTATATTTATCAAGCTTTTTCTAAAGTAGTGGCTGATATAATTTTTTTGTGCATTTCTTATTTTTTTACAGAGATAGACGAATATACACATGCCACGTGGTCAACTACATTACTTTTATACTTGTACATTACTTTTAAACTAAATCTTTTATCGTAAATAACTGTTACCTGTTGTTAATACAAACATTTGCTAGATTCTGTGTTGTAAAATACCTAATTATTTTCAAAGATAGATAAAATTTGCATTTTAACCTTTTCAAATATTCTCTTATCATAAAAACCTGCCAGTGCCGGCTTCACATTTCATTAAACATTTTATTCTTTTAGAAATGCTTTATTCACAACTTTTTTACTACAATTCATACTTAAAGGTCATTAGTACTTTTTTTAATTTGGCTGATAATTTTTACTGTTTTAAATGGGACATATACGTTGGAAAGCTTTCAGTAAATTTAAATTTCATTAGTTATTTCAAACAACTGCCTTACTTTTTTACCTGAAAAGCTAAACCAACATTATGTGCCCCATTACATTTAAGTTCCTACATATCCCTAATCCACCTGAACTTCTAGGTAAGCACAGCTGCCAGGATACCCCTGCCAGGTTACCGTCGTAAGGATACCGTTACAGCTACAACGGTCAAGTTACATCTCTAATGTCACCTTCAAGACATCTTTAATTTCACCTTCAAGACATCTCTAATGTCACCTTCAAAACACCTCTAATGTCACCTTCAAGACATCTCTAATGTCGCCTTCAAGACATCTCTAATATCACCTTCAAGACATCTCTAATATCACCTTCAAGACATCTCTAATTTCACCTTCAAGACATCTTTAATTTCACCTTCAAGACATCTCTTCTTCCACACCGACAACTTTACATCAACTTCCATTAAGATAAGTACCTTCCAGAAGTGCAGGTTTCTTTCACTTTTCCTGTATGTTACTTCCTGTGGCAGAATAAATTTAATATTTTAAAATTTCTTTTTAATTTCTTATCTACCCGGCTGTAAGAGCTGTAGGGATTGTGCCCGGGTTCATGTAAGTTTGTAATTTCTTTATTTTTTATTAGTAACTTAAATTAAATTCTACAAGGTGTTTCTACCTTTTCACCTTAGTTTCTTTTCTTTAATTTCAATTTATTTTTTTATCGATATCCACAAAGGTAGTGGCGCCCTAAGCTTTTATAGTCTGTCAACCCTCTGGCATACCTAGTGTGACATTAACATGGAGTCGATCCACCCTTGAGGGAGTCTCTAGCCGGGACCTGTCTCTTAAGGAGATAACTAGTGGTTACAAATTGTCGCCCTACTATTAGTGGTTACAAATTGGCGCCCCTTGTTTTTGTTGCACTGTATGACAGTTGGGTTGAAACGGGCTATAAATTTTTTGCTTTTTTGAATTTTTTTATCTTTACCTTTGAGTTTTTTTGCTTTTTTAAACTTTTTTACCTTTAACTTTTTGGTAAGTTTTAATGATCAATTTTTTAGCTTTTCACATTTATGACTAAATGTGTAACGTCCCTGTATTTACATTTTAACTACATTATCTGCCTTATCTGATATTGATTTTAAATTTCGTTTTAATATTTTTTTAGTTTCTACATGTAACACATAACACAATCTTTTGTTGTTAGAAAGATAAGGGAATTTCCTTTTATTGATTATTTTGTGATGGTGTATAACATCTGATTTCTTGGCAATGTTGTCACATAAACTAAATTTTTGAGATGTTCATTTTTTAATGTTTATTTTATTCATCTTACTTTCTTTATCTCCTTCAGTTGAATTGTGTCGAGTTGCACAAACTGAAATATCTTTTCTCTGTCTTGTTCAGTTGAATTGTGTTAAGTTACACAAACTGAAACATCTCACTTTCCTTATCCCGAGTTCTTTCTTCAGCGAGTTCAGTTAAGTTGAAACATGTAGTTTCGCTCCAATAACCTGCTGCTTGAAATTCATAAATTGAAGCAAGTTATTTTTGATATTCTTTGTCTGCTTCTGTATCCTCTTTTATAACATCTCGATTAACTGTAAATTCCAAACCATTTTCCACCAACTCTCTTAAAGCTTACTTGCTTATCCCGTTGAGTTGTATTGTGTCTAATTACACAAACTGAAATATCTCACCCCTTATCCCGAGTTATTTCTTTATTGTGTTCAGTTAAGTTGAAACATATAGTTTCACCCCGATAACCTGCTGCTTGAAAGTTCATAAATTGAAGCAAGTTATTTTTGACATTCCATGTCTGCTTCTGTATCCTCTTCCACAATATCTCGCTAAACCATTCTCCACCAATCCCCTTAAAGCTTACTCTATTATCTTGTTCAGTTGAATTGTGTCAAGTTACACAAACTGAAATATCTCAATTTTTTTATCTCGTTCAGTTGAATTGTGTCAAGTTACACAAACTGAAATATCCTACCTTCTTTATTTTGTTCAGTTGAATTGTGTCGAGTTACACAAACTGAAACATACTATCTATTTTTAATATTGTTATTCAGTGCAGTGTTGCCAAAATAACAATTTATCTTTGAACTTACCTTTTTTTACTTATTCGTTAACATTGTTTAACAAGTGCAGTGTTGCCAAGTTAACTATTTATCTTTATAAATGAATATTTTTCATTCAAATATTTTTGAATAGCATGAGAATTGTGATGTGTTACAAAAATTTTTATGACAATTTATGATACATTTTTGATCTTGATCAGTTACATATTTGGTTATTATGCAACATTTACATTACGAAGTATAATTTATTGAAAATATCGTATAATTTGTTGAAAGTATCGTACAGTATTGTTTATTTTAAATGACATTTATCGGTAGTGTGTATATGTTGTTTTTATATCTATAGTCATCGCTTACATTCAATTTCTCTATCTATATCTCGTTGCCAGGCTTTTATGTTCAATTGGATTTTAGATTTTTTGCTTTCCCTAGTGCTATTTGATTAGTACTGTTGATTTAGATACCGTTTCTTAGAATTTTTCTCTCTCTTTAAACACTTTCAAGATGCAGGCCAATCACTTGAAGTCACTTGAACTATCATATGAGATTAAAATCAGAAATTTTCCTGTTCCGGATACTGTCGAACAGAAACGAAGAGTTTTAACAGGTCTTCTTGCTAGGGAAAATTCGAATAGAAGTTTTTCGTCCCCAGTAAATGCATACCTTTTTGAAGACGATATATTAGAAGTAACAGAAACAATTACTGACTTGACAGATATCATTGAACAATTTAGTGGCAATAAAAACGAACCAGTCTTTTCTAGAATCAATTCAAGATTGACACATTTGACGAATAGAATTAACAGATTAAATGCCGAAAGTAACGAGCAGTTACTAACACAACAGACTTTGACAAATAAGCTAATACTATTAGAAGCTGACCTTGCGACAAAAACAACCCCTACCTCAAACTATAGAACTGAAGACACCGTACCTTCAAACTCATCTTCCTCCACTACTCGTTTTGACACCCCGCATCAAAGACATGATCCAGTTTACAAATGGAATGTTTTCTTTACCGGTAAAAATGAATCACTTCATTTATTTTTGGAAAAAGTTGAAGTCCTTAGACTTTCTAGAGGAGTTACAGAAAATGAGCTCTTTCTGCAGTCATGTGAACTTTTTAAAGACAATGCCTTCACATGGTATCTTAATAATCGTAGTAAATTTCATTCCTGGAAGGATATTGTTGCCAAGTTAAAAGCTGACTTTTTGCCATACAGTTATGAGACTGATTTGGAGTTGGAAATTTCTAATCGCACTATGGGTGCTAACGAACCAGTTGCTGTATACATTTCTTCCATGATAGGATTATTTAATCGCTTGTCTAGTGTCGTTGACGAACGTACTCGTGTTGCAAAGATTCGTAGGAACCTTTTACCTTCTTTTATCTCGTCTTTAGCACTTCATAACCCCCAAACAGTTGATGAATTAACCGAATTATGTAAAAGAATTGAAGAATCCCGTGTTTGGTCAGAGAGATATAAATCACCTTCTTCTAATAATCCTAGATTGCTTGAACCAGATTTATCTTGCCTTTATGTTTCCTCCCCGTCAAATCAAAGACAAAGAACTTCCGCAAACGTTTCAGCATTAACCTCCTTGGTTTGTTGGAATTGTAACAAAACTGGTCATTCATATTCCGAATGTTTCTCGCCCAAATCTATATTTTGCTACGGTTGCGGTGCAAAAAACACCACAAAACCTAAATGTCGTAGATGCATTCAAAAAAACTCGAGACAGACTGGTCCTCCGAATCTGGCCACTGTGTCCAGTCAAGCACAACCAACTACATCCCAGCCAGAAAACCCCAGAAGAACGAACATACGACCAAACAGACTTCCAAACAGACCTCCAAACAATCACAACCCCCCTACAAACCAAAACTAACTTTTTCAACTTCCGCTGCTGAATGGCAAAACTATCTTATCTTTGTTAAAGATTTCCTAGCGTCCAATAATTTTAGAAATACAGGCAAACCATTACCTTTACCTACCAAACAACTTATAGATACCTTACCGAACATTAACGACATTCAGAAAACAGATGACAAAAACGTTTTGATTACTGATAATATTACTTCTGTACCGATCTGTGACATGCCAGTTGCCTTATCTTCAACTCAGTCAAACACTGTTTCAACCTCCATTAATACCTGTCCAATTTTTGCAAAAAAACCTAACGATAATAGACCTTACCTTACCGTGAAAATTTTAGACATACCCGTTTTAGCTATGGTTGACACAGGCAGTAACTCTACTGTTCTTGGAAATCAGGGTTTCTCTTTGTTGCATTCTCTACATTTACCTATACAGTATGACTCTTGTTTAAATATTACCACCGCTGACGGTGTACCTCAACAATACATGGGCTATATTTCCGCACCAATGACAGTAAATGACGTTACAAAGACAATAAAAATATTGATAATACCGTCAATAACTCATAACCTTATTTTAGGAATGGACTTTTTGAGCTTGTTCAAAATAGACATAAGTTTTCATGATTTGTCATACTCTTTATTATCTTCTACTTGTGTTATTAACACAATACAATCTGCCTCTACTCTCTCTATTGAAGAAAAAAACAAACTTGAGCAAACTATAAACTTATTCTCTTCTCTTGCCCCTCCTGACCGAATTGGCAGAACGAATGTTGTCGAACACGATATCGACACTGGTGATGCAAAACCGATTGCACAACGCCAATATCCTCTATCTCCAGTTATGCAAGGTCATTTAGTGAAAGAAGTCAACGAGATGTTACGACTAAATGTCATTCAACCTTCGAACTCCCCTTGGTGTTCACCCCTTTGGGTAGTCCCAAAAAAGTCTGGAGAATGCCGCGTCTGCTTCGATGGCCGAAAGCTGAATAAAATAACCACTCCAGATTCCTATCCCATGGCTCAAGTGGATGTCATTCTAAGCAAACTTCGAGACGCTAAATTTCTTACTTCTATCGATTTAAAAAAAGCCTTTCTACAAATACCCCTTACCGAATCTTCTCGCCCCAAAACTGCTTTTGCTGTCTATGGCTTAGGTTTATTTGAATTTACGACCACTCCCTATGGTCTAATTAACGCACCGAAAACTATGGCACGTCTAATGGACATAGTAATAGACCCTTCTTTAAGGCCCTACTGTTTTTGTTATTTGGATGATATCATTATTGCTACCCCTACCTTCGAACTTCATTTAGAGATCCTTAATAAGTTATATCTTCGTCTTAAAGAGGCAAACCTTACCGTAAATTTCCAAAAATGTGAATTCTGTCGAGACTCTCTTAAATTCCTTGGTTTTGTAGTCGACAAAGCTGGTCTTCGAACTGATGAAGACAAAGTTTCCGCAATCCTTAACTATCCTGCTCCCAAAAACACTACCGAAATCAAAAGACTTATTGGCTTAATTGGCTGGTATCGCCGATTCATTAAAGATTTTTCTACCGTTTGTTCCCCGATAACTGACCTTCTTCATGGCAGAAAAAAAGGACAACCGATTTCCTGGACCCCTGAGGCTGAAAATGCTTTTATCGAAGTCAAAAAACGACTTACTTCCAGCCCCATTCTTGCAAGCCCTGACTTTTCAAAGGAATTCATTATACAGACTGACGCTAGTGACACCGGACTTGGTGCAATCTTATATCAACAATGTGATGGTATCGAACACCCTATCGCATATGCAAGTCGTACCTTGAACAAAACCGAAAGAAAGTACAGCACCACAGAAAAAGAACTCTTAGGTGTAATTTTTGGTGTAGAAAAATTTAGAGGCTATGTCGAAGGAACCCACTTCATACTTGAAACAGACCATTCATCTTTACAGTATCTGTCAAAACTTTCTAACCCATGTGGACGTTTAGCTCGTCTTTCACTTAGATTATCGCAGTTCGATTTTGAAATCAAACATAGAAAAGGAACCACTATGGTTGTAAGTGATGCACTTTCCCGTTCATTTCCAGACATTTCAGTGATTGATGTTACTACCTTCAAGCCAGATACTTGGTATACCGCCATGATTGGTAAAGTTAATAATAATCCTGAGTCATTCCCCACTTTTAAAGTAGAAAACAATGTCCTCTACAAACATGTCTTTTCTCCAAACCCCATATCAAGTAATTTATCTAATTGGAAAATTGTAGTCCCTACCCCGAACAGACTTGATGTCCTAAAGACATTTCACGACAATCAAACTAGTGCACATCTCGGCATTTCTAAAACCATCGCCCGAATTTCTGAAATCTACTATTGGCCAAAACTTAGAGGCACTGTATCTCGTTATATCAATAAATGTTCCGTTTGCTCTTCCTGTAAAACCCAAAATTTACCTAAAGCTGGTATAATGGGCCAGTATAAAGACATTAATTTCCCTTGGCAATGGATCTCTGCCGATTTAATAGGTCCATACCCTAGATCTAAAAATGGCAATAGATTTGTTCTCGTTATAACAGACTGGTTTACTAAATTTTGTCTTGTTCACCCTATGCAGAATGCCACAGCTGCTGGTATTGTTAAATTTATCGAAAATCAAGTTTTTCTTATTTTTGGAGTTCCGCAAATATTTTCCGTCGATAATGGCACAGTCTCTACCTCTTCTCTCTTCAAAAATTTGATGAATCAATATAAAGTACAAACAATTTTCTACAATGCACGCTATCACCCACAAGTTAATCATACAGAACGGACCAATAAAACCATAGTTACTGCTTTACGTTGTTACATTCATGACAATTCCTCTCATAAAAATTGGGATGCATCAATACATAAAGTTGCACAAGCAATAAGAACCGCAAAACATGACGTTACAGGTTACTCTCCCGCTTTTTTGAATTTTGCCAGAAACGTACCGTTAAGTGGAGATTTTTATGGTGTAATTTCCGAAAATGCTAACAATTTAATCAATAACGCAGACAAATTACAGCTGATTGACGACTTACAGACTCTTCCTAAACTTTATATTGATGTACGCAAAAAACTTAAGCAAGCCCATGACAGAAACACAAAGTATTATAATTTACGAAAAAGAGATGTAGAATATCATATTGGTGACCGCCTGTGGAAAAAGAATTATGTACTTTCATCCAAAAATGATAACTTTGCAGCAAAATTTGCCCCTAAATTTATCCCGTGTATTGTCCATAAAGTAATTTCTAGACTTGTTTATAATCTCAAAGACCTTTCAGGTAATGATCTTGGAAATTGGCATGTTTCAGATCTGAAAAACCAATTTATTGACGTTGACGAAAACCTTCCGGATGACTCAGACCATGAACAAGACAATACCGTTGACATTGCAAACTAATTTAGAATAACCTCATTGCTCACTAACTCCTTTTCCTACCTCGAAATGGATTTTACGTCATTCAAACTTTTTTGGTTTCTTTTGCTGTTTCATTACCGTTTGTCAACAACAAAAGGTTCCTTTTGCTTTTATAACTTACCGTAGAGTCCCTTATCTCAGAAACCGTGTCTTACATGGAGTTTCGATATCGTTCTCCTGAAAAACGGTACAATTGTGTTTTAGTTTACCATTATTATGATTTTCGTTTTCTTCGTTTTTTCCTTCTTTCCGTTTCTTTCTTCTAGACAACCGTGTTACTTACCGTCCCGATTCCATACTCAACTTGGTTCACAATTATTTTACCCCCCGCGTAGAAAAGGAAGTAGACCAAGCTACGTAGGAGTTTATACCGTTCTCCGAACAAAACGGCTCCTTTTCTTACCCCGCACTTCATTAATTCTGTTATAAAAAATAAAATACCGGCTAGACACCGTGAGAGCTCTCCATTGCGGAAATGGATTTTACGTCATTCAAATTTTTGGTCCCCCTTTTTGTTATATATCTTTTTGTTGCCCCGAGTTTTTCGTATCGTTTCTCAACAATAAAATGATACTTTTGCTTTTTTTAACTTAACGTAGAGTCTCGATTGACGTACCGTAAGACGTTAGGCCCCAATTGAACCGGGTTTGCCTTTGCTGAGTAGCGGATTGCGCTCGGTATACAAAGATAAAAGGTTTGAGAAAATGACTGCTTAGTCTCTCTATTTCTTCATAACAATATCTTCCCTTTCCCTTGTCTTCAATGGCAATACTTCCTTAGTTATTAGTCGTTTTTTTATTGTTTAACCAGGTTGGCCACATTTTTATACAGTTCTTAACCGATGTACCGTATTTCCTGACAGGATCATGGGTGTAATTTTATTTTTATTACTTTGTTCAATTTAAGAAGGAATCATATCAAAGGACGAAATATATAGAGCTGGATCGACTTTCGGATCGATGACCAATGGCTACTGTGGATGCTAACTGGCAACCTCACCGATTGCTGATTGGGCGCTATTATTTCTGACCTCCATCTGTACTTTCTGTCTTCAAATTAGTACCTTTTTTTAGTTTAATTATGTGATAAAAGTCTATCAATTTTATGTTTTCATTATGTCGCCACATACTATTCCTGCCACAAACGCACTTATTTCAACCTTTGTTGATCTTTCAGAGTTCACGTATATCGTCAATACCCTTTTACCGTTACCCATTCAAAGTAAATATCTATGTATTTGTTTCTCTTCCTTAACATACCTTTTGCGTTGCCGTATTGTGATATTTGTGAAATACCTACCGTTATCGGATATTTTAGAACCGTTCCTTGTGGAACACTAGTGTTGTCGCCATGCCAAAATTTTTTTGCTAGGTTAAGTAGTACTTCACCTTGGGTGACGTCTTTATGACAAATCTTTACTCTTTGCTCGGTGAAAATTAGGCTGATTTATGAAATAATTAGAATTCCGACGGAATTATATTCTGAATCAATTTTAGGCTGACATCATTCCCCGTGTTTATCTTTGTGTCTCCACGGAGACATTTGTTTGGTATTTGCTGGAATTTTTCGCTCTGCGTATATGAGATCCCAGCGTTTTATCAAAACCTACCGTACCTTACCTTATCGTTATATACACTGAGAAATTATCGCACCCTATCGTTACCTTTCGTTCTCAGTGTATGCTTTGCCTTATCCGATGACATAACGACACGATAATCACAAGATGACAAAACTACCTTGCCGTTACCTTTGACAATTACCTTCCTTACCTATTATACATAGATTTTGCATTGATATCTCACCCCTCCTTTATCTTATTGACACTTTATAATAAAAAATAATTCTTCGAATCATTTTTTTCCCGGAGGAGAGGGGGTGTAACATGTCTATCGACCTGTTTCGATTTGACGAAATAATTTCAATTTTACCGCTCGCCATCATAGCAACCACTCTCAATATATAGTTCTGTGATCTAAACCCCCACTACCTCTGACCGTTACGACGATTGACATAGGATGCCAACGTTCGATTCCATGGGTTAGTTTCATCCCTTTTCCGTTTTCGACCCTCGAGCTGAGGGGACCTATCGTCTACCGTCTCTTAAATCTATCTAAGTTTTTACCTTAAATTGCTGTGGTAAGTCCAAAATTATAATTTATATTTATCAAGCTTTTTCTAAAGTAGTGGCTGATATAATTTTTTTGTGCATTTCTTATTTTTTTACAGAGATAGACGAATATACACATGCCACGTGGTCAACTACATTACTTTTATACTTGTACATTACTTTTAAACTAAATCTTTTATCGTAAATAACTGTTACCTGTTGTTAATACAAACATTTGCTAGATTCTGTGTTGTAAAATACCTAATTATTTTCAAAGATAGATAAAATTTGCATTTTAACCTTTTCAAATATTCTCTTATCATAAAAACCTGCCAGTGCCGGCTTCACATTTCATTAAACATTTTATTCTTTTAGAAATGCTTTATTCACAACTTTTTTACTACAATTCATACTTAAAGGTCATTAGTACTTTTTTTAATTTGGCTGATAATTTTTACTGTTTTAAATGGGACATATACGTTGGAAAGCTTTCAGTAAATTTAAATTTCATTAGTTATTTCAAACAACTGCCTTCCTTTTTTACCTGAAAAGCTAAACCAACATTATGTGCCCCATTACATTTAAGTTCCTACATATCCCTAATCCACCTGAACTTCTAGGTAAGCACAGCTGCCAGGATACCCCTGCCAGGTTACCGTCGTAAGGATACCGTTACAGCTACAACGGTCAAGTTACATCTCTAATGTCACCTTCAAGACATCTTTAATCTCACCTTCAAGACATCTCTAATGTCACCTTCAAAACACCTCTAATGTCACCTTCAAGACATCTCTAATGTCGCCTTCAAGACATCTCTAATATCACCTTCAAGACATCTCTAATATCACCTTCAAGACATCTCTAATTTCACCTTCAAGACATCTTTAATTTCACCTTCAAGACATCTCTTCTTCCACACCGACAACTTTACATCAACTTCCATTAAGATAAGTACCTTCCAGAAGTGCAGGTTTCTTTCACTTTTCCTGTATGTTACTTCCTGTGGCAGAATAAATTTAATATTTTAAAATTTCTTTTTAATTTCTTATCTACCCGGCTGTAAGAGCTGTAGGGATTGTGCCCGGGTTCATGTAAGTTTGTAATTTCTTTATTTTTTATTAGTAACTTAAATTAAATTCTACAAGGTGTTTCTACCTTTTCACCTTAGTTTCTTTTCTTTAATTTCAATTTATTTTTTTATCGATATCCACAAAGGTAGTGGCGCCCTAAGCTTTTATAGTCTGTCAACCCTCTGGCATACCTAGTGTGACATTAACATGGAGTCGATCCACCCTTGAGGGAGTCTCTAGCCGGGACCTGTCTCTTAAGGAGATAACTAGTGGTTACAAATTGTCGCCCTACTATTAGTGGTTACATAGGTCTCTTACTTAATATCGGAAATTCAATGCACAATACAATAACTAAGTTAGAATCTGAAAAAACTTTAGCGACGGAACTATTTAATATTATGCAATCATTGAGAAGCTCATTAAAATTAAAAAAGGAACAACAATTTTATGGATCTATAGCGCTGTCTCTATTAAGAAAATGCGATGATGACACAAAAGTTAGTATGTTTAAACGAGAAGCATAAACTACTTGGAGAAATGGTAAATATTTTCATATCTAAAGACTAAAGTACCTATTATTTAAAATATTGGAATTAATTTATAGGTATAGCTTCAGTGATGATAATAAGTTCAAATCACTAAGTGCAATGAATTTGCAAAACAAGCCAAATATGAATGATTTTCTAAAAATTTGCGGAGATCATAAGATCGAAGTTAACGAAGATTTACTTTTTGAAGAATATGTTACCTTGCTAGATTTTATCGACAATTTTTCAGGAAATTTTGATGAGCTAACTGCAGATCAGCAATGGGTAGCATATTTTAAGAAACATACTGCCCCCAATTTTTTGAAAATTTGCTCATTAGTTTTCTCCCTTCCACATTCAAATGCCATGAGTGAAAGAATCTTCAATTTGATGGGTTTGGCATGGAGAAAAGAGAGAAACAGACTGGACATAAAAACATTAGAAGCCAAATTAATGGTCAAGCATAATTTTACCCAATCTTGCCAAGAATTTGCTAAATTTTTAAAAAACGATGGTGCAGATATTATAAAAAAGGTTAAATCCAGCCAAAAATATAAAAATATTATTTAAATCGCCTTTTTTAAATGAAAACGTGAAAAAGACAGAAGGTTTCTATAGAAGGATTTTATTCGTCTGTCCGGATTTCTTTATTTTCCTTAGGGTTAAGCTATTTTTCTTCGATTAAGGTCATTCAGTATTGTTTGTTTTACTTTTTCAATATTTTGAGTAACGTTTCGACAGTTTTTTGGTCTTTTTCAAAACCTAAAATGAAGCATTACAATTCATTTCTCGTAGGAAATAGTTATTCTTTTCGGCTAATGGAGCTCCTCCCTAGTCAAAAAAAAACAAAAAAACAAAAAAAAAGTTATTCTTCACATAATGTTAAATTATTTTAATAAGTATTTAAATTTATTTAAAACTTACCCTGAAACGTAGTGAGTAGGGTATTTTTATAAATAATTTTAGAAAAATACCGCACTCACTATGTTTTAGAGTAAGTTTTGAATCAATGTAAATCTAATATTACAAAATAATTTAACATTATATAAAAAAACTATTTTAGACAAAAAATTCACTCAATAAACGATACCTATAATAATAAATCAATGAAAAAGTCGAGGAAAAAGTAAAACAAAGACTATTGAATGATCTGAATCCAAGAAAAAATTTAAACCTTAACGAAAAATATAGAAACATATGCCTAAAAATTTAATAAGGTATATTCAATAGGTACCTACCAGACCTACCTATATAATTTTTAATGTGTTCCAAGACCATTTAGGATGGAGATTTTATTTTTTGTTTGTATTCAGTAGGTATATTATTATTATATTATATTTTTTGTTCAGTTCAAAGTTTTAAAAATAAAATGTTTCGTTCTCATTTTTCTTTATATTTATTCGTTTTGTCCTGTAAAAGGCAGTGGCCAAATTAATCAATTAGCTTCATAAAATCTATCTTTATTTCTAGTTTAATGGAATTACCTATATTCTATTATAAATGTTACATGTTTTTACCGTTACGACAAAAGATGAAATAATTATAACTAGGACGTGGCAGCGTGGCACCCCAAAAAAATGTTCGCCTGTTGCGTCCTCTGAGGGCGGCCCTCATACACTTTACACCGACGCCTCCCGCTTTTCTAATTTTAAAATCTGGCAACCCTAAAGCTGATATGGTTGTGGAAGGTTTTAACTGCAGTGAAAAAATGCATGGAGTTAGGTATACTAAATTTATAGCAGACGGTGACTCCAGTGTATACAAGAATATTATAGAAAAAGTCAGTTATGGAAGTGACGTTAAAAAAATTGAATGTACAAATCACGTCTTGAAAAATTATGGAAAACGCCTCAGTGATATCAAAAAGGATACCAGTATTGCACTAGCAGGAAGAAAACTAATTACTATGAAAAAAATTGAAGTCTTGATGAAACGAGCAAAAACTTCAATATGTGAACATTCCAAACAAGAATTTCCAAACATTGATCTCTTGAAACAAGATTTAAGAAATGGGCTACACCACGTATTTGGAAATCACTTGTCTTGTCGTCCTGGTACGTGCAATTCAGTTGAAGACATTACTGACAATATGATTCCACAGCTGCAGTCAACATCTATATTTAATCACCTGAATGGTAAATAATTTTTTTGTTTTTATATATTACATTGTTATTCCTATTACAGTCAAACCTGGGTAAGTGAGAACTAGATAAGTGAGAAAACTTTATACGTGAGTGTAATGGCCAGGACCCGTCATTTTAAGCTCCCAAAATCTCTATTAGCGAGCGAGAAACAGAAACCTGTGTGAGAGAGTCGTTTTTCCCTCATAGACCTCGATAAGTGAGACTGCTACTTATCTATACCTCTATAAGCGACAGTCGAGCTTTATTTATTTATATTATTGTACACAACAAAAGACAAAACAAATTACAAATTTAGCATCTGCTATTTTATGACTCATTCTTAACTTTCGTGGAACTTCCTACCATTGTTTTTGTAGGTATTGTTTTCTCGTCAATATTGTACCTACCTATTCCATTTCGTGGAACAAAATAACGTTGTTATTTTATCGCATTCTTTTCGAATGGACACGTGTGCCTGTGTACCGTCCTGTTTGTCGGACTTACTCAGTTTATAGTTAATCAGTTGCGAAGGAAAGTTCTGTTCTGCATCATGTCAAAACGGAAAATTAAAGTACTGTCATTAAGTGATAAACTTAAAAGAGTGAATGCATTTGAATCCGGAAAATCGCGAAATGAAATTCAGAGGGAGTTTAATTTACCAGAATCCACCTATTATAAAATTATAAAATCGAAAGACTCATAAAGTCTGAGTGCTATGTTGGACATGGAAATTTTAAGAGGGCTAAGTTTCTGAATTTCCCAATTTCGAAAAGTGCCTTGTGGAATGGATAAAACAAACTCTCGATAAGAACATTCCCATAGATGGATCTTTGTTGAAAGAAAAATCAAAAGAGTTTGCTACAAAACTGGGAATCCAGAACTTTTCTGCTAGCAACGGCTGGTTGGAGGGTTTTAAAAGGCGTCATAATATAGCTTTCAAAAAAGCAGCTGGGGAAAGTAAATCTGTGGACCAAGGTGTTTGCAACCACTGGACTGAAGATCTGCCAAATCTTTTAGAAGGGTATTGACCAGACGATATTTACAACGCGGATGAAACTGCTTTGTTTTTCAAGTGCCTTCCGGATAAAATATTTACGTTTAAAGGCGAAAAATGCCATGGAGGAAAACAAAGCAAGGAACGCCTTACACTTCTCCAGTGTGTAAACGGACAAACTGCCACTTCTCATCACCAGGAAATCAAAGCGACCTAGATGTTTTAAAGGTGTCAAGACTCTACCCGTTGATTATGCCAATAATACAAAGGCTTGGATGACCAAGATATTATTTAAAGATTGTTTGAAAAAAATTGACAAACAAATGAAGATAAACCGAAAAAAAATTCTGCTATTCGTTGACAACTGTGTTGCCCATACGGACTTACCAACACTTGCAAACGTAAAAGTAATGTTTTTACTTGCTAACACCACTAGTAAACTTCAACCATTAGATCAAGGCATCATTCACACTTTTAAACGCTTTTATCGCAGAGAAGTCGTTAAACATATTCTTACGAGTCTGGAAGAAAACAGTAGTCCTGACATTAACGTACTTCTAGCTATGAAATTTGCTAGAAAAGCATGGTGCTTAGTCAGTGACGTTACTGCTTCAAGAAAGCTGGGTTTTGGAAAAGTACAGATGAGCAAGACCTGCCAGAGGAAAATGATGTTGAAGTTGGACTTAGCAACGAGGAATGGACTAAGCTTGTGTCTCACGAATCCAATATGTTAATGCCGAGCTTCGAAGATTTCGTTCAAATTGACGACGACGTAGCTACCGCTAGAGAACAAACCGACGACGATATCGTTAAGAATTGTGTGAATACCTGTATTGCTGGAAATGACAGAGAAGACGAGGCACAGATTCCGGAAACAGAAATAAAGATCATTCCAACGAAGCTACCTTTAAATGCGTTTGAGACGGTCAATTCGTACTTTGAATACACGGCGGTTGTTGATCAAGCAATATTCGGATTTTTATAAGTGTAAATAAGTTTTAAATAAAATAAAATTACATAGTGCATGAATTTTTGTTTTGTTTTCGTAAGCATTTTATTATATTATTATTATTTCGTTTGTGTACATAATATATGCTGCGCATATTATGCACATAATTTTATCATATTACATATTTACTACATTCGTACTTGCTGTGACTTGTTGTTGCTGCGAACCTCTATAAGAGAGAAATGCTACCCATGTACCTGTATTAGCGAGAAACTCGGGTTAGTGAGAAACTTCTATAAGCGAGAATGAGATTTTGCTCCCTTTTAGGAGCACTGGACCTTCTTGCAAGAAAATCACACCTGCTGATAGAAAACCAAAACAATAATTCAGCAGGGAGGTTCATGAATATTGTAGCAAGATTTAATGAAGGAAAGAGATTAAATCTTGTACAAAGGGGGTCATATCAAAGAAGAGTCCAACTGTCAGGTCTGAGGCATAATGCACATATTGGGTGGCACACAAGTCCCTACAAAAATGTGACTGGATGCTCCCTTGGCCAACATTTCAAAAAATTTTTCTCCCAAGAGGCAAATGCTCATGAAAAGAAAAAGTGTCGCAAAACACTTTTTCATACTACCACAACTGAACCATCAGGCGATTAACCACCACTGAAAAAGAGAAAAATTACCGCAAATGTAGATTATGGGCCAAATGCTGAACAACCTGAAAACCCAGAAATTATTAAACAAGAAGTAGTTGAAATCGGTGTTTCGGAATTCGGTCCGGGTACCTAGCAAAAGGGCTACCTGCTCACAGGGACCTTGTCCAAATCCGAATGGGTGATTTCGTAATTCGGTCCGCTGTGGAAGCAGGTAGATTTCAAAAATACGAAGGTGGTTTGGTAGGGGTAGGTTTGGTTGGGTTATTATTGAAAATTATTATAATTTATTCTTCAAAAATTGACTAGAAATACGAAGGTGGTTTGGTAGGGGTAGGTTTGGTTGGGTTATTATTGAAAATTATTATAATTCATTCTACAAAAAAATTTACTAAAAATACGAAGGTGGTTTGGTAGGGGTAGGTTTGGTTGGGTTATTATTTCACGTACTGTTTTTATTTTTGACGATACGCATTTAGCGTAAATTTTTTAACATGCCAGTACAACAACAATAAGTGTATACTGTTGGTCCTAAGCCCAAAAAAATGTGAAGGAAAATAAAAGTCAAATTAAACAAATAGTAGGTACATGGGACCCAATTCCGAAATCGCATTTTCGCTGGTGTGACCACACTTCGAATTTCATCCGTTACAGGTAGTCCCTTCCGCAGGTAGCGGGACCGAATTCCGGTGCGTCCGTTGAAATCATGCAAAGGTTACAAGTAAGTCGAAATGATTTTGAGTAACTAATTAACTAATTATTTTTCTCTTATGCCACAAGGAACTTACAGAAGATAATTAACTAATTACTTATATTAGGCTAACAGATATAATCATTTAACATTTTTTAGGTAACAGTTAGCCAAAGAGACAGCATACAAGCAGAATCTGTGGGGCAGTTTGGAAACAATGAATATGAAAATCAAAGAAAATTCAGATTGACTGCTTCTCTCTTTGGTCAGGTTGTTAAGAGAAAAACGTACACACCTTGTCATTCTCTTGTTAAAACTATTCTTAAAAAAACTTATTGTATGACGGAGGCAATGGAGTATGGAATCGTTAAGGAGAAAGTGGCTAAGGGCATTTTTGAACAAGTACAAAATGTTGTGGTGGTCGATTCAGGATTGTGGGTCGATGTTCAACACGGTTTTCTGGGTGCTTCTCCTGATGGTAAATATTTTCAACATAACAAATAATTACCATGTGTTATAAATTCTTTTCATAAATCAGTTGACATACATTTATTAATAAAATATTTTAGGGCTTGTAGGTGATGATCCACTACTTGGAATGAAATGCCTCCACTCTGCTTCAAAACTGAATTTACAAATGAATACAATAAGTGAAATAATTGACCTCATGAAGAACAGAATTTGCCTGGAAAAACACAACAATAAAATTCAACTTAAGCGGAATCACAATTATTATTATCAGGTATGAACATAATATATTCATTCCAAAGAACAAAAACTCACAATCATTCCCACGTAATATTTTCAATCACTTTAATGTACTTACCAATAATAAATATGAAAAATATTAAAAAATAGTGACTGTATCTTGATCTATAATGATGCCGAAATGTAATAGCGTTCAGCTTGAAATAAAAAAATCCGTGGCTGTACTATTAATTTCTAAGCCAGTTCCCCCACAAAAAAAAACAACTTTTGACACAGTGTATAGGGCAAAAAGGTACTTTCATAGATAAAAATACTATGCTTACAGCAAATGTCTATTTAAAATATGTTGTTTTTAGATCCAGGGGCAATTGAATATAACTAATAGGAGCAGATGTTACTTTGTTGTGTATGTCCGCGATAATATAGTTTTATATATAGAGGAAATTGAGATAGATACAAAAATATGGGCCGACAAAATGCTTCCAAAACTCAAGCAATTCTATACAGAATGTATAGCTCCTGAAATAATCACAAATCAAATAGGAAAAGGGCAGAAATGCATTGACCCCCCTTATATCAAGAAAGCAATATCCGAATATAAGATAAAGAAAAGTCTGGCTAGTCAGAATCTAGATGATTGAGGCTTTATTACGGCAAAGATATAGGTGCTGATACTATTCCGTAAGTAAGTTTTTACAAAAATCTAATGACAAGATGGGAAAAGGAGGTTGAAGTGGTGGGCACTTGGATAGTCTATGCGAAAGTGACAGTTGAACGTAGTAGATTGTCACAGAAGAGTTTCCTATGGAACTCCAAGAGCGTACCGCTAAAACATCCGCCATGGACCTACAAGGTCTGTACTGCTAGTATTTATATTATATACAGTTCTGATTATCTAACTAAATAGAAGCCTGATGTAACTGCCCAGCCCACACAGATCCAAATAATTTTCATACAGAAGTGTTTGCTATAACTATTCAGAGACAAAACCTGATGCAACTGTATTTGAAATAATGATACGTTTCACTTTTAGCTAAACGAGACAGCAACATTAGCGCTAGGGAAATTCTATGTTATGGTTGCAGTTGCAGCTTGTTAGTATTCAGACTTTACCATGTATATCATTGTAATGTCGCGGCACGCAATATTGGAGTGCATGACATCGAGTAGAAAGATAAATATAATATAATTGCGCACTAGGTTAAATGTACCTTTGTATCTACAGCACAAACTCTTGTAAGCACTTGATTTCTTAATAACATATTTGTTTACTTCCATTAGTACCTTACTAAAATTTAGATTTGATACGTTTCAAATGCTTTTCGTTCCGTGATTCATAGCCGTGCGCGAGACGCGAATGCGCCAGACATTTTCACCTTCTGCGCCCGCTTTGATCGATATTTCACGACAGACTTATGCTACAACAGGAGACGGAAGAAGAGGAATTTCAAGAAGAGGACATTGGACTACAGGATGCCACAGAAGAGGATGCTGTAGAAGAGGACAATCGAGAAGAGAAATTGCAGCTACAAGAGACCAGAGGAGTGGACATTCTACAGGACGCCCAAGAAGAGGACTTCCCACAGGACGCTTACCAAGAAGTTGGAGAAGAGGACATTCAACTACAGGATGCCCAAGAAGAGGAGATAATAATCATTGGTGAAGAAGACAGCCTAGCAACAGATATGGATGCTGATAATTTGGAAGTGTCTTTACCACAACAGAAAAGTGGAAACGAACCTGGGATAATATCATCAGATGAATATGAACAGTAAGTTCTTTCACACAATGTTTTCTTATTTCCAATTAGCTATTCTCAAATTAACCTCTTGAAATTGATTTTGAAAACAGTTGATTTTAAAAATAATAAAATAATGTTTTTTTTTTAGAATTATGTCACATCAGTTGGAATGTGAAATAGAACCTAAGCCTGAAAATCCTGTTACAGGAAATAGGATTGTAGAGCTAGGCTATGTGTTAGATTGGGCCACTTCAACTACAGTACAAACACTCCAAAATATGTACATTGGGCATGCTCAGTATTAAAGAAGAACGCAGACGGGGCAATGGATTGACTAGTAGAGTAGTCTTTAAATGTTCAATGTGTTCGAGAGAATATGAATGCCACACAGAAAATCCAAATAGAAAAAAATCTGTAGTAAATACTGGAGTAGTATGGGGAACTTTGGCTGTGGGGTCCACATACTCGCATATGACAGAAATGTTGGCATGCATGGATATACCTACTATGAGCTCCAACTTATATTACAATATTGAAAATGAACTAGGAAAGGTAAATACAATTTTAAACACAAATAGATAAAACATGTACGATTTTTGCTATGTAACATATGAGATTATCATGTTCAAAATCGTTTTAGGAATGGGAAGCCTCTCTTGTAAGATCCATGGAAAGGGCTGGTATGGAAGAAAAAGAGAGGGCTACAGAAAATGGACAACTTTGTTTAGATGGCACACCTTGGATCACAGTCTATGTGGATGGTTCTTGGAGTAAACGATCCTATAGCACAAACTATAATGCACTATCTGATATGGTAGCTATAATTGGAAAATATACGGGCCAAGTACTATTTATAGCGGTAAGAAATAAGTTTTGTGCTATATGTGCCAGTGCTTCCAAAGGCAATGTAGTTGTAAAAAAACACATCTGCTACAAAAATTGGGATAAATCCGCTCCTGCAATGGAAGCTGATATGGTTGTGGAAGGTTTTAACTACAGTGAAAAAATGCATGGAGTTAGGTATACTAAATTTATAGCAGACGGTGACTCCAGTGTATACAAGAATATTATAGAAAAAGTCAGTTATGGAAGTGACGTTAGAAAAATTGAATGTACAAATCACGTCTTGAAAAATTATGAAAAACGCCTCAGGGATATCAAAAAGGATACCAGTATTGCACTAGCAAGAAGAAAACTAATTACTATGAAAAAAATTGAAGTCTTGATGAAACGAGCAAAAACTTCAGTATATGAACATTCCAAACATTGATCTCTTGAAACAAGATTTAAGAAATGGGCTACACCACGTATTTGGAAATCACTTATCTTGTCGTCCTGGTACGTGCAATTCAGTTAAAGACATTACTGACAATATGATTCCACAGCTGCAGTCAATATCTATATTTAATCACCTGAATGGTAAATAATTTTTTTGTTTTTATATATTACATTGTTATTCATATTATGTATTTATTTTAGGAGCACTGGACCTTCTTGCAAGAAAATCACACCTGCTGATAGAAAACCAAAACAATAATACAGCAGAGAGGTTCATGAATATTGTAGCAAGATTTAATGAAGGAAAGAGATTAAATCTTGTACAAAGGGGGTCATATCAAAGAAGAGTCCAACTGTCAGGTCTGAGGCATAATGCACATATTGGGTGGCACACAAGTCCCTACAAAAATGTGACTGGATGCTCCCTTGGCCAACATTTCAAAAAATTTCTCTCCCAAGAGGCACATGCTCATGAAAAGAAAAAGTGTCGCAAAACACTTTTTCATACTACCACAACTGAACCATCAGGCGAATAACAACCACTGAAAAAGAGAAAAATGACCGCAAATGTAGATTATGGACCAAATGCTGATTAACCTGAAAACCCAAAAATGATTAAACAAGAAGTAGTTGAAATCATGCAAAGGTTACAAGAAAGTCGAAATGATTTTGAGTAACTAATTAACTAATTACTTATATTAGGCTAACAGATATAATAATTTAACATTTTTTAGGTAACAGTTAGCCAAAGAGACAGCATACAAGCAGAATCTGTGGGGCAGTTTGGAAACAATGAATATGAAAATCAAAGAAAATTCAGACTGACTGCTTCTCTCTTTGGACAGGTTGTAAAGAGAAAAGCAAACACACCTTGTCATTCTCTTGTTAAAACTATTCTTAAAAAAACTTATTGTATGACGGAGGCAATGGAGTATGGAATCGTTAAAGAGAAAGTGGCTAAGGGCATTTTTGAACAAGTACAAAATGTTGTGGTGGTCGATTCAGGATTGTGGGTCGATGTTCAACGCGGTTTTCTGGGTGCTTCTCCTGATGGTAAATATTTTTAACATAACAAATAATTACCATGTGTTATAAATTCTTTTCATAAATCAGATGACATACATTTATTGATAAAATATTTTAGGGCTTGTAGGTGATGATGCACTACTTGAAATAAAATGCCTCCACTCTGCATCAAAACTGAATTTACAAATGAATACAAAAGTGAAATAATTGACCTCATGAAGAACAAAATTTGCCTAGAAAAACACAACAATAAAATTCAACTTAAGCGGAATCACAATTATTATTATCAGGTATGAACATAATATATTCATTCCAAAGAACAAAAACTCACAATCATTCCCACGTAATATTTTCAATCACTTTAATGTACTTACCAATAATAAATATGAAAAATATTAAAAAATAGTGACTGTATCTTGATCTATAATGATGCCGAAATGTAATAGCGTTCAGCTTGAAATAAAAAAAATCCGTGGCTGTACTATCAATTTCTAAGCCAGTTCCCCCACAAAAAAAAACAACTTTTGACACAGTGTATAGGGCAAAAAGGCACTTTCATAGATAAAAATACTATGCTTACAGCAAATGTCTATTTAAAATATGTTGTTTTTAGATCCAGGGGCAATTGAATATAACTAATAGGAGCAGATGTTACTTTGTTGTGTATGTCCGCGATAATATAGATCTATATATAGAGGAAATTGAGATAGATAGAAAAATATGGGCCGACAAAATGCTTCCAAAACTCAAGCAATTCTATACAGAATGTATAGCTCCTGAGATAATCAGAAATCAAATAGGAAAAGGGCAGAAATGCATTGACCCCCCGAATATAAGATAAAGGAAAGTCTGGCTAGACAGAATCCAGATGATTGAGGCTTTATTACGGCAAAGATATAGGTACTGATACTATTCCGTAAGTAAGTTTTTACAAAAATCTAATGACAAGATGGAAAAAGGAGGTTGAAGTGGTGGGCACTTGGATAGTCTATGCGAAAGTGACAGTTGAACGTAGTAGATTGTCACAGAAGAGTTTCGTATGGAACTCCAAGAGCGTACCGCTAAAACATCCGCCATGGACCTACAAGGTCTGTACTGCTAGTATTTATATTATATACAGTTCTGATTATCTAACTAAATAGAAGCCTGATGTAACTGCCCAGCCCACACAGATCCAAATAATTTTCATACAGAAGTGTTTGCTATAACTATTCAGTAAGTAAAAAAATGGCAACACCTATTTACCAGAAACATCTAATTTTTCTATTCCATTTACAGTTCTGATTATCTAACTAAATAGAAGTCTGATGTAACTGCTGCAAGTCAGGGGTGCCAACTGTTTTGAGCTGTCCAAATCACAACACATTATAACAATGCAAGTAGAAGGGCTAGGAGAGTTCAACGACCACTATAGGGAAAACAGTGTGTTAGAGAGAGAGAGAGAAAGAGAGAGAGAGAGTCATGGAGGCAATAAGTGTGAGAGAGAAAGCCGCCGCCATTTTTTGTCGCGCAGTCCTCCGAAATTGACTTCGCGCGCCATCTACGTACCACGAGACGTCTGACCGTCATTTTTTATTTATTACTTTCATTACTTATTTTAAATTGACTTTTTAAATTGTTCGAACGGGGACGCGAACCAGCGACCAACGCGTCAACAACAGTTCACCTAACAAACCCTGCCATGAGCTCTCATATATATATCAAGCGAAGAAACGT
The DNA here is from genome assembly GCA_949126875.1 of Lochmaea capreae. Taxonomy (NCBI): domain Eukaryota; kingdom Metazoa; phylum Arthropoda; class Insecta; order Coleoptera; family Chrysomelidae; genus Lochmaea; species Lochmaea capreae. The sequence goes on from OX421411.1 coordinate 19,731,200, forward strand.
ATTACATGCCGCAATAAGTATGACGATGAAGGTGGTAGTTAGACAGAGAACGCATTCGCATCGATAGATCCCGTAGGATGATAGCCGGCCGCGCGCACACCGTACGCTAGGCACCTCACAGACGGAGCGCTGGAATTATTCACAGATAACATACTTAGAATTATTAACGGTGCGATATACCAGGTTGGTTAAAAGTAACTCTTTGAAAGAAAAACTTCAATCAAACTAGTGCTCAATTACAAATTATAAATTTCAGTACGATAGAAATTGTAAACTTATATGCGAAAGGTTCATACTAAAAGTAATTGGAAAATTAATTTTGTTACTAGCATTTAACTTTTTAAAAAAAATTATTTGTGTTTTCTACAAGATATAAAATAAAATATGTAAAGAAAATATTATTAAAAAAAAATATTCAAGATTAGTTACTTTCTTAATTAACAAGTATATTGTAGCTTTTAATTTTTATCATCGAGTTTTTGTCAAGCGATTCACTGACGGAAGCTGGTAATTGAAGGGGTCAGAAGCAAAAGGGTTCAAGTGACATTTTTAAAAAAAATGAGATAAGTACATATTTGTGTACTAGAAACTATAAATTTGTTGGTAGTAAAACGACTCAAGCGTTTTTCTGTACTTAGGTGACATCTATTGGTCGGTAGAAAAACCATGTTTTGAAATAGGTACTCTACGTTAGCTGCAAACAGGTTCAAGTGCACTTAAACCCGTTTGCCAGAAATCAGTTACTTAATATTCAGTAATTTGCAAGTTAGCACGTGGATATCTAAGTGTGATATTTTTTGTTTTACATCGTTATTTTGTGCATCTGATGTAGTGAAATGAATGAAGACAGAGAGGCTAAAGGTAAGGTTTGAAGTTTGTGGACTAGTAATAATATTTTTAAGGTTTACAAAATATCTTGCAAATATAACCTAAAATACATTTTTTTATGAAATTTTCAGCTGGATGCAGCCATCACCATCTAAGTTCTAGTGAGTCAGATCCATACCAAACGGATGAGGATAGTGTTTACAATCCAGATATTGAAAATATTAATGAACATAGATTAAAGACAAACTTAGAAAGCCCGCAGAATACTGGTGATGCCTCTAGTAGCACAGATAATGAAGTTCATAGTATGTAAAACCATTGGGCTAATTAAACTTACTTATCGTTCTACATAAATGCATATGTTTAAAATAAAATAACGATTATTTTTAGATACTCCTAAACGAACGCGAAAGAGAAGACGAAATCCTGATGAGTGGAAAAGGGAAAAAAATAAAAAATGTAGGGCGAGTGGGTTGGAGTATAAGACCAGTAAAGGAAAAACAATCAAGAAAAAGGAGTTGCAACCATTTGACCATAGATGCAGATATCAATGCAACGAAATATCAGAAGCAGACAGACAAAACTTATTTAGAAAATTTTATGCTTTGAAATCTTATGATTTGCAAAGCAGTTTTATCGGATCATGCATAACAAAAATTGAACCACACCGTACAAAACGTCAGGCTACTTCCCATAAACAATTCACGTCCATAATTAAACTAATGGGTTTACGAGTATGCAAGGCTTTTATCCTAAAAACGCTAGTTATAAGCACGAGAAGATTCTTAACAGTTTGTAATAAGAAGACCAGTGATGGCTTTGTTGAAACAGATAAACGCGGTAAGCATCAGCCTCCAAATAAAATTGATAATGTTGTCCGGAATGATGTTATTAAACACATAAAAAAAATTCCTCGATATAAAAGTCACTACTCAAGAGCTGATAACATCGGTTGTAGATACCTGCCACAACATTTAAATATAAACAAATTGTACGAACTTTACACAGAATGGTGTACAGAAAATCAGAAACCAATGGTAAAAAAATCATACTACAGACATATTTTCTGTACAGAATTTAACTTAAAATTTCATAAGCCACATTCCGATACCTGCCATATATGTGATAAGTTGAACAATTTGATACGATATAGCACCGATGATGACATTAAGAAAAAGAGCGAACGTGACCTGGAAGTACACCAAAAAAAAGTAGACAGTGTAACAATATCTAAAAAAAACGATGAGGAGTATGGTAAAAACAATCCAGATAAAGTAAGAGTAGTATGCTTTGATTTGCAAAAAACCCTGCCTACACCAGTATTAACCACAAACAAGGTATATTACTTACGACAACTTTGGACATACAATTTTTGTATCTCTGACATTGTTTCTGGTAAATCTAACATGTATATTTGGAATGAGACCATCGCATCAAGAGGCTCCAAGGAAATTGGTTCTGCCCTATTAAAGGTAAGATATTAACAAAAACTATAATTTTTTTGATTATACCGCATTTATTTTTTTCAGTATATCAAAGGATTACCGGAAAGTGTGGAACATCTTATCTGCTATAGTGATTCCTGCGGTGGGCAAAATAAAAACAAAAATATTGCAAAGCTTTTTATGTTTTTAGTGCAAAGCACCAGTGTCAAAACTATAGACCACAAGTTTTTTCAGCCTGGGCACTCCTACATGGAGTGTGATCGAGCATTTGGGCTCATTGAAAAACAGAAGAAACGGTCTATTAATGTTTTTATTCCTGACCATTGGACAGATGTGATTCGAAAAACATCGAAAAATTTTAACATCATCAACATGACACCTGCTGACTTTGTTTCTTTTGACTATTTGGATAGCATAATAATGGATCCAAAAAAGCAGGAAGATAAAAAAATCTCGTTAAAGTGGCATGACATGGTATGGTTTCGTTACCGAAAGGAAGACTTTTTTTCGTTTTCATTTAAACACTCCAGACATGCAGATTGGCCTTTTACTCAAACACAAAAGTGTTCCACTCTACAGAAAGGAAGACCAAATTTGAAAATATCTGCTCTAAATAAAAATTTATATGGCGGCAGCCTGCCCATAACGGATATAAAGTGGAATAATTTAAATGAACTTTTACCTTTTGTACCTCCTATTTATCATGAATATTATAGGACTCTACCACATGCAAATAAAGAGACTATTAAAAAATTGAAAGACCCGCCAAAGAAAAGTAAACAAGCAGAAACTGACGATACCGTTACTCCAGATGGTGATATTGATTTCGACACCTCAAGGGTCGAATTAGAATCCGATTATGATGAATAAAACATACCTATTTAGGATTGGGCAGCTTATTTTTTATATTTTTTGTTAATTATATTGAGGTTTTTGTTTTTATTTTAGAGCAATAAATAAAAAATTTTGTCTAAACTGAAACAAGTACATTTTTTTAATTTTTTTTTTGGTGGAAAAAGGGTTTAAGTTCCTCATATTTACAAAAATATTATGTTTATTATGTTTTGAAATAATAAGATTAAATTTTGGGTATATTACAATACTGTTGAAAAAAACACTCTTTTGCTTTTGGTACTCTGGATTTTATAAGGAGGTGTTAACTTTAGAAGGCATTTTCTCCAGTTTTATAAATTTGCACTTGAACCCTTTTGCTTCTGACCCCTTCAATTGGTCTCCATCGAACCAATTGAATTGATACTGGTTGTCTTCTAACGTCCATCCATTATAATCAGACTTTAAAATACCAAGCATCTTTAAGTGCGCATTATTCCAGACACTAGCGGTGTAATTTGCTCTCGATGATTATCTACCCAAAGAAGTGGGCTCCTTAATTCAGATTTTTCAAAGTTCTTCCGGCAATTTAATAGCAGTCAATAACGATGCTCGTAAATAATATGTAGCAGATTTTCCCGGTTTGCGAATACTTGAGGAAACTAATTTAATCATACCTAAGAATTCTTAAATAAACACAATGTTTCAAAACAATCGTGGAAAAATATATGTATGTTATAATATGACAACTGTTCAGAAAAGCGGGCAAATAAAATTTTTAGTATGTAGCGGATAGTACAAACGCGCCCATATACAGGGTGGCTCGAAAGTATCTTTGTTTTAACATATACAGAGTACAGTGGGGAAAATGTCACATGTCAAACGTCACATGTGACATGCCAAAGGGGCATTAATATTGTTCAACATATACAGAGTGTAGCGGATAGTACAAACGCGCCGGGTTGTTCGAAAGTATCTTTGGTTGAACATATACAGAGTATAGCGGAGAAAATGTCACATGTCAAACGTTACATGTGACGTGCCGTAGGGGCGTGAATATCGTTTAGCATAACGATTAATAAATCGTAGTTTTGTATGGGGGTATGTCAAAAGGACCTTAACGAACGTGTATCGAAAGTATCTTTGAATGAATTGTAGGTCGACTTTAGTAAACGACGTTTGAAAAGCCTTAACGTCTAGTATATACGTGAATCGCCCATATACAGGGCGGATCGGAAGTATCTGTGGCAGGTATTCAGGTTGACTTTAGCAAGCGCCAACTCGTTCGAAGTTCATAAGATGAGAAATAAGGCATCACTTCTGCATGATAACACCGAGCTGTGGGTAGATAACGTCGAGTCAGTCCTTATCAGTAAAGCCGTGAAATGTAATATTTTTATTCTTTGAAGTCCTTATCAGAAATGGTGAGATAATTTTATTCTTTCAACATATACAGAGTGTAGCAAAAATTAAAGCGAAAAATCAGTGTTCGTTGAAAAGGCCATAACGTACGTCTCACGCACGTGATACGTTGACCGTCGTGCCATGGCAGTGCTAATATGTCTTCAGAAGAGTACATACATCGAATTGAAGAGCATATCCAGAACATTAGTAAATTAAATAAAGACGTTGCTTTTTATGAAGACAAAAGTAGGGTTATGAAACAAATGGAGAAACTTAGTTTATCTGGTGGGGAAAAGAAAGAAGTAAGTCAGACGTGGAGCAGTCCTCGCTGGATGTCTGGTCTGTAGACATTTACCGCGCATTACTTATCCATTCGTATTCAACCATGTTCAATAGAACAGAAGAGGATATGAAAAATGAAATTAATAATGTTTTGGCATGTCATGTGTAATATTAGCATCTGTCTTTGTTTTAATTTTGAAAATTATTTTAAAAATTGTAAGACGAAAATTTGAATCTTCATATGATATAAAATTTGATAAGTATACAGAGTGTTTCAATAAAAACCCATCTTTAGAAAAAACTAGGCCCGATAAAAATGTACGTGACATAACACCGGAGTATATGTTTATAACGATGGCTGGAGAATTTAAAAATTATCATTCATATATTATTATTGAACATAACCTATGGAAAATTGATTTAAACTCGAAACTTATCACCAAAAATACTAGATGATTATCTACCTGAAGAAGTGCGCTCCTTAATTCAGATTTTTCAAAGTTATTCCAGCAATTTAATAGCAGTCGAGAACGATGCTCGTAAATACTATGTAGCAGATTTTCCTGATTTGCGAATACTTGAGGAGAGTAATTTAATCATACTTAAAAATTCTCAAATAAACACAATGCTTCAAAGCAATCATGGGAAAATATATGTATTTTATAATACCAGTGTAAGAATATTTTTTTTCACCTCCCTATATAAAAGTATATAAAATTTTAAAATACGAAACATCGGCATTCACAGACACAAAATATAAATGTGTGAGAAACGAATACCCTTAGATAATCTATCGGTCCAATATAAACATGTACAAATAAGATAAGATGTCGTTTATCTAAGAAAGTTGTAAACAGTCTTTATATGAGCCCTCAGGGTTGTTTGAAAGAATTTTAGTTACATTCTTTATTGATGTCTCTTGCAGAAAAGATTAATTTTAAATTATAATAAAGTTACTTGTGTCTGAGTGTGTTCTACTGAATATTGGTGTTTCGAATCGTTTTGGAAATTAAGGTGAGTTTTCTCACTGACTAATTAAGTATTATCCATTAGCATTTGTTTTATGTCACTTATATAATTCTACCTTCGAGGTGTAATGGAAAATAAAGTGATTAGTAATATTATATTGTTCGTTTCGGCGTAGTCCATTGCGGTCAGTGGATGCGTTTGTGTTTGGATTACTGAGGGTGGTCAGTTTTTCCAAGGGTCGTACTGTAGGTGGGCAGTACGGACTAGTTACACTGAGGGTGGTCGGTGTTCTAGTTTTCACACTGCTATGGCACAAGAATGATTGTTTGTTATTCTTGTTACAAGAGTGATTGTTCGTTATTCTTGTGGTTATAGTTAGTGTTGTTGCCCTGTTGTATATCGATCGATAGAGACACTGTAGTGGGCAGTGTCAACGGAATAGAGAATTAATATTTGGTCAGTTCTTTCTTTTGTGGAAAATAAACCAACAAGTTCTTGACATAATCAACTTTATTATTATTATTGTTTTGCTAGTTAAAGATGATTGGAAAAGATAATAATTTCAGTTATTTATCAATATCCATTTTTAATTACTTTCTTTAATAATAAAATACTTTTGGTAGGCTTGATTGCTCATTCGTCTCTTTTTATTTTCAGGTACATCTCATACATATTCGCCTCTGGCCCAATAGTTACTTTATTTCGTTTGATATGAATACCTACTATTTTATTTTTATATTTTGCAGTTAATATATTATTTTTTTTTCTTATTATATAACATATACTTATTTTATTATAGTATCCCTTACAATATTTATCAGAAGTGGGATAGACATAGGCAATTTTATGAGATGACGTACTAGCAAAGTTCAAATTTTGAGATTTTTGTTGAGTTTTATATACAGAGGTATTTTTTTTTCTCTTTTATCCGTAAAAAGGTCACACAGTATAAGAATAACGCAAAATCATGAGTTCTCGACGTCATAAAAGAGCTCTACCATCAACATCGCAAGAAGTAGAACGATTTACTTCACCTCAACGATCTCGTGGTTCTTCACGATCAAGCGACGATACAATGGATGGTTTTACTGCTGCCATGACAAGTTTCTTTGAACGTTCACAACAACAAATGACAGCTACTGCTACTGTTGTTAGAGGTGATGTTGTTCCTATTTACGACCCAGAAAATAGTGATCGACTGACAGTTGCTAATTGGTGTCAAAAAGTAGATGAACTACGCGAAATATATAATTGGTTGGAAGAGGCCACCATTTATTATGCCATGTCAAAATTGAAAGGCTTGGCTGAAGTTTGGTACAAAAGTCAACCTACAATAAAACTTATTATGAGAAAACTGCGTTGCTAAACAATTGCAAGATATTTGGAGCTGATGCCGTGTCCTGCATAATTGGAGGAATATCCGATATTATTGTTAACACAGGTGCTACCGCAGGAAATCATCAGACTCCTGAATCATTATATGGCTACTTAAGTACCTTAAGTTTTTTGCCAACCTCCTCAATATCCAATAAACCATTTTTAAAACACAACCCACAACCAAAACACCGACAATTCACAAGACCTTCGAACAAGACATTTCCTTATCAACGATCAAATAATATCACTTGCTACAGGTGGAATAAACCTGGGCACACCGTCAACGTTTGTCCACAGTCCGATAAGAGGAAGTGTAATTTTTGCAAACGAAGTGGACACTTGGAGGAAGATTGTTTTTCAAAGAATAAACCACAGAAAATAAAACCGACCATCTGACTAGTAACCGAGACAACAAATAAAAAATTTCATAAAAATATTCTGATTAATGACATTTCATCTTTAGCGTACATTGATTTGGGTAGTTCATGTAGTACTATTCGTGTAGCCGAGGCGGAACAAATTGGTTTACCTATTGACAAAACTTGCACTACTATACTTCATGGTTATGGTAATGGAAGGATTTCTACATTAGGAGTTGTTGATTTTACTCTCACCATAGATGAAGTAAAAGAAGGAATTACCGCCTATGTGGTACCCAATTCGGCTCAAGATGTCCCAATTTTATTAGGAAGAAACTTCACGGAGAAACTCTACATATTGGTAATTAAAGATGACATGTCACTACAATTTTTCAAACGCTCACAAGAATCAGAATCACCCGAAATAGAAACCAGTAACAGAAAATCCAAAATAATTCTACGCATTGCTGAAGATTTCACAGTGTTGCCAAACCACTGTGGAAATGTACCCGTAAATGGTGATGGTTTCGAGGGAGATGCATTTGTCGAAGCCAGCATCAGGTCTCCAGAAAATATCGACTATTGCATTCCTCATACTGTACTATCCCTAAAGAAAAATGTTTGCTCAGTGATACCATGTATCAATTTAGCAGACAGAGGTATTACTTTGAAGAAAGGTACCATTTTTGCAAGAGCATGGCCTTGCATCGAAGAAGTAGAAGAACCTTTTGAGAAAATAATGTCAATTGAAGGAAAGGAAGTATCACCCTTGCCATTAGAAGATGTTCAGGTCGGCCCAATCGACGATGAACATAAACATCGACTATTTAATCTTTTAAATGAGTTTCGAGATTGTTTTGCTCTGGATACAAGTGAGCTTGGTTGTGCAAGATCACTATGGCAATCACTTTAAATAACAACAAACCATTCACTTACCGACCATACAGGATGTCAAAATCTGAGCAAAACGTTGTCAAAGATATTGTAGACGACTGACTACTGAATAGAATAATACGCGAGTCCGACTCACAATATGCTTCTCCTGTGTTATTGGTTAAAAAGAAAAATGGAGAACAAAGACTTTGTGTGGATTACCGAAAACTGAACTCATTTACTGTGAAAGATAATCATCCCTTACCACGGATAGACGATCAAATAGATAAACTACAGAGAGGAAATTATTTTATAAGCCTAGATTTGAGATCAGGATATCACCAAGTACCAATTGAAGAGTCTTCAAAAAAATATACTGCCTTCGTAACTGCTGAAGGTCAATATGAATATAATAAAGTTCCTTTTGGATTGTCTAATGCTCCAAGAGTATTCCAAAGGTTGATGACCAAAGTCATCAAACCTATCAGAGAAGAGTCTGCGTTATATTTAGATGATGTTCTTTTATTTGGGCGAACAATAGAAGAAACCTTGGACGTTTTTAGAAGAGCATTGGAAATTTTTAGAAATGAAGGACTAACACTAAACTTAAAGAAATGCACTTTTCTAAAAACATCGGTAGTTTATCTTGGTTTCGAAATAGAAAAAGGAACGGTTAAACCTGGTAGTGAGAAAATTAAAGCTCTTGAAAATTTTCCGACTCAAGATCCGTTCACAACATTCGCCAGTTTTTGGGACTCACAGGTTATTTTCGTCACTTTGTAAAAGGATATGCTCTAATAACTAGACCATTAACAAACTTAATAAAAAAATCGTTAAAATGGAAATGGGGCGATGAAGAAGAGCAAGCATTATCCGATCAAGGTAGTTGCTTCACTTAAAAACATTTTAAGTCATTTTGTAAACAAAACAACATACGACATATTGTTAATGCAGTAGCAACACCCAGAGCGAATGGACAGGTAGAACGATTAAATCGTACAATACTGTCGGCACTGTTACCATCTGTTCCGGAAGAGGAGTTATGGGATCAATATGTTCGATCTGTACAATTTTCAATAAACAATGTACCTAATAAGTCTACGGGTAAAACACCTAGCCAACTACTGTTTGGTTATATACCACGTGGTGGAAATGACTCTTTACTAAAAGATGAAATACAACAAATTCCACAAATAATTGAAGATTTAATCGACATCCGACAAGAAGCCTCCAATAAGATGATTTCAGCACAAATGAAACAAAAGACCAATTTTGATAGAAAACGAAAAAAAGCCAAACTATACAAAGGAGGTGATTTAGAAGTTATCATGAAACAAACGCCAGCAACTGGAACAAGGCGTATACTAGCACCAGATTACTCGGGTCCAATGGTCATTAAAAAAGTATTACCAAATGACCGATACATGGTTAAAGATATGGCCGGATCACATCGCACATTAAGATCATCCAAATATGAGAAGACGATTGCTGTAGATCGCATAACAGCGTGGTGTCCAGCAGGAGGGGTTTCTGATGACACTGGAAGTGAAAGCGATGGAGATGGAGTTGTTCTCTCTTCTTCTGGAGAAGAGGAGGCAGTACTGGAGTAGGACATGTATCTCGAGGCGAGATCTTTGCAGGATGGCAGACTGTAAAAATATTTTTTTTTACCTCCCTATAAAAAAGTATATAAAATTTTAAAATACGAAACATCGGCATTCACAGGCACAAAATATAAATGTGTGAAAAACGAATACCCTTAGATAATCTATCGGTCCAATATAAACATGTACAAATAAGATAAGATATCGTTTATCTAAGAAAGTTGTAAACAGTCTTTATATGAGCCCTAAGGGTTGTTTGAAAGAATTTTAGTTACATTCTTTATTGAAGTCTCTTACAGAAAAGATTAATTTTAAATTATAATAAAGCTACTTGTGTCTGAGTGTGTTCTACTGAATATTGGTGTTTCGAATCGTTTTGGAAATTAAGGTGAGTTTTCTCACTGAGTAATTAAGTATTATCCATTAGCATTTGTTTTATTCCACTTATATAATTTTGTCCACGACTATTTGATAATTTTTACATTTTACGTGTGTTTCTTCAAGTATAATGACGTACATTATGCACCCGTGGATAATAGGTGTGGATAATGGGTGTGGATAATGAAAAGGTCACATGACATATATAGAAGATTACATACAAATGACATAATATATTAAATAAAAATTTTCGCCGCGACGAGGATTCGATCCTACGTCTAAAATTCCTCACTTCGCCAGGTCAGAGCCGTTAACCATTAGGCTATTAAGATCTATGTACTAGATTATCAAGCTGTTGTATATATACGAGTAGATTGTTTTATATGCAGTTTTTTATCTAGTGTGTATGATGTATGTCAAAAGCAAAAGTGACATTTTAAATAATTTATTGCAAGAATTTCAATAACTATACTGTTGTTAAATTGATATTACTAGAATATTTAATATGGAAAGTGAATCAGACAGTGAATTAAATGTTACCCCGCCAAACATAAGAGAAGCTGCTCAAATAGTCTCTTTAAATCTATTGCCGGAGAAATCCAGAAAACTATATATCAACTATATTATCAACTGCACAATACCGTATTAGCTCGCCCCAATTTAATAAAGGATCTTGGTGTTTACTTTGACTCCAAACTAACTTTTGTCGCACATTTTGAAAAACTCTCTGCAGCCTCATACAAAATGCTTGGTTTTGTAATTAGAAACATGAAATTGTTTAAAAGTTTTTCTACTATGTTCTTGTTATTTTCGACATTTGTAAGATCCAAGCTTGAATATGGAAATGTAATTTGGAGTCCTATATATAATAATCACATAACGTTACTGGAACGTATTCAAAGACGTTTTTTCAAATCAGCTTGCTTTATGATAGATGGTGTTTATCCTGCAAGAGGTATCGATCAGGAATACTTTTATGACCGTTTTCACGCACAGAGCCTAATTAAAAGACGAGTAATGCAATCTGTAATATTTTTGTTTAAAATTATTAATTATAAGGTGGACTGCATTTATATTAATAATTTATTATATCTTCGTGTTCCTAGGGTCAACTCTCGTCAAAACCAATTATTTTATCAGAACAATTACAGGACAAACGTATATAAGTCGTCTCCTCTATACAAGATGATTTACAATTATTCAAATATCGAAACAAAAATAGATATTTTAAACTGTCAATTGTCCACAATTAAATGTGCATTTTTAACTACTTAAATCTAATTCTTATAGTGGGGTTACAACATTATAACTTTGTAAGTTTGTAATTTTGTATATTCATTTCAAAGCTGAAATAGGCATGCTGAACACACACTTTTTTTATGTAGTATTTTGTTATGTAGAACATATTTGTGTTTGTTCACCTTATCCTGGAATTGGGCGTGTCCCGTTGGATATTGTATTGAAAATAAATAAATAAAGCCTATGATTCTTTCCTCAATTGGAAAAAAGAGGAAAAAATAAATTCATTTTCTGAATCTATGCTACTGGTATATTTTACAAAACTTTCTAAAACATATAAATCATCGACACTCTGGACTTATTACTCCATGCTTAAAAGTACAATTAGTATTCATCAGGGAATAAATATCGAAGAATATAAAAAACTACAAGCGTTACTAAAACGCAAAAGCGAAGGATTTCGACCTAAGAAGGCAAAAAATTTTTCACCCGAGAATGTTAACGATTTTATTACAAAAGCGCCGGACGAGAAATACCTTGCAACAAAAGTGAGTATTATTATCATGATATATACCTACATAATTTATGAAATAGCACAATATGGAAATACCTATATTTTTTCTTTTTTCTTTTTTCAAGGTGGCTTTAATGATGGGAGTAATGGGCTCCTGTCGAGCTAATGAGATGTACTCCATGAAAATAACTGATTTGGAAGATTTAAGATCAACTTTTTTGGTAAACGTACCTAATACCAAGACCAACGTAACCAGAAAATTCACAGTAAGCGACCACTTTTATGAAATCTGCAAAAAATATATAAATACTCGGCCAGTTCACTGCACAAGGGATGAATTTTTCCTTAATTTCCAAAACGGTAAATGCTCTACTCAAAGAATTGGCATCAATAAATTCACGAAAATGGGAAAAGGCATTGCCGTTTTTTTAAAAATACCAAATACAGAAATGTTTTCAAGTCAGCAACTTTGCTGGTCGATGCTGGTGGGGATATAACGGCATTGAAACGACAGCAGTAGCTGAAGGGTACATTGAGGAGTCATTAAAAAATAAAATGGAAACAGCCCGAAAAATATCTGATGCGATATTACCAAAGAATAAGGGCAGTTCATCGGATGCAACCATCGAACACCACAATAAAAATGTTATTTCCACCATAATTACATCTACAGTTCCGGTTATCAATTTTACAAATTGCACAAATGTAACTGTAAACATAAATAATTAAATATATATTCTGTTCAATAACATAAGAAGTAATTATTAGTAATTAGTAGTTTTCTGTAATAAAAGTATAGTGTTTTAGTTTGACAAAAAAACTTATACCTATACAGGTAATTCATAGTCGTGGACAAAATGTAGTATTCTACTCGCATATAATGGCTATTATTCACTCAGGTGTTTATGTCACTCGCCTGCGGCTCGCGACATAAACGCACCATTCGTGAATAATAGCCTTCATTATATGCTTGTTGAATAATATACTATTACCTACGAGGTGTAATGGAAAATAAAGTGATTAGTAATATTATATTGTTCGTTTCGGCGTAGTCCATTGCGGTCAGTGGATGCGTTTGTGTTTGGATTACTGAGGGTGGTCAGTTTTTCCGGACGCACCGGAATTCGGTCCCGCTACCTGCGGAAGGAACTACCTGTAACGGATTAAATTCGAAGTGTGGTCACATCAGCGAAAATGCGATTTCGGAATTGGGTCCCATGTACCTACTATTTGTTTAATTTGACTTTCATTTTCCTTCACATTTTTTTATGCTTAGGACCAACAGTACATTCTTATTGTTGTTGTACTGGCATGTTCAAAAATTTACGCTAAATGCGTATCGTCAAAAATAAAAACAGTACGTGAAATAATAACCCAACCAAACACCTACCCCTACCAAACCACCTTCCTATTTTTAGTCAATTTTTTTGTAGAATGAATTATAATAATTTTCAATAATAACCCAACCAAACCTACCCCTACCAAACCACCTTCGTATTTCTAGTCAATTTTTGAAGAATAAATTATAATAATTTTCAATAACAACCCAACCAAACCTACCCCTACCAAACCACCTTTAATACCCACATGAAATCTACCTGCTTCCACAGCGGACCGAATTACGAAATCACCCTTTCGGATTTGGACAATGTCCCTGTGAGCAGGTAGCCCTTTTGCTAGGTACCCGGACCGAATTCCGAAACACCGGTTTTTCCAAGGGTCGTACTGTAGGTGGGCAGTACGGACTAGTTACACTGAGGGTGATCGGTGTTCTAGTTTTCACACTGCTATGGCACAAGAATGATTGTTTGTTATTCTTGTTACAAGAGTGATTGTTCGTTATTCTTGTGGTTATAGTTAGTGTTGTTGCCCTGTTGTATATCGATCGATAGAGACACTGTAGGTGGGCAATGTCAACGGAATGGAGAAATATTTGGTCAGTTCTTTCTTTTGTGGAAAATAAACCAACAAGTTCTTGACATAATCAACTTTATTATTATTATTGTTTTGCTAGTTAAGGATGATTGGAAAATATAATAATTTCAGTTATTTATCAATATCCATTTTTAATTACTTTCTTTAATAATAAAATATTTTTGGTAGGCTTGATTGCTCATTCGTCTCTTTTTATTTTCAGGTACAACATCTCATACATATTCGCCTCTGGCCCAATAGTTACTTTATTTCGTTTGATATGAATACCTATTATTTTTTTTAACATTTTGCAGTTAATATATTTTTTTTTCCTTATTATACAGGGTGTCCCATAACTAATGGACAATATAAGAACTGTAGAAAGGGATGATAAAAATAAGTCGTTTGATACAAACATGCACCAGTAAAATGTTAATAGTAAGCGAGATATGGGGCGTTAAAGTTGACAAAATATTTTTGAAAATTCGTAATATTTAGAAAACAACTGAATGTATTGGTCTCAAAATTGGTACACTATGGTTTTTAATGGTAATAAGCATGATATTGCCTTAATTTTTAATAATACTTCTAGATGGTGCTGGTTACACAGTTAAAATTTGATAGATTAGCGGTATTTTTTTCCCCCCGTATAATGTGCACTTTATTACAAAATAATAAAAACTGCATTATTTTGAAACAAAAAAGGTATACTTGTTCAATTCCCATATTTTAAGTCGTTTCCAAGATATTGCTATTTTAATATTGCAGTGCATATCATTACACTGCAACTTAATTACTAGAATATTTTAAAGAGGGCTGTGACTATTAAAAGAACTGTCATTAATTTACTAGTTAAAAGCGAAAAGTTGTCATTACTGTGTTTTTAACTTCTGAACTAAAAATACGGCTTTCATTAAAAATGCCTAGAGGCAATGAATTTACAAATAATGAACTAAGGGATATGATTTGTGTTTATGCACAAGTAAATTATAATGCATGTGCTGCAGTTAGACGATACGTGCAGTTATATCCAAACCGAATTGTACCCAGTCGTAAAAAATTTCAAAGATTGTACTCCAATTTAGGTGAAAGCGGCTCTTTTCGTAAGAAAAATTCTGGTGGTCGACCTAAAATAATTACAGCTGATATGGAAGATGAAATTTTAACAAGAATTATAGAAAATCCTGAATTGAGTACTCGGCGCTTGCAGGCAGCTACTGGTGTAAGTAAATCAAGTGTGTCAAGAATTTTACATACAGAAAAATTGTACCCATATCATTTCACGCCTGTACAAAATTTATTACCCAATGACTTACCAAGGAGACTACAATTTTGTCAATCAATGCTCGGTAAGATCAATCAAAATCCAATATTTTTAAAAAAGGTACTGTTTACGGACGAGGCTACATTCACACGCAGAGGAGTATTTAATTGGAGAAATAACCACTATTACTATTTTGCTAATCCTCATCAATACAAAGAAATTCATTTTCAGCATGAGTTTTCAATCAACATCTGGTGTGGAATCATTGGCGATAATTTCATTGGTCCATTTGAACTCCCTAACAGTTTAAATGCGGTAAATTATTTAGAATTTTTGCAAAATGATTTAGGCATTTTACTTGATGAAGTTCCTTTAATTGTAAGGCAGGATATGTGGTTTATGCAGGACGGTGCTCCCCCACATTATCCACTTATAGTCCGGGAGCATTTAAATAACAATTTTCCGCATCGTTGGATTGGACGGGGCAGTGAGTTTCCTTGGCCGCCTCGTTCCCCAGAATTTAATCCTTTGGACTTTTATGTATGGGGATATCTAAAATCGTTAGTCTACAATAGTGAAATTCATAACCAAAACGAACTATTAGCAAAAATTCATGAAGCCGGAAATACTTTAAAAAATGGCAACGCGATGTTTTTTAAAGTAAGACAACATTTACAAAAAAGGTTACGAAAATGTATTGAAGTAAACGGTGGTCACTTTCAACATTTAATGAAATAAATGTAATTATTGTTTTTTTTCTTTTCTTTTTCCAATTAAATTGTATTCTTTGAACAACCAATGTTTTATTTAGGTAATAATTTTTAAATGCCGGCGTGGCAAGCAGTATTAAAATAGCAATATCTTGAAAACGACTTAAAATATGGGAATTGAACAAGTATACCTTTTTTGTTCCAAAATGATGCAGTTTTTATTATTTTGTAATAAAATGCACATTATACAGGGGGAAAAAATACCGCTGATCTAACAAATTTTAACTGTGTAGCCAGCGCCATCTAGAAGTATTATTAAAAATTAAGGCAATATCATGCTTATTACCATTAAAAACCATAGTGTACCAATTTTGAGACCAATACATTTAGTTGTTTTCTAAATATTAGGAATTTTCAAAAATATTTTGTCAACTTTAACGCCCCATATCTCGCTTACTATTAACATTTTACTAGTGCATGTTTGTATCAAACGACTTATTTTTATCACCCCTTTCTACAGTTCTTATATTGTCCATTAGTTATGGGACACCCTGTATAACATATACTTATTTTATTATAGTATCCCTTACACCAGTAGGTAATTATATTGAATATGACAAGAACTTAAAAACTGTTCAGAATAGAGGGCTAATAAAAGATATTTTTCCCGGACTACCGACAGGAGCATTTCAGTACATTAATGGACACGTGTACTTTTTCAAAAACTCCACCCAAATATAATGAATTTACCAAAAAAACTTTTTAATCATCTCTAGATCTTATTAACAAAATAAATTTCTTTTTAATGTGTAATTATTATTTTAAATATTTAAATTGTTTAAAAAAAAAATCACAATCTTAAAACAGGAAGCAGTTTTATAATATAAGTTTTACTTTTTATCAAATCTTACCGGAATTTCAATAACAAAAATAATAATTAACAATTTGATTATTATTTAAAGTTGTGAGAGAACGAAAATTATTTTTGTATAGGGTATGTCACAAATTAAGAAGTCAAAATTAGCATAAATATCGTTTAACATATGTATACATAGTGTAGCGGAGAGTAATAGTGCCGTAGGGGTATTAGCATAAATATCGTTCAACATTATAAAGAGTGTAGCGGATAGTACAAAGAAAATCTATAACGATTAATAAATCATAGTTTTTGTCACAAAGCAGGAAGTTAAGAGTCACAAGTCAAACGTCAAATGTCGAACGTCAAACGTCAGAACGTCACATGTGACGTATAGTGTCGTAAGGGTATTGGCATAAATATCAACATATACAGAGTGTAGCGGAGAGTACAAAGAAAAAATACAATGGTGTACAACACAAAGCTTGATGTACTCCGGCTTTCCTTGGCGCACCCCCCTGTATTTCGCTTACTGGAATTTAAAAAAACTCTACAATTAATTAAATTGTTTTTTCTGAAAAATTATCATATACCCCAGAACTATTATAATCTTAAGATAAGAAGCTTTTAGTCAGAACAGGTATAGCTATAGCCATAACAACATAAACATGATTAGATTAATGTTACTCGATGGTCAGCGGAGGCGCTATAAATAGGTAAACCCATGCCTGAGAGGAGCACTAACCAAACACGTTGTTAAGAAGCATCTAACAAAAATTGCTGAGTGTGTGAAAGTATATAAAACAAAGGTGAGTTAAAATTTCTAACTTATAAATTATGTATTGGAACTTTAAAGAAATTAGAAAACTTGCGTTGGGCACTTTATAAAACATTAATTTTAAATTGACATGTAGGGATGGATTTAAATTCCGAGAAAGGGAGTAGAGTTAAATGAGGTTAAGTTTTAAAAGTACATATGATTAAAACGGGGGCCCTAGTTAATTTTGAACTGATTTTAGGAGAATGTATAGTTTTCGAAATAAAATTAAAAAACTTTTGACCAAAAATGTGTTAAAGTGGCTAAAAGGCCTGTGTCAAAGAGAAACTATTAAATAAATTATTGGTATTTGCAGAAAAAGAGTTGGCATTATTTAAAATTATATCATTGGTAGTGAATATAAATAAATTGAAAAAACTTTTAACAAAACATTCAGCATTTAAAGTGGATACTACATTTGGTAGGGAATTTCTTAAAAAATCTGGAGAAAATGAACGTTCAGACATAAAGTACTACAATACCAAAAATCATGTAATTGATAAATCAACTGATATATTAGAGTGTGTTTATAAGTTTCCAGGTTTTGTGATCTAGGTACTTTATTAGAAATAAAAATGAAAGTAGGGGCGATATTCAACAGTGAGAAAGAATTTGTGACGGAATTAAAAAAATGGGAAGATGAAACAAAAAGTATTTATTACAAAAGAAGTAGTACAAATCTGAAGACCGCAAGAAATAAAGGTGTGCATAGACATATTAATCCCAGTCTGCCCTATCAACTTTTATTTTGTTGCATACATGGTGGAAAAAAAGTTCAAAAACAAACCACAGATAACACTCGCAACACAAGGTAAGATAGTTTAGCTTCTGTATAAACATCTTGCAACAATTTCAGTACTTTTTCTCTTCCCAGGACCTTTCAAAAAAATTGTCCAGCAAATATCAGATTAATTGTTTCTGAAGATGGTAATCATCTAACAATAGCTAATACCAATTTTAATCATAATCATGAAACAACAGAGGTAAGTGTGGGAACTTGTTACAATGTTTAGAATGTAACTTTAAATTTTTACTTTTGTTATAGGCTCTTTACAAACATTTACCACAAAAACGCAAGTTAAACCCAGATGAAAAATATAAGGTTGAGGAATTTCTTAAAGCTGGTGGTAATAAAAAGAAAATAAAACATATAATGGAATGTGAAACAAAGAAAATGATTTTATTAAAAGACTTACGGAATTTGGAATATAGTAGAAAATCTAAAGATAATTCACTAAATACTGTGGTTGACTTGCTCCAGCAGACTTATAGTAAGTATTTATTTGAAGGCTATAAATTTCATGTTTAGGTGTACTTATTAAATATGTGGATTTTTGACTAATATATACTTATTTTTAAATTTGTAATTTAACAATGTATTGCTTTTGGAAAGTTTAAATGTATCTTTAATTTCAGGTGCAGATTGTGAGATTTTGGTGGAAAACAATGTGTTTAAAGGGATTTTCTTCCAAACGGATCAAATGATTTCCTCTATGAAAGCATATCCAGAATTTGTTGCAGTGGATGCCACCTACAAGTTATTAAATATCCGAACACCAGTTTACATAATTTTATGTGAGAATTCAAATGGAGGGTCAGAAATTGTTGCTGTGGCTATACTTGTTTCTGAAGACAAGACAAGTATGGAATGGTTTTTAAATACTTTTAAGGAGAAGAACCCATCTTGGATAAATAATGCCAAAAAGAAAAAAATTGAAATCGAACATTTAAATGCAGATTTACCATATTCATTGCTACATGAAAGTATAAACATAAATTTAATTAGAGAATTTTGCTCCGAAGCCTCTTGGCTCAAAATCACAACAATACTTAGTTGTATGAAAAATATCCCCTGTCCTTGTGCACAGTGTAACTCTACATTAGATGATCGACCAATTATATGTGCATCATGTTTAAAATCATATCATTTATTTTGTGTAGCAAAGAAACAAGTCCCAAAAAAAAGAAATTGGATGTGTAGATATTGTTCAGAGTGAAGATACATACCAACAAGATGTAATTCATTTCTGTAAATTTTATATGTACCTAGTTATTATTCGCTTTTAAATGTTAATAAATTTTTTTTAATACTTTTGTTACATGCATTTTTTTCCTAAAAACCTTTATTCATAAATATTAAGTTTTAAAGCAGAAACAGAAATTCGTTATCATGCAAATATTAAAAAGGAAGATTCAAATTTAGGAAAATCCAGCTTATTTAACTTTATTAAATATTTTCCGACACCTTTTTGGTTCAGATAATAAGTATGTACCTCTATTCGTTTTTGGCACATTTTGTTACTTCAGTAATAATTGCTGATACCTATATTTTAATACTAAAACCTAGCTGCACCATCTTTATAAAAACCTACCAATTTTAATAAGTTTGTCTCGTAATTGTGTATAACCTGTTATAAAATGAAAACTATCCTATAAGTTCTTCATTCATTATTCTGATGTACGAATCAAATATCGCTCTTACTTTCATTTTTATTTCTAATGAGATACCTACCTATAATACATTAATTAGGTATCACACAATAAACAGACATCTATGTTTGCAAAATCCAAAATAATATAAACAAACCAGACAAAAGACAAGCTTTTTTAGGTTATATCATTTGGTCTGTGGGTTATATTATTTGACATATTATTTGAATGCGCGCTTCGATCAACGCACGAGCCGATGTACAAAATAAATTCGTACATCCGATGTACTTCTAGTCACGGCGTAAACAAATTTGTGAGAAACATAGTTGTATAAATATTATGAATATAGTTCAATCTTGCTTTTAATGGTCGATTGTTAGTGCCATTTATCCTGCATGTATACATGTAAACAAGTGCCACTAATATCCATAGTACAGTTTTGAAAAATAAATATTTCTGTGGACGTTTACGCTTTAGAGCTTATGGCAAAGGAATCATTTTATGTAGTAGTACCAGCTAGAATAGTAGAAAAAAAAGTTTAATAAACATGTAAACTTGCTTTTAATTCGAAACAAATATTATCAAAAATTGAATGATTATGACCTGTAGATGATAACGACGAAGAAATTAAATTTCATTATCGTAAGATTGAAAATTTAATCGCGGTTGAGCAGTGATTACCTTCGTGGTATTATGCAATACTCCAAGCTATGAATGTATGTATATGGGATATGGGCTATTAGTAGTATTCGTTTGATAATATTTTTAGAAGAGCTATACAACACTATGGGAATTAATTACATTATTTATTTCAGAAATAATGAGTACTAACAAATCAGAAGAAAATGAAGAAGGAGAAGAAGAAAAAGAAGAAGACGAAATTCTCATCACAATTTTAGTGTTGAAACTTTGAGACAATCGGTTATACTTTTACCAATCAACTAACAAGCAAAATTTGTTTTCTTAAACGAACACATAAATTAACAAAAAATCCTCTTAAACTCGAAAAATAGGTGAAATTTATATTTAATTATGGCCTAGGTGGAAAAATAAAACCCTGTGCGGTATAAGACCAAGAAGGCGGGGGGAGTTGATGGGTAGATATACGGCGACGATTGCATGTAAGGCACTTCTGTACAACACAGGCGTCACACTTCAGTCATTTCTTGCGGCTGGCAAGGAGGAGGAGGTGCAGTATATAATATATAGAGGCCCCTGAAAGTAATGTTTATTAGTATAGTTTAACTAAAGTCAGTGTGAAGACCAATATTTTTAATCCCCTTGAAGGAAAAAGCCGCCCAATGGCGTGCATAAATTTTTTTTATAAATTCGAGTATTCTGAAATAATATTTTTCAAATGTAATTCAAATTAATATAGTGGATTAAAATTAACCTGAAAATGAGAAAAAAAACTCAAAAAAATATAAAATCAAGGGTTCTAAAGACCAAAGATATAAACAACCCAGATATCTCAACGGTGGGGTCAACCATGGCTAATTACCAAGACAATATAAGCCAAAGCAAAGATAAAGAGGTTAAACAAAAATGTGGGGAATGCGAGGAAGACCTTGAAAGTGACACCGAAATCGAAACCGAAAAAAATGTAGGTTGTGATTCGTGTCCTCGATGGTACCATTTGGGATGCACAGAATTTTGTGGACTCTCTTATTCTGACGTTTCTAAGTTTGATTTTACCTGTAAATTTTGTAATGACGACTGATTATTTATAACTTTGATATTTTAAGTTACTACCACTACTAATACTATTTGTTACCAAAGAATGTTGCCAAATAATTTGTTTATTTTTAAGTTATTTTCTTGTTCTATTTGTTAACCTTTTTTTTATTTTATCATTTTAGCACTGCAGACGGTGTCTTTCTAGATACTAATTATGTGAATTTAGTTCCTTACTTACTAATAAAAACCTTTGGATTTCTATTAAACTGTGTTTTCTGGTTCAATAATCATATATGCTTTATTTTTACATAAAATTTGTTTATTCCAAATAAATAGTTACCTACCTAAATAACTGCATTCAGATTTTATAAAATACGGAACTTCGCGGAATTGACCAATCAGGGTGCGTCCGACTACTGGCAACTACTTGGCCGACCACTAGAAAATAGTGTCCGACTACTGGCAAAATGGTACTTTTTTCATTTAAAAAATAAATAAAAATTAGCAGTAGATTTACAAAACAAGCTGTTATGTTTAACCGAAGGCCAGATAATCAAATACTCCATTGTATATGATTTTACTTTAATTACCAATTTATCGAAAATGTAATTAAACATTAAAGTAAAGATTTGTTATAACTGTCCGACCACTGGCTCATCTACCCTGGTGTGCAGCAAGTAATTTCGTGTTTCGGCGTTTTTGCGGTTTATATTTTAATTAGTGAATATATGAGTTTATATTTATATATTTAATATAACACCACTGGCGATACCATCACAGACCACATATAACGGATACCATGTCGAAACAGGATGATGATCAAATGTAAGTATATATTATACCATATACGTAGTAGTTTACTAACCTCAATTTTTTTGCCGACTTATTAGAACATGAGTATTAGGTACTATTAACCCATCGTAATTAGTTCAGGATGGCTTTCAAACATAAAAGTAAAAGTTATTATTACAGACAAATCAAAAGTCAGTGTAATGAGATGCTTAACCTACTTGATTTAGACGACTTGGGTAAGCAACAAAAACCGGTAATTTCCTTAAAGAAAACTTCGGTTATCAGTGATGATGGAAACCACATACCAAAAACAGCTGTTGATACTGTAAATTTAAATGATGCTGAAGATAACACTGCAACATTCAGCGATAACGAAAATATAGTTAGAGCCGAGAATGTAAGCGATAGTGATTTCGAATCATCAGTTTATGATTCTTCTAGTAATGATAACCAAACTATTAGTGAAAGTATCCCAATTGAAGCTAAAAAGTTTTTGCAGAACTGGGCAATAAGGAATAATATTACCCATACAGCGCTTTCAGAACTTTTAACTTGGTTTTCAACCAGATCTAGCAGATTTGCCGTTGTGTGCTAGAACACTTTTAAAAACTCCAGTTTCAAATAAAATCGTAGCAATGGGTGGTGGAGAATTCTATTATTTTGGACTTGAAGAGCTTTAAAATTATGAGTGGTAGTTTTGAGTTGGATATTGGTGTAGATGGAATACCACTACACAAAAGTACACAGATATCGTTTTGGCCAATAGCTTATAAGGTTGATTCATTTGAAAAATGTGGGCTGGTATTTCCTATTGCTATATATTGTGGTCCCAATAAACCAGTTTTGAATGATTTTTTTCATGAATTCATAAATGAATTTCAAAATCTTCAAAATTTGCGTTGTGTAATTGATGGGAAAACATATCAGGTATCTATTAGATCATTATGTTGTGACACCCCAGCACGTTCATTTATAAAAAACACTAAAGGACATAACGGTTTTTCTTATTTTGACAAGTGTATGGTACATGGTGTATCCAAAGACAGAAGAATGCTCTTCCTTGATTTTAAGGCAAGGTTACGAAGCAACCATAGTTTTATTACAAAAGAAGATACAAATCATCATAGAGGAGAAACTCCTCTCAGTAGACTTAATATTGATTTAGTGAGTGATATTCCTATTGACTATATGCATTCTGTGTGCCTAGGAATTATGCGCAAATTACTTTTTTACTGGATGGATGGAAGTCGGTTATTTAGAATAGTAGGCGATAAACTAGTAAAATTTGAATCTGAAATTAAATCAGTTAAATTACAATGGCCATGTGATTTTATCAGGAAGCCTCGTTCACTTAATGAATTGGAAAGATGGAAAGCAACGAAATATAGGCAGTTTTTATTGTATATTGGACCTGTGATTTTAAAAGATTTGTTGCCATCCCATATTTATTCAAACTTCCTGATATTGAGTTTTGCCATGACTATATTGTTGTCAAGTAAATTGAATGGCTTGTATAATTCTTTTGCCAGTGAATTACTTTTAGGTTTTGTCAAACATGCTATAACAATTTATTATTAACAATTCTGTACATACAATTTACACAGTATGATTCACATAGCAGATGATGCAAAAAAATATGGATCTTTAAATTCTATCAATTGTTTTTATTTTGAAAATTTTTTATACTCTCTAAAAAGAAAGCTGAGGAAATCAAATCATTCTCTGCAACAAATTATCAATAGACTTAAAGAGGAGAATGATGCAACTCATATTTTACATAAAGGAAAAAGTGAACCCTTTGTTCAGAATTCAGTAACCAATTTAGACAAAGTATCCTATGATATTCTTAAAAAATATTGTAAATTCACTTTTTTCAAAAAAGTAGTTTTAAAAAATACAATAATCACAACTAAGGGTGGTGACAATTTTGTCATTTTAACAAATAAAAAAATAGTTGAAGTGAAATTACATTATTGCTTTAAAAAAAGATATACTACTGTAGCTCCTTTTACTGTTTATCCAACAGACTCGACATTACTTTCATGGTTAGAAATCAGTTGTGTTAATTCAAGTATCAAGCAGTTTTCTGTTGAAAGTATTTTATCCAAAGGAATAGTTTTGCAACAAGGTTTACATAAAATATTTATGCCACTGTTACATCTATTGTGATAATTTGTATTTATGAAAAATTGTTTGTAGTGTACCCATGTATAAATAAATATAGATCGAAATTGTCAACTTTTGTACAAAAGTGTGGAATATTCGAAAGTGCTCCTGATTTTATGTTTATGGTAGTTCTGGTTTATTATGATAAAAAAGTTGTTATTCCAATTACTATGTTAATGGAATGTTAGCAATATTTCATCATTAATATGTATAAATCTGCAAAATGCATGTTCATATACACAAATGCCCTAAGATTATCTAAAAGTATATTCTTTAACAATTCTAGGGAGTACATTGTAGCTGAATTTCCAGAAGAAACAAAAAATGGGAATACCCCTATGTCAGTGATCCCATTAAATTGGTTGTTTTATGATGAATTCAAAAATGCTTCATGCTGGTGGCCAAACTGTCTGTCTTCAAATGCAGAATTAAATAAAGCTATAATCAATGGAACTGAATATCAAACAAGTAATGTTACGGTCTCAAAATTCGTAACTCTAAATAGTTCTCAGTATAATCTCGAAATGCTATTTATTGTCTTTAGACCTGCATAGCATGCATGACTTTTGTCTAACATGACAACCCCATCCTTTTGATTTGCGTAGTTGGTAATCGTTAATATTCTTATTTGGTTGCGTCGTTGGTATTTCACTCACTGAGTATTTCTAACTCACCCAGTATATTTTTCTTAAGTAAATGTCTCGCTTGAAACAAATATAATACATCTTACCTTATACCATAACCACCATATTCCATTCATATAGTACCAGGATATGTGATTTCAACCAAACAAGCGAAGTCACTGGTTGAACGGTATTCGCGAAGCGATTTCATTTACAGGTGTTGTATGTAGAACGTACCTTAATTTCAATATTATCAGTTGGCCATACTGTGTAGTTTCGAAGGCGATTGTCGATTCCAACAGGGCAGGCAAGGTCCGGACTAACTCTTTATGGAGTGTCTCGTTATTTCATTTGTGATGAAAATGATATTTAATGAGATATTTCCTGATTAGGAAAGCATTTGTAAGAAATGGTTTGTTTAGTATGAGGTCAAAATGCATCGAGTCATAGACTAAATTTCATTATTCAGAGTTATTTAGGAAACAGGTTTTGTGACTTGTCGCTGATTACGTTCCTGTAAAGTGTAAATATATTCATTTTAATTCTTGTTGTTTTGGTAAGCTCGGACGGAAAAGGTCAACAGGGCTGGTGAGTTACGATCTTATTTCCGATTTCCGTTTAGTTTTTTTTGGGATTTTTGGATCTGGAAGGGAAGGTGGTGTGAAGGAGAGGTCTCCGTTAAAAATACAGTTGACTGGTCCTTGTTGGGGTAATATCACTTTTGAGTGTCCGTTGGTAGATGCGGGATTTCACCCTTCTTGGAAAGAATTCATTCATTGTCTCTGGAAGCAGTCAGTGGAAAAGAAAGGACTGAGAGTTTGGTTTTCATGTCTGATACCGGTAACTAGTTCACGTGGCCATCTTTCACAGAAAAAAATCTCGACTCTGTCGAGGTAAGTTAATTTGGTTTGTATAAATTTCACCATCACGAGAGCTCTTCCCTTTTGATTTACAGATTTTTTTTATTGGTATAAATTTTCAAAATACTTCGGAGCGACGTTGAAGTTCATCTAAGAGGCTTCTCAAAAATTCATGAACGACAGTTGTAGGGCTGTCCCTTTAGGAGGTTAGTCAATCGTGCGAAGGTTGATTCTTTTATCAATCATATCCTCCACCTTTTGCTGCTACTGGTAGTCGCCTAGAGAATATTGTGTCTCCTACCCTTGAAGAAGACATCCCTAGAGGGCTGCAGCTGAAGTCGTAATTTATGGCATGGTATCATCAGAATGCTAGGCTAAGTATTCAATGTCAAGGTAACAGATTAAAGTATTGAATATGACTATTTTGAAGTATTTATTGTAAGAGTAATTCACAATAAGTGTATTTCTTGAACCTTAGGAAAGTGTTGATATCTTAGTTTTCTCTAAGACTAACTGTACGCTTTCAGCAATTGCTTTAAGTTCCTACTCAGTCTAATAATAATGTTAATAACGATTAAGTATTTCAAGTTTTAAAGGAAACGATTGACAAAATAGTGAAGTCTAATGTACATATGTATAGGCACACAAATAGTGTAGTAGTTAAGATGAAACCTTGAGTGTGTTAATTTTTTTTTTTTTTGAGTCATTGGTATACCTTGTTTAAAGATATAACTGTTGAAGTTACTTTTGTGTATAGTATTTAAAGTACAATTTTTATGATAACTAGCCACCAAGCTCCAGCCTAGGTAGCAAATAAACTTCTGATCATCTGAGCCGTTTGCTTTTCTTGTTTGACCTTTTGCACATGCTATAGATACTTTCTGTTTCAGCTGGTAAGGTAATTTCACTATTAATTTTGGGGTTTTGTGGAATTCTATTCCTTTCTTTCTCCTATAGAGCATCCCATAATCATGAAGGTAAGAAAACTTTGATATCTCCATTGTAGCCTGAGTTGCCGAATATAGGACAAGAAGGTATATTGAACCGATATCGCGATACAGGTATGTTCGTTCTTTGTGGGGATTGAGCTACCCGGAGAGTCTTATACACTGACAGGTTTAATAATATCCACAGGGACGTAGCATATTTTTGGCGCCCGAGCATAATTGAACCCAAACGTATTTGAACCCGATCGTGATTGAACCATAACGTAGCTGAACCCTAATGCAGCTGAGCTAATAATAATTTTTTTTTTTTTCTCTCTATGATCAAACCTGAAGTCATTAATTTTAATTAATAATTCAAATTTAAAAGTTGAGGTTAACTTTAAAACTTACACAGTGCATAACATTGTAGTACACACGAAAAGATTCTATATATTTTTCCTTATCTGTTTAACCTATAATAATACATAATGTCACTATTCAAACTAATACCTGATAGGCTCATTAAAGAGGAATTAGAATATAAGGGGTGCTAAACCTCAGGGTACTGTTAAAGAACTTATTGCTAAACTTCGTCAGTTGATAGAATTAGAAAATGAAGGACATAGTTTCAAATTAACATATAATTATAAAGCAAGGGATGAACTAGACATTTGTACAATAAAAATTAATGAAATAAAACAAGCTTTAACTGAAAATTTTACTCATTCTCTGGTTAAAAAATTACGTTCTCGACTTTCTCATGTGTTAGGGAGAGTTGAAAATATTTCTTCAACTGAAACGGTTGAGATTGAAGAACGTTCAAAATTATTGTCATTAACACTTGAATGTATGGATGAATTTGAGAAAAAACATAACAGTTTCAAGGATGATTTAAAGAAGGAAGAAAATCCTGTAGATGTGATATTTCAAACAAGCCTATTACAGGGTGGGAAACCAAATACTTCCACTCCTACTTCTGTCAATAATACATTTTCTCAGGCAACTTCTCAGCAGATTACTGATTTAACTAATAATATCTCAAAAGTTAAAATTGCTGATTGGGGTTTGAAATTTAGTGGAGAATCTGATGCACTAGGACTTAATGCTTTTCTAGAAAGAGTAAACGAACTCAGAGAATCAAGAGGGCTAACAAATCAACAATTATTTAGGAGCTCTGTAGAACTCTTTGAGGGTAAAGCTTTAATATATTACAGGTCTCTGAAAGATAAGATCAATGATTGGAATACCTTATGTGATGTTTTTAGGGAAGAATTTCTACCTAGAGACTATAATGAAAAAATATGGGAACAAATAAAATCTAGAACACAGGGTGATAGGGAAAGCATTGCAATATATGTAGCATACATGGACAACTTATTTGGCAGACTAACTGTGACTGTAGAGGAAACAATAAAATTAAAGATCATTAGAAAAAATATTTTACCTTTTTACCAAAATCAATTGGCTTTTGTTGATATATATTCTATTGAACATTTAATTCATCTATGTCGTAGAATTGAAGATAACAGAAAAAATATGTTGGAATTTACCCCTCCCTCTTCAAGTAAACATACAGTAGAAATTGATTTATCTTATCAAGATGAAAAAAGTGGTAAGAAGAAACTAGACTCTATGGAATTCACAAAATCAGTTTCATTCAAGAAAAACAAAAAGCCTATTCTCAAAAACAACTATGAATTGTCAAGTGATACAGAGTGTGAAACTAAAACGAGACAGGAAAGAAAATTAAGAAAGAGCTGTAATGAAAGTATAAATAGTGGAAATTATAAGGATAGAGATAGTAGTGTAGATTCTAGGAACAGTGTATCTAGCTCAGGAGATAATTACAGGAAAACAGGCAGACACAAAAGTCGCAACAAAACATTAACTAAACACAAACATTGTGTTAATAGTGTAGATAGTGATAAGAGTAATTATAGAGACGTTTCTAATGATAGGAGAGATTCAGCAGAGAATCGTAATTTTAGTTTTGTAAATAGAAATAGTAATGATAATAGAAATTTGTCAGGTGATCGATACAGAAATTATTCAGGTGATAGGTATAGGAATTTTTCGAGAGAAAGAAACATTTCAGGAGATAGGAATAGAGATTTTTCAAGGGATAGATATTTTGGTAGAAGAGATAGAGATCCATCTAGAGATAGAGGTAGAGCAACTAACTATAATAATTATAGACCTAGAGGTGGATATCTACAAAGTAATTATCAGGATAACAGAAATAGGGATTATCAAAGAAATTTTTCTCATAATTCTGAACACCAACGTAACAGAAACTATAGTTTGGGTGGTAGATCAGGAAATCAAGAAATAATATGTTTCAAGTGTCAAGGTAAAAACCATATTGCTCGATACTGTACCCATCGTACGGAAAACTAATAGAGAAACCGATTGTAGACCGTGATCGTGTTTCAGATAAAAATAAGTCGGTCTCAAATATTGAAATCAATGACTGTTACTCTGAAGGAGAACTTGAGTTTTTCAATAATTATAGTAAACCTGTATTGTCATATTTAATATCACAAGTAAATAATAATGAATGTCCTTATGTGGCCGTATCTATCTATGGAATTAAAATAAATGGTTTATTGGATTCAGGTGCAAATAATATATTTATTGGAGAAAAAGGATATAATATTTTATTAAATCTTGGAATAAAAGTACAGAAGACAAAAAGCACTTGCACAGTTGCAAATGGAACTTCTGTAGAATGTATAGGCTTCATGAATATTCCCATTCAATTACAAGAAAAAATTCATGTTTTTCAGTGTTATATAATGCCTCAGTTAAGACATACACTAGTTTTAGGCACTGTTTTTTGGGTAAAAATGGGTATAGTTCCAGACTTAAGAAAAGGGGAATGGTTTTTTGGGAATGATGATAAGCATGGACAATTAAATTCAATTGAAACTGCTGATGATTTAACTCTAGATCAAAAGAATGAAGTTAATTCAGTAATAGATGAATATTTTGATTCTATAAAGAATATAAAGCTAGGTTGTACCAATATGGTAAAACACGAAATAAAAACTGATAGTGTTCCTATAAAATCACGATACTATCCTGTCAGTCCTAAAATGCAAGAAAAGATAGATGAGGAAGTAACTCGCATGCTAGATTTGGGGGTTATAGAAAAAAGTGAAAGTCCATGGAATTCACCTATTTTAATGGTACCGAAAAGTGACGGGTCTTACAGATTCTGTGTAGATTTTAGAAAGTTAAATGCTGTCACTGAAAAATGGGCTTATCCTTTACCTTTAATCAGCTCAATTCTTGATAGGCTGGGTAATGCAAAATATCTTACAACTTTAGACATTAAATCAGCATACTGGCAAGTAAAAATGGCAGATAATTCAAAAAAATACACAGCTTTCTCAATTCCAGGTCGTGGACACTTTCATTTTAATCGACTTGCGTTTGGTTTGACGAATGCGCCGTCCACATTTCAATTTTTAGTTGAAAAAATTTTTGGACCTGAACTAGAACCATATGTATTCAAATATCTGGATGATCTTGTTATAGTAACTCCCGATTTTTCTACTCATATTCAAATCTTAAGAGAGGTTTTTCATAGACTCAAATTAGCAAATTTAACTCTTAATAAAGACAAATGCAATTTTTTTAGAAGTGAACTGAAATATGTGGGATATATTGTAAATAGGTCAGGGTTATCGGTGGACCCAGATAAAGTTAAAGCCGTAGTTGAAATGACACCACCACAAACACCTAAACAAGTACGGTCTTTCTTAGGAATGGTATCTTATTATCGTCGTTTCATACCTTATTTATCAGAGATAATAGTTCCTTTAACAAATCTTACTAAGAAAAATGTTAAATTTAAGTGGACATCAGATTGTCAGTTAGCTTTTGAAAAAGTGAAAAATACTTTAGTAACTGCGCCAATTTTATCTTGTCCTAATTTTAATGAACCTTTTGTTCTTCATTGTGATGCAAGTTCGTATGGACTAGGATCGGTCCTTACACAAGATTATGATGGAAAAACTCATGTAATTTGTTATTTATCCAGAACGTTAAATAAACACGAAATTAAATATTCAGTAACCGAAAAAGAATTGCTATGTGTCATTTGGGCTATTGAAAAGCTCAGGTGTTATCTAGAACTATCAGAATTCACAGTGGTCACAGATCATAGTAGTTTGACATGGATTCATAATTTAAAGAACCCTCAAGGTCGTCTTGGACGATGGACACTGCGCTTACAGCAATACAATTTTAAAGTCATACACAGACCGGGAAAAGAAAATGTGGTACCCGATTATTTATCTAGATCCCCTGTAGAAACTAATTATGTCAGTATGGTACAGAAAGACAATAAGGAAACGTGTGCTTGGTACAGAGATATGTGTACTAAAGTCAAAAATCAACCTTTGAAATATCCCTTATGGAGAGTAGATGATGAAGATATACTGTATAAATATGTTAATGATAATAACTTTTATGAGCCGTATGATAAATGGAAAATGGTAATAGCAAAACCACAAAGATCACAAATTTTATTTGATGCACATAATGATCCAAAATCGGGACATTTGGGAATATACAAGACATATAATAAAATTCTAAGTAAACATTTTTGGCCTAAATTGAAGTCTGATGTAGGAAGATACATAAAGAAATGTAGAATTTGTGCAGAACAAAAGCCTGAACAGAAAAAAGTACCAGGTCAGATGGGGAGTAAACCTGAAATTACAAGGTGTTGGCAATATATATCAACTGACTTGATAGGTCCTTTTCCAAGGAGTACTCTTGGTCATCGTTTTGTTCTTGTAGTTGTAGATTACTTTAGTAAATTCACCTTACTGTTTCCACTTAGAACAGCAACAGCTAAGAATGTAGCAAAATTAATTGAAGATAATGTATTTCTGCTTTTTGGAATTCCAGAGTTACTTAGATCAGATAATGGAGGTCAGTATAAATCGATAGAATTTGAGAAATTACTGAAAGATTATAATATAATTTTTTTAACAAATTCTTTATATAATCCTGGTCCTAACTTCACAGAAAGATATAACAGAGTACTTAAAACAATGATTCGGTCATATATTACTGATAATCAAAAACATTGGGATAAACACTTGTCAAAATTAGCTTGTGCACTACGAACATCTAAGTCAGAAATAACAAAAAACACTCCTTATTTTATCAATTTTGGATATGAAATGGTAACAGATGGTAGTGAATTTAAGCGAATAAGGAGGAAACAAGATTTGGAAAATAATTTAGGGATTTCTAATAACAAAAATAGTCAGGATATTGCAGAAAACGAAAATTCAGCCAGTAATGACAATAATATAAATCGAGAAAAACAAATTCAGGTGAGGGATAAATCTAGTAAATTAAAAGAAATTCATAAATTTGTGGAGAAACAATTAAAAAAGGCTCATTTACAATCAACTCACAATTATAATCTGAGACATAGACCAGTGGAATTTGAAGAAGGTCAATTGGTATGGAAAAAAGAATATAATCTCTCGGATAAAAGTAAAAATTATTCTGCTAAACTAGACAAAAAATTTGCAGGTCCATACAGAATTAAAAAGAAAATAGGTGTCAGTACATATGAATTAGTTAACGATCGGGGAAAATCTTTGGGTAAATGGAGTGTAAAAGACTTGAAAGCTGATACAACTCAGGATGACGAACAGCCTGACCATAGGAAAAAAGAGCGTAGAAAAAGATAATCTTTGGTTAATAGTTAGATTGTTTTGGTATAGACTAGCTCATTTTTTGTTTATTTTTTTTTCTCTTAAAATTTCTTCGAAATTTTCTTTTAAAGGAGGGGGTAGTGTTACGGTCTCAAAATTCGTAACTCTAAATAGTTCTCAGTATAATCTCGAAATGCTATTTATTGTCTTTAGACCTGCATAGCATGCATGACTTTTGTCTAACATGACAACCCCATCCTTTTGATTTGCGTAGTTGGTAATCGTTAATATTCTTATTTGGTTGCGTCGTTGGTATTTCACTCACTGAGTATTTCTAACTCACCCAGTATATTTTTCTTAAGTAAATGTCTCGCTTGAAACAAATATAATACATCTTACCTTATACCATAACCACCATATTCCATTCATATAGTACCAGGATATGTGATTTCAACCAAACAAGCGAAGTCACTGGTTGAACGGTATTCGCGAAGCGATTTCATTTACAGGTGTTGTATGTAGAACGTACCTTAATTTCAGTATTATCAGTTGGCCATACTGTGTAGTTTCGAAGGCGATTGTCGATTCCAACAGGGCAGGCAAGGTCCGGACTAACTCTTTATGGAGTGTCTCGTTATTTCATTTGTGATGAAAATGATATTTAATGAGATATTTCCTGATTAGGAAAGCATTTGTAAGAAATGGTTTGTTTAGTATGAGGTCAAAATGCATCGAGTCATAGACTAAATTTCATTATTCAGAGTTATTTAGGAAACAGGTTTTGTGACTTGTCGCTGATTACGTTCCTGTAAAGTGTAAATATATTCATTTTAATTCTTGTTGTTTTGGTAAGCTCGGACGGAAAAGGTCAACAGGGCTGGTGAGTTACGATCTTATTTCCGATTTCCGTTTAGTTTTTTTTGGGATTTTTGGATCTGGAAGGGAAGGTGGTGTGAAGGAGAGGTCTCCGTTAAAAATACAGTTGACTGGTCCTTGTTGGGGTAATATCACTTTTGAGTGTCCGTTGGTAGATGCGGGATTTCACCCTTCTTGGAAAGAATTCATTCATTGTCTCTGGAAGCAGTCAGTGGAAAAGAAAGGACTGAGAGTTTGGTTTTCATGTCTGATACCGGTAACTAGTTCACGTGGCCATCTTTCACAGAAAAAAATCTCGACTCTGTCGAGGTAAGTTAATTTGGTTTGTATAAATTTCACCATCACGAGAGCTCTTCCCTTTTGATTTACAGATTTTTTTTATTGGTATAAATTTTCAAAATACTTCGGAGCGACGTTGAAGTTCATCTAAGAGGCTTCTCAAAAATTCATGAACGACAGTTGTAGGGCTGTCCCTTTAGGAGGTTAGTCAATCGTGCGAAGGTTGATTCTTTTATCAATCATATCCTCCACCTTTTGCTGCTACTGGTAGTCGCCTAGAGAATATTGTGTCTCCTACCCTTGAAGAAGACATCCCTAGAGGGCTGCAGCTGAAGTCGTAATTTATGGCATGGTATCATCAGAATGCTAGGCTAAGTATTCAATGTCAAGGTAACAGATTAAAGTATTGAATATGACTATTTTGAAGTATTTATTGTAAGAGTAATTCACAATAAGTGTATTTCTTGAACCTTAGGAAAGTGTTGATATCTTAGTTTTCTCTAAGACTAACTGTACGCTTTCAGCAATTGCTTTAAGTTCCTACTCAGTCTAATAATAATGTTAATAACGATTAAGTATTTCAAGTTTTAAAGGAAACGATTGACAAAATAGTGAAGTCTAATGTACATATGTATAGGCACACAAATAGTGTAGTAGTTAAGATGAAACCTTGAGTGTGTTAATTTTTTTTTTTTTTGAGTCATTGGTATACCTTGTTTAAAGATATAACTGTTGAAGTTACTTTTGTGTATAGTATTTAAAGTACAATTTTTATGATAACTAGCCACCAAGCTCCAGCCTAGGTAGCAAATAAACTTCTGATCATCTGAGCCGTTTGCTTTTCTTGTTTGACCTTTTGCACATGCTATAGATACTTTCTGTTTCAGCTGGTAAGGTAATTTCACTATTAATTTTGGGGTTTTGTGGAATTCTATTCCTTTCTTTCTCCTATAGAGCATCCCATAATCATGAAGGTAAGAAAACTTTGATATCTCCATTGTAGCCTGAGTTGCCGAATATAGGACAAGAAGGTATATTGAACCGATATCGCGATACAGGTATGTTCGTTCTTTGTGGGGATTGAGCTACCCGGAGAGTCTTATACACTGACAGGTTTAATAATATCCACAGGGACGTAGCAGTAAATGTGTTTTATGCAGCATCAAAGTAAAATTTAGAACTAGTAAGTAGCTTTGTGACTAATATTTGGTTTTCCACTCTTAAATATTATTTTAAAATGTTAAAAATGCATTTTTTGAACTTTCAGATATTTATGAGTCTGCCATAAAAAAGTTGAAAGAACTAGAAGATATGTCTTCTGTTTCCTCAAATGACGAATCAGAAAAGAGGATAATAATTAGAAACAGAAAGTATGATAGTTTTGAAGAGTCCATCAATAGTGACGAAGAAGATGTACCTTCATTTAAAAATCCCCCTCTTCCAACAATTCAACGATCTGATAAAAACGTGGGGTATGTAAATTTCAAAAAGAATTACACAAGCCAGATGTGTAAAACAGATTCTACAAGAAAATCTGCCAGCCAAAAGTCTGATCAGAATAGCACAGCCTGTACATCTACAATTTTTTTAAGCCAGAGCTGTGACAAAGATAGCTTAGATTATACACCATCTAATAGACAGAAATCTGTATACCAGGAATGTGAGGACGACATTTTCGAATGTTGTCACCTTTAACCAACTTAATACTTGCTGTAAAAAAACTAAAGGTATTTACCAGTTACATTTCTGTCATCATTTTCTTTAGTGCTCATTATGTATTGTATCATATTTCTGACTGAGGCCCATTTATTCTTTGATTGGAGCATTCAACTTGTCATATATTATTAGTTGTAATTGCACTCCTAGTCTCAAGTTGATCTGTAATATTTTTCCTATCCATCTATCACTAACAAAATCAAATATTTTTTATATTTTATTTGTTTTCAGCAATGGTGCAGTCTTTAATAACAAAACAAGAAATCATGGCAAAAAATATTGAATACGTTTTATTGTTGGTTCAGCAGATACACTCACCCCTGATAAGAGAAACTGAAAATGAGCATATTAAGAATTTACCAGCAAAAGACATTACATCATTGGAAGCATTCAATGCAACACTAGCTGACGATGCTATTTTTTCAGAAGTGGTATGTTTAAAATTATTTTTTGAATGAATTGAAAATAAAAGTTTATACAGTCTGATTTTAGTACATTTTAGTATATCTTGCTAATGCCAGTGTAGTTTTTTATAATTACATAATTTTTGTAGAGTGGAACATATGCCATTGTTGGAGGAAAAGACTATGCGGACTCGACACGAAAAGCATTATGCAAACTTATATCACACGACCTGGCTTTGAGGATGAATTGGAGTGGAAGGAATGGCCGTTCTTCCTTTAAAGAACTTAAAAATGTTATAAAACTCATTATAGGTATACATGTGTTCATTTTTTATTACTTTTAAATCTCCCTTTTATGGAATAGGGCATCATTGAATTGGTCTAGTTTCAAACAGATTAAATTTGTTTAAGAATTGATTTTTATACTTGACCTAGGTCCAAAACTAATTGCTGTATAATTTTTAGCTGTAGTTCGAAGAAACCCACTATCAAGAAATGTAACAATATTTGATGTAGAATCTGTAATTAAAATGTGGCTTCGATCTGCAGGCGATAGAGAAGAAGGAAGAGAAAAGCGACGACATATACCATAAATTATTTGTTAAAAATATTGACAATTGTTAACTCATAAGGTTTTTTCAAATTAGTCCAGTCAGGGGAGTAGTACTTGATTAAGGAACCTTTTATGTCTCATAAATGTGAGGCCACTAAACGAATTCTAGTATTAGATGTATTTTTTTA
This sequence comes from Lochmaea capreae, assembly GCA_949126875.1. Lineage (NCBI taxonomy): Eukaryota > Metazoa > Arthropoda > Insecta > Coleoptera > Chrysomelidae > Lochmaea > Lochmaea capreae. Next base: position 19,768,038 of record OX421411.1, read on the forward strand.
ATGTTATAGAGAATCCATGTAAATTTTGCACCATAAATTGAATAATTTGAATTTTTTGAGATATTCGCTCAATTTTATTGCTTGTACGTGGTTAACCCTTCAGGTACTAGCGTTGCCATATGGCAACGCAAAACATCTAGTTTTCTATAACCGCTTAAAATTGCATTTCGAAGTTTTTAAACGAGATGGCGCCAGATGTTAGTCTTAAAAACATTGTTTTAACACGTGGCCTGTTGTCTTGGGTTAGATTACTATCTAAAACCGTTATAGGTGGAAGTGAAGTTAGAGCTAGTTTTTTTGCAGCCAATTATGGATATTCAGTTCACGTAAGTACTATTTTTTCATAGACTTTTTGTTTTGAAAAGGGTATAAGTTGGCAGTAAGCTTTTTATAATAATTTATAAGGCAGTAATTGAATAAAATTTGGTTTTGAGTACAAGAGTAGTTTGTTATTCGTACCTAAAGCTGTTCGTTGCCGTATGGCAACGCTAGTACCTTCACTGTTAACTGACGAGGACTCCGGGGATGAAACCGAATTGGACCCAAATAATTTTACTGGAAAGCAGCTGCGCGCCGAAGCCGAGATCAAATTACAACAATCCGATAACACAGACCTCAGCGATCCCGCCTTGGATATCGCAGATAATATACAGGATTCAGGTGATGTCACCGAAACAACTGGACCGCAGCTAACATATAATTTTTCAAACGTTCAGCAGATGCAGTGGATTCAAGGTGACTTAGTTGAACAAAAACGTAATTTTCCGGCTAGTGAGTATGGGTCCTATAAAGACAAGACTGAGTGCGACTTATTCGAACTGTTTTTTGATGAAAGTGTTTTTAACTTGCTCCTTGAGGAAAGCCGACGTTATGCACTATTTAAAAACTGCCCGGATCCGAATATCACGGTTGAAGAGCTAAAATGTTTCTTGGGGATACTTATAGTATCTGGATATAGTGCACTCCCAGGAAAGAAATTTTACTGGGACTCAGGTGACGATATGAAAAATATAGCGGTCTCTAATGCAATGCGTCGTGATCGCTTCATACAAATAATGCGTTTTCTCCACTGTAACGACAATTCAAAAATCAGTACTGTGGATAAATTGTGGAAGCTTCGACCACTAATCGAAAAAATACAGCAAAATTTCACTAATAATTTTGTACCACAGCAGTACATTGATTACGATGAATCTATGATAAAATACTTTGGCCACCACGGATGTAAACAATTCATCCGTGGTAAACCTATCCGTTTTGGATACAAAGTATGGAGCATGAATACCAAGGAAGGTTAACTCATAAATTTTGAGATATATCAAGGAAAAACTGTAGCTACAAATCTTTTATTGATTATTTTGGGATGTTTTATGGAATCTGATTTCTTGGCAGTGTTGTCACATATAAAGTGAATTTTTGAGATGTTCATTTTTTTTAATGTTATATTTTATGTATCTCACTTTCTTTATCATGTTCAGTTGAATTGAAACATATATATTTTCGTCCTGATAGCCTGCTACTTGAAGATTCATAAATTGAAGCAAATTTTTTTGTATGCTATGTCTGCTTCTGTATCCTCTTCTACAACATCTTCTCGATTAACTGTGGATTCTAAACCATTTTCCACCAATTCACTTAAATCTTACTTTCCTTATCTCGTTCAGTTGAATTATGTCGAGTTACACAAACTGAAACATCTTATCTATTTTTAATATTGTTATTCAAGTGCAGTGTTGCCAAAATAACAATTTATCTTTGAAATTACTTTTTCTCACCTATTCTTTAATATTGTTAATCAAGTGCAGTGTTGCCAAGTTAACTATTTATCTTTATAAATGAATATTTTTCATTCAAATTTTTTTGAATAGCATGAGAATTGTGATGTGTTACAAAAATTTTCATGACAATTTATGATACATTTTTGATCTTGATCAGTTATATATTCAGTTATTATGCTACATTTACATTACTAAGTATAATCTATTGGAAATATCGTATAATTTGGAAATATCGTATAATTTGTTGAAAGTATCGTACAATATTGTTTATTTTAAATGACATCTATCGGTAGTGTGTATATGTTGTTTTTCTATCTATAGTCATCCGCTAACATTCAGTTTCTTTATCTATATCTCATTGCCAGGCATTTATGTTCATTTGGATTTTAGATTCTTTGCTTTCGCTAGTGTGTTGATTTAGATACCGTTTCTTATTATTTTTCTCCCCTTTTAAACACTTTCAAGATGCAGGCCAATCACTTGAAGTCACTTGAACTATCATATGAGATTCAAATCAGAAATTTTCCTGTTCCGGATACTGTCGAAAAAAAACGAAGAGTTTTAACAGGTCTTCTTGCTAGGGAAAACTCTAATAGAAGTTTTTCGTCCCCAGTTAATGCATACCCTTTTGAGGACGATATATTAGAAGTAACAGAAACAATTACTGACTTGACAGATATTATTGAGCAATTTAGTGGAAATAAAAACGGACCAGTCTTTTCCAGAATCAATTCAAGATTGACACATTTGACTAATAGAACTAATAGATTAAATGCCGAAAGTAACGAGCAGTTACTAACACAACAGACCTTGACAAATAAGCTAACACTATTAGAAGCTGACCTTGCGACAAAAACAACTCCTACCTCCAACTATAGAACTGAAGACACCTTACCTTCAAACTCATCTTCCTCCACTACTCGTTTTGACATCCCTCATCAAAGACATGATCCAGTTTACAAATGGAATGTTTTGTTCACTGGTAAAAATGAATCACTTCATTTATTTTTAGAAAAAGTTGAAGTCCTTAGACTTTCTAGAGGAGTTACAGAAAATGAGCTCTTTCTGCAGTCATGTGAACTTTTTAAAGACAATGTCTTCACATGGTATCTCAATAATCGTAGTAAATTTCATTCCTGGAAAGATATTGTTGCAAAGTTAAAAGCCGACTTTTGCCATACAGTTATGAGACTGATTTGGAGTTGGAAATTTCTAATCGCACTATGGGTGCTAACGAACCAGTTGCTGTATACATCTCTTCAATGACAGGATTATTTAATCGCTTGTCTAGTGTCGTTGACGAACGTACTCGTGTTGCAAAGATTCGTAGGAACCTTTTACCTTCTTTTATCTCGTAAAACTCGTTTAACCGAATTGTGCAAAAAAATTGAAGAATCCCGTGTTTGGCTAGAGATATAAATCACCTTCTCCTAATAATCCTAGATTGCTTGAACCAGATTTATCTTGCCTTTATGTTTCCTTCCCGTCAAATCAAAGACAAAGAACTTCCGCAAACGTTTCAGCAATAATATCCTTGGTTTGTTGGGATTGTAACAAAACTGGCCATTCATATTCCGAATGTTTCTCACCCAAATCTATATTTTGCTACGGTTGCGGTGCAAAAAACACCACAAAACCTAAATGTCGTAGATGCATTAAAAAAACTCGAGACAGAAAACCCCAGAAGAACGAACATACGCCCAAACAGACTTCCAAACAGATCTCCAAACAATCACAACCCCCCTACAAACCAAAACTAACTTTTTCAACTTCCGCTGCTGAATGGCAAAACTATCCTATCTTTGTTGAAGATTTCCTAGCGTCCAATCATTTTAGAAATACAGGCAAACCATTACCTTTACCTACTAAACAACTTACAAATACCTTACCGAACACTAACGACATCCAGAAAACAGATAATGACAAAAACATTTCGATTACTACCAATATTACTTCTGTACCTATCTGTGACATGCCAGTTGCCTTACCTTCAACTCAGTCAAGCACTGTTCCAAACTCCAGCAATACTTGTCCCAAATTTGCAAAAAAACCTAATGATAATAGACCTTACCTTACTGTGAAAATGTTAGACATACCCGTTTTAGCTATGGTTGACACAGGCAGTAACTCTACTGTTCTTGGAAATCAGGGTTTATTTTTGTTGCATTCTCTACATTTACCTATACAGTATGACTCCTGTTTGAATATTACCACCGCTGACGGTGTACCTCAACAATATATGGGCTATATTTCCGCACCAATGACAGTGAATGACGTTACAAAGACAATAAAAATATTGATAATACCGTCAATAACTCATAACCTTATTTTGGGAATGGACTTTTTGAGCTTGTTCAAAATAGACATAAGTTTTCATGATTTGTCATATTCTCTATTATCTTCTACTTGTGTTATTAACACAATACAGTCTGCTTCTACTCTCTCTATTGAAGAAAAAAACAAACTCGAACAAACTATAAACTTATTCTCTTCTCTTGCCCCTCCTGACCGAATTGGCAGAACGAATTTTGTCGATCACGATATCGACACTGGTGATGCAAAACCGATTGCACAACGCCAATATCCTCTATCCCCAGTTATGCAAGGACATTTAGTGAAAGAAGTCGACAAGATGTTACGATTAAATGTTATTCAACCTTCGAACTCCCCTTGGTGTTCACCCCTTTGGGTTGTCCCAAAAAAGTCTGGAGAATGCCGCGTTTGCTTCGATGGCCGAAAGCTAAATAAAATAACCACTCCGGATTCCTATCCCATGGCTCAAGTAGATGTCATTCTTAGCAAACTTCGAGACGCTAAATTTCTTACCTCCATTGATTTGAAAAAAGCCTTTCTACAAATACCCCTTACCAAATCTTCTCGCCCCAAAACTGCTTTCGCTGTCTTTGGCTTAGGTTTATTTGAATTTACGACCACTCCCTATGGTCTAATTAACGCACCCAAAACTGTGGCACGTCTAATGGACATTGTTATAGACCCTTCTTTAAGGCCCTACTGTTTTTGTTATTTGGATGACATCATTATTGCTACTCCTACCTTCGAACTTCATTTAGAAATCCTTAATAAGGTATATCTTGTCTCAAAGAGGCAAACCTTACTGTAAATTTCCAAAAATGTGAATTCTGTCGAGATTCTCTTAAATTCCTTGGTTTTGTAGTCGACAAAGCTGGTCTTCGTACGGATGAAGACAAAGTTTCCGCAATCCTTAACTATCCTGCTCCCAAAAACACTACCAAAGTCAAAAGACCTATTGGCTTAAATGACTGATATCGCCGATTCATCAAATATTTTTCTACCGTTTGCTTCCCGATAACTGACCTTCTTCATGGCAGAAAAAAAGGACAACCGATTTCCTGGACCCCTGAGGCTGAAAATGCTTTTATCGAAGTCAAAAAACGACTTACTTCCAGCCCCATTCTTGCAAGCCCTGACTTTTCGAAGGAACTAATTATACAGACTGACGCTAGTGACACCGGACTTGGTGCAATCTTATATCAACAATGTATCGAATACCCAAGTCGTACTTTGAACAAAACCGTAAGAAAGTACAGTACCACAGAAAAAGAACTCTTAGGAGTAATTTTTGGTGTAGACAAATTTAGAGGCTATGTGGAAGGAACCCATTTCACACTTGAAACAGACCATTCATCTTCACAGTATCTGTCAAAACTTTCTAACCCATGGACGTTTAGCTCGTCTTTCACTTAGATTATCGCAGTTCGATTTTGAAATGAAACATAGAAAAGGAACTACTATGGTTGTAAGTGATGCACTTTCCCGTTCGTTTCCAGACATTGCAGTGATTGATGTCACTACCTTCAAGCCAGATACTTGGTATACCGCCATGATTGATTAAGTCAATAATAATCCCGAGTCATTCCCCACTTTTAAAGTAGAAAATAATGCCTCTACAAACATGTCTTCTCTCCAAACATATCTAGTAATTTATACAATTGAAAAATTGTAGTCCCTACCCCGAACAGACTTGATGTCCTGAACACATTTCACGACAATCAAACTAGTGCACATCTCGGCATTTCTAAAACCATATCCCGAATTTCTGAAATCTACTATTGGCCAAAACTTAGAAGCACTGTATCTCGTTATATCAATAAATGTTCCGTTTGCCTGTAAAACCCAAAATTTACCTAAAGCTGGTATAATGGGCCAGTATAATCAAGTTTTTCTTATATTTGGAGTTACGCAAATATTTTCCGTCGAATGGCACAGTATTTACCTCTTCTCTCTTCAAAAATTTGATGGATCAATATAAAGTACAACAAATTTTTTACAATGCACGCTATCACCCACAACCTAACCATACAGAACGGACCAATAAAACTATAGTTACTGCCTTACGTTGTTACATTCATTACAACTCCTCTCATAAAAATTGGGATGCATCAATACATAAAGTTGCACAAGCAATAAGAACCGCAAAACATGTTAAGAGGAGATTTTTATGGTGTAATTTCCGAAAATGCTAACAATGTAATCAATAACGCAGACAAATTACAGCCGAGTGACGACTTAAAGACTCTTCCTAAACTTTATATTGATGTACGCAAAAAACTAAAGCAAGCATAATTTACGAAAAAGAGATGTAGAATATCATGTCGGTGACCGCCTATGGAAAAAGAATTATGTATGAACAAGTTTCATAACCTAGAATTAATAGTTTATTTTTATTTTGTACATATACTTTGGAAGGCGTTTTAAATACTTAATTAGGTAATTTCTCATGTATGTCATATATTATAATCGCTGTAAATTTACCACAGCCACAGTTTAAGTTATTTCAAATGCAGCGAATTTTTCAATAGCAACGAAAGGCAAAGGAATATTTAAGCGACCACGATTGTGCGCATAAAACAAAAGGTAGTACCTCCAGAGACCTAGGTACGAGCAGTACGATCGAATATCGCCGTATGTGTTAAAAACGCCATTTTTATGGATAATTTAGTTAATTTAGTGTGGTAGTTACTAGACAAGTAAGACTAGCAATTCGAATCCGCGGTGAACTGTGGGAACACCTCGTGATCTACAACATCCTCTGAGCTGGCCAGCATAGCAGGAGAGAAGATAACGTACCGGTAAGTCGCTTTCCAGTTTTTTCGTTGCTACGTATATATCGTCTTTTTTGTTGTTATTCTTGAATCATTTTGTTTCAAACACTGTGGATAATTTACAGCCCTAACTCAGCTTCCATTTTTCTTGAGCTATTGCTCGAGTGGTCCTTCGAAAGTTTTTCATCAAAACTATTGCCCCTCGAAAACATTGGTCCCGGTTCGAGCCGGATCCAGAACATCTTAAAATACGGTGTTTCGAACGCATTCCAAAAAAAAAATATATATATATATATACATTTTTAGGTGAATTTATAAATTCATAATTTTTTAATTATTAGTCTCGCTCGACCTCCATTAAATTTGAGTATTTCAGGCCATCAAGGTGTAAAAATTATAAGTATCGAACGCGCATAGTAATTAGACATACTACTCCCACTTTCTCTGAATTTACAATTATTAATAATTCTAGTTCTTATCTTGGTACATCACCGTTTGTTTACATTTCAATCAATTAAAATCAAACTTTCAAAATTGCTAATACTCGCTCACCTGAGATAGAAACATTTTTCCAAAATATCAGGATGTCGGCTCAATTAAAGAAGATTGAAGCGCTTCGCAATGTACACATTAATCGAATGAAATGGCTGCATCAATTAGCTAAAGACTGTGTTGATGATGAAAGCAAAAGATCGCTATTACAGGTTAGAATTCTAGATATTGACGATATTAAACAAAATTTTCTTATATATCAAAATCAATTGTTTGAGGCTTATGCACAAAATCTAGAAAGATTTGACGAAGAAACTCCTTTTCTTCAAAGTTTTGAGGATGCTTATTACGAAGTCAAAAACATTGGAACACAAATTTTTGAGACTAAACCAGATACGCAGTCTGCTGCACAAGTCACTTCACCTCAAAGTTCAAATGTTTCCGATCCTGATCGCTTTATCGCTTCGCTAATGCCTAGGTTACGTATAGTAGAATTTCATGGTGATCTTACGAAGTTTCCCACATTTATTGATATGTATAATAGTTCTATACACAATAATCCAAATATTCCTACACACGCTAAATTTAATCTACTTCTGTCGTACCTAAAAGGGCCGCCGCTAAATGTTGTTAAGCATTTACCAATAAATGATGCAAATTATATAATCGCTTATAATGCATTACTTAAACGCTACCATAATCCACGGTTATCTGCTCAAACCTACTGGCGATCGCTATTTAATTTTCCTCCAATAAGAGATGAAAATCCCGAAACTCTGCGCACACTTTTAGATGTATTTTCTGAAAATATCGAGGCACTTAAAACTCTTGATTACGATCCATCCCAATGGTGTTTTCCACTCGCGAATATTTTATTAGATAAGTTACCGGAAGTGCTACTTTCCCGCTTTGAGCTCGCCAATCAAAAGGCGAACGAGATGCCTAAATATCAAGAAATCTTCGATTTTCTTGAGGCACAGTGTCATTCCCTTTATTCACTACAATCTTAAAATAAGCCCAAAATTTATAAAAATATACAAACAATAAAAGTAATAATGGATATCACACTAAAACTTTATTAAGTACGCAACCAGTCCATAGCAATCACACTCATCTCAAATGTATCGTTTGTGGTGATAACTCGCACTCAATTTATTTCTGTACTGTCTTTAAAAATAAACCTGCATACGAGCGCTTCACTTACGCAAAACAAAAAAAACTTTGTTTAAATTGTTTGAGTTTTTTACACGATACAAGCTCATGTCAAAGCTCACGCTCCTGTCGCTTTTGCCCAGGAAATAAAAGACATCATTCTTTAATTCATGTAGATCGCAACTCTAATAATAATAATTCACAATATCCCCAAATAAATTCTAACGTTAATTTTTCTCAACAAATTCCAAATCATATCCCTACTCATTCTTCGGCTCTCTTGCCACAAAATTGTCAGCAACCCTCCATGACGTCTGCGTCAAGTTTTTCGCTACAAAATCATTTGCCGCATCAGTCAAGCAATAATAGTTCCATTAATCTCGCACAACAAGGTATCACTCCTTCATTTTATGCAGTTCAAAATTCGCCCAACCAACATACACCGTCTGATAATCAACCGGAAATTTCCGCACCTTCGCGCAATACTTCGGAAAGTAACTTTATGCAAACTAATACTCATTGTGGTTTTACTACTGCTCAATCAAAAACGTTATTGTCTACCGTGCAGGTTCAAATCCAGGACATTCGTGGTAGTTTTCAAAAAGTAAAAGCTATTTTAGATAGTGGTTCAGAAAGTACTTTTTGTAGTTTAAAATTGGCTCAACAGTTAGGACTGCCTAGGAAATCTTGTCACTCAAAAATTCAAGGTATTGGAGGAAATAGTATGACATCAGATCTTGGTACAATTTTTTTAAATATATGCAGCATTCAAAACCCTAATACTTTTGTATCAACACATGCTCTGGTTGTGCCAAAAGTATGTACTAATTTACCCTCTGAACAAATAAATATTGATACTTGGCATTTTGTCAAAAACTTACCCTTGGCCGATCCAACTTTTAATACTCCTGCTCCTATTCATTTATTAATTGGTATGGATTTATACCCATTAATAATTCAAGGGGAAAAATTAATTAGCTCAAACCCGAATCACCCGTTTGCTATGAATACTATTTTTGGATTTATTCTAATGGGACCAATTAATCGCTCCTTAAATCAACCCTCATGTCCAGACCCCCCAATTAACGCTTTATTTTGTCAGAATGAAAATGACCTGCTCTCCAATTTAGTTTCCAAATTTTGGGAGATCGACACGGTTCCACAGAAAACATCTTTAAAACCTGAGGATGAAATATGTGAAAATTATTTCCAAGAAACTTGGTTGCGTGATAATGATGGCCGATATGTGGTCTCGTTACCTTTTAGAGAGATTGGTATCAATTCACCCCAGTTTCCAGGTATGAAACAAATTGCCCTTAGTCGTTTTTTGTCTCTGGAAAAAAGGTTATTGAGAGATGAAACTTTGTATTTGGAATATTCTAAATTTATGAAAGAATATCTCGATCTTAACCACATGGAAGTCGATATACAAAACGAATTAGATAGTTATTATATACCTCATTTCGCAGTAATTAAAAATGAAGCTCTTACTACCAAGTTACGTGTAGTCTTCAATGCCAGTGTTCCCGATCCCATTTCCAATATTTCGCTTAATCAGATTTTATTACCAGGGCCTAAATTACAAAAGGACATAGTTCAAATTTTGTTGAATTTTCGCATTAATCCAGTTACGTTAACCTGTGACATACAAAAAATGTATCGCGGAATCAAAGTAACGCCGGCGCATCAAAAGTGTCAAAAGATATTTTGGCGATTTAATCCCACTGACCCAGTTTCCGTTTATAAATTAAACACTGTTACGTATGGTGTCAATTGTTCACCATATTTGGCTTTACGCGTTCTTCAGCACTTAGCTGAATCCGAGTACGAAAATTTCCCTCGCGCCGCTAATGTAATCCTAAATGACACATACATTGATGATGTCACGACTTCGTGTTCTTCCGTAGAAGAAGCTCTAAGTTTGCAAAAGGAACTCACGCTTTTGCTAGAAAAGGCTGGTCTTAAATTACATAAATGGTCTAGTAATAAAACCGAAGTTCTTTCACTTGTAGATCCTTCTTTAGTAAATCCTGCGGCACTTTCAATGGATTCTGATGATATCACAAAAGTTTTAGGTCTATGTTGGCACCCTTCGGCAGATGAATTTCGTTTCAATGTAAGGCCTGGTGAAGGAAAATGTTCAAAAAGAACTCTTTTGTCCTTCCTTGCCCGCTGCTACGATCCCCATGGTTATTTAACCCCGGTAACTTTTACCCTAAAATACCTAATTCAACAAATGTGGCAATCCGGCATATCTTGGGATCAAACTCCAAGTACCACCATTGTACGTCAATGGCAGTGTTATAAAAGTGAATTTAAATGGTTAGAGGATTTTCGTTTACCTCGTCATATAGACATTACCAATGCAGAATTTATAGATATTTGTGGATTTGCTGATGGCAGCGAACTGGGATATGCTTGTGTTATTTATTTACGAGTTTTTCGTCGTAATAAATACTTTGTTTATTTCGTTATCTCAAAAAGTCGAATCGCTCCTTCTAAAAAAGTCTTAAGTATTCCTAGGATTGAACTTTTAGCCGCTACCCTTCTGTCTGAAATGTTGAGATACACGTATGAAACGTTCTCAATGAAAATTAAAATAAATAATATTTATGCTTTCTCGGATGCAATGGTCGTATTGCACTGGGTGAAATCGCATCCAAGTAAATGGAAATCATTTATCGCGAATCGCGTCTCTTTAATTCAGGAAAATGTTGGTCCTGAATGTTGGTTTTATGTGCCTACTCACTTAAATCCCGCGGATGTCGCAAGTCGCGGCTGCTCACCAAGTGACCTTTTGCACCATCCTCTATGGTGGGCTGCGCCAGATTTTTTACAAACGTCCTTAGATAGATGGCCAGTAAAAAATAAATTTTTGAAAAGCTCTGAGTATCTAGAATCAGAAACACGCAAACATGTTGCGTTAACTGCTATACAAAGTAAAGGTGAAAATGAAAATTTCTTGGATGTATTGTTAAAGAATAATTCAGATTTTTGCACAACTCAGTTTTGTCTGGCTAGAGTTTTGCGCTTTATTAATAACTCAAGAGTACCCAAACAAGAAAGAAAATTGAGCAATATTGATTTCTCCGATCTTTTTTCTGCGTTAAAATGCTTGGCCAAGTATGAACAGAACAAATATTTTACGGATATAATCGAAAATATTAAAAACAATGCGAAATGTATCAAACCGATACAAAAATTATGTCCAATTCTTGATAAAGAAGGACTTCTTAGAGTCGGTGGCCGAATTCAACAAGCTGCTATTTCTTATAGTCAAAAGCATCCAATTATCTTGCCGCGTGAAAGCCGACTTGCATTTTTATATGTTGAATATATGCACAAAAAATATTTACATGTTGGTGTTCAAACCGTTCAATATTTAATAACACAAACTTTTTGGATTTTAAACGCTAAGAGACTCATCAAAACAGTTTTATCCAGATGTGTTCGTTGTTATAGGGTTAAACCTCAAACGTATACACAAATTATGGGCCAACTGCCTTCTTATCGAATAATACCCCAGAAGCCGTTTCTATTTAGCGGGGTAGATTTTAGTGGTGCCATATCTATAACGCTCAGCAAACATAGAGGAGTAAAGACTCAAAAAGCATACATCTGTCTATTTGTTTGCCTAGTTTCAAAAGCTATCCATATTGAGCTAGTTTCCGATCTTACCTCCGCAGCATTTTTAGCCGCACTGCGTCGGTTCGTCGCGCGCCGAGGTTGCGTCAAACAACTATTTTCTGACAACGGTACCAATTTCGTTAAATCAAATAAAGAACTGTTATCGCTTGCCCAAAAAGCTTGTACAAAGGAAGCAATCGCTTGGAATTTTATACCACCCTCAGCCCCCCACTTCGGGGGTATTTGGGAATCAGGGATAAAATCCGTGAAACACCACTTAGTACGCACCATAGGTGAACAAATTTTTACTTATGAAGAACTTTATACGGTTCTGTGCCAAATAGAGGCGATACTAAATTCGCGTCCACTAACTCCGCAATCATCAGATCCACATGATTTGCAGGTTCTAACACCCGGACACTTTCTGACGCAAGGTCCTTTAATTTCTGTCCCTGATGAGGATTTTCTTCAACAAAATGAAAATCGCTTGGAATCTCATGCAACGCACTCAAGCTGACTTCTGGCGTCGATGGAGTAGAGAATATTTGAGTTCCCTCCAGGTAAGAAACAAGTGGTTAGAACCTTGCAAAGAGCCTAAGATGGGAACGCTTGTTCTCATCAAAGATGAGCTATTACCGCCACTGCAATGGCGCGTTGGGCGCATAACTGAAATATTTAAAGGACCGGATGGTCATGTTAGGGTGGCGACTGTTCAAACTATGTCGGGTAGTTTCAAAAGACCGCTTATCAAATTATGCCCCCTTCCCATTGATTCAGATGAAGGGATGTAGAAAAATAGTTATCATTTTGTTAAAAATGAACCCATTTTTGGTGGGCTGAAATGAACAAGTTTCATAACCTAGAATTAATAGTTTATTTTTATTTTGTACATATATTTTGGAAGGCGTTTTAAATACTTAATTAGGTAATTTCTCATGTATGTCATATATTATAATCGCTGTAAATTTACCACAGCCACAGTTTAAGTTATTTCAAATGCAGCGAATTTTTCAATAGCAACGAAAGGCAAAGGAATATTTAAGCGACCACGATTGTGCGCATAAAACAAAAGGTAGTACCTCCAGAGACCTAGGTACGAGCAGTACGATCGAATATCGCCGTATTTAGTTAATTTAGTGTGGTAGTTATTAGACAATTAAGACTAGCAATTCGAATCCGCGGTGAACTGTGGGAACACCTCGTGATCTACAACATCCTCTGAGCTGGCCAGCATAGCAGGAGAGAAGATAACGTACCGGTAAGTCGCTTTCCAGTTTTTTCGTTGCTACGTATATATCGTCTTTTTTGTTGTTATTCTTGAATCATTTTGTTTCAAACACTGTGGATAATTTACAGCCCTAACTCAGCTTCCATTTTTCTTGAGCTATTGCTCGAGTGGTCCTTCGAAAGTTTTTCATCAAAACTATTGCCCCTCGAAAACAATGTACTTTCATCCAAAAATGATAACTTGGCAGCAAAATTTGCCCCTAAATTTATTCCGTGTATTGTCCATAAAGTAATTTCTAGACTTGTTTATAATCTCAGAGACCTTTCAGGTAATGATCTTGGAAATTGGCATGTTTCAGATCTGAAAAATCAATTTATTGACGTTGACGAAAACCTTCCGGATGACTTAGACCATGAACAAGACAATAACGTTGACATTGCAAATTAATTTAGAATAACCTCATTGCTTACTAACTCCTTTTCCTACCTCGAAATCGATTTTTTGTCATTCAAACTTTTTTGGTTTCTTTGCTGTTTCATTACCGTTTATCAACAACCAAATGTTCCTTTTTCCTTTTATAACTTACCGTAGAGTCCCTTACCTCAGAAACCGTGTCATACTTGGAGTTTCGCTATCGTTTTCCTAAAAAAACGGTACATTATTATTTTAGTTTTCTTCTTTCTGTTTTCTTTCTTCTAGACAACCGTGTTACTTACCGTCCCGATTCCATACTCAACTTGGTTCACAATTATTTTACCCCCCGCGTAGAAAAGGAAGTAGACCAAGCTACGTAGGAGTTTATACCGTTCTCCGAACAAAACGGCTCCTTTTCTTACCCCGCATTTCGTTCATTCTGGTATAAAAAAAAATAAAATACCGGCTAGACACCGTGAGTGCTCTCCATTGCGAAAATGGATTTTACGTCATTCAAATTTTTGGTCCCCCTTTTTGTTATATATCTTTTTGTTGCCCCGAGTTTTTCGTATCGTTTCTCAACAATAAAATGATACTTTTGTTTTTTAATTTAACGTAGAGTCTCGATTGACGTACCATAAGACGTTAGGCCGGGTTGCCTTTGAACCGGGTTTGCCTTTGCTGAGTGGCGGATTGCACTCGGTATACAAATATAATAGGTTTGAAAAAAAAATGAATGCTTAGTCTCTCTATTTCTTCATAGCAATCTCTTCCCTTTCCCTTGCCTTCAATGGCAATACTTCCTTAGTTTTTTATTGTTTAACCAGGTTGCCCACACTTTTATACAGTTCTTGACCAATGTACCGTATTTCCTGACAGGATCATGAGTGTAATTTTAATATTATTACTTTGTTGAATTTAAGAAGAAAGCATATCAGGGCACGAAATATATGGAGCTGGATTGACTTTCGGAACGATGACCAACGGCTACTGTGGACGCTAACTGGCAACCTCACCGATTGTCGATTGGGCGCTATTATTTCTGGCCTCTATTTCTGCTTTCTGTCTATTAATTAGTACCTTTTTTTCAATTATGTGATAAAAGTCTATCAATTTTATGTTTTCATTACGTCGCCACATACTATTTCTGCTACAAACGCCCTTATTTCAACCTTGATTTATCTTTCAGAATTACCACATATATCGTCAACTTCCTTTTACCGTTACCCATTCGAAGTAAATATCTTTGTATTTTTTTCCCTCTCCCTTAACATACCTTTTGCGTTGCCGTATTGTGATATTTGTGAAGTACCTACCGTTATCGGATGTTTTAGAACCGTTCCTTGTGGAACACAAGTGTTGTCGCCATGCCAAAAAATTGTTTGCTAGGTTAAGTAGTATTTCACCTTGGGTGACGTCATTATGACAAATCTTTACCTTTTGCTCGTTGAAAATTAGGCTGATTTATGAAATAATTAGAATTCCGACGGAATTATATTCTGAATCAATTTTAGGCTGACATCACTCACCGTGTTTATTTTTGTGTCTCCCCGGAGACATTTGTTTGGTATTTCCTGGAATTTTTTGCTCTGCGTATCTGAGATCCCAGCGTTTTATCAAAACACTCCCTACCGTACCTTACCTTATCGTTTTATACACTGAGAAATTATTGCACCCTATCGTTACCTTTCGTTCTCAGTGTATGCTTTGCCATATCCGATGACAACGATACGATAATCACAAGATAACAAAACTACCTTACCTTTACCTTTGACAATTACCTTCCTTACCTAATATACATAGATTTTGCATTGATACTTCACCCTTCCTTTGTCTTATCGACATTTTCTTAAAAAAAAAATAATTCTTCGAATAATTTTTTTCCCGGAGGAGAGGGGGTGTAACATGTCTATCGACCTATTTCGATTTAACGAAATAATTTCCCTAATTACCCCTCGCCGTCATAGTAACCACTTCCAATATAGTTCTGTGATCTAAATTTCTCCTACTCTCGTTGACCGTTAAGACAATTGACATATGATGTCAATTTAACTAAGTTTTACCTCAAATTGCTGTGGTAAGTCCAACATTATAATTTATATTTACTTTTTCTAAAGTAGTGGCTGAGATAATTTTTTTGTGCATTTCTTATTTTTTTACAGAGATAGACGAATATACACATACCACGTGGTCACCTACATTTCATTTATACTTGTACATTACTTTTAAACTAAATCTTTTATCATAAATCACTGTTACCTTTTTTAATGCAAACATTTGTTAGATTCTGTGTTGTAGAATACCTAATTATTTTCAAAGATAGATAACATTTGCATTTTAACCTTTTCAAATATTCATTTCTCATGAAAAACCTGCCAGTGCCGGCTTCACATTTCATTAAACATTTTATTTTTTTTTAGAAATGGTTTATTCATAACTTTTTGCTATAATTAATTCTTTCAGGTCATTAGTACTTTTTTAATTTGGCTGATAATTTTTACTGTTTTAATATGGGACATATATGTTGGAAAGCTTTCAGTAAATTTAAATTTCATTATTTCAAACAACTGCCTTCCTTTTTCTCCTGAAAATCTAAACCAACATTATGTGCCCCATTACATTCAAGTTCCTACATATCCTTAATCCACCTGAACTTCTAGGTAAGCACAGCTGCCAGGTTACCGCTGCAAGGATACCGTTACATACCAGGATACCGTTACATTCCAAGATACCGTTACATGCCAGGATACCGTTACATGCCAGCTTACCACTAGGATACCCCTAGGCATCTAATTTCACTTTCAAGACATTTATACTTCAACTTCCAGACATCTATACTTCAACTTCAAGACATCTTTCGTTTCTCTGTTTCGACAAGACCTCTCCATCAGTTTCATCTTCCCGAATAAGCTAAGTACCTAGATAAAGTACAGGTTTCTTTCCTTTTTGTTTTATCCTCAATGGCAGACTAAAGTTAATATTTTGAATTTATTTTTATCTACCCGGCTGTAAGAGCTGTAGGGGATCGTGTCCGGGTTCATGTAAGTTTGTAACTTTTTTTATTTTTAACTTTAATTAAATTCTACGAGGTGTTTCTACCTTTCTCACCTTAGTCGATAACTAAAAAGATAGTGGCGCCCTAAGCTTTTATAGTCTGTCAACCCTCTGGCATACCTAGTGTAACACTAACATGGATTCGATCCACCCTTGAGAGAGTCTCTAGCCGGGAGCTGTCTCTTGAGGAGAGAACAGTGTTACATAATGTTCCAAGACCGATTCACTAAGTGGGTACAGTGTAAACCGTTGAGGAATGATACTGCAGTAGCATAAGTACCGCCTTTTATGAAGATATATTGACAACATTTGGATGCCCCCGTACTGTCCTGACCGACAATGGTACTCAATATGACAGTAAGCTTTTCAAAGAAATGCTGAGAGGATTAGGAATACGACACCGTTTTACTTTGCCGTATACACCACAGGCAAATCCAGTAGAACGAGCCAACCGCACCTTAAAAACAATGAATGCGCAATATTGCGAAGAAGATCACCGAGACTGGGATATAAGGTTGCCGGACTTGAAATTTGCGATGAATAATTCAAGACACGACTCAACTGGATTGTCACCTGCCTTCTTGAATTTTGGAAGAGATCCCGAAATACCGAAATCCTTCCGCAGAGAAGCTGAAGATGCTTCTGAGGAAAATCCGAAAGAAGATACTGGAGAGAACGATCCTGCCGAAGAGGATTCCAAACCGCATCTCTTGCGTATGGAAAAGTTGCAAGAATGTTTTGATCTTGTCCGTTTGAATTTGTCTAAAGCATTTACCAGTCAGAGCCGCTATTATAATTTACGCCGTCGAGACTGGAAATGTACCGTAGGAGACAAAGTCATTAAGAAAGAACATACTTTGTCCTCTGCCGCAGATCACGTAGCTGCTAAGTTAGCTCCAAAATTTTCCGGTCCATATTAAGTGGTACGAGTTATCTCTCCGGTAGTGTATGATTTGCAAGACAAAACTGGTAAACGATAAAAACACGTACATATAAAAGATTTAAAACCCGCCAATGAATAAGGTTTTGTATTTTTGTCCATAGAATGGACCACCAGGACGGACCTCCACTGCTATTCCCCCTTTCCGAGGATGACTGGGAGGTCATAGACCTGACGGAGGAAACTTCTCCTCCAGCCTCTTTCGATGTCTTCATGGGTGCTGTTCCACCCTCGCCGCTTGTTGATCGAGAGGACCCCGACGACCTCTTCATCGAAGAATTGTGGGCTAATTTCGACTGGGAGATGTCTTCTGAACAGTTCGAAGAGGAGATTGATGAACTGTTCGGATTATCCAGTTACATTCCAGGCAACACACCACCAAGTTCGCCGCCTCCGCCGGAGCCTGGAGTGTACGAGGAAAAGGTGCTGGTGTGCACTCTTTTGGAGAAGAGAATAGTCGTAAACCCGGAAACCCCAACATCGAGTAGTGCGGTCGAGGTGACGGAAACAATCTTCCACTATCACTCCGGGGTATACGCTTCTTTCACCCCTCACCCGATGGAAGCTTCCGGCCGGTTTGTTCCCCCGCTCGACCTGGCAGTAGGTACTCCTCCATTGAAGGAGGTTGAGGAGCCAAACCTTCCCACTAAAAGTTCCCAAAAAGGAGCCGAAGGAAAGTCCCGGAGCTCGGAAATATTAGAATTCTCCCAACAATGGCCCCGTTCTCAAGAGTGGCCGACAGACTGGGCGGAAGAGGCGCAGTTTCTGCGACCGAACACAGCTGATCCCACCAAGTGGTACAAGGCACGGGTGTTCGATCGTCAGGGGAAGACACAACGTGCTAATTCCCCCTCGCCCGTGAACGACATTCTCCGCCGGCGCCACTAATCGCCTGTTAGTAAAGGTGATATTTTTTTTCATTATTATCTTTTCCCACTTCACCAGAATGGAGGATTTGTTTTAGTATTCTCACCTGTGGATTTGCGTACTAATGTTCTCAAGTGCGTCGAACCGAAACCGTACAAATATTCCAGTGCTTATTAATAAGTTTTTCTTTCTGTTTAGAAGTAGCATAGAAATTTCCACCATGGACCCCACTTTCCCCATGGACATACTCCACTTGTCCGTTACGGACAGCCTTTCCGATGACCGAGAAAAGATGAACCAATCACCGTTGCCCGAGAAGCAGGAAGACTACCCGAACAAGAGATTCCAGGAGCTGATGAGGATGAGCATTCCAGAGATGATCCGGTATGCAGCCGAAGTCCGAGACCGACTCCCGTGCGAATCACCAGTTGACCATTTCCGCCCAAGAGTCTATTGTGACCGAAGACATGGAGAGACCCGTTCCTTCATCCCCATAACGCCTGATCTGTGTTGGAGATGCAGCGCTTCAGGTCTTCGCCGAGAGGGATGCAAAGGACCCTCCATCCTGTTTTGTTTCCATTGTGGACAGATTGGCCAGATGTCCCGTGATTGTCCGTGTGAGGGACCTATTCCTAGTATTCGATAGATGGCTGTCCAAGCCCACTTCGCAGCGGACACCCGCCAACCCTGTACAGATGCCGGAGCTCAGTGCGACCTAGGCACCGAACATCCCAGACCAGTTGCACTTCACTTCCGGACCTCAACCTGCGACTTTCTCTTCCACCATCCGGCGTCGAATTACTGGATGTTGAAACGTCCACCCAACGTGTTCATTTTTTTTTTAGTTGATAAGTATTCTTATTTTTATTATTTAGTAGTAAGATGTAGGTCTGAAAAAAAATGTAATGAACGAAATCTGTGTTTTCGTTCATTAATTTTTTTTACCAAAGTAAAGGGGGTGTGTAACGAGTTAGTTTTTTTGGGACCATTTTGGATTTAATTTGATTTTGTTTTCCGTTAGTATTTTGAGTTCAGTAAGTTTTATATAACTCGTTACTTAATTTCTAGTACCGTTGTAGTATAGTAGCATTACTTTCATTATTTATTTTATTAGTAATTCAACATAATATAAATTGGAATATGAAAATATAGAAATTCTGATTCTCAAAAATGTACAGATTAGCGGACATCCGGTATATCAACTATTTTAATTAAAACGAAAGCCGTTTAGTATATTAGAATTTTTTTTCCTTTGGAATAAGTAAATTAATTTCTCCGATAACGCCGAAATAGTAGGTAGGAAGAATAATATAAATTCGAGAACGGACCGTTGAAAAGGGGATTGTGATTTTGGATTTTGATTTCGATTTTGAGTTGGATTTTGATTTTGATTGTTACGTTTGTGAATTCTTCGCTGTACCGTTTGTTCTCCGCCGACCGTTTGAGATATTCTTGAATGAGTAGAAAAGTATTGTGTTAAAATACAGTGTGAAGTAAAAGTAAGGTGAATTTATTATAGTAAAGCCACAGAATATTCTTTTCAGTTTAAAAATAAAACTTTGATTTCCGATAACGATTTCAGTGTCGAAATTGTTTTAATTTTCTACCGCGTTTTATTTACTGGGTTTTCTTTTCAACAGAAAAGAAAAATTTATTTCCAGAATTTTTTATTATTAGTGTGTTGTGACTAAAGTTTTTTTTCACAATTAGTTGAATGCTTAATATAAGGCAGATTTAAATTGGATTTTAGTTTTCATTTTCTGATTACAGTTCTTATACCTGTTGTCCTACCTTCCGACCAAACTTATATTATACATTTTTTTTACGATTTTTATTTAAAATTAAAACTGATTGTGGGCGAGTGCAAGGCCGATGCCATGCGTTGTTCAACTTTCAGCCGGTAAAGTTTCATTGTGTTTAATTTTTTTCAAATAATTCTTTTTTTTTAAATAAATATACGATATTCAAACTTGTCTGAGGCCGATGCCATAGGTTGTTTGAATATCTAGTTGAATTCATTGTATCCCTTGACAGTGGTCATCCCATTTTTCCTAATTACCCAAACTGCGACTTTTCATTTTAGTTTATTTTAATTGTTCATTTTGTACGATAGCTTGAAATTAGAACTGATTGTGGGGCAAGTGCGAGGCCGATGCCATGCGTTGTTCAACTTTCAGTCGGTAACGTTAAATTGATTTTCATTTTATTCTAATAATTATTTTCCCCAATTAACGATCTTCAAATAAGTCTGAGGCTGATGCCATAGGTTGATTGACGATCTAATGGGTAGTTCTTCAATATTTTTTTTTCTATTAATCTGGTTATAACTTCCCCGATATCCCGCTTGATCATCCTTACCGCGAAAATACTTCTATTATTTTTTTGTTTGCTACTCTAATTTTTTTTCTATTCTTTCTTCAATACGGCTCACCGTTTTTTTACGAATTACTTTTACTGCTTTACACTGTCATTAATAGCTAAAATAACCTGCTTACATCTTGTTTACCGTACCAATTTTTATACACGTACTACCGGCAAATTTTGTATATATTATTTTGTTACCTTTGCCCTGTATATATTCATTTTGCATGGATCTGCCGAAATACAAATTTTGAATAATAGGAATTGCTAATTTTGTATATTAGTTTTTCTCTGGTAATATACAACCTGATAAAATTAGTGTTTTCTTAATAACCCGTTGTAGAGCCGTCTGAGGGTTATAGTTTCATAGGAGTGTTTAGTTCAACGAGACCCCTGGAATTTTCCGTAACCTCCATCTGAGGCTATCTGGAACTCTTGACGCTTAGGGTCAAGGGGCCGTGGAGTAAACCACGTCACAAAATCTGGCGCCCGAGCAATTATTTTGAAGATTTTGCATCGAGGGTGTCAAAAGTGACGTGCCCAGTTGGTAGGAACCAAAGGGAGGTGAAAAACACGTTACATTGTATCCTACAATACTATTATTCGACAAGTGAATATCGATTATGTACCTGTTGTTTTTATGATTTAAATAATGGACATGGTGGAAGTATAGAATCACAACATGTTAGTGAACTTTTTACCGGTAGTTCAGGAAATTTACCAAAATCAAGTTTTAGATGTTCCATTTGTGAAAAAGAACTATTTTTATACTGTTTAGTTGATTATTGTTTTTTGTGTAACAACAAACATTTTAATATTAACGCACCGTAAATTAATTTTAATATTATAACTCCAATTGCATTGTTTAGCCTAAAATTTATAAATCATAATATCCTGTCTTTTATAACGTTTAATTGTTGATTGTTTTTGTGTTACGACAACCATTTTAATATTATGACTTTGATGGATTTGTATTGTTTAGCCTGAAATTAATTTTTTGAAATCACATATTCATGTTGCTTTTTCACATTCACTACAATTTGGGTTTATTCAATAAATAATTTAAAACTATAACATCTTTTATTTCCACTCCTATATTACATAAAAGTCAGTCCAGCCCTGTTACTGCAATGTGTCTACTAATTATACAGTTACGAACAAGTTATTTCGATTTTATTCGAGAGTTGTAGGCTGATAAAAAGAAACGCTTGAAGAATCTTTCACATAATATAATATCTCAATTTTATGGATAAGTTACTGTTTAAAAAGAGTGAATTATAAATATCAATATTGTGAAAATATACTTATGGATGTACAGGGTAAATAAACAGCAATTAGTTATAATATGATAATTTATTTTATCTCGTGAAATGAAAATACATAATTTATAGGTTTAAACAATTCATTGATGCCCGGTTGCACATACGCTTATTAAAAATGATGAATGATTAACGGCTGATCAATGAAATAATAACTCGTTAATTCTTCAAATCAACCATCATTTACACATCAAAATGCAACGGATAGGTACCTGCAATGATGAACAATTAATCGACCATTATTTTTTTCGTGCAATCGCGTTCCCATTGATAGTTCATCATTTTTTAATCAACCATCACATGATGAGAGATTTGATTAGCGTTCTTGCAACCGGGCATGATTCTGCTAATGTTGAAATGATTCGTAACATCTGCTATAGTTTTCAATCTTCAATTTCAAATTTATTTTCTGTTCTCTCAAAAAGATTTGATTGGATTCGAAGAACTTTATCACGTTATCACTACGGTTCTTTATCATTGTTTTCACACTCAATTGACTTTCATCCTCTTCTGCAGTTGTAAAATCACTATTCCAGTCTTCTGGTTGGAAGTTTGTTCACTTGTTTTTCTGTAATCACTCAATATATTTACTTTTATGCTACTTCTCATTTCACGAGATAAAATAAACTATACTTTCAAGTCGAATTTTAGCTCTTATATATCTACAATAAGGCAATGTAAACAAGTTATTTCCAAGATGGGTTCTATCACCCCCTGCATTACCATTTCAATTAATTTTAATGAGAACATGTTCCCAGTGTTTACATTATTCTTCTCTAATATTATACGGATGTTGTATTAAAAGGTAGTTGCCAATAATAGCATAGGTTATATATTGTTGTATCAATCAACTCCTATCCTACCAATTCACCAGAGTCATCCTCTTGTACATCGCTATTTTTACGATTTGCTGTTTCAATTCACGGATACAGTTCACATTTAACTATACAAATCACAGGGAATTACAAATTCATAGATGATATCATGTTTGAAATATCTGTATCCGATTCCAATGTTATTATTATTTGTGTCTTTGATACACCAATATACCACATTTGCAGCGATACTTGCTAATCTTGGAGCACTGTAGTATAAACAGTCTGAATTGAAAATAAGCTCTGGTGTAACACACCTACTAGCTTCCATTTCTTTATTCACACTTTTTCTTTCTAATAATAATTTGATAACGCTGTGGATTCTTGGCTACCTCACATAAAAACAATTATAAATTACCGCGTAATCAAAAATGCAGTAGATTTATACGGGCATCTCGCGAAATTGTTTTGGACAAGTACAGAGAAATTAAATTAAATATTCCGAAATCGGGGTGTGCTAGAGGCAAAAAAGAAAATTGGACCCAAAAACAAATTCAATGCTCGCGACCGACCGAAAAATGGGCCAAGAAGCGGAAATTAAATCAAACTTATTTTAATAATGCCGTTAATTTACCTAAACGTTCGCAGTCTTGTAACAATCATACATTGAACATTCAATCACCAACGAATTTTACTTTGAATTTTTTGCGCTAATAATACGGTGAAAAATAAAATTATTATTTCGATTTCAGTGTGCGTTACGTTGTCAGTATTTTTGAGGGGGCTACACCTTTCAGTTATCTAGAAATAGGATATTACGTTATTCTCGCGGATCATCAAGATAGTACTAAAATGAGGCTATCTAATTTTTTAAATGATACCTATATCTCTTTTTTTTTGTTTGCTTCCATCATTTTCAACAATCATCATCAGGACATTAAAAAACCCCATTTATCATGCTACAGCATAACTTTGATTCCAGTTTTAATAAATTCTAGCCATTGGTGTTTAGCTGTCGCGGATATCGAAAATAAAGCATTTTCTTTTTCAAATCCTTCCGGAAGTACTACTGTAGAATCAATTAAATTCATGAATATTTTCTTATATTTTTTTTTAATTTCGATAAGCAATTGTGGAATACGTTCCAGATCAGCCAGTCAGTTCAAGCGGACGATTTTAATTGCGGAGATTTCGTTTTAATGGTTTCTAAAAAAATTATCGATAATCTTAGTTTCAATTTGGAAAATTTACAACCCCCAAAACAGTTCCGGGAATCTAATATATTACAAAATTCAGATATTTTAGAAGACTATTGTTTGTGCGGAAATCTACATCGGGGTGGTGTATAGAGAGGAAATTCGCTTGATGATTGGACGCAGTGTTCGTTTTGCAATCGATGGATTCAATATTTATGCATAAAAAATGTAAATGTTGATAAAACGCCAAGATTGGACAAGCAATTTCCGGATGATTTTATTTGCGCGGTTTGTGGAAAATTATAAGAATGGACTACAAAAATTATAGTTGCCCTGGATTTTATTTTAGGAATTTGGATAACATTTCCATCTATTTTTGTACTCGTAATCGCATATTCTCCAGACACTTGGAGATAAAACTCCAGAAGTCTCGAACAACCTATTATTCAAGATAAATCCGCCAGTGTCTTCGTGCATTATATTAGTACTCGTGATACTTGAACATGGCAGAAGGCTCTTATTACCCGTAGTTTCTTTAAAAACTAGGAAGACATTGATATTGAAATTTTTATTAGTACAAACCTCAAATATATTTAAAGATATTCTTCCAGAACTTGAGTAAGCAATTAAATGGACAATAAACTGTTCATATTTTCATAAAATTTCTTTTTACCTATGTGATCATTTTTAACTATTCAAAAAGATTCTTCAAATTGCTCTTCCTAGTTAATTCTATACTTATTGCACTATCAATTCACTAACAGTTTTTCACTGATTGGCTTTTTTATAACTAACGAATACATGTTTTTAAATATCTTCTGTATGTTCCTTGTGATGTATTCATTATTTTTTTGTTGATATTATGTTTAATTAATTTTTACAAAAATATTGTGGTTCAATTTCCCATAAAATCAACAAAAAATCATGTTTTTAAAATCGTGGATTAGGCCTTGAAGGGAACAACACGTCAAAAAAAAACGCGTCGAAACCTCTACCTCCTGGGTGACGTGGAAACGAGGATACTTTGATCTGTCATGATAAGGACCAGTAGTATCGGACATCGATATACTCGTATATGTAGATACAGGAGAGAAAATGAAGTAAAATCTTTTTTGAGAAAACTGATTTTTATTTATTTTTCTCACCTTTGGAACGTTTTTGAATATGACATGCTAAAGACTACATATTTATCAACCTATTTCTGATTTTTTATCAGTGGGCAGTACTTGTAAGTCCACTAGCGTCTCGAAGTTCCAATGGTAGCTAGGATAACTTGTTTTCGAGGTACTCTGTCAACACACTTGCCGACAAAATTCATTTGGATAGTGTGATCCCCGAGGGCCCAAAACTCATTGAAAATCTTATTTCTTGATTCAGCAGTCAATTTTTCCGAACATTTTGAGCGACACTGATGATTACAGCCTGGTTTCATTTCTTTTTGTTTTATAAGTTTTCCTCTTTGATTGATAAACTCTTGTCCCATGTTTTTTTTCTCTTGTTTACATTATTCTTCCAATTTGCGGGATTTCTTGTTCTTTTTCGACCCGGATCAATTTTCTTAGGCATATTTCTTTTTTTTTACCTTTTCACTAATTTCTTCCCCAACGGTGTGTTTGCTACTACAAGGTTCATTGTTATCGTATGTTTTTTTCTCCTCCTCCTATAACTCGCTCAAACTACTCTGTTCCATTGTGTTCGTATAATTTCCTGAAAAAAATACGCAGTTGTATACTTTTACCAAAGGACTATTTCAACGCTTAGAGCAAAGTGAATCTAGATTTTTTTCTATATTCCACATTATAACAATACTGTATTTGACATATAAAAGAACAATACTACACCTTTGTGAAAAGATGGCACATATTCTGAAACGTCTGGGGAAAAGGGTTCACTCTGCCTCCCCTGGCTCGGTTCTGAATTATTACAGATCCGTGGTAAAACATCATTTCGACGTGTTCGTAGTAAATATTGTTTAAATTCCATTAGCTCAGTGCCACTGTTTACGACCGGAGTGTTAACTGAATCAAGTTCATTCGTCCCTTCACCGGTGCCACCTGAAGCCAGGACAAACTGAGACTGTGATTCTGCCTCATATTCTAAAAAACAAACCACATATTTTTTCAACTATACACCTTTTTTATGTAACACAGATATAAAAACTTTCAACTAATAAGATGTAATCTGAATTTGTGATCCCCCACGCAAACATTATTCAAAATTAACGTTCTCCAAACGTAGCTCAAATAAGTCAGGTTAGGAACTTACCGGCACAACCTTCAGCTATTCCACTGTTCTTCAATGCTAACTCTAATATGTGTTGACTGCGATTCATTTCACAAGTCCAATATGTCAACATAAATGATAGTTTTACTATGAACCAATAATCACTGTATCGACAAGACGAATATTAATAACAATACAAACACCTACAAAGTCCTTCAGCTTTAAGACCGCGGTAACTCAACTGGCAATATAGGTCTCGCGAACAAAATATTCGCACGACAAAGACGTAAACTGAAAGATAGGACGAGTACGCCCGTACTTGAGAAGGAAAACAAAATAAATATGAGTTGAACAAAAATGTAAGTCGTTTAACATCCATTTTAGCGCCAAGAAAATATTTATGGAAAATATTAAAAAGAGGTAAATTACGTTACTTCTCTCTTAACGTTCAACTGAAAAATATAAGTTTAAATACTTCTTTGTTCGATTATGTATTTCCGCAACCATTTGATCTAGAGTTACGTTTTTATTATTGATCGATTCGTCTCATTGTCCTGAGTATGCCTGTGGTTTTATCTCAAAAAGCGTGTAAATTGAGTTACAACCTTATTCGATGGGGGTGTCGATATCTTTACTTGTGAACTAGATTGCAATTTCTCTTGAAAACAAAGCTACATTTAGTATTATGTTCTAGGGATGAGATGCCAGTATTGCATGGTACCAAAACCTGAGGTGGCGTTACAATGTGGACGCTTATATCATTTGAGGTGCAGTGACTGGTTGCCCATTGATGTGTGTGGGGCACTGCCAGAGTTCAGATACTACATATGCAATGTCAATTGTGGGTTTCCAACACGTGTTTATATGGATGTCTTAGGTTAATATTTGTTTCAACTCTTGAAAATCTTCGTTTCCAAGGAACTTTAATAATTGTTCGGATTTCGAACATTTGCGTTTTAATTTTTATTTTATTTACGTCAGCGGTGAGTTGACATTTCTCGACCGTGAGCCGCGATCGGTACGCTTTCTTTCAAAATCTGACACTGACAGAAGTGATTAAAAAAAATGATGTCCACGTCGTATAAGTCGGTCTTATAAAATATTGTATTTGCAGTGTATTTTTGGCAATTGATGCCCAGAAATTGTATATTTGTGCAATAAAGGTTACTTTTGTTGTTAACCATATTTATTAATGGAATCCACAAGAAAAGGTTCTAAGAAAATTTAACTGTCAAAATTTGGAAAGAAATCGCGTAAATGGAGACGATGACTGGGCAGATACTAGCATCGTATTTTTGGAGGACAAGTAGTGCTATCAACGAGAAGCTAGCTCCAAACGGAGTGTCTTTTGCAACAGACGCCTGGTGCCTCCTATCAATATTTTTCGGGTTTAAAATTAGATAAAATTTTAATTGAAGCTTCTAAACTATATTTTAAAAAATCTTCACTTCATGATATTTATAAAATTCAACGACTTTTGATTAGGAACACAGGTGATATGAACAATACTTTGTTAGAAACGGCAACAGAGAATGCGGATCGGATGAGGAAATTGAAAAAATTCGGCTTTTTATTTATCAATCAAAATAGTTTGGGATTAATGATTTGCTCGGTCGTTATGTTCCATCGGACGGAGTCTATGGGTCCTTATGTGTTTATTTCGCCATTCGCAATTCGTTACGAAATCGTTACCGCTTAAATAAAAAATGGCTCCGTGATTTTCATAAAAGTAGTGAAAAAAACGCCCCAAGTCTTCGTGAAAGCAGTTTAAATCGGCACAATTTAAACAATTCTTTTACGGACTCAATTTTAGTTTCGTGTAACTCAAATTCGGTAGAAGAATCCGATAGTTACGTCGACGATCGGTTGGAACAACATGCTTAAGTTGTGTCCGTTGATTCCAACAATCCGGATTTTGGAGATGATTCTACAAATATTACGGATATTTTGAATGTAACTCCACCAAATTCACAAAACCTTCCAGTCACAATAAGAAATATATATTGTGAAAAAGTCAGTGAGTCGCCAAGACAGTTGGTAAAAAATATATTCGACGTGCATTCCAAAAATACGAGGAAAAATTTGAATTTCCGTTATTGCGCGTATTTTGAGGGATCTTTTGAATTGTCATCACAAGAATTTTTAGAAATAAATGTTAATGGCAAATTGGAAAACTATTATAATAATAATAATATATATTTCAGAAAATGCTAGCATTTACAAAAAAATTATAATTGTTAACACAGAATGAAATGACGTCACAACTTTAACATTTAAGGGAAAGTTAGTTTAAATTGGCATGTAAATAATCATTAATGCAATATGGCTCAATGTCAACAAGAAGTTTTTTAATTTCTTTCTTAAATTCATTGCTGGATGTTAAGGTTTTTATTCGTAATGGTAATTTATTGTAAAATTTAATTGCCATATATATTGGAGATTTTTCAGTAATGGTTAATCGGTGATGTGGATAAATAAAATTATTTCTCCTGGTGTTATAGCTGTGTGTCACACAGCATGCCTCAAATATTTCTTTATTTTTAAAAAGGTGCATTATACATTCAAATATGTATAATCCATACAAGGTAAGTATTCCATTTGCTTTAAATATGAATCTGCAAGAATCCTTAAATTTCATGCATTATAGTACTATACGTCATAAATTTAAAACTGTGAACGGCTCCTGCGTTTTAAACTTCTAAAAATAATTTGTCAATATAGTGTGTAGTGTAGTCATAGACAGTGTAAAACATTCGTAATTCGTCTCCAAAGACAATATTTGAATGTTATCGTCGATAGGGTTCATAGCTCTTTACACGGTATTCGTCACAATCCCGATGAAAAATATACAACGTACGCACGTGTTTATGAGCGGCAATTGTTGTCAAACAAATTGGTTTCGTCAACTAGTTCTTCTGTCCGGATGACAGATGTTAATTCTTCTCCTATTAACGACATAGTGAGTGGCAATTTGGGGAAGATTTAATCTCACGGGGTATAACGGAAAATAAAATCCGAGGCGATGTTGCAATTAGATACGAATAAAGACGATTTTATTGATTTAAGATTAATGGAAAAAGAGCACCCTGAGTATATATTGAGATTGATTGATAAATGACTTTGCACTTTATGTTTCTAGTAGAGAGCAACTAGATATACTGCAAACAGCAGCTAGTGTAAAGACACCCTCCATAACGTTACATTTGGACGCGACGGGAAGCTTGGTCAGGAATACTGACAAAGATAAAAAGAAACGGGTTTATTATTATGCCGCAGTTGTTCACATTCCGGAAAAACAATTTGTATGCCCCATCTTTGAAATGGTTAGAGACCAACACGATGCAGGGAGTATCGGATATTGGTTCGAATATGTTAAGGACTATGCAATTATTAATAATTGTAAATGGCCGTTATTTTCCACAGTTGTTACGGATTTTAGTTTCTAGCTTATGAACGGGGTTATTCGTCAATTCACCTTTCCCATTATTAAAGAGTGCCCGGTCATAATGAGTGTGCACCTCCCCTATTTCCCTTTCTCCCTTTTAGGGTTGGTTATTGTGACTTGTCGGAAATGTCTAATGTCTAGAAATGACATTTGTTGTTGGTGTTGTTTGTGTTTATATCGTTGGTTAATTGTTTATTGTGAGAATTTAAAGATGTGGAGTAAGGACATTACATTACTTAGTGATTCTACTATAGGCATCGCTACAGATTTTTTCAAAAAGCATGGTGTTTTGAGTAATCAAATTTCTAGAGGTAAGCTAAGTTTATTGCTATTCTCTGTTAAGTGGTAAGTAGATGATATATGTATGTACCACAATCAGTATAGGGAAATAAATGTTATCCGCCTCCGCCAAAATATCGCCTCCACCAGCGGGGCGCTACGGTCTTACGGGGCGGTGCGGAGGTAATCGACGTAATCGAGAGTATAGATATACCGGATTTGGTTGAAAGTAGCGCAATAATGCTGTCAAAAAAGGCACTAACACCTAACTTCGTACCTATTGGTCCGATTTGAATGGAACAAACGGCATTATGTATGGAAAGTGATGTAATTTATATATGTAGAGTATAAGCATGCGCAATAATGCTACCATAGAGGCACTAGCACGCGTGCTACGTCAAACGCAACGTGCAACGGTGAACGTTGGGAGGTTTTTTAAAAAATACATATGTTGTTAATAATGTGTTTGGGGATTAGTTTCTTGAGGATAACAGAAGGGTGAAGATCATGTTAATAATTATATTAGCTGCAGCGCTATGTCCAGCACTTTGTGTTGTCGACCAACAGTATGCTATGGAGTATTTACAACGCTTCGGATACGCAAATGAAAATGATTTGACTAAACTTGAGGATTATTTGTTGAGTTTTCAAGAAAAATATAATATTCCTGCAACGGGAGAATTAGATGAAAATACAATACAACTTCTGGATAGGCCAAGATGTTCTGTAAGTGAAGCAGCTTCCGACGATGATCATTCTTTTAGAGTTAGATCAAAATGGACCAAATTTGATTTGAAATGGTTCTTCCCTCAGGCAAATAAAGAATATCTTGATGTAATCGAAAAGGCTTTTGAAGTGTGGAGTAACAGTTCAAAGTTCAAATTTGAATTAATACACAAAACAAGACCTTATGCTCCCGATGTAACTATCACTGTTGTACATGGAAAACACTATTTTCGTGCAGATTGCCAATGTAGAGATGAATGCCCCAGTACATTTGATGACCCTGGAAAGGCGTTGGCACATGCTTATTTCCCAAATGGCAACAGCTGTATAGAACTTCATATTGATGCCGATGAAAAGTGGGATTTAAGTTTGGATGGATCAAGATCAGATGATAGGACTAGTCTACTTATGGTATTAATTCATGAAATTGGACATATCCTAGGTATATCCCATAGTGATAATGAAAAAGCAATAATGTATCCATGGTATCAACGAAACGTGACCCCAAAATTGGATGAAGATGATAAAATGGCCCTTGAAGCTCTTTATGGATCAATCAATAAATATGTAAATAATCCTTACAAACCTACGCCACCGACTACAGGTCATCATAGGCCCCATCCACCAAATAAAAATTTATGCGACATAACGCCGGAGTATATGTTTACTGCGATGGCTGGTGCATTTGAAAATTATCACTTATATATTATTCATAAAGATTTTCTATGGAAAATTGATTTGAACTCGAAACTTATTCCCTTAGAACCAGAAATGCTCGATAATTATCTACCCGAAGAAGTTGGCTCCATAATTCAGATTTTTCAAAGTTCTTCCGGTAATTTAATAGCAGTCAATAAAGATGTTCGTAAATACTATTTAGCAGATTTCTCAGGTTTGCGAATACTTGAGGAAGGTAATTTACTTATACCGAAAAATTCTCAAATAAACACAATGTTTCAAAGCAACCACGGAAAAATTTATGTATTTTATAATAACAATAATTATATTGAATATGATAAGAACTTAAAAAATGCCTTAAATAGAGGACAAATTAAGGATATTTTCCCTGGACTACCCACAGATGTTACAGGAGCATTCCAGTACATTGACGGACACGTGTACTTTTTCAAAAACACCACATACTACAAATATAATGAGTTTACCAAAAAACTTGTTGCAGCCGCACCCTTTAATTGGAACCTATTTGATATCCCATGTCCTAATGGAGACCTTTTAAATCATCTCAAGACTTTATTAACAAAAGTAATTTCTTTTTATCAATAATATTTTTAAAACAAACTTTGCAAATAATTAAATTGTTTTTCTGAAATTCCTACGAACGTTGCAGATAAGACATTTTTAATCTACAATACCCATTGTAACAGGAAGTTACAATCTAACGCAAAAATGGGATTTCTACGAACGTTACAGATAAGAAGTAACCAATTTCCAGCCACCATGTACAACAGAACAGAAGACAGCATAAAAAATGAAATTAATAATCTTTTCGCCATGTCATGTGTAATATTAGTGGCTGTATTTGTTTTAATTTTAAAAATTATCTTAAAAATTGTAAAACGAAAATTCCAATCTTCATGTAATATAAAAGTTGATGAATATACAGGATGTTTTTTTAAAAAATTAAAAACTTAAAATGGCAGAAACTAATGCAGAATTATATTCAATGATAAAAGATTTTTGTGATTGGCATAACGAATAATTATAATTGACTGTATAAAAATTATTGCTGCTGGCCCATTCAATTGGAACGTTTTCGATATCGCATGTCCTGATGAGGGAGATCAACTTAAGATTCTATTGGAAAAAATAATTTCTTTTATGAATAATGTACCTTTAAAATAAAAAACCGTTTATTACTCAGTAAATTTGTTTTATTATTTATCAAAAAAAAAGGAAACAGACCACCACAATACAGGAAACTTGCAATTTTATTATAAGATTTTCAGACCACATTTATTGAAATTGCAGGAAATCACAATCCTTAGATAAGACGTTTTCAAAACTCAAAACCTGTAGGTGCAGGAAATCTCTTATCGTGCGGTTAGTTTGGAAAAACATATTTTTTTTTGCATCATCACTCTTAGGATCTGTCGGAGGGGAACCAATCATATTTTTTGTTTTGTTCATTTAGACGCGTTATGTATTAATTAGCGAAGTCCAGAGAGCACACTTTTCAAAAGCCAGTCGCAGTTAATAGACGTCAGTTAATAGTTTGTGTGTGGTACCTTAAAATATTAAAAGTAAGTTTATTTTTGAATTTCATATCTTTTTTTATTTTTTCCACATTAATAATTTCTTGTATCTTAAAAATATCTCAATTTTATTTTTTCAATATAAATTTTTTTATAAAACATTTTTGCGCTAATTAAGTAATTGTTTTTTTGTTATCATTATTTAATTTGAATACTTTTAAAATGGTAACATGTTTTTCTTTTACTTGTAGATGGATCTAAAAAAAATAAACGAAAATTGTAATATTGCAGAGCGAAAACCAAAAATCCAATTGAGCGCTTTGCCACTTAATGAGCCGCAGAAAATATATGCCGCTAAAATAGTTAAAAGCAGATTTGGAGACTGCGTCCTACTAGATTTAGAAGCTGTTACATTTCTTCCAGCCCGTGTCACAGACCAATACAGGGAGAGCATTAAGTATTTTGCTTCCGGAAAGTACTCAGTAATATTTAAAGGAACGGTCGACGTGGGAAAACCATCGCCTGCTAATTCTTTCGCAATTGTTGAGAATAAGGATTAGAATACGGGTAAGTGATTCTTATTTTTATGGCCATGCATTCTGAAAGTGTTAAAGAAATTGCTAAAAAGTCAAACGATTTTTTGTTGGTTATAAGAAAAATGAAAAAAATTATATTCAATAAATTTACTGAAAAAGATAAAGAAATCTGGCTAAAACGGCTTAAAAAACATATTCGAATTTGCAATAAAGCTATTCGTTCGAGGACTAAAGATACAACTATAGGTACTTTGAGAAAACTTCAAACAAACATTAGTCATTTTAAACATTTTAAAAATTTAATTGAAAAAAGACACATTGGTTTAGGGCTCAACAATAGAAAATTGGAAAACAGGGTCACGTGGGAAAATGTTGCTTCGAGCTTTAAAAGTAGAATCAAAACAGGGTTAATAATAAATTTAGCTCATAAAGACTTGGGTCCATTTTTGGAACATGCTTTAATAATATTTAAAATGGAAATTTCTAAACAATTTAGATAGTTTCATATAATGAAAGTTAATACTTGTTTTTGCGGAGTATTTATAAAAAAAAGGGAAACAAAACTGAGGACGATGAAATTTTAGACTTAAAATATTTCAATACGAAAAATGCAATACTTGATGTATCTACCGATTTAGAGCGTTGGTTTTTTGATAACGTAAAAGATAAAATGTTTCAAAAACTATCTGAGTTTCAAGAAAGGGATTCTTGTTATGCCCTAAATAAAGTTGTTTCTTTAGAAGTAAATATTAATAAGTTTGAGATAGGTAACGGTTCATCTTTCATTCCATTACCAAAACAAATACTTAATAAAAATGCATGCATAAACATCAAAAATACAGATCAAGCCTGTTTCTATTGGTCGATTGTAGCAGGCCTTTTTCCGAAAAATACAAACATCCTTAGAACTTCTGCATATCCATTTTATAGCACGGTATTAAATGCAGAGGATTTAGATGCCCCCATGCCTTTATGTAAAATTTCCAAATTCGAAAAATTAAACAATATTTCCGTTAACGTGTATGCTTAAGAATTAAACGAAAAAGAATTTTATACCGTGGTACCGGCAAGATTAACTCAAACTAAATTAGAACACCATTTTAATTTATTATTGATTCAAGACAAGTATTTTCCAAAATTAAATGACTTTGATGTTCCTCCAGAAGATGATGATGGCAATAATTTTGAAGTCAAGTATCATTATTGCTTAATTAAAAACATGTCTCGACTCGTAAGTTCGCAACTCAGTAAAAACACAAAAAAAAAACTTCTGTGATAGATGTATGAACTATTTTAGTGGTGAAAATATACTTAAGGAGCATGAAAAGTTGTGTTATGAACTTAATGAATATAAAATGTCTTTTCCTAAATATGAACATGTCGAATTTAGAAATTTTACTTACCAGCAAACTACTCCGTTTGTAATCTATGCCGATTTCGAAAGCATGTTAACAAAATTTAATGATCCAAATGTTTCGACTGCAACTAAAAGATATCAAAAACATGAAGCGTATAGTGCAGGTTATTATGTAAAGTGTAACTATGATGACAATTTATCGTTTTACAAAAGCTATCGAGGTTCTGACTGCATGGATTGGTTTTCAAATGAAATGTCGTTAGTAGAAAAATACATTTTATTCACTTTATTCGACTCAAAAACTAATTTAAAATTTAGATTTATTGATTCATTGAGATTTTTGGGGGCTTCCTTGGATGAACTAACATCCATCATGGATCCCAACGATTTCATCATATCCAAAAAGGAATTTTTCCATTTGGATAATGAAAAATTTAAATTATTGATTAAAAAAGGAATATTTTGCTATGACTACATCGATAGCTGGGAAAAATTCAATGAAACGTCATTACCGCCTATTGAATGCTTTTACAATAAACTAAATTATAAACCACTTAGCTCCAACAAATATGCTCATGCCCAAAGTGTGTGGGATAAGTTTCAAATTCAAAACTTGGGCGAATATTCAGACATGTACATGAAAACAGACGTTTTACTTTTGGCAGATGTTTTCGAACAATTTCGGAAAAAGTGTCACGCAACTTATGGCTTGGACCCAGCGTGGTACTATACCATGCCTGGGTACACTTGGGACGCGATGTTAAAGTCGACCAGGTGTAAATTGGAACTATTGCGTGACGTAGACATGGTTTTGTTTATTGAAAAAGCTATTCGTGGCGGAATTTCAGTTTGCAGCAGCAGATTTGCTGAAGCAAACAACAAGTACATGTTGGAATATGACCCTAGTAAGCCTTCCAAATACTTGATGTACCTGGATGTAAACAATTTGTACGGTTGGGCAATGTGTGAACCTCTGCCCTACGGAGGGTTTAAATGGATCGAAGACGTCGATCAATTTGATGCTGATTTTATTCAGTCGATTCCGGACGATTCCCTCGAAGGGTATATTCTCAAAGTTGACTTGACATATCCGCAAAACCTGCACGATACGCACAAAGATTTTCCATTTGGTGCTGAACACCGTGTTCCTCTAGGTTCAAGATTACCGAAATTAATGACTACACTTTACGATAAAAAAGAGTATACCGTTCATTATCGAAATTTAAAACAGATGCTCGCCAACGGATTACAGCTCACTAAAGTGTATAAAGTTTTGAAATTTAAACAGTCTACCTGGCTAAAGTCCTATATTGAGTTAAATACTCGACTAAGAACGACAGCTAAAAGCACTTTCGAAAAGAACCTGTATAAATTGATGAATCACGCGGTGTTCGGTAAGACGATGGAAAATATTAGAAAACATAGAGTAGTTAAATTGGTCACTAAATGGCAAGGTCGGTATGAGGCGAAAAATTTGATTGCAAGCTATCGGTTCCATAGCAGAAAAATTTTTAATGAAAACTTGTCGGCAATTGAACTCAATAAAACATAATATTCAATAAACCTTTGTATGTAGGAATGGCAATATTAGATATTTCCAAAATATGCATGTATGATTTTCATTATGGACATATGATTCCTAAATTGGGTGTTAAAAAATGCAAACTTATGTATATGGATACCGATAGCTTTATTTATGAGCTATCATGTGATGATGCTTATGAAGAAGTTATTAAGGCGGATATACAAAAATTTGACACTTCAGATTATCCAAGTGATAGTCAATATAATATTCCACAGGTGAATAAAAAAGTTTTAGGTGTTATGAAAGATGAGTCAAAAGGTAAAGTTATGACCCACTTTGTAGGACTAAGATCGAAAATGTACACTTATAAATTGGACGTAGATGGGGAGGAAAGGGCAAAGAGACGACAGTATTTAGAACAAAAGAAACTCGATAAAGACCGAATTGAGTTAAAAATAAAAACGCTAGGGGTGGTTAAAAAGTTGAAGGGGGTAAAGTATAATGTAGTAAAAAATAGGATAGGTTTTGAGGATTATGTGAAATGTTTAACTAATTTCAAAGAACAAACAATAAGCCAGCGTTGTATTCGATCATATTTACATCAAGTATTTAGCATCGAACAAACAAAAAATGGCCTAAGTCCACATGACGATAAGCGGCAATTAATTCCGGGGACTTTTGATACTCTACCTTGGGGACACTATAGTAACCGAGAATAATTTTTTTAGGTATAACATGACCAGTACACTCCAAGATATTTGTATCAAAACAATCTGCGAAAACACTACATCAATTTTACAATTTATGGTAGATATACATATACCTCAAAATTTATTGTTGAAAATTATCAAAAATTATGCAGAGTACCGGTGGACTGCATTATGTCAGATCGCAAAAAATACGTACAAGGGCGATGAGTATTGTGACTGGGAACACGCTTGTGGAATGAGATATGTGAACCCCAAAATGCGAAATATACTACTCGTAAGCCCCAGTTGGTCATGCTTCGACTTGTCTGAGCAGTACTTTTGTGTCTGGCTTCACCAGTATTATATTAAAAATTTAAATTTAACTTTATGTCAACAATGTTATTATCAACTAACATCTATTTTAGAATCTCAAAATTTAAATATAAATCTTCACGTTTTACGTAATCATCAGCATTTTAGAGTTACAAATGATTATTTGCCTGTTTTGTATAAAACGTCTAGAAAATGGTGTCAAAATGAATTTTTAAAATTACTTTTCGAATTGAAAACTGGTGATCAATGCTACTCAGCTTTACATCCTGTACCTCTTACACCAAATTCAGATATACATGAAAGGGGGGTGAGCCGCTTTATTGACTGTATGAATGAAAACGATGATTCCGAAAGTGAGTTATAATTTTGATAATTTTTGTTTTTTCTATAATTACAGTAATGTTTTTTCAATGTAGTCATTTAAAAGATTTTTTTTAAGTTTATATATATTAATTTGAATGTGTGGCTGTAAAAAAGAATCACTTGGTTTTTAATTTTATCTAAGATTTTTTTTATAAATAAAAGTAATTGTAGTTTTTAAATCGCTTCTATAATTATATGTAGGTATAGAAAATAAAAAAAATAAAATCATTTTATTTTTTGTTTTTATTTTTCCTGCTATCCATCTAATGAAGGAGACACTAACATGAGAAAAATCCTTAGGAAAAAAAATGATTGAAATGGTTCGATTTTTGCATTTTTTTGGTAAGTTAAAGGTCACAGATCGAGACTCTCTCTCTCTCTCTTATCTGTGAAATAAAATATCAAAAATTTGGTGTCTTTACGTAATACCTGAAATAGCCGAGTTGGTTGGAGCATTTATGTTTCCTAGCCTAGCTATTGAAGGGGAAATAGGTTCAATCTTCGACTATTTCAGCTATTTTTTCCTAAAGAAAACACATATACCAATAATATATAACTATTTATTTAAATCATTGATAACTGTAAGTTTACAAAAGTATACAAATTCTCTAAGAGCATTGTTTAACATATCATTAGGTGTAATAGAACAAAATGCATATAAAATTTGTTGAGGGTTTAAATTTTCAGGGGCGACATTTTTACAAAAATCCAAAACATTATAATGATATTGACAAAAATTCAAATTTTCCAACATAGCTATACGTTGTAAAATAAAATTATTTAGTTCTATAATTTGGGACACTTCTTCTTCATCCATATAATATTCAACTCCATGTTTCTTGACGGAAATCAACTTACACCCGTCGTAATGGTGCAGTACTCTCCACATGAAAACGAATCAGGTTGGAACTTGTCGGCGTCGTCAACTGTGGTATGAAAGAAAGCATTCATCTGTTGCGTCATTATTGAAATAAAGGTATACCATTCATAAGTGCTGAAAGATATTTTGCTGCACTTTAGCTGTTGGGATAGAATAACAGCAGGTGTAAATGATCTTGCAGGACTTATTCCACATTTTATCTCATAACCAGAAATTGTATATTGTGTTGAAAGCAGGTACACATTTTCAGACTTTGCAGCGAACTCATAGTTTTTCAAAATTCTATCCAGCTCTGCAGTATAGTTATTATCACTACTACTACTACTGTCGTAACCACTACTGACACCTTGATGACTCATGTTGCTAACTGAGTTTGAGATCTGAAACGACTCCAATTTATAGCGTGTATGGCCATTTACGTCATAAAACATCAACTCCATTAATCCAGCTGTTATGTTTTTTGTCTAAGCCTAACCATTTCACGAGCAATTTCTTGCCTTTACGTCTAAGAACTTTTTCCACCAAGTAAATGTCCGGATTCCATGTTTTCTGTAGTTCTTCGTCATAGAAGCATCCGCTGATTGGTGTCCCTTGCATGTCTTCAAGTAAATACGTAGCAGGATTGGTAATTTTAACTTTGATGATTTTGAATAGTTCTGTAGTCCAATTGGGTGTATAGCCTTTCTCAAAGACATGTTTTGCCTTGGATATGCGCAAATGTCACCAACTTTGAATTTTCGTAGACCGGCTATCTTTAAATGACTGTAGGTGTTATTCAAAATAGATTTTTCGTTGAATTTGTTGACTTGAGAAGGTCTATATTTTGTTGTGGAATGTTTTGTATTGTTGTAGTTTTGAGTAATTTCAGGCAGAATATCAATCCATTTGTAGGTGCCATTTAAACTGAAATACTTGTAGAGTTTCGATTTTAGCGTTCTTATAACACGCTCTGCCATAGAAGCTTTCATTGTACTAAATACGCTATAATGATTTATGTTGTGTTTTCTCATTAAATTTTGGAATTTGCTGTTATAAAATTCCTTCCCCTGATCGGATTGTAGATTTTTCGGTGTTCGTCGTGTATGAGCGAGAATGTCCGAGTAATCTCCTCTCCGGTTTTTGTCTTTAGTGGGCGTGTCCACACAAACTTTGAAAAACAATCAATGACGACCAGTATCATTTTATGATTCCTATTTTGTGATGCAAAATTCCTATTTTGTGATGCAAAATTCCTCATCTCCGCAAGATCCATTTGCCAAAGATCGTCAAGGCCCTTAATAATAGTGCGTCTCCGAGGTAATTTTGTCCGTATCGGTTTGTGCAGCTCATTCACCAGTTGAATCTTTTCTTTAGAATGCTTATGTGACATGACTGACTAGCTTTAGCTCCAGACTGCGAATGCGGTTAGTGTTATCCAAATTCATAGTCCTTACATTGTCTACAATGCCGGAAAGGTTACTTTTCAAATCAGAGACGGTTTTGATATTTTTGGCAAATTCTTTTTCTAATTCACCTATACTTTTAACACACTTATTTATAGAAGCAGTGAATTCTTTTCGAATAAATATTTTGGCTGCCGCAATTGAATCGTCAACGTATTTCTTCGTAGCCATATCCCTACCTGCTACAGGGGGATTTCGCGAAATAAATACATCAATTTCGTTAGTTTTATTTTGTAAGTTAGTAATGTGCGCCTGTGATATGGGAATTTTCGTCTTATGAAGCTCATTTCTTATTTCGTTCAATCCTACAGCTAAATCCTTTATATCACGGTCTTGTTGCTGCAGCACCACACCATGCGTTTGAATTAATGGTGAGTTGATAATAGGTAGGTCATTCAATTGCACATCAACATATTTTTTTGTTGCAGCATCACTATTTGTTGTCGGTTCCTTAACATTACAAATTTTCACATTTTCAATATCAATATTACCGTCCGGTGTATGAGGAAACGTAACTTTCGCCGGTAAACGCGCATGGGGCGTTTGATGTCTATTTCCGAATTTATCGACTGGCATAATTGAAATGAACAAGATTCATCTTGTATTATTCTATTATATCAGCCTCCTTGAGCTCATTGATAATTGCTACTATTTCGTTGTCGTGTGACGTATTACCTGCCTCTTTCGAAGCAATCAACAACTTTAAACGATCCACTAATTCATTGGCATCGTCCCAATAAATATACTCCATAGGTTTATCATTATATGTTAAACGATCGATACCTTTTCCTTTTGCTAAAGGAATCGATTTTAGACGAGTCAATACCTGAGACGATCTATTCGTCGTTAGAGATTTTGTTTTGAATAAGGGTTTTATGATGTAGTGATATTTTTCAGTACTTGAACCCTTAAGACGATCTAACGTGTCTAAATGAACTTCAGTTGTTGTCAAAAGATTTTTATAGTTCTGTAAATCTTGATCATTGTAACTGGGGTCTCGGTAAAATAGAAGCTCATACAAGCCTGGTGTTCCAATTACATATCTTCCTCCTTTGTTTTTCTCAGGTAGTATGTTTATATTACCGGTTTTTCCATCGAACGCAATTCGATTTTTGCCTAATGACCAACCGATTTCATCATCGTATATCGGACCATAATTTTTATCATCTTTTCGGAAGTAATCTTCAATGAACTGATGACTGATGGCAGGATAATGGTCCAAATAGTCTGCGAAAGCTTCCTGAGAAATTTCGGGACGCATCTGTTCTGGAGAACGTGTAATATTGCCGGATTCGGCCACCGGTTCCGTTTCGAGAAAAGGTGTAAACACATCATCAGGTTCTTCTTCTTCCTTCTTTATTTCCTCTTTTGGATTTAAATTTGTAATCGTTTTCTGTAATGTCTTTGAGGATTGCACAATTTCTTCAAGTGGTTTGGATATTGGCTTGAATAGTTTATTGATAGACTCATCTTGCTCTGATTTACCCAATTTCAACGCCAAGTATTTTTTGCGAATCGATCTGGCAAATTCAGACACTTTTTTCTTGCGCAATGCAGTAGCAACCTTATCATCAGACATATTGGTATAGACTAAAGGTGCAGCTTACATCTTTATATATTTATCGAATCCTTTGCGATACCTGCCATCATTGAAGGGGAAATCCTTCACAATTACCAAAGTACCATAACGGTCAGACCAGCACGTTGAACACACATTTTTAAATGTGTCGAATGTCATGTCTGGAGATACGTGTTCGTCGAATATATGTTTCAAGTTCACCTCATCTTGCTTGAATAACACAATTACATTACAATTATCGCGTATAAGCTGTTTCGGTATTTTTGAGTATGTTTGACAAAGATATGCAGCATAGATATCTTTATGTCTGCACATGGAATAGTATTCACGAATTTTCTGTTGACCATCACATGCAACGTCATCGAATAAAAAGACATAATTAGGCCGAGCTTTATCTGGACTTATTATTTCCTCGTTGTCTTTAAATGGAAAATAGCCAACGCCCTTGACTTGTGCTATAACTTCTTGCAGCAATTGGTACTTTTGTTGGAATAACGATTTTGAATAAACCTAAACGTTTTTGAATTTCGCGCCATTCAGATTAAATAGGAGCGCCAGCACGACATTCGTCTTTCCACACCCGCTGGGACCGCATATAATGGCACGGAAAAAATTTGGTAACAATTTACCATGTTTGCCGATCGATGGCGTTGAGGTGAAATCTAGATTTTCAATGGGTATCGTCTGCTCTTGTTGAATTATCTTCATAGTGTGTGTCGTTTTTCGTAGTACTACTTTTAAAATATAGGTGTCACCATTTACGCGTATCAGTCTTAATGTTGGTGTTTGAAGGAGAAGGTCTCTTAAATTCTCTCATCAATAAACTACCTATTGAACTTCACTTACCTAGCTATCAGTACTGTGGACGAAGTTCTTCCCCCCCCCCCCTTTTGTAAAAAATTAATTTGTTTTTTTCGGTAGCCGGTACAAAATTGGAAAAACGTCTTGATCGCGGAGATCCAGGCATTAACCCCTTGGACGCTGCTTGTAAACAACACGATATTTCTTACTGGAAGAATAAGTCTCTCGAAGAACGACACAAAGCCGATCAGATACTTGAAGATAAACCTTGGGCTCGCGTCAAATCAAAAGACGCTTCTTTGGCTGAGAAAACTGCTGCATTACTTGTGACAGGCGGAATGAAGGCGAAAAGAAAGCTGGGGATGGGATGTCGCCGCCGCAAACGCCGTTCCTTGCATCGAGATGTCATTCTAAAAGTGGGAAAGTCCATGAAAAAAGGGGCATCTTTGAAAGACACTGCAACGTTTGCCTTACGAGCAGCCAAAGCACTTATTAAAGAATTTGGTGGCAAAAAAGAAGTCGAGGTTCCTCGAGTAATACCTGTAGCGAAATCCGGAGGTTTCCTACCACATATCCCTTTGTTTGCTGGCCTTTCGGCCCTTGGAGCTTTGTCAGGTGGTGCTGCTGGGATTGCTAAAACTGTCATTGATGCTAAGCATGCGCAAAAGAAATTGGAAGAAGATGTACGTCATAATAAGGCTATGGAACGTGTGGGATCTGGTCTGTATCTGAAAAAGTACCCAAAAGGCGGTTTTGGATTGTATTTGAAAAAAAAACAATAAAGCTACCCAATCACGCATTAACCGACTTTGACATAACACATTATGCAAAATTACTTAAAATACCACATTTTCGAGGAGTTTTCATGCGAGACACTCTCCCTAAAAACGGTCCCCGAAAACAAGAATGCGCAGTGGTTAATTTGGATACCTCTAAGAATAGCGGAGGTCATTGGGTAGCTTACAGAAAGATGAACAACAATGTAGAGTATTTCGATTCATTTGGTAACTTGAAGCCACCGAAAAAAGTTGTTAAATATTTGGGAAAGAGCGCGCGAATTTTCTACAACAATACCCAATATCAAAACTACGATCAAATCAATTGCGGTCATTTGTGTTTGAAATTTCTACAACAACAACACCAACAATGACGGAACTATTACTACAACACATCTACCATCGAAAAGCATTGAGTAGTTTCACTGCCGAAGAACTAAAGTACTTTCCCATTGAACATCTAATAGAGTGTGTAAGGCCTTCTGAATTGCTTGATATGTGGCATAAACTTCCCAATGAATATCGAGCAAATTTTGAACTACAAATACGACTGCCTTGTTTCATCCATTACAACCGACCTGATTGGACGACGCATTGTGACGGCCCTCCGAGTTCTCAAGCCACATGTTTTCTTTGTAAAAATAAATAATTGAACAGGTCGTGTGTGTTATTTAAATTCATACATCTCCCGAATTTCATTAGTCATCATGTCACAGTTGCTGAGAGTTAACAGCACCAATCACGTGTTTACCTTTCAACCTCTTACCCAACGAGTTAAAAGAAAGAGGAGAGAACATAACAGTATAAAGAATCATCGACCAAAGTGGCTTCTGAATATGGCCGACTTCCGTTGAAGCGTAAACAAACCAGAGGCGTACATTACAATATTCAATTAGGGGAAACAAAAAACTCTCATAATGCATCTTTTTAAGGTGGACTTTTTGTTGTTAGAGAATTAATACAATTTTATTGTTTTGAGAAATTTTACAGATTTTGGTACATTCAAAAATTTTATAACAAAACTTGTCATAAAAAATCTGCTATGCAATTCACTTTATACTTACCTTTGAAATATCGAAAATATGAAACATAACCAAATCTTTTAAATTAAAACAAATAATTTTCTTCTAAAATATATTTCTTCTAGTCAAGAATAAACATTAACAAAAAAGGTTCATATTGATAAATATAAAAAACTAAAAGTTCAATATTTTACTTTACCAGTAAGTACGTACAATAATTATTTTCTTAAATAAAAACATTACAATAATAAACTGAATGTTACACGATTAACATAGAAGTATATATAATACATAGACAATAATTAGGTACCTAATTTGTATTACTTTTCTTGCCCCCCATCTATAGAGTTCAGTGAATACATTTCCATTCAATTATATATACCAGTATTATATATCAAGACGGTATTATATGACTAAAGGCAAAACAAAATAAGTGATGAGAAAATATTCCAATTATTTATGCTTTACTTGAAAAT
Source organism: Lochmaea capreae (assembly GCA_949126875.1). Taxonomy (NCBI): domain Eukaryota; kingdom Metazoa; phylum Arthropoda; class Insecta; order Coleoptera; family Chrysomelidae; genus Lochmaea; species Lochmaea capreae. The sequence goes on from OX421411.1 coordinate 19,813,030, forward strand.
GCAAACATAAAACTATTGTCCTTGAAACTGTATCAAGTTAGTATAATAACTCCTAATTTTTTCACTGGCTGTAATATTTAAACAATCATACCTAATTCTTAAATTAAAATAATTTTCTATTATTGCTTTGATAAGTAATACAATATGATTTTCGAGTGGACTGTTATCAGCTGCATGAGTTTTTATAATTTGGAATATACTACCATCGTCTATAAATGTTTGTAAAACATTTATTGAGATTAACTCCTTTTTTATTTTTGGATAGACCGTTTTTGACAATTCATATCTTAGGGCCTGTTCCGATTTGAGACATATTTTCACAACATCCTCTGAAGGATATGATAGCCCTCCCCTATTTTTAATATCAATTAGAGGATAAAAAAAGGCATGTTTTTTGCCGAATAGAGCAGAAACACAACTTTCGCATTTAATTTTTTTGCCTAAATTTCTGGCCACGAAACCTGCAATATAATTGACTACCTCTGTACAAAATTGGCTTAAATTGTTAAGTACACCTAGGTAATCATGATCTTGTAGAACATCTTGTACATTTTGTAACTCATCTTCAGTGATATTATATATACGATTCGTATCATTTATTATATCTTCGGGTTTTTTTATATTGTGAAGTGCAATTTAAAATATTGATTTGATGTAATGGAACACAGTTACCCAAACCACCCTCCCTTATTTCAGCATGAATTAATATTTTTTTGTAAGCTGCTTTAAAATTGAGACAACTTGGATTGTTATTGTGTCCGCCATGAGACATTTGTAAACAGGTAAAAATTTTAAAATTGGATTAGAACCATTTAAATACTTGTTGTAAATTTTATCAAGTGATTGAAAGCAGATTGCTATCCCCAACAAGCCAGTTCTACGGTTACTTTCAATTATTTTCTGTCCATTGGAAAATTTCAATGTTGCAATATAATTTATAAAGCAATATGAAAACTTTTCAATTTTACTTTGATTCATTGAGCAAAGAGCTTTTTTGTACCCAAATTCATTCAATTTTCTAGAATTTAAAATATCGAAAGCATCATTCATAATGATTATGAATTTTATTGTAGCCTCACAGTCTGCAAAATTATCTAGCTTCAATATATCACTACAAAATTTCAAAGAATCTGCAACTGACCTACTTAAAAGTTGTGTGGCCAATTTTACTTTCATTTTTTGTTTAAAATAATTAACATGCTGCTTTCTAATTTTATTTGCTATATGTAATCCTTCAGATTCTTGTAATGCTATAAGCTCGTCTAAATATTTAAAATTAATAATATTTCCATTACCATCTATTATTATCTTCCTATCATCAAATAAATTTCTAACTAACTTTATCATGTGTGAAGGATCTGGTATAATATAAACTAAATTACCACAATTGGTTAAGAACCCCGTTTCCATTTTAAAAAGATTATTAAAACTGCATCCAAGCAATTCTGACATGGAATAATTGGTTGCACAGCCATCATAAGTTAGATTGCAGATTGTTAGACCACACTCTGTTAATGCCGAAATACATTGCAAGATTAATTGGGACTTCTGATGACTATTAATACTTTGAATAAAAAAATACCCAACTGGTAGTTTCCAGCTTTCATTAATTGCCACCACCATAAAAACTAAAGCCTTATTGGCAGGAACATTCTCAGTTTTTTCAAGTTCTACACCAAAATTGACATATCCATGATATTTTGTCCCATCAAATTCTATTATTTCTCTGAGAGACATCTCATCCATTACTAATGAACATAACAAGGGTTTGTTGCTGTTTTGTACCTTAACTTTCAACATTGATAAAGCTTCTACAGTTAATCCTGGATCAGCATCAATAACAGAATACCATTTAGACAATGTTTTCACATGAGGTAAACAGTTATGAAAACGTTGCCTTACATAATTGTATGCCTTCGCTGAAAAATAGTGTAGAGTAATCGCAAAGCTTCGTATTTCTTTACAATATGACTTTGTTACCTTTTTGCCTGTTGTTTTATTGAAAAGTCTATTAATTAACTCTTCATTATCACCGAACTGTGCTATTATTGATTTTGAATGATCGTAGTTGAAGAAACTTTTATTTTGTAACTCTTTTATAACGGAGGTTAGTTTAAATATTCTCTTCTTTTGAGCCCAATTCGTTTTCTGAAGTTTCCTGATTTTCTTAGCTTGTTGAATATTTTTGAAAGACAACTTTCTTACTTTTTCTCTTAGTTTACGTTTACGAGGAGTATCTTCTTGGGATGTCATTGATAATGATACTGAATTTTGTCTTTTTTTAGGAGTGCCATTTATACTTGTTTCAATGGGAGAAGCTAGTTTTCGTTTCTTAGTAAAGCTTGTAACCAAACAATGACTTCCTTCAAATGTGGGGCTATCAATTTTGGGAGACACATTATCATCAGAGATTTCATGATTTATTGATAAAATAACTGGTTCATTAGTAGGTGAATCACTAACAAAAATAGGATCACATTCTCTTGCCTAGAATAAATAGGATTGAAATTAATAGTTTTGAAAATAGTCAAAAATCGTAGACTTACATATTTTACTCGTACTACTGAAATTGTAGGAACACAGTTTTTCCTTAGCTGCACTTTCTTTGATGATGATCTATCAAAATCATCCTCACTGAAATGTTGTGAACACAAATAACAATTTGTTGGCAAATCCGTTTCACTTCGATTTACAAAGTTCAGCCAAACTGCACGCTGTTCAGGCTTTTTTGGAAACCTGTAATTGAAATAAAATTGTTATGAAAGTATTGTTTGGAGTTTATTTGAGACGTATTCATATTTAAACAGTTTGTTGCCTGTTCTTTAGTTAGTAGAATAATTAATTCTTCAGTTATTGAAACTCTGAAAATAAGTAATTTCTTCAATCTTGAAAGTGTTTCCAAAAGAATTTTCGATAGGTGAGTTTGTTCTATAGGGGAGAGGAGGGGAATCATACGCAGCGGGTGATTATACGCATGCACCTATAAGGTCAGGCAATCGTTGAATATCGCCGCTGAACGGATAGGCTCGTGGCTCGTACGTATTTCAACAAAAGTTGTGTGGTACATTTCAGTTCCATGCTTGTATTTGTTGAAATCGCGTCATTTTTACTTTTTGGCTTTTTCTTTATAATATTTGTGTGTGAATAAAATAAAGATAGGATCCGCTGTATCTATTTAAAAGTCATTCTAATTTTTTTAGTGAAAGAATAGGCCTATACTGAAGTGAATAACGTAAGTATATCGTAGAAATAAGAACTCATTTTTTTTAAACAGCTCATAACACTAATGGCGTCAAGTCGGGCAATGATACGCGGTTGCGTACGATTACCCTCAATCTGCGTACCATTACCCGTGAGTGTCCGAAAATAAATAAGTAGACATGAATTGATATTTTAGATAACTGTCGTTGATTCTAATGTTATTTCAGATGCCTAACAAGTACGCTAGAAAAACCAATATTGCTGGTTGGTCCGAGGAAACTTTACATAACGCACTTGCGGCAATAGATTCTGGTAGAAAAATTCGCGAAGTTTCCAGGTCATTTAATATTCACGAAGCAACACTGAGAGCTCGAAGAAAAAAGAATGACAATTCTGGTCCACTGATTATAAATGTGACTTTTGTTATAAAAAACATTTTGCGAAAAGGGACCTTACTCTCAAATTATAATTTAATTTGTTAAGTTCTAAAATAAATAAGTAAATAACATTTTTTCAAACAATTTTGTTTTGCGTATCATTACCCGACAAGGTGCGTACAATTATCCACCATGGAGGGCAATGATACGCAAAGCATTAAATTTGGTTTTGTATATTTTACACAAGTCCTTATTATTTTAGAGAAAATTTACGATGACTATGTTGAAGAGAACATGTAATTGAACAACTGAGGTAAAGATGCAGCTTTCAGCAATTAATTTATGTGATTTAGAGCAAATATTGCTTAGATGCGTACCATTCCCCTCCTCTCCCCTACCTAAGGCTTTTGATAAATAGAACGTATTATAAGTGCACATAATACCTAGCCTCTTCTACCTTAAACTATTTTCATTTAGAACTTTCAAAGACGAAACAGGCAAAAAAACTATTTAAAAATTGCTAAATAATATGGCAAATTATATTACAAACTTATTCAATTTAAACACAACTATAAAATAGTTAACATATAAAATCAAGTTGATGTAACCATGTGGCTTTCAGTCAGATAAGTAGCTATTTAGTATAGTTATTGGATATATAAAATCATTTCTGTATACTTTTTGAATCATATAATAAAATGAACGTTTAGGGAGGTTAAGACTAGAATTTAATAGTAAATAAATTGCTTTTTTCAATTCTAAGAGACGCCACTGTTTAAGTCCTAGCATATCTTGTATGCTTCATAATAAAATTGTTCCAACACTATTTAGCCTATTCAGTATGAACAAGATATCGAACTAATAAATACTATTTCACTTACTTATGAAAAAGAACTCCATTCTTCTTGGCTTTGTGGGAAATTCCACAAGCTACACAACTGACCATTGTTCTCACACAAAAATTGTTCACAACTAGTTTATATCAAATATATTTGATAAAAGCAGTCTCCAAACACTACTGTACAACTCAATATCAACTTAAATTGATACTAATACTCATAAAAATAACCTTTCTAATACTGAAAATCACTATTTGTTTAACGTAGCTCTTCAATTTGACACAAGAATTGATGACTAATGTGGCTTCTCAATATGGCGACTTCCGTCGAAAGTTGGTTAAATCCCTACCACGCTTAACTTCCCTCTTCTTTCTTTTAGCTCGTTGCTCTTACCCCTATTGTCCTCGATCCAAAGAATGATTACGAAATAGCTCTTTTCATTCTTGTCACAGTATACCAAACATTGAAAATTGTAAGTTTTACTACTACGATACCAAGGGCAAGCTTCAAAGTTTTGATTTTTCCACAGGATGTTATGAAATTGCTGATCTTGAAGCGTTTATCAGTGATAAGTTGGGTGCGAGCAATTCAACCAGACCGGTATTTTCACTAAAACCCAATCACAATACGTTGAAATGTGAAGTTTCAAGTAAATACAAAATTTCCTTTATGCAAACTGATAGTCTTGGGAGAATATTGGGATTTTCACCGAAAATACTCGACGCTAAAAAAACGCATTCTTCAGATCTCCCCGTCAAAATCATTAGAGTATCCAGAATCCGCTTCGATTGTAACATTACCACTGGAGCCTTCGATGCAAACAGACCTGCTCATACTATCTACGAATTCGTCATACAAGTAGATCCTGGATATTCCATCGACGAAATTCCTCATAATTTGCTCTACTTACCCGTTATACCACAACGTGAAATAACCAATATCACCGTTATAGCCGTAGACCAAGACGGTCAGCCTGTAAACTTCCGTGGAGAACTTAGTACTTTGGTGTTGGAGCTTAGAGTGCGAAGCAGATGGGACTAATAATCAATCATAAAAGGCAGTCTGCAGAGCTTTCAACTTCATTAGCTAAGCAGTCGCCAAAGCTAAAACAGCTCACGTTCGCAAACAAATTGGTTCTGCAATCGCTGGGGTTTAAATTGAAAAATGACAACCACGTATGGAAAACGTCTTCGTCAAAACGACAACATGCCTTCGATGTTTGATATCTATCGTAAGCCGATGTTTGACGATTCAATTAGAAAGGCTGAATATTGAACCTTTGCTCCATTTATAAAATCATTCAATTGCAGTGACATTGTGGAGTTTAGCATTGATCAAGTTGATTCGTTTTTTGCAATGAGCGATACTTTGCTATGCATTAGAGGTTCGCTTGAAACACATGGAGATGGCGATGTAAAATTAGCAAATAATGTTGGAGCCTTTCTATTCGATTCATGTACGTACAGTGAAAGTGCCAGGGAAATGGAAACAGTTCGGGATCCCGGAATCGTAAGTGCCGTACGTGCCATGACTTGTTATAACCAAGAAGACTCCAATCATATGGCTATAGCTGGCTGGAATTACCCGAAAGATCCTATTCTGAATGGTAGCGACAAGTCCTTCAACCTTCAAATACCTCTCAAACATATTTTCAACATTTTCAACGATTATCCCATGATTACATGTGGTCGACAAACGATACGATTAGTTCGAGCACGAAATGATAATGATTGCATTTATATTACGGAAAAAAATGTCTCTGGTACGCTCTCCCAAACAACCGCTAAAATTAATATTACAAGTGTTGAACTAAAAGTTAAACATATCTTTCCTAATGACGATATAAAATTTAATCTCATGAAATCCATTCAAAAAGATCAACCTATAGTTATTCCATTTAGGAAGTGGGAGTTACACGAATTACCCTCAATTACTAAAGGTGCAAGACGTGAAGTTTGGGCTGTTAAGACATCCACTTCAGTTGAAAGACCCCGTTTTGTTATTGTCTTCTTCCAAACCGACAAACGTAACGTGACTACAGCCGATCCTACTTTATTTGACAATGCCGACGTGCAAAGTATAAGACTGTCACTTAATGGTGACTATTGGCCTAATGAAAGAATGCAATTGGATTTCGCTAAAACTGACTACAATGAGGCACATTTCAACTATACTGAATTCTATCCCAACTACTCAAACTCCATACAGAAGCGTCCCCTGCTGGATTATTCTTCTTTCAAGAAACGGGCATTGTTTGTTATCGATTGTTCGAAACAGGAGGAAAGCATGAAGGCGTCCACAGTCGATGTGAAACTTGACATTGAAGCAAACATAGGCTTCACCGAAAATACCAAAGTATATTGCATCATAATTCACGATTACGTAATGGAATACTTCCCTCTCACCGAAATTGTTAAAAGCTTGAACTAGATGTTGATATGAGTTAGTGTTCGAGCAGACGTCAACATGAGAGTAGCATTTGTAGACATTCAAGGTTTTGTCGTTGATGGGCTCTTCGTTGCCAAAGAGCTCACCATAGAAATTGGCTTCAAAAGTTCACATTACATATTTTTGCCACCGCAACCGTTTGCTACATTAAGTAACGATGATAAAAAGACCACATCATACTTGGATAGAAATGTGCACGGCATTCGATACTCTTCAGGAGATGTAGAATATTCTAAAGTAAATGAAATATTAGAAAGCAAGTTATTGTATGCCGCAGACTACATTTACGTTCGAGGACAACAAAAAGCCGAGTTTCTGCAAAATAAATGTCACATTTTCGGTATTTTTCCACATATTATTGACGTTTGCAAATTTGATGGTACGCCGTGTGCAACAGGAAAATTTGTCCAAGATCCAAACCCCTGTCACGCCTTGGGCCTATATTCGTGTACCGAAAGAAATGTACAACGCCTCCGCCACTGGTTTTCAAATACTGTATTACCATTATAAATAAAGTTTCCAAAGAAATATAGGTTTTTTTATTGAAACACCCTGTATATTCATCAACTTTTATATTACATGAAGATTGGAATTTTCGTTTTACAATTTTTAAAATTAAAACAAATACAGCCGCTAATATTACACATGATATGGCAAAAACATTATTAATTTCATTTTTCATATCCTCTTCTGTTCTGTTGAACATGGTTGAATACGTCTTAACGGATAAGTAATTTGCGGTAATTGTCTGCATGCTGGCTCTTTAGGTAACCAGTTTATACTAAGACTGCACCACGTCTGTCGTACTTCTTCTTTCCCACCAGATAAACTGACATTCTCTATTTGCCTCATAACCTCACTTTTATCCTCATAAAAAGCAATTTCTTCATTTAATTTACCAATTTTCTTAATAAACTCTGCAATTCGATGACTGTACTCTTCCGAAGCCATATTACAAATGAGCTGTTTGACGTAGCTTGTGCCACGTGACGTAGCACGTGACGTTTGGCGTAGTACGGTTAGCCGTTACACGTGACACGTGACGCGTGACGTTTGGCGTAGTACGTAACGTTCACCGTTACACGTGACGTGACACGTTGCGTTTGACGTAGCACGCAACGGGTCACGCATATTTCAAATATAGAATGTTACTTTTAAGCCACCCGGTATATTACGAGATTCTTAGTAATATTTCAACATAAGTTACTTTCAAGTCCCCCCCCCCGGTATGAACCAAAGCGCGCCGCCTTATCATCCTAACGGATCTTTCTCGACTACGTCACATTTTACACCTTCCTTCGCTGATGATATGCATGAGACATCAGTGTCACGTGACGTGTGTCATTTGACGTGACGTTTGTTCCATCCAAATCGGACCAATAGTAACGAAGTTAGGTGCTAGTGCCTTTATGGTAGCATTATTGCGCATGCTTATACTCTCCATATATAAATTACATCACTTTCCATACATAATGCCGTTTGTTCCATTCAAATCGGACCAATAGTAACGAAGGTGTTAGTGCCTTTTTTGACAGTATTATTGCGCTACTTTCAACCATCCCCGGTATATCTATACTCTCGATTACGCCCCGTAAGACCGTAGCGCCCCGCTGGTGGAGGCGATATTTTGGCGGAGGCAGATAACATTGATTTCCCTATACTGATTGTGGTACATACATACATCATCTACTGTGGTATAAGTATATATTTTTCAAATTATGAAATCAAACAATTTTAATTTGTTAAATCTACATCATATTAAAACTTAAAGTGACGCGTTTCGCTAACACAGTAGCTTTGTCAAACGAATGGAGGTATAATGAGAAATTTTTAATTTATACAGTGCCTTAATACTAAATTATACGGATATTAACAATAAAATCTATTTACATGGAAATAAAAGAAAAAATAATTTGTCTAAATAAAAACAAATATTCAGATAATCTTCTTAACGACCAACTTGATATTAACAATTCTCCCTTATTAAACCTTTTTACCTAGAAATGTACCTGTGGGATAGTTGTGAATTAATTTCCAGGTAAACTTGTTAAATACTTTATAGTTAATCCCATATTTAGACAAATTCTATTACCTTTTTTATTTCCTTGTAAATAGATTATAATTTTATTGTGAAATATCCATTTAATTTAGTTTTGAGGCACTGTATAAATTGAAAAGTTCTCATTATACCTTCATTCCTTTGACAAAGCTGCTGTGTTAGCGAAATGCGTCACTTTAAGTTTTAATATAATGTAGATTTAACAAATTAAAATTGTTTGATTTCATAATTTACTATGGATCTACATCAAGAAGCCTCATCTATTCAATATATATCTTTCATTTTAGGATATAATTTTTTTTGGAAGGCTACTTACACGATTTATGGTTTCAAGAACACGATTTGGTTTTAAAAGCCAAATCGTACCATAGCCAGAAAAAAAATCAAAAACCTCACACACTTTCGATGTGTTTTAAAACAGAACCAACGTTAACAGTTGTGGAATGTCACTGTTCTTGTGAAGTGGGGTGAGTTATTTTATTTATTAAACTAAATGTAATTAATTTATTGTGCACATTGTAGGCTATCACAGTCATGTCATCATTTAATAGGATTGGCATTTTATTTACAAGATCTGGTATTAAGGGGTGAGCAGCAGTTGCTAGAACCCACGGCGTCAACTTCAATGCCAATGAAATGGAATATACCGCGCGGTACTAAAGTGATGCCAGAAAATGTTACTAACGTATCATTTGGAAAACCCTCTAAATTAACAAGGAAGAAAAATCCCATAAGCTATAAGCTTTTAAGGCCTAAAACGACAATAAAAAGTCTTTGTAGTATGTCAAAACAAGAAAGACTTACTAAATTTACAAAGACTCTGAAAAAACTTGATGAGACTATACCTTTGTCATATTTAATTGATCCAAATGATACTGGTAAGTTCAAACTATACATTTTGATTTCTTTTCTCTAATATATTATTTACAGATGAAAGCATGACAGTTTTAGCACTTCAAACTAAAACTCAAGCCATAGCCAGAGATGTAGTTGATGATAAATTACCTGTGGAGCTGCCTATTTTAAACCTTGCAACTACCAATATTTTAATAAGTTTACCTTTACCAGATGTGGATCGTTTTCTTCAGTTCACAATGGATGATGCAAAAACACTAGAGGCTAAAACAAGGTTGCAGGGCACTAGTAAAGAGTGGCACCAGAATAGGAAATTTATATTTACTTCTTCAAATTTTGGTTAGTAGAAACGAATATTTTGGATTTAAAAAAATTTTTAATACACTGCTTTTTTAAGGTTGTTGTTGTGTAAAAGAACCAAAGCTTTTGGAAGAGAGTTTTTCGATGATTTATGGGTAGAGAAAGATTTGGGGCATGTGAGATCTCTTGAGCATGGCAGAAAAGAGGAGAAAAGAGGAGAAACGAGGAGAAAAATGCAAGAGTCCTATATGAAAAAACAACAAGAAATAAGTGTTACTGCTGTGGTTTAATCATCCATCCCTATGCCCCCTATCTAGGAACAAGTCCAGATGGCATTGTGGTAACACAGTCTGATATTGGACTGGTGGAATTTAAATGTCCCTATGGTTCAAAAAGTGGGACATTGAAAGAAGCATTGAAACAAAAAAATTTTCATTTGAAGGAAAACGATAATGAACTTGTACCAAATAAAAAACATAATTATTATTATCAGGTGCTAGGGCAAATGTTAATAACTGGATTAAAGTGGTGCGACTTATGCACATACTTTAAAAAAAACAACGAAATTTGTGTTGTTCGGGTACCTTTCGATGAAGCATTTTGCTATGAAATGTTTGATAAATTAACAGAAATGTACAATGTATATCTAAGTTCGTAATAAATAAAAATCACTTTAAAATTTTATTATGTGTTTATTTTCTCAATGGAGGCATTAGATTTGTAAGTAAGGCACAAACAGTGTATAATTGGTTTATACAGCCTAATAAAGAAATCGGTATTGTGTTTGATAAAATTTTAAAGGTTTTTAACCTTCTTATGGCTCTCTCTACGTGAACTCTTTCGTGGGCTATTTTTCTTATATAGTCCACATCTTGTGGCTGAAACTGTAATCCAGTTATTTTGAATGTAGGAATATTGATGTCTATTCCAACATTCTTTAAAATATTTTCAATTTCAAATCCTTATCTGCCAGTATTTTATCTCCAGTCATCAACTGTCCATTTTCTATTTTTTGCTTTAAAAGAGCTAGAAGTCCACTATCCTTAATAATTTGTTTGTCTGATATTGAGCCTAAAAAAAGTATACTGTTAATTCCAGGATGTGTCTGATATGTATGTAATCGGAATCAATTAAGAATAAACAAGAAAAATATAACTTTTAACATTCAATTTTTAATTCTCACCAGTATATAACGTTGATACAAATATTATGGCTCCAATTGGATTGATCATAATTAATCCTTTTAAAGTATTAGTTCCTTTATAGTGGGAGTTGCACTGTGATTGTCTGATCAAAGATGATGGTGTTTGTATATTAAATTCTGTACAATCGAGACTGCCTATAACATTTGAGAGAACAGAGAGGTTGACAAGTTGAAGGTGATGTTAAATAAACATTCAGTGAAAGGTCAAGGTCATGACAAAAAGGTAAACAAAAATGACTTTGAAATTTTAATAGTCTACACACTACCTGCCACTTAATTAATTAGTTAAGTTAATTAACAATTTACCTTGTTCTTTAGGTACCCAGAGCCAATACTGTTAGCAAGCAGAGGGATAAGAGGAGGGATTTATATGATACTTAGAATCAACCCAGCCAAATAGATAATTGGTCGAGCTATTAACCCATTAGTGCTTAGCGTTACATATATGTAACAGTAAAGTGGTGCCATCTAAATGCGACTCACTTCGCGAGTGCCATGATATTTGTATTTTTAACAGGTCAGTGCGTGTTGGAAGGCATGAGAGATCAGACCTATGTTGTTTTAAGGTTTTAATTCGCGAATGTGTTTATGTTGTGATTGAATAAAATTGGGAAAAAGAAAAAACGCAAGAAATTATGGACTTTGTCGATAAACGGTAAGTACAGTTATTTTATTTTTTAGAATAAAGTAGAAATTTGTACAAAACTGGTAAGAGTATACACAAATAAATATTTGGTGGTATTGCTAGTCGCCAGATTTTTTTTTATAACACAGCCGTTTAGGTAGAAATATCGCTGTTACATATATGTTATATTCACTAAACCACGTTTGGGTTTTTAAAAATAATTTTTATTCAACTTACTACTTGAGATACAATAAAAATGGAATTTAGGTAATACAGAATAAAATTGTAACTAACTACATTGCATTAGATCAATTTAATTTATAAGTTTTTTAATAAAACGTCAGCATTAATTTTTATGTAAAATGCAATCTAGCGTCGTTCCCATGAAAATAGAGAAGTTGTTATCATCCTGTAATACGATACTGGTGTAACTCAAACCTAAGCGATTTTTCGTATATAACAACTCCCCCATTAAATAAAATTGCTGGTAAATAAACAGCAATTTGAAATTAATAAAAAAAAATAAAAAATATAAGAAATACAAAATTCATAAAAAGTAGAAAATACAAAGTTAAAAAAAATAAAAAATTTACAAAATTATAAGGGTACAACTTAATTAACAACTTCTGATTCAATTTCTTCGGAGGCGTCAAGCTTAGGTCTTCTTTTGGGAATAATATTTTGAAGTCCAATAAAAACGTTATTGGATTTTTCGGAAGTGGGTTCTTCTGTTGATTTCTTGGCTCTAATGTTTCTACATTTGTAACATGTGTAAAGAACAATTAAAACGATAATGAGTGCAATGGTAAAATATGTGAACCATGAAATATTTTTTTCGACAAACGGCTTGTTTATAAGTTCGTCTAAATCTCTGGAGTATTGGTCCAATTTGTTTTTTGTTACCTCTAGATTGTTCGCGTTAATGTTATTTAAATCTAGTTTTTCCAATTTTGGAATTTCTAAATTATTTGGTACATTCTGACAGCAATCGTAGTCAATTACTACGGGGTGAGGTTCATGAGATATATTGATAGTTCTCTTAGAGTTGGCTTGAATTTTGGTTATACCGACAAAACCGAAGCATTCCGAATTTAATTGTAAAATAGAGTTTTTATTTATGGTTAATGTTTCTGTTTTCCTGTTCGGACAGTAAATAGTCGCACGCACTGATTCGGCAATTAACACTAGCCACATGTTTTCTTCAAGTTTTTGCACATTGTAACCTTGTCCGTTAACTACCGCACTTTTACAGTTTTCTGGAAATGACTTATATTGTTTTAGCAAACGGGCTTCGCACATTGCGTTATCGTCTATAGGATAAGCGTAAATATCGCGGCACAACTTTTGATGCGTCGATAATTGCTTGCATCCTTGTAGATTTTCGATGGGTATATAAGTTAAAGAATCATCATCTCGCGCTAGATATTTTTGAGAAAATGATAAAATATGATGAAGTCCAGTTCTATTATCATATATTGGAATTGGATATAAGTGATATAGGGTAAATACTTGCAGTTCCATGAGTGGAATTTTTAGAACAAAAACAAGATCTGAATTTGTTTGATATGCTTCGAGATTAATTATTTCTAGATATTGTGAAACTGTTGAATATTTTATTGGTAATGGTAAACTTTTCCTTACGGTATTTTCGGATATTTGTTTAAGAGCAGTAATCAAATTTTCGGGTTCAATTATAGAAGTATGAATTATTTGAAGCTGTGCAAATGTGATTGAATTCAGAATATCGTTAATACTATTTTCAAGATACGCGTAACTCTCCATTAATTTCTCACAAATTTCAAAGAATTGTAATTTTGCTTCAATTAATGCTATTTCATTAGTTGATTGTTTAATAGAGGTTTCAATTTTGGTTATATCTGAGTTAAATATGTTTTCGTTTATTTTTAATTGTTCTATAGTGTCATTAAAGTTTGTTAGTACTGAACTTGTTACTGATAATTGATTTTTTAATAAGTTTTCTAGTTGGTTTTGGTCTGTTTTTAATTTATTAATGCAATCTGTGAAATATTCGCCGTCAGACGCATCGAGGTTACCGGTAATTGATTTGAATATACTACCGATACCATTGATTAATCCTCGTTTTTGTCTTTTTACATCAAAAGATATTTCATTGAACTTTTCACTTGTGGATTTTGAAATTTGTTGCAATAATGCCAAATGGGATTTTACTTCTGATCGAAAGGATGTTATAATATGAGAATTTGAAGCGAAAGTATTTTGAATTGTTTCTAGGATTCTATTATTTTTTTCGAAGGCTTGCTTAAAGGCTGATATGTTTTTATGTACTAGTAATGTCCATTCGTCGTTTGAGACAATTAGCTTAGTTTCGTCGTGATAGTAGATTCCAATAGTATTGTTAATAGGCTCAATTTTATATTGACATGTTGCTGTTCCGATCAGCAGCAGGAATCTGAAAATAAATTAATTTTCTGCATAAGGTTTCATGAGATCAAAATTTATTTTAGATTGGTGATTTGTTTCCAAATTTAATACTGTTGCAGAATTTTTATGTATTTCTAGTATTTCGAAAGGGCCTTTAAACTTATTACCTAATTTGTTTTTAATTTGGGTTTCTTTTACATAAACTTTGTCTCCTATTTTGTATTCTGGTTTATTTTCAGTGACATGTCTATCAAATCGGACTTTAGCCTTTTCTTTTTGCTTTGACGTGTTTTCTCTGGCGATTTTATAATAATAAGATATACGGTTGTTCAAGTCTCTAATATATTTAGTAATCAATTCTTGTTCGTTGTACAACTTTTCAGGGGGTCTAGAGGACGTATGTCCGAATACGAGTTCGTATGGCGTAAACCCGTGCGTTTTGTTTACAGAATTATTGTAAGCAACAATTGCATAGGGTAAAATATTAAATGGGTGTTCGTTGGGGTGATCTGCTAGATGCACGCGGATCATTTCTAATAAGGTAGCATGTAGTCTTTCTAAAGACCCATTACTTTGTGGGTGTCCGACACTTGAGTATGTCAACTTAATATCGAACATCTTACAAAGATCTCTCATCAAACTATTATTAAACTCGTTGCCAGCGTCACAATGGATGCGAAGTGGTGCACCAAAATGCTGGAAATAAACTAATAGTCCATTAACAACTGATTTGGCAGTTTTATCCTCAAGGGGATATGCTTGAGAAAATTTTGTTAGTTCGTCTCTTATCGTGAGGGCGTAATTTCTTTGAGGTACCTCTAAAATATCAACGTTAATACGTTCAAAAGGTGTTTTAGGTGTTTCAGTTATAACGAGGGGACTGTCTAAGTTTTTACGACAAATTTTTGACTCTTGACATGCGCGACATGACTTAATATAATTTTCGACATCTCTAGTGAGACCTGCCCAATTATATTTTTGTCGAATTCGTTTAATGGTTTCATTAATTCCACGGTGAAGGTGGCTTTTGCCATTGTGGAAATGGTCTAGAATAATTGGTATTTGATTCTTTTCAGGTTCTTTAGTTATATTTTGACAAATTGTGAATTTTACATCAATTTCCGAAAGTAAAAACGATAGTGTCTCTAATATTGGCAATTCAGGATTATTTTCAATAGCATACTTTTCTGAAGGTTTAAATAAATTTCGATTTCTATATATTGCTACAAATAAATGTTCAGAACTACTAGTTGGTTCTAATGGTAAAGGGATAATTAAATATTTTCTATTTTTGACAGTTTTACTACTTAATACATTAATTTGTCCATAAGAAAAATTGGGGTTTTCTTCAAAAATATCATCTATTATTTTTTCGTGAAATTCTTGTAAATTATCTTTTTGAAAGAAAGTTAAAATGTTTTTATTTTGCTTGTCTAGTAATTGAATATTGGAATATTCTATTTTAGAATAATCAATCAATGATTTTGTTTTATACAATTCGACGAATGTTAGAAATTCCTGTTCGGCAACGTTCCAGTCAATTTCTGTTTCATTTTCGTCCAATTCTTTAGATGACCCTGCATGCTCGAGGGTAGGATATATTGGGTAAGGTACATGTTTAAAACTTTCTAATTTTGATTTAATGGAAACAAAATCTTTTATATAATTGATTTTTATACGAGAAAGTGCATCGGCGTTCTTATTAGATTTTCCAGATTTGAATTCAATTTGGTAGTCGTATTCCTCTAATTTTAGGCGCCATCGTGCCAGACGACTGCCAGGGTCTTTTATCGAAAATAGCCACGTGAGTGGTCTGTGATCTGTTATCAGCGTAAATTTTCGGCCATACAAATATGGTCTAAAGTGTTTCACTGCCCACACAATTGCAAGAAGTTCTCTCTCTATTGTGGAATACTTTGTTTCTGCTTTGCACAAGGTCCTTGATGCATAGGCAATTGGTAAATCTTTGCCTATTGGTCCTTGTGATAAAACCGCGCCGATTGCGAATGCACTAGCATCGGTAGTTAGAAGAAATGGTTCTTCAAAGTTTGGATATATTAAAATCGGGGTAGAAGTCAGGGCATTTTTTAATTCTTGAAATGATTTTTGACATTCAGAGTCAAAATTGAAAGGAACGTCTTTTTGTAAAAGGACTGTCATTGGTTTTGAAATCTTTGCGAAGTTCGCAATAAATCTCCTGTAGTAACCAGCGAGACCTAAAAAGGATTTAATTTCTTTTTGATTCGTTGGTTGGGGAAAATTCTTGACACATTCAATCTTAGCAGGGAATGGTTTAACACCATCTTCCGTGATCAAGTGTCCAAGGTACGCGACTTCTTTTCTCAAGAACTCGCACTTGTCTGGTTGTAGTTTTAAATTCGCGTTTTGAAGTCTTTTAAATACGTCCGTTAAGCGGGTAATATGTTCTTGTATCGTTGGGGAATAAACGATGATGTCGTCCATGTAGACGAGGCATCTCTCGTTTGGGATTCCAGCAAGGACATTGTCCATTACTCTCTGGAATATCGAAGGCGCATTTTTCAAACCGTACGGCATTCGGAGAAATTCGAAATGACCGTTTTCGACTGTAAAAGCTGTCTTGGATACGTCCTCAGGAGTTATTTCAATTTGATGAAATCCTGAAGCAAGATCTAGTGTCGTAAAATACTGACACCTACCAAGCTGGTCGAGTATGTCACCAATATTTGGCAACGGATATTTGTCGTCAACGGTAACCTCATTCAATTTCCTGTAGTCTACGACCACACGCCACTTCTGTTTGCCGGACGCGTCGAGTTTCTTAGGTACCACCCACACTGGTGATGACCATGGAGAATTACTGGGCTGAATGATTTTCTGTGAAAGCATCTTATTGATCTGATCTTTCACCTCTTGTTTATGGATTTGGGGGTAACGATAAGATTTTACATAAGTTGGTTTTGCATTCTGGGTATCTATACTGTGCTTTATTTCACTAGTGAAAGTCAATGGATCTCCTTCTAAATAAAATATATCAGAGAAATCGATACAAAGTTGAGTGATTAAATCTCGTTCTTCTTCGTTAAGATGATCAAGTCTCAATTGATTTTTTATTTCTAAATTTCTATCGGTACACATTTCTTGAGTACTTAGTTGGATATTATTTACAGTATTTGTGTCATATGGTTCTAAGGTTAATTTCGAAAATGTTACAGTTTTAGGAATAGCATTAACATTTAATATTGAAACTAGAAATTCTCCTTTCTCGTTTATTTTAACTAAAGCGTTTGGCAACTTAACTTTCTCTATTTCCTGAGCTACCAGTATAGCATCAGTATTAGTTAAATCACATTTAAGTTTGAAAATTTGTTCAGTTCTAGGTTCAATAGAAATTTCATTTTTGTAAATTTGTGGGAACTGGTTTTCAATTGAAATATCAGTAATTTCATTATCATCTGTTACTTTATATAATGGTAGAATTTTAAAATCAGTAATAAGTTGTTTGTTCTTTAAGTCTACTATGCAATTATAGTGTTCTAAAAAATCTGAGCCTAGTAGCCCATCAAAATCAATATCTAAATTGCAAATAAATACTTTGTGTGGATTATTAGCTGTAAATGGAATAAGTACCGATTCGTTGACTCTAATTTTTTGGTTAGTTATACCTTGAATAATCACATTTTCAGGAAATCGATTTTTATAATTTTTACAAGTTTGTGGTTCAAAAATTGACAAACCTGCACCTGTATCGATAAGAATTTTAAATTTGTTTGTTGCGTCTTTAATATAATAAAGGTTTTTCGAATTAACAGGCAAAGCATTTTTTATAGGAATGTTTGTTCGAGGTGGTCCGGTTCTGGACAATTCAAACTCATAGTTTGAATTTGTTGGCTGAGATCTGCGGTCGACAAATTTTGATATTGGTTGTCTACCGAATCTGGTGGTCTCGTTTGCAAGGGACCTTGTTGAAAATCCTGATAAAAAGTATGATTTGGATTAAAGAGGTTATCGGAATTAAAGTTATACACATTTTCATTATCGGGGTTAAAATTTTCTTCCTCAACATAGTCATAGTTAGCAATTTCGGATTCATTTGTATTGCGAATACTATCTTCGAAATCAAGGGCACTATTACCAGTATAATAGTTTTCTTCTATCTCACTATTAACAGTATAATAGTCTGGGGAATTAGGGTTCATTTCTTGGTAGTATTCTTTATATTCAAGTTCGTTTTCAGAGTATTGATCTGGATTTTCGAATTAATTTTGACTATCATCGGTATAATAGTTATAGTTACTTTCAGACTCATTGCTAGAATAGTTTTGATTAAAATGAAGTGTTCTCTGTTGATTGAAATTATTATTAGGTTGATTTCCCGGTCTTTGAGGTGTAAGGTTGGGATTTTGTCTAATTACGGAAGGACGATTTTGATTTTGATGATTATTTTGAAAATTTGACCTTTGCTGAAAATTTTGATTTTGTTGATTATTTTGAAATTGTGGGTTTGGCCTCTGTTGGTGATTTTGAGTAGGTTGATTTTGTGAATTATAGGCCTGGTTTGGTCTCAAATAACCGTTTGGTGGGCCTGGAGATTGTCTTTGACGGCATTCGTGTATAGTATGTCCCATTCTTTTACAAAAATTACACTGTTTGGGTATAATCTGGTTAGGTTTACGTATTGGTAAATTATTTGGAATGCGATTATTTTGAACTTTGTGATTTTCAAAATAGGTTAATTGAAGTTCCCTTCTAATTCGTGAAATAGCTGATAAAACATTTATGGGGTTACTAGCCCTAACAATTTGACCGATTTTTGGATCTAGTCCAGTTAATAAAGTATTTAGAGTTAACGATTCTATAAGACGAGTTTGTGCAAATTTTTGATCCACAGTTAAATGTTGTTGTTTACTTATAGCTGAATACATTTTTGCTTCTAAAGTTTGTAATCTTGAAACAAACATTAAAGGCGATTCATTTGATAGTTGTTTCATTCTTTGAAGATCTTGAATTAATGAATTCAGGTCGCGAGAATCTCCAAAATGGGAATCTAAAAGTGTTTTAATTTCTTCCCAGTTTGAAGGGTCACGTGAATTGACGAGTTCGGCAGCTCGCCCTTTGAGTTTATTTTTTATATGAAGAGTTAGGAGTACTCTTTGATCATTATCGGCCATTCTAAAAGCCGTTTTACAAGCATTGATAAAGGTATTTAGGAAAATTTGATTACCGTAGTAATCCGGAATAATGGAAAATATTTCAGATAATTTATAAAGTTCAACATGAGGTATTTGATCGGTTTGAGCGATTGGTGCTCTTTCTGGGTTAACATTATTATTGGTATTGGTATTAGTTCCACTACGTGTTTCAGGCATTTTGATTCAAAGTAAAAACAATCGATGATAATAGAACAAGGTAAAAAAAAATAAATTGCGAATGTTAAATTATAATGAAACGAGATGATTCTTACGTTATTATTTTCATTCCTTCCTTGGCAGATGAAATCCTTGTCCGTGAGCGTTGCTACACCTGGTTAGCTGTCTGCGTGTTCCTGGTGTCGGAGAGACCGTCTGCTTAGTGAAGAACTGGAGTTGGAACTTGTAAATTCCTTGAAGGTTTAGGAACCACCACACTTAGTTAGGCAATCCTTGTTCTAAATGTGTTTAGGAATCCTACTGACTGCGCCACTGTTATATTCACTAAACCACGTTTGGGTTTTTAAAAATAATTTTTATTCAACTTACTACTTGAGATACAATAAAAATGGAATTTAGGTAATACAGAATAAAATTGTAACTAACTACATTGCATTAGATCAATTTAATTTATAAGTTTTTTAATAAAACGTCAGCATTAATTTTTATGTAAAATGCAATCTAGCGTCGTTCCCATGAAAATAGAGAAGTTGTTATCATCCTGTAATACGATACTGGTGTAACTCAAACCTAAGCGATTTTTCGTATATAACATATATGTAACGCTAAGCAGTAATGTTAGCTTATTTCCGCATTTTTGTTTCAGGCTGATTTCTTTGAATTGATGTTATTTTTTCATTTCAGAGCTCTTGCTGATATACTTGAGAGGGGCCTAACAGTTCAAGAAGCAATTGATATTGCCTTTGGTGAAGTCGATGGTATAAATGATTCCGTTGATGCGATATATATAGCACCACCGGATCCAGCAACCCTCACAGATGAAGATTCCGGGGATGAAGATGAGGGCGGAAATTTTGAGAACTTGACCAGACGGCAGTTACTTGCAGATGCAGAAATTAGGATTACTGATGGAAGACATTTCTTCGGAACAATTGGAACTCAACGAAAATGACGTTTCCCCGGCTCATACGTTATATCCAAGAACTTCTGATGCTCGAGATTGGATTTCGGGAGATTTTACATATAACGAGAAGGAGTTTCTCGAAGCAGACTATTCATTGTTCAAAAACAAATCAATCGTTGATTTATTTGAAATGTTTCTGGACGATGAATTGATACAATTCCTGGTACAGGAAACAAACAAATATGCGCTCTCCAAGAACCAACCCAATCCAGGAGTGTCGCCAGATGAAATGAAATGTTTCATTGCAATATTGATCCTTAGCAGTTACAATGAACTCCCTACCAAAAGGATGTATTGGGAACAGACTTTAGACACCAGAAACGAACTTGTCTATAATTCTATGAGACGTAGCAGATTTGAACAAATTCTGAGGTTTCTGCATCTGGCTTCCAATGAAAATATTGATCAAAATGATAAGCTCTGGAAAATAAGGCCATTTGTAAATAAAATAAAGCATAGGTGCAGAAAGTTTTTTGTGCCCGAAAAAGATTTAGCCTTTGATGAGAGCATGGTCAAGTATTATGGAAAGCACAGCTGTAAACAGTTTTTGAGAGCAAAGCCAATAAGATTCGGCTATAAGGTTTGGTGCCTAAATACTGTTATGGGCTATTTGATTGACTTTGAAATATATCAAGGTAAATCGGTCACCTCTGATGTTGCCATAGAAAGAAACTTTGGAAAGGCTGCAGCACCTTTGGTGAAAATGATAGAGTAGCTACCTACAAATATAAAAACCTATCCATTTTCCTTTTACTTCGACAATTTATTCACCACCTTTAGTTTATTATCTTATTTGCGGTTAAAAGGGTATGGAGGTACAGGGACCATAAGAGAAAATCGTTTACCTCGAAGCTGTCCTTTATCAGATAAAAAAGATCTACAAAAGAAAGAAAGGGGATACTTTGAAAATATTATTAGCAAAACGGATGGTATCCTAGTAGCTAAGTGGGTCGATAACTCTGTAGTTTGCATAGCTACAAATAAATATGGTATCAATCCTGTTACAAAGGTTAAGCGGTATTCGCAAAAGGAAAAAAACACATACAAGTTAGTCGTCCAGCTCTACTTGCAGAGTACAACAAAAACATGGGTGGTACTGATCGGATGGATCAAAATGTTGGACAGTACAGAATACAAATAAGAAACAGAAAATGGTACTGGGCATTGTTTACATGGCTTCTTGATATCTCAATCAACAATGCATGGTGTTTGTACCGAAAATCTAACGATTCCCAAATTTCCCAAATAGACTTTAGAAGAACAATTGTGCAAACCTACCTGAAAAAATATTCATCAGCTCCCAAAGGTACGGGCAGAACGCCATCTCCTATGTCTCATACTCAAGTAGTAGCCGACCAAATAAGATATGATAGGATGGATCACCTCGTGGAGAAAATTTCAAGTGATAAGAGAAGGCGGTGTGCCGGAAGCTTGTGTAAAAGCTCCACGCGAACACAATGCAAGAAATGTGACGTAGGTCTGTGTCTTGATTGTTTTGTTTCTTATGCCGGGTCCACATTAAACCGACAAAACAAAAACATAAAACAAAACAAAAACAAAACATCTTTAAAACTTTTATGCAACAAAACAGTTTCGAAACAAAGTCCACACCGCAGACCATTTATTCAAAACAAAACAGTAACAAACACTCCATGTTTCAGTTTTGTTTTTGCAGTCCACACTAGAAGCATGTTTCGTTACCGTTTCCGTAATGTTGAAGAAGACGACGATTTCGTATTAATGGCTGGATATTATTATATTTTTTTAAATTTGAAGCGGAAAAAAAGACGTTTTTGGGTGAGGCCCACTTTGCGAAGGCGAACGAGTCATGGAGTCGAAAATTTAATTACAGATATCCGTGAAGACGATATTGGTTTATCAGGCGAGATACGTTCTAGTTTTACCAATTTTTTGCGAATGTCAAACGAAGATTTTGAAAGCTTATTAGAATTAGTTGGGCCAGTCATACACAAGAAAAATACGAATTTTAGAAATTCTATTTCCATAACAGAACGCTTAGCTGTTACCTTAAGATTTCTGGCAACCGGTGATTCATATCATAGTCTCATGTATCAGACAAGAATATCTAAGCAATCAATTTCACAAATTGTTCCAGAAACATGTGAAGCTTTAGTACAAGTTCTGAATGGTTTTGTTAAGGTAAGTAAATTAGCTTGCAATTATTTTTAATTGAAAACGCAATCGTATAATTTAATGGCATGTATTTTAATTTATTAAAAATAAGTACAGAATATATATTTAAAAAAAATAAACACCTTGTCGACGAAGTTGATTATTCTCGGTCCCATTCATCAGTTTTCATTCGTAAAGTCCATAGCTGATTGTGATGTCGGCTGAACAGCTGCGAGCGGCTCCAGATAAGTGGGATTTGGCAGAGATTGTACACTGGACAGCTGTGAGTACGACTGGACGCTCGGCGGATTTGAATAAGTCTGCGAAATGGAAGAATGGTCAGTGGTAGTGGAATTTGGCAAAGATTGTACACTGGCTAGCTGTGAGTATGACTGAATGCTAGATGGATTTGAAAAACTCTGCGAAATGGAAGAAGATGCTGGCGAGACTGTTGGTAAGCGAACGTATTGTGAGAGTTCTTGATGTACATGAGAAGTTTGAGGGGGTTCATTGTATTTGCCTAATTCGGCTTCGTATAGTAGATTATTTATTTGATGTTCTATGGTTATCTGTGCGTAACGAGTCGGTAAATTGCGCAGTTTTCGTGCAACAATCTCGCCAAATATATCAAAATCGTCAGGCTGCGTTTTACGTTCTTGCCTGTCGTGATGCACAGACTTTATCATCGAATATATTTCTTCACATCGCTTGTCGGTAGTATTTTTTGCTACCGGCTTTTTCTTTATTGCTGATGTATTTTGTTCATGCGAAGTCGATTTTTCAATAGATGAATGGGGAACTTCATTCCTAGATGCGTCTAGTTCTGTACCATCGTCATTATCGACAATAACTTCCGTTATTTCTTCTTCCCCTTCTTCGCTGCTATAGGATTCGTCCGATCTCTGTAACAAAGAGAAAAAAAGTAGCAATTACTGTGAATTTTTTAATAAAAAGGGAAGTCAAGTTCAGTCTAATTTAAGAAGATGTAACCCTCCGTTATTTATTTTTTGTTTAGGGTCATTTAGGGATTTTTTAGGAGATTTATGTAATATAATTCTAGTGACAGTCATGTATTTTAATTTGTTCAGAAGAAGGCATTAATTGACAGTGTAACTCTAAATCACGATATTTTTGTTTCAGACACCTAGCAGTGAAGAGGAATGGAAACAGATTAGCAACGATTATAATAAAATTTGGAACTTTCCTTTATGTCTAGGCGCAATGGACGGAAAGCATATTTTAATTGAAGCTCCTGCTGTTAGTGGGAGTGAATTTTACAACTATAAAGGTACATTTAGTATTGTACTTTTTGCAATAGTGGACGCAAATTATAATTTTCTTTACGCTAACGTTGGATGTCAAGGCCGTATTTCAGACGGCGGTGTATTTAAAAATACCTCCTTTTATAAATTGATGGTAAATGGACGATTAAACTTGCCCCCAAAAACTATTCTTGCTGGAAGGAAAAACGAATCTCCTTATGTTTTTGTTGCGGACGATGCTTTTCCCCTTACTCCTCATATAATGAAGCCATATAGTGGTCACCAAGAAAAAGGGTCTATAAAAAGAATATTTAATTACAGGCTTAGCCGCGCGCGAAGAGTTGTGGAGAATGCATTCGGTATTTTGGCAGCCAAATTTCGCGTGCTTCGCAAACCTATATTACTACAACCCAAAAAGACTGAACAATTGGTTATGGCGTGCATTTACCTTCACAATTACTTACGGAAAAGCTTGTCATCTAGAAATAGGTACACACCACCAGGGAGTTTCGATATTGAACACTTAGATAGTGGTACACTTGAAAATGGTGAATGGAGAAAAATGACTGAAAATCAGCAATCTTTTCGAAGTTTAAGTCGCACTGCTCGAAAACCCTCACTGGAAGCCGCAGCCATTAGAGATGAATTCGCAGAGTACTTTTTTTCAGACCAAGGGCAAGTTCCTTGGCAAATAAAATACTGCTAGTTAATAAAATTTGTAACTTTCTGCATATAAACATATTCTAGTTGTTAATAAATAAGCATGTTAATTACTTACTTGTTTATCTATGGACAATCCTCCAGCTTCTTGACTTTTACGCGGTTTATTCTTGTCCTTAAGAAAACTCATAAGCGCATATCCAAACCATTTTGGTATAAACTTTTGTCCCGAGCCAGATTTTTTGCACTGTTTATAATTCCTTCTTTCTCTTTGATATTGAGAGTTGATATTTCTTATTTTTCTCTCAATTTCTTCCTCTGACAAATTTAGAGATCGTCCAATTTCCTTTAAAGCATCAGCCTTTTTATAGCGATTTTTATATTCACTATTTGTTGGATCCCATAACAATGGGGTTTCTCGATACAATTCTATTAATTTACAAGTGTTATCCACAGTCCACTTCGTTTTTTCCGACATCGTTTCACAGTAACAAATAAACATACGCGAACGATACTTTAAGTTTTGTTTCTCTGTCCACACTGAATCGACACAGTTCCCGATAAAGCGAACAAAACAGAAACCTTTTGATATTTACCGACCAGCGACGGGACTCGAAATTGTTGCGGAATCCGGCGACAAAACAGTGCCGAGACAAAAAAGTCGCTGAAATGTTGCATCTTTTTTGCAGAATTGTTGAAAAACATGAAGTTTCTGTTTTGTTTCTCTTTTGTCGGTTTGATGTGGACCCGGCTTTATCACACGAAAAAAAATAGACACTATTTTTAAAACAGTTTTAATGTATGATTTATAAGTTTTTCAATAAAACTGTGCTGAGCTAAATTTTGGTAATTTTTTCATACATTAGTGCTTAGCGTTACATATTTGTAACACCTTATACCGAGTGCTCCAAAAATCTGAACTTACAAATTTTCGCTTTTCTGTGACATATAAGGTTGCTTCAGAGTAATCATATCAGTTTTGCGTCGAAAACTGAAAAAAAATAATCTGAGCACTAATGGGTTAAATAATCGTGAATCAACCATAGTGTTCCTAAGTGAATATCGGTGAGTGTATTAAGTTCAGAACCGTAACAAACTGTCCTAATTGCAAACAGGGAAACGATTCTCAGCACACATAGGTGGTCGGATATGTGATGCTGTACCTGCAACGACTAATGTAAAGCCTATTGTCGATTTTATCCTTGAGCATGCAGTGAATGATGAACGACCGTATTTAAAAGTTAGAATTTTCGGGACTGAGGTATTAGGTCTTTTGGACTCGGGTGCTTCAAGAAGTATTATTGGAAGCAGCGGATGGAATATACTTCAAAGTTTAGGTTTAGAAATAGATTCATCAAAAAAATCTAGTTGTCGAGTTGCCAATGGTCAATTATGTGAGGTTAGAGGTGAGTGTTTGGTACCATTTTTGTTGAAGGATCGTTTGAAAGTTTTACCAGTTTTAGTTGTTTTGGGGATTCCTCATACTCTTATTTTAGGATTAGATTTTTGGCGTGCAATGGAGATTGTTCCAGATTTGCGGCACAACGATTGGCATTTTTCTGAATTATCATTGGGAACAGTAGATCACCTTCGTGGACAAACTGTGTTGTCTGACCTTCAAAAGACTCGATTGGATGCCTTGGTTGGAAGAAACCGTGAAATGATGGGGTCTAGTTTAGGTTGTACTACTGTCGCAGAACATGTTATCGTTTGCAATGCGACTCCGATAAAACAAAGGTATTATCCGGTTTCACCTGTTATCCAGAATCACATAGACAAGGAGCTAGATGAAATGTTGTCTCAAGGTGTCGTTGAGAAGTCCAATAGTCCGTGGTCTTCGCCGATTCTTATGGTGAAAAAGAGAGATGGAACGTATAGGTTTTGTGTTGATTTTCGTAAACTTAATGCAGTCACGGAGAGGGATAGTTATCCTTTGCCCTATATCTCCTCAATATTAGATAAACTTAGGAACGCACATTATTTGTCGACGATAGATATTAAGTCTGCTTATTGGCGAGTACCTGTCTCTGAGACATCCCGTCCGTTTACCGCTTTTACGATTCCTGGAAGAGGTCTGTTTCAGTTTCGTCGTATGCCTTTCGGACTTCACAATGCACCAGCAGCCTGGCAGAGACTTATTGATCGCGTTTTGGGACCTGAACTCGAACCGAATGTATTTTCGTATCTCGATGATGTAGTGATTGTGACTGAATCGTTTGAGGAACACTTGAGAGTTCTCAATGATGTACTTACGCGTTTGCGAGGTGCCAATTTGACTGTTAGTTGGAGTAAAAGTTTCTTTTGTCGTCCCGAATTGAAATATTTGGGATATGTTGTCAATCGTGATGGACTACACGTTGACCCCGATAAGGTGAAGGCCATGCTGACTCTTCCTACTCCGAAGTCTGTAAAAGAGATTAGGAGCATTATCGGAACCTTTTCCTGGTACCGTTGGTTTATTTCGGATTTTGCAACTCTTATATCTCCAATTACAGCATTGCTGAAGAAGAACCGGAAGTTTGTATGGACCGATGAGTGTGAGCAGTCTTTCCAGAGGATTAAGGATTGTTTGGTTGCCCCCGTTCTTAATTGTCCGAACTTTGATCTTCCCTTCGTAGTCCAATGTGATAGCTCTGGTTTTGGAGTCGGTGCTGTCTTGCTTCAGAATACTCTTGATGGTGATCGTGTAATAAGTTATCTGAGTAGGTCTCTTACTCGCCAAGAGCGGAATTATTCGACAACTGAGCGTGAGTGTTTAGCAGTATTATGGGCTATTGAGAAACTTCGTCCTTATTTGGAAGGGGTACCGTTCACCGTAGTGACAGATCATGCTTCGTTAGTATGGTTACAGAACCTGAAGGATCCTACAGGGAGACTGGCGCGATGGGCGGTGAGACTTCAACAATTTGATTTCAAGATTATATATCGTCGGGGTAAAGATCACGTAGTGCCGGACTGTCTCAGTCGTTCTGTTCCTGTTAAGGATTTGGTTGAGCCATTGTATGTTTCCACCGGAGATCGTTGGTATGATAGGATTTTTAAAAGAATTATAGATAAGCCGTTGAAATTTCCTCAATGGAGGATTATTGATAATAAGCTCTTTAAGTATGTTCGTCCTTGTTCGGGATTTTTACCTCTAGATTGTGACAATTGGAAGGAAGTTGTTCCAAAAAGTAGTCGTAAAAATATTTTACTACGATTTCATGATGACCCTCTTGCAGGTCATATGGGTGTCTTGAAGACTTAAGAGAATTTGTGAGAAATATTTTTGGCCTAAACTCAAAAGTGATGTATCTCGTTATGTTAGGAATTGTCACCTCTGGGCTTACATCGGATAGATAATACTCCACCGAAAGGATTGATGTCTCCGCAACCACGAGCGACTCAACCATGGGAAATTATTGCCACGGATCTTATGGGTCCACTTCCGAAGTCTAATCATGGGCATAAGTTTATTCCCATCCTTTTTGGTTCGATATTAATTTCCGTGTGAAATATTCGAAATCGAGATGCCAATATGCCGAAACCATTTTCGACAATCCGCCTTGCTCTTGATACGCGGTAATTGTATTCTTTTCTTTCTTGAGTAGTCAGATCTGCTTGCCTAAATGGTTTCAACATATCTGTCCTCAGTGGAAACGCATCATCTGCTACGAATACGTAAGGCAAACTTCTTGCACTGTTTCTGACAGGACTTGTAGCTGGGATATTTAACTGATTATTTTGAAGCATTTCGAAAAAATTTGTGTTTTGAAGCACACCCCCGTCTGACACTCTTCCGTTTGTTCCAAAATCACACAGATCGCAAGTAAAACCATACTGTGTCGTTTTTTATAATTAAAAAATTCTGATCCACAACCTTGTGGAAGGACAATAGCGATATGTTTACCATCCGTTGCTACCAAACAGTGTGGAAAATTCCATTTTTTCTCAAAAAGCTTTGCTATGTTCTTCCAATCCGTTTCTGTTTGTGGAAACTGAAAGTAAACATTTAAATTGTTAATTATTACAGGATTCATTGGAACCAGTGAATGAGGGTGAAACCACGCCGGAACCAGAAAATGAAAATATGCTGGAACCAGAAGGTGAAACTCCGATAATATTTGACATAGATTCGGCAAGACCTGTTCCGGCTACTCCTGTTGCTACTTCGACTAAAATTAAGCGCCCATCAAAAAGGAGTGCCGGCCAAGCAACTCTTACAAATGAAGTTTTGCAATCTGTTAATAACCACTTTAAACGTCCAGCACAACAAGCTGATAGATTTGATATTTTCGGTAACAATGTTGCAGTAAAACTACGTGATCTAAATAGAGAACAGCGCATATTAGCAGAAAAAATCATTAATGAAGCTCTATTTGAAGCTGAAATGGGGACTTTGACAATGTCTCATACAGTTATGAATCCCATATCAACGCGTCAGCAATCTCATAATTAATTTTACTAAATTTCCCCCAGCTCTTCTATAAGTCCTACATTACAAGAATATCATCATATACCTACTCGGGCCCCACACTCTTATCAATCAGTATCACCAAGTCCAAGCCAGTGCTGCCAAAAGGATTCCAATTCTATGAATGTGCAACTGTCTATACCAAATAAGGCGGTTACATATTTTTCTCAATTTGATATAACTGATTGAAACTGTATTATATTTAACTATGAACCTTAATCGAAATATATGAAAGTGAAATAAAAAAATGTTTTTTCCCTTACTTACCTTTAGATAGTCTTTTAGAAGTACTTTATAAATTGCTTCACATGTTTCTGGTATTATGTAGCTGAGAGCTTGAGGTGAAATGATGGTTGAAAACTTAAGATCTTCATAGCTTCTCCCAGTTGCCAGAAATCGCAACGTTGCACTCAACCTCTCATGTGGAGGGATAGCATTTCGCATTACAGTATCTTTCTTTTCAATGAATGGTGTAACTAAAGAAAGAAGATTTAGGTAGGTATCCTCATCCATTCTTAGATAATTATGCCAATCTTTGGGAGTAAATCTCAATTCATTCAACAAATTCACATGTGAATATTGCTCTCTTTTGTTTAACCACTCTTTGCACCACATGCTGCGTCGTTTTTTATGAGTCGTTTTCATGGCAAATATCAATCCAACCACCGCTAGAGCGTCGTCCGTCGTCGAGGCCATGTGATCGAAAACTGTAGGTACGGGACTGACAAATTTATCTCAACGTGTGTAGACCCTACGTATATACGATTTAACTGAACAGTTTTAACTGTACAGTTATAACTGACAGTTTAACTGACCGTTTGTAGCTGCCTTTAGTTTGTTGATAAAATTAGTAAGTGCTGGTGGCTCAAAATTGTTTACTATCTGCTGTGAAGTAAAGAATCAATTGTCACTGCCAGTGAGCGACAGCGACAACTTAGGTTATTTTTGGCGTAGCAGCTATTGTTGAGACATTTTAGGTGTTTCTCGTTTAGGACGTCATCGTTGATCGAAAATAGGTAGGCATATTCTTGTTTCACGATATGGATTTATAAGGGAATTTGGGTGGTATAACTTATTTTTTTTTTGGATTTGACTTTTATTGACTAGACGGATTTGACGATTTTACGGTTCATTCGATTGGTTAGTTCGAATTTACCTAAGTGATACCGGGGGTCGCACCAAAAATAGACTACCAAGTTGGTAGTGCGGCAGACAGTTCTGACAGGGACTTGACTTCCGGATAGTATGGTTGAACTTTTTGAGAAGGAGTACAAGTCAGGCGTGGGTGAGAAGCAGCCAGGAAAAGTTGGTGATCCAGAATATACCTTGGACATCCCGATTAGGGGAAAATATTTTCTGGGCTGTGAAGCTCTGGGTGGTGTTGGCAGTTGTTTGTGAACCGATATTTAAAGGCTGGGATTGATTCCCTTGTTACTCCCAGTAGCATCCTACATTTGAGGGATTAAAGCATTTTTTTTGAGACACGCGCCTACAAGTTCTTCCCAGAGGAGGATATTGGATATTACATATTTTCCGTTTGTAAGATATTAACCCTTCGGAGAGAAGGTATGTACATTTATGTAAATACTTTTGTATATAAAAAAGAAACTAGCCATGATGAATAGTTCTAGTAATTGGGCTATTATATGAAGTAGTAATTACTACTACTTCATGTTTAATTGTTTTTGTTCTTTAAATTAACGATCAATGTAGTTTTGAGAAGTTTCAATCTTATTGGGGGGAGAATTGCTTAGATTTCAGTTGTTAGTCATATAGATTATTTCTTTAGTATCTAATAAATAAGTAGAGGTTGTTAGAATCAGATAGGGACCAAAAATTTTTCATTCATTCATTATTAGTTAATCTTGACAACGGTAGCTGGAACGCTACCGAAACGTTGAAATAAAAAAAATAAAAAAACATTATTGTGGTTTGATTCCCAAGAAAATAAGAAAAAAAATTATATTGCTAAAGTCTACACCAGCAAAAAAATGGTTTTCCATATTTTCCATAAGTTTTCATGATTTGTCATACCCTTTATTATCTCCTACTTGTGTTATTAACACAATACAATCTGCTTCTAGAACAGTCATTATCTAAATTTTAGCATCATGGAAAACTTTCAAGAAGGAGATAGTCTTGTCGACTCACCCAGCGACGTCTCTGGATTTTCAGACTTAGGGTCAAAACTCATAACCAGCTACAGAGAGGAAGTTGAGTACCTAACTAACGTAGACTATTCCCTTAACTCACCCCTAATATCAGATGAAATAGATGAGTTTATCAAATTCCTTAAAGGCAACCCCTACATGAAGTCTTGGAACATAAAGGTCTGGAGAAGTAGGAGAGAGGCCATTCAGTCAGTGGGTCTCAAATTCAGTAAACTCAAAATGACCAACTACTTCCATGGCTGGTTTGGGAAAATCAATTTAGCACCCGCTAAATCAACGGCAATGTTTCAGGATCTCATACATCGGGCCCAAAGTGACTCTTTAGATACCTACCCAATAGTCGACACTTTCTTACGCTCATGGGTAGGAAAGAAAATAAATTGTCCGAATAAGGCAAATTGTCCACCAGATATACTTAAATGAGGAGCGTTCTTCAGGGATTTTCACTTAATTACTTTAATACTCAATGCAACAGGGGATGCTGAAATTAAAGAATTGTGCCGATTAAGTGAAAATATTCTCTATAATTCTTGTAACTTTGGGACAACTCTAATAACCAAAAGATTTGCAATTCTTCTTGAGGAAGGTTTGATTTTAGATCGTAATATGATTCTTATGTGTAAGGACACCTTTATAGCACGATTCCAAACTTTATTTGCAATGATAAACAGAGTGGATGACAAATTTGGGGCTCAGGATTGGAGAGAGGTCTCTAAAATTTTCTCAATCGGGATAGAATTCTACAAGTTTAAAGGAACTCAGCATATGACTTCATAAAGATGATAGAACCCATTTGTTCTCTGAGGATATCTGAAACTGCTCACAAATTTCGACCTCTAATACCAGATTTCCCAAGCTTCAGAGAACACATCCAGGAAAATCAGGTCCTATTAGGGGACAAGTGTCAACATTTCAATTCTCTCCTTAAAGCCATAATGGAACAAAGTAACCCCGATGTTGTTTTTACAATATATGGATCATTCAGGCATTGGGGCCATCCCTTTATCCAATATCTGGATGGGTTAGAAGCGTTACACAATCAGACGAACTTAGTCAAGGAAGTGGATGAAGACTATGCAAGAGCATTAGGGAGTGACCTGCTTATATTGTTCTTTCATCGAAATTTAGAGAGACAAAGAGATGGTATGTGGACCTGAATCAACTTGATGACGAGCATCCTTTAAAGAACCATATCTTGAGCAGCACTTGGCCAACCCCTAAACAAATCAGAGATTATGGAGACCATTGGCATGAATTACCGATAATAAAATGTTTTGACGTACCAGATATGATCGATCCTTCTCTAATTTATGCAGATAAAAGCCATTCACTAAATAGGTCAGAGGTTATATCACATGTGAGAAACCGACCAAGTAGACCGATCCCAAGTAAAAAAGTTTTAGAGACTTTCTTGACCACAGAAGCAACAAATTGGAAATCTTTCCTTAAGGAGGTCGATGAACACGGACTTGGTTATGAGGACCTGACAATTGGTCTTAAGGAGAAGGAAAGGGAAAATAAACGAATTGGCCGATTTTTCACCTTAATGTCCTGGAGACTAAGAGAGTATTTTGTGGTAACAGAATATCTCATAAAATTGCACTTTGTGCCTTTATTTAGAGGACTGACAATGGCAGATGATCTAAACACGGTAATAAAGAAATTGATGGATAACACATCGGGCCAAGGGAATTCAGATTATAATAATATCTGTATAGCTAATCAAATAGATTATACCAAATGGAATAATCACCAACGACATGAAGCCAACAAACACGTTTTTCGAGTTATGGGACAATTTTTAGGTTACCCAAAACTTATAAAAAGGACCCATGAGTTTTTTCAAAACAGTTTGATTTATTATAATCGGAGACCAGATCTCATGAAGGTCGATAGGAAAAAGTTGGCTAACAAAACAAAGAGTATAGTTTGCTGGGAGGGGCAGCTGGGAAATCTTGAGGGATTGAGACAGAAAGGTTGGAGTGTCGTTAATTTGTTGGTGATCAGACGAGAAGCATCCACACGAAATACCCAAGTGAGTATTTTAGCCCAGGAAACTTTGCTAGGAACTTGTTAGAAGTACACAATCCAGCATTACGTGGAAATGTATGTAATAAGGTAAAGAGACCTCATCTCCTTGATAACAAAGAATACAAAGCTTTGGTGTTGTTCTTGGATCCATCTCTAGGGGGGGCATGCGGAGTATCTTTAACAAGGTTTTTGATTCGATCCTTTCCAGATCCTGTGACAGAATCCTTGTCATTCTGGAAGTTGATAGGGGAACATGGACCACAATGGGTGAAGAAACTATCTGGAAGTGTTGGAGCTCCACAGTTAGGAATCTCCGATAACGAGTCATTCAAAAAGCTCCTGGAAGACCCAACATCATTGAATCTTGTTTCATCCGCAAATCCTCTGACAATGATTAAGGAGGAGATAAAAAGAAGTCTCGTCAAAAATGCAAGTCGAATTAAAAATACTGTGGTCAAGCTCGCTGTTCGGTATGTGGGGGATACTGAAAAGAGACTGATCCAGTACCTACGTTCCATCAATCCACTATTTCCGAAGTTTCTAAGTGAGTATGCCTCTGGAACATATTACGGTATCACAAACAGCCTTGTAAGTTTATTCCAAAACTCAAAAACGATCCGAGTTTTGTTTTCAAAACAGATAGACGTCAAGGTCAAAGAAATCATTGTGCTCAGTGAGGTATAGACGATAACATATCTGATTAGGATAGCTAATTCTGACTATAACCACCAAGTCTGGGGATGTTCTTCTCACGCAGATCATGGGGTTCCAAAGTCTACGGAGCCACCATACCCCATCCCATTGGGCTGCTGGGGAAGCCGATCCGTCAAAATCAATGTAAAATTCTTGGAATAACCTTCGACTCCCGACTTAACTTGAAACACCATATCCATGAACTCAAAGACATCTGTATAAAGAGACTAAATATACTTAAAACCCTCAGTCACTTTCACTGGGGTTCCGACGAAATCGTATTATTAAGAGTATACAGAGCTCTCATCCGCTCAAAGCTTGATTATGGCTGTTTTATTTACATGTCTGCCCCCAAATCTGTCACAGATTTACTGAACTCTGTACACAATACCGCTCTTCGCCTCTGCCTTGGTGCATGTTGCTCTAGCCTTGCTGATAGTCTCCACATTGAAGCTAATGAACTACCCCTACCCCTAAGACGCCAATCCCTACTCCTCTCGTATGCTGCCTCAGTATCCTCCAATCCTCTCAATCCTGTTCACTCGCTTTTCATTTCAACGACTAATCCCCCTACTTACCCTCGAACAATTATAAAATCTATCCCTCAAATACTCACTCCTTTACTCAAAGATACCGACCTTTCTCTGACCTCCCCGCTCCCTCTACCTTCTTCTCCACCTTGGACCAAAAATATCCCTACAATCGATACATCACTTGCCATTTATAATAAGCATGAATCTCCCACTGCACTTATAAAGAAAGCATTCCTAGAATTACTACAAAAAAACCGTATGATTTAATACTCTACACAGACGCTTCCAAAACTGACTCCGGTGTTGGTTGTGCAGTTTCCACGAAGCATGAACTCATAAGCTCCTTCACCCTACCTATAGTGTGTAGCGTTCACACAGGCGAGCTACAAAGCATTTTTCAAGATTTCAAAAGCATCCACCTACCACACAAAAATATTGCAATATGCATTGACTCCCTTTTAACACACATTGTCCAACTCGCAACCGACCTGAAGATCCACTTCAAAAACGTCACACATGAATCTTGGCGACACCTGTGGCGCAATAGCACGACAGCACTTCATAATATCCATCCATCCACTTCTCCTCTCTCCCTGAACTTCTTAACCCGGAGAGAGGCTACTACAATCAGAAGAATCCGAATCAGTCATACCAAACTCTCACACGGATATCTGATGTCTTCAGGAAATCGTCCCGTTTGCCCTAGTTGTAACGATATTGTGACCGTTAAGCACACACTGACGGACTGCAAACAATTTTCTGCTTTATATAAACAACTTGATCTTAGGCCCAACCTCAAGGAAATGCTCCACTGCCCTACCGAAATCAAGAGAGTCTTACAGTTCCTAAAAGCTACTAATCTATACTGTAAAATCTTATTTAAATATTTGTAATAATTGTGTAAATATCTGTATTTATTTTTTCTGTGCCAATGACCAGCGCTGTCGAGGCACGTTAAGCTAAAATAAAAAAAATTAAAAAATAAAAAAAAAATCTGCTTCTACTCTCTCTATCGAAGAAAAAAACAAACTCGAGCAAACTATAATTTACCTTTTCACTTTTTTGATTAAATGTTGTCCCTGCATTCACATTTTACCTACATTATCTGCCTTATCTAATATATATTTTAAATTTCGTTTTGATATTTTTTGGTTTTACAAGTAACATATAACACAATCTTTTGTTGTTAAAAAGATAAAGGAAATTTCTTTTATTGATTATTTTGGCATGGTTTATAAAAATCTGATTTCCTGGCAGTGTTGTCACATAAAGTAAGTTTTTGAGATGTTCATTTTTTTATGTTATATTTCATTTATCTTAATTTCTTGTCTCATTCAGTTGAATTGTGTCGAGTTACACAAGCTGAAATATTTCACTTTCCTTATCCCGAGTTACACAAACTGAAATATCTCACTTTCCTTATCCCGAGTCACACAAACTGAAATATCTCACTTTCCTAATCCCGAGTTCTTTCTTTAGCGTGTTCAGATAAGTTGAAACATATTTAGTTGCTACTTGAAAATTCATAAATTGAAGCAATATTTTTTATATTCTATGTCTGCTTCTGTATCCTCTTCTACAACATTTCGATTAACTGTGGATTCTAAACCATTTTCCACCAATTCCCCTAAAGCTTACTCTCTTATCTCGTTCAGTTGAATTGTGTCCAGTTACACAAACTGAAATATCTCACTTTCCTTATCCCGAGTTACACAAGCTGAAACATCTTATCTATTTTTAAGATTGTTATTCAATTGCAGTGTTGCCAAAATAACAATTTATCTTTGAACTTACTTTTTCTTACCTACCTTTTTA
The DNA here is from genome assembly GCA_949126875.1 of Lochmaea capreae. NCBI lineage: Eukaryota > Metazoa > Arthropoda > Insecta > Coleoptera > Chrysomelidae > Lochmaea > Lochmaea capreae. The sequence continues at coordinate 19,849,404 of OX421411.1, forward strand.
ATATTGTTTATCAAGTGCAGTGTTGCCAAGTTAACTATTTATCTTTAGAAATGAATATTTTTCATTCCAGTTTTTTTGAATAGCATAAGAATTGTGATGTGTTACAAAAATTTTTATGACAATTTAAGTGATCAGTTATATATTTAGTTATTATGCAACATTTACATTACTAAATATAATTTGTTGAAAATATCGTATAATTTGTTGAAAGTATCGTACAGTATTGTTTATTTTAAATGACATTTATCGGTAGTGTGTATATGTTGTTTTTATATCTTTAGTCATCCGCTTACATTCAGTTTCTTTATCTATATCTCGTTGCCAGGCTTTTATGTTCATTTGGATTTTAGATTCTTTGCTTTCGCTAGTGCTATTTGATTAGTACTGTTGATTTAGATACCGTTTCTTATTATTTTTCTCTCCTTTTAAACACTTACAAGATGCAGGCCAATCACTTGAAGTCACTTGAACTATCATATGAGATTAAAATCAGAAATTTTCTTGTTCCGGATACTGTCGAACAGAAACGAAGAGTTTTAACAGGTCTTCTTGCTAGGGAAAATTCTAATAGAAGTTTTTCGTCCCCAGTTAATGCATACCTTTTTAAGGACAATATATTAGAAGTAACAGAAACAATTACTGACTTGACAGATATCATTGAACAATTTAGTGGCAATAAAAACGAACCAGTCTTTTCCAGAATCAATTCAAGATTGACACATTTGACTAATAGAATTAATAGATTAAATGCCGAAAGTAACGAGCAGTTACTAACACAACAGACCTTGACAAATAAGCTAATACTATTAGAAGCTGACCTTGCGACAAAAACAACTCCTACGTCAAACTATAGAACTGAAGACACCTTACCTTCAAACTCATCTCCCTCCACTACTCGTTTTGACACCCCTCATCAAAGACATGATCCAGTTTACAAATGGAATGTTTTCTTCACTGGTGAAAATGAATCACTTCATTTATTCTCAGAAAAAGTTGAAGTCGTTAGACTTTCTAGAGGAGTTACAGAAAATGAGCTCTTTCTGCAGTCATGTGAACTTTTTAAAGACAATGCCTTCACATGGTATCTTAATAATCGTAGTAAATTTCATTCCTGGAAAGATATTGTTGCAAAGTTGAAAGCTGACTTTTTGCTATACAGTTATGAGACTGATTTGGAGTTGGAAATTTCTAATCGCACTATGGGTGCTAACGAACCAGTTGCTGTATACATCTCTTCCATGATAGGATTATTTTATCGCTTGTCTAGTGTCGTTGACGAACGTACTCGTGTTGCAGAGATTCGTAGGAACCTTTTACCTTCTTTTATCTCGTCTTTAGCACTTCATAACCCCCAAACAGTTGACGAATTAACCGAATTGTGCAAAAGAATTGAAGAATCCCGTGTTTGGTCAGAGAGATATAAATCACCTTCTCCTAATAATCCTAGATTGCTTGAACCAGATTTAGCTTGCCTTTATGTTTCCTCCCCGTCAAATCAAAGACAAAGAACTTCCGCAAACGTTTCAGCATCAACCTCCTTGGTTTGTTGGAATTGTAACAAAACTGGTCATTCATATTCCGAATGTTTCTCGCCCAAATCTATATTTTGCTACGGTTGCGGTGCAAAAAACACCACAAAACCTAAATGTCGTAGATGCATTCAAATAAACTCGAGACAGACTGGTCCACCGAATCTGGCCAATGCGTCCAGTCAAGCACAATCAACTACATCCCAGCCAGTAAACCCCAGAAGAACGAACATACGCCCAAACAGACTTCCAATCAGATCTCGAAACAATCACAACCCCCCTACAAACCAAAACTAACTTTTTCAACTTCCGCTGCTGAATGGCAAAACTATCTTATCTTTGTTAAAGGTTTCCTTGCGTCCAATCATTTTAGAAATACAGGCAAACCATTACCTTCACCTACCAAACAACTTACAAATACCTTACTGAACACTAACGACATCCAGAAAACAGATAATGACAAAAACATTTCGATTACTGACAATATTACTTCTGTACCTATCTGTGACATGCCAGCTGCCTTACCTTCAACTCAGTCAAACACTGTTTCAACCTCCAGTAATACCTGTCCCATATTCGCAAGAAAACCCAATGATAATAGACCTTACCTTACCGAGAAAATTATAGACATACCCGTTTTAGCTATGGTTGACACAGGCAGTAACTCTACTGTTTTTGGAAATTAGGGTTTCTCTTTGTTGCATTCTCTACATTTACCTATACAGTATGACTCTTGTTTGAATATTACTACCGCTGACGGTGTACCTCAACAATATATGGGCTATATTTCCGCACCAATGACAGTGAATGACGTTACAAAGACAATAAAAATATTGATAATAATGTCAATAACTCATAACCTTATTTTAGGAATGGACTTTTTGAGCTTGTTCAAAATAGACATAAGTTTTCATGATTTGTCATACTCTTTATTATCTTCTACTTGTGTTATTAACACAATACAATCTGCTTCTAGAACAGTCATTATCTAAATTTTAGCATAATGGAAAACTTTCAAGAAGGAGATAGTCTTGTCGACTCACCCAGCGACGTCTCTGGATTTTCAGACTTAGGGTCAGAACTTATAACCAGCTACAGAGAGGGAGTTGAGTACCTAACTAACGTAGACTATTCCCTTAACTCACCCCCAATATCAGATGAAATAGATGAGTTTATCAAATTCCTTAAAGGCAACCCCTACATGAAGTCTTGGAACATAAATGTCTGGAGAAGTAGGAGAGAGGCCATTCAGTCAGTGGGTCTCAAATTCAGTAAACTCAAAATGACCAACTACTTCCATGGCTGGTTTGGGAAAATCAATTTAGCACCCGCCAAATCAACGGCAATGTTTCAGGATCTCATATATCGGGCCCAAAGTGACTCTTTAGATACCTACCCAATAGTCGACACTTTCTTACGCTCATGGGTAGGGAAGAAAATAAATTTTCCGAATAAGGCAAATTGTCCACCAGATATACTTAAATGGGGAGGGTTCTTTAGGGATTTTCACTTAATTACTTCAATACAGGAGATGCTGAAATTAAAGAATTGTGCCGATTAAAGGGAGTGACTCGGTTATCTGCTCAGTTGAGTGAAAATATTCTCTATAATTCTTGTAACTTTGGGACAACTCTAATAACCAAAGGATTTGCAATTCTTCTTGAGGAAGGTTTGATTTTAGATCGTAATATGATTCTTAAGTGTAAGGACACCTTTATAGCACGATTCCAAACTTTATTTGCAATGATAAACAGAGTGGATGACAAATTTGTGGCTCAGGATTGGAGAGAGGTCTCTAAAATTTACTCAATCGGGGATAGAATTCTACAAGTCCAGAGGAACTCAGCATATGACTTCATAAAGATGATAGAACCCATTTGTTCTCTGAGGATATCTGAAATTGCTCACAAATTTCGACCTCTAATATCAGATTTCCCAAGCTTCAGAGAACACATCCGGGAAAATCAGGTCCTATTAGGGGACAAGTGTCAACATTTCAATTCTCTCCTTAAAGCCATATTGGAACAAAGTAACCCCGATGTTGTTTTTACAATATATGGATCATTCAGACATTGGGGCCATCCCTTTATCCAATATCTGGATGGGTTAGAAGCGTTACACAATCAGACGAACTTAGTCAAGGAAGTGGATGAAGACTATGCAAGAGCATTAGGGAGTGACCTTGCTTATATTGTTCTTTCATCGAGATTTAGAGAGACAAAGAGATGGTATGTGGACCCGAATCAACTTGATGACGAGCATCCTTCAAAGAACCATATCTTGAGCAGCAGACGGAGTTCGAATCTTCATTGAGGAGTTCCAAGCATGGATTGGGTGCAATCCCCAAGCAAAAAAGGCATGGGCCGAGGCGTTGATCCTCAACACTACGCTAAGCAACCGAGGCATTAGAGAGCAAGTTCTGCTAGTCTGGCACAGTTACGGCATCAAGTCCTGCGACCTGATGTCCAACTTCATTTCCGTCCCGTCCCTCGCTTTGGCCCTCCCGGAAGTGTTCAACCAGGCCAGATATTCAAAGCCGCGTGGACAAATTTCACGAAAAGCCCGGATCATCCTTATGCTCACGTTTTGAATCTAGATACAACCAGTCTGCGGCATTCCCTGTATCCTGACCTGTACTACTGCGCCGTAACTAGAGCAGCGAAATCCGGACAATTGGGTAAAGCGGGACAATATAAGATCTCCACAGTTGCCACGAAAACACCCATTGAGTACCTCAACCAACTTTCTAGGCCCATTAAGTCCTCGGCGAAGTTGGAGAATGCAGAGGTGCAAGCAAGGCTGAGGGAGCTTGGGCTATCCGTCGGCCAACCCGAACTTGATCGTGCGAAGAGGAAAGCAAGAGCGGACAGCGAGAGCGAAACGGAGGGACCACGACGACGAAATAGTGACCTTGCTTATATTGTTCTTTCATCGAGATTTAGAGAGACAAAGAGATGGTATGTGGACCCGAATCAACTTGATGACGAGCATCCTTTAAAGAACCATATCTTGAGCAGCACTTGGCCAACCCCTAAACAAATCAGAGATTATGGAGACCATTGGCATGAATTACCTATAATAAAATGTTTTGACGTACCAGATATGATCGATCCTTCTCTAATTTATGCAGATAAAAGCCATTCACTAAATAGGTCAGAGATTATATCACATGTGAGAAACCGACCAAGTAGACCGATCCCAAGTAGAAAAGTTTTAGAGACTTTCTTGACCACAGAAGCAACAAATTGGAAATCTTTCCTTAAGGAGGTCGATGAACACGGACTTGGTTATGAGGACCTGACAATTGGTCTTAAGGAGAAGGAAAGGGAAAATAAACGAATTGGCCGATTTTTCACCTTAATGTCCTGGAGACTAAGAGAGTATTTTGTGGTAACAGAATATCTCATAAAATTGCACTTTGTGCCTTTATTTAGAGGACTGACAATGGCAGATGATCTAAACACGGTAATAAAGAAATTGATGGATAACACATCGGGCCAAGGGAATTCAGATTATAATAATATCTGTATAGCTAATCATATAGATTATACCAAATGGAATAATCACCAACGACATGAAGCCAACAAACACGTTTTTCGAGTTATGGGACAATTTTTAGGTTACCCAAAACTTATAGAAAGGACCCATGAGTTTTTTCAAAACAGTTTGATTTATTATAATCGGAGACCAGATCTCATGAAGGTCGATGGGAAAAAGTTGGCTAACGAAACAAAGAGTATAGTTTTCTGGGAAGGGCAGCTGGGAGGTCTTGAGGGATTGAGACAGAAAGGTTGGAGTGTCGTTAATTTGTTGGTGATCAGACGAGAAGCATCCACACGAAATACCCAAGTGAGTATTTTAGCCCAGGGAGATAACCAAGTAATATGCACTAAATTTAAAACACAAAAGACGAGGGACGACTCAGAGCTTAAAGACGCCCTCCAGTTCATAGCTGCAGAGAACAACAGAATAATGGATTCAGTCGAGAAGGGAACAAAGAAGTTAGGACTTATTGTTAATAAAGATGAAACTTTGCAGTCTGCAGATTACTCAGGCTACGGGAAGGTCCCAATATTCCGTGGGTGCATCAAGGGTCTTGAAACAAAAAGGTGGCCCTGAGTCACTTGTGTGACGAATGATCAGCTTCCGACTCTTTCCAACACCATGTCGACAATTAGCTCAAATGCACTTACGATTGCCCACTTTTCAGACAGCCCAGTGAATGCTATTATACACTACAATTTCCTCGGAAACTTTGCTAGGAACTTGTTAGAAGTACACAATCCAGCATTACGTGGAAATGTATGTAATAAGGTAAAGAGACCTCATCTCCTTGATAACAAAGAATACAAAGCTTTGGTGTTGTTCTTGGATCCATCTCTAGGGGGGGCATGCGGAGTATCTTTAACAAGGTTTTGGATTCGATCCTTTCCAGATCCTGTGACAGAATCCTTGTCATTCTGGAAGTTGATAGGGGAACATGGACCACAATGGGTGAAGAAACTATCTGGAAGTGTTGGAGCTCCACAGTTAGGAATCTCCGATAACGAGTCATTCAAAAAGCTCCTGGAAGACCCAACATCATTGAATCTTGTTTCATCCGCAAATCCTCTGACAATGATTAAGGAGGAGATAAAAAGAAGTCTCAGTAGATAGTGCTAGACAGATTCTGGCTCACTACTTCAAAAATCTCCGCTTGGTGGCGCTGGGCGGCGCGCGCGTAGGCCGCCATTTTTAATTTTAAATTATTAAATTAAAAAAACTCGAGTGTGGATCGAACCCAGGTCCTTCGCATTCATAGCTATACGCCTAACCCACTCAGCCATGGAGCTCTCCGAATATTAGATTCGAAAAAAGGTAGTGTTTCTGCGCGCACGCCCGTTGAATCGAGCCGGCAGCGATCTCACTTGTGTATAGGATGCGAAGAAGTGTATTATATGCTGTAATAAGTGTGACAAAGAAGGTAGGAGTTGGACAGAGAAAGTATTCGCATCGAAAGATCCCGCGCGCACCGTCTTGCTGTAAAATGTGACGTAGTCGAGAAAGATACGTTAGGATGATAAGGCGGCGCGCTGGAATATACCGGGGGGCTTAAAAGTAACTTATGTTGAAATATTACTAAGAATTTCTATACCGGGTGGCTTAAAAGTAACATATGCGTGACACGTCGCGTGCTACGTCAAACGTGTAACGGTGGAAGGTTTTTTAAAAAATATATATGTTGTTAATAATGTGTTTGGGGATTAGTTTCTTGAGGATAACAGAAGGGTGAAGATCATGTTAATAATTATATTAGCTGCAGCGCTATGTCCAGCACTTTGTGTTGTCGACCAGCAGTATGCTATGGAGTATTTACAACGCTTCGGATACGCAAATGAAAATGATTTGACTAAACTTGAGGATTATTTGTTGAGTTTTCAAGAAAAATATAATATTCCTGCAACGGGAGAATTAGATGAAGATACAATACAACTTCTGGATAGACCAAGATGTTCTGTAAGTGAAGCAGCTTCGGACGATGATAATTCTTATAGAGTTAGATCAAAATGGACCAAATTTAATTTGAAATGGTTCTTCCCTCAGGCAAATCAAGCATATCTTGATGTAATCGAAAAGGCTTTTGAAGTGTGGAGTAACAGTTCAAAGTTCAAATTTGAATTAATACACAAAACAAAACCTTATGCTCCTGATATAACTATCACTGTTGTACATGGAAAACACTATTTCCGTGCAGATTGCCAAGGTAGAGATGAATGTCCCAGTGCATTTGATGGCCCTGGAAGGGTGTTGGCACATGGTTATTTCCCAAATGGCAACAGCTGTATAGAACTTCATATTGATGCCGATGAAAAGTGGGATTTAAGTTTAGATGGATCAAGTTCAGATGATAGGACTAGTCTACTTATGGTATTAATTCATGAAATTGGACATATCCTAGGTATATCCCATAGTGATAATGAAAAAGCAATAATGTATCCATGGTATCAACAAAACGCGACCCCAAAATTGGATGAAGATGATAAAATGGCCCTTGAAGCCCTTTATGGACCAATCAATAAATATGCAAATAATCCTTTCAAACTTACGCCACCGACTACAGGTCATCATAGGCCCCATCCACCAAATAAAAATTTATGCGACATAACACCGGAGTATATGTTTACTGCGATGGCTGGTGCATTTGAAAATCATCACTTATATATTATTTATAAAGATTTTCTATGGAAAATTGATTTGAATTCGAAACTTATTCCCTCAGAACCAGAAATGCTCGATGATTATCTACCCGAAGAAGTGGGCTCCATAATTCAGATTTTTCAAAGTTCTTCCGGTAATTTAATAGCAGTCAATAAAGATGTTCGTAAATACTATATAGCAGATTTCCCAGGTTTGCGAATACTTGAGCAAGGTAATTTACTTATACCAAAAAATTCTCAAATAAACACAATGTTTCAAAGCAACCACGGAAAAATTTATGTATTTTATAATAACAGTAATTATATTGAATATGATAAGAACTTAAAAAATGCCTTAAATAGAGGACAAATTAAAGATATTTTCCCTGGACTACCCACAGATGTTACAGGAGCATTCCAGTACATTGACGGACACATGTACTTTTTCAAAAACACCACATACTACAAATATAATGAGTTTACCAAAAAACTTGTTGCAGCCGGACCCTTTAATTGGAACCTATTTGATATCCCATGTCCTAATAGAGACCTTTTAAATCATCTCAAGACTTTATTAACAAAAATAATTTCTTTTTATCAATAATATTTTTATTAAATAAACTTTGCAAATAATTAAATTGTTTTTCTGAAATTCCTACGAACGTTGCATTAAAATGTGTCGAATAGTAGAACCGGATGAAGCCTCGGTTTGATAAGATAATAATTCCAGGAAGTCGCAAAAACTGATAACAAGTTTGTAGCACCACAATACCAAAATACAGGAAGTCGTCATATCGTGAGGTTGTCCACAATCGCAATTATAAAACTATGTTAGCAAAATACGGGAAGTCACCTTATCGTAAGATTGGCGCAAAAATAAAACCGGAATTTACAGCGAATGTTCTAGAACAAAAACACTAACGTCATAGAAATTATATTATCTACAAAAATAATAGTTTATCACAATTTCACGAAAGTGATATGAAAAAAGGTATAAATACATTTTTTGGTATTACGGCAACGACAGTTCCATATTGACAATCAACGAGTCTAGTTCGAGTTCGAGTTTTTAAAAAACAAAGTAAGTTTTATCTTTATATTTTTTATTTGTTCTTTACATTTAGTTTCCAAAAATATTTTGAAAAAGTTTTATTTGCTATAAATTTATTGGGGGGAAACTTTGCAGACTGGTACAACAATTATCCTGTTTATTTCAGATGAGTTTTATCAATGAACTAAACACCTTCTCTACTTCCACAGGGATAGAGAACAAACCCATTAGGAAGCTGAAAGAAATTCCGGAAAACGTCCCCCAGAAAATTGTAAAAGTTAAAGTAGTTCAATCAAAATTTGGAGAAGCTATATTAGTCGAATTAGAAGATAATGTAACTTTTCTCCCCCAAAGGGTAGTGGAAAAATACAAGAAATATATCGCAGATATAAACAAGGGGAGCTATAGTTTGGTGTTTTTGGGGCTACAGAATATTTCTAGTGGATACCGCCCCAGGACACTATTTAAAATAGAAGAAAACAATTAAACGGTAGGATTTTTTATTTTTAAAATCTTGTTAATTATTTAACGAGGGCCTGAGGTCCACTCACATTCAACCTAACCTAGCATGTGTGATTCTGTTTTACAAACATTTTAAAAATTATTTTTTGTTTCAGCAACACATCACAAAATTTAAAAGCAACCGGCTGAGGTCAACTACACATCCGCAGTCACAATATAACCCATTGCACAAAATTTGGAAGCGACCTGCTGAGGACAACTTAAAAATTGAGGAAATTCGCATCCGTACGACTTTAGAAAGCTGGTGAGTACATTTTTATTCATATACTCAAGAATGTCGAACTTCAGTGTTACTCTACAGCAAATTGATGAAATTTTAAATTCTCTAAACAAAATTCAAACCTTTTCAAATAGAAATAAGGGGCCATCCATAAAGTACGTCACACGAATTTTAGGACTTTTGAACCCCTCCCCCCGTCCTTGTCACAGGTTGTCACATTTTTATAACCCCCCCCTCCTGATGTGACGTCACACATTTTTTAAATTTATGTATGTATTTAAAAATAATCGAGAGAAAACAGCTATTTTCATTTTTTATTTATTTTTATTAAATAATAATCTAATAAAATCAACATAAAGTCCAACATTTCATAAACATTTTAAAATTTTTAATTCACATCCAAACTTTGCGTTTTAGTATTTTAAATTTTAACATGACGTCACAAAAGTATTGACCCCCCCATGCCCCTTGTCACACGATGTCACACTTCGGTGATACCCTCCCTCCCCATTAACGTGTGACGTACTTTATGGATGGCCCCTAAATGGATTCTACTGATTAATAAACACCTCAGAAAATGTAATCTTGCTTTAAAATCTTTCAAGTTTTCGATTGGAGTAAAACATAAAATTCATACAAAAATAGCACATTTGAAGCGCATGCGATGTTTAATAAAAGGAGATCATGTGGGTGAATCACTTTGGTGATTTTGAATAGTTCTGTAGTCCAATTGGGTGTATATCCTTTTTCAAAGACATGTTTTGCCTTGGATATGCGCACAATGTCACCAACTTTAAATTTTCGCGGGCCTGCTATTTTCAAATGGCTATAGGTGTTATTCAAAATGGATTTTTCATTGGATTTATTGACTTGTGAAGGTTTATATTTTGTTGTGGAATGTTTTGTATTGTTGTAGTCTTGAGTAATTTTCGGGAGAATATCGATCCATTTGTAGGTGCCATTTAAACTGAAATACTTGTAGAGTTTCGATTTCAGCGTTCTTATAACACGCTCAGCCATAGAAGCTTTCATCGTGCTAAATACGCTATAGTGATTTATATCATGTTTTTTCATTAAATTTTGAAATTTGCTGTTGTAAAATTCCTTTCCCTGATCAGATTGCAGATTTTTTGGTATTCGTCTAGTGTGAGCGAGAATGTCCGAGAATGCCCGAGTAATCTCCTCTCCGGTATTCGTCTTTAGTGGGCGTGTCCACACAAACTTTGAAAAACAATCAATAACGACTAGTATCATTTTACGATTCCTATTTTGTGGAGCAAAATTCCTCATCTCCGCAAGATCCATTTGCCAAAGATCGTCAAGGCCCTTAATGATAGTGCGTCTCCGAGGGAATTTATTCCGTATCGGTTTGTGGAGCTCGTTTACAAGCTGAATTTTTTCTTTAGAATACATATTATGTACCAGCTAGCTTCAGCTCCAGACTGTTAATGCGGTTAACGGTATTCGTATTCATAACCTTAATATTGTCTACAATGCCTGAAACGTTAGTTTTCATATCAGAGACGGATCTGATATTTTCTGTAATTTCTTTTTGTAGCTCACGTATGCTTTCAACACACATGTTAATAGAAACAGTGAATTCTTTTCGAATAAAGGCTTTCGCTGTGACAATTGATTCGTCGACGTATTTCTTCGTAGCCATATCCCTACCTGCTACAGGGGGATTTCGCGAAATGAATGCATCAATGACGTTAGTTTTATTTTGTAAGTTGGCAATATGCGCCTGTAATATGGGGATTTTCGTCTTATGAAGCTCATTTCTTATTTCGTTCAATCCGACAGCTAAATCCTTTATATCACGGTCTTGTTGCTGCAGCACCACACCATGCGTTTGAATTAATGGCGAGTTGATAGTACGTAGGTCATTCAATTGCACATCAACATATTTTTTTGTTGCAGCATCACTATTTGTTGTCGATTCCTTAACATTACAAATTTTCACATTTTCAATATCGATATCACCGTCCGGTGTATGAGGAAACGTAATTTTCGCCGGTAAACGCGCATAGGGCGTTTGATGTCTATGTCCGAATTTATCGACTGGCATAATTGAAATGAACAAGTTTCAACTGGTATTATTCTATTATATCAGCCTCCTTGAGCTCATTGATAATTGCTACTATTTCGTTGCCGTGTGACGTATTACCTGCCTCTTTCGAAGCAATCAACAACTTCAAACGATCCACTAATTCATTGGCATCGTCCCAATAAATATACTCCATAGGTTTATCATTATATGTTAAACGATCGATACCTTTTCCTTTTGCTAAAGGAATCGATTTTAGACGAGTCAATACCTGAGACGATCTATTCGTCGTTAGAGATTTTGTTTTGAATAAAGGTTTTATGATGTAGTGATATTTTTCAGTACTTGAGCCCTTAAGACGATCTAACGTGTCTAAATGAACTTCAGTTGTTGTCAAAAGATTTTTATAGTTCTGTAAATCTTGATCATTGTAACTGGGGTCTCGGTAAAATAGAAGCTCATACAAGCCTGGTGTTCCAATTACATATCTTCCTCCTTTGTTTTTCTCAGGTAGTATGTTTATATTACCGGTTTTTCCATCGAACGCAATTCGACGTTTGCCTAATGACCAACCGATTTCATCATTGTATATCGGACCATAATTTTTATCAATTTTATCATCTTTTTGGAAGTAATCTTCAATGAACTGATGACTGATGGCAGGATATTGATCCAAATAGTCTGCGAAAGCTTCCTGAGAAATTTCGGGACGCATCTGTTCTGGAGAACGTGTAATATTGCCGGATTCATCGGTTTCGGCCACCGGTTCCGTTTCGAGAAAAGGTGTAAACACATCATCAGGTTCTTCTTCTTCCTCCTTCTTTATTTCCTCTTTTGGATTTAAATTTGTAATCGTTTTTTGTAATGTCTTTGAGGATTGCACAATTTCTTCAAGTGGTTTGGATATTGGCTTGAATAGTTTATTGATAGACTCATCTTGCTCTGATTTACCCAATTTCAACGCCAAGTATTTTTTGCGAATCGATCTTGCAAGTTCAGACACTTTTTTCTTGCGCAATGCAGTAGCAACCTTATCATCAGACATATTGGTGCAGACTAAAGGCGCATCTTACAATTTTATATATTTATCGAATCCTTTGCGATACCTACCATCATTGAAGCGGAAATCCTTCGCAATTACCAAAGTGCCATAACGGTCACACCAGCACGTTGAACACACATTTTTAAATGTGTCGAATGTCATGTCTGGAGATACGTGTTCGTCGAATATATGCTTCAAGTTCACCTCATCTTGCTTGAATAACACAATTACATTACAATTATCGCGTATAAGCTGTTTCGGTATTTTTGAGTATGTTTGACAAAGATAAGCAGCATCGATATCTTTATGTCTGCACATGGAGTAGTATTCACGAATTTTCTGTTGACCATCACATGCAACGTCATCGAATAAAAAGACAGAATTAGGAAGAGCTTTATCTGGACTTATTATTTCCTCGTTGTCTTTAAATGGAAAATAGCCAACGCCCTTGACTTGTGCTATAACTTCTTGCAGCAATTGGTACTTTGGTTGGAATAACGATTTTGAATAAACATAAACGTTTTTGAATTTCGCGCCATTCGGATTAAATAGGAGCGCCAGCACGACGTTCGTCTTTCCACACCCGCTGGGACCGCATATAATGGCACGGAAAGAATTTGGTAACAATTTACCATGTTTGCCGATCGATGGCTTTGAGGTGAAATCTAGATTTTCAATGGCTATCGTCTGCTCTTGTTGAATTATTTTCATTGTGTGTGTCGTTTTTCGTAGTACTACTCTTTAAATATAGGTGTCACCACTTACGCGCATCAGAGAGACAAAGAGATGGTATGTGGACCCGAATCAACTTGATGACGAGCATCCTTCAAATAACCATATCTTGAGCAGCAGACGGAGTTCGAATCTTCATTGAGGAGTTCCAAGCATGGATTGGGTGCAATCCCCAAGCAAAAAAGGCATGGGCCGAGGCGTTGATCCTCAACACTACGCTAAGCAACCGAGGCATTACAGAGCAAGTTCTGCTAGTCTGGCACAGTTACGGCATCAAGTCCTGCGACCTGATGTCCAACTTCATTTCCGTCCCGTCCCTCGCTTTGGCCCTCCCGGAAGTGTTCAACCAGGCCAGATATTCAAAGCCGCGTGGACAAATTTCACGAAAAGCCCGGATCATCCTTATGCTCACGTTTTGAATCTAGATACAACCAGTCTGCGGCATTCCCTGTATCCTGACCTGTACTACTGCGCCGTAACTAGAGCAGCGAAATCCGGACAATTGGGTAAAGCGGGACAATATAAGATCTCCACAGTTGCCACGAAAACACCCATTGAGTACCTCAACCAACTTTCTAGGCCCATTAAGTCCTCGGCGAAGTTGGAGAATGCAGAGGTGCAAGCAAGGCTGAGGGAGCTTGGGCTATCCGTCGGCCAACCCGAACTTGATCGTGCGAAGAGGAAAGCAAGAGCGGACAGCGAGAGCGAAACGGAGGGACCACGACGACGAAATAGTGACCTTGCTTATATTGTTCTTTCATCGAGATTTAGAGAGACAAAGAGATGGTATGTGGACCCGAATCAACTTGATGACGAGCATCCTTTAAAGAACCATATCTTGAGCAGCACTTGGCCAACCCCTAAACAAATCAGAGATTATGGAGACCATTGGCATGAATTACCGATAATAAAATGTTTTGACGTACCAGATATGATCGATCCTTCTCTAATTTATGCAGATAAAAGCCATTCACTAAATAGGTCAGAGATTATATCACATGTGAGAAACCGACCAAGTAGACCGATCCCAAGTAGAAAAGTTTTAGAGACTTTCTTGACCACAGAAGCAACAAATTGGAAATCTTTCCTTAAGGAGGTCGATGAACACGGACTTGGTTATGAGGACCTGACAATTGGTCTTAAGGAGAAGGAAAGGGAAAATAAACGAATTGGCCGATTTTTCACCTTAATGTCCTGGATACTTAGAGAGTATTTTGTGGTAACAGAATATCTCATAAAATTGCACTTTGTGCCTTTATTTAGAGGACTGACAATGGCAGATGATCTAAACACGGTAATAAAGAAATTGATGGATAACACATCGGGCCAAGGGAATTCAGATTATAATAATATCTGTATAGCTAATCATATAGATTATACCAAATGGAATAATCACCAACGACATGAAGCCAACAAACACGTTTTTCGAGTTATGGGACAATTTTTAGGTTACCCAAAACTTATAGAAAGGACCCATGAGTTTTTTCAAAACAGTTTGATTTATTATAATCGGAGACCAGATCTCATGAAGGTCGATGGGAAAAGTTGGCTAACGAAACAAAGAGTATAGTTTTCTGGGAAGGGCAGCTGGGAGGTCTTGAGGGATTGAGACAGAAAGGTTGGAGTGTCGTTAATTTGTTGGTGATCAGACGAGAAGCATCCACACGAAATACCCAAGTGAGTATTTTAGCCCAGGGAGATAACCAAGTAATATGCACTAAATTTAAAACACAAAAGACGAGGGACGACTCAGAGCTTAAAGACGCCCTCCAGTTCATAGCTGCAGAGAACAACAGAATAATGGATTCAGTCGAGAAGGGAACAAAGAAGTTAGGACTTATTGTTAATAAAGATGAAACTTTGCAGTCTGCAGATTACTTAGGCTACGGGAAGGTCCCAATATTCCGTGGGTGCATCAAGGGTCTTGAAACAAAAAGGTGGCCCTGAGTCACTTGTGTGACGAATGATCAGCTTCCGACTCTTTCCAACACCATGTCGACAATTAGCTCAAATGCACTTACGGTTGCCCACTTTTCAGACAGCCCAGTGAATGCTATTATACACTACAATTTCCTCGGAAACTTTGCTAGGAACTTGTTAGAAGTACACAATCCAGCATTACGTGGAAATGTATGTAATAAGGTAAAGAGACCTCATCTCCTTGATAACAAAGAATACAAAGCTTTGGTGTTGTTCTTGGATCCATCTCTAGGGGGGGCATGCGGAGTATCTTTAACAAGGTTTTGGATTCGATCCTTTCCAGATCCTGTGACAGAATCCTTGTCATTCTGGAAGTTGATAGGGGAACATGGACCACAATGGGTGAAGAAACTATCTGGAAGTGTTGGAGCTCCACAGTTAGGAATCTCCGATAACGAGTCATTCAAAAAGCTCCTGGAAGACCCAACATCATTGAATCTTGTTTCATCCGCAAATCCTCTGACAATGATTAAGGAGGAGATAAAAAGAAGTCTCGTCAAAAATGCAAGTCGAATTAAAAATACTGTGGTCAAGCTCGCTGTTCGGTATGTGGGGGATACTGAAAAGAGACTGATCCAGTACCTACGTTCCATCAATCCACTATTTCTGAAGTTTCTAAGTGAGTATGCCTCTGGAACATATTACGGTATCACAAACAGCCTTGTAAGTTTATTCCAAAACTCAAAAACGATCCGAGTTTTGTTTTCAAAACAGATAGACGTCAAGGTCAAAGAAATCATTGTGCTCAGTGAGGTACAGACGATAACATATCTGATTAAGATAGCTAATTCTGACTATAACCACCAAGTCTGGGGATGTTCTTCTCACGCAGATCATGGGGTTCCAAAGTCTACGGAGCCACCATACCCCATCCCATTGGGCTGCTGGGGAAGCCGATCCGTCAAAATCAATGTAAAATTCTTGGAATAACCTTCGACTCCCGACTTAACTTGAAACACCATATCCATGAACTCGAAGACATCTGTATAAAGAGACTAAATATACTTAAAACCCTCAGTCACTTTCACTGGGGTTCCGACGAAATCGTATTATTAAGAGTATACAGAGCTCTCATCCGCTCAAAGCTTGATTATGGCAGTTTTATTTACATGTCTGCCCCCAAATCTGTCACAGATTTACTGAACTCTGTACACAATACCGCTCTTCGCCTCTGCCTTGGTGCATTTCGCTCTAGCCTTGCTGATAGTCTCCACATTGAAGCTAATGAACTACCCCTACCCCTAAGACGCCAATCCCTACTCCTCTCGTATGCTGCCTCAGTATCCTCCAATCCTCTCAATCCTGTTCACTCGCTTTTCATTTCAACGACTAATCCCCCTACTTACCCTCGAACAATTATAAAATCTATCCCCCAAATACTCACTCCTTTACTCAAAGATACCGACCTTTCTCTGACCTCCCCGCTCCCTCTACCTTCTTCTCCACCTTGGACCAAAAATATCCCTACAATCGATACATCACTTGCCATTTATAATAAGCATGAATCTCCCACTGCACTTATAAAGAAAGCATTCCTAGAATTACTACAAAAAAACCGTATGATTTAATACTCTACACAGACGCTTCCAAAACTGACTCCGGTGTTGGTTGTGCAGTTTCCACGAAGCATGAACTCATAAGCTCCTTCACCCTACCTATAGTGTGTAGCGTTCACACAGGCGAGCTACAAAGCATTTTTCAAGATTTCAAAAGCATCCACCTACCACACAAAAATATTGCAATATGCATTGACTCCCTTTTAACACACATTGTCCAACTCGCAACCGACCTGAAGATCCACTTCAAAAACGTCACACATGAATCTTGGCGACACCTGTGGCGCAATAGCACGACAGCACTTCATAATATCCATCCATCCACTTCTCCTCTCTCCCTGAACTTCTTAACCCGGAGAGAGGCTACTACAATCAGAAGAATCCGAATCAGTCATACCAAACTCTCACACGGATATCTGATGTCTTCAGGAAATCGTCCCGTTTGCCCTAGTTGTAACGATATTGTGACCGTTAAGCACACACTGACGGACTGCAAACAATTTTCTGCTTTATATAAACAACTTGATCTTAGGCCCAACCTCAAGGAAATGCTCCACTGCCCTACCGAAATCAAGAGAGTCTTACAGTTCCTAAAAGCTACTAATCTATACTGTAAAATCTTATTTAAATATTTGTAATAATTGTGTAAATATCTGTATTTATTTTTTCTGTGCCAATGACCAGCGCTGTCGAGGCACGTTAAGCTAAAATAAAAAAAATTAAAAAATAAAAAAAAAATCTGCTTCTACTCTCTCTATCGAAGAAAAAAACAAACTCGAGCAAACTATAATTTACCTTTTCACTTTTTTGATTAAATGTTGTCCCTGCATTCACATTTTACCTACATTATCTGCCTTATCTAATATATATTTTAAATTTCGTTTTGATATTTTTTGGTTTTACAAGTAACATATAACACAATCTTTTGTTGTTAAAAAGATAAAGGAAATTTCTTTTATTGATTATTTTGGCATGGTTTATAAAAATCTGATTTCCTGGCAGTGTTGTCACATAAAGTAAGTTTTTGAGATGTTCATTTTTTTATGTTATATTTCATTTATCTTAATTTCTTGTCTCATTCAGTTGAATTGTGTCGAGTTACACAAGCTGAAATATTTCACTTTCCTTATCCCGAGTTACACAAACTGAAATATCTCACTTTCCTTATCCCGAGTCACACAAACTGAAATATCTCACTTTCCTAATCCCGAGTTCTTTCTTTAGCGTGTTCAGATAAGTTGAAACATATTTAGTTGCTACTTGAAAATTCATAAATTGAAGCAATATTTTTTATATTCTATGTCTGCTTCTGTATCCTCTTCTACAACATTTCGATTAACTGTGGATTCTAAACCATTTTCCACCAATTCCCCTAAAGCTTACTCTCTTATCTCGTTCAGTTGAATTGTGTCCAGTTACACAAACTGAAATATCTCACTTTCCTTATCCCGAGTTACACAAGCTGAAACATCTTATCTATTTTTAAGATTGTTATTCAATTGCAGTGTTGCCAAAATAACAATTTATCTTTGAACTTACTTTTTCTTACCTACCTTTTTAATATTGTTTATCAAGTGCAGTGTTGCCAAGTTAACTATTTATCTTTATAAATGAATATTTTTCATTCCAGTTTTTTTGAATAGCATAAGAATTGTGATGTGTTACAAAAATTTTTATGACAATTTAAGTGATCAGTTATATATTTAGTTATTATGCAACATTTACATTACTAAATATAATTTGTTGAAAATATCGTATAATTTGTTGAAAGTATCGTACAGTATTGTTTATTTTAAATGACATTTATCGGTAGTGTGTATATGTTGTTTTTATATCTTTAGTCATCCGCTTACATTCAGTTTCTTTATCTATATCTCGTTGCCAGGCTTTTATGTTCATTTGGATTTTAGATTCCTTGCTTTCGCTAGTGCTATTTGATTAGTACTGTTGATTTAGATACCGTTTCTTATTATTTTTCTCTCCTTTTAAACACTTACAAGATGCAGGCCAATCACTTGAAGTCACTTGAACTATCATATGAGATTAAAATCAGAAATTTTCTTGTTCCGGATACTGTCGAACAGAAACGAAGAGTTTTAAAAGGTCTTCTTGCTAGGGAAAATTATAATAGAAGTTTTTCGTCCCCAGTTAATGCATACCTTTTTAAGGACGATATATTAGAAGTAACAGAAACAATTACTGACTTGACAGATATCATTGAACAATTTAGTGGCAATAAAAACGAACCAGTCTTTTCCAGAATCAATTCAAGATTGACACATTTGACTAATAGAATTAATAGATTAAATGCCGAAAGTAACGAGCAGTTACTAACACAACAGACCTTGACAAATAAGCTAATACTATTAGAAGCTGACCTTGCGACAAAAACAACTCCTACGTCAAACTATAGAACTGAAGACACCTTACCTTCAAACTCATCTCCCTCCACTACTCGTTTTGACACCCCTCATCAAAGACATGATCCAGTTTACAAATGGAATGTTTTCTTTACTGGTGAAAATGAATCACTTCATTTATTCTTAGAAAAAGTTGAAGTCGTTAGACTTTCTAGAGGAGTTACAGAAAATGAGCTCTTTCTGCAGTCATGTGAACTTTTTAAAGACAATGCCTTCACATGGTATCTTAATAATCGTAGTAAATTTCATTCCTGGAAAGATATTGTTGCAAAGTTCAAAGCTGACTTTTTGCTATACAGTTATGAGACTGATTTGGAGTTGGAAATTTCTAATCGCACTATGGGTGCTAACGAACCAGTTGCTGTATACATCTCTTCCATGATAGGATTATTTTATCGCTTGCCTAGTGTCGTTGACGAACGTACTCGTGTGGTAGAGATTCGTAGGAACCTTTTACCTTCTTTTATCTCGTCTTTAGCACTTCATAACCCCCAAACAGTTGACGAATTAACCGAATTGTGCAAAAGAATTGAAGAATCCCGTGTTTGGTCAGAGAGATATAAATCACCTTCTCCTAATAATCCTAGATTGCTTGAACCAGATTTAGCTTGCCTTTATGTTTCCTCCCCGTCAAATCAAAGACAAAGAACTTCCGCAAACGTTTCAGCATCAACCTCCTTGGTTTGTTGGAATTGTAACAAAACTGGTCATTCATATTCCGAATGTTTCTCGCCCAAATCTATATTTTGCTACGGTTGCGGTGCAAAAAACACCACAAAACCTAAATGTCGTAGATGCATTCAAATAAACTCGAGACAGACTGGTCCACCGAATCTGGCCAATGCGTCCAGTCAAGCACAATCAACTACATCCCAGCCAGTAAACCCCAGAAGAACGAACATACGCCCAAACAGACTTCCAATCAGATCTCCAAACAATCACAACCCCCCTCCAAACCAAAACTAACTTTTTCAACTTCTGCTGCTGAATGGCAAAACTATCTTATCTTTGTTAAAGGTTTCCTAGCGTTCAATCATTTTAGAAATACAGGCAAACCATTACCTTCACCTACCAAACAACTTACTAATACCTTACTGAACACTAACGACATCCAGAAAACAGATAATGACAAAAACATTTCGATTACTGACAATATTACTTCTGTACCTATCTGTGACATGCCAGCTGCCTTACCTTCAACTCAGTCAAACACTGTTTCAACCTCCAGTAATACCTGTCCCATATTCGCAAGAAAACCCAATGATAATAGACCTTACCTTACCGAGAAAATTATAGACATACCCGTTCTAGCTATGGTTGACACAGGCAGTAACTCTACTGTTTTTGGAAATCAGGGTTTCTCTTTGTTGCATTCTCTACATTTACCTATACAGTATGACTCTTGTTTGAATATTACTACCGCTGACGGTGTACCTCAACAATATATGGGCTATATTTCCGCACCAATGACAGTGAATGACGTTACAAAGACAATAAAAATATTGATAATACCGTCAATAACTCATAACCTTATTTTAGGAATGGACTTTTTGAGCTTGTTCAAAATAGACATAAGTTTTCATGATTTGTCATACTCTTTATTATCTTCTACTTGTGTTATTAACACAATACAATCTGCTTCTAGAACAGTCATTATCTAAATTTTAGCATAATGGAAAACTTTCAAGAAGGAGATAGTCTTGTCGACTCACCCAGCGACGTCTCTGGATTTTCAGACTTAGGGTCAGAACTCATAACCAGCTACAGAGAGGGAGTTGAGTACCTAACTAACGTAGACTATTCCCTTAACTCACCCCCAATATCAGATGAAATAGATGAGTTTATCAAATTCCTTAAAGGCAACCCCTACATGAAGTCTTGGAACATAAATGTCTGGAGAAGTAGGAGAGAGGCCATTCAGTCAGTGGGTCTCAAATTCAGTAAACTCAAAATGACCAACTACTTCCATGGCTGGTTTGGGAAAATCAATTTAGCACCCGCCAAATCAACGGCAATGTTTCAGGATCTCATATATCGGGCCCAAAGTGACTCTTTAGATACCTACCCAATAGTCGACACTTTCTTACGCTCATGGGTAGGGAAGAAAATAAATTTTCCGAATAAGGCAAATTGTCCACCAGATATACTTAAATGGGGAGGGTTCTTTAGGGATTTTCACTTAATTACTTCAATACTTAATGCAACAGGAGATGCTGAAATTAAAGAATTGTGCCGATTAAAGGGAGTGACTCGGTTATCTGCTCAGTTGAGTGAAAATATTCTCTATAATTCTTGTAACTTTGGGACAACTCTAATAACCAAAGGATTTGCAATTCTTCTTGAGGAAGGTTTGATTTTAGATCGTAATATGATTCTTAAGTGTAAGGACACCTTTATAGCACGATTCCAAACTTTATTTGCAATGATAAACAGAGTGGATGACAAATTTGTGGCTCAGGATTGGAGAGAGGTCTCTAAAATTTACTCAATCGGGGATAGAATTCTACAAGTCCAGAGGAACTCAGCATATGACTTCATAAAGATGATAGAACCCATTTGTTCTCTGAGGATATCTGAAATTGCTCACAAATTTCGACCTCTAATATCAGATTTCCCAAGCTTCAGAGAACACATCCGGGAAAATCAGGTCCTATTAGGGGACAAGTGTCAACATTTCAATTCTCTCCTTAAAGCCATATTCGAACAAAGTAACCCCGATGTTGTTTTTACAATATATGGATCATTCAGACATTGGGGCCATCCCTTTATCCAATATCTGGATGGGTTAGAAGCGTTACACAATCAGACGAACTTAGTCAAGGAAGTGGATGAAGACTATGCAAGAGCATTAGGGAGTGACCTTGCTTATATTGTTCTTTCATCGAGATTTAGAGAGACAAAGAGATGGTATGTGGACCCGAATCAACTTGATGACGAGCATTCTTTAAAGAACCATATCTTGAGCAGCAGACGGAGTTCGAATCTTCATTGAGGAGTTCCAAGCATGGATTGGGTGCAATCCCCAAGCAAAAAAGGCATGGGCCGAGGCGTTGATCCTCAACACTACGCTAAGCAACCGAGGCATTAGAGAGCAAGTTCTGCTAGTCTGGCACAGTTACGGCATCAAGTCCTGCGACCTGATGTCCAACTTCATTTCCGTCCCGTCCCTCGCTTTGGCCCTCCCGGAAGTGTTCAACCAGGCCAGATTATTCAAAGCCGCGTGGACAAATTTCACGAAAAGCCCGGATCATCCTTATGCTCACGTTTTGAATCTAGATACAACCAGTCTGCGGCATTCCCTGTATCCTGTCCTGTACTACTGCGCCGTAACTAGATCAGCGAAATCCGGACAATTGGGTAAAGCGGGACAATATAAGATCTCCACAGTTGCCACGAAAACACCCATTGAGTACCTCAACCAACTTTCTAGGCCCATTAAGTCCTCGGCGAAGTTGGAGAATGCAGAGGTGCAAGCAAGGCTGAGGGAGCTTGGGCTATCCGTCGGCCAACCCGAACTTGATCGTGCGAAGAGGAAAGCAAGAGCGGACAGCGAGAGCGAAACGGAGGGACCACGACGACGAAATAGTGACCTTGCTTATATTGTTCTTTCATCGAGATTTAGAGAGACAAAGAGATGGTATGTGGACCCGAATCAACTTGATGACGAGCATCCTTTAAAGAACCATATCTTGAGCAGCACTTGGCCAACCCCTAAACAAATCAGAGATTATGGAGACCATTGGCATGAATTACCGATAATAAAATGTTTTGACGTACCAGATATGATCGATCCTTCTCTAATTTATGCAGATAAAAGCCATTCACTAAATAGGTCAGAGATTATATCACATGTGAGAAACCGACCAAGTAGAAAAGTTTTAGAGACTTTCTTGACCACAGAAGCAACAAATTGGAAATCTTTCCTTAAGGAGGTCGATGAACACGAACTTGGTTATGAGGACCTGACAATTGGTCTTAAGGAGAAGGAAAGGGAAAATAAACGAATTGGCCGATTTTTCACCTTAATGTCCTGGAGACTAAGAGAGTATTTCGTGGTAACAGAATATCTCATAAAATTGCACCTTGTGTCGATGGGAAAAAGTTGGCTAACGAAACAAAGAGTATAGTTTTCTGGGAGGGGCAGCTGGGAGGTCTTGAGGGATTGAGACAGAAAGGTTGGAGTGTCGTTGATTTGTTGGTGATCAGAAGAGAAGCATCCACACGAAATACCCAAGTGAGTATTTTAGCCCAGGGAGATAACCAAGTAATATGCACTAAATTTAAAACACAAAAGACGAGGGACGACTCAGAGCTTAAAGACGCCCTCCAGTTCATAGCTGCAGAGAACAACAGAATAATGGATTCAGTCGAGAAGGGAACAAAGAAGTTAGGACTTATTATTAATAAAGATGAAACTTTGCAGTCTACAGATTACTTAGGCTACGGGAAGGTCCCAATATTCCGTGGGTGCATCAAGGGTCTTGAAACAAAAAGGTGGCCCCGAGTCACTTGTGTGACGAATGATCAGCTTCCGACTCTTTCCAACACCATGTCCACAATTAGCTCAAATGCACTTACGGTTGCCCACTTTTCAGACAGCCCAGTAAATGCTATTATACACTACAATTTCCTCGGAAACTTTGCTAGGAACTTGTTAGAAGTACACAATCCAGCATTACGTGGAAATGTATGTAATAAGGTAAAGAGACCTCATCTCCTTGATAACAAAGAATACAAAGCTTTGGTGTTGTTCTTGGATCCATCTCTAGGGGGGGCATGCGGAGTATCTTTAACAAGGTTTTTGATTCGATCCTTTCCAGATCCTGTGACAGAATCCTTGTCATTCTGGAAGTTGATAGGGGAACATGGACCACAATGGGTGAAGAAACTATCTGGAAGTGTTGGAGCTCCACAGTTAGGAATCTCCGATAACGAGTCATTCAAAAAGCTCCTGGAAGACCCAACATCATTGAATCTTGTTTCATCCGCAAATCCTCTGACAATGATTAAGGAGGAGATAAAAAGAAGTCTCGTCAAAAATGCAAGTCGAATTAAAAATACTGTGGTCAAGCTCGCTGTTCGGTATGTGGGGGATACTGAAAAGAGACTGATCCAGTACCTACGTTCCATCAATCCACTATTTCCGAAGTTTCTAAGTGAGTATGCCTCTGGAACATATCACGGTATCACAAACAGCCTTGTAAGTTTATTCCAAAACTCAAAAACGATCCGAGTTTTGTTTTCAAAACAGATAGACGTCAAGGTCAAAGAAATCATTGTGCTCAGTGAGGTACAGACGATAACATATCTGATTAAGATAGCTAATTCTGACTATAACCACCAAGTCTGGGGATGTTCTTCTCACGCAGATCATGGGGTTCCAAAGTCTACGGAGCCACCATACCCCATCCCATTGGGCTGCTGGGGAAGCCGATCCGTCAAAATCAATGTAAAATTCTTGGAATAACCTTCGACTCCCGACTTAACTTGAAACACCATATCCATGAACTCAAAGACATCTGTATAAAGAGACTAAATATACTTAAAACCCTCAGTCACTTTCACTGGGGTTTCGACGAAATCGTATTATTAAGAGTATACAGAGCTCTCATCCGCTCAAAGCTTGATTATGGCTGTTTTATTTACATGTCTGCCCCCAAATCTGTCACAGATTTACTGAACTCTGTACACAATACCGCTCTTCGCCTCTGCCTTGGTGCCTTTCGCTCTAGCCTTGCTGATAGTCTCCACATTGAAGCTAATGAACTACCCCTACCCCTACCCCTAAGACGCCAATCCCTACTCCTCTCGTATGCTGCCTCAGTATCCTCCAATCCTCTCAATCCTGTTCACTCGCTTTTCATTTCAACGACTAATCCCCCTACTTACCCTCGAACAATTATAAAATCTATCCCCCAAATACTCACTCCTTTACTCAAAGATACCGACCTTTCTCTGACCTCCCCGCTCCCTCTACCTTCTTCTCCACCCTGGACCAAAAATATCCCTACAATCGATACATCACTTGCCATTTATAATAAGCATGAATCTCCCACTGCACTTATAAAGAAAGCATTCCTAGAATTACTACAAAAAAACCGTATGATTTAATACTCTACACAGACGCTTCCAAAACTGACTCCGGTGTTGGTTGTGCAGTTTCCACGAAGCATGAACTCATAAGCTCCTTCACCCTACCTATAGTGTGTAGCGTTCACACAGGCGAGCTACAAAGCATTTTTCAAGATTTCAAAAGCATCCACCTACCACACAAAAATATTGCAATATGCATTGACTCCCTTTTAACACACATTGTCCAACTCGCAACCGACCTGAAGATCCACTTCAAAAACGTCACACATGAATCTTGGCGACACCTGTGGCGCAATAGCACGACAGCACTTCATAATATCCATCCATCCACTTCTCCTCTCTCCCTGAACTTCTTAACCCGGAGAGAGGCTACTACAATCAGAAGAATCCGAATCAGTCATACCAAACTCTCACACGGATATCTGATGTCTTCAGGAAATCGTCCCGTTTGCCCTAGTTGTAACGATATTGTGACCGTTAAGCACACACTGACGGACTGCAAACAATTTTCTGCTTTATATAAACAACTTGATCTTAGGCCCAACCTCAAGGAAATGCTCCACTGCCCTACCGAAATCAAGAGAGTCTTACAGTTCCTAAAAGCTACTAATCTATACTGTAAAATCTTATTTAAATATTTGTAATAATTGTGTAAATATCTGTATTTATTTTTTCTGTGCCAATGACCAGCGCTGTCGAGGCACGTTAAGCTAAAATAAAAAAAATTAAAAAATAAAAAAAAAATCTGCTTCTACTCTCTCTATCGAAGAAAAAAACAAACTCGAGCAAACTATAATTTACCTTTTCACTTTTTTGATTAAATGTTGTCCCTGCATTCACATTTTACCTACATTATCTGCCTTATCTAATATATATTTTAAATTTCGTTTTGATATTTTTTGGTTTTACAAGTAACATATAACACAATCTTTTGTTGTTAAAAAGATAAAGGAAATTTCTTTTATTGATTATTTTGGCATGGTTTATAAAAATCTGATTTCCTGGCAGTGTTGTCACATAAAGTAAGTTTTTGAGATGTTCATTTTTTTATGTTATATTTCATTTATCTTAATTTCTTGTCTCATTCAGTTGAATTGTGTCGAGTTACACAAGCTGAAATATTTCACTTTCCTTATCCCGAGTTACACAAACTGAAATATCTCACTTTCCTTATCCCGAGTCACACAAACTGAAATATCTCACTTTCCTAATCCCGAGTTCTTTCTTTAGCGTGTTCAGATAAGTTGAAACATATTTAGTTGCTACTTGAAAATTCATAAATTGAAGCAATATTTTTTATATTCTATGTCTGCTTCTGTATCCTCTTCTACAACATTTCGATTAACTGTGGATTCTAAACCATTTTCCACCAATTCCCCTAAAGCTTACTCTCTTATCTCGTTCAGTTGAATTGTGTCCAGTTACACAAACTGAAATATCTCACTTTCCTTATCCCGAGTTACACAAGCTGAAACATCTTATCTATTTTTAAGATTGTTATTCAATTGCAGTGTTGCCAAAATAACAATTTATCTTTGAACTTACTTTTTCTTACCTACCTTTTTAATATTGTTTATCAAGTGCAGTGTTGCCAAGTTAACTATTTATCTTTAGAAATGAATATTTTTCATTCCAGTTTTTTTGAATAGCATAAGAATTGTGATGTGTTACAAAAATTTTTATGACAATTTAAGTGATCAGTTATATATTTAGTTATTATGCAACATTTACATTACTAAATATAATTTGTTGAAAATATCGTATAATTTGTTGAAAGTATCGTACAGTATTGTTTATTTTAAATGACATTTATCGGTAGTGTGTATATGTTGTTTTTATATCTTTAGTCATCCGCTTACATTCAGTTTCTTTATCTATATCTCGTTGCCAGGCTTTTATGTTCATTTGGATTTTAGATTCCTTGCTTTCGCTAGTGCTATTTGATTAGTACTGTTGATTTAGATACCGTTTCTTATTATTTTTCTCTCCTTTTAAACACTTACAAGATGCAGGCCAATCACTTGAAGTCACTTGAACTATCATATGAGATTAAAATCAGAAATTTTCTTGTTCCGGATACTGTCGAACAGAAACGAAGAGTTTTAACAGGTCTTCTTGCTAGGGAAAATTATAATAGAAGTTTTTCGTCCCCAGTTAATGCATACCTTTTTAAGGACGATATATTAGAAGTAACAGAAACAATTACTGACTTGACAGATATCATTGAACAATTTAGTGGCAATAAAAACGAACCAGTCTTTTCCAGAATCAATTCAAGATTGAGACATTTGACTAATAGAATTAATAGATTAAATGCCGAAAGTAACGAGCAGTTACTAACACAACAGACCTTGACAAATAAGCTAATACTATTAGAAGCTGACCTTGCGACAAAAACAACTCCTACGTCAAACTATAGAACTGAAGACACCTTACCTTCAAACTCATCTCCCTCCACTACTCGTTTTGACACCCCTCATCAAAGACATGATCCAGTTTACAAATGGAATGTTTTCTTTACTGGTGAAAATGAATCACTTCATTTATTCTTAGAAAAAGTTGAAGTCGTTAGACTTTCTAGAGGAGTTACAGAAAATGAGCTCTTTCTGCAGTCATGTGAACTTTTTAAAGACAATGCCTTCACATGGTATCTTAATAATCGTAGTAAATTTCATTCCTGGAAAGATATTGTTGCAAAGTTCAAAGCTGACTTTTTGCTATACAGTTATGAGACTGATTTGGAGTTGGAAATTTCTAATCGCACTATGAGTGCTAACGAACCAGTTGCTGTATACATCTCTTCCATGATAGGATTATTTTATCGCTTGTCTAGTGTCGTTGACGAACGTACTCGTGTTGCAGAGATTCGTAGGAACCTTTTACCTTCTTTTATCTCGTCTTTAGCACTTCATAACCCCCAAACAGTTGACGAATTAACCGAATTGTGCAAAAGAATTGAAGAATCCCGTGTTTGGTCAGAGAGATATAAATCACCTTCTCCTAATAATCCTAGATTGCTTGAACCAGATTTAGCTTGCCTTTATGTTTCCTCCCCGTCAAATCAAAGACAAAGAACTTCCGCAAACGTTTCAGCATCAACCTCCTTGGTTTGTTGGAATTGTAACAAAACTGGTCATTCATATTCCGAATGTTTCTCGCCCAAATCTATATTTTGCTACGGTTGCGGTGCAAAAAACACCACAAAACCTAAATGTCGTAGATGCATTCAAATAAACTCGAGACAGACTGGTCCACCGAATCTGGGCAATGCGTTCAGTCAAGCACAATCAACTACATCCCAGCCAGTAAACCCCAGAAGAACGAACATACGCCCAAACAGACTTCCAATCAGATCTCCAAACAATCACAACCCCCCTACAAACCAAAACTAACTTTTTCAACTTCCGCTGCTGAATGGCAAAACTATCTTATCTTTGTTAAAGGTTTCCTAGCGTCCAATCATTTTAGAAATACAGGCAAACCATTACCTTCACCTACCAAACAACTTACAAATACCTTACTGAACACTAACGACATCCAGAAAACAGATAATGACAAAAACATTTCGATTACTGACAATATTACTTCTGTACCTATCTGTGACATGCCAGCTGCCTTACCTTCAACTCAGTCAAACACTGTTTCAACCTCCAGTAATACCTGTCCCATATTCGCAAGAAAACCCAATGATAATAGACCTTACCTTACCGAGAAAATTATGGACATACCCGTTTTAGCTATGGTTGACACAGGCAGTAACTCTACTGTTTTTGGAAATCAGGGTTTCTCTTTGTTGCATTCTCTACATTTACCTATACAGTATGACTCTTGTTTGAATATTACTACCGCTGACCTTCTCTAATTTATGCAGATAAAAGCCATTCACTAAATAGGTCAGAGATTATATCACATGTGAGAAACCGACTAAGTAGACCGATCCCAAGTAGAAAAAGAAAAGTTTTAGAGACTTTCTTGACCACAGAAGCAACAAATTGGAAATCTTTCCTTAAGGAGGTCGATGAACACGGACTTGGTTATGAGGACCTGACAATTGGTCTTAAGGAGAAGGAAAGGGAAAATAAACGAATTGGCCGATTTTTCACCTTAATGTCCTGGAGACTAAGAGAGTATTTTGTGGTAACAGAATATCTCATAAAATTGCACTTTGTGCCTTTATTTAGAGGACTGACAATGGCAGATGATCTAAACACGGTAATAAAGAAATTGATGGATAACACATCGGGCCAAGGGAATTCAGATTATAATAATATCTGTATAGCTAATCATATAGATTATACCAAATGGAATAATCACCAACGACATGAAGCCAACAAACACGTTTTTCGAGTTATGGGACAATTTTTAGGTTACCCAAAACTTATAGAAAGGACCCATGAGTATTTTAGCCCAGGGAGATAACCAAGTAATATGCACTAAATTTAAAACACAAAAGACGAGGGACGACTCAGAGCTTAAAGACGCCCTCCAGTTCATAGCTGCAGAGAACAACAGAATAATGGATTCAGTCGAGAAGGGAACAAAGAAGTTAGGACTTATTGTTAATAAAGATGAAACTTTGCAGTCTGCAGATTACTTAGGCTACGGGAAGGTCCCAATATTCCGTGGGTGCATCAAGGGTCTTGAAACAAAAAGGTGGCCCTGAGTCACTTGTGTGACGAATGATCAGCTTCCGACTCTTTCCAACACCATGTCGACAATTAGCTCAAATGCACTTACGGTTGCCCACTTTTCAGACAGCCCAGTGAATGCTATTATACACTACAATTTCCTCGGAAACTTTGCTAGGAACTTGTTAGAAGTACACAATCCAGCATTACGTGGAAATGTATGTAATAAGGTAAAGAGACCTCATCTCCTTGATAACAAAGAATACAAAGCTTTGGTGTTGTTCTTGGATCCATCTCTAGGGGGGGCATGCGGAGTATCTTTAACAAGGTTTTTGATTCGATCCTTTCCAGATCCTGTGACAGAATCCTTGTCATTCTGGAAGTTGATAGGGGAACATGGACCACAATGGGTGAAGAAACTATCTGGAAGTGTTGGAGCTCCACAGTTAGGAATCTCCGATAACGAGTCATTCAAAAAGCTCCTGGAAGACCCAACATCATTGAATCTTGTTTCATCCGCAAATCCTCTGACAATGATTAAGGAGGAGATAAAAAGAAGTCTCGTCAAAAATGCAAGTCGAATTAAAAATACTGTGGTCAAGCTCGCTGTTCGGTATGTGGGGGATACTGAAAAGAGACTGATCCAGTACCTACGTTCCATCAATCCACTATTTCCGAAGTTTCTAAGTGAGTATGCCTCTGGAACATATTACGGTATCACAAACAGCCTTGTAAGTTTATTCCAAAACTCAAAAACGATCCGAGTTTTGTTTTCAAAACAGATAGACGTCAAGGTCAAAGAAATCATTGTGCTCAGTGAGGTACAGACGATAACATATCTGATTAAGATAGCTAATTCTGACTATAACCACCAAGTCTGGGGATGTTCTTCTCACGCAGATCATGGGGTTCCAAAGTCTACGGAGCCACCATACCCCATCCCATTGGGCTGCTGGGGAAGCCGATCCGTCAAAATCAATGTAAAATTCTTGGAATAACCTTCGACTCCCGACTTAACTTGAAACACCATATCCATGAACTCAAAGACATCTGTATAAAGAGACTAAATATACTTAAAACCCTCAGTCACTTTCACTGGGGTTCCGACGAAATCGTATTATTAAGAGTATACAGAGCTCTCATCCGCTCAAAGCTTGATTATGGCTGTTTTATTTACATGTCTGCCCCCAAATCTGTCACAGATTTACTGAACTCTGTACACAATACCGCTCTTCGCCTCTGCCTTGGTGCCTTTCGCTCTAGCCTTGCTGATAGTCTACCCCTAAGACGTCAATCCCTACTCCTCTCGTATGCTGCCTCAGTATCCTCCAATCCTCTCAATCCTGTTCACTCGCTTTTCATTTCAACGACTAATCCCCCTACTTACCCTCGAACAATTATAAAATCTATCCCCCAAATACTCACTCCTTTACTCAAAGATACCGACCTTTCTCTGACCTCCCCGCTCCCTCTACCTTCTTCTCCACCTCGGACCAAAAATATCCCTACAATCGATACATCACTTGCCATTTATAATAAGCATGAATCTCCCACTGCACTTATAAAGAAAGCATTCCTAGAATTACTACAAAAAAACCGTATGATTTAATACTCTACACAGACGCTTCCAAAACTGACTCCGGTGTTGGTTGTGCAGTTTCCACGAAGCATGAACTCATAAGCTCCTTCACCCTACCTATAGTGTGTAGCGTTCACACAGGCGAGCTACAAAGCATTTTTCAAGATTTCAAAAGCATCCACCTACCACACAAAAATATTGCAATATGCACTGACTCCCTTTTAACACACATTGTCCAACTCGCAACCGACCTGAAGATCCACTTCAAAAACGTCACACATGAATCTTGGCTGTGGCGCAATAGCACGACAGCACTTCATAATATCCATCCATTCACTTCTCCTCTCTCCCTGAACTTCTTAACCCGGAGAGAGGCTACTACAATCAGAAGAATCCGAATCAGTCATACCAAACTCTCACACGGATATCTGATGTCTTCAGGAAATCGTCCCGTTTGCCCTAGCTGTAACGATATTGTGACCGTTAAGCACGCACTGACGGACTGCAAACAATTTTCTGCTTTATATAAACAACTTGATCTTAGGCCCAACCTCAAGGAAATGCTCCACTGCCCTACCGAAATCAAGAGAGTCTTACAGTTCCTAAAAGCTACTAATCTATACTGTAAAATCTTATTTAAATATTTGTAATAATTGTGTAAATATCTGTATTTATTTTTTCTGTGCCAATGACCAGCGCTGTCGAGGCACGTTCAGCTAGAATAAAAAAAATTAAAAAATAAAAAAAAAATCTGCTTCTACTCTCTCTATCGAAGAAAAAAACAAACTCGAGCAAACTATAAACTTATTCTCTTCTCTTGCCCCTCCTGACCGAATTGGCAGAACGAATTTTGTCGAACACGATATCGACACTGGTGATGCAAAACCGATTGCACAACGCCAATATCCTCTATCCCCAGTGATGCAAGGTCATTTAGTAAAAGAGGTCAACGAGATGTTACGACTAAATGTCATTCAACCTTCGAACTCCCCTTAGTGTTCACCCCTTTGGGTAGTCCCAAAAAAGTCTGGAGAATGTCGCGTTTGCTTCGATGGCCGAAAGCTGAATAAAATAACCGCGTAGAAAAGGAAGTAGACCAAGCTACGTAGGAGTTTATACCGTTCTCCGAACAAAACGGCTCCTTTTCTTACCCCGCATTTCATTCATTCTGTTACAAAAAATAAAATACCGGCTAGACACCGTGAGAGCTCTCCATTGCGGAAATGGATTTTACGTCAAATTTTTGGTCCCACTTTTTGTTGCCTTCCCTTTCCCTTGTCTTCAATACTTCCTTAGTTTTTAGTCGTTTTTTATTGTTTTACCAGGTTGGCCACATTTTTAAACAGTTCTTAACCGATGTACCGTATTTCCTGACAGGATCATGGGTGTAATTTTATTTTTATTACCTTGTTCAATTTAAGAAGAAAGCATATCAAAGGACGAAATATATAGAGCTGGATCGACTTTCGGATCGATGACCAATGGCTACTGTGAACGCTAACTGGCAACCTCACCGATTGGGCGCTGTTATTTCTGGCCTCTATTTGTGCTTTCTGTCTTTCAATTAGTACCTTTTTTAGTTCAATTATGTGATAAAAGTCTATCAATTTTATGTTTTCATTATGTCGCCACATACTATTTCTGCTACAAACGCCCTTATTTCAAGCTTTGATTTTTCTTTCAGAATTACCACATACATCGTCAATTCCTTTTTACCGTTACCCATTCGAAGTAAATATCTATGTATTTTTTTTCTCTCTCCCTTAACATACCTTTTGCGTTGCCGTATTGTGATATTTGTGAACTATCTACCGTTATCGGATATTTTAGAACCGTTCCTTGTGGAACACTAGTGTTGTCGCCCTGCCAAATAATTTTTGCTAGGTTAAGTAGTATTTCACCTTGGGTGACGTCTTTATGACAAATCTTTACTCTTTGCTCGGTGAAAATTAGGCTGATTTATGAAATAATTAGAATTCCGACGGAATTATATTCTGAATTGATTTTAGGCTGACATCACTCCCCGTGTTTATTTTTGTGTCTCCCCGGAGACATTTGTTTGGTATTTGCTGGAATTTTTCGCTCTGCGTATCTGAGATCCCAGCGTTTTATCAAAACACTCCCTACCGTACCTTACCTTATCGTTTTATACACTGAGAAATTATCGCACCCTATCGTTACCTTTCGTTCTCAGTGTATGCTTTGCCATATCCGATGACATAACGACACGATAATCACAAGATGACAAAACTACCTTACCTTTAGTACCTCTGACAATTACCTTCCTTACCTATTATACATAGATTTTGCTTTGATACTTCACCCCTCCTGTATCTCATTAACACTTTTTTAAAAAAAAATAATTCTTCGAATCATTTTTTTCCCGGAGGAGAGGGGGTGTAACATGTCTATCGACCTGTTTCGATTTGACGAAATAATTTTGATTTTACCGCTCGCCGTCATAGTAACCACTTCCAATATAGTTCTGTGATCTAAATTTCTCCTACTCTCGACAATTGACATATGATGTCAACGCTTGATTCCATGGGGTGGTTTCATCCCTTTCCGTTACCGACCCTTAAGTAGCAAGGACGTATCTTTGTACCGTCTCTTAAATTTAATTGTTTTACCTTAAATTGCTGTGGTAAGTCCAAAATTATAATTTATATATATTATGCTTTTTCCAAAGTAGTGGCTGATATAATTTTTTTGTGTATTTCTTATTTTTTTTACAGAGATAGACGAATATACACATACCACGTGGTCAACTACATTTCTTTTATACTTGTACATTACTTTTAAACTAAATATTTTATCATAAATCACTGTTACCTTTTTTTAATGCAAACATTTGCTAGATTCTGTGTTGTAGAATACCTAATTATTTTCAAAGATAGATAACATTTGCATTTTAACCTTTTCAAATATTCTCTTATCATAAAAACCTGCCAGTGCCGGCTTCACATTTCATTAAACATTTTATTCTTTTAGAAATGGTTTATTCATAACTTTTTGCTATAATTAATTCTTTCAGGTCATTAGTACTTTTTTAATTTGGCTGATAATTTTTACTGTTTTAAATGGGACATTTATGTTGGAAAGCTTCCAGTAAATTTAAATTTCATTATTTCAAACATAGTATTCGATTGACTATTGAACAGTAAACAAGTGCTTCGAACGCTGTCTTATCGTAAATATTTGTGTTATCGTAAATATTTGTGAAGGATATCATACTCGGCGAGTGATGTCCGGCGACCGTGTCAAGGTCGTTAAAGTTATCGCGCGACGAAATATAAATTCTTAAGTGAATAAAATTAGAAAAAAGGATGACTTTTTATCAGTCATCAACAACGCCGACGGAACCGGCATTAATGCAAACCAATCAGGAAAATTACCAACTGTTGTATGATAGTTGGAAATCATCTGAACAAGAAAAAAGCAATGCCATATACAAGGTGGCTCAGCTAGAAACTCAATTGGAGAATATACATAAAATGTATGAAGAACTGAGCAAGAAATACTCAGAGATAGAAAATAAACTGTCTAACAACAACAAAGATATAGTGACAGTTGAATACCATACCGATGAAGAGGGGCTAGCACGTGAGACAGGGTGGATTCGTGCAAAAACTAGGAAGAAGAGAAAAATGGATACTTCGCTCACACCACCACAACAACCACAACAACAAACCAATAGGCCTAACGTAGAGAAGCCTAAAAAAATACAAGCACCTCCGCCTATCATAGTGGACAACATTAATAATTTTAATGAACTACACGCTGTCGTGAGTCAACTTCCAGACGCCCAGATTAAAGTCATTCATGATAAAAATATTAAAATAAATCTACAGGATGAGACAAACTATAGAATGCTTACTGCAACACTAACCGAGAAAGAATATTCTTGGCATTCCTATGAGAATAAGCAGAATAGGCCAATTAAAGTTATGGCCAACAAACTGTATCATTCCATAGAACCAGAAAAAATAGTCCAGGAAATGAGAAAACGTGGCTACAAAATTATCGAAGCCACTCCTAAATTAAAATATAAAACAAAACAACCTCTAAACATGTTCATGCTTTCATTCAGGCATGACGAGAGTATTGACAAGATTTACGGAATAACTGATATATTAGGGATCAGGATTGAAATTCTGCCATTAAAAAAGTCCAGACTTGTGCCACAGTGCAAAAAATGCCAAGCATATGGGCATACACAAAAATATTGTGCTATGGAGCCACGCTGTGTCAGATGTACTGGTAAACATCTAACAGTGGAATGTCAGAAACCAAAGACTGACAAACCAAAATGTGTTCATTGCGGAGAAGGGCATCCAGCTAACTACAGAGGATGCATAGTTGCAAAAGAAATGCAAAAATTAAAAGATAAACGCACTAAGAAATCAGAGCTTCCTAAACAACCACAGAGGAATAACAAACAAGTGCCAGTAGCCAACACAAGTGCAGAAAAAAGAGCCTACAGTCAAGCAGTTACTGGTAAGTTTGAAAACACTAATAATAAAAATCAAACTCAAAAGCAAGAAGAAAACGTTTCCATCCAAAACTCTCTTCAACAAATAATGGAGAAATTAATAAAAATGGATGAACGTATTAGCAGACTTGAATATAGTGCTAAAGGAGCTATTCCCAAAAATCGCAATGTCAAGTAATCTTAGAATTATGGAATGGAATGCGAATGGAATCATGAAGCATCAACAAGAATTACAAGCTGTCCTAGATATAGAGAATATTGATATATGTCTTATTTCTGAGACACATTTTACTACTCAATCATTCATAAAATTTAAGGGATATAAAGTATACCACACTATACATCCCGAAAATGCAGCCAAAGGTGGTAGTGCCATTATAATCAAAGACTCAATTAAACACCATCAAGAAATGGGCTACAAAACAGAACAGTTCCAAGCTGCCACTGTCAACGTGAAAACTAAAACATATGAGATTATTATCTCTGCAGTTTACTGTCCGCCTAGACATGCTCTCAAGAAAGAAAAATATTTAGAATTCCTAAATAGTCATGGATATAGGTTCATTATAGGTGGTGATATTAATGCCAAGCATATTCAATGGGGATCTAGATTAACAAATACAAAAGGAAAAGAACTTTTACAGGCAGTTGATCAACTAAAATGCGATACAATATCTACTGGTAAGCCGACATATTGGCCTACAGACCCCAATAAAATCCCAGATTTACTCGATTTCTTTATAACGCGAAATGTGTCTGTAAATTATATGCATGTAGAAGAGGGTTGGGATATGAACTCCGATCATTCACCCATTCTCCTCACCCTGAGTGACAACGTTATACAAAAGGAAGTAGCTCCTAAATTGACTAATAGACTGACTGACTGGCAGAGCTTCAAAGTTCAACTCGAGGAAGCTATCGATTTGTCAGTCTCATTAAGAAACGAAGATCAGCTAGACAATGAAGCAGAAGTATTTGTTAATAATATCCAGCAGGCTGCCTGGGATAATACCCCTAATATTATCCCACGAACCAAAGGCAATAATTACCCTAAAGAAATTAGAGATTTAATTTCTGAAAAAAGAAGTTTCCGAAGAATTTGGCACCAGTCTAGATCACCAGCTGATAAAACTATATTAAATAACGCCACACAACAACTTAAGAGAGAGATACAAAAAATTAAAGATAACTCCATTAGTGACTACCTAAATGAACTTTCAAATGACAGTAACACTGATTATTCACTTTGGAGAGCCACCAAAGGACTAAAAAGGCCAACTTTGCAGAATCCACCGATTAAAAATAAAGATGGTACATGGGCAAAAAGTAATATAGGAAAAGCTAATAGATTCGCCGAGCATCTTGAAGAGACCTTCCAGCCAAATGAAGGTGAAAACACTCTTGACTGGAACAATATTAATCTGGAAGAGGGTGAAATAAGACTTGCTACACCAAAAGAAATAACAGCAGAAATTAAAGAAAACATCAACCCGAAGAAAGCCCCAGGGTTTGACCTAATTACGGGGGAAGTTCTAAAACAACTACCACGTAAGGCAATTGTAAAACTTACCTATCTTATAAATGCATCGTTTAGATTAAAATATGTACCTAAGATATGGAAAGTAGCAGAAATGATAATGATTCCTAAACCCGGAAAACCACCAAATGAAGTTTCGTCTTACCGGCCCATTTCCTTGCTCCCTGTAATTTCAAAACTGTTCGAAAAAATACTTCTTAAAAGATTAAAGCCAATTATTGAAAACAAAAATATAATTCCAGACCATCAATTTGGCTTCAGACACAGTCACTCTACTATAGATCAAGTCCATAGGATCACGGCCATAATTGAGCAGTCGTTGGAAGAAAGAAAAGTTTGTTCTACAGTCTTTCTTGACGTGGCACAGGCATTCGATAAAGTATGGCATGAGGGACTTAACTATAAAATAAGCAAGCTTTTGCCCAAACAGTTTGCACAATTGCTGGAGTCTTATATCTCAAATCGAGCTTTTAGAGTTAAGCAGGAAGACTGTTACTCTGAACTGAAGGAAATTGAAGCAGGAGTACCACAAGGCAGTGTATTGGGGCCAGTCCTTTACCTAATATACACCAGTGATATTCCTGAATTAGAGCATGACACGATAGCCACCTTTGCTGATGACACTGCTGTTATGGCTGTAGGCAAAGATCACGAAGAAGCGGCAACAAATCTTCAAACATCAGTCAATAAAATTAACCATTGGACTAAGCAGTGGCGAATTAAATTGAATGAGGCTAAATCCGCCCATGTCAATTTCACAAATAAAAGAGACCAATATATCTCTGTTAGCATAAACAATATCCAAGTGCCATATGCTGATACGGCAAAATATTTGGGTATGACACTGGATGCTAAGCTACGCTGGAGAGCTCATGTCAAAAAGAAAAAACTAGAATTAGATATAAAATTTAGAAAAATGTATTGGCTGCTCGGACGAAATTCCACCCTGTCCATATACAATAAAATACTTTTGTACAAACAGATTCTTAAGCCCATATGGGCATATGGAATCCAGCTGTGGGGTTGCGCCAGTAAAAGCAACTTAGAAATAATTCAGCGATTCCAGAATAAAGTATTAAGGAGCATCGTCAATGCCCCCTGGTACTGCAGAAATGGTGACCTCCACAGGGACTTGGAAATGGACACTGTTAATCAAACCATTAACAAATTTGCTGAGAGTCATGAACAGCGACTTCTTCAACATGTCAATGTAGAGGCCATCCAGCTCCTAGACAATACAAACCAAATCAGAAGACTTAAGAGGATAAAACCTTTCGAGTTAGTGTAAATTGTGTTAGGTAGTACAAAAGCAAAGTACAGTGCTTGTTTGTGTACACGATAACATTAGTGTAGTGAGTTATTAGAAAAATTAAGGGATTCTAGTGAGTAAGTCCTTAGCCTTAGGTTTTGCATCGTTAGTAAATTAGGTTAGAACAGAATTATTCATTGATCTAATAAGATCAGATTATAATGTAAAAAATGCCCTGCGGGGTGTTTATTATAAAAAAAAAAAAAAATTATTTCAAACAACTGCCTTCCTTTTTTACCTGAAAAGCTAAACCAACATTATGTGCCCCATTACATTCAAGTTCCTACATATCCCTAATCCACCTGAACTTCTAGGTAAGCACAGCTGCCAGGATACCCCTGCCAAGCTACATTCAAGGATACAGCCAGGATACCGTTTACATGCCAGGTTAGCCTGCCAAGCTACAAGCCAGGTTACCGCTGCAAAGATACCGTTACTGCCTGGATACCGTTTATAAGCCAGGATACCGTATATTACTAGATACCGTTACATCACAAGATACCGTTACATTCCGCTATACTCCAACTCCAAGACATCTGTACTTCCACTCCGACAGCTATACTTCAACTCCAAGACATCTATACTTCCACTCCGACAGCTATACCTCAACTCCAAGACATCTATACTTCCACTCCGACAACTTTACTTCAACTTCAGGACCTCTCTACTTCAACTTCAGGACAGCTTTACTTCCACTTCCATTAAGATAAGTACCTTCCAGAAGTACAGGTTTTTTCACTGTTTCCTTTGTTACTCTCCTTGGGCAAAATAAATTTGATATTTTAAATTTCTTCTTAATTTCTTATATACCCGGCTGTAAGAGCTGCAGGGGATCGTGTCCGGTTTTATGTAAGTTTGTAACTTTTTTTTTATTAACTTTAATCAAATTCTACAAGGTGTTTCTACCTTTTTCACCTTAGTTTCTTTTCTCTTTAATTTAAATTATTTTCTCGTCGATGTCTAAAAAGGTAGTGGTGCCCTAAGTTCTTATAGTCTGTCAACCCTCTGGCATACCTAGAGTGGCATTAACATGGAGTCGATCCACCCTTGAGAGAGTCTCTAGCCGGGATCTGTCTCTCGAGGAGAGAACATTGTTACAAGTTAGGCGACGAAATACTGGTAACCAAAATGTTAAAAAAAAATATGAAGGCCCAATAAAACTTAACATCACAAAATTAAAATATGATTTCTGGATTTTGTCCAAAACTTTAAACCTTATTTACTACATTACTTTCAAATGAGGCTTAGGGCCCTTATTGCCCCGAGCTCTTCAATTGTAATCTTACTTGATCTTCTATTTTTTATTAAGAATTTGTTTTTAAATTTCTTTATGTATCAAATATGTTTATTTTATCGTTTATTTGTTTATCATAGTTATATATCACTTTTATATCCTATAGTCAACGCATATCTTTTCTTCGTTCCACATTAGAAGCAATTTCAAAAAGGGTCACCGGCGACCCCACGTTGTGGTTATTGTTTCAATTACGTTACGTTGTGGTTCTAGGGTTAAATAAGAAAATATTCATTTTAGATAGACTTGGCAACACTGCCAATATTTAAAAGTGTAAGAGAAAGGGTAACAACGGTTATTTGCATTGCAGTTAAATATGCTAATATGTAATATGTTAAATATGCTCCTCTTGAATACTTTTTTTCTAATTTGGTGGTGGTGGTGAGATGGCTAGAAAGGTATGAAAGTATGGCTTCGAAATATTTTTTTCCATTCTTTGCATACTTTTGAACTTTTGTGCGAAATATGGTGATATTATAACTGGAATGGCACCAAAACATTCCGAATGGTGAGTTTTATATTACGTTAATTAATTGTCCTCCATCTATTCTATTTACTAGATTTTTTTTTCAAATAGGTAATTTGAGTAAGTTGCATCCATGTTCTCTAGATTCTATGCCATGCTTTCTGCAGTATTAAAATTTTTGTTAAATAATGTTGAATAATCATTGATCCAACACACTATTTTATTCGCTGGAATTTGAAAAATGGGCTAGGATGCTTGAGATGTTTTAAGATTCGTTACCTCTTGTCAACAGTTGCTGCAGTCAAATCTAAAAATATTTCTATTTTTTTAATAGTGATCAATTATTGTGATGATATTAATTTGATAATCATTTTGTTAATTGAAATTTGCAAAATTTCCTAGGTTCAGATTTTTTAAATTAGCTCCGCCCTTGAAAATACCACGGGCTGCTTGCCGCCATTTATATTCAATTTTAACCGACAAATCATGGATTGCTGGGAATTGGAAAGTAGAAACATGAAATTTACTTAGTTTATGAGATACAGCTTATTTAAATTATCAAAATAAATTACTATTCCGGTGTTATCTTGTAAACTGCTTGAATTTTTTTCCCAAACTTATTATCGAAAACGACGAATATTAACTCTAGTGAAACTTAGACTTCATTTCGAAGAGAAAAATTCCACAAAGTAAGGGTAGAAACAAACTACCTTTCCTGAAAATACCGGGTGTCCCAAATTATCCTATACATACAATATCTCGCTTATTTGACAAGATAATTTAAAAATTAAAAAACTGTTTTGAATGGTATTAAAGTCCCTTCATAATGACTTATGAAAAAACTTGATAGCATTTGACAGGCTTGTTTTTTGTTGTCAAAAACCGATGCATCTGTCAAATACTTATTGTTAAACAGTGGCTAGTGTAGTTAATCGATGATTTAATTGTTTGTGTCCACTATTCACAAGTTCCAATTAAAAAATAATTACTCTTGTTATCAGTAAGATGCCATTCACGTTTAGTTCAGACGAATACGTTGACATGTTACTAGTTTATGGTGAATGCAGGAAAA
Source organism: Lochmaea capreae (assembly GCA_949126875.1). NCBI lineage: Eukaryota > Metazoa > Arthropoda > Insecta > Coleoptera > Chrysomelidae > Lochmaea > Lochmaea capreae. The sequence continues at coordinate 19,891,149 of OX421411.1, forward strand.
ATGCTCGACGAGCATTTCTCAACAGGTGGATTGGTACTTATGGACCTATAGCTTGGCCTCCTCGCTCGCCAGATCTAACACCACTGGACTTTTTTTGTGGGGTTACCTTAAAGAATTGGTTCATCAAACGCAACCTGTAGATGTAGATGATCTGATGGACGCATTCGTGAAGCATGTGGTGCTGTTACACCAGCTATGATTCAGGCGGCCTGCACAAGAACGCTTTTAAGACGTCTTGAAGCGTGCATGAAATCTGCAGGAAATAATTTTGAACACTTACTATAATTTTGTTTTAGTTTTTGGAATTGCATATGCATTTTAGTTAAATTTAAGAAATGTTAATTTTTTGTTGTTAATAATAAAAAATAAGTACAAGTATGTTGTATCGTTGTATTCTTATTAGAATAACACGCAATTTTTAATGACAATATACAGTGGGTGCCATTTTAAAATAAAAAGTGATAGGTGGGTGCACAAGCCTGTCAAATGCAATCAAGTTTTTTCATAAGTCATTATGAAGGGACTTTAATACCATTCAAAACAGTTTTTTAATTTTTAAATTATCTTGTCAAATAAGCGAGATATTGTATGTACACGATAATTTGGGACACCCGGTATAAGTACCAAGAAGTATTTTTTTTAATTTTCACATACACTGCGTCAACCACTTGGGTCATTGGCAGTTTAAATACATATGGAATTAACTACAAACATGAAAAATGAGGTCTACAGCTTATAAATATTGATTGACTTGAGACTTGGTTATGTATTTTTTATAGACTCTTTATGGTCTTGGCTAGGAACTATATTCAACAATGTTTGGATTAATCAATCATTCATTTTTTAACCATTACTTTTTTAGGTGCATGAAGTATAAGACCGGAAAGGAATGCAGTGCAGTGCAGTGCTTGGTGTGAAGACATTCACAATTACACCTACTGCAAAAATTTTCGAAGCACTAAAAGTTGCACGCGAGGTACTGGATGTATATATATGCATCTCTCCAAATCTGAGCAGTTGACGTATGAAACATCCAGAACTAAGAACATCTTAACTATTGTGGCATCTGAAGCAACCAGAACTTTTCAGTTGGGTGGCATATGTGGAGTGTATAGGGCAACCGGACTGTGAACACAGGGCGAAGCATGTGCATTTAAGAATTTCAGCCCCAAAATAAAGGCAGTTAAAAACTACCGAAACTGCAGTGTGTGCAAGAAGAGCACATACCCCAACAAAAGTAGCTTCTCTGAATGTGGCCATTTTGTGTGTGTGAGGATTGTCACCTCCACCTTATATAAAACGAGATTGATACTGGCAGTGACCCCAGTCAGGTGAAGTTCGTGTCCAGTGTGCCGGCGCGACACCTTCCAAGTACGTCCAGGTAATGCATTTTTAAAGTTTTTTTTATAAACAATTTATTGATACTGAACACGTTATTAACAATTACTGATGTTTGGTTTATTTTTTAAAATATATTGCTTTTTTGTAGTTATTTTGAAAAAACCTGACATGGTTATTGGGCTTGATAATGGCCTTTTGAGTCAAGAATTGATTTCATTTTCCTCCACTTTCATTGACATTTTTCAGTATTCAACTGATATTGATTTTATTCTCATTATAGTATGGACTATTTTTTTATTTTACTTTTTAGAAATGAAATAATGAGTTGCAGGGCATTTGTACTCTGTAGGGGTTGCTGCCGTACAAATTGTACTTATGCACACGATCTTTTGTACTGCAGGCAGCAACCTCCAAATTGCCGAGGGAATAAGTGTCTGCAATTTCATTTGAATGCAGAGGAAATGGACGAGTTGAAAAAACTTCAATGGCCATTCACTGAGAAAGTGACTAGGGAGGCAGATAGGATTGGATACATTCTGAAAGAACAGTATCCCTTAGGACAATGGCCCAATGTTTGTGCGCAACCTCACAGGTCGCCTTTGCCATGATGCAACTAGGCCATGCCGGTTTTGTATGCGGGCAGTTAGTTGCACTATCTCCAAATCCAGTACATGTAAGTATATATCTTTACTTGTGAACTAGATTGCAATTTCTCTTGAAAACAAAGCTATCATTTAGTATTATGTTTTAGGGATGAGATGCCAGTATTGCATGGTACCAAAACCTGCGGTGGCATTACAATGTGGACGCTTATATCATTTGAGGTGCAGTGACTGGTTGCCCATTGATGTGTGTGGGGCACTACCAGAGTTCAGCTGCTACATATGCAATGTCAATTGTGGGTTTCCAACACGTGTTTATATGGATGTTTTAGGTTAATATTTGTTTCAACTCTTGAAAATCTTCGTTTCCAAGGAACTTTAATAATATTTACACTAATTTAATTATTTTAGATTTGTCACATGAGGAAGATGACTAGGCAGATACTAGCATCGTATTTTTGAAGGACAAGTAGTGCTATCGACGAGAGGCTAGCTCCAAATGGAGTGTCTTTTGCAATAGGCGCCCGGTGCCTCATATCAATATTTTTCGGGTTTAAAATTAGATAAAATTTTAATTGAATCTTCTATTCTAAACTATATTTTAAAAAATCTTCACTTCATAATATTTATAAAATTCAACGACTTTGGATTAGGAACACGGGTAATATAGAACAATACTTGGTTAGAAACGGCAACAGAGAATGCGGATCGGATGAGGAAATTGAAAAAATTCGGCATTTTATTTATCAATCAAAATAGATTGGGATTAACTATTTGCTCGGTCGTTATGTTCCATCGGACAGAGTCTATGTCAAGTCAAGTCTTCGTGAAAGCAGTTTAAATCGGGACAATTTAAAAATCCGATAGTTACGGCGACGATCGGTTGGAACAACATGCTTTAGTTGTGTCCGTTGATTCCAACAATCCGGATTTTGGAGATGATTCTACAAATATTACGGATATTTTGAATGTAACTCCACCAAATTCACAAAACGTTCCAGTCACAATAAGAAATATATATTGTGAAAAAGTCAGTGAGTCGCCAAGACAGTTGGAAAAAAATATATTCGACTCGTTCAGTTGAGTTTGTGATGTCGGAGTGAACAGGCAGAGCCAACTAACGCGAAAAGCGTGAATTATACAGAAATCATCGGTTATACATATTTTCGAGCTTTGTCGTAGCTGTAGCGTCGCAGTAATCGGTTGTAGTTTGTTGTCGTGGTTGCACGTGTTTGAAAAATACAATAAACGATAGTGATGGCAGATGAAGAAGCCGGGCCATCTAATGCCAAAAGGATAAGACCTGCTACAAAAACTGTTCGTCAACGACCGTTATCTGAACGGGAGTTGGAACAGCTGATGTTTTGTTAATCGGAGGATGATGATGTGGACCTACAAGAATGTGATTCGGATGTGGAAGTGGAGTTGTCAGACGAAGATTATGTTCCTTCCGGTCCTGATTCGTACGTCGAAAGTGAAAGTGGGGATAGTGACGTTCAGCAACAAACATTGATAAATGTGACAGCAACAACTGGATTCCGCGATTCACTATCAACCCCAACAGTTCCCACGCCCCCATCAACCCCTAAATGGTCAGACAATCCTACAATGAAAAACATACCCTTTACGAAAAAACAGGAATTTCTGGTTGTGCCCGATGGTAAGTTTTTTAGATTACTATAATACTATTTTATCATGTTAATTTTTTAAGGCAACCAACCAATGGATTTTTTCAATATGCTGGTTGACGATAGTTTTTTCAAGCTTATAGTCACAGAAACAAATAGGTACGCTGAGGAAGTTTTTCTTTCACCGGGAACAGCTGAGTCGTCGCGGATTACTCGTTGGCGCGATGTTACCATCGAAGAAATGCGTGTATTCTTCGGCGTACTTTTGCATATGGGAACTATATCCGCGAATAGAATGCAAGATTATTGGAAAACTTCCAGATTTTTTAGTATGCCTTTTTTTTCGTCGGCGTTGAGCAGAGATAGATTCCTTCTCATTATGAGGTAAGATTGAAGTATATTTTTTGGAATAATGAAGTTTACGAATATAATTCAATTTCAGGTGTTTACATTTCGTACAGAACCCGAAAGAAGGACAGCCCGTTCCAAGAGATCGTCTCTTCAAAATTAGGCCACTGATAGATTTTTTCAATGAAAAAAATCGACAGGTGTACTACCCGGGGAAAAACCTTTCGCTAGACGAGTCCATGATGTTGTGGAGGGGTAGATTGTCATTTCGTCAGTACATCAAAAATAAACGCCATAAGTACGGAATTAAATTGTACGTTCTGACAGAGCCTGATGGCACAATCTTGAACTTCGATGTCTACACCGGTCACTTGGACGACTTTGGCGGCAAAGGCCATGCGGCAAATGTGGTACTTCATTTATTGGATGGAAGGCTAGACGTTGGCCATTCAGTTTATATGGACAATTACTACAACAGCCATGCCTTGGCCGTAAAACTACTGGGCCGTAAGACTTACTGTTCAGGAACTCTCAGGACGGACCGCAAGAACACTCCCCCTGAGGTAAAAATTGCTAAATTGAAAAAGGGGAAAACCATCGTCAAATACAGCGACGATGGCGTGCTTATTGGTAAATGGAGAGATAAGAGGGATGTGGCATATATTTCCACAGAATTTACAAATGAAATGGTGGCATTCCAAGATAAATTAGGGAGGGATCGCGAAAAGCCTAAACCTATTTTCCATTATAACGAAAATATGGGAGGAGTCGATAGGCAAGATCAGCTGCTCTCATATTATCCATGTGAGAAGAAACCCCTTCGCTGGTACAAAAAGCTTGGGGTACACGTGCTGCAAATGCTTCTCATTAATTCATATTTGTTATATAGGAAGTTCACGAAATCAAAAATGACAATGTATGACTTCCGCCTAAATATCATCGACAAATTAGTCCCTCCAAAGGCTACACTGCCTATGACGCCAATAACAAAAAATACACATAATCCTAAGAAAAATCCCCAAGGGCCTAAGGGTAAAGCTGCCATATCGAGACGCTGCACGTGGTGTTGGAATCAAATAAAAAGAAGAAGGAACACGTCATACCATTGCCCGGCATGCGTGGGTACACCATACCTTTGTATTGGCGATTGTTTTAAAAATTTCCATAAAAACAAATGAAATGTCATTTTCACAAAAATTAATAAAATACCGCTAGATTTTCCTGTTTTCTTTTTTCCCAAATGTTTTTTTTAATGTATTATTTAGTTTATTGCTGTTTTACATACATGACGTCTAAATAAGTCATCAGCACTACGTTTCCATTATAGTGATCAGTGCGCGTGACTTATTTATACGTCATGGCCATTTTGGCACTGATTTTTGGAGACACTTATCTTAAACCAGTTATAAAAGCGTTTTTTGATAGAAATCTCTTAGATTTATGTGAAAAAGTTCGTTAGCGCCAGGCGCCTACGCCCTAAATTCAAGTAGCAGCGAAGGTGTTAAGTGAAGTGGAGTGGACAAATGATCAGGTCATTACTTTGATAGAGTTGTTTAGAGAGAAGCCTGTCTTGTGGAACCAAGCCCTTTCGGATTTTAAAAACAAAAATTTGAAAAATTATGCTTGGAATGAAATTTCCCAGGAAATAAAATTAAACAAATCTGAAGTCCAGTCTAAAATGAGGAATTTGATTACAACATTCCAACGAATTCTTAAGAAGGGAAAAAGTGGTTCTGAAGCCTGCTCAAAATCAAAATGGTTTGCTTTTGACCACCTCATGTTCTTACAAGACAAAACAACTCCAACATTTAGCCGTGACGCTGGAATAAATGACACACAAGCACAGGTAAGATAATTATATTTACACTAATGACAGTAAAATGAACATACCATACCGAATTTACAACAACATTCAAGAGTACCTGTTAAATGTAACAAATAGGTAAATTGTTATATTGTTCAATGTTACAAGTAAACTGATTTACCAGTGTAGCAGACAAATTAATTTCTTGTTGGTAGTTTTCCCCTTTAATAGTTGTTTTGCCAAGGAACAGACCCCTCAGCACTCATGAAGTACGCACTTAATTCCTTCCGAATTTCTTTTGCGAGATGTGAGGGTTTTTTAGGGATCCGTTTCAGTCTCAGTAGAGTAGTAGTAGGCATTCCCTCCACTCTCCAGGCACTAGTGTTGCTGTGGTCGTGTGTTCGTAATCAAAAGCTCCTGATGGACTGTACGAGGCAGTCGACGATTTACTTTTACGTAAAAAATTATGTAAATGACAGCATGTCAACACAACTCTTGAAGCATTTTCTGGTTCAAGAAGCATTGGTTTCCTCAGAACCCTGAATACAACCGATACTATCCCGAATACATTCTCGACAACTCGTCGACCACGGCACTGTCGGTAGTTGAAGATACGCTCCAAGCTTCCCTTATCGTGAAGTCCCGGGAATGGCTTCATTATTGATGGCTGTAAGGGGAAGGTGTCATCAGCAAGGAGCACAGAGGGTACAGGAAGGTTTCTACCTGGCAAGTATCTCGGTTTTGGAAGACGTAAAACTGATTTTTGTAAAAGTTTTTGCAACGAGCTATGAGCAAACACTCCGCCGTCTGACAGTCGTCCTTGGTTGCCTACCGAAACGTAGGTGAAGCAGTAATTAGCGTCAACTACTGCAAATAAGACGATGCTGAAAAACGACTTGTAGTTGAAATACTCACTTCCAGTATTTATTGGGGCTTGTAAACTAACATGTTTACCATCCATGCTCCCGATACAGTGAGGGAAGTTCCACAGGTCATTGTATTCTTTTTCGTGATGTAACCACTCCTCTTCAGTTGTAGGTAGCTGAAAATACCAGAGAAAATACAGTGATCAAATATTGCAGAGGTCATAACAAAACTAATGGATTTGTAAATACAAACATGGTTTACACCCTACTTCGATTCCCGTGGAAACGTAGACAGTTTCTCTCCAGCTTTATCTAACTATCTCAATTTTAATCGTTAGTATAATTAATGAATCCAACTAGCGGAAAGCTGTTTTCTATTATGCAAAAGTATGCACTGTTTTTTTTCAGGTAACAGAAGACAACAATGTTAACGTGAACCTACACGAAGAATTGCCCACTCAGACTTCACGAGCCTCAAGTTCCACTGGTGAAACTTCTACTTCGATCAGCTGTGCTCCTCCTCCGAGCGTAGCCCAGCATAGGCCTTTAAATAAAAGGCGACGCAACACCATGGCTGATGAAGCTTATTCCGTAATGAAGGAAGTGGGGAGCAATTTAAAAAAAAAAGACGAATTTGACATTTTTGGTGATCTTGTTGCTTGTGAATTACGTAAATGTTCTGATAAAAGGTATGTAGCACTTGCTAAGCGCAGAATTAGTGACATATTATTTGATGTGGAAATGCACGAATTTAATAGGCAGCCACAATCAAATTCTGGCTGTTCCAGTTCACTGTCCCTACAGGAGTCGTCTTCGTGCCCGGCTGGAAATCATGAAGATGGCTTCGAAAACTCCCCATCAATCTTGAACCCGGTGGTGGACACGTCTACAGACAAAGCAGTATGGGGTGATGACTTTTACGGGGGTGATGAAGATGCCAATACATTAATTAATCTATAGAGTTTCTTTGTTTGATTTGTATTTTTTTTGTTTTATACATTTATTTCTGATTTTATGAATTGTGTTACTATAATATTATTCTACATTGTATTTGAAACATTAACTTAACTTTGTGTTCATATTTTATTAACAAGTCACTACCAGGTTGCAACTACTTTTGTCTAGATTTATTAACTCAGTGCACAACGTAAACAAATAAAAGGTATCTAAAAATAACAATATTTAGTAATTTTCTTTCTTTGCTCACCTGTATGTTATCCTTCAGGAAACCTATAACAGCCTCACAAACCTCTGGCACTAAAATAAATATCGCACAGATATCGCACTTTTGGAAACTTTAAACAAATAACTGAGACTAGTATAAGAGTCGCCACTCGCCAAAAATCGCAATGTAATGGCCAATCTTTCTCGCACTGGAATTGCTTTCCTGTAGTTAGTATCCTGTTTACTAATTATGTGTCCAATACCAACAATTAAACTTTCAAAATCGTCACTCGACATTCTTAAAAAGTTTTTTATACTGCCATCGCATCTCAATTCTCCCGTCAAAGGATCTGTATCATCTCGATTCAAATCATTTAAAAGATCGCTGCCGCTATACCTTGCTCTTGCCTGCAATGAAGGTCGAACCCAGTATCTTCTCGGTCTTTTACATTTTGATAAAATAACACACGCTGCCGCAGCAAGAATAACCTCTTCAGCACTCGACATTCTACATACTGTCCGATTTTTTGGTTGCACGTTGCAGGTTGCAGACATAAAAACAAACTATGTGCCCAGGTTGCAAGTACAAGTTGCAAACTTCCATCGGCAACTAGCGTCTGCAATCGGAGTTGGCAATTTTTGGTTGCCAACTCCGGTGTAAACGCGCCTTTAGTTTTGAAATTAATACTGGGATGTATGAGATCTACTTCAATTTATTAGTCCAATTAAAAACAACGAAAGTGAACCGATTTTTGCTGAGGCGATGTGATGTATGAATTACTATAGCTTTTCTTCTCAGGAATTCAATTTTGAACAAATTTTTGAGATCCACCCTTGGGAAGGGGTTGAAAACCATTAATAAATAGTAAAATCGCAATATATATTTTATTTTCTGGTACTTTTTGTAGATCCTAGCATATAGTGTATGGTCTTAGGATTATTTTTGTATAAAGTAAATCAATTATAAATGGTTTCTTGGTTTAATTTGGATGGGGCAAAATGAAGATAATTATAGGGGGCAAGATAAGACGCGCCCCATCTTGCCCCAGATTGCTTTCAATTAACATTTGTACCATAGTTTAATAAGTTCTGTTATTTATTTTAGATAATGGTTCGCACGTACGTGCGGAAAACAAAGCGTCAAGAATGGTCAGAAGAGAATATGCGGCAAGCTATGGATGCAATTTTGCAAAACAGAATGGGATATAAGAACGCCGCTTCACAATATGAAGTCCACAGTCGACATTAGAGCGAAAAGTTAAGCGCTCCAGGGAAGCAGAAGCAGCCCATATTGAAAGCCCTCCACCCATAAAATGTAGTTTGGGACCAAAAAGCACAGTTTTTACTTTTGAAGAAGAAAGAACTCTGGTTTCCCTTGGCTATTTAAAGACAATGGAGGCCCGTTTGTTTGGTCTTACCACACTAGACTTAAGAAAATTAGCTTTCCAACTAGCTCAGAAAAAGAATAAGGCTAATATGTTTTCAGTTGAAAAAGAAATGGCGGGCCTAGACTAGATGAAAGGGTTTTTGAAAAGGCATCCAGATTTATCGCTTCGAAAACCAGAGCCAACATCTGCTGCTATGGCTATGGGGTTCAACAGATTGGCTGTAACACAGTTTTATGAACTGTTAGGAAGCGTTTTGGACAAATATAAACTTACAGCAGATAGACTTTATAATTGCGATAAAACCGGGGTATCATCTGTAGCCAAGTCAAAATCCAAGGTGATTTCCTGTCGGGGAAGAAGGCAAGTGGGTAGCCTGTCATCAGCAGAAAGGGGTCAAACAATTACAGTGGAAATTTGCTTTAACGCTGCTGGATCATACATGCCTCCAATGCTAGTTTATCCTCGGGCACGAATGAATCCTGATCTACTAAATGGTGCGTTTCCAGGAACGTGGGCAGAATATGTCATCCGAGTGGTTGGATGCAGAGTGATTTATTTGTTAATTGGTTTAAAAAGTTTATAGAGTTTTCTCATACTTCGTTAGACAATCCTGTGCTCCTTCTGTTAGTCGGTCATGCGACGCACACAAAAAATTTGGAACTTATAGAATTAGCTAGAGCAAACGGCGTTATTCTGTTATGTTATCCGCCTCACTGCACCCACCGATTGCAAGCACTGGATGTAGCATTTATGAAACCACTTAGCACCTACTATGATGTCAAAGTTTCCAATAGGTTGCGCTCAAATCCAGGCCGTGTGGTTACCAACTTTCATGTAGGTTACTTGTTTGGAAATGCATTTATAAAAGCAGCTACTATAAGCACAGGTATTAACGGTTTTCGGCGAACTGGTGTATGGCCATATAATCCAAATATATTTACTGATGCAGACTTTATAGCAGCAGAGACTACCGATGGACCTATGACTCCATTGGAAGATACTACCAATACCACAAATTCTAGCATCACACCAGCATCTTTTTCTACAAACAATCTATCTTCCTCCAATAATGACCCTAAAAGTCCAGTGGCAGATGTTCTCAATAGAAACATATCTTACTTGTAGACGATGTTAGCATTGTAACCAAAACCAGCAAAACATCTTCCAAGGTAGATTCGGCTAATCGCATCTTAGTTCCTAACAAAGAAAACAATGATACTGAATCACTTAATTCTCCAGGATGTTCTTTCTGGGACAAAAAAAGCCATAGTGATGCAAAAAGTACCACCTTTATAATTTCCCCAGAACAAATACTGCCAATACCACATGTTGGAAATACGAATAAGAAACGGATATGTAGAAAAAGAGGAAAGACTGCAATTCTAACAGATTCTCCTTACACAAATGAGTTGCAAGAACAACAGGCGAAAGCTAAATTGTGTAAAAAAGCGCGTTACATTCTCAGAAAGTTCCCAAAAAACTGAAGCCAAAACTTCAAGAAAGCATATCAATTCCAAGCGTACAAAATTTGAGAAAAACAAACTATCAAGACAGGTTTCATCTTCATCGGAGTCTGACGCTGAAGATGATGCTAAATGCCTTTATTGTGATTATCTGTATTCAGAGTCGACAGAAGGTTGGGTCATGTGCATTGTCTGTAAAAAGTGGGCACACTGTTCATGTGCTGGAGAGGACGATGATGATGATGATGAAGTGAATCATGTTTGTACTATGTGTACCTAATAATTAGTGAACACAAATGAGGTTTTATAAAAGAATTATCCTTCTTCGCTGGTAAAACCCTCAAGGTGTTTGAGAAGAGAAACACGTGGTGTGACACTTTTTTCGTATATAACTTTATTTCAGCATGTGTACAGATGAATTATTGCACCACAATTAAGTACCGTGTTTGAGTTATACACATTTACATAGGTATTAACTGGTTAAATTATATTAAAATGGGTTTTAATTAAAGTAGTAAGGCTATTGCCAATTTGACACATATGTCATAGGGATAATATTAAAATCGTTGCCTAGTGATCGCAGTTTAGATTGTAGAGTCTAAACAATTAGAATTAGTTTTTTTATTTGTATGGAATATACCAATAATGTAGTTTCTTTTTAAAATACATTTCTTACATTTTTTATGCAAATTTTTATATTTTTTTAGTAAAACAATCCATATAAAATCCGTACCATCTTGCCCCGCCATGTATCCCATCTTGCCTCGCATAAGGGGCAAGATGGTGCAAATGACACATTTTGCATTTGTTTTTTTTTTCTACCGACTTGTTTAAAAATCCTGTCAAATCAATTTTTATTATGTTACTAGATGATGATGAATGTTTTCAAGACATTAAACGAAAAATGTACCCGTTTTAGGAATTTAGTACCTTAGGGTCCCCATCTTGTCCCCCTCACCCCTACATTAATAAAATTTGGAGCGTGAAAATAAAGTGTTGTAAACTTCTCTACGAATGGTAACAGGTGATGTAATAGTAATAGATGACGTCACAGTGCCACTCTGGCCAATAATTTTAAATAGGACCTTATGGCAAGTGATATCTCGTTTGAAAGGCATTGACATTGGCTACATAGCGATATTAATTTTGTTTGGGTTTAAACTAATTTCGACGGATAAATTAAATAAATACCAAAATTATTATTTCACATTTAAATATTGAAGATTTTTCAGTCCGCCTCTGGTTAGTTGTCAAAAAATTGACGTTTTTAATTTAATAGTATTTGTTGCTTTGCAAAGTTTTTCTAAATAGCTTAGAAGCGGAACGTTTATTGAATGAGAGATACCCAGATCGCCCTATCTCGAGAACTTATTTGAGTGAGCTTCTTCACAAGTTTGAAGCAACAGGTAGTGTTCAAGATTCCAAACGATCTGATCGACCAACATTTAGTGATGATAAAAAAATTGACATAGTTGCTGAAATGGTAGTAAACCCTACTTCCTCTTCAACTAAAGTTGCGTCTATGTCTATCTGTGAAGTAAGTAAAAGTACAGTACAGAGTGTTGGCTAAAATTAAAATTTCATCCATACAAGTTAAAAATGGTGCACCACCTTTCGGATGACGACCCCGGCAGAAGACTCAAATTCTGTGAATGTATGACAAATAAAATTAGTCAAAACCCATATTACACAAAAACAATTTGTTTTAGTGACGAAAGTACTTTTTGCCTCAATGGAAATGTGAATACACAAAATGTAAGGTATTGGAGTGACACAAATCCTTACACCTTTCGTGAACAGCATACCCAATTTCCAGAAAAAGTCAATGTTTGGGCAGGTATTTTGGGAAACCACATAGTTAGTCCTGTTTTCCTAAATTCAAATTTAAGCGGTGAAGTGTATCTGGAGATGTTACAAAATGCAATTGAGCCGTTAATTCTTGAAATTCTGGAAGATAATCCAGATTAATTCGGCCATCTGGAAATAACATTTCAACAAGATGGTGCTCCTGCACAATATTATGGTGCAGTAAGACGTTACCTGGATGAAGAATATCGAGGTAGATGGATCGGTCGGCGAGGTCCTAAAGAATGGTCACCTCGGTCACGAGATCTGACACCATTAGATTTTTTTCTATGGGGGTACTTGAAATCCAAGGTTTATACTACGGCACCAGATAGCATTGGCGTTTTGAAAGAAAGAATTATTGAAGAATGCAATGCAATTTCAGCTGACACATTCAAACGAGTACGACAAGAGTTTACTAATAGTCCACGTCAGGAAGTGGACGGAGCACATTTCGAACACTTGCTATAAGAATCCATTGTTGATATTTGATTTATTAAATTTAAAAAAATAATTTCAATAATTTTGGTATTTATTCAATTTATCCGTCAAAATTAGTTTAAACCCAAACAAAATTAATATGGCTATGTAGCCAATGTCAATGCCATTCAAACGAGATATCACTTGCCATAAGGTCCTATTTAAAATTATTGGCCAGAGTGGCACTCTGACGTCATCTATTACTATTACGTCAACTGTTACCGTTCGTAGAGAAGTTTACAACACTTTATTTTCACGCTCCAAATTTTATTAATGTAAGTGTAGCCGTTCAAAAGATACGAGGGGGGAGAGGACTTTTGAATAGCACTGTATATGTATTTTTGAGAATAAAAATATAAAAGTTGTAATCTACCTTTACTTGCCCCCCCCTATATTTGACCCTTCCGGCGCCCATGTTGAAGTATGTATTTTTGTTTGAGGATATTTACACCAGAGTAGCATACACGAAATAACAAGTCTTCCCAGTAATGGTATGTATTGTTTTTCTATTACATAAGTTACATCATCCAAAGTTCTGTTTGATAAAGGTTCTAATGAAAATGCTTGGACTCGGATGGTGATGAAAGCTCGAATGAACTTTTTGGGTCCGATGCAGATTCTGATTATGTAGCAGACAAACCCTCGTCACCCTCTGACCATTATAAGCGCGATGAAGTTAAAAATGAAGCTGAGCAAAAACGCAGTTTGGTGAAATATCCTTCTCAAGAGGTAAAAGCAACTAAAAAACGAAGATGTTACAGAGAGGATTGGCAAAAAAAATAGAGTGAAACGTCAAATGATAAAAAAACATGTTGCCAACCTATGATAATAAATGCCGCTTGACCTGTTCTACAAAATCAAGGACAAAAAATGTTCGAAGAGCATTGGGAAAGCACGTTTACAAAGAAGATTCAAGAGGAAACTGAAAGTGCGGATAACCATAAATCAACTTTCAAATTTTAAGTTAATGCCAGAAGCAATGATTAGACCGCACTTAATAATTAATTATATAAAACGCATAAAATACTGCGTCGACAGTATTAAAGATAATTTCGGCAGTGAACACTTTCTACATAATATAGTTCCAAATAAGTGACTACCACATTTTCCCAAAAGAAATGTTTTTTTTGCTACCTACCAATGAGTTGAATTTGATTTCCGTCTCAACTACTAATTTATCATAAAGTATCAATGTTACACTTTACAATAGCTAGATAAACTTTCATAGCAGAGCACTCATTTGTTATTTCCCACACTGTGCTGATTCCGTGGTGCAGGGCAAAATGAGATTTGCCCATTTTTAATTAATGTTCAAATTTTGGAAGTAAATAATATCAAAACCTGGCGTATGGACCAAAAAGATAAGTCAGATCGAACAAAGACGCGTCAGTTACCGATGTTCATATGGAGGTATCTTCAAATATTTTCTAAAAGATTAGATAGAGATAAGTCAACTCATCTCATCTGTAACAAAATGAGGAATTGAATAATTTCTGTCGTAACGAGATGAGTCAACATAATTCGAAATTAATAAATTCGTTTGTTTATATTTTTACATCCATTCAGTGATTGAAAGATTACAAAATAAATATACGATATTTTACTTGAAGGCGGCCGGATTGTTTTTGGTGTTACAAATGGAAGCCGCCCAAAAGAAGGCACCTAGACATCAAAATCATGGTGCTATACAAATCAATCATAAAGTCCATCTGAACATTAACTATGGGGATGTGCAAGACGCACTAGAATAAAAACCATACAAAGATTCCAGTCACAGAAGTGATTAATACAGTTTCTACCAATTATCAAACACGATTAATTGGCAACCCAAACGACCAAATAGAAAACCTGTACAAGGATGGAATAATCAACCGAAGATTGAACAAAAACTGGCCAGAAGACTTTCTTCAACCACATTGGTATTTAGTGCTCTTTAGAGTATTTCACTTTGGAGCTTGAAAAATCTTCTACTGAATACTCTTGAAGTAGATTATAAAATGGAAATAAATGTTGAAAAAAATAAATTTTCAATCGTTTTCCTCTGTAGATGACTTGTTGTTAGCTGGGCCAAATAATTTGAACAAATTTTCAACCGAAATTGCAAAATGAAAGAGTTGGGGCAAATTTAACATTTTTTGAGAATAAATTACCCAGGACGTGACAAAAAATAACATTACTATAAATCAAACAAGTTATCTGGACAATATTTTGAGATGATTCAGCATGCAAACATTTTCTGCAACTGAGGCTCTCTACCCCTAACCGGAAATTGTGGTGTTCCAACCAGTGATAGGGTTCTTTATCGAGCCCAACATCCATGGACTCGGGACCTCGGTTTTACGTCTCCTCCGAAAGACGGCATACCTACATTATACCTCGTGCTCATTGGTATAATGCCTGCGAGCTGTGATATGCTACTCCGCTGCAGGCTGTATGGGCTATTTACACGACGGTCTTCCCTAGTGGGCCGGTCACCCATCCAAGTACTAACCGCACTCGACACTGCTTCACTGTAATTATCGCATCAGATGCTTTCCACCACAGTGCTGGGCCGACGCCCCATGCAAAATTGTAGACCATCAAATACACATATCGTTACCCTAATTCGCAAACCACGTAACTCCAGAATTTATCGAGATCCTGTTTTTTGCGCCATCTACCAGCATGGCACTGAGCGAACGCTACTCGAAAATCTCATAACTCCAATTCTATTTTTAAAGCATTAATTCCAAAAATAGAAAAGCTCCTAACTCCGACCATGGTAACATGGTACTTAGAAAATCTTGTAACTACAAAAATCTAAAGAAGGCACAAACATCGTATATCCAAAAAACATCAAAATATGAAAGCAAATCTCGTAACTCCGATGTATATTTATTGTCAAATAATCAGAATGTGTGTTTTCTGTTGTTAATTTAGTGCCTGGTTATTGAAAAATATCATAAGATAAATATGAACAGTTACAGCAACTAAAAAGTTGCTTGGAAAAAGACTGGCATTCCTTCTATGATTCCCTACCGTATGAATAATAATGTAAAATAAAAGTTTTTATATTTATACAATAAAAATTAGTTAAGTTTTCTTTACTCTTCACTTTGCAGTTATTTGAAGCAGGGTAAAATTTAGTTTTTTTTTTCATTAAATAACTTGTTATTTTATTATTTGAAATAAAGTTTGTTTGCCTTGTAACTCCTGTTGATTATAAAAACCTAATAGAAAACCACGTATCTCCATTTAAAACTCAGTAAAAGTATTACGAGCTCAGAACATTATTATTACAATATCAACATATCAATTGGGTAACGATATGGATATCAATTTCAGACATGAATAATTATGAAAAATTAGAAAACAAAGATATCGGTTGCTATGCAGGGTAACGAAGAAATCGATATCTCAACGCAAGGATCAGTCAGTGATAGTTATATTCCAAAATTAGAGCTAAAACTTCAACAAGACCATATCTGCTATCTGTTAAGATTTTTGTTATGAAATCCATAACAAAATGCATTAAATAGTAACAAATCCTTCCCTACCTACCTACCTACAAGAGATGAACAAATAAAACCAACCTGATTAAGGATTGGACACACAGTTCCAACTGACCAATTCCAAATTAGCAAAGAAGACACACCTCAATGTAACAAAAATATGTCCGTCAAACACGTTATTATAACAAAGTCACCAGTTCGCAAACCAGCAAAGACAGCGTTGCATTCCCAACAGCCTACATTCAACTTTCAGAGACCAAAAGAATGATTCCTTGAGTTTCTTAAACGACATAAACATGTACAAATTGTAATTTTACTGGTACCTTATATTCAGTAAATATGTTTTTCTTCAACCAATACAAAAAATGATATTTCGATTAAAAAATCGATTATTTTTGAAAGTATTTTTAGTCCGTTATAACGTAGTAAATTTTCGAAAGTTAGCAATTTTTTGGTAAAGGTCGAGAAAAAAATGTAATACGAGGTATATCCACAAAATAAGTTCTATTTCTATCCGTGGCAGCGCTACGATCGCAGTTCCGGGCATGCGCGGCAGTTACTCTGACTCGAGGAGAAAAAATGTACGCCATTTTCAAATCGCTGCTGCCGACGTGTTCTTTGTATTGCTTCTTTATAATGGCAGCCTAAATTGAAAATGCCGCTGCTTGTGGAATCAGATCTGTGATTCGTTTTCTAAATGCAAAGAAAATTAAGCCAAGTGAAATTTATCGGCAAATCATTATTCCAAATTGTTTCATTTTGTGGATATGACTGATATAAAGAATTGGATTCCAGAAATAATCTTCATAAATATAACACGTCCCTGATAAATTGTCGACTATTTTTATTGCTGCTTAATTTTCCTTGAATTTATTAATTTGACTCGACATTATTTTGGCATCAATAATCAGATGATGGATGGTAAAATGCCTCGATACATTATTATAAAACACAGTTGAACATTCTTAATCATCGATTTATAATCTAATTTTTCTCCGACACCATGAAATTAGAGGCTTAACGCTGTTAACATGATTATCCCATGGAACTATTTTTTTCAAAGAATTGGAAATAATATTGTTGGTTCTCTATCCTTGTCTTGACTGCTTGGTGCCTGGAACTAGCTTTTTTTCTGGTACTCGATATAGAAAATATTTCTGTTTGACCACCTAAAGTAAACAAAACAACAATCATCAAAGAGGATTTAAATAAAAAAAACACTATATAAGTTTTTCTGTACATTGTTCCAATACAATTTAAAGCAAAGTCTTGAATTTTTGAACTATTTATAGGGGGCGTCCATAAATTACGTGAGGTGTTTTTTTGAATTTCCTGTACCTCCCTCCCCCCTGGTGAGATGTCGTGAGATTTTTCAAAATGTGGGTTTATTACGTAAACGCGTTGGATTGTTATTGTAAAAAGAAAAAAAAATTGCTTCTTGCTTTTATTTACGACTAGTTAAGGACTCGAAATCAATATTGCTGAGAGTTATAAGTGTAATAAAAATTTAACAATAGAATACTTAAATCGTAACTAATGTGATTAAAAAAAGAATATCTTCTCTAATTCAGTCCATGGAGAATCATGCGCGGTCTCAAGAGAGACTATTGGAACCAACATGTCCATATGATTTTTAGTAAAATCATCTGCTCCTTCAACTTATAGTAAAGTATAATTTTTTTTTGTTTCAATCAGAAAAAAATTGCGTGATATTTGCCGAGACCCCCCCTCTCTCCAACGTAAGATTAGATGAGGTTTGACTCAGACCCCCCCTCTTAAACATCTCACGTAATTTATGGGCGCCTCCATAGAAAAACTGTAGTTTTTATTAAATATTCGATATAAAAAAAATCATGGGTCAAATTTGACACCATTATTCTTTGGTAAACTTACGGTTTATTTTCGAATTGTTGATATCCAAGTATGATTCAAAGTTGAAATGCTTCTATATCTATAAAATAAAATATTTTAGATAAACACTTATTTAGATTATACAGAGTGAGTTTCAAGTATGGAACTCCTCAATTATCTCAGAAACAGATCATTTTTATAGATTTTGATGTCAGATTTTTTTTTTCGGGACAGCATCTACTTTCAATAAGTTAGTAAAAAAAATGAACGAAACTGGCACAGAAAAAGATTCGCCCAAATCAGGGCGCAGAAAAACTGCATCAATTGAAAACAAATCTTTAGATGTTTGTGTCCTGTTAGAAGATGATTCACACTTGAGTACTGGACAAATATCCTGGGAACTTGATATTTCGCAAACATCCATAATGAAAATTTTTCGTGAAAATAAATATCATACATACCAAATAAGATTAGTTCAAGAGTTGTCAGATGATGATTTAGATAGACTTGAAGAGTTCGCAGACATAATAATGGAAAAATGGTGTATCAAAACGATCCAAATTTATTATTTGCGATAAAGCCACTTCTTTTATTGATGGACATGTAAATCGGCATAACTGTAGATACTTGTCACGTAACAATCCTCGTTGGATGCGTGAATGTCACACCCAATATCCACAAAAAAATTAATCTGTGGGCTGGAACAATAGGTCCTTTATTGAAAAAAAGTATCCTACCTGAGTTGGCTCGGTTACTTCTAAATTCAATTATTTTCAATTACATTTTAAGTATAAATTTTATTATTCGAAACTTTCAGACAATAGCAATATTAGACCGCGTAAAAAAAAGTGTTTTTTTTTTCGATTAAACGTATGTAAAAAGTTTCTTCAGTATAAAAAAAAACTCCTAAATTTTGAGCTCAATATCTCAAAAATTGAGCTGGCGCATAGGGGGGTCCCCTTTCCCGTTTAAAATACATAGGAATTTTTTTTTATTTTTGGTTTTAAAATATCTACATGCATAAAATTGTTAAGAATTTTTGTTTCTCACTATCTTATAGGAAATTTAATTCTCTACAAATTGCTTTCCGGGTTTTTTTTTAAACTCAACCGCAACGAAGTTGGCGCTGGATAAAAGCCAAAAAATCAATTAATGATTTAAGAATCGAAAACAATTTATTATATTAATTTATCAATAGATTAACTCAAAACACTTAATTATTCAACAAAATCTGTCAATTTAACATTATATGAATTTTAGTTCATTTAATTAATTTAAGTTATTATATATACAATTTTTTGATTTATTGTTGACTAGTTTGACTCTTGTAATTTTGTTTATTGCACGTAGGGTACAATTTGCGATGATTCTGTACAACTTTCCATAAAAACTGTTTTTGTTCTTCATGTTTAGTACTAAACTGATTAAATTCTTCAACTAAAGCAACTGCCCTTTCGATTCTTAAATCATTAATTGATTTTTTGCCTTTTATTCAGCGCCCTGTAACTTCGTTGCGGTTGAGTTTAAAAAAAAAACCCGGAAAGCAATTTGTAGAGAATTAAATTTCCTATAAGATAGTGAGAAGCAAAAATTTTTAACAATTTTATGCATGTAGATATTTTAAAACCAAAAAAAAATATTTTTCCTATGTATTTTAAACGGAAAAGGGGACCCCCCTATGCGCCAGCTCAATTTTTGAGATATTGAGCTCAAAATTTAGGAGATTTTTTTTTTATACTGAAGAAACTTTTTACATACGTTTAATCGAAAAAAAAAAAAAACTTCTTTTTACGCAGTCTAAGCAATATATCAAACGACAATATTTGGCTGGAACAAGATCTCCATCTCACTATGCGCGTGTGGTGAGGTGTTTCCCATAATATGGATTGGAAGGCGTTGTTTTATTGAGTGGCCCCCGCGATCAACCGACATTAATCCTTTAGACTACTTCCTGTGGTATCACTTAAAAAATTGAGCAGTCAGTGATGTTGCGAAATGTATTACAAGTATTGAGGTAAACGGACAACATTTTGAGCATCTGCTGCAATCGCCTCTACTGTATGTTTTCTGAAATTTCTAATGTTTCTACTACCCAAATATTGACAAACCCCTAGCATGAAACAAACATTTAAAGATTTGTCTTCAATTTTATTGCTGTAGGTTTTTAGTAATGTATTGAGTGTTATGATATTTCTAGTAGGATATAAATTATTAAAGATACGAGTTTATTCAATCAGCCATCTAAACGTATTATTTTAAATTCGGCATAGATAATGTAAATGTAACTATAAATCTGAATATATGGTGTTACGAAATAACATGTTTGATATTTGATTATAATTAATCAATTCCACATTAATAAATATAAATATTATATCAAAAACATATTCTATTAATTTCATTTAATTACTAGGACACTCACAATACGTGAAATTGAGTTAGTCGTTTTTACAATACATTATGTAAATTTTTTGTACAAAATTCGATTTCCTATAACTTATCTTTCAAAAAATGTTTGTTATTTTTTACAGATCGTAAGTTTTGAATAGATGTCATATTACTACTTAAAATTAATCATTACACTCAGGGCGCGTTGTATCTCACACCTAAACTCGGTTTAATTATAACTGATGTTTAGACTGATGTAGTTAATGATAATAAATAAATCAATACGTCACAGTCTAAACATCAGTTATAATTAAACCGAGTTTAGGTGTGAGATACAACACACCATTATAAATAGATTTTCAACTTAAAAATTGTTTCTAATATGTTCGAATTTCTCTCAATTCGAACAAAAGTAGTCCCTGACTTAACCATTTTCAGCAAAGAAAAAGACGTTTGCCTGACTAACCTCCTACTACCTAAAACGTTATAATATATCTTTCTCTAACTAATCCATTCCTCAATAACACATCCCGCTTTTAATAATGCCAGTATATCTATCCTTTTCTTCGTCTTGGTTTTTGTCTCCAAGAGTAAGTTAAAAATTGCTCATTCATCCGACAGGTCCTGGGTTCTAATAACCCCCTGTAATGATTATTTAACATATCTTTTCAGCCTAATCAATTAGTCATATTGACTCGTAGTTTTTTGGAAGTGTAATATAATTATATATTTGCTCATTTACAACAGGCGTATAAATTTGTAAAAAAAAATAGATTCTCGTTGGAGACCGCATCTGTAGACAAATGTTAAATTTCAACACATAGGATAAACCAAATCCAACAAAAATGATACGTTCCTGAAGTGTTTCAAAAGATAGTGGCAACATTTGTCACAAAAGCAGGTCAGGTAGCATCAATTCCTCTCCAAGATCAAAGATCAGTTACAGCTGATTGGTACATATCGATTTGTTTGCAGGAAGTAATAGCCGAGTTTCGAAAAACCAAACCCCAACGCCAAATTATGCTCCTCTAAGACAATACAAGTTCCCACACCGCTTGAAAAACAATGGAGTTGTTAAAAGAAGAAAAAATCATCCTCCATACATTTCCGACCTATAATTTACATGCGGTATACATTTTTATATGCTGTAACCGTATAAAAAATAATTTTAAAATGTGAAAATTGCCTATGTCCATTCTATGAAACTTTTTTCATATCTCTCAAGACAAACGAGGTCTCAAACTCCGGAGTATAAGTTGTATTATATTTTATGAGAATTTGTAAATTTCTGACTTATATGCTTTATGTCTATTAATTTACCTGCAAAATATGCTTCTCCTTCTGCTGGTTGTACTGGAATTTCTTCATTACATTTAATCAATTTCATGGCAATCTCTTTTATTTCCGTTCTTTATGCTTTCATTCGTCGCAGTCTGTTTTCCATTTCCGCTACGACGTATTCCATTTTTTCAATTTTTGGTCGTTTTTCTTGAAGTTTCTAGTTAAAAAATTAATATCCACATATTAATTAAATACAATTTAAATCAATTCCAGAAACGATCGTCGTCTTTGCCGACTTTTACCTTTGATCGGCATATGCTGGTAAAAGAAAAAAGATAATTTCAAAATTTCTGTTAAATTTTTCTTTTGGTAGAAAGAAACATTCTCTTGGCTGATGATGATTTAACAATAATTGATAGTTTTATATACCTCCATACTGCGGTGAATCGATTGTGGTGCTATTTAGCTTCACGTGTCGAAAGTAGGTATGAGGCAGAAAAGTAGATAATCGGAAACTGTATGTTACAATCGTTATTTTGGAATAGACTATAGTCCCATAGGTTCCATTCATTAGTTTTATTATAATATATTAATGTTGCGTTCAATCTTTTAGTAAAATGTTATTCTCTTAAAATTATAATATTAATTATTCTGTTTATTATTTCTAAGTCTGAAATGAATATCATTCATGGACACAGCCGGATGAGTGACGTAAGTCGTCTGGTTTTTATATATGCAGATGACACCTCAATTATAATTGCAGCCGATAGCTTAGATGAGTTACTTTAAAAAAATTAGGAAAATCATGGAAGAGTTCATCTCTTGGTGTCAAATAAATCACCTAATTATAAATGAGAGCAAAACCGTTTTTATTCAATTTACATCCCCACTCAAGGAAAGTAATGCCCTTGTTTTTGATTTTAATAATTGCACGTTCAACACTTCTGAATATACAACATTTCTAGGAATGGAATTAGATTACAAATCAAATTTTAAAAATCACATTGACTGTTTATGTGAAAAATTGAACAAATTATATTTTGCTTTTAATAGTTTAAAATCAAATTTATATCAAGATTATTTACTGAATTTGTATTATGCACTCATATATTATATCGGCTGCAATGTAATTGTGTGGGAGAGAGCAAGCGAAATTGGGCGAATATTTATTCTCCAATAGAGATTTATTCGTTTGATCTTTGACTCAGACTACAAGGAGTCCTGTAGAAGCACCTTTAAAAGCAATAACATCCTGACATTCACAGGCATATTATATCTCTACAAACTTCTAATTTATACCTTTATTAACAAAAACAACCTTCAGAAAAATAGTGACATACATAATCATAATACGAGATCTAAGAGTGATATTCACTTAAACAAATTTAATCGTTCCCAATTAAAAAAGTCGTCAACATATGCCGGGGGTGAATTTTTTAATCGGTTACCAGATGATATCAAACAAATAAACCATCTCAAAATATTTAACACTTGTCTTAAAATTTTTTTAATAAAATATTGTTTAAACTCGCTAGATGAAATTGTTAGGAGGCGTAACATTTCTTAATTCCTTACCTAATTTTAGATCTTTTTGTATTTCAGACTTTAAAAATGTAACTTTTCATTTTATTTTCTTATAATCTTATTTATACCAAATGTTTGTTCCATGCTGTTGCCTATATACATTTTAAATTCTAATTTTAATTGTTTTAACTATAGTTTTATACCGTGTCTGACTTGTCTTATGTCATGTATATGATGGTAAAGACTAATAAATTATCTATCTATCTATTTTTTTAAGTAAATATAATAATGTAATTACTCCCACTCAAAAAGACAAAATTACTTGTAATGAAAAAAATTATTCGAAAAATACTTATATATGTTTATTATGCATATTACACTTTGGGGAGACGATCTTTATGGTCCAATATTTGCCCTAAGGATTGGGAAAACCCCAGAAAAACCCAACCAGACCGAACAATTATTTAACCTTATTATTAGCCTTCATATCATTTGTCTCCTGTAATTCCACTAAACCCATTTTGAGACGTAGTTCCTTGAATGTAGGAAACAGGAGAGATTTCGCAAGAGCATCTGCCAATTGGTTAATTGTTGATATATTTTTCAAAATTATCACATTTTTATTGATTTGTTATCTAGTAAAGTGATATTTATTATCAATGTGTTTGGACCGTTTATGAAAAACAGGATTATTAGCTATTGCTATGCAACCGTTATTATCTTCATAAATAATTATAGGCTCTGTTAGTTAATGTCTTTTAAATGAGATTTAAACCATAAGGATTCTCGTACGCATTCAAAAAGTGTCTTCAAGTATTCCAACAAATTGTACAATTTTCAAATAACTTGAAAATAATATACTGTTGTACTTCTACGATCTGTTTCATTATTAGCCCAAAAAGAAGGAAGTTATACTAAACGAAGTGTACTCTACTCCGGCGCTGTGTAAGCTTTGGTCCAATACTTCTGGTACGGTTTTGCAATTTGAACCACACAAGGTATACTGCAGTATATGTGGTGTACAGAATTCATGAAAATTCTTAGCAGTTGACCGTTGTTATTTCGGAGTTGTGGAGTTCATAGGTAAAAAATTAGGAACTCGGAGTCATTCAGATAAATATGATTTTTATTATAGATCTCAACAGTTCCAGAGTGTGAGTAATTCTGATTCAATTAGTTACAAAAAGCAATAATGTCTAAAACAGTATGTGACTAAAAAGAAAATAACATGAACAAAGTGGTGCCAATATGTTCAGAGAATTACCGTATAAACCCGAAAATGAGACGACCCCGATTATACGACGACATGGAATTTTTCAAAAAAAAAATCAATTTATTCAAGAATACAAAGAAGAAGAAATATACAGAAGTATATTATGTCAAAATTCCCAATGGTAGTCCTTTATAATCACTAAATATTTCACCGGTAGCATCATCTTCATCAATACGTTCATCACTGATCACACCACTTCCTTCACTAGAGTCAACATCACCAGTATTTTCTTCCAGCCACAAAATATCATCCTCCGTGCCGTGACAAGTACGAAAATGCTCGACAATCGGATGGTCTGAAGACTACTCTTGTTTTTTAATGATATTTAGGAGAACCTTGTCGGGTTTATAATGGTATATAACAAATTTGAAAACTGCTGCCTTGAGATTTGTTGTAACATATATTTACATTTAGTCATCGATTCCTTATAAGTATTATTTATATTATTATTACATTACATTACATTCCAATTATTACATTTCAATTACAAGAATATTGAAATATAAATTACAAAATATTACAAATAATAAATATTTTTTAGACTAACAAAAAAGCACTGAAGTGATTTAACACTTGTGTTGAGCATTCATTTAGTAGTAAATTAAACATTAAAAAATTTAAAAATTATACATAGTTGGTTTGTTTCAATAAAATAAGGGATAATTAAAAAAAAAACATTTAGGAATAATTAAACATACTTGAGAATTGATGATAGTTGTTATAGATATATGATTTTGATAGTTTTGAAAATTGTTTATAATTATTTACTTGTTTAATAGAGGCAGGCAGCATGTTATAGGTTTTAGGTAGTGTGCAAATTAGAGATCTATGGCTGAGATTTTTATTATATCTAGGTATGCTGAGTAGTAGATTGATTCTACATCGTGTATTATAGATCAAGGATACATAGTTATGAGGCGACTGATTCTTATAAGCATATGTACATAGGTTGTGAAGATACAGACACCTAATATTACCAACGTCTTCCGAATAAAGTAAATTTGTGTGATATAGCTTATTTTTCTTATAGATAATTTTTAATATATAATTTTGAACAGTATTTAATTTTTGCAAAGCGGTATTATATGCTCCTCCCCATATCAAAATACCATAACGAAATATCGATTCAACCAGAGACTTATAGATCATTATAAGTATCTTATTCAGAAGAAATTTTCTCATCTGGTAAAATTTGTATATAAGTTTTCTTACTTTCTTGGTTAAATAATCAATATGACTTTGCCATTTAAGATGTTGGTCAATAATAATGCCCAAGTATTTGATTTCTTTTACTTCTTTGATTTCAAATAGGGGAGACCGGGGATGGTTTGGACACGGGGATACAGTGGACAGGTTCAAATTTCCCGCCCTAAAGTGAATTCTACTGCCGCGATCGATTGTACATATTGGTAACACTGCGAGAGACCAGTTGACAGAAACAAATAACCGTCGTTATAAAATTGTGACTTTTACAGTGCTTGTTTACTTTTAGACACCTATGATATAACTTTTTAAGGTAAGAACGTAAGGTTTTTCTGTAACTTAGTTTAATGTTTTCTGTTTGGCGTTCAATTTGCATGCAATGGAGACTAGTAGGAATATATTCAAGTATGTTTCGTGAAGATGCAATTTTTGGTTCAGATTTCACAGCCAGAAATGTGTGATTACACCTGTTGGGGATACATTGGACAACTGGACACGTTGTCCAATGTATCCCCGATGTATCTGTTGATGTGAACTGTTTTATCTTTTCCAGATGCCACGGGAATTCAAAAGAAAAACTCAACGAACCTTTCCTGAAGGTGATCTACAGCAGGCGGTTGAAGATGTTTTAAACAATCGTGGAAGTTTGCGCCATGTGGCAGCTATTCGAAACGTGACGAAGTCTCGTCTTGCACTTTATGTAAAGAAGGCCAGAGAAATGGGCATAGACACTCTGTCGTTCAAACCAAATTTCCATAGAAGACAGGTGTTCTCAGACCAAATGGAGAAAGCATTGGCGGGGTATTTACTACAATGCTCCAAAATGTTTTACGGAGTGACACCGAAAAAATGCAGACAAATAGCTTTACAATTCGCTGACGTAAACAATCTAAAATTTCCTGAATCCTGGAAAAGAAAAGGGCAAGCTGGTAGTGACTGGTTTACTGGGTTTATGAAGAGAAATCCTACGTTATCCATTAGAAAACCTGAGGCAACCTCACTTGCCAGAATGACTGCATTCAATAAAACCACGGTCGGCGACTTTTTTGACAAAGTGGACAATGTTATGCAAAGGAAGAAGTTCAGACCTTCAGATATATTTAATCTTGATGAAACGGGAGTCACCACAGTGCCTCCAGTGGCCAAAGTAATTGGACAAAAGGGTGAAAAGCAAGTTGGCCAAGTGACTTCGAGAGAGCGAGGAGAACTGATGACTCAAGTGGGTATAATTTGTGCCAATGGCAATTCTTTACCTCCCGTGTTCATATTCCCACGTGTCCGCTTCGACAAACAGCGAATGATGGCTGGAGCAGCACCTGGAGCTTTAGGATTGGTCCACAAATCTGGTTGGATGACCACCGATAACTTCGTGTTAGTATTGAAATTTTTTAAAGACAATGTGAGGTGTGATAAAGAACATCCTGTGTTGATATTGATGGATAATCACGAGTCTCATATAAGCTTGGAAGGTGTTAATTTCTGCCGAGATAATGGAATTACAATTTTGACACTTCCGCCGCACACTTCCAACCACTTACAACCCCTGGACCGTTGCGTGTTTGGCCCGTTTAAGAAATACTACAGTGAAGCAGTCCACTCATGGATGTTGGCCCATCCCAATGAAACTCTATCAATCTACGCACTTCCTGAGCTATGTTCCAAAGCTTGGGATCGTGCTGCAACTCCTGAAAATGTGAAATCAGGTTTCCTGAAATGTGGTATCTCGCCATTTGATAGAAACATTTTCCAAGACCACGATTTTCTCTGCTCTGCGGTCTCGGATCGTCCATTTCCGGACCCTCTTGTTCCCAGTACTTCTTCGGAACCTATCGTGTCAACATCTAAAGGAGCAGGCAGAGACACTGCTGCTGTGGATCCTTCTATTACAATCAACTGTTCTACAGAGGCTCATACACCAGTTCCCACATCGAGTCATCAGTTTCCCACACCAGTTGCTTCTACATCGGCACAATCGGAGTTCGTTTCTCCAGAACAATTGAATCCGTACCCAAAAGCTAAGCCAAGGAAATTGGGTAAGGGTGGCAGAAAACGTGGGAGAAGTATGATCGCAACAGACACACCAGAAAAAGAAGAACTCGAACTAAAAGAGAGAGTGAAAATGACAAAGAAAGCCAAGGTAGTGAAGAAGAAGGTATTTGAAACAAAGAAGACTGTTTTCGAAGAAGATTCTTCAGATGAAGACATGGGAGAAGTCATCATGAAAGATTCTTCTTCTGAATGGGAAGAGGAGGCAGAAAGTGACGAGTGCCTTAGAAGTGGCAACGATGCCGTTGAAGATGACTTTCTAATTGTAAAAGTTCCATCGAAGAAAGGCAAGTTTGCGATGAATTATGTGGCAAAAGTAAAAAGTAAGTTGCGAGACGGACTTGAAGTAAAGTTCTACAGGCGACTGCTTCCGTCTAATCGCTTTCAACCTACAGCCGAAGAAACTTCATTTGTGGATTTTTCACAAGTGATTTTGATCCTTCCGAAAGCGATAGAAGACAAGCGTCCCAGATTCAAAGGCATGCTTTATTTCAACACTGACCTATCGGGATTCTGCCTGCAGTGACTTATTTTGATATACCTACTTTTCTACTTTTATATTTAGACAAAATATGAATTAAAAATGTTTCTGTTGCTGTACCTATCACTGTTTGTGTTCTGTCCATACCATCCCCAGGTGCCGTCCAAAGTATCCCCAAACACGGGGATAGTTTGGACAGATGTAGTGCCTCTAATTTCTGGCCTTTTTCTGAAAATATATCAATCTTGGAAAGTTTATATTATGAGTATATAAACCTAAAAGACAAGTCTACACATTAGCCTAAAAACCATAAAGGTAACATTTTTAGACAAATAAATAAAAAATAAAACCCAAAAAGTGTCCAAACCAACCCCGGTCTCCCCTACTTCGTTAATTTGATCCTTTTTTCCAGCTATTGTAATGGAGGTAAAATTTGGTCTGGTGGCTTCAGAAACAGTAAAAGCAACATAGTGTGTTTTATTGACATTTAATGATAGCTGATACAAATTTAGCCAGTTGGTGATATTTTTCATTTCATTTTGTAGAATCGCTTTTGTTTCATCCCATGTATCCCCAGTAAAAATAACAACTGTATCATCAGCTTATGATACTATTTTAGCCATTGCATTTATCGAAAGAAGGGAGTTTATATACATTAAAAACAATATTGGGCCAAGTACTGTACCCTGTGGCACTCCAATTTTTACTATACTAGTATCACTGAGCACATCGTTGACTTTGACACATTGCTCCCGATCAGACAAGTAGCTTCGAAATATATTTAATACAACTCCCCGAATGCCCGTTATTTTCCAAGATATCGATTAGCTTTTGGTGATTGACTGTGTCAAATGCTTTAGCAAGATCGAGAAATACTGCAATACACTTTTTGTCTATGTCCAGACTCTTTATAATATTACAGAACACATTGCATCAGATGTAGATTTACCACTCTGGAATCCAAATTGTTGTGGGTGTAGTATATCATATTTTACAAGAAAGCCTACTAAACGGTCTTTTAGACACTTTTCAAAAATTTTTCCAAAATTATTAATAACACTAATGGGCCTGAAATTAGAAATTATAGTTTTATTTCCTGCTTTAAATATTGGAGTAACAACAGAAGACTTAAATTGTTTAGGAACAATTCCGTTTTGAAAAATTAAATTAGTGATGTGTGTCAGTGGTTTTAACAGAGATTGATGATTATTTTTTATTAAATTGGTTGAAATTTGATCTATTCCAGGAGAACTATTGTTATTTAGAGAAGAAATTTGTTTAACAATTTCATTTTCGGATACAGGACTGAGAAACAAAGTATTAGGGTTTCTAATTACATTATATTTATAGGTAGTAGGGGTTTTTATCTTTTGAAGCATATTTAAACCAATGTTAGTAAAATAATTATTGCAGTAGTTTGCCATTTCTTTATTATATTTAAAAGAATCACCATTATCATCAACAATTTTTAGGTTAATTTTACAATTTTTATTTTCATTAGTGGCTTCAGAAATTATTTGATAGAGTTTTTTAATGTCGTTTTTGTAAGTGTGTATTTGTTGCAGATAATAATCATTTGTCGTTTTATTCAAAAGTTTGTTTAATGAGTTTCTGTAATTTTTATATTCTTGATTTAATTGTAAAGAAAAATGCTTATTGAGGCGTTTTTTCATTTTATCTCTGGTTCTTATGGATATGATTAAACCTTCTGTAATCCATGGTTTGATTTTTGTTTTACTGTGTACTTTGGAAATTATTTTTTGGATTGTTCAATGTACTTATAAAACTTTATCAACAAATAGATTAGTGGATACTTGAACTTCATCAGAGTTTAATACATTAACCCAGTTTTCATTTTTTAAAAGATTATTTAGAAATGTAAAATTTACTTTACAGAATGTTTTTGGAAAGTGTGTACTACTAGATATTGCCTTTATTTTATCTTCAATATTTAACATTACTGGATAATGATCTGTGATATGACAGTTCAAAATGTATGATGAAAAAGAGTATTTCTGATTTAAATTCGAGTGCGTTTTAAGAAATATATGGTCAATACATGATTCGCTTTCAGGAGTTACACGAGTAGGGTTAGTAATATATGGGACCAGCCCATGTTTCGCAAGTACAGAAAGATATCTAATAACATTAATATCATTTTCTTTTAGTAAATCTATATTTATGTCGCCAATAAACAACTCAAGTTTTAATTTTTGTTGATTATTTAAAAAGGTATTTAATTCATCAATGAATGAATTTAAATTACTTGGATTTGGTCTGTATAGTGAAAAAATTCTAAAAGGTATATCATCAATTCTCAAGTTAATGATACACAGTGAGACACCACAAACAGTTAATTTATCACAAGAAACACTATAATCAAGTTCAGATTTAATTAGGACCAAAACACCGTCATTTCGATTGTAATCACCACCGTTATGAATAGTTATGTAACCTGGGATATTAAAGTTGTTCGAAGCTGCTGTTTGGAAACACTCACTCATAATAAAGACATCACATTCCGTTAAGTTGTATGCTTCAGTAAGGGCTAGGAATTCCTCAAAATTTTTTCTTACACTTCTTATATTAAAGTGCATAATATTAAATTTACTTTTTGAAGTTATTAATTTTTCGTAGCACTCTGGATCGATGTAATTGCCACGTTGACCTTGCTCCAGCTGACTTAAGTTGTCTAAGATGGTTTCTTCAACCACTTTAACCATTATGTAAAGGGAATAATCAATTTTGATTTTCATAATTTTAGTGTGGAATTGAATGGTGGGGCAATTCAGATCAGTTGCGTGGAGGTGAATTGCATAATTTAATTTATATTTATTATTAGAATTCATACAATTTATGCATTTTTTCCTCTGCTTAGGACAACTTTTATGATCATGTTCTTCACTGCATAGAAGACAAACTAATTTATTCTTGCAATGTTCCTTCTTCTGGAAAAAACCTTGGCAGTGGAAACAACGCGGGATAGACAGGTCTTCAAACACTTTGACACTCTCCCATCCAATACACACTTTTTTCGATCTCATTAGTTGATTGAATGAATAAGCTGAACATTCACCAAAAATAGTGGTTTGGCCATTTTCATTTTTCATAATATAAGTCACATTAAAATCTTTTAGTGTTTCATTTTGTGGCAATATAGCCTCTTGGATTTCTACTCTATTCATATTTTGATTCAAGTTTATAATTTTTACTCTAGGTTAACGTAATTTGGCGGTTTCAATGGAATATACGTCATTTAACTTGTCTTTAGCAACGGCTTCAAAAATCTCGGCTTCTTTCTTACTTTGGCATTTGATAGTTATTGATCCAGAATTAGAAGTCCTCAGACTTTTAATTCCAATTTTGAGTTCACTTGGTGTTATGGTTTTCTCAATATTGTCCCTAGTTTTTTTGGCATCTTGAGTACATTTCGGTTTAATTACAATATCAGGCACATTTGGATCTGGTTGTCTGTGTAGGTTTGGTGTAGCTTTTACAACATTAGCATACTCTGCGGTACTTTGCTTGGTATTTTCGTATTTACGGAGTTGTTCTTTAAGCATCTGTATAATTTCGTTTTTATGATTAATGATGGTTTCTTTGTCTTTAATGATTACTTGTAAACTTTCAACATATTCATTATTTCTACATTTCTTGCAGCTAAATTTCAATAACCGCTTTTGTAATGGCAAGCATTTTATTTCAGAAGCAGATAACTCTGAACAGTCCAAGCATATTAAATTTCGACATAAGTCGCAGGAAAAACAAGGGTTTTTTATTTCCCTATTTGGTTGTTTTATCTGATTACACAAAAAGCATTCCATTTTTCAATCATTGTATCCACTCTCTTAAATAATTAAATGACTACGCCACTGGTTTCGGATTTATGATGAGTCTATTAACCTTATCAGTTAAAGCTATTATCTGTTTTTTTTTGTATCTAGCAGATACTTTTTTGCTGTTTACTGACTGCTTTTAATCATTTGTTTAAATGCGTTTTTTCCGCATTTGCATTGGAAATTCGTGATTTTTGTTAATATGATTGAGAAAATCTGTACTTACAGAACATATATACACACTCTTTACCACTTTAAAAAGCTAATTATCTAGAGCTACGAACTTTATGCGTGTATACCATTTATTTAATCATCTTAATCTTGATAATCTTGATATGCATCAAATACTTACTCATCTGTGTTATATCAAAGGGCACTAGCTCCCTTATGAGGCACTTAGGTAGATTAGGTTAGATGGACACATAAGGAGATCTAGTATCTGCAGTTTGCGTTTGGCAGGAGAATAAATGGACACCCTGTTAAACTCCTTACCATCTTGCATACAAAAAAATTATATCTTACATTAAATTTGAAAGTGAAGTTTAGAAGTTTCTTATTAATAGATGTTTTTATAGTTCAAGTTCTGGTTAATTGTTACATTTCTTCAGTGTTAAAAAGTACCTACCTAATGTACAAAATTTGTTGGACCTGCCATTGTTATGTACACATTTAAAATCCAATACAGTTTCTAGATCTACTTATCCAGCATACTTATATAACATTTTTCAATACTAATAATAACTTACCTGAAGAATGATCTAAATCAATACGATGACTCCAAAAAATTTGCCAATTTCTTAAAACTGCATTTCCTTATTATCATGTAATGTATTTTATGATGAATTTTCTTTGTTAGCTTTGCTGCAACTTTTTTTACCACTTCACTACCTGCCATAATCATGATCAGACTAAAAAATAGGTAAAATTAAAATTGCAATTTGTACTTAATGTTTAAAAGGGACTGAAAATAATGCAGTTCACCTTTTTTATATATTTTTTTCATGAAGTAAGAAATGTTGCAAAATGTTCCACATATTTTTCATATGTTTGCATACGTTTTCACCTTTCCAGCTGCTCTTTTAGAGTCTAAAGAGGTATTTAAAAATGAACAACTTTGCATCAACTTATTTATATAAAATCAAATTATTATTTTGTGTCAAAAGTTCTTGTACAAATTACAAAAGAGATCTGTATTGACCACTTTTGACCCCAACCCTTTTTGATTTGGCTCAAAGTCTTCCATCTTTTTCTACCCTATGAAAAACAGAATTTGTTCAAAATTTTCAACCCAACCCAAAGTTATACAATTTTTAAAAAATGGCTTTTATTATATTCGCTACCCATCCAAAATTTTGTTAGAAATTCCCTGAAAATTAGAGCTCTTACACCCATATTCAGAACACTTGATGGAAATAAATAATGGTGCTTTTATATTTTAACACAGGCATTATTTGTGACAGTTCTCTGTTAAATGCTTATAAACCGGACCCATTTTTGTTCAACAGTTATACTTGACATAATCAAGCTAAAATATAATCAGTGCTCTAAGACTGATTAAATTGTCATTATTGTCAAACTGTGAAGAGTTCTTGCTAATAAAAGCTTTATAATGTTTAAAATTACTGTTGAAAATAATTAAAAGGAAAATAAAATTATTAATTATATTCTATCTTTTTGTTATTAAAATTAGACCTTCATTTTCAAAAAATATTTTTATTCAAATTTGTTATTTCATTTAAAAATTATCAATGTTTTCAATTAAGACTTTGAAATAAAATTACAATAGAAAAGTAAAACTAATATTATTTTAGCTTCACAAAAGTTATTTGATTACTTGCTACCAGTCTTTCTTCATAAGCCTTTATCAATCATGGATACAGACCTATCTTCTTTATCGGAGGAAAGTGATAGATAGATAGATTTATTTCATCACATTAAATACAAATGTACAATAGTGACAAGTCAAACTGACGAAGTAAAAAAGAAACAAACAGTAGTTACAATTTATACACAATATGTCTAAAATAGTTATTTCTAAAATTGAAACAAAAAAAAACAAAAACTAACATGTTAAAAGATTATTGCCTCACAATTTAAATACTCTTCGATGGAAAAGAAACTATGAGTGCTTAACTCTTACCTTGAAATGGTTGTAACTCAAACCAGTAATGTCTTCTGGTATTTTATTGTGTAAATGTGTGTTGGGTGAATTTCGAGCTGATAGATAGTCGATAAAATTGAGGCCTCAGTTATGCACCTCTTCGAGTTGGGTAATTATGAAAGCCAGTGTTTGTAAGATACTTAGTATTATTTTAGTGTATTCCTAAAACATTGTAAAGTATGAAAATACATGGCATGGCAAGGGTAGGATTTTAAATTGAAATAAAGGATGACAGTGTTCTCTGCGAGAAACATTGGCTATGAACCTGATTGCTTTTTTTGCATACGAAAGGTTTTATTGCATGTGAAGACTGCCCCCATAAAAGTATGCCATATGTTAGGTGGCTGTTGAAAAGAGAAAAGTATATCTGTAATACCATACTTTGACTTAGACACATTTTCTGTTGTCTTAGTATGAACAGTTGTGTAGAAAGTTTTTTGCACAAACCAGCAATATGTGCTTCCCAATTTAACATGTCATCAATTTTAAAACCCAATAAATCTACATGATGCTTCGTTGTTACT
Organism: Lochmaea capreae; assembly: GCA_949126875.1. Classification (NCBI taxonomy): domain Eukaryota; kingdom Metazoa; phylum Arthropoda; class Insecta; order Coleoptera; family Chrysomelidae; genus Lochmaea; species Lochmaea capreae. The sequence goes on from OX421411.1 coordinate 19,926,137, forward strand.
TGTCGATTTGATATTATAATTTTCTGTGTCTTATCCCTGTTTAGTTTGAGATAATTTGAAGTAAACCAAGTTTCAGCATTATCATCTGCTCTAGAACATAGGTCCATTAAGTCATTAATATTTGAGTCTGCTTCTACTGTTGATACATCATCTGCATAGCAAAATGATAAGCTTGGAAGTAAGAAAAATTGAAAATGTCATTAATATATACCACAAAAAGAGTTGGTCCCAGTATGGAACCTTGTGGGTACGAAATGGATATACATGTGCTAGAATTTCCAGATGTATAAACAACTAGCTTTCTACCACATAAGTAGAGAGAGAAAATAGACATCTCTAGGCTCTTCAGCAGAAGAGTTGAACTGCTTAGTAATGCTCTCTCAAACTTCTTGTTAATTTTTTATTGTGGTAGCATTTTGTAATCTTGCTTTCCACAATATCTTTTTTTCTGTATAGTTGAGTAATTTAGGGAAAAACTATTAGGTTAGGAAAAAATGGGAGTGTCTTTGAAAAGACATTCATATATTTTGGTATATTTATCAACATTTGGCATGTTTGCATTAGCGTAGGTATATTATCATTATCATAGGTTGGTAATATTTACACTTGAAAATAATTTGCCTGAGTAACACTTTAAAATTATTTGAATACTGAAAAATTTAGTAAATTTATGAAGTTCTCATATTCTTCAACTCTAATTAGTTATAATAGGTTGTTTTGGCAATAGGACTCAAAATAAAAAATTTTAAATACTACATAATTAACTAATGATTCTACATCTCAAAGTTACAAAGAATAAATACTTACAAAACCACGATTTTTAAAAGCAATAATTGTTTTCCTTGTTCTGTCTAATTTTTGGTTTTATTTCGTTTACTAGCCATATCGATAAAATAATTTGATGAAAAACAACAACATAAATATTTAATCTAACTTTCTGCGAACACACGTATATAATATATAATATAATCTCCAGAATCTTTCAACAGGAGAAATAGAATTGAAACATTTGAAACTAACGAGTAACGAGAACAAACGTCGGTTATAGTTTAAGTTGAAGTATGATTGACACTTGTCACTGACATTACAGATTTAGTTACCGGCACAAGACACAACGTTGCCATAGTGTAGGTGCGCTATTTTTAGGGATGGGCGATACGATATTCCAGTGTATCGATACTTTTACTTCCGATACGTTCCAAGTATCGATACCTTGAGATCCGGGATTTTTAGTGATAGCGGCGAAATATTGTTGTAAACTATAAAATATTTTCAAACATGTAAGGCTACATTCGTAATCAATTCGCTGGCCAAGTGGCACTTTATAAAAAGTGATTAATTAAAGAAGTTTTTGAAACTAAGTGGAAAAGGATTTCCATTATTGTAGAAACTTAAGGCTTCGTGTAGGCACTTCCAGTGAAACACATAAGAATTTTTAAGAACTTTTTATTCACACAAAATTGGGTCTTGTTACAATGACATTACAACGACAACTTCAAAAGTCCCAGACTGCCAGACAGCGGTGCGCTCAGAACTATTCCGAGTAGTATAATAAGAACATAGAACATGTACCTATGTGTATTAAGAATTGCATAATCAACATACACCCCCAATTCTTATAAACTAAACTACAATGTTTATAAAAACAAAAACTTATAAAAAGTCAAAACTCTTAAGTAAATATAACATATCAAAATTTAAATAATGTAAACTTATAAAAAGCTATATCAGTATCATTATTTAACACAAATATTTAATTTTTCTCTAAAATATTTAAATTTAGGTGCAGCTAATGATTTGGTAAAGATATCTGCCACCTGTTCTGAAGTTGACAAGTAATTTAATTTTATTTTATTGTCACTTACACATTGTCTGACAAAGTGATGTTTAACATCAATATGTTTACTTCTTTTTGTTTCCAATGTGCTACTCATCTTTATGCATGACTGGTTATCTTCAAATATTAGTACAGGAAAGGTGTTTTGGCTTAGTATTTCAGACATCAACTGACCAACAAACAGACATTCTTGTGTACAATCTGAGAGAGCCATATACTCTGCTTCTGAGCTACTGAGTGATACTGTTGCTTGTTTCTTAGATTTCCAGAAAACAAAATTATTGTAAATTTTTATGCCAAAGCCTGAAACACTTTTTCTGTCATTTATATCATTAGCGAAGTCAGAATCAACAAAAGCACTAATTGTTTCCCTAGTCTGAGTTTCTGATTTTTCATACTTAAGACAATAATTTTCAGTAGATTTTAAATATTTTAAGACATTTTTCAAATAAATCCAGTGCTCTTGTGAATAACAGTTTTAAAAACGACTAAAATAATAAATTGAAAAACTCAAATCAGGTCTTGTACCTAGCATAATGTACATTAGATAACCAACGAGTTCCCTATAAGGTAAGTTTGAGTCTTGCACATTACATGTTGTATTTTATAAATTTAATTTTGGCTGAACCGGAATGTTTGCCATTTTACAATCTGCCATATTAAATTTGACTAATACTCTTTGGATTAAATCTTTCTGACTCAAAAACATTTTATTTACTAATTTTTCAATAGTTATACCTAAAAATGTTAAAGAAAAAGTTATTTGGATCTTCAGGAGATAAATCTCTCATCTCAAATGTCTTCATTAACTTTTGTTTAAGAACGTTTAATTTTTCTTCCCATTTACTAAATAAAATAATGTCATCAACATGCACGATTAAATAAATTTCCTGGTTAAAATATAAACACGGATCAGATTGAGACCGTTTAAAATTTAAAAGTTCAAATTGTTGATGAAGTTTTTGGTGCTTCGCGCAAGCCATAAAGAGCTTTAGTAAGTTTGCAAATGTACTTACACTTTTGACGGGTTACCTCTGGTTTTACCTTCACACCCTCTGGAATTTCCATAAATACAGGATCAGGTAAGTCCCCATTCAAAAATGCACATTTCACATCAAGTTGGTTCATATAAAGATTGTTTGCAACACACAATGATAGGAGCAGTCTGATTGATAACATTCGGGCTACAGGTGAGTATACCTCGAAACTATCATATGGTCCTTGCTGATAGCCACGTGCCACAAGTCGAGCTTTTTTGATTATTTCACCTTGATTAGACTTCTTTTCTTGAAAAACCCATCTTGAATCAATCACTTTTATATCGTTCGGTCTTTCAATTATTTCCCAGGTTTTATTTTTGTCTAAAGCACTTAATTCAGTTTCAATAGCTTCATTCCAAGCATTTCCTAGAGATATTGCTTCAGAATAAGTCTGAGGCAAAGAGTCAATATTTCCAGCCAATAACGCAGTCATTAAACTTTCATCATTTTCAAAGTTCATTTCATAGTCATTGAATCTTTCTGGTCTAACAATCTGTCTTCTAGGTCTACGATTTAATATGTTCTCTTGGATATTTATATTTTCCTGGTCTCTATCACTGTTGTGGCTCTCATTTTCTGAGTGAACTTCATCTTCACTATTTTCAGAATTGTCACTATTTTCAGAATTGTCACTATTTTCGTAATTTTCTTCTTCGTTCACTAATTCCCTGATTTCTTGTTCAGTATGTTTATGACACAATTTTGTTTCATCGAACACTACATTTCTTGCAGAAATAACATTTCTTATTCTTGGATTCCACAGGCGATATCCATTAATTGTGTAACCAACAAAAACCATACGTTCGCTCCTAGGATCCAATTTGTTAGTTCTGTTTTCAGCAGGTACATGTACATAAGCAGTACAACCAAACACTCTAATCTTACTAATGTCAGGTTTTTGAGAATACCATATCTCAGCAGGAGTCTTCTTTTCCTTCAAGGTTGAAGTTGGGGTTCAATTATATAAGTAAGCTGATGTGGATACAGCTTCTTCCCAAAATGATTTGTCCATTTTAGCTTGAAAAATCAAACAGCGGGCTTTATCTAAAAGAGTGCGATTTAACCTCTCCGCCACTCCGTTTTGTTCTGGAGTACGAGGTATAGTATACTCTACTACTATGCCCTTTTGTCTACAAAAGTTTTTAAACTCTTGTGAGATATACTTCCCCCCATTATCACATCTCATTCGTTCTGGCAAAGTTTTAAACTTATTTTCTACCAAAGCTAGGTATTCTTTAAACTTTTGAAATGACTCACTTTTATTTTTCATAAAGTACACCACAGCAAAGTGAGAAAAATGATCTATAAATGTGATAATGTATCTGTTGCTATTGTGACTTACTGGATTAAGAGGTCCACAAACATCTGACGAAATACATTCCATGATCTTTATTGCTTTTCTTTCTTCAGGCAGATTTTTGAAAGGTTTCCGTGTTTGCTTGCCCTGCAAACACACTTCACAAACAGAACTTGAATGGTATTTTGAAGAATGGCCCATTCGTTTATGCCACAAGTCTTTTTCTTCAGTAGATGTCAAATTAGCTATGTATTTTTCAGAAGGTATTAACAAGTTTAATACATATAATCCACCTTCCAACCTCCCTGCAGCTAATTCTTTATCACTATTTTGACATATCGAAATCTTACTGTCATAAAAAACTACTTTAAGGTTTCTGGACTCAATTTTCTTCACTGAAAGCAAATTATGACTTAGGTTTTTGCAAACCAGTACATTTTCCAGTCTGATACTCTGACCTCTCTCTGTTTCTACTTGCAAAGTTCCTTCAATATTTGCTTCAACACATTCTCCTTCTTTTGCAACTTTTATTGAGTGGTTTACCTTTCTCTTTTCTATGAGATATTTCTCATACCTCTCTGTGATCAAATGATTCGTACAACCAGAATCCACAACAAACTTTACTGAATTTCCTCTTTGGATTTATAAGTGATAAATACTACTTCCTTCTCTTCCTCAGCAACATATACTTTCTTGGTATCTGACTTCTTTGGACAATCTGACCTCTTATGGCCCTTTTGACCACAACCGTAACATCTATATTTGAATGTCTTCTTATACTTTTCATTTTTCTTTTTATCCCCAAAGAAAGCACTGCTATCTGAAAGTGACCTGAAAGCACCAGTATCTCCCTTGTATTTTAGCTCTTCAGCGAGCAGTTTAGATTTTACAAAATCTAAGGTTATGTGGCAGTTTGGTTGGGAAAACAATATATCTATAGCTGTAACCACACTTTGATATTGTGGTTCTGTTATTGAAGCTAACAGCTGTGATATTATTTCAAATTCATCAATATTTCCCCCAGCATTCTTGAGTTCAGTTACTGTTCGCTCAAATTCTGCGATATATTCAGTAAGGGAATCACTACTGGAATATTTCATGTTTCTCAATTTTCTTTGTAGTTGTACTTGAGATGCCATACCACTTTTTGAATAAGTTTGACTCAGGGTGTCTAAAATTTGTTTGGCTGTTGTTTTACTTTTAATCATTTCTAGAACCTAACCTAACCCAAACACTGTACAATAAGATTTCTAGCTCTTACATCTTTCTTCTTCCAGGCAACCAACTGGGTAGTTTCCACAGGGGGATCATCAGAGAGTACTGACAATACATCATGGTACTCCAAGAGTAATTTTATCCTGAACTCCCAATTTCCATATCCTGTGCCTTCGAAGCTTTTTACTGTGAGAGTGTTTCCAGTTGCCATCTTCCTCGGTTTTTCAGTTTTCTGTTACTTTTTCCACAGAAAAACACTTCCGATTTACCTTTCTGCTACTCAGTTCACAGAAAAAGTCTTAATTTTCTTAGTTTACTTTTCTGCTACTCAATTCACAGAAAAAAGTCCCAATTTTATACGTTTTACACGTTTTCTTTTTCCGTAGCGTCCTCGTGTATACCACTTAAAAATCGTCCAGTTTCACCACTTTCCGCACATTAAACCTGTATTGAACGAACGCATCCTTTATCTATGCATTAAACGTTCTAGGCCCATAACCTGTAGAAACTTAAGGCTTCGTGTAGGCATTTTTAAGAACTTTTTATTCACACAAAATTGGGTCTTGTTACAATGACATTACAACGACAACTTCAAAAGTCCCAGACTGCCAGACAGCGGTGCGCTCAGAACTATTCCGAGTAGTATAATAAGAACATAGAACATGTACCTATGTGTATTAAGAATTGCATAATCAACAATTATTTTATCAATAAAATTTACAAAATTTTAAATACAAAAACACAGCATAAGCGCATAACCTCAACTATGTTTACACTTTTAAAAACGCTTTACAAACCTTACCTTGCAGATTTTCGTGTCAAAAAGTCTCCAACTGATCTCTTTTTACTTATTTCTAACAACGATGACTCTTATTTATAACTAAATTAATAGCAAACCGCAAATTAAAAATCTCTTATGACGTTTTACACGCGTTAACGATTTGTTTGGAATAGTTGTGACGTCAGAGCTTAGGCAGTCCATTTGCCATTCACAACCAACGATTATATATAGTTAGTATATAATCGTTGATTCCCAACAACTTCAAAGTAGACTTTAACGCAAGCGCGTTCGTACCTAAATAATTATCAGGATTCCTTCAACATATGGTCGAAGCTTGATTATATCTGTATTTAGCTCAGTCTGAGGTTATAATATATAATTTTGTAGGGTTTCTTTCTACTTGATGGGATGAGGGGTATGTAAATAACCGGTTGACAAGTGGATTACTCTTTATTCATGGGCACAAACAAAACACACTGATTTTGTAAAAGAAATATAACAATTAATAAGTTTTGTCGTATGAATGAATGAATGACAATTGACTCTTGTGACTTGTGACATGACAGACATCACACTATTATTGATTTTATCACTGGTCCGTGGTACATGAAACCATAGAATATTATACCAGTCGTATGGTACGTTACAGTCTCCCCCTATGCGAGGCTCTGGCGTCCCGCGAGAGGAGCAATAGAAGACTCGGGGTGCTGATCCTCGGGACAGCAAGGGCAACTCGACTTCACCGTAGGTCGGCGACGACGGACAGGACGGGCTGCTATGATGTTGTGATCCGGCGCAGTCGTGTTAGTAAGCGCTTCTGGGGATGAGGCTGAAGGAGAGGGCCCAGGTAAATCCGTGGCTTCTGGGGCTGAGTCTGGGTGAGTGCCTTCAGTCGAAGAACTGTCAGGAATGGACTTCGGTGGGCGACCTCGTTTACGAAGGGGTTGCACAGGGTTAGGCAGTGGCGTGTCGGAATCACCGCGCAGGGGGGTGAGGGCGGACACGTGATACTTTCCGGCGGGAATGTCTTTTGAACTCGGGAGAGAAACTTCGTAGGTAGTCGGAGAAATCACTTTGGTAATCACGTAGGGTCCATCGCGACGAGGTGCGAGCTTAGCCGCGAACTTCTTAGACGAGTCACTCAAGGGATGCGATTTTACCAGTACAAGATCACCTACTTTTAACACACACGGGCGTCGATGAGATTCTATGTAAGCGTTACGTCGGTCTTGGGTGCATTCGTGCGTTTCGCGGGCGCGGCATAGTGTCTGGCTCAGCGTGCGCAAGTATGGGGTTATTTGAGCCACGAAAGTTGTGACGCGTTTTCTCTCCACACTTGGCTCTTGCCAAATTGGTACGTCACTTTTGACACCTCTGAAACCTTACACTTTCTCGGGCGCCAGATTTTTAACGTGGTTAACTCCACGGCCCCTTGACCTCAACCGTCAAGAGTTCCAGATAGCCTCAGATGGAGGTACAGTACGTTCCAGGGGAGATAGGATTCCCGATGCACACCAGTCTCCGGTGGTGGTGGTGAGGGTGGAGGTGTGGCTCCAGGCACATAAGGCTCCATATCTAACACGTCTGGGTCGTAATCCTGTTCCATTTCTGACTGCATGGGGATGTCGAAATCGAATTCATCAATGTTGAACCCGGCATCATTGAGGATGGAGTTTAAAAAAATGTTCGATTCTGTAGAGTCGGCGGAAGACGGGGAAGAAGTGAGGTCCACGACCTCATAGTCGCAAAGTGTTGGCGACTTCCTCAGCCGTCGTGCGGCTTCTTTGGCTTTTTCAGTTCGGGCTTTTTCCTTTCTCTGGCGTTCTACCAGGTCGTCATAGGGATTATAGCATGGCAGTGGTTCACTCCCTGGGGGTGGTGCGTCGCACCGCGGTTTCATTCTGAAATAAACTAAATAGTTAACGGTTTTAAATCCTTTATGTGAATTCGGTTATATCGCTTGCCCTTTTCGTCTCGTAAGTCATATACTACCGGAGAAACGACGCGGACAACTTCATATGGCCCAGAGTATTTCGGGGCTAATTTCGCAGCTACATGATCGATGGCAGAAGACAAAGTATTCTCCTTTTTCATAACTTTATCTCCCAAGGTGCATTTCCAGTCGCGGCGACGTAGATTGTAATAATGACTTTGACTGGTGAACGCTCTAGACAAATTTAAACGGACAAGATCAAAACATTCTTGTAATTTATCAAGTCGCAACAGATGCAGTCTTGCATCTTCTTCGACAGGGTTTTCCGTCTCGACATCTTGACGTGCATTGGCTTCAGTTTTATCTTCAGTTTCCCTCTTGAGGGATTTCGGAATGTCGGGGTCTCGTCCAAAATTTAAAAAGGCAGGTGAAAATCCGGTGGAATCATGTTTGGAGTTGTTCATTGCAAACTTCAAATCGGCTAATCTTATATCCCAGTCCCGGTGATCTTGTTCGCAATATTGTGCAATCATTGTCTTCAAAGTGCGATTTGCCCTTTCAACCGGATTTGCTTGAGGGGTGTACGGTGGTGTGAAACGATGTCGAATTCCCAGTTCTTTCAACATACTCTTAAACAATGTACTGTTATACTGAGTTCCATTATCGGTTAACACTGTACGGGGACATCCAAATATTGTCAGTATTTCTTCATGGAATGCAGTACTGAGGCTACTGGCAGTAGCACTTCTTAATGGTTTACATTGCACCCACTTGGTAAATCGGTCTTGGAACATTACAATATAGCAATTCCCTTTCTTACTTCGTGGCAATGGTCCAATTATATCGGAACTAACAGTTTCCCATGGTCGTTGGTTTTGAGATGGCTGCATCTTCCCTGGAGGTTTCTGTTGTGATGGTTTATACTTCTGGCATTGCAAACACTGGCGTACGTACTTGGTGATATCTCTAAACATTCCAGGCCAATAGTATGATCTAGCAATGCGTGTAATGGTCTTTGCGATTCCTAGATGTCCTGCATTTGGAGCATCATGGTTTTCTTCGAGAACACGAGTTCTGTCGGGTTTGGCTAGGCACAGCTTCCATGGATCGGACAACTCTGGTTCTCTGAGGTCATTGATATCCCAGAAATGACGGTACAAACGGCTTTATTTGATGCAATAGTCAGGGAATTTGTCTGGTTCCCTCAGGACTTCTTCCTTTTTATTTCGGTACCATGAACATTCGAAAGGTATATCGGCCAAACAGAGCGCAGCTGGTTGATCGACTTCCGGGCTGGCGGGTAATGGGTTTCTAGATAAAGCGTCAGCCACACGGTTTAGAGCACCTTTACGGTACTGAATCTCAAAGTCATACTGCTGCAGGAAAATACTCCACCGAGCTAATCGTCCGGACGGACTAGATATGGAATGAAGCCATCTAAGAGATTGATGATCGGTAATGACCGTGAAATGGTAGCCCTCTAAATAAGGACGCATCTTTTCAATTCCCCAAACAATGGCAAGACAGTCTTTTTCGGTAACAGAGTAGTTTTTCTCGGCAGGGCTTAGAGTGCGGCTGGCATACGCTACGACGTGTTCATTTCCATCTTTTTGTTGTGTTAGGGCTATTCCCAATCCATATTCGGAGGCATCGGTTTGTAGGGTAAATGGTATACTGAAATCGGGACAGCTCAACACAGGGGCTTCCGACAGACAAGTTTTGATTTACGTGAAAGCGGCTTCTTGCTCTTCAGCCCATTTCCATCGCTGAGATTTTCTTAGTAACTTTGTTAATGGAGCGACATTTTGTGAAAAGGACGGGACAAATCTTCTATACCACGAGGCAACTCCCAAAAATCTCCTCAACTCCCGGATATTCTTTGGGGCTGCAAATTTTATTATACTTTCTACTTTTTCTGGATCGGTACGGATTCCATCTCCAGTAATGACGTGGCCCAAATACTTCATAGTCGGTAGACAAAAATGACATTTCTCCGGATTTAATTTTAGTTGCGCCCCTCGCAATCGACGGAATACTTCTAATAAATTTTCCAAGTGCTGATCAAACGTTTCCCCCAGAACAATGATGTCATCCAGATAAGCAAATGCATATGGGTCTAAATCTGGACCTATTAATTGATCCACCAATCTCTGGAATGTGGCGGGTGCAGAGTGTAAACCAAATGGTAGAACCGTGAATTGAAATAATCCACGTCCTGGTACGGTGAAGGCTGTGATAGGCTTACTTTCAGGTGTCAACGGAACCTGCCAATACCCACTCTTCAAATCTAAACTGGAAATATACTTGGCTTTTCGCAACTTATCCAGGATAGTATTGATAAATGGAAGAGGGTAGGCATCCTTCATGGTAACTTCATTTACTTTGCGGAAGTCAATGCAAAACCGGTTTTTTCCATCTTTTTTCTTCACTATCACAATCGGAGAACTCCACGGACTAGTGGAAGGTTCTATCACTCCTTCTTTCAACATTATGTCTACCTCGGCATTACAAATTTCTTGCATTTTTGGGTTCTGGGGTCGATATCTCTGTTTGATCGGGCGGGGTTGAAGCAATCGGATTTCGTGTTCTACTAACGTTGTTGGACCTTGAATCTTTTCAAACCTCGGCAATTCACGGCTGAGAAAAAGGTTCAGTCTTTCTTCCTGATTTTCGGTCAAATTTCTGTCTTTGATGGGCGTTATGGTTTCCAACGGACATCCTATATAAACATAATTCTCGTCGTTCACCAAATCTTTCAGGGAGAACGCAGATAATTCAGAAACGGTCGGCTCCTTATCAACCCCTAACACCAGAGAAGATGCGGAGACTTCAGAAACAAACTGCTCTTTGTCAACTCCTAACTCCAGAGAAGACGCAGAGACTTCAGAAACAAATTGCTCTTTGTCAACTCCTAACTCTAGAGAAGACGCAGAGACTTCAGAAACAAATTGCTCTTTGTCAACTCCTAACTCCAGAGAAAACGCAGAGACTTCAGAGACAGATAGTTTTTGAAAACAATTTTTCCCACCAATTCCAGGGTTTGTATCTTCCTTACAGATCATTGGGACATCGGCATCAGATTCTTCTAGTTTTGTTCCAATTACTTCCAATATTTCTATCGGACTGGCTAATTCTGAGCGGTTTATCAATTCATTATTTAGGTATATATTTCCGGCTCCTAGCTCCAAACGGAAATTATACTTTTGGAGAACATCGTGTCCTAACACAATATCAGTAATCAGACCAGGAAAATGTTCGAACGGACCTTCCACAATGACGTCATGGATCTTCAGTTTTAGCTCATAAGTGTCGGTGATAGAGACTAAATTTCCATTAGCTAAACGGGCCCTCGTAACTTGGCGGGTTTTGGTTTGCTTTCTTTGGGAAAATGTCCTAGCTATCTGATCACCAATGTATGATTTAGCAGCACCAGTATCCAACAAAGCTGTAAACTTACAGTTTTCAATTTTGACGTCGATGTGCGGTCGGAAATCGGTCATTTCTTCTGGCGTTTCAGCATGAGAGGCAAATATTTGCGGAAGCTGTGTCGGCCTCTCTTCGGGACAGCTTCGAATTAGTTTTCCTGCCTCCTGCAGGAACAGTCTCTAGAAAATACTCCTTTCCTATGACAACGAGAACAGAATATTTTCTGAGGGTTCTGACAATTGTTTCGGTAGTGTCCAGATTCCCCACAGCGGAAACAGATTGGTTGGCGAGGTGATGATCCAGACGGTAATTGAATTGTATCGCGAGGCGTATCGTTCGAAGATGGGCGACTGGTACCTGGAATGGCTTCTCTAGATGGACCAGGTGTCGTGTTCTGGGACGGTCCAAATCTGGTTGTACTTATCGGCTGCGGACGGGGATTTGATCCACGGTTCGGTCCGTTGGTGGTCGGAACGTTCTGGAGCTCTTTTCTAAGAAGCTCATATTCCCTTACCACTTGACAAAACGTAGAAAAATCCTTAAAGTCTCCTTTTCGGATCTGTAGCCGGTATTCAGGTAACAGGTTACGGTACAACCATGCTAACTGTTGTTCAGAAGTTAGCTTCCCATGTCTTCTCATCAGAGTCTGCAGCTCGGTTATGTACGTAGCGGCGGACTCATTTCTCTTTTGTAGACGTCTACCTATCTCGGCTTCTAAGTCTACTTCATAATTAACAGGATAAAAGAAAATTCGGAAATCTGCTTCAAATTCGTCCCAGGTCGTGTATCTACTCCGGTTGTTACGGTACCAAAATGCGGGTTCACCCGATAGTAGTTCTGGTAATACCGGAAGCAAATGGTCTTTCTGGACGTTCTTTGCCGTACATATTTCTTCGATTCTTTCTATAAACGAAGCCGGATCACCTCGGTTGCCAAATGACACTTTCCAGTCGTGTACATTTATCGGAGAAGTTGCCATAACGGTCGGATAATCAACAGGGTCTTCTTGGTCAATATCGGGTTGCGGAGAAGTATTTCTTCGTCTTAAAAAGTTAACAAGTCTTTTCCGTTTTTCGGGGACGGTTCCAGCAATCGATAAATTCCTCTGTTTTAGATGTGTAGTAAGACCCTCGTTTCTCAGTAAATATACCCAGTTAACACGATGGTCGGTGGTTTCTTCCACGGAACTTACGGTCGGTAGTTGGGCGGCCGGTACTGAAGTGGCAGATTCGGATCTTCCAGTTCCTTCTTGATCAATCAAACGGGTTAAGTCGATGTCTTCAGAGTTTTCCCCAAACATGAAACTATTTTTTTTCAGTTATTCAACGGTAACGTCAGGTTCGTCGTCTTTTCCCTCTTCGCAATCTCAACTGTTCTCAAAATATTCCAAAAGAAATTAACAGCAAAAGAAAAACATCCTAAAAACTCTTCACAAAAAAAATAAACAAGTTACATATGCCAAACAGTTCCTATTCAAACAACAATCAAGAATACTACATAAAAAAAAAATACCTTTACCGAATAAAACGGTCCCTGTTCTGAAAAAGAAATTTAAAAAAAACAAACGGGTTATATTTAACAATAGGTACAGTCCCTGCTAGAAATAAAAAAAATTAACGGTTCCTTATAAATCAACAAATGGGTAAAACGGTCCCTGTTCAAATCAGCAGACAAATAAGAAAACGGTCCCGGTTCTGAAAAAGAAATTTAAAAAAAACAAACGGGTTATATTTAACAATAGGTACAGTCCCTGCTAGAAATAAAAAAAATTAACGGTTCCTAATAAATCAACAAATGGGTAAAACGGTCCCTGTTCAAATCAGCAGACAAATAAGAAAACGGTCCCTGCTCGGGCGCCAAATTTGTGACGCGTTTTCTCTCCACACTTGGCTCTTGCCAAATTGGTACGTCACTTTGAACACCTCTGAAACTTTACACTTTCTCGGGCGCCAGATTTTTAACGTGGTTAACTCCACGGCCCCTTGACCTCAACCGTCAAGAGTTCCAGATAGCCTCAGATGGAGGTACGGTACGTTCCAGGGGTCTAGTTGTATCCCGTGCGGTCGGGTTTTATCTTGAAAACACTATTACCGGTCCTGCAATAGAAGTTATTCTCCTGGCCTACACTAAGGGAAAAGCTAAATTCATGCAGCAACACAACTACTTTACCTTAGGGTTCTCTACTCTACCGCTACAGTAGGTCAGTAAAACACAAAAGTTCGGTTAAGTTATGATCTATTACCTTCATAAATATTTACAAGGTCGGTAGCTGACCAAATCGTTACAGAAAATGAGCAATCAACAACAACAAAAATATATCCTGCGTAGCAGGTACCAATACCCTGATATTTACAACAACAAAAAAAACTATTTAAGCAAAAAAAATTAACTACTTATCCAATCACCATGCGTTTATTAGAGACGAAGCGGGCAGGATATAAGCGAGAGAGGTTTATAAGCATAAGCAACGTCTTTATATGCAAAAGAAAAGCGGTAAAAGCCAGTTTTCAAAAAAAATAAGTCTTTTCAATAAGCAGGTTAATAATAATTGAAAGCAGAAAAATGGATTCTTGGAAGATGCTAGTAAAGTATACAAACTGAACGGGAATATTCAGTTAAAATGGTCAGGGGATCGGAAGAGTCTGCAAGGGTTCGGTCCGAGAATGAAAATATTATTGAGCCCTGGCAGGACGCCTGGAAAACCTTAATATTTTGATTCAGCGGTCTTTTATGTCCTCGAATTGAAATACCAACGAGCCCTGGCAGGTCGCCTGGAAAACTTCAATATTTCAACAAAACCGGAGTTTGAAAACGGGAATGAGTACGGAGGGGTCTGATCCGTGAATAAAAATATCAATGAGCCCTGGCAGGACGCCTGGAAAACTTTCATATTTTGATTCAGCGGTTTTCTATGCTCTCGAATTGAAATATCAACGAGCCCTGGCAGGACGCCTGGAAAATTTCAATATTTCAACCGGAACGGAATTTGAAAAACGGGAATGAATACCGAAGAAATATTATTCAGAATTAATGACAATGGCACTATAAAATTAGTATACCGATTATTGTAAAAATGGAATATTAATTATATTGAATAAACTCTCGCCTAACGATTAATGAAAAGACCACCTTTTATTTAAAATTGTATCTTTAGTAAAATTAATCTTACATGTAAGCCGCTTCTAGAATTGCACAATGTTTTCTTATTTTCTTTTTAATAAAATGAATGTATTCATTTGCACTGTCAACTCAAAGATTCTCTAATGAACACGAAAGATATTCGTTCCGCGCAAGGAATATACAATTTTTTGCATTCTCAAAATCTTCAAGATGTTTATCGAAATGTAGACATTGCTCTACGTATTTTTTTGAGTATTCCGGCTACCAACTGTTCAGGAGAAAGATCTTTTTCCACCTTGAAAAGAGTAAAAACGTATTTACGCGCAAGTATGGGCCAAGAGAGACTACTGTCAATTGAAGCTCAACTAGTTCAAGAAATTGATTACAACGACATAGTTGATGATTTTGCTCAGACGAAAGCCAGAAAGAAAATATTTAAAAATTAAGTTATACATTATATTTTAAAACTGACTGTTGTTTATGTTGTTAATATTTATTTGTATTGTTCAACAATTGTACTTTTATGAAATAAATATTATATCTAAATAATATGAAGGGACCCAAAGAAATAAAATTTCATCGTTTAAAAAGGGCGACTTAATCCGCCACTGGTGGCAAGATGCAATAAATCTATTAAAAAACACGTTCGGTCCTCAAAAACCACCGTATCGGGTTTACCGCGAGTTATTTGCAAACGAACAAGATTTTAAAACGCCTGTGGACATTTTTGAGTGTAAAATGCGTGCTATTATCGCTCAATTACCGGCTCACACATTATCGGAGGACATTCAACTAGATTATGGTTTACGGTCTCTTAAATAAAACTATACGGGAAAAGATACCGCGAGAAAAAATTGGAACGTTTCAAGAATTACTTTCGCAAGCGCGACATATAGAGGGTACGTTCGAAAAAAATATTAATGTTAATGTAAATAATAGTGTTTTCAAAGACAATAAACCACGAAATCGTTTCTGTAGTTACTGCAGAAACCCCGGTCATATAAAAGAAGAATGCCGAAAACGATTAAGCGCAAATTCAAAGAAAGTTGAAACTAATTTACAAAATAATTCTAATGTCGTTTCTTCAACAAACCCACCTATCTCGTGTTATGGTTGTGGTAATCCCGGGTTTGTTCGGTCTAAATGTCCCAAATGGAATATTTCAGATACGGCTTCAGTAGAATTTCTAAGTGTAGACACATTAGTCGATCCACAACCCAGACCTATTTTAAGCATTAACATATTGGGTCACAATGGTAGAGGCCTTATTGACACTGCTGCAAAACAAAGTGTTGCTAGCCATACTTTGTATCAAATTTTGAAAAATGAGGGTCACACTTTCACGTCCGAATTAATTTCAGTCAAATTCGCCGATGGTAAAGCAAAAAATGAAAATGTTCTTACTACTTGTGTGGATGTTATGTTGAATGGCAGGGCCGTCTCTCCTAAATTCATTACCTTTCCCGGCTCTCAAAACAAAACATTGCTAGGTATCGACTTTTTACAAAACGCTAAGGTAGCCTTAGAAATCCCTAAAAGGCAATGGTTTTTCTCAAATACTCCACATACTAGGTTTGATTTGTCATTCGAATCCGAGCTTGTTGAGAATATTTGTATATTTTATAATTATTTTCGAATGTCACAAATTTTGTGTTCCATGTGTTATCAACGTTCTGTAATAAAATGTCGTCTGTCAAACAAAAAGGAGGGAGTCTGTTAATTTTACGTCGCACTTAGATCTCCAAATATTAATAAAAGTATAATATAAATATTGAACAGAAATTGTAATAAATGTCTAGAAGGTAAGATGTATCTTTTTACATGTATTATAGACAGTAGGTTACTTTTGTTGGCGCATATTCAATAACTTTATTTTTCTTTTAGGCGCCTTCGTTTGACATTGGCTTTTGTGACACTATTGAAAAATAAATCTTTATAAGAAACTTGTTTTGCTGTATACCTCGTGTTATCCAACAATAATTACAACAGAGCTGCATCAATCAATTGAAATTTCCTGCTGTGAAAACTTACGGACGGAGGAAGGAGTTATGTTGACACCTGATGAAAGACTTCGTCTAGATAAATTTCTTAAAGAAAGGGAAAATAACTTCCAGTTGGGGGGAGAAGCAACTTCCTATGCAGAACTTCATATAGACACAGGTGATCACCAACCTATAGCGTTACCACCGTATCGGTTATCACCCGCTAGAAAGCAAGTATTGAAAAACGAACTAGACAAACTTCTAGAAAAAGGATTCATTGAAGAATGCGAAAGTGCATGGGCACCGCCGGTTGTTTTAGTTCCAAAAAAGGACGGGAGTACTAGACTTTGTGTTGACTATAAACGATTGAATGCTATTACGACAAGTCCGTCATATCCTTTGCCGCGAATGGATGATTTACTTCATGCCACGAAAACAACATTTTATATGTCCACTATAGACTTGCGTATGGGTTATCACCTAGTGCGCGTCGCTGAAGGTGATAAAGACAAAACTACGTTCGTGACACCTTTCGGTACTTATCGTTATTTGCGCATGCCTTTTGGGTTAAAAGGTGCTCCAGGAACTTTCCAACGCTTGATGGACCGGTTCCGTCGCGGACTCAAAAACATTTTGGTGCTTAGTTACTTAGATGACCGGGTCCGCATCAGTAGGCATAGACGATGTTCGTTACTGTTCTCGGGTGTTTATTGGTGCGGAGGGGGTGAAGAACCAACCCGGCGCGTCTCCAGGTGGCGGATAGGAGGGCCTCTGACGATGATCTATGTGAGGAAGAGGTTGCGGGGAAGTGGGGGCTCGTTGAGCATAAAACCTCAACTGGCAGCCCTCAACCCTGCCGCGGACCAACTTCACCTATCCCAGCTGTAGTATCGTGGCTAAGGGACTGCACATAGGGTTTACGATGCCAGGTGTATGTTCGAGGTTACCTCGGAATCACCTGTTATACCAACGTTCACTGGTCTGTGGTCATGTCTCGCGGACCGGAGGGATGGGGGGGGTCTTGACTTGACTGTCCGGACCAAGAGGAGACAACCTTGTCAAAAATCCTGAATCCTTCGGTGGGATGACCGGGCCTAAAGGATGCGTGGCCGAACAGAAGATCGGCATCTACTGGTCATCACCTTGGGGAACTGGGCGAAACCCCATTGTATGTAGCCTTACCTTCGCATGCGGGGCTCTGCGGAGGTGGACCAAGATTTCCCTTGCTACTCGTGGGACCTTTATGGATTTACCAGGAAGAAAAGAAGAGGGGAGGGCTCAGGAGGAAAGGACCTCTGAGGAGACTCTGGAGATGGGCGACCTATATAGGGCCCTTACGAAAGAGACTCCTGGGAGGTGCCCTGAAACCGGGTCCCCCGAGCATGAAGAGGACGAAGAAGTTCAGATGATGGGAGCGGTAAGGGCCCAGGCTATGCCGGGAACAACTGCCCCATCACCTGAAAGACCGAAAAGGCACCGCAAGTCCATTTGCGGTGCCGAGAAAAGAAGAAGAAGGGCGGCAAGGGCGACAGAAGGGATACCGAAAGGTGGCCCAACTGGCCCTTGTAAAGAGGTGACAACAGCACCACCAAGCCGGGACACGCATGACAATGCTGGTCCCAGCGGGGTCAAGCTTGACGTCACCAAAGGGGGAGCCAAGAGGCCTCGGGTGCAAAACACGCCACCAGAGGCCAGGCAGGCTTCCAAGAAGGTACGTACGGTCCCCGGTGAGCGGAAGTCGTACGGGGAAGCTGCAAGCAGCGACCTCAAGGTGGCCATCATCCGTGATGGCTACCCAGACAACCTGCTCACCAGGGAGCAGTATGCGCATATCCTCGCGCAATTGCATGAGGATATGTACAAGACTGGCGCCTCATTTGTGCCAAGTTTTGAGGGACACTCGTTTGCTCGGGGAGCCGTTATGGTGACCTGTGCGGATGGGGGCTCTCTGGCTTGGCTCAGGGTGGCTGCCGGTGCGATTAAGAAGGAGGGACTGGCGCTCAAAATCATTGAGCAGTCGGCCCTCGAGCAACTTAAGAAGGCAATGGTATGGGTGCCGGCGCCGATCGAGTCTCCTCCCCAGGAGGTCCTCAGAAGGATCCGGATTGGTAATCCGACCCTGAGGACTGAAGGGTGGGTGATTCGGGCCTCCCGATGGGATGCTGCCTCTTTGAGGCAGAACATTGTATTGGGGCTCGATCCTCGATCGGTGGGGGCACTCAACCAAATGAAGGGAGAAATCCGGTATGGGCTCGGGAAGGTCAAAATTGTCTTCTCGGGAACTACGGAGACTACCCCGGAGTAAATCATTAATGGGTAAGGAGGTACCTTTATAGATTTTCGATGTCTGTTGAAGGGACCTTGAAATTTACCCAGATTAACTTGCAGCATTGCCGTGCCGCTGCAGGAGTATTCGCGCAGAGGATGGCAAAGCTGCAGACAGGCATATGCCTCATACAAGAACCGTGGGTGTATAAAGGTCATGTGCGAGGCTTAGGCACACCCGGGCGTAGCTTATTCTATGCAGTGGGTGAACCTAATCCAAGAGTTTGCATTTCTACGCACTCCAGTGTAAGTGCAATACTAATAAATGAACTTTGTTTCAGGGACATAGTAGCGGTGAGAGTGGACGTCCTGGGCAGGAATGGTACTAGGCATAGCTTAGTGGTATGCTCTGCTTACCTGCCTTATGACTCACCAGAACTACCACCTACTGAGGAGTTCCGCAAGGCGGTGGAATACTGCATGGTCAGGAATCTGCCTCTTCTTATTGGCTGTGATGCCAATGCGCACCACACTATGTGGGGCAGCACAGGCGTCAATAGCAGGGGAGGGGCTTTGCTTGACTATCTAGGTACCACTGACCTGCAACTACTCAACCGAGGGACGAAACCAACATTCCGAAATAGGATTAGGGCTGAAGTCCTGGATGTGACGCTTGCGTCAAGTACCGTTGTAAGTATGGTAAGGGACTGGCATGTTAATGATGATCCGTCATTGTCGGATCACAGTTACATTTGTTTCAGTTACAGGGTTGCTGTTGAAGAACAATCAATCAAGTATAGGGACCCCAAGACTACCAACTGGGAACGGTATAAACTGGATCTCGGAAGGAGACTTGGTGGTTTCCCTAGGAACTTGAGCAATAATGATGAGATCGATTGGGCCATAGCGGAGCTGGGCTCGATTATTGTCTCGTCTTATGAAGAAAATTGCGCCGAAAAAACGAGGAAGGAAAGTAAGGGCCACAAATGGTGGAACAAGTCTCTAGACTCGCTACGGGAACATACCCGGCGCCTATTTAATAGGGCTAGGAAGACGAAGTCGGATCTGGACTGGGAGCAATACCGCCGGAAACGGAATGAGTACAAGAGTGCTGTTAGGTTGGCTCGGAGAGATGCCTGGCGGGCCTTCTGCGAGGATATCGTATCGGTACCTCAAATGTCAAGGCTGCGCCGGATCTTAACGAAATCACCGGACAGCGCTATAGGCTGCATGGAAGTCGAACCGGGTGTTTTCACCGAAACCCCGGTGGATACCTTGCGGCATCTACTAGAGACACACTTTCCCGGTTGTGAGGGAATCGAGCGGGTGTGTCCTGACATGGGATATGTGAACATACAGCGACCATGTAAAGAGGACTATCTTCTAGCAAAAGAAATAGTCACATACGAGCGGTGTACTTGGGCGATACGGTCATTCAGACCGTACAAGTCTCCAGGAAAAGACCAAATCTTCCCGGCTCTGCTTCAACAGGGCTGGGATGCAATTGGCACAATCTTGGTACATATCTTTCGGGCCTGTCTGGCACGCAGGTATGTCCCTGAACAGTGGAGGCAGGTGAGAGTAGTCTTCATACCCAAACCGGGTCGTACCACATATACGGTGGCTAAATCCTTTAGACCCATTAGCCTAACATCCTTTGTGTTGAAAACATTGGAGAGGGTGGCTGATCGGTACATAAAGGAAAAAGTTGGGCTAAGGTATCCCTTGCACAACAATCAACATGCGTTCAGGTGTGGCAAGTCAACTGAAAGTGCCTTACACCAACTGGTAACCCAGGTGGAGAAGGCGCTGGAAAATGGCATGATCGCCCTGGGAGCTTTTTTGGATATACAGGGGGCGTTTGACAGTACCTCTGTAGAATCTATTTGTAGGGCTTCGACAAATCATGGAATAGAGCCAATGATCACTCACTGGCTTGGGGCCATGTTGTGCAATCGTACAGTAGAGGCCACATGGAAAGACCATGTGGCAAAAGTGATCGTCGCTAGAGGATGTCCGCAAGGGGGTGTTCTCTCGCCCACATTGTGGAACCTAGTCATTGACGAGCTAATAACTCTTTTAAACGGTGAAGGCTTTCTAACGATAGGGTATGCCGATGATATCGTTGTCCTTGTTGTTGGAAGGCATATTACCGTTCTCAGGGACCTCATGCAAAGGGCTCTGAATAGGGTACATGGGTGGTGTAACGAACACGGACTTGCAGTAAATCCTGCCAAGGCTGAGATAGTTGCTTTCACCAAAAAAAGAGGTATAAGACCCGAGGGTCTAAATCTCGATGGAGTACCACTGCCTGTGGTTGAGCAGGTGAAGTATCTGGGAGTGATCCTTGATAAATCACTGACATGGAAGGCTCATCTTGACAGTCGCCTAAGCAAGGTGACAAACACGTATTGGGCCTGTAGGAGAGCCATTGGTCCGAAGTGGGGACTGACCCCCAAAACGATCATATGGTTCTATAGAGTGATCATGCTGCCTATGCTCACATATGCGGCTCTGGTTTGGTGGCCGAGGGTAACCTTGGTCACGGCTAGATCGCAGCTGACACGCCTTCAAAGGGTGGTCAGCTTGGGGGCAACTGGCTGCATGAGAACTACACCAACTGCTGCGATGGAAGTGATCCTTGGTCTTCGGCCTCTTCACCATGTGATCGAGGCTGAGGCGGGGAGGGCTTTTCTGCGCTTAAAACAGCTGGGATACGTGCGAAGAGGGGAAGAGTGCAGGCACGTCAAAAAGCTCCGGCTACTGGAAGATATTCCAGTTCTGGCTCGAGCACCTGATGAATGCCTGCGAAAGTACTACTTCGCAACTCCGTACAGGGCCATGATCCGGGATAGAGAATCCTGGGAAAAAGAGAGGAATACACAGCCTAATGGGACTGTCTGGTACACAGATGGCTCATGCTCCGGTGATGGAGCAGGGGCTGGAATTTACTCTAGGAACCCAAGAACACAAGTTAGTGTACCATTGGGTGATGGTGTATCTGCATATCAGGCCGAGATATATGCTATCTTGGAATGTGCGCAGATAAACCTAGACAGAGGTTATGTGGATCGACGCATAACCATATACTCCGACAGTCAGGCAGCAATTAAAGCCCTGAGTGGGTGCACCAGCAACTCAGGACTTGCTAATGAATGTCGAGAACGACTTGCTAATCTTGCAAGGCACAACGTGGTGCGGCTAGAATGGATTCCAGCCCACTCTGGTTTTGAAGGCAACGAGATGGCGGATGCACTGGCTGCGGAAGGGGCGGCAGCTCCCTTCTGCGGCCCGGGCCCGACCTTGGGCCTAACAAAACAAAGAATACGCAAGGAGACGAAGAAGTGGCTGAAGAATCAGCACCTCGCTCATTGGAATGCTATGCAGGGTCCTAGGCAATCCAAACTTTTACTGAAGGGATGGACTGATGGACACACTAGAGCAGCTACTGAACTACCTAGAAGTAGGCTAAGGAAGATAGCAGGACTCCTAACGGGGCACTGCTGTATGATGAAACACCTCCACAACTTAGGAGTAGAGGGAAGTTCCCTATGCAGGGGTTGTGGCATGACTGACGAAACGTCAGTCCATGTTCTCCTAGAGTGTCCACACTGGGCTGTACTACGCAGGCGAATCTTCGGAGTCCCTGTTTTGGCCCCTGGAGACACAAGCAGGCATCCATTGAAAAAGGTTGTGGCCTTTATTGAAGGGCTCGGCTTTATGGATGTCTAGGTAGCAGGAATGGCACAATGGGCCCGCCAGTGGCCTCAGTGCCGGAACCTTGGCTTGAGTTTGTCCAGGACAAGGTTCGCCTGCAAACTTAGTAGTAGTAGTAGTACTTAGATGACCTGATTGTGCTATCTGACTCGTTCGATGAGCATTTAACTTAAATACTATTTTTGTCAGACTTCAACAATTCAAATTACGTGTTAACCGCGAGAAATCAGTTTTCGCTCGTGAAAAAGTTAAATATCTCGGTCATATAATTACGCAAAGCGGAATATCCGTGGTCCCCAAGAAAACAGCAGCTATAGCTACCAGGTCAGCACCTCGTAATGTAAAAGAAGTACAATCGTTCTTACAAACAGCAAGTTCATAAATAACTTCGCAGCTGTGTCCAAACCACTTAGTGACCTAACCAAAAAATCTGTCGCATGGGAATGGACTACTGAGCAGCAAAAGTCATTTGATACCTTGAAAAATCTCCTCAAATCTGCTCCGATTCTACGTCAATGTGATGAGACTAAACCATTCATAATCCGCACAGACGTCAGCAGCTACGCACTGGGCGCTGTGTTACTTCAAGGAGAAAGCCAAGACGAACATGTAATAGAGTACGCTAGCCGATTATTACTTCCAGCAGAACTCCACGTCTGAAAGAGAAGTCTTAGCTGTCGTATGGGCATTAGATACATTCAGAGGTTACATCGAAGGATCACAGGTAACCATCCAGACAGATCATCAACCCTTACGTTGGCTACTAAATTTTAAAGTCTCCAACTGGCAGACTTGCAAGATGGGGACTTCTCATTCAAGGGTATGACATCACAATAGACTATCTACCAGGCAAAAGGAACGTCATAGCCGATACGTTGTCCAGACCTCCATGTAGCCACGAGCTACCTCAAGAATGTGAAATATGCGAAGTTGTAATTGAACTTCCTCACACAAATGCCTATAAGACAAGGCTTGAACAACTCAAAGATCTAGATCTCGCTAAAATTATTCAGTCTTTCGAAGACCCTACTAGTGAAGCAATCTCCAAATGGACTGATCGAGGTTACTTACTCTCCCAAGGTGTTCTTCACAAGTATTCATCTGAGGAGGACTCAGAAGAAGCTCAACTGGTCGTACCCAGTCACCAAAAGGACAGAATATGGAAAGAATACCACGATGCTCCTACGGCAAGCCACTATGGATCAGAACGCACATTTCAAAGAATAGCAAAAAACTATTACTTCACGGGGATGAGACGTTTTATCTCAGACTACGTCAGTAAGTGCGCCGAATGCCAACGTTACAAAGCATCAAATCAGAAACCTGCAGGACTCGTTCAAACTCCAGCTTATTCCCAGAGATTTGAAACCCTTTCAGTTGATCTATTTGGGCCACTGCCAGAAGGCACTAATAAAGAAAAATGGATATTTATTGTTGAAGATATATCCAGTAAATGGGTTGAACTATTTGCCTTGCAGAAAGTCACAGCAGAAGAGTGTGCACGAACTCTAATTGATGAGATATTTCTCAGATATGGCCTGCCTCGAAAAATTAGAAGCGACAACGGTGTCCAATAATTTGTTTCTGCAGTAATGCAGCAAGTTTGTTTCTCCTTGGACATTAAAGAATCCTTCACGCCTCTATATTTACCATCCTCCGAAAGGAAAAACCGCGACCTTAAGCCTAGGCTAGCCATATTAATAAAAGATGACCATCGTTTATGGCCACAAAAACTACCTACTATAAGATTTGCAATGAATAGCGTATGGAGCGAATCAACTGGTAAAACAGCCGCATTTCTAACCTTCGGCAGAGAGCTCCGCACACCGGACCAGGTCAAACATGATTTCAAATCTATTGTAGAAACCGGCAATTTTATTCCACAAATTACTCCGTACTTAAAAAAGATGGCAACAACTTGGAAGGAAGCCAAGTCAATGAATGAGTCGGTTCAAGACAGAAATAGGACATATGCAGACAAAAACAGGCGCGATGCCCCATCCTTCAAGGTAGGAGATCTGGTATGGGTTGATACTCACACACATAGTAATGCCACCAAGGACATCACAACCAAGTTTCATCCTAAAAGAGATGGACCTTACCGAATTTCAAAAATGATTTCACCAGTAAGCTACCAAGTCTCAGATCCCAACGACACACAAACATCTAGGAATCTATCATATGTCAGCCTTGACTATAGCCAATACAGAAGACAAAGAGACTCCTGTAGTTTCGCTAAGAAGAGGAAGACCAAAGAAGTTTGCTGGCCCTTCCTCGGGACGAGTTCAGGGCCAGGGGGGGAGACTGTAACAAATATACACTGCGGCCGCCCCTGGTAATACTTATATAATACCTGCATGCACATCAGCAAGAGGTCGCAAGCGACACCCCGCTACAACGGCGACCTGCGCATTTGACAGTCTAACAACGAACATCGTAACAATAGTTAAAATTTGATACTTTTGTGCTTTTTTCACATTAATTATATTGTCTATTTAACTAAAACATATTTTCTCACTCTGGAAACCCAAAATCCCGAGACGTACCTACATGCTACAATATTTTATTATTATCGTACATTAAACGTTGTTCACAAATCTAGTTATGCGGTTACGAAAATAAAACGAATAATATCTTTAACTAACCGATTAATTGTCACGAATTATGTGATTTCTTATATCACTTTCTATTTGAAAAGTGTCTTCCAAAAATAGTGTACTGTTAATATGAACTTTGTGGTACCTAGGTCATCAACGTTACAAGTATTTTTTGGAATGACTATAATATCATCTCCTATCTCGGACAAGTTCAAAAAACATTTTGGAGTATCAAAACTTTCAGGAGTCACTTCATGTTTGTGTTCCGCAATTATTTTTACTTCTCCAGAATGTTCATCCCGTTGAAGTATATAGACATTTCCGTTTGTTGCATGTTATCTGTTTCTACAATAAATGTACTAATATCAAAACGAGCTTTTTTTGTGGGAAGTAAATATGTGTTTATCGGAGTAGAGCAAACAGCATACTGATTTGATTCCAGCTTTTCCGTACAATCAACAGAGTTCTCAAACAATTTGATATTGTCCGCATTTACATGATTGTCATTCAATATTTCAAATATTTTTGTTTTTTTATCTTTTTGGCAAAATTCACCTTTAATGGAAGCAAATACCTTTTCAGTACTGGCTTTATTTGCGTGAATTCTCCGATAAATTTGACTTGGGAATTTTAAAATTCTATGTCTGATATTTTGACAAACAAAGCTGAAAATTTGATGATCTGGCTTTAAAGTAAAACGTGATTGATATGTAGGTACAATGACTATCAAAACGATAAAATAATTTCTACAATTTTTTTCAACAATGAAAAATTTTTAACGTCTTCCATCGTAGGTAATTTGAAGAAAAATATTTGGTACCTATGTAAATATATAAAAACGCCAATAGAACTAAAATTATATTTCAATTTAAATAAATTATCTGATACAGCTCACCTTCCGTGTATAATTTAAACACTTGCACTTAACAGCGAAACTATTTGATTGACAAAAAATAATAAGCAATGTAGAAAGAAGGATAGAGAGATTTTCAAAAAAAGTTATAAAAAAACATTTTCTTTCCACTGTTTAATGCTTTACCATGAGCTAGGGCGCCGGCGATAGGACAGAGTGGTGTAATTTAATAGGATTCTCATATAATATAATTTTCAGTGTGTGTAGTACTGAAATATACCCTTCTATTATACATGGCATAAATACTTATGTATATTTAAACACCCAATCCCTTGAATGTGTTTTATGTTTTTCTTGATTTAAACTATTTAATATTATTTAATAAGTGCATTGTTAAAAGGAATTACTTGAGAACCCGCAAAACTGTTTGAATATAAAAAGCAAAGCTTAATGAATGATGCATTCGACACGTGTGGATCATAAATTATTGCTTAAAGTGTTCAAATTCGGACTGACAGTGGATATGGTGAACTTTCATTAAATTGATTTAAAAAACAGAACATTGGTAGTAAGACATTATGAAATATTTCTGGTAAATTTGAAGTAAACTCAAATTTAAGAACTCTCCCATTTGTTAAGTGTATCTTCCGACTAAATTAGAGCATTCACAGAATTTCAGTATTAAATGTAAAATTATAACACCGAATGTACTAATTTATGGCCATTTCTCACGCAGGGTGACGTTTGCGTCCCGAGCCGTAAGCAAGGGGCGCAAGTCACCCGAGTGAATAATGGCCATAAATTGCGAGTGGAATACTATAATTTGTCCACGACCCTTGATTTCTTTATTAAATAAAAGTCAAGTACATAATGCGAGTGAACGGAAAGTAATAATAATAATAATAATAATAATAATAATAATAATAATAATAAGTAGATACCGAAATTGTATCTACTTTATTTATTTAAAAGAACAAACAAACTTTTGTCGTACATGCTCGCTAAAACCAGATGTGGTCGTGCACGAGCTTATGACTAAGTATTAATTTTATATCTTTCAACAAATATACCTAATACATATTAAAAGGAAAAATATCAAAAGACAATAGAAACCTCTTAAATATCATATGACATATAACATATTTTTTGTATCATATTTTAATAATAGGAAATCTAACCAATAAGACCATTTAATAATAAAAAGAAAAAAAAGAAATTAATGTGAACACATGAAATATCGATCTAATTTAAATAATGGTATAGTCCGAGAGCTAGCCACGTAAAACGCATGTTAAACGGTTCCACCTAGATTTTTTTTTAATCGATGCTCTATGAGCCAAAAAACCCAAAGCCAAATTTCTGCCCACAGGTCGGACTGCAATAGGGTGTGGCGGGGGGGTAAACACGACGTTTTCATTAGGGCGATTGAGCACATGTGGTTCCACTCTGCAAGTTGTTTCTATGTGTAGTCTAGCCCTCCATTAGTACCGGGAAAAAATGGCAGAGCATTTCTGGGCTGCGAAGTGCTTGGCAGAGTGATGTAAACACGACGTTTACATTGTGGCGATTGAGGTCATGTGGTTCCACTCTGCAAATTGTTTCTATGTATAGTCTAGCCCTCCAATAGAAGCCAAAAAAAATGGCAGAGCATTTCCGGGCTGCGAAGTGCTCGGCAGGCCTCGACGGTGGCGGCCGCGGTGATCGAAATTCGACTAGCGATGAAAAAAAAATCAATCGGTACCACTCTGCAAATTGTTTCTGTGTATAGTCTAGCCCTCCACTAGAAGCCAAAAAAAATGGCAGAGCATTTCCGGGTTGCGAAGTGCTCGGCAGGCCTCGACGGCGGCGGCCGCGGTGATCGAAATTCGATTAGCGATGAAAAAAAATCAATCGGTACCACTCTGCGGGTTTTTTCATCGCATTTTGCACTCCCCGTAGACCAATATTTAATTATGGCAGAGTAGTTACTGGGCGGCAAACACCAGGTCTCGGCAAAGGCAACCGAGGTGCAGAAGCGGTGCGCACACTTGGGTTCGGTGAAAAAAAAAAGAA
Organism: Lochmaea capreae; assembly: GCA_949126875.1. Lineage (NCBI taxonomy): Eukaryota > Metazoa > Arthropoda > Insecta > Coleoptera > Chrysomelidae > Lochmaea > Lochmaea capreae. The sequence goes on from OX421411.1 coordinate 19,954,252, forward strand.
ACGAGAGTTGGTTCCACTCTGCCGTTTTTTTCTTCGCATTGTTTACCTCATAAACAATGTATTTGAGCCCCGGCAGACAGTATTCCGTTGATCCGGGCCGCGGCAGACCCGCTAGTCGAATTTCGATCACCGCGGCCGCCGCCGTCGAGGCCTGCCGAGCACTTCGCAGCCCGGAAATGCTCTGCCATTTTTTTTGGCTTCTAGTGGAGGGCTAGACTATACATAGAAACAATTTGCAGAGTGGAACCACATGTGCTAAATTAGCGATATGTAAACGTCGTGTTTACATCACTGTGCCGAGCACTTCGCAGCCTGGAAATGCTCTGCCATTTTTTTTTGGCTTCTAGTGGAGGGTTAGACTATACATAGAAACAATTTGCAGAGTGGAACCACATGACCTCAATCGCCACAATGTAAACGTCGTGTTTACATCACTCTGCCGAGCACTTCGCAGCCCGGAAATGCTCTGCCATTTTTTCCCGGTTCTAATGGAGGGCTAGACTACACATAGAAACAACTTGCAGAGTGGAACCATATGTGCTCAATCGCCCTAATGAAAACGTCGTGTTTACACCCCCCGCCACACCCTATTGCAGTCCGACCTGTGGGCAGAGATTTGGCTTTGGGTTTTTTGGCTCATAGAGCATCGATTAAAAAAAATCTAGGTGGAACCGTTTAACATGCGTTTTACGTGGCTAGCTCTCGGACTAGTAGAAATGGTAGATTACGTTTAACTTGAAATTGTTTTATTTTCAATTAGTTCATGTATATCTCTCCTATCACAATTTAATAGATACTTTTTAAGAATATTTTTTATCAGTGCAGTTGAATTTATGGTTGTTAAATAAACCTTATACATATTTGGTAAAAAGTTATAGGTATATTCTTCCAGACAGATATGTAACATATCTTTGGCCCACAGATTTTTTACTAGTATCTGTAGTTACATGATTATTTGTTTTATATCGGGTAGAATAGTTGTGTTCAATGCTTTTTAGGATATTGCGGTTTTTGTAGATAAATATCAAGACAGAGTATGTATATAACTGTCTAGTATCCATAATTTTACTTTCGTTAAACAGGGAATCTGAAGGGTAAGTCCATTTTTTATTTAGAATAATTTTTAAGATCTTTTTTTGTAGAACATCAATCTTTTTCAGGTGAATTTGAAGAATTCCGCCCCATCCGAGTATACCTACCATAGTTTAGTCTCGACTGTACAAGTGAATGGTAAATTATTTTCAAATAAGGAATATCTAAACATGTTTTAAGATATCTAAATTTTGCAAGGAGATGTCTTAAACATCTAGCAATATCTTCAACATGTGCATTCCACTTAAGGTGTGAGTTTGTGTAGAGGAAATTAAACATGTCCCCCAGTCGCTCCTATTTACTGAGAATTATTATATAGTGGTAGATTTCTTATGTAGCATCATAGACAAAACAAGTATTATTGTCTGTGTGTATTCAGATATAGATTAGTATACTCCAATAATTGGTACCTATTGTAGTCATTTAAAAACTGTGCTTTCTGTTTTCCGTTTCGTTTTTTGGCAGTTTCTAGAAAAATGTCGATATTATGTAAGTTGATATATCTATCTGATTTATTATAGAATAATATAAGTAAATAACAGTTTTAAAGATATTATGTTTTATGAAATTTTAAAATAATAAAATAACAAGACCTTAATATACGAGTGAGCAGCCTACCTCCAAACGGGTGAAATTGATCTGGCAACGCCGCTTGACCACTCAACCGCTGAGAGGGGCAATGTTATCGAACGTATTGGTTTAAATATTTTGCTTATAAAATAATAAGTTATCTCTGCTTTATTTTGAGGGCAAATCAAATTACCAGCAAACGTAACCGTTGAGTGAAAATTTTTCACTCAACGACGTAACTAAGAAACGGAAACAAAGAAAACAATAATTTCAGGCAAAAAGTTATTTTGTTGTGCCATACTAGGGTGACTCCAAAAAAAAATCGTATGAATTATTACATTATATCGATGTTTACTTTAATTTCTCTCTTTTATCTACATATATCGATGTCAATTGAAAAAAAAATCAGAAATAGATCGATAAACTGGTAGTTTTTAGCATGTCATGTTCAAAAATTACTGACAGACGTTCCAATAAGGGTGAGAAAAAAAATAAAAATCAGTTTTCTCAAAAGATATTTCACTTTATTTTCACTCCTGTATCTACATATATTGATGTCAACTGAAAAAAAAAATCAGAAATATATCGATAAATTGGTAGTCTTTAGCATCTCCGTATCTATACAGATATTGATGTCAATTCTCCACCGATGTAATAGGATTTTGGTAAAAAGTAGGTACCTAAATGTTTTGCAAAATAATGATTTTGTTCCATCATTTAGCCGCACCCTGCATAAGTAAAACCTTCTGAAATTTATTTTGGATAAACTTTTACAAAGAATTAATGAATATAATTTAAGAAGTCAAATCTACTGTGTAGAGTTGATATAATAGCTTTTTTGGTGTGCGTCATTGATTGTTAATGTCCTTCTAACACATTACGTTGGAAGAAATGGAAAAAAGGCAGGTCGCTGTGATTAATCCTAATCAAAATATCACAATAATGAACTGTTTAAACGTATTTCGAATGTTAACCTTATTCTTTGACAGAAAAATTTGAAAAGTAAATATTATTCTTATTGTTAGCATTTTATTTATTTAAATGATACAAAAATATGCCTAATAGATACACGGAAAAAGAGCAGCGGCATCTTATTTTGAAAGTTATAAAATACTTTCAGTTAGAAAAAGAAGCCGGTAAACCATTGATACCTTTAAATTCAGTGAACCAAGTTAGTATTTTTTATATAACAATAAGTGAAATTAATATAAATCAAGTTAATCCTATTTCATTAGGATTGTTTAAATATTTTATTTTTATCTATTGTGTTTCAGCGCGTTTCGGATGCATTGGGAATAAATATCCTTGCCGACTGCAGCAAATTTGGCAAAAAATGGCATTCACAGTGAATCAGAATATACCACTAAAATGAGTAAGTCTGTCAAAATGTCGAAGGGTCTCACCACAATCCTAGAGAAACACGAGCATGCCATTAGGACGCGTATATACAGACTGTTTAGTGAAGGTATGTAGAAAAATGTTTTCTATGCATCGGACATTCTTAATTAGTCCGATGAGTGAACCATTTTTACACACTTTTATTTAACTTCACTTCTCCGTTTGTCTAGATCAAATCTTCAAATCAATCCACTTTTTATCTTCTTTTACCTAACCGATTTCATTCAAATTTTGCACATGTTTTTGAAAGTTTTGGATCAAAAAATTTAATGGAATTAAGAGCCTAACACTAGAAACAGTATAACACAGAGAATATAAAAAAGCTTCTCAAATTACACTTTTATTAGGAAATGCACTAAAAAGTAAAAAATTATTTTTTTTAATTAACTTACTAAAAACAAAAGTGAGTGGTATGTAAGTAAAATATTCGAGAGCTCATATTAAATGTTTGTTTAAAACTAGTAGTCACACTTTAATCAAAGTGACAAAGAGTGAATGAGAAATAAAAAAAAATTATTGTTCACTTTTTAGTGCATTTCCTAATAAAAGTGTGTAATTAAAAAACTGTTTCGAATTTGGCTGAATACGATCCTGATCATTTTATTTATCAAATTTGAGGTTAACTATATGTCAAAATAGCAAATAAATTAAATGACATGCCCAAAACCCGGATATACGTCACAAACGATGTCGCACACCAAAAAGGCTATTATATGAACTCTATTATAGTACCTACGTATTAATTATTTCACAACATAGGATTTTAGTTGAACCAACAAAAAATTTTTCTCAAGAACCAAGTTACATTTCAATAGTACAATGGATCTATTTATCTATTAGGAATCTGATAGTGCAGTGTTTGCAGTTTTCGAGGAAAAAGAAATATAAATTCATGTGAGAACAATAGATAGGTACTGTAGATCACTAAAGTCGGATGGGTTGAATTACCCTGTTGGGTATCCGTTTCAAATGAATTCATTTGAAATATTTATTCAATATACAAAATGCCATTTGATATTTCAAATGCTTATGAAAACATTTTGCGTTTTAAATGGAACAGTGTAAAAAAGTACACGGTATATACCTACCCCTATTCAATATTCTTAATCTTATCAGTGTAACCTGACCAACCGATAACTGTCAAGAAGGGTTTTAGTTGGGTTCGCCCCAGTGTTTTGTCTTTAGACCGACGAGGATAATATCGATAATAAAATTTATTTTTTTTCTCACCCTTGGAACGTTTGTCAGTAATTTCTGAATATAACCTGCTAAAGACTACCAATTTATTGATCTATTTCTGATTTTTTTTTCAATTTACATCAATATACCTATGTAGATACAGGATAGAGAAACATTTTTTTGCTGTTAGAATTGTAAGAAATAATAATCTCTTATATTCGAAAACTATAATATTTTATTCGCTCTCTCCAAAACTAACAATCTCGTACATTTTTATTATTCAGATCCTTTCTATTTCAAGCCTTGGGTAACTAAACTAGGTACCTGACCCCTTCAACCCTCGTTGTCCTTCTTTTTTCTTGATACTCAGATTGTGTTTGTTTCTATACATTTAAACATTCCTATGTTGTTATTGTTATCTCGCACGTAACGCTCGTTTGAGATTCCTCTCACGGACCTTGCATATAGGGTGGATCCAAATATATCTTACAAAATATTACGTCTTTTACGTGAAAATACAATTGGTGTAATATGTGTAATATTGCTCTGGCACCAGTGTTGTTACTGCTATTACGTTCGTAATAGATCTATTACTTTTAAACCATATCTATTACCCTATTACGTTTTAATAGCAATCTATTATCTTTTCATGAATTATTTGGCAATGGCATTTGCTCACAGGGTCAGAACAGGTAAGGGCCAAGATTGACAAAAAAGAAGAATACTAAATGATGTCCTATAGGATGGGAGGCCATTGCAATTTATAAGAAGAAACTAGAATGGTGGTAAAATAATGTGTGTCAGCTGTCAATTGTCATGTCGCATATTGTCATTTTGTCTGATTTGTCTTTGCATGGAATTTTGTTACCAAAAAATTTTTCCTAGGAACAACGCTGTCTGGCACATTGTGTATCGAGTGATATTCACATGTCACGTGGAATTGCTGTCACCTTTAAGTAAGTTAAAAACGTGTCTCATGTGTATACACAGCATACTACAAAACTATTTACATATAATGAAATTATAGCTTAAGAAAGTTTTAAAACACACGCTTTTAAGACATGTGAATTGAAAAATAATAATAATTTGTAAATATATTAATTGAATATAACAAATTATGAAAGTTAACATCTATCCTTAAAAGTTTTAAAAAGGTTTTGTTCAAGAGCGATATGGAAAGATCTCTATAAATAGCTCGATAAAATTTAATTTTTGGTCACTAACAAAAACATTAACTTCAATCATTAAGTAATAAGTAATTCTTTATTACCCAATGCCTAATATAAACAATGCGTGGGGTGGATGATACCAATTTTGTTATGAATTGTTCATCGTTATTTGTAAATGTTTAGCTATTATAGAAAGGTAGAGAGCATCCCATCTCTTTGCTTATACTAAAATTAATTTTTTTTGTAACTTCAATCTTATTTTAAGCATATTAATAAAATTAACACTCAACGATTTTATCGATAAGCTAGAAATCTTCCTATAGTTCTTAAACAAAACTTTAATTTTTTTTTTCAATTCATAAAAGCATAAGTTTTTAGTTTTTTTTTTCAACAATGGAATAATTGTATAATAATTATTGAGACGTGTAGAAGTGAGTGAAAATTACTTATCCAGATGATCCTGGTCAGGACATTTGTTCAAGATAATGAAATTATTTTATTGTCTTCTGCTCTTGATACCTATATGTGTACAAAATTCCAATTTAATCAGAAGTTTTGAAGTTCGTGCCGATCTGCCGATACATTTTCGTATGGTAATTTTTTTCAAGATTTAATATTTTATATAAATTTAAAAAATATCTTTTAAGGAATTACCAGATCATAAATATTATTACCAGAGATCCATATAAAACTGTATCAACAAAAGTAACGATGCACCTAATGATTTGATTCCCTTATAAGTTTTAGACGAAAATTTGCCGGGGGTCCCCCATTTACTTGGGCAAAACCAAAGGAGTGGAGGAATGGCTTGGCAATATACCCAAGGGCGGTATATTTTTTATTTGGTCGTTAAGCATAATTATTTTGATAAGCCCAACTATACAGGAGTATTTTCATGAGTCTTCGTGTCTTCATGACTTGGCTATACCCAGATTAGCTCGCGGCAGAGATAAGAAAAATTGGAAGCTTATAAAACTCATGATAAGTTTTCTGTTTCGAAACAGTAAGTGCCATATACATATACGTATATGAATGAATTTTTCATAATTGTTAAAAGTGGTATATAAATAGGGATCCTGGCGAACCTTCCACTTAAAAAAAAGGTAACGCGCCCCTACCAGATCTGCGTGGACAGATCTTGAGCTGCAATACCTCCTGGGTCGGTGTGGAAACTTGCATTATCTTGCGTAATACAAAAACACGTTATTATACATCGAAAGTAAACTGCCTGAACATAGGATTTCATCTTGACAGTCGTTTGCTAAATTACTGAAAAATTACGTTTTTTAAATTTCCGATTTTGCTAATACGACCCTGCTATACCCTTGAGCAAAGAATTATTTTACTAAAACACGTTAGTAGACATCGAAAGTAAGCTGCCTGAGCATATTTCATCTTGTCAGTCGTTTGCTAAACGTATCCAATACATACTATTCGAAAACAGGCATTGTGTTGTAACGTTTATTTTAATTTATATTTACAACTAATTAATTTATATTTACAGATTTATATGTACGGTCCTTAATTTACTAATTTATATTAAACACTTAACTAACTAACTGCACTAATTTATATGAACGTCACTGATTAACACAATAGCGATCGGTTTCTTCAGTATAAGCACTACAGTGTCCATCTATGCGAATATGTCTCAACTATCTGATGACTGTTCACTCCTCACTTTGCGGCGATACTCATATTTATATGGCAAAGGTAGATTCCTAGAACACTCCCGATGTTTCTCTGGCCACCGGTCGGTAGTCTATGGAGGGGATGGCAGTCTGAACTCTCGAAATCTCTGGAAGGTTTTCGGCTAGTGGCTTGAAGAGACGCAGGGCAGGTAATCTCGAGAATTCTCGATTACGGTCATAGTCGTCTCACGCGGGAGTTTCACTGGGACACTCGCGTAACATTGCCCCCTCCTTAAGAGACAGTTCCTCCTGGAACTAACTAGGAAACTGAGACGAGATGACTGTATCGGCAACTGGTTCCCTTGTTACATTTTCCAGTTGCATGGAAGTAACATGCGACCGTCTTCTCCGTTGACTGTGCCTCCTGGGAATGTCCGCAGACAAGTACCTGCACTTCGGTGTCTCGGAAGATTACTTCTACCATGTTACGGATTATCCGCCAATCTAAATGCCTACATTCAATCTTAGGCATGGCTAGCCTATGCACGTTCAGTTCAAGCACATGCTCTCTCAAGCTAAGTAAAGCTTCCCAGACATTCTCATACGTTGGTCTTTCGTCGAAGGTTTTTCTCGTCACTAGGTGGAAATTGTAACGAGTGCCATCTTGTACCTTCAACGCTTTACCTGGTACTGGTAACTGGTTTTCCAAACATCGTGCGCCACTCTTCTTTATTAAAAGAGATGGCAATCCACGCGCATCGGTTATGCTGGCAGGGATGTTTATTGCCAGTGAGTATTCCTCCGGTACGGTGAGCAGATCTTGTCGTTTCTCCGTGGTGACGCCGTATCTTGCTTTTCCGGTTCCACCATAAGCACCCATGAACTCTACAAAAACAGGATCGGCTACTTCTTGGAGTTGTCTTATTTCCTCATCGTGGTCACCCTCGAATGGCGCTAATCGATTACGGTGTACCACCTTCGGCTTTCCGTTTGGAATCTTGGTGATGCGATAAATGACGTCGTTGATTCTTTTATTTATAAGGTACGGACCGTCCCAAGCTTTCTGCAACTTTGGAGAAAAACCCTTTTGTCTTCTTGGGTTATGCAGCCAGACTTTGTCTCCTTCGTGGAAACCTCCTTCTGTAGCTTGCGTATCGTACCTTTTCTTCATCCTATCGCTAGCGATCTGGAGATTCGATCGAACCAGCTCGTGGATGTCGTCCATTCGTTTTCTCAGCTGGGTTACGTAATCTTCCCCAGCAATGTCTTCTCCGGGTCGGCATCCAAATTCAAGGTCGCAGGGTAATCTCATTTCGCGTCCGAACAGAACTTTTGCTGGTGTTTGGCCGGTAGACTCATTGATGGCGGATCTGTAGGCCATCGCAAATAGCGAGAGATACTGGTCCCAATCTCGCTGATGGTTAGATACTACTTTGGACAAGTATTTGCCAAGAGTTCTGTTCATTCGCTCTACCATTCCGTCCGACTGTGGATGTAAAGCAGTAGTTCTCGTTTTCTTCATGCCGAGCTTATCACAAACTTCCTGGAACAGCTGGCTTTCGAAGTTTCTGCCCTGATCGCTGTGTATTTCCAGGGGCACTCCATATCGGCAAATGAACTCCTTCACAAGCACGTCGGCAACAGTTGCGGCTTCTTGGTTCGGAATGGCATACGCTTCCACCCATTTTGTAAAATAGTCCATCACCACCAAAATGTACCTGCTGCCATCTGCTGTCGGTGGAAACGGTCCGGCAATATCCAGGGCAATGCGCTCAAAAGGGCTTCCGACATTGTACTGCTTCATAGGAGCCTTTCTTCTCCCGTGAGGTCCATTGGTCGTGGCACAGGTAGTGCATTTCTTACACCAGTCCTTCACATCTTCGGAACTGTGCATCCAGTAAAACCGTTCTCGCACCCTCTGGAGGGTCTTCTTTACACCTAGATGTCCTCCTGATGGACTGTCGTGTAATTTCTGCAGTACTGTTACTACCCTTGATCTTGGAATCACCAACTGTCTTCTACTTCCGGAACCATCATCGTTCTCGATTACTCGCTGTAGCAAACCGTTTTCCAGAACCAGCGAGTCCCACTGGGCCCAATACGATTTCATCGTTGGCGAGTATCTTGAAATCTCCTGCCAAGTAGGTCGACAGTTTTCCTCTTTCCAATGTCGGATTTTCTTCAAGTCGGGATCGTTCTCTTGTTCCTCTTCCAGCTTTTCTGGTGTCCATTCGTCGCTGGTCACCGTGGTTCTTCGAATCGCAGCTTCCTTAGCTTCTGTTTTACTGCAGTGGGAGCATTCTGCAGGACATGGTCTTCTTGACAGAGTGTCTGCATTTCTGTGGCTTATTCCGGCTCTATGCTCAATAGTGAAATTATATTCTTGGAGCCGCTCTATCCATCTGGCGATTTGCCCTTCAGGGTTCTTAAATTGCATAAGCCACTTAAGTGCTGCATGATCGGTTCTGATTACAAATTTCTTTCCATACAGATACTGATAGAAGTGCTCCACGGACTTCACTACTGCCAGGAGCTCTCTTCTTGTGACGCAGTAGTTTTGTTCTGGTTTGGAAAGGACTTTGCTAAAATATCCCAGAACTTTCTCTTGTCCTCCCTGAATCTGTGATAGCACTCCTCCAATTCCAACATTGCTAGCATCAGTATCTAATATGAATTCTCCCTCTGGTAGTGGATAGCCGAGTATGGGTGCAGAAGTCAAATGCTTCTTCAAGGTTTCGAACGAAGTTTGGCAATCTTCGTCCCAGCGAAACTCCCTTGCTTCCTCTGTAAGTCGTGTCAAGGGCTTAGCAATATCTGCGAATTTCTTAATGAATCGCCTGTAGTATGTACAGAGTCCAAGGAAGCTTCTAACTTGGTGCTTGTCGGTAGGTCTTGGCCACTTTCGTACAGCAGCAACTTTTTCTTCGTCTACAGCTACACCATCCTTGCTGACTACATGGCCTAGGTAATTGACTTTGCTTTGGAATAGTTGACATTTCTTGGGGTTGAGCATCAGTTGGGCAGCTTGCAGCCTTTTGAAGACATCTTCCAAATTATTTCGATGTTCTTCGAATGTCCTTCCCAAGACTATGATGTCATCAAGGTATACTAAGCAGGTCTTCCAGGACAAGCCTCGCAATACGTTTTCCATTAATCTTTCGAATGTTGCGGGGGCATTGCACAGCCCAAATGGCATAACGGTGAAATGCCATAGTCCAGATCCGGTGGTAAACGCTGTCTTTTCTTTATCGGCTGGATCCATTTCTACCTGCCAATATCCAGACTTCAAGTCCAAGGTAGAAAACAATTTGCTACCGACCAGCGTATCCAAAGTGTCGTCGATTCTTGGCAGCGGATAGCTATCTTTCTTGGTAACATTGTTCAACTGCCGGTAGTCCACGCAGAACCTCGTGGTTCCATCCTTCTTCTTTACCAGAACTACCGGAGAGACCCAAGGGCTGGTAGAAGGTTCTATTACCTTTTCCTCTTCCATCTCGCGAACAATTCTCTCCGCTTCCTCTCTTTTCGCCTGTGGTAGCCGCCGAGCCGATTGTCTTATCGGTTTAGCGTCGCCGGTGTCAATTTTATGTTTGACAGCAGATGTTCTTCCTGTCTTCCCTCCTTTTGGTACAAAAAGAGGACTATATTGTAGCAGGAGTTCCCTGATTTTTTTCTTCTCTTGTCGGCTAAGGGATTGTCCAGCCACTGCTATCATTTGCTCAAATTTATTATTGGCATCATTAGAGGTTGTAGTTTGATGCATTACTGACGCCACTGGTACGCAAGTTCCAATTTTGGTTTCTTTCCTTATAGTTATAGGATGGTCATTAACATTTATAATGCGTACAGGTATTTCTTCGGCAGCCGTGATTAACCCTTTTCCAACCAGGATTCCTCGACCAACCTCTTCATCGTGATTCCATGGTTCCATCATGACCGGAGTTCCTTCTTCGACGGTTCCTTGTAGCCTTGCTACAGTGAAAAATTCACTCCTTGCGGGTACAACCGTATCCTCCTGTACGGTTACCTGAACAGTCTTATCCTCGTGTGGGTGAAGGAATACTTCTTCAGAACCTACTCTAATCACTCGGTTTTTGAAATCTAGCTGGAAGCCATGTAGGTTCATAACGTCCATTCCGAGTATTATGTCCTCTTCGATATCAGCGACAACGACAGTGTGGGTGAACTTCTCTGTGCCAATTCCCAATTGCACTGGTAGTTCTCCATGGACGTTGGCGCTTTCACCTGTAGCAGTCTTGAGTCGCAGTCTGGTCGGTAACAGTCTTTTTCGGGAGTTGACAGTCTCGGGACGAATAATAGTCCTCGTTGCTCCGGTGTCCACCAATAGTGTATACTTCTTTCCATTAATTTCACCATCCACGTATACACTATCATCGCGACATTTCAGAGAGGCTATTAGGATGAGAGGGTCTTTGGAAGGTCTTCGGGTCGAAGCTGCCCTCTGATGGCCGACCCTTTCTAGTTTTCCTGCTGGTCGTCTTTGTTTGTAGCAGTTCTTGGTCGCTTGCACGAACTGCGTACGTGTCCTATTTCTCCACAATTCCAGCATCTCACAGCTTTCGGTTTTCCATTTGAGATGCTTTTCATCATGTTGACAAGCTGGTCGAGCTTGTTCTCCACTTCTTCGTCTGCTACAGCCCTCACCTTACTGTATACTCCGGAAGCCTGTGTAGCAGCTTCGTACTCCAGGGCTGCAGAGAGTACGTCGACCAGTGTCTTATGCCGAGCCAAACGTAGAGTTCTCTGCATTTCGTTGTCACGAACTCCGTCGATGAATGCCTGTACCCCTAAACATTCCATGACATTCTCCGGTGCCGATGGATAGGCAAACCGCACCAACCTTGCAATATCCGCTTCGAATTCTTGCAGAGTTTCGTCGCGTTTTTGTTTGCGGTTTTTCAGCTGCGACTGGTACAGATGCTCCAGGTGTTCCAGGCCATATCTCATATTCAGTCGCTTTTTGAGTTGTTCAAAATCATCGGTCTCTTCTACTGGAATGGTGTGAAGGATATCCATGGCGTCTCCCCTCAGGGCAAGAGTTAAATTTAACGCTTTTTCCTTCTCACTCCAGTTGTTCGCCTTTGATGCCGCCTCGAATTGTTTAAGGTAGTTCGGCCATGACGTTTTTCCATCGAAAGTTGGCAGTTTGACTCGACTGTTGATATCGTTTTCTATTTTCGGTTTCAACTCCACTTTTTCTCCTAGTTCGCAGTTGTTCGGGGCTGGTCTGGTTGTAATATCCGAGCTATTAGTAGCCTTCTTTTCAATTTCTTTGATTTTTTGTTTCATCTCTTCCTCAATTCTTTTAATCTTTTCTTCCATGTCCGACATTTTATTTCCTATGTCTGTCGACAGTTTACCTTCCATGGATGAAATTTCGTTTTTCATATCCAACATTTGATTTTCTATGTCTGTCGACAGTTTACTTTCCATGGATGAAATTTCGTTTTTCATATCCAACATTTTATTTTCTATTGAAGACATTTTGTTTTCCATGTCCGCCGAAAGTTTACTTTCCATCGACGAAAATTCGTTTTTTATGGAGGAGGTTATAGAGACGGACGCTTCGTCGGTGAATTCGAACGTTTCCGGGTCCAATCCATTGTTAATCATAGCATGTTTCAGTCTATCCACTAACACCGACTTGGTCCCACTTGTGTCCAATTCGTAATCCTCCAACTCTCTTCGAAGTTCTGAAACTTTTAATTCACAAAGTTTCTTTGCCATCTTCCTGTATATTTATTTTTTAATCCCACTTCTGACACCAATGTAACGTTTATTTTAATTTATATTTACAACTAATTAATTTATATTTACAGATTTATATGTACGGTCCTTAATTTACTAATTTATATTAAACACTTAACTAACTAACTGCACTAATTTATATGAACGTCACTGATTAACACAATAGCGATCGGTTTCTTCAGTATAAGCACTACAGTGTCCATCTATGCGAATATGTCTCAACTATCTGATGACTGTTCACTCCTCACTTTGCGGCGATACTCATATTTACATGGCAAAGGTAGATTCTTAGAACACTCCCGATGTTTCTCTGGCCACCGGTCGGTAGTCTATGGAGGGGATGGCAGTCTGAACTCTCGAAATCTCTGGAAGGTTTTCGGCTAGTGGCTTGAAGAGACGCAGGGCAGGTAATCTCGAAAATTCTCGGTTACGGTCATAGTCGTCTCACGCGGGAGTTTCACTGGGACACTCGCGTAACAGTGTAATACCACAGTAGATATTGTTGTCCTTTAACGAAATACCGATTTAGTATCTAGAAGACGCTCGAGCTAGTTCTCCTCTTACGTACTGTGAGGCATGTATTATACAAGCTTGTTGATTTACAGCTGGTCCACTATTTCGTGGAATAAAGTAATGATTCAGAGTAACAGAGTAACTCCAGTTACTCGGTACAAACGGTCAGTGATTTGCAACAGACTGTACTCCGTGAGATGTCGCTTCAGATCGTACCATTGTAAGTAATTGACAAAAATTCTTCCTTTAAAAACATAAGTATTTATGGATACTCTTATGAAAGGCAACCTAAGAAATTTTTAAGCACACGTGTTCGACTGTTTATCTTAATTGTCACGTACCCCAGATGATTTCATATTTCTCACCAAGAAATAGCGTTGATTTACGATTACTATCTACCACCGAATATTAATATTCGGTGTATCTACTTATGAATTTTGGGCTTTTAAAAGGTCTCGAGTTTATTAAAAATTATTCAAGGCATTCTGTTATTGACTGTGTTTCTAAATTGTGGTTCAATTTAGTGTTCCGAGAAATTATTGTTTAGTGTTAGAGATTTTGAATTGGTGGGTGATTAAAATGCAAGATATTCAGGTGAGTTTTTTCACTGAGTGTTCTTTCTTTATTGTTTTATTTCTCTATATTAATGCTGTAATTATTGAGTGTTATTTACCTGTTGAATTTATTGAATATAAAATATCACTCTGTTTTGATAATGATTGAATAATAATTCGCTCTCACTTGACAAATATATCTGGAGCGGGCAAATGCGCGTTTAATCCCTTTTGTCCATTGCACAACTCAGATTCGACCATTGGTCAAGCTCTGGTAGCTGGAGCGAACATGTCGCGAGTCAGCCCTTCATGTTCATTGCACAACTCAGTACTAGTAGATGTGAAGCGTAATGCGAGTTTAATCCCTTTACGCTTGAGGGTAGTCCTAAGAGGGGTCTTGGTGGCGCGTTGAATCCCCCCATGTACCATAAAGTAAAACTCCTAGGAACTAGGCCTCGTTGGTAGATTAATTAGTGATAGAACACAATGCGAGTTAAAGCCCTTTGTGTTCGGTGATTGATCGAATAATTATTTAACTAATCAGTGAGTTAATGAAGACGAACACTCGCGCATATTTTCTTTGTTATAGGTAAGCCCGACTATGCGCACATGGTAGAGCCTCGACCAATCCACTTTGCTCATTCCTATTAAGTAGAGGTTTTGTTCTAATTAAGTATTTTATTTTAATTAATATTATTATATCATTTGGTTCTTATATCTATTTCTTTATTTCATCAATTGCCCCACTTTCTTTTAAAATCTACGTTACACCATTAAAATTCAAATTTTTACGCAAATTCAAACACATTTTTCTCATTAATTAATCAACATAATGATTTCAAATTTTGACAGTATACCTATTACTAGTGTGTAGCTTCAGAGACGATGCACTGATAAAATATTAACAAAATTTATTTCAAATTTCACAGCATGGAATTTTTTTTTTTCAAAAAATAATATGCATCGTCTCTTCACTGTAATGGTTCATATTAACCCTGAAATTTTGAACGTATTATGTCAACTAATAAGGGAGAAAAATGTGTTTGAAGGAAAAATCACTTATTTTTCAAATTTATAGCAAATTAACTATGAAATAAAACAATAAAATTTTTTGTTTAAATTTTCATTACAATTGAACTATGTTCAAATACAACTTGTGACGCGTTTCGCTACACAGTAGCTTTCTCAAACGAATGGAGGTATAATTTTCCAAACAACTCTAATCTAAAACATAATATAGCTTCCGATATACGGGTGTGAAGCTAGCTCCTAGCTCCAAACGGGTAAAATTGATCTGGCAACACCGCTCGACCGCTCAGCCGCTGAGATTCGACCGTATTTACGAGGGGCATATGTTATCGAACGTATGGGTATATATTTTACATATGAAATAATTAATTTTCTCTGCATTATTTTGAGAAAAAATTACCAGCAAACATAATTATTGAAGTATTGTTTTGTTTCGCCATACTATAATTGCTCCGAAACAATCGTATGAATTATTACATATATCGATGTTTACTTTATTCTTTCTCCTGTATCTACATATAATGATGTCCATGAAAAAAAAAATCAAAAATAGATTGATAAACCGATAGTCTTTAAAGTGACATATTCAAAAAATACTGACAAACGTTCCAAGGGTGAGAAAAATAATAAAAATCAGTTTTTTTAAAAATTATACTTTACTTTATTTTCTCTCCTGTATCTACATATAATGATGTCCATGGAAAAAAAAATCAGAAATAGATTGATAAACCGATAGCATTTAACGTGACATATTCAAAAATTACTGACAAACGTTCCAAGGGTGAGAAAAAAAATAAAAACAAGTTTTTTTAAAAAACATACTTTACTTTATTTTCTCTCCTGTATCTACATATAATGATGTCCATGGAAAAAAAAAACAAAAATAGATTGATAAACCGATAGTATTTTACGTGACATATTCAAAAATTACTGACAAACGTTCCAAGGGTGAGAAAAAAAATAAAAATAGGTTTTTTAAAAAATTATACTTTACTTTATTTTCTCTCCTGTATCTACATATAATGATGTCCATGGAATAAAAAATCAGAAATAGATTGATAAACCGATAGTCTTTAACGTGACATATTCAAAAATTACTGACAAACGTTCCAAGGGTGAGAAAAAAAATAAAAATAGGTTTTTTAAAAAATGATACTTTACTTTATTTTCTCTCCTGTATCTACATATAATGATGTCCATGGAAAAAAAAACAAAAATAGATTGATAAACCGATAGTATTTAACGTGACATATTCAAAAATTACTGACAAACGTTCCAAGGGTGAGAAAAAAAATAAAAATAGGTTTTTTAAAAAATGATACTTTACTTTATTTTCTCTCCTGTATCTACATATAATTATGTCCATGGAAAAAAAAATCAGAAATAGATTGATAAACCGATAGTCTTTAACGTGACATATTCAAAAATTACTGACAAACGTTCCAAGGGTGAGAAAAAAAAGTAAAATAAGTTTTTTTAAAAATTATACTTTACTTTATTTTCTCTCCTGTATCTACATATAATGATGTCCATGGAAAAAAAAATCAGAAATAGATTGATAAACCGTAAGTCTTTAACGTGACCTATTCAAAAATTACTGACAAACGTTCCAAGGGTGAGAAAAAAAATAAAAATAGGTTTTTTAAAAAATTATACTTTACTTTATTTTCTCTCCTGTATCTACATATAATGATGTCCATGGAATAAAAAATCAGAAATAGATTGATAAACCGATAGTCTTTAACGTGACATATTCAAAAATTACTGACAAACGTTCCAAGGGTGAGAAAAAAAATAAAAATAGGTTTTTTAAAAAATGATACTTTACTTTATTTTCTCTCCTGTATCTACATATAATGATGTCCATGGAAAAAAAAATCAGAAATAGATTGATAAACCGATAGTCTTTAACGTGACATATTCAAAAATTACTGACAAACATTCCAAGGGTGAGAAAAAAAATAAAAATAGGTTTTTTAAAAAATGATACTTTACTTTATTTTCTCTCCTGTATCTACATATAATAATGTCCATGGAAAAAAAAATCAGAAATAGATTGATAAACTGTAAGTCTTTAACGTGACCTATTCAAAAATTACTGACAAACGTTCCAAGGGTGAGAAAAATAAGTAAAATAAGTTTTTTTAAAAATTATACTTTACTTTATTTTCTCTCCTGTATCTACATATAATGATGTCCATGGAAAAAAAAATCAGAAATAGATTGATAAACCGATAGTATTTAACGTGACATATTCAAAAATTACTGACAAACGTTCCAAGGGTGAGAAAAAGAATAAAAACAAGTTTTTTTAAAAAACATACTTTACTTTATTTTCTCTCCTGTATCTACATATAATGATGTCCATGGTAAAAAAAATCAGAAATAGATTGATAAACCGTAAGTCTTTAACGTGACCTATTCAAAAATTACTGACAAACGTTCCAAGGGTGAGAAAAATAAGTAAAATAAGTTTTTTTAAAAATTATACTTTACTTTATTTTCTCTCCTGTATCTACATATAATGATGTCCATGGAAAAAAAATCAGAAATAGATTGATAAACCGATAGTCTTTAACGTGACATATTCAAAAATTACTGACAAACGTTCCAAGGGTGAGAAAAAAAAGTAAAATAAGTTTTTTTAAAAATTATACTTTACTTTATTTTCTCTCCTGTATCTACATATAATGATGTCCATGGAAAAAAAATCAGAAATAGATTGATAAACCGTAAGTCTTTAACGTGACCTATTCAAAAATTACTGACAAACGTTCCAAGGGTGAGAAAAAAAAGTAAAATAAGTTTTTTTAAAAATTATACTTTACTTTATTTTCTCTCCTGTATCTACATATAATGATGTCCATGGAAAAAAAATCAGAAATAGATTGATAAACCGATAGTCTTTAACGTGACATATTCAAAAATTACTGACAAACGTTCCAAGGGTGAGAAAAAAAAGTAAAATAAGTTTTTTTAAAAATTATACTTTACTTTATTTTCTCTCCTGTATCTACATATAATGATGTCCATGGAAAAAAAAATCAGAAATAGATTGATAAACCGTAAGTCTTTAACGTGACCTATTCAAAAATTACTGACAAACGTTCCAAGGGTGAGAAAAAAAAGTAAAATAAGTTTTTTTAAAAATTATACTTTACTTTATTTTCTCTCCTGTATCTAAATATAATGATGTCCATGGAAAAAAAAATCAGAAATAGATTGATAAACCGATAGTCTTTAACGTGACATATTCAAAAATTACTGACAAACGTTCCAAGGGTGAGAAAAAAAATAAAAACAAGTTTTTTAAAAAATGATACTTTACTTTATTTTCTCTCCTGTATCTACATATAATGATGTCCATGGAAAAAAAAATCAGAAATAGATTGATAAACCGATAGTATTTAACGTGACATATTCAAAAATTACTGACAAACGTTCCAAGGGTGAGAAAAATAAGTAAAATAAGTTTTTTTAAAAATTATACTTTACTTTATTTTCTCTCCTGTATCTACAATCTACATACACAAGTTTATTAATGTCCAATACAATTTGGTCCTTAGCATGACAGATTAAAGTATCCTCGTTCCCACATCACCCAGGAGGTAGAGGATTCGATCCGTTTTTTTTACGTGGTTTCCCCTTCAAGGCCTAATCCACGATTCTCCAAAACAATAATTATAAAAAATAAAACACTATAAATAACAAAACACTATAAATAACTAAACAAAAGAAAACTATAAATGATAAATTTTAATCTTAATTGTACTATCTTTAAAAATAAATCTAACCATTCCTAGCACTACAGGCCATGATTTACCGTCCAAGCCACAAGCAATTTTGGGTAAAGATATTGTCCTTATTGTCCTTATTGCTTGTCGCATGGACTTTCATGTCCTGTAATGCCATGAAAATGAATTTATAATTAGGTTTATGGAAAAATAGTTGCTTAGTTATTAGATAGTATATGTATCTCTGTTGTACATACATATAGTACACACACACTACCCTTTTTTTTTCTGGGATTTTAAGTAGTCCGTGTGATTAAACTTTCGCCTAAAAAAAATATTTATTTGAAAAACCATATATTATCAAAAGTGCCCAAAAAACCAATAACTCACCGAAATTGAAGAGCAATTCCTTTAGACATCTGGAAATCTTCGGACACACAATGTCCTATAGCACCGCCAGCTTGTAGCAAATCCCCACGAACAAAATCAATATGTGATGTGGGGATTTTTTTTTGGTTGAATTTCTTCCAAAATGCTCGGTACTCCCTGAAAATAGTTACGAAGTGAAATATGAAGAAGAACCAAATAAAGATACTTACATTTCAACGAAACTAATCACACAACTGAAAAATAAAATAAAATAATGCAAAGACAAAATCACAAACAAAAATGCAACACTATATCTGACAAAGATTGTAAGCAAACTAAAAACTCCAAACTCTTACAGTTTGCTGGATCACAGATTAATCTAAACCTACAGAAGGGGTATTTATTTCAAACGAATCGTTCCTAGTACCTCCTTCTGCTTGGGTATTATATTTGGGGACTACCTTTGTTAATCCATTTCCGCCTTTATTGGGGATTATACTGAACATCAAGGTGGATCATTACGCAATTACACATAAGCCGTATTTATTGATGGAATACCCAGTACCACTAATAATAAATTGTCTTTAGGAGCATATTTGTTTTTATTTTCTCAGTAATTTTACCCAATAAGTGAACAGTAAAAGTTTTAAGGTAGGTCCGTTTTCAGATGTATGAAATAAGAAATAGTTATAAATGTTTTACTTTTGGCACTCTCACACGCTATTACTTTAGTAACCTACCCTAACCCACTAGCCACCCCAATAGGTTATTCAACTTATTTCATTTTTCGATTCGTGGATTTATGTAACCGCAATCCACGTTTTATTAAACAAATTATGTTTTCATACCCAGTTCAGTCAAAATTGCAGATACTAGATTAATGAAAATCCTCACTGCAATCTACAGAAGCTGCAAGACCGAATTGGAGGAGACAAAGTTAATAGAATTACTCCGGAAGTTATTCGTAATGTGGAAGAGGAATGTGCTTATCGATTGGCTTTTTGAGCATTCATATCAGCTGAATATTATTGTGTATTAATTAACTTTAATTAATTCGTTTATTGTAAAATTACTCTCTGATTAAATTAAATTACTTTTTTTTGCCTTGTATAAGCATAATCCTGTTAAATGAGGTATTATAAGAACCACATCTCAATTTAAAATAAAATTAACGATTAGGTACGTCACTGTGTCAAAACTGGTGACGTCATAATTTTCGCCCACTATTAAAAAAATCGGCATTTGAAATTGAAAATCGACCCATTTTCAGAATTTGGTAAAAAGTAAATTGTTTGCGAAATAGTTACTGAATTTGTTCCATCATTAGTCGCGCATTATCCTGTTGGGTATTCGTTTCAAATAAATTAATTTGACATAATTATTTGAAATACAAAATCATTATTTGTTATTTCAAATACTCTTTCAAAAAACATTTTGCGTTTTAAAGTGTAAGAAAAATACACGGTATTATAAATTATAACTACCTATATAAAGGCCTATCTTTATACAATGGTATTATCTATAGTCTATATAGAAAGGACAAGGGGTAATAAATCATTCATTTAAGTAGATTTCATAGACGTACCAAAATATATTTTAAGAGGGTATACATTTTTTATTGAACAACCCAGTTTTCTTAGAAACATTATCGGGAATATTATTTTAAAAGAAAGTAGGTACATTAAATCAGTACTCAGTATTAGTTCTTTGAGTAAAGTTTTCTTAGAAACATTATCGGGAATATTATTTTAAAAGAAAGTAGGTACATTAAATCAGTACTTAGTATTAGTTCTTTGAGTAAAGTTGTATGGTTTTCATAATATTGTAAACAGTTGGAATATATTTAAAACATTTGTTGAATGTTAATTGTGCAAGTACCAAACAATGTCGATAAGCCAAGGACTATCTAAACGACCAAAAACAGGTCCATTATCTTTAAATGAAAAAACTCTGATATTGAATTGTTATATATCATTGAAAAACAAGGATCCAAGTGCAAGTGTTGATGATATTGTGGAATTAACGGCTGCTATGTTGTGTGTTGCTAAATCAACAATTTATAGATTACTAAAAGAAAGCAAGAATGGAACTCTTCAACCCCCTAAAACTCCTTCAGGCCGAAAACCAATTGAGATCGATGAGTCATTAAAACAAAGACTAAGGCGTAAAGTCCATGGATTTTACTTACGAAAGGAAATTCCAACACTTGACAAAATTATGACATCAGTGCAAGAAGATACGGACTATCCA
This sequence comes from Lochmaea capreae, assembly GCA_949126875.1. NCBI lineage: Eukaryota > Metazoa > Arthropoda > Insecta > Coleoptera > Chrysomelidae > Lochmaea > Lochmaea capreae. The sequence continues at coordinate 19,975,509 of OX421411.1, forward strand.
AAATTCTCCAGAATGACATTATGCAAACTTTTGAAAGATGTGGGTTTCAGATATACAGAACATAATAGAAAATCTCTCTTGATAGATAAACCGGAAATAGTTTTTTGGAGAAGAGACTATTTAAGAAGCATTCGACATGCCAGAGAACAAAATTTGAAAATCTTCTACTTAGACGAAACATGGATAAATGCTGGATATACAGTTTCCAAATCTTGGCAAGATGAAAACATTAAAAGCGGAAGGCAGGCATTCGTGGAAGGTTTGTCGTTAGGTTTGCAGCCACCATCTGGAAAAGGAAAAAGACTTATCATTGTCCATGTTGGAAGTTCTGAAGGTTTTGTTGATGGTGGATTATTAACTTTTATTTCAAAACGCACGGGGGACTATCACGAAGATATGAATGGGGATGTCTTCGAGGAATGGTTTGTTCAAATGTTGGATCTGATTCCAAAAGGGGCTGTTATTGTTATGGACAACGCAAGTTACCATTCACGGTTACGAGAAGCATTGCCCACAAGTCGTTGGCGTAAAGCAGAGCTTTTGGAGTGGCTTATTTCGAAAAATATTAAGTTTCCAAAAGATCCACTAACGAAAGAACTTTACAGAATTGCAAAAATGAACAAGAATAAATACAAAACCTACATTGTAGAAGAAATGGCTTCATCTCGTGGTATATCAGTTCTTCGACTTCCCCCTTATCATTGTGAACTTAATCCCATAGAATTAATATGGGCTCAGGTAAAGGGGGAAGTTGGAAAAAAAATACTACTTTCAAAATAAACGATGTTGTGAAATTGTTTGAGAGTGCTGTAAGTCATGTTAGTAAGGAAAATTGGACAAACTGTATCGAGCATGTTATCAAAGTAGAGGCAAATATGTGGAAAATTGACAATATTTGTGATGATTTAATCGACCCTATTATTATTAATGTCAACAACGATTCTTCCTCTTCCGAGTCGGATATAGAATAAAATGTAAGTAATAAATGTATTCCAATAATTATTTCTTTTCATTTTTTATTATATTATAATTTAAAACGTATTTTTTTTCCCAAAATACACACCACTGCATTGCGTTATTGCTTATCTGCTAATCCTTTAACAATGAAGAAACCCTAAACTTTGCTACAACTGAAACAAATACGGGGTCGATCTACCTGGTTTTTAGATTTACGGAAGAAATGTAATTTAAAGTAAGAGATTTATCAAAAATGTCATGGTGCTCCCTGTAAAGGTTTTGCATACTTAAATAGGGTTTATTACTCCTCGTACTTTTTGTACATACTATACCCCTATTAAATATTCTCAATCTTACCTGATCCACCGATAACAGTCGAGAAGGTTGTTTTTTTTGGGTTTGTGCCAATATCTTATCTTAAGACCGACGACTATAATATATCCATAAAAAAATTTAGAGATCTATTTGAAGACGTTTGCGAAATATCAACATTTATATTTTACTTTCTTACTTATAGATTAGATTAGGATAACCGCCTTTTTTTTATTAGTTTCTTGCTTTCGTTTTTGTAATTTTGAAATTTTATGTAGGTACCAAGGTTGTATGAGATCGTTGAGAAAGGAGATAATAACAATCCAAACGCACCAAACAATGGTTGAAGTTGTAACAATATGCTTGATTTATTTGACGATAGGATTTTTCATTTCATGATAAGACTGAGAAAATATTAGAAGACAATTGATATCAAAATGATCATATACTATAATGATATTATGTTAGAACTAATTCCTTTTGCAAAAAAATTATCAGAATTTAAAAAGCTTCTCTTAATTGAATTTGGAAGCAAATGTAGATACAAAACTAATATTTTTATAGTAATTATAATTTTAAACTAGGTCTATCACTAGAGTGCTGTTTAATAATAACACAAATCTGAGAGTAGTGCGAATGCATGTTTACCTTACAGGGCTGGTGCACAAGTAATTGATACACTTCTAACCGTACCACGAGTTTATTTAATAAAAACAGGCTACCCTTAACGATAGAAAATGTAGTACCTACTTCAGTTTTTTTCCAGATATGAAAAAACTAAGCGGTTTATATTAATGAGGATATCTGCTTTTGTCACCATGTCACTATAGTAGGCATGATGACTGATTTTGAAAAATTGCTTCACGATGTTTGTACGCATAACCTTTATCAAAAAAATCTTTTTTTGTTAATAAAGACTAGGGGAAATTTACGTTTTTAAAAATACAACCAACCAAAACGTTAAAGTAGTAAAATGGCGTCTCTATAAATAAATACCTACTTCAATAATATTTCAGTTTACAAATTAAATTTTTTTTGGTTACTTTGAATGTGAATTAATTTGTGTGATAGTAATGAATTCTATAACGAGTAAATATCATTTAAGCGATTCAAAACTGGAAGATACGATAAAAGTTAGAACAATATACAAAGGTATCAGTTTTATCAAAAAACTATAAAAATAACATTAAAAGAGTACAAAACTATGTCAAATTAGTATTGTAACGACAGAAAAATAAAAACGATTCGTCTTACTCAAAAGTACATTTTATTCTGGTGTTGTTTAATATCTTTTTCAAACATGTATTTAAGATTTAAGTTTCCCTTTCGAGTGATAAATCTATTAATAGCAATTACCTGAATCGACCCTCGTTATTTTAAAAGCTTACAGTCTCCCTTTAAAGAAATGTTTATACATAGTGGTATTTAAAATATAAGCTAGAAGAAATATTATAATATATATTACAAGAAAACGTAGAACGTAGGATTTCATCACAGTATGTTGCGGCATAGAAGTCGTAATTCAACGTTACATCATTTCTCTAGCCTGAATATCAATTATCGCCTGTTAAGCCCTGTAAACCTTTCTTTCCTCCCTCTTATACAGAATAGATAAGCATACATGAAAACAAACACATAATATTCGGCAATCAATAGGTTTTTGGAAATTGCTCGGTGTGTGTGTTCAGCTAATTTGTGGTTTATGTGAACAATTATCAGGCATATCTAAAAATCTTTTTTACTATTTATATTTCAATATTTTGTTGACATAGCTTGCATGCAATTCGTAGAAATTGTTGTTATAAGTGTAAGAATCCTTTTTTTTAGTATATCTATCAAACTTAATATTTTTAAAATGTGGATAAAAAATATATATATTCAGCATTCCATATCACGAAATAATCACCAGAACAAGATACACACAGTATATTTTTAAAGTAACACCGTTAAGATAACTATAATATCTAAATTTCTGAGAAGTGAGTCCTTCCAGGGACAATTGAATAAGTCAGTTGCTTTCTACCCTTAAAAAAGGTTGATGGATTGTATACAAAGTTATCTATCAATTTGAGGGTGCTATGCCATAAATATATTTAGAAAACTTGTAACTGTAACAAAAGTGAAATATAAATGTTTATGACTACGAGTGCCCTTAGAGGGTAAAGTATAAACATATGTTCTAAGATAAAATATCGTCTTTCGGAGACAGTTATTGTAAGCAACTTTTGTGTTAATATTGAGTATTCTTAATTGTGGCTTAAAACATTTTTAGACTCAGTCTTGATTTAGTTCTCACCAAGAAAACATCGGTTTTCCTAAAAGGAAGTTATATACCTATCGGTTTAAAGATAAACTCTGTGTGTTCGTGTGTGTGTTCTGGAGGATTTCAGTGTTTGGAATAGTCTTGGAAATAAGGTGAGTTTACTCACAGAGCTATTCAATTTTACCTACTTGCTTTTATATATGTCCATTTTATGTTCTTTTTTTTTTTTTTTTTATTTACAAAACTAGTCGCATCTACCTCTGGGGTAATTAGCGACAAACATATATATTTACACAAATACCTAAAAATAAGTTATAGTTTTGTAAGTATGTTAATTTCGTTGAGGTATTTAAAAAGATTATGGATATTAGATTTTTCGCCAAGTACTAGCTCTAGGTTGTCACTCATGTTATTGTCTTGTCTTGATCGTTGAAACTTTGGACATTCGATTAATAAATGTTTGACAGTGAGCTGTGTGTTGCATACTTCGCATTGTGGGGGTTCACTTTTATTAAATATATGACTATGGGTAAGTCTAGTGTGACCTATTCGTAGCCTAGTTAAGATAACTTGCAGTGATCTTTTGTTTGTGGATTTTGGCCAAGGTTTTACTTCCGGTTTCACATCGCGTAGTTTCGATTGGGATATTTGCCATTCGTTTTGCCACAATTGTTGCACTTTTTCTTTGAGTAGCGGTTTTATGTCGCCATTCACTACCGTTTGCACTTCACTCGCGGTTTCACTATTTGTTGCTTGTCGCGCTTTACGATCGGCTTCGTCGTTTCCTTTTATACCGATGTGGGAAGGAATCCAAAGTATTTCCACGATGTTATTTGATTGTTGTATGTGTGATAGTTCGGTTTTAATTTGAAGTGCTATTGGGTGTGTGGGATAAAGTTGATTTATTGTATGGATTGAGCTAAGCGAGTCTGTTATTATGAGGGATTTTGGAATATTTTTAATTTTTATGTGGATAAGTGCTTGCAGAATGGCGTATAGTTCTCCAGTGTATACGCTGCTTGTTTCAGGTAACTTGAATTGTAGTGTTCTGTTTTGTATGTTTACTGCTGCACCTACACCATCTGTGGTTTTAGATGCGTCTGTATATGCGAGGCAGAATTGTGGATACTTAGCAAGTTGTGAAGCAAAGGCTTTTCTAATCAGGGTATGGGGTGTTTCTAATTTGTTATATATGTACAGAGAGGTGTCAGTGTGAGGAATCTTGGTCGACCATGGGGGAGGGCATTTAATTTTGTTGGAGAGGAGAGGTGGTTTGATTTGGAGTTCAGTGAAAATTTGGCTAGCTCTTACATAGAAAGGTGGATCTGCTTTCTTGTTTGTCGGATATAGGGTTTTGTGGCGATTTGAGATCACGTTATTGTTTGTTGGATTCGGGTTTGTGTTGATAGATAGTGCGTAGGAAGCAGTAAGATATTTTCTCCGGAGTTGTAGAGGGGGTTCTCCGGTTTCGCACTGTAGACTTTTTACTGGACTTGTACGGAATGCTCCTGTTGCTATTCTTAGTGCTGTGTTTTGTATTGTTTCGAGCTGATTTAGAACAGTCTTCTTAGCTGTCGCGTAGACTATAGAGCCGTAATCTATCTGTGAGCGAATAAGAGCTTTATATATATGCATTAGGGAGGTATAGTCGGATCCCCAGGTTTTGCTTGAAATTGTTTTCATGAGGTTTAGACCGTTTTGGCATGATTTTTTAACATGTAATATATGTTGTTTCCAGCTGAGTTTTTTGTCGAAAGTCATTCCGAGAAAATTGATGTTATCAACATAGTTTAGAGTGATGTTGTTAAGCTTCAGTTCGGGAGAGATAGGGTTATGTTTTTTGGAAAACAATATACATTTGGTCTTCTCTGTTGAAAATTGCAGGCCTGTGAGTTTTGACCAGTTTTGTAGTTGGTTTAGAGTTTCTTGGATGCGCTTCTGAATTGAGTGGATATTCTTACCTTTGGAAAATATTACCAGGTCATCAGCATACAATCTACCTTTAACTAGTTTGGAGTGCTGACTTAGAATATTATTAATGGCAATCAAGAAAAGTGTTGAGCTAATGACTGATCCTTGGGGAGTACCGTTAGTTTGTTGTTTTAGGGATGAAGTAGTGTTATTGGTTCGGACTCGGAAAAAACGATTTTCTAGAAATTTATGTGTAAATTTTAAGATGTTTCCTCTGATACCCCATGAATGAAGAGTTTTAATGATGCCATGACGCCATGCTGTATCGAACGCTTTTGTGATATCAATAAAAACCGCAATGCAATCTTGCTTATTTGCAAAAGATTCGTGAATCTCGGATTCCAAATCGATAAGATTATCTATTGTTGATCTATTTTGGCGGAAACCGCTTTGTTCTGTTATTAAAAGGTTTCTTTCTTCTATTGTCCACAGGAGTCTCTTATTTATTATTTTTTCTATGATTTTGCAGAGTACGTTGGTAAGAGATATTGGTCGGTAAGAAGTAATCTCAGTTCTTGAGCAGTTTGGCTTTGGTATGGGTATTACAATCGCCTGCGACCATGTGGATGGGAATATATTTTTTGTCCAGATCAGGTTATATATTTGAAGCAGGTATAGCTTGGCGTTGTGTGGGAGTTTTTGTAGAAAGATTAGTGGAATGTTATCGGGTCCTGGAGCAGAATTTTTGTTAGTTTCTAAGGAGAAGTTCAATTCGTCCAAGGTTAAAGGGATATTGAGTATGTCGTTGTTATGGTCATCGTAATCTATGTACTCGGCTTCAGTAGTGGTTTTAAATTCTAGAAATTCTTGTGTGTAGTGTGAGTTGCTCGAATTATGTTCGAAATGTGTGGCAAATATCTCGGTTAAGTCTTTGTTATTTGATACTGTGCTGTTGTTATGGGTTAAAAAAGGTATTTTCCTAAATTTGTTTTTTCCGGATATTTTCCTCAGATTTTGCCACACGGTGCTTAAAGGTGTGGAGCTGTTTATGCTAGATGCAAATGCTTTCCAGCAATTTTTTCTTGCATTTTTTGTAATGTATCTTGTCTGAGCTCTATTTTTCTTATAGTCTAATATGTTTCCAATTGATCTACTTCGCTTTAGTTTATTAAATGAGGCTTTGTATTGCTTAATAGCATTTTCGCATTCAGCGTTCCACCACGGTAATGGTTTATGTTTTTTGAGTGTTTTTGTTTTTCCTATATGTTTTTCTGCTGCATCAATAATAATTTTTGTGAATGATTTTAAAATACTATCTATGTTGCTGTTTTCTGGGTTGATATCTAGCGACGCGACATTTTCTTCAATGTATATGCTGTAATCTGGCCAATTGGCGTGTTTTATGTTCCATTTTGGAACAACAGGATATGTTGCAGCGGAGCTTTGATCTGAAATCGAGATTTTAATTGGATAATGGTCGCTTCCATATAGATATGGTATAGTATCCCATGAAATAAGTGGTGATATAGCTGGGTGGCATATTGATAAGTCAATTGCTGATTGGGTGCCTGTGTGAACGTTGACTCTTGTGGGTCTACCATCGTTTAAAATATTCAGGTTATATTTGTCTAGGATATTTTCGAATATTTTGCCTTTTTCGTTAAGTCCAGTTGATCCCCAAATAGGATTATGGCTGTTAAAATCACCTAGTAAAATTAGGGGTGACGGAACTTGCGACAAAATGTTAGTGATATCTTGTGGGGTGATCGCTTGATTGGGGGGAATGTAAATATTGCATATGTTAATTGTTTCAGGAATTTTAATAGAAACCGCTACAGCTTCTAAGTTTGTATTCAGTGGTATATTCTGTGCGTCGTATGAATTATTGACATAGATAGCTACGCCTCCGCTTGCTTTTTCTACGTTGTTTCTATTTTTGTAAAAACATGAGTAGTTGCTGAAGTTGTGATTGAGTTGATCTTTAAAGTTGGTTTCTTGAAGGCAAATAATTGATGGTGAGGCTTCGTTTATAAGTATTTTGAGCATTTCGTAATGGGTATAAAACTCATTTATGTTCCATTGCAATAGGTTGAAAGTTATATATATTATGTAAGTTCATTAAGTGATTCCTGGGATGTTGTAAGCGAAATGTCGGATTCGGCATCTCTATCATCGGATTTTAAGAGCCTAAGTTGTTTCATAATTTTCTTCTTCGTTTTAGTACATTTGGTCTTTATTTGGCGGTTGGAGGTGAATGCGTGTATTTTATTTAGGAGTTGCAATAGTTCTAGTGTATCAGAAGTATAATCTCTTGTAATGTTGAGAGGGTCGGGTGATCCTTGTAAGTTTTCAAATAAGTCAACAGTTTGTTCGAAGGATATTATTTGTGTTTCGTTGTCAAATAATTGTTTGATAGGTGCCATTTGGTTTTCCAGTGCAATGAATGATTTAGAGGTAGACTTCGATTTCTTTGGTTTTGCTTCCGGTTTACTAAAGCTTGTATAAGATGTTGTACTATCTGAAGGAGGTGTTATGATTTCAGTTATATTTCTCTTCGCTGTTCCTTTATTTGTTGGGTATTCGACATCAGTACTTGTCGAGGTTGACGTTTGTGGATTTTTTGATGTTTGTTCTGTGGATCTTTCGTTATTGTGTGTTATAATAGAATGGGTGTTATTTGAATTTTGGGACGAAACTGGTTGTTGAGGAGTGTAAGTTATTGGATTTAGTTTTGTTGTGGTTTTTGCAATTGCCGTTTCTATGGGTAGATGTGGAGAAGTTGATGAGCTGGGAGTCGTAATTGAGACTGGTGTATTTGCTGGGGGCTCATGGCTTTGTTCACTTTCCAAGTTAAGAATAGATTGAGTGGATGGAGGTGTTATATTTGGTGGAAGAGTGGTGTTTGTAGGTTGCGATGATGAAATGGATGTGCAGGTGTTAGATAAATGTCCATGTTGTTTGCAATTATAACACATGTTATCTATAGCGAGAAAAATGCGATATGTGGTATCCTCAAAAGTTATCAAAATTGAGTCTGGTACCGGTGTTGAGGGAGGTGCAATATACACTTGCCTCCTGAAACTAAATATATGTTTATAATTTGGGTTGGTTGTGCCTATTTTTAAAAAGGAGATCGTAGAAGACAGCTTAAAGCCTAGATGTTCAAGTTCCTTCTGTAATTTGTCATGTGGAATGGTGGGACATACATTAGATAAAAGAAGTCTTTCGCTTGGAGTGATAAGTCTGCGTGCTTGTATTTCTTCGTTATTAATCTTTATACGACCTTCATGTTTGATGATAAAATCGTCTACAATTTCTTTGCTTGATAGATACACGCAGATTCGATTGTTTGAGATTCTAGATGTGAACAGTATATTTTTCGGATTTACTGTGGAGCCAATAGCCAGAAGGTATTCTTCTAGTTTAACATTGTTTAGGGAACTAAATACAATGGCTTGCAGTTTAGATGGGAAGGTAGGTAAGGTAGGTTGTTGTGGTTTGCTTACTACATTAGAGTAGGAAGCTTGAGATGAAGGAGAAAATTGAGGTAAGACTTGTTGTTGAGATATAATTGAATGTTGAGTTAAATTTGATTGTAGATTTGAAGGTGCGTGTTGAGACAAAAGTGATTGATCATTGTTGTTGTTGCTGGCTATAATATTATCGAATTCCATATTTCGTCAGGGTTTGTCTAGCCTGAGTACGGCACTGCGCCGCATCAGACTCGACTGATAAGGCTGGTAAAAGTGGTATCCAACTGGTTTTGATTGTAATTGAATAAATTTTCACGTTGAAAAGTAAAAAAATAAGACAAAATTTGGCTTACTTTGTTAGTCGGTGTTATTCACTATTCAATTATGAGCACTTGTGTATTGTTTTGGTGAAATATATTTGCGTTGATCTGCTGTAGTTTACGAGTTTGTCGGAGCTGATTTTAAAGCACTTTTGTAGTTCTCGATCAGAGCCGGACTTCCCATTTTATGTTCTGAGTATTTTAATAGTTCAAATTAACAAAGATAGAAATCACAATAGCGTTAAATAATTCTGTAATTCTCAAACTCATGTTTTGCGCTATTGCGGAGTGCTTGAGCCGCTTAGCGTGTATTGTGAATAATATGACTGGCGGAGTGCTTGAGCCGTACAGTTGATTCACGAATCCTGTATCACTGAAGTGGAGTGCTTGAGCCACGTGATACGTCCTTTTCCTTTGTTATTACCTGTATCACTGAAGTGGAGTGTTTGAGCCACGTGATACGCTACCGTTCCTTTGTCATTGTTTTAAATCCTTTATGAGGGAGTGTTTTGACAAGCTTAGCACATTTTAGCACTTGTGGGTGACAGACACAGTGCACTTTTATTTTAATTAAATTGCATTAACAATATTAAATTATTATATATTTCAATTAAATACAAACTAAAGGGAATTTGAATGCTCAGGTTGATATTTTATTTTCAGGTATGTCACGGTCACACGTCAAACATCCCAGGCACAACCATTTTATTATTATAATAATTTACAGATTTATTTAAATAAACTAATTATAGTAAGTACGATCACATATTATTGTAGAATTGATTTATATTGGTAAATCCTGTCCATCTCATTTTAAATCGCCCATGAAATCAAGATATCTGTGACGCATTGGTTTTGTTTACTATTTTTTTAATATAAAATTAATTAAAGCATATAAAGTAAAAAGTAGGCTCACATAAGGTAGTTTTGAATTTTACTACTAATAATAAACAACGCTATATATATATTTTTCAATTTTGTGGTTTCTGTAGAAATTTTTATTCTGTTTGATTGAAATTCGCTTTTATTTCTTTAAATTGTTTGAACTTTGAATTTTATGGGAAATATTTTTGCTTCAATATGCCACGTAAAACTGTAATTGATTGCGAAAAACTTTCGGAGTGTCTTTTGCAAGTGGCGCCCGGCGCCTCTTATCAATATTTTTCGGGTTTAAAGCTAGACGACAAAATTTTAACTCAAGCTACTCAACTATATTTTAAAAACTGTTCACTTCGTAATGTTTATAAAATTCAACGACTTTTAATAAGAAACACGGGTAATATAAAACAATTCTTTGTTAGAAACGGCAACAGAGAATGCGGATCCGATGAGGAAATAGAAAAAATTCGGCTTTTTATTAATCAATCTAAAATTTTCTTATTAAATGATTTGCTCGGTAGCTATGTTTCATCGGACGGAGTGTATGGGTCATTATGTTTTCATTTCGGCATTCGTAATTCATTGAAAAATCGTTACCGCTTAAATAAAAAAATGGCTCCGTAATTTTAATAAAAGTTGTGAAAAAAACGCCTCTAGTATTCGTGAAAGTAGTTTTATAAATCGGGAAAATTCTGTAATGGAATCTATTTCAGTTTCGGATAACTTAAATTCGGTAGGAGCAACCGATAGTTACAACGTAGACGTAGAGGATCAACAGGAACACGATGCTTCAGTTGTGTCCGTTGATTCCAACAATCCGGATATAGGAAATGTCTCTACAAATATTACGGATATTTTAAATGTAACTCCGCCAACTTCACACAATATCCCAGTCACAATAAGAAATATACATTATGAGAAAGTAAATGAGTCGCCGAGACAACTGGAAAATTTGTTCGACGTTCATTCCAAAAATACAAGGAAAAATTTAAATTTCGGTAATTGCGCGTATTTCGAGGGATCGTTTGAATTGTCATTACAAGAATTGTTAGAAATAAATAATAATGGCAAATTGGAAAAGTACTATAGTACTATAAGACATAAATTTAAAACTGTGAACGGTTCCTGCGTTTTAAATTTCAAAAAATCATTTGCTAATAGATCTAAAACAACATACACTATATATGCTTACTGTAGCCATAGACAGTGTAAGACATTTGTAATTCGTCTCCAAACACAACATTCAAATGTTGTCGGTACGGTTCATAGCACTTTTCCCGGTATTCGTCACAATCCTGATGAAAAATATACAACATACGTACGTGCTTATGAGCGGCAATTGTTGTCAAATGAATTAGTTTCGTCAACTAGTTCTTATGTCAGGATGACAGATGTTAATTCTACTCCTATTAACGGCATAGTGAGTGGAAATTTAGGGAATATTAAGTCTAACGAAGTATACCGAAAAATCAAATCCGAGGCGATGTCGCAATTAGATAGAGATAAGGACGATTATTGGTTAGAATACGTCAAGGACTATGCAATTATTAATAATTGTAAATGGCCTTCATTTTCCACAATTGTCACCGATTTTAGTTTCGCGCTCATGAACGCGGTTATTCGTCAATTGATAGGTATGGAATCATTGACTGAATATATTAATATTTGTTACGCCTCTAGCACTACCTCTTCGAAACCAACCGTTTTTTTAAAAGTTTGCTGCTGCCATTTTATAAAAATTATAGTAAATGACATAAATAAAATCGTAAAGAATAATAAACATAAATTTTTTTTTAAGAGTACTTTGGCATCACTATTCTTGGTCGATTCTCTGGAAGAAGCGGGAATTTGGTTTAAGAACTTTTTAATTATTTGTTTAACAAAAACTAAATCAACAGATGTAGAAACTAGTTTAAATTTCTTAAGTAACAATAGTAACGAATTGTTTGACGATACAATAGAGGTAAATATTAATATCGAAGAGAAAGGCAAAACTAATTTTGAAAATAGTAATTATTATAAATATTTTAAAAGTATTTTTGATGAATTTGTTGAATCTTTTAGCGTCTCTAAAACTGAAAACGAGTATTTTAATCCAGAAATCATTAATATAGTATTGAAAAAATATTTGCCTTTCCTTCCATTATGGTCCAACATCATAAGCGATGAAAGTAGAAACAGATTTAGTAACGCACCCGTAGAGAATTGGTTCGGGCAGCTTAAGAATAATTATAAATTACCGCGTAGTCAAAAATGCAGTCGATTTATACGGGCATCTCGCGAAATTGTTTTAGCGAAGTACAAAGAAATTAAACTTAATATTCCGAAATCGGGGTGTGCTAGAGGTAACAAACGAAATTTGGACCCAAAAGTAAATTCAATGCTCGCGACGGAAAAATGGGCCAAGAAGCGGAAAATAAATCAAACATATTTTAATAATGCCGTTAATTTACCAAAAATTCCTCGTTCGCGTAATAATAATAAAACACTGAACATCCAATCACCAACGAATTTTACTTTGGATATTCGCGGTAATAATACGGTTAAAAATCAAAATTATTATTTCGATTTCGGCGTGCGTTACGCTGTTGGTATTTTTGAGGGGGCTACACCTTTTCATTACCTAGAAATAGGGGATTACGTTACACTCGCGGATCATCATGATATTAGTAAAATGTGGTTATCGAATTTTTTAATTGATATATCTCTTTTTTTGTTCGCGAAAGGTCGTACAAACAGAATATGCGTGATATCCAGTATAGATTCTCTCAACATTTTTAACAATCCCAATCAGGACATTAAAAACCCCCAATTATCATGCTACGGCATAACTTTGATTCCTGTTTTAATAAATTCTAACCATTGGTGTTTAGCTATCGCGGATGTCGAAAATAAAGCGTTTTCTTTTTTGAATCCATCAGGAAGTACTTCTCAAGAGTCAATTAAGTTCATGAATATTTTCTTAGATTTTTTTAATTTCGATAAGCCATCGTGGAATACGTTCCAGATCATCCATCCAGTTCAAACGGACGATTTTAATTGCGGAGTTTTCGTTTTAATGTTTTCTCAAAAAATTATTAATAGTCTTAGTTTCAATTTGGAAAATTTACAGCTCCCAAAACAGTTCCGGGAATACCTTGAATCTTACATACTAGAAAGTTCGGATAATTTAGAAGAATATTGTTTGTGCGGAAATCTACATCGGGCTAGTGTGGGGAGAGGAAATTCGTTTGATGATTGGGTGCAGTGTTCGTTTTGCAATCGATGAGTATATTATTTATGTATCAAAAATGTAAATGTTGATAAAACGCGACGATTAGACGTGCAATTTCCGGAAGATTTTATTTGTGCGGTTTGCGAAAACTATAAGAATCGTTTACCATAATTATAGTTGGCCGGGATTTCATTTTAGGAATATGCGTAACATTTAGATGTATTTTTGTACTCGTTATCGCGTAATCGTCAGACACTTGGAGAAAAAACTCCAGAAGTCTTGGACAACTACTGTTCAAGATAAATGCGCCAGTGTCTTCGTGTATAATTTTAGTACTCGTCGTGCATGACTATTCAATAAGATTCATCAAATCGCTCTTTCTAGTTAATTATATACTTAATGCACTATAAATCTGTTATTCCAGTTTAACACTAATTTAATTTTTCAATGACTAACGAATGCATGTTTTTAATAATCGTGGATTAGGCCTTAAAGGGGAAACCACGTTAAAAAAAAACGCATCGAATCCTCTACCTCCTGGGTGATGTGGAAACGAGGATACTTTAATCTGTCATGCTAAGGACCAAATTGTATTGGACATTAATAAACTTGTGTATGTAGATCAACGAGAGAAAATGAAGTAAAGTATAATTTTTAAAAAAACTTGTTTTTATTTTTTTTCTCACCCTTGGAACGTTTGTCAGTAATTTTTGAATATGTCACGTTAAATACTATCGGTTTATCAATCTATTTCTGATTTTTTTTTCCATGGACATCATTATATGTAGATACAGGAGAGAAAATAAAGGAAAGTATGTTTTTTAAAAAAACTTGTTTTTATTTTTTTTCTCACCCTTGGAACGTTTGTCAGTAATTTTTGAATATGTCACGTTAAATACTATCGGTTTATCAATCTATTTCTGATTTTTTTTTCCATGGACATCATTATATGTAGATACAGGAGAGAAAATAAAGGAAAGTATGTTTTTTAAAAAAACTTGTTTTTATGATTTTTCTCACCCTTGGAACGTTTGTCAGTAGTTTTTGAATATGTCACGTTAAAGACTATCGGTTTATCAATCTATTTCTGATTTTTTTTTCCATGGACATCATTATTTGTAGATACAGGAGAGAAAATAAAGTAAAGTATGTTTTTTAAAAAAACTTGTTTTTATTTTTTTTCTCACCCTTGGAACGTTTGTCAGTAGTTTTTGAATATGTCACGTTAAAGACTATCGGTTTATCAATCTATTTCTGATTTTTTTTTCCATGGACATCATTATTTGTAGATACAGGAGAGAAAATAAAGTAAAGTACGTTTTTTAAAAAAACTTGTTTTTATTTTTTTTCTCACCCTTGGAACGTTTGTCAGTAATTTTTGAATATGTCACGTTAAATACTATCGGTTTATCAATCTATTTCTGATTTTTTTTCCATGGACATCATTATATGTAGATACAGGAGAGAAAATAAAGTAAAGTATGTTTTTTAAAAAAACTTGTTTTTATTTTTTTTCTCACCCTTGGAACGTTTGTCAGTAATTTTTGAATATGTCACGTTAAATACTATCGGTTTATCAATCTATTTCTGATTTTTTTTCCATGGACATCATTATATGTAGATACAGGAGAGAAAATAAAGGAAAGTATGTTTTTTAAAAAAACTTGTTTTTATTATTTTTCTCACCCTTGGAACGTTTGTCAGTAATTTTTGAATATGTCACGTTAAAGACTATCGGTTTATCAATCTATTTCTGATGTTTTTTCTAATGGACATCAACAATATACGTAGAGACAGGAGAGAAACATTTTTTTGCTGTTAAAATATAACGTTTTATAGGTAAAAACACAATTTGTTTCATATATAATATAATATATAATATTTAATACTTAAATAAAATAAGTGCTTCAATATAGGTTTTGTTTATTGTTAGAATCCGATTCCCCCCGTATAGTTCACTGCTAATCATCAGTTGACTATTATAAACCAGCACATATGTGCGCTGTTGCCGGTTCAGTCACTTGTCGCAGATCTGCGTTTGGAGCTAGGAGCTAGCTTCACGTCGATAGAAAATTGAACCAAAAACGGTGTTACACAATCACCTGGTCCCATTATAAGGCCTGCCACTTCTTAAATGAATGATTGCTAGGAAGTAAGTAGGTATATGAACAATGGTAAGTACTAATTTAATACAAAATATATATTTTTCATAGAATCCTTGGAAATATAAAATAGAAATAGGGAGCACAAGTGAATGTTTGGTTGACAACATACAGGAAGATAATGAGAGACATGATTATTCAGAAAATATGGAAACTGCCAATCTGGAACAATCAGACCCTAGTTCTACCTGTATTCTACGTAATGATTCCATCGAGCATAGCACAGTAACCCAATATCCAGTGCACTTGTGGATCTAGCAGGTGTGTCAAAATACTGTAAAAATTTGGAAATGATGGATGCAGAATATACTTTCGGAAGAATGATTGCAGTTCATTTGACATCCATAAAGGAAAAAAAGGAATCTTTTGAAAGCTAAAATTATGCAAGATCTATGTGAAGCAATCAGCCATAGTGATTAACTTTGATTTTGCATATATGGTTCTTAATCTAGATTTATAGTTTATTTGCTTTGTGGAGGAAGAAGCATTTACATTTCTTAGACAATGATGATGCTAACCTCGTAGGTGGAAATCATATTCCCTTGGCAACAAAGACAATGTGTTCTTTCAATCCTACTGGTTCCCATCTAATGTAACCAAAATCACAAAGGTTTTTTCAAAAGCTGTGCTGGGACCATGCCATGGTTGGTTATAGAGCTACCAAAAACAGATTCAAGAAAGTGTCTGTACTACATCTACTGTGACACAATTCTGATAGTAAGTACCTGTTTGTTTAGTATCTATGTTGGGCATACATTTGCAAAAAGTTTGTGAAAATATTTACGAAAAATGCAACATTAACTATGATAATCATCACTTTATATTTGTGTGATGGATACAATCACATTTAATCATACAATAGTTACTTTAAGCACATACGTTATTTACCTACTATTTTTTTGAATACATAACTAAAATTATAAACAGCCTTATTCACACACACAGTGTTAATAGTTATTATTAAATACTTTACTAACAAGTAGCCACTAATATGTTACTAAATGTGTCATATTCATATTACGGTGGGTCAAAAAAAATCAACTATTTTTTTTTACAACTAATACGGACAAATGGATTGCTAGACACCTAAAAAAATTCTCACTGATCTCTTAATTTTAATAGGAAGATCCTCCGCATCACAGTTTTTTATTTTTTTCTCAGTCCAATAGAAAAAAATTCATACCTCATCATTAATTGATTGTACAGAAAAAATTTTTTGAAAAATTTTGTAGGAAATTTAATGCTCTAAAAAAAAGGTAACTTATATTGTTTCGGTAAACCTTACCATTTGAATGATATTGAAGATTTAAGTTTGATTATTTTAAATCAAATGTCATTTTTGTTTATGAATTTTATAACTGGACAAGAAATGGCTATTATAAAGTGCACAATAGAAATTTTTGTAGGAAATTAACTTCTCTATAAAAATGGTATCTTATGTTTTGGCGATTAAATTAAGCGTCAAAAGATATTCATCATCAAACTTTCATGTATACCGATTTTAAATCGCTTAGTTACAAGCTTTTAAAAACATTGATTTTAAGAAAATTTGTTATCACAATTTAATATTTTTTTCAACTACCGTGAGTTTTGGATTAAATAACCGAAAAATTTCAATTCAATTTTTTTCAAGTTTTGAGAAAATTTACACGAATTTTATTTTTTATCAACAGTAAAAACACAAGAGCTTTTTTTTTATCGGATAAATTTCTCTTTGCAACGAAACAGTTTTGCCAATCACTAATTTTACGAGAAAAACTGACATGATAAAATCGCGACACCGAAGGTGGAGTGATTTTATCTAATGTCAGTTTTTCGAGCAAATTTAGTGATTGGCAAAACTTTGAGTTAAAGAGAAATTTATCTGATAAAAGAAAAGCTCGAGTGTTTTTTGGCAAGATAAATTAACGACAGAATATATGGATGAACAACAACAATAATTATCTTTATTAATACAACAAAGTTAAATAATTACCACACCGATTCAAATTAAAAGCACTATATGTTTAAAATTCAAAAATCTGACAGACTAATTGACAGTTTTTGCAGTTTTGCCAACACTTAATTGCTGTGAAATTATAAGTAACCAAACTTGCGACTCATTGTCATTGTGTAAAAGTGAAGTCTGCTTACTAGATATTGAGGAAGAAAAGTTTTTATCCCATAAAAAAGGATGTACCTTTTTTATTGATGTCAAAGTGACAATAACATTTCCAGGTATATGAAATTTTAACATTGGAGTTAATTTATCAACTGAGAAACTTCAAAATGTTTTTCAAGTTTTTTTTATGTGAAAGTATCTTTATCTACATTTAAAAAAATAAATCCGTTAGTTAATTATTTATTGATAAAAAAGCAAAGTTTTCATTATAAATATATTATGATTTGTTTCAGTTTGAGAAAAAAAATGTCCAATTTGTTATACAGAAGTTTTTTATCTCAACTTTCAACTGAGTTATTAATTTTCAAACAATTTTTTGTTGCAAGTAGGGTAGTTTTTTCGATGAAAAATATAGGTGGCGGTAGTTCACAAGGGAAACAGAAGAAATAAAATACAAAACAAAAATTCTCTACAGGAGAAATTTTCCCAAGGACAATATTAAAGACGTTATAAAAAAAAAACAACATGATCGTGATTTCTAAAAATTGAAAATAAAATATTTAGAATTATTGAATAAAATTTTTCAAAAATTTTGAAAATAAAACTGAAATAATACTTATATTAAAGACAAAAAACGGAATTTGTATGAAATTCATAAATTAAATTGAAATTTTTCGATTATTTAATCAAAAACTCATAAAATCGGTATACATGAAAGTTTGATGATGAATATCTTTTTGAACGCTTAATTTAATCGCCAAAACATAAGAAATCATTTTTATAGAGCAGTTAACTTCCTACAATAATTTCTATTGTGCACTTTATAATAGCCATTTCTTGTCCAGTTATAAAATTCAAATGGTAAGGTTTACGGAAAAAATATAAGATACCTTTTTTGTAGAGCATTAAATTTCCTACCAAATTTTTCTGTACAATCAATTAATGATGAGGTATGAATTTTTTTCTATTGGACTGAGAAAAAAATAAAAAACTGCGATGCGGAGGATCTTCCTATTAAAATTAAGAGCTCATATTTCGTGAGAATTTTTTAATGTGTCCAGCGAACCCATTTTTCCATATTAGTTGTAAAAAAATAAATAGTTGATTTTTCTTACCCACCCTATAGAACATACTTTAGTAGCTACTAGTTTATATTAAATTAGAAGAAAAATATGCATGGCAACAAATCAAATTTTAAGTTTGAAGTGTTGTGACTAATTTCATTTTTATTATTATTATCACAACCTAGCAAATGTTATGTTTATTGGGTTCTTGTGTATTTTGTGCAGTTTGTTAGTTAGTGAAATGAGAGATCCAAACCAGATAAATGTTAACAAATAATTAGGTGAAATGCAAGCAGCTGAAGTGATGAAATCTGTGGTTTCAGGGTAAAAGTGCCTAAGTCAAAAATCACAGTTTTAGGAAAATGAATTTAAATTTTACGCATATTTCAAGAGAATGTAAAAATTGTTTAAACTATAATTATGTTTGTCAAAGTAAGACTTGGGCAGTTTTTCTCCAGGAATAAAACAACAATATATTTATCATATCTACAGTGTGACCCATTTTGTTTGGAAGCACCCCTATAAAACCCGCATTTTTCAACCGATTTTGATTTAGTCTTTTTTGTTAGATTTAGTATCAAAAACAGAATTTGAGCACAAATTTTCATACCATAAGAGCTATTTTCAAGGCACTCTACGTTAATTTTTCTTTGCCAAAAAAGACGAAAGTATATTAGGCATTTTTTTTTCTCAAATATGACTACACCACTGAATTCAGAATCATCACAAATGTAAACTATCAAAATTTTATAAAAAAAGTTTTATTAACAACAAAGTTATCACTACATGAATTTGGAAAAAGTTGTTTTTTAATTAAGTTTTTACTAAGAATGTAGACACATTTTAAAAATGGCAACATGGTAAACAAAAACTAGGACTCAAACATATTGCACTGTAAAAATTCGAAGCCGATACCTTAACCCGTTCTGGAGTTATAGATTCTGAGAGTAAAGTAAAATTGTGCTGATGTGACGAAAATACAAATTAACACCTAATAATATATTTTAATTATTAAACTACTTAATAATAATTTAATTTATTTCATGTAGCGTTATTCCAGCACACGCCTGTCGTATTGTGTAACACAGTTCTGCGCTATTTCTTGGACGTGTCTTATACACTTTTTGTGTCAAAAGACCCCACAGATAAAAATCCAATATAGTTAAATCGGGCGATCTAGGAGGCCATTCGATTAACTCGCTACCGCGACCTATCCAACCGTTTGGAAATGTTTCGTTAAGCCACTGCCTGACAATCCTAGAATAGTGTACAGAACAACCATCTTACTGAAATATCAAATTTCTTTTTTCTGCTAGTGGCAGTTCGTCAATCACTGCGGATAACTCACCTTCCAAGAATTCCATGAAGTTATTAGCATTCATGTTACCCTCAAAAAAGAATGGACCTATTATCCTGTCTTTTAAAATTTCGGCTTCGAATTTTATTATTTATTAAAAATCAATAAAAATAAAATTAAATGTATGCTGATAAGTAATAACTTTATCTATAAGCAGTTTGTTGATAATGTACACAGCTATAACACCAGGAGAAATAATTTTATTTATCCACATCACCGATTAACCATTACTGAAAAATTTCCAATATATATGGCAATTAAATTTTACAATAAATTACCATTACAAATAAAAACCTTAATATCCAGCAATAAATTCAAGAAAGAAATTAAAAAACTTTTTGTTGACATTGAGCCATATATTGCATTAATATTGGAATTCAAAAGTGTATTTGAAATGACAAATCATTTAAATCAAGGGTAGGCCACCTTTTAACAAAGAGTTGACCATGTGCAATTTTGAACAAAGCCAAAGTGCCACTATAATAAACTGTATAATTTTTATACAAGTAAATAACTTAAATAACGTGTAAAATTGTTAAATGTAATAAAGAAGGTACCTAACTAATGAAATAAAAAAATGTTAAACAATATTTTTAAAAACTTTAATCGAGAAGGATACAACACATACTTTATAGTTAAATGAAATATATGTTTTTATATAAGGCAACATTTTGTTTAAAAAATTTGTATTGTTTTCAATGCGATCCTAGTCCTTGTGTTTCTCGAGAAAGCTTTTCTATTTCTGGTTCATGTCTAGTTACTTTCAATGTTTCATACACCTCTGAATTTTCTGTTGTTAGCCGGCTTTGATATGGATTTTCATATGAGAAAAAACTTGCTCACACATATAGGACGAACCGAATGCTGAAAGCATTGAAAATCCCACTTTTTCCAGGCAAATATCTGGTAAACTAGCCCTGCAATTCAGTATTTCATACATAATATCTTTAATCCGTAGTTAGCAGTACTGCTTGATTATTAGGAAAATCATCAAATAATACATCCACACTTATCATGAACCATCATTGATGATATGAAATGGAATATTAAATATCTCAGTATTATGAGTTCTTCTAGTGTTAGTTTAAAACCTATTAAATGTAAAACCTCTAGAATTTGAATAGGTACTACCATTTAAAATTTTATGGAGAAAACATAGATCTGCTTCTAACCTTCTATGGTGTAGTCGAGGTATTAAGTATTGAAAGTATGTCATCATATGTGTATTGTTGCCTATTAAAACTCATTTTGTATGCGCATACTCTAAAAAATGTTTTTTTAAACTTTCTTGATGCATTCAATATCAGTATTATATGAAGGAGACCAAATAAGAGAACCATATTCCAAAACTGATCACAACAAACTAAAATATAACATCTTTAAAGTTTGCACTGAAAAAAACTTTCTATTTCTAAGTACAAATCCCAATGTCTTTAATGCCTTAGTAGTAGTTTTGTTAATATGATATTCAAATGTTAATTTAGAATTGAAATTTATCCCTAGATCTTAAATATTATTACGTTCCTCTAAAGATACATGGTTTATATTGTAACAATAGTTTATAAGATCAAGTGACCTACTAAAAGTAATCTTGAAACATTTTTTTTAAATTTAAGTAAGGCATATTTACTTCAGACTAACTGGCTAAGCATTGAAGGTCATCGTGCAACAAAAATGCATCAGCTAGTTTATTCACTACTCGAAATATTTTGAAGTCATCAGCAAACATGCAGATGTGGAACCACTGAGGTCACTGATACACATTGAGATAAACAATTTCCATATTTTACATAGTGACACCTACCAGAAAGTTATTATCCATTTGAGAATTTTACCTCCAAATCCGTAACTTTGTAACTTAGCAATAAGCAAATCATGGTTTACTCTTTTTTCTCTTATTTTTTGGGAATCAAACCACAATAATGTTTTTTATTTCGACGTTTCGGTAGCGTTCCAGCTACCGTTGTCAAGATTAACTAGTAATAAAATAATTTTTTGGTCCCTATCTGACACGACGAAAAAAATTTGACAACTAGACAATCAATAATATTTTGAAGTTTAAGACTACAAAACTTTGTTGTCAAATTTTATTAAGGTCCATTCATACTAGATCACACCTCTGGTAAAATGTGAAATAAAATATTTTATTTTATGACATTCTAACGATATGTAGTCCACTAGAAATGGAATCCAGTGAAGTGCACGTTCCAGGAACGGTTTTTATTGGGATAGCGCTTTTTTTTCTTTTTTTTTTCGCTTATTTTGGAAATTTTGTTAATAAAACGCGTTTGTTGTTACTTTTTTGTGTATGATTATTTGTGTTTTCAAAATATGTATAACTCAGTTTGGTGATTTTGTGTATTGAAGTGTGTATCGATTAACAACTATTCCAAAGATAAATCATAAAAAAACCTGGATTAAAACTTATGTTGCTATCCTGATAACGCAGGTAATTGATTATTGGAAATTCCTCTTTCTAACATTGGCTTTAATACAACTTAATGCAGATGAATGTGTAGCTAGTATTTCAGCCGAATGTGGTCAAATTTGGTTACCAATGTTTATTTTATTACTGGTTAATCTTGACAACGGTAGCTGGAACGTCGAAATAAAAAATAAAAAACATTATTGTGGTTTGATTCCCAAAAAATAAGAGAAAAAAGAATAAGTAATGCCACAAGGAACTTACAGAAGATATGGTTTACTCTATCAAAGGCTTTAGAGAAATCTGTGTTGAAAGAATCTACTTAATCCCTATATTCCATTGAATTAGCAATAAAATAATTATAAAGTACCTAGTACTTGTAGATATACCTTTAGAAAAGACATGCTGTTGAAAACCAACTAAATCTTTAGATTATACTGATTGGTTACAGACAGCTCGATAATTTTCAATATTATTCTTATCACCTGACTTGAATATTGGTGTTACACAGGGTGCGCCAATTATTTCCACTCGATCTCTAGCACCGAAACTAAAAGAGGTATCAATAAGATTTCTTGTAGGTTTATACGGTGCCACTCGGACTACAATTGACAAGTTATTCCTATTATAAGCAGATTTAATGAAAAAACAGCACTTCAGAAATATTAGCACAATAAACACATTTTTTCAAAAATTCCTCCAAAAGGCTACTATGATGTAAATGAAACATACACCTACCACAATAATTACCCAACATCTTCACCTGTTGCACAGGGTGTTTGCCGATGGCGTGCAAATAGTCTAGTTTTCAAATTGCAATAACTTAATTTTTTCAAATGGGACACCCTGTATATTTTTCTTCAGTTAGAAGCTCTCCTTAATACACATTAAAAAAATATAGGGTTTTGGACATCTAACTTTACTATTTACTTTAATAATTGACGTTAAATGAGAAATAACATATTTTACACAATTTTTAATAAGAAAACAAGTTATCTATGAAAATGACAGTAGGTATATTTTGTTGTAGCATTAATTGTCAACATAAAATTTTGTATTATATCACGTCTACTATATTTAATCGGTGTTAGGTATAAAAAATGGATTATAATAAGAATTATAGTGTTCAAGAAAATATTGATATGATATGGATACTGGGTGAATGTCAAAAAAATGCGTTTCTTGCTAATAGGGTCTATCGTCAAAGATACCCAGAAAGACGTCATCCACAAAAGGATACTTTTGAGAATTTAAAGAATAGATTTGATAGAACGGGAACCGTCAAGTATGAAAAACATTCACGTGATGCTACAGCTGTTACTGTTGACAACGAATATAAAGTAATGATCAGTATAGTTGAAGATCCCAATGTAAGCACAAGGCAATTAAGCAATCAGTTAGATATTTCCAATACCACAATTAGACGCATAATAAAGAAGAATAAATATCACACTTACCATATCCAGCTTCACCAAGAATTGTTACCGCGTGATTTCGCGCGTAGAGAAGAATACTGTAGATGGTTAATAAACAAGATAAATACAGAGCGTAACTTTTTAAACAAAGTTTTATTCTCGGACGAAGCCACATTTCATAAGAACGGTTGTGTAAATAGACACAACTTCCATTATTATTCGGTCCACAATGAACATTTATTTAGAACCACATCACAGTATCGATGGTCTTTGAATGTGTGGGCGGGAATAATAGGTGATTATGTAATTGGTCCCTATTTCTTTGATGGGACTGTAAATGGAGCTGCTTTTTTAAATTTTTTAGAACTTGATTTTAGAAACCTTTTGCAAAATGTGCCTCAAAATTATCGCAACGGAATGTGGTTTCAATTAGATGGTGCCACACCACACTACCAATTAAATGTTCGCAATTGGTTAAATAGGGAATTTCAGGATCGTTGGATAGGAAGGGCAGGACCTACAAATTGGCCTGCTAGATCGCCGGGCCTTACACCTTGCGATTTTTTCTTGTGGGGTTTTATTAAAAATATTGTTTACAAAGAAGAGGTTACCACAAAACAAAATATGAAAGACAGAATTACTGCAGCATTTAGACAGGTGACCCCTGCAATGCTAAGAGATGTGCGTAAATCAATGAAAGAAAAGGCAAGAAAATGTATAAATGAAAATGGAAGACATTTTGAACACCTATTATAAATTTTAACTTTCAATATTGTAGTTTTCTTACGATTAAACTTTGTAAAATTTTGTACTTATTAAAAATTGTGTAAAATATGTTATTTCTCATTTAACGTCAATTATTAAAGTAAATAGTAAAGTTAGATGTCCAAAACCCTATATTTTTTTAATGTGTATTAAGGAGAGCTTCTAACTGAAGAAAAATATACAGGGTGTCCCATTTGAAAAAATTAAGTTATTGCAATTTGAAAACTAGACTATTTGCACGCCATCGGCAAACACCCTGTGCAACAGGTGAAGATGTTGGGTAATTATTGTGGTAGGTGTATGTTTCATTTACATCATAGTAGCTTTTTGGAGGAATTTTTGAAAAAATGTGTTTATTGTGCTAATATTTCTGAAGTGCTGTTTTTTCATTAAATCTGCTTATAATAGGAATAACTTGTCAACGCCGCGTCGGATTTACAAATTCAAAAATCTACCGTAAAGCTAATATTAAGTAGAATCAGAAGACATAATCGTATACAGGGTGTTCAATTTAAAAAAACCAAATTAATTTTCATTCCACAAAAATTAGCCACTCTGTATACATCAAAATATTTTACAATTGTAGTCCGAGTGACACCGTATAAACCTACAAGAAATCTTGTTGATACCTCTTTTAGTTTCGGTGCTAGAGATCGAGTGGAAATAATAGGCGCACCCTGTATAACTGCTTTTCCAAAACTTGGGAAATACACCAGAACACAATGATAAATTGAATAAGTAGTGGATAGGTTATATAAGAGTAAAAATACAATGCTTAACCACATAGTCGGTCAAACAATCTGGACCAATAGATAATTTCCAAGGCATTTTTAAAACATTATCAATTATAGAAGTCAAAATAATAGTGTGAAACTATTAAAACGCTTTACAAATTAGAACATTATTTTCCAAAGGATAGACCGTTCACTAGGAAGCAACATCTACTTCTGGGGCTATATGCCCCGCAGACAATGAATTACACTTCCAAGTTAAACGGGGTTGGTATATATTGTTTCGCACTTTAATGCTTTTCAAACAAAGAATAATAAATAAACGTATAAACTCCCTCCAGGATATATAAAAACCACTTACCCACAATTGTTGAATCGAGTTATTGGTAGAAAGCCGGCAGAACCACGTTGAACATTCCACACACCACCATTCGCACGTGCACACGGCTCCACGATTAGATTGGTTCTCTCTGTTGTTCTGCGCATGCTTACACTACTGCTCAGGAATGACTACGCAGCGACAACGGCGGACTACCTTATCCACTAAGTGGCACATAATCAAGGGGGGAGTGTTTGACGCGCGAGATTTAAAACCATTAAATTAAATAAAATTAGCACGAAACATTCCGCCCACCAAAATAAACATTTATTTTCACAAACAACAAAAAAAATTAATAAAATAAACATATTTACACGTGTACTAATCATCGATTAGTAACCTCATTGTGAGGGCAATACACAAAGTTTGATTACTGGTCGGTTAAAAACCCCTGTAGGTGTTTTAACCTGAACTACGCGAATAGTTTGATCTTTCCCTGGGTACAGCGCTGTTATTCTGCCCAACTTCCATTTTAATGGCGGCAAATTCTCATCGCGGATCAACACAAGGGTACCGACAGTAGGGGAAGATCTAGCGTCCCACCACTTACTCCGTTGTTGTAAGGTGTGTAAATATTCAAGGTTCCAACGAGACCAAAAATGTTGGATACACCTCTGAATGAATTGCCATCTAGTCAGGCGGTTTACGGGAACGTCTCTCACATCCACGTCTGGAATAGAGTCACTTGGGCCAAGAGTCAAAAAATGGCTTGGAGATAAGGCGGTCAAGTCATTTGGATCGTTAGACAGAGGACATAGCGGCCTTGAATTTAAAACACTTTCTATCTGAACTAACAAAGTGTTGAACTCTTCCACGGTAAGAGTCTGATCACCTATCACACGCTTGAGATGGGTTTTTAAGGATTTGACTCCAGCCTCCCAAAGACCACCAAAGTGAGGCGCAGACGGGGGGTTAAAGTGCCATTTCAAAGACAACTCTTCCTCAGCAGCTTTACAATACTCCTTGAGGATATTAAGAGCACCCACAAAGTTTGTGCCATTATCACTAAAAAGATCTGTGCATTTTCCTCGCCTAGCGACGAATCGGCGAAGCGCTGCAAGAAAAGCTTCAGCAGTCAAATCTGAAACATACTCTAGATGTACGGCCTTGGTACCACCACAAACGAAAATACAACAATATGATTTTACGGAGCGAACACCACGGTAACGGGACACAACAGTGGAAAAAGGTCCAGCAAAATCTAAGCCACTTTTCATAAAGGGTTTTGCCTCACACACTCTAAATTTAGGCAAATCTGCCATCATAGGAGGATAAGAGACTGGATTTACACGAAAACATCTGTTACACTGAAAGAGAACACGTCGAATGGAACCTTTGAAAGAAATAATCCAAAATTGCTGCCCAATTAAATACTGCAAATGACTAGCACCAGGATGAAGATGTTTTCTGTGATAGTACAAAATCAATGAATCGGTTAGCCGGTGCTTAGAAGGTAGCAACAAAGGATGTTTTACACTATAAGGTACGTCAGCGTGTCTTAAACGACCGCCCACCCTGAGGAAACCCTCCTCATCGACAAATGGAGCAAGTTTACGAATTGCTGGGGATACGGGTCTTCCTTCCTTTAGATTGCGAATTTCACTAGAAAACACTTCGAGTTGTACCACTTTCACCAAATATAGTAACGATTGATTTAATTCAGATTCGGAAGGGATTCCTTCAACAATCACCAATTTTAGAAACTTCCGTTTAATGAATCGAAAACAGTATGTAATAATACCTTGAATTTTCCTAAGCGAAGAATACCTCATTAGCAACCCATTTATCCAATTGAACTTGAGAAGATTGGTTACACAAACTGTCATTCTCTGTTCAGCACTGATAGAAAATTCATCTTCGGAAAATTGGGCGACTTCATTCACATGCACATCCTTAGGTGTAGATAACCATTTCGGACCTAACCACCATAAATCATGGTCTAATAAATCTTTAGGAAACATACCACGTGAAACACAATCAGCCGGGTTGTCCTTCCCGCTAACGTGATACCAATGTTCTGGAGATATACGCTCTTGAATAAGACTCACTCGATTGGCCACAAATGTTTTCCATCTTTGAGGCGGCGATTTAATCCAAGCTAGTACAACTTTAGAGTCAGACCACATAAAAATATTATCAAACGGAAGAACATCTCGAAACGTTTTTTGAAGATACTCTATAAGATTGGAAGCCAACACAGCTGCACACAACTCTAACCTTGGGATAGAGATAATTTTCAAAGGAGACACTTTTGATTTACCACAGACGAGACTCATGTGAATGTCAGTTTCTGTAAATTGACGAAGGTACACCACCGCACCATAACCTACTTCTGAGGCATCACAAAACACATGCCACTCTAACTTACTCGCATCATCCTTTACTATTCTTCTAGGAAGTTTGAAAGAAGACAACACACTTAACTCTTCCTTATACTGCTCCCATTTTCTATTCAAATCGATAGGTAGACTATCATCCCAACCTAAGCCTCTATTCCATGTAGCCTGTATAATACCCTTTGCCACTAACGTTAAAGGAGATAAAAAACCTAAAGGATCATAAATTCTCGCCACTTCGGATAACACATTTCTTTTGGTAGCTGGTATTTCCCGCTCTTCCACCCGGTAACTAAAACTATCACTCGATGGGTCCCACTGTAAGCCTAAAACCTTCAAGTTTAAATTTTCACGATCAAAATTATAGAACTGATGATGTTGAGTTGGAATATCATTTAAAACGTCAGGATGGCTGCTACTCCATTTCCTGAGTTCGAAACAACCCCTTTTTAATAATTCAACCAATTGTTGAACTATAGATAATGCCTGTTCAACGGTGTCTGCCCCACTGACTACGTCATCGACATAAATACTGGAATCCAGTACCTTAGCGGCTAACGGAAATTGTTCACCTTCATCCAACACCAACTGTTTCACGGTACGAATAGCCAAATAAGGACTTGAACCTACACCATAAGTCACCGTATTTAGTCTATATTCTGACAGGACATCGCTACTAGTAGACCTCCACAAAATTCTTTGATCGTCCCTGTCATTAGGCGACACCAAAATCTGCCTATACATCTGACGAATGTCAGCTGTGAACACCACATTATACAACCTAAATTTTAGCAAAACGTTCACAATGTCAGCTTGTAAAGGAGGACCCACAAGAAGATTATCATTTAAAGACAAACCAGATGTTGTTTTGGCGGAAGCATCGAAGACCACTCTCAGCTTGGTTGACACACTTTCTGGCTTCAAAACACAATGATGTGGAATATAGTATTTTCCAGTTCCCATCTCTTCAGCTTCTACTTTCGTCATGTGTTCCTGCTCGATGTAATCAGTTATAAACTCAGAATACTGATTAAATAACCCTTCACGTTTACTCAATTTGGTCTCTAAATTTAGAAATCTGCGTAAGGCTTGATCGTAGGAATTACCTAAATTTGCTCTTTCTTCACGAAATGGAAGACTCACCACATATCTACCATCGTTGTCTCTAGTATGAGTGGTTTTGAAGTGTTCCTCACACACTACTTCTTCGTCTGAAAGATTTCTACAGGTTGGAATTTCCTCCAACTCCCAAAATTTTTTCAAAACACCATCTAAAGAACTTCCCAAACTTGTACAGAATGACTTCACCCCTTTAGAATGGTTCCTCTGATCCACGTTGCCTAGTAACACCCAACCAAAGACCGTTTTAATTGCTGCAGGAACGCTAGCACCACCACTTTGTGTTCCACTCTGTATGATCATACCAAAAATGTCAGCACCCAACAACACATCAATTTTATTAGGACTTCCAAATTCTGGATCAGCTAACTGCAACCCTTTAATGTGATCCCAATTATTAAAAACAACCTCTTCACTAGGAGTCACACCACAAATCTCATTCACAACAATGAAATCAATTTCGAAATTTGGATTAATTTGCTGGCATGGGCGGATAACTGTAGACACAATACCACAGTTTTTTGAAGACATACTATTTAAGCCACTAATTGAAGTTGAGACTGAAACCCTTTTCAACCCTAGTTTCCTTGAAAGTTTGTCCGTCACAAAGCTAGCTTCACTTGCACTGTCAATTAGTGCTCGACACCTATGAAAATTGCCAAACGAATCTTTAATACAGATTAACGCAGTAGAGAATAATACCACCTTCTGACACATGACTGAAGTTGCCAATGTATTTATTTTACTCGTGCCGCTTGGACTTAGATCAGAAACACCCGCTGTCGGCTCCGCTTCATTAGTATTGCTGTTATTATTAGAAAAATGTAGCAAAACATGATGTTTTCTGTCACACACACCACAAAACGAATTAGCTTTACATTTAGAGAAATAGTGAGCATTAGATAAACATCGAAAACATAAATGTTCTTTGTTTGCGAAATCATTTCTTTCCCTTCCCTCTAACTGAAGAAATTTATCACATTTTGTTAAAGAATGATTTTGTTTACACATAACACACACATTTGATTTTGTCTTAGTATTGGCGGTATTACCAGTGCCGGTCACATACGAATTAATACGAGGTTTGTTTTTAGAAAAATGTTTCACTGATTTATCTACTTTATCCGTCAAAATACAATTTTGCTCAGACTTACACTCTTTTTCTAGGAATTTGAACAAATCCTCAAATGAAGGAATTTCATTTTCTGCCACCTCCCGTTCAAAGCGTCGTTTTACCGATGGATCGATTTTTTCTATCAATAACATAAATTTAGCAAAATCCCACAAATCAACTTCAAAGGTTTTTAATGCTTCTAAATTAACTTCAAAATTATCAAGCAATTGACTCAATTCGCTAGAGGAATCACTAGTACACCTTTTACAATTAAATATTGCCTGCATATAATTAGTTATCAACAAACGATCGTTTTGGTATTTCTTGATCAATTTATTATACGCGATCTCTTAATTATCTGCTGTAATTTGCAAATTTTTAATAACACTAGCCGCTTGATCTTTTAATGACAGCATAAGAAATTGCATTTTTTCTATATTCGAGAGATCGGAGTTATTATGCACTAACGTGTTGAACAAATCTATGAAATTTGGCCATTTTATTAGTGTACCGTCAAATTTAGGAACCTCAATTTTAGGTAATTTCAAATTACTTCTAATTTTCTGACTACCACCGCTACTACTGGCTACCGACTCTAGAGAACTTATTTTATTTTCACCGCTTTCTGTTATCGCCTTTTCAAATATTCTATTGTACATTACTTGAATTGAAAAATGTAATTTATCAAAATCTTTTTGAATTTTATCCTGCTCTGTTGTTTCATTAGAATCATCAACACACACAATAATTTCTAAATGTAATGAATCGAATGCATTTATTAAATCATTTAAGCTAGAACACCGTATTTTAAATTCCTCTTTCGCAGTCTCATCAATTAGAGCTGCTGTACCCAGTTCATGCATAGCTTCTACCCTCTTAACTATGTTACGTCTTTGCACTTTAAACTTTGTTAACATATTATTTTCTTTGTTTTCCGACATTATAATCAACTATATGTATTGCCACACGCTATACACCACAAAATATTCTATATTTCCACGAGCTTGTAATCTAATCCGGCTCGAAGGACCAAAATGTTTCGCACTTTAATGCTTTTCAAACAAAGAATAATAAATAAACGTATAAACTCCCTCCAGGATATATAAAAACCACTTACCCACAATTGTTGAATCGAGTTATTGGTAGAAAGCCGGCAGAACCACGTTGAACATTCCACACACCACCATTCGCACGTGCACACGGCTCCACGATTAGATTGGTTCTCTCTGTTGTTCTGCGCATGCTTACACTACTGCTCAGGAATGACTACGCAGCGACAACGGCGGACTACCTTATCCACTAAGTGGCACATAATCAAGGGGGGAGTGTTTGACGCGCGAGATTTAAAACCATTAAATTAAATAAAATTAGCACGAAACATATATGATAATATAGAACCAACCATTCTGGTTTATAATACAATGCAATTGATACAGGAAACTGTAATCAAGTAAATAATTATCAATTATGTCTTGCTTGATATAGCTACTCACATCAACATTCTGTTGATAACTTAAAATTGGGATCTGATTAATTTTAGAATTTAAAAACAAATTAACTATATCCTGACTATTTTCACCTGTACTATCACCATAGAACATACTAGATGGAAGACTATAAAATTTTCGTTTGCTATTTATAAATTTCCAAAAATGTTTAGTATTCAACATAATATTATTTTCGATATCATTTAATAGCTATTTATTGTAATGATATTTTGTCTTAGAATTTAAATTCTTTAAACTCGGCTAGCTCAAATAATCTTTTACTATCTAATAAAATTTGGATTTACGTTTTTCTAGCATGATTTTACTCTGCATAGGGGCAAGTTCTATATTTAGATTTAGACAACAGATTTACCTACTATAGATTTCTAATTTACCTAATTGATTCTCACCTATTCAATTTTTGGAATTACAAAAAATAAATTGGACACCAGGCATCAAAAATTTACAAAACTATATTTTATAAACCTTTCAATTTATTATTAACAAATCTCGTATGTTTTTAAATTATGATAATGATAAATAATTGGCCAATTTTCCCCCTAAATTACTTTCTGAAGAATGTCTTTTTTTTAAATTATTACTTAAATTTTTAAAACTACAACTAATAAATTCTTGTTATATTCAAAATTATAATTTACTGCTGGACGATAATTTAGGAACTTCAACTCTCTTACAAATGTCTTGCAATAATTTATGTGGAAATGCTTTCTTCTTAAAATCCAAATGGCTCAATTTAGAAAATAACCCCAGTGACTTCTGTCAACAATATACTCAATCCCTCTTCTCAATTTCTGAATTCTTCAAATAATTATAGAATATATTAACAATTTACCTCCATATCTAGCAGAATTGGTTTAATTTATATTATTTTCATCACACCATACAACTTTTTGGAGAGATCCTAATCTTTTCTGTTTCCTCTCAAATTTTATAACAGTCAGTCCCCCTGTCATTTTGACATTTTTTTCTTATCTCAAAATTTTTTATATGTCTAATGAATTTATTAGTCGCCCTCTCTACTTACAATTTCATTACAATATTAAAACATACCTGGCAATTTCCCAAAACTGATTAGGTGTACAGTATGATTAATTATTATTAATTCAATCTAAAAGTCATATCAATCCAATTTTTCTCCTTGCAAATTTTAATATCTTTATTACTTTCAACTTTAAATTTATTCTTCTTCATTATGTAACCAGTTATGAAATGCATCATTTTGTGTAACGAGTGAAATTACACAAAAAAGCATTTCATAACGTATTTCATACAAGACTTACATCTACATCCCTGCCTAATCCAACTGTTGGATTTTCATTATTACTAACATTTGTAGGTAATCTTATGTTCACATTATTTGGTAAAGGAACTTGTGACATATACAATTCAATATTTTCCGGTTTGTGACTATCCTTAATCACCGGTTTTATCAGATCAATTCTGGATTTAATTTCGCGACCAAACATTAAGTATGACGGAGAGGTCTTAGTAATGCTATGTGGCATTTTTCGATACTGTAAAAGTATCTTACATAAATCTTTCTGTCTATCTTTTGGATCGGGGTCTAAAGCACGAATTGCTTGTTTTATAGTTTGAACATACTGCTCGTCTAGCCCATTCGTAGCAGGGTGGTAAGGTGCAGGGTATGGTAACTCTGAACGAGCGATGGTACGGCCTCCTACTGGATCGGAAAAGTTACTAAAATTGCTGATTTAATGAAAACTGTAACGCTGCTGGTAGTTATTCTAGATATTTGCGCATGCCTCACGGCTACGGCTCACATTGTAGTCTTACGCCATTTTACGGTTCATGTATATCGTGCTTCAAGTTTGTTGTTAAAGTGTGAATTAGTTAATATTATCTTTCAATAATCATTATCGAAAAAGACAATGTCCAAATTTATTGTGAAGGAATATAATGTATATAGTGAACTCGGTAAGTTTAATTTTAGTAAAATAAAACATCTTTCACAACATAAAAAGTGACAAATTACTAAAGTAGTTTTTTGTTTATACAGCTTTATACTTCCAATCCAGGAAGAACAGCTTTTAATTTGATGGAACGAAGTGGGAACGAACGCTCGGATTTGAAGAGGTAATTTTTTACACATATATTTATTGAATGCTATTAAACATGATTATATGTTCTAGATTATAAACCAAAGAAGTTAAAGGACATTTGTTTGTATCAATTGTATCCCACAAGAAACAATTCCATCTACAAGCAAATAGTGTGTCTAAGAAGTGTTGAAGAGCATTAAAGCCATTCTGAGTGGTTGATAATCGTATGAAAAGTAATATAAATCTCATATAGTATAATTATTATATTTGCAAATAATAAAATTCTTTGCAGATACCAGGATCATTATGGAACCATCTATGGAGACTCCCTCCTTAAGAAGTGCCAATAAAAGTCTACTGGAAAAAGGTCGAACAATTTTCAAAGGTAAATAGTTTCGAGAAACAAAATAAATATTCAAACCTTCACAGTACTATGTGTTTGAGCTAATTAAAAATGTTTATAAATATATTGATGATAGTCATATTGTCCTCAAGATTGACTAGATTAAACGATGAAATAAAACAATTTAGTTTGTTTAATATCATCGTTTAGTATGGATCTTCATCAAGTAAAAGCCTCATCTATTCAATTTACTAGATTGGCATTGTAAACTACACTTTGCTAATAGTATGCAAGTTTTGGTATTTAGTTAGTTTTATTTGTAGCAACCTGTAAAAGTCAATGTTTTTCGCATTTTTTAATGTATATATAGCTGCCTGCAGTAACGGTTGATCAATTTGTTCAAGTTTTTTAAAAAATCTCGATACCACTGTTTTCCTTGAAACTTAAAGGAAATTTTCACCTATTGTAGGCTCCTGTATATTTATATTAAATACATTTGTGTGCTTACTAATATCACTTTTCTTATTTGTAGAACTTTTATAAAACAGTTGACTGTGAAATAAAAAGTTGAGCCAAAAGATATACAAATTTCAGTCTCATTCTATCATTTCTTTGTGTTATATTTAATTATTTCTGCAATCCATAGTGTGAGGTCACTATTTCTATATTTGCTTTTTAAACATGCATTTTTATTACTGTTGATGAAAACTATAATCATTATTATCTAATTAAAAAGTTTTCATCACCTTACAGCGCATGCTGATTCTTTTCAAAATTATTTAAGTACTCAAATTTTATTTATTATTAACTGTATTGTTAAGCTCTTATATTATGTCTTTCTGTTTGTCTTGAAATAAATGAAAAAAAACGATCTGTTTATTGTTATTTTTGGTAATGAATAAAAGTATATAAACTGGTTGATTATTGTTTAATTTTTCCCACTTCAGGCATTGTATGGTCCATATTTTGACATTTCATTTAATCTAACTTGACTATTTGAATGTTATTAATATAATATCAATCAAATGTTCAGTTATTTTAAACGAAATATCAAAAAATGGACCATAAATGCCATATTTCAATAAAAGTAATATTACAGTAATTTTGAATATGCCGCCAAAAACTGTTAAATTACAGGAATCTACTTTTTCGGCAGTTAGCGAGGACCACAACCATGTAAAAGGTGTTAGAGCTTACTTTTCCGACCTGTAAGATGGCGCCACCCGTCAAAATTAATTCGCCCTAGTTAGCGCCACGGTCAGATGCCTATCTATAAGTATGTTATCTGTGGTAAGGTGCGCTTAAAATATGTTTAACACCGTTTTGTTTTAAAAATAATTCAAGTTCGTCAGAAACAAATTGACGTCCGTTATCACTAACTAAGTGTGACCGATTCCCGAATCTTGAAAATACTTCACGGCAAATCTTAACTGTCGTTTTAGTAGTCATATCGTTAGTTATATAAATTTCCGGCCAACGTGAATACGCGTCTACAAGAATAAAATAGGAACATCCATAAAACGGCCCTGCATAATCTACATGAACTCTCTAAAAATTTGTACAAGCGGTCTATTATCTACATAAAGCACGAAACGTCGACCATATAAATACTGGTTCAAATGCCAAATATAACTCCGCATGCCTCCTAATCAATTTGTGGAGTACTTAATAAGGTTTGAGATGCGAACTGAATCGGTCATTCCGTACAACCTGGATATAAATGTGAAATTACCGCTCCGACCCCATATCTAGTT
The DNA here is from genome assembly GCA_949126875.1 of Lochmaea capreae. Taxonomy (NCBI): domain Eukaryota; kingdom Metazoa; phylum Arthropoda; class Insecta; order Coleoptera; family Chrysomelidae; genus Lochmaea; species Lochmaea capreae. The sequence goes on from OX421411.1 coordinate 20,011,471, forward strand.
CTCTAGTTTTCAAAAAGAAAATGCTACATAAAGAATTTAAAAGAACAAATGATCAACTCATCTATAATGAATTTTGTCAATTACGTTCCTGTTGCAAAGAACTTAGTACTTTGTGTTATCGACGATATTTGGAAAAAATAGAAATTGATATTCAACAAAACCCTAATTCTTTTTGGAAACATATTTCAAACCTGCGTAAATCATCATCATATCCTCAAACAATGTATTTGGATGATATCACTAGCTCTAATGGTAGTGAATCAGTTAACTTATTTGCACAACACTTTCACCAGTACAAATACGTAAATAAAACGTAAATAAAATCAATATTGGATTAACTGATGTATTTAATTGTATCCAGAACTTGAAACTCAAGTACTCGAGTGGTCCAGATGGCATACCACCAGTATTATTGAAAAACTGTGTTTGCACTTTAGCTGCACCAATTCATTTTCTGTTCAATTTATCCCTCAACTATGGTGTTTATCCGGACTATTGGAAAAATAGCTACATTACCCCTATCTTTAAGGCTGGTGATAGGGAAAATATTTCAAATTACAGAGGAATAAGTATTCAATCTTCAATACCTAAATTAATGTACAAATTAGTTACCTGTGAACTTACATGGACATGTAAAAATATAATAATTCCAGAACAACATGGTTTCAGCTTGGGAAAATCAACTTCCACAAATTTACTCTCCTACAAGCAATATTTGTTAGATGCTTTGGAGAAAGGTATCCAGATAGATTCTGTCTATACGGATTTCTCCAAAGCATTTGATATAGTTAACCATTCGATACTTCTGGAAAAATTGAGAGCATTAGGATTTGGGACTGACATTTTGAATTGGATTGAAAGCTTTCTAACTCATCGTTATCAATGTGTCAGAATGAACAATTATATTTTAAACACAATTCCTGTTGCCTCTGGTGTACCACAGGGCTAACATTGTGGTCCATTATTATTCAACCTGTTTGTGAACGATATTGGTGACCATCTTCAACATGCTGAATTTTTAATGTTTGCTGATGATCTTAAATTATTTTTTCCAATTACTGATATATTAGATAGTCAAATCCTCCAGAACGACTTAGATACATTATTTGATTGGTCCAGAACAAACAATTTACAACTCAAAATAGAGAAATGCCATATTATCACTTTTTCGAGATCAAAACATCTTCTTAACTATGATTATAACATCAATGGTATGGTTCTTGATAGAGTCAACGAAATAAAAGACCTTGGGATTACAATTGACCAGCAATTATCATTCAAAAGTCACATGAATAATGTATCTGCAAAGAGTAGTAGAATGTTGGGGTTTCTGATGAGGAATGACAAACAATTCTCTTGTGATACTCTCAAAACATTGTACTGTTCTTTGGTACGACCTCACTTAGAGTATGCCTCTGTAGTGTGGTCTCCTTATTATAAATGTGACATTGTGAGAATTGAAAATGTTGAAATCAGATTTCTGAAATATATTTCATTCAAAATGGGTACGTATCTACAATTTAATTACCATAATATTTTGAACACTTTAAACCTAACTGATATCACAACACGTCGTTTTCACTCTGATTTGATATTAGTTTATAAAATCTTATCTGGTGGAGCTGATTGTCCAAATCTTTTGCATCAAATTAACCTTCTTGTTACTTCTGATAGAACTAGAAACCCTCCATTATTTTCAATAAAAAATCATAACACAAATTACGGTTACAACTCACCTGTTTCTAGAGGTTTGAGATGGTTTAATAAATATAATATTGATTCACTTGTTAACTCTTTAAGTATGTTTAAGAACTCAATTAGAAATGTATGCTTAGATTATTAGATTCTTAAATTAGTTCACTGTAATATTGTAATATTATAATTATTGTAATTACTTATAATTGGTGAATCCGTTAAATAAATAAATAAATATGGCGAAGCGTAAGTAGCAAGTATTAGTGGTAATTTCGGATCGAAGTGTGCAAGAGCTTAATCTAATTTTAACTGTATCAAAAGATTTCTGACAGTCTATATTCCAACAGAATTCTGAATCATTATGTAAAAGCGTTGAGTGAAAATTTTCACTCAACGGTAAAAGTAAATTTAATGGATATAAAACTGTACTTAAATTTGGAAAGAATCTACCATAATAGATAACTAGTCCTATAAATGAAAGTAACTGTGATTTGTCTTTAGGTTGTGGTGCATTTTGAATAGCATCCACTTTATTCCTCATTTTATGTACACCTGATTTGTCAATAATGTAACCACAGTATTCTATTTTCTCTACTAGAAATTCGGATTTTTCCAAATTTATTCTTATATTGTGCTTAGCTAACCGTGCTAACACTTGTTCTAATCTTGTAATGTGAATTTCGTCTGTTTCCCCTGTAATTTTAATGTCATCTAGAAAGACAGTAACCCCTGGTATCCCTTGTAAAATTTTCTCCATCTCACGCTGCCAAATGGCAGGTGCAGATGCTACTCCGTACATTAAGCGGTTACATTGATATAAACCCTTATGAGTATTTAAAGTAAATAAATGACGTGCTTCTAATTGAACTTCAATTGTAGATAAGCCTGACTGAGGTCAATTGTAGAAAAACAACGATCAAAAGATTTTTTGTCTTGTAAAATTCTATTAGGAAAATGTTAAGAATAAAGTTTCCTTGCTTCGCGAGAATTTCAAGATGCCTTTCCATACATTAAATGTATATCTGCATAATTCATTGAACGTATATTCTGCCATTTCAAACAATACAGAAATAATTAAAATATTCTTATTCAACTCCAAGTATGACTTCCAAGTAAGCTTTTAAAGGAGAAATCTACCTTTTAAAAATGCATTTTAAATTCTGCGCCATAACGCAAGTATAGTAATGGCGTCTGTCTGTGACATCATCAATTCGTAAATACCATTTATAGGTGATCTGTGTCATTCTTAGAACATAAAACAGACTGTTTTATGTCATTGGTAAAATCGTCAAACTTCAAATACTTGACAGCTTGCAAGTTAGAAGTTTATTTTGATACATAATTTTAATCACACAAAGGAAATTCAAAACAGAACAGATGTTCGGACCATAGATAGTTCGGACTTATCTATGGTTCGGACGAAAGACAAAATATCAAGGTCAAATTTGCGAAAGTACGACGTCACTCTCTTCTGATTGGCGTTTAAGCTAAGATGGCGGATTGTTAAATTTTGTGCCTATATTTTTACTAAAATATTGACCATCACACATGTAAAATAAAAATAGTTCATTTTTTTTAAATTTCTGCATCATATATAATTATATCAAATCAATATTTTAGTGATTCTTAGTGACTGTCATCATGCATATTAAAACACCCCCACATCTGGTTTTCCCAGTAAAGGCAGACTTGCGATCACTTCTAAATACAACATACTCAGTAAGTCCCAATTCTGCATCACTATAATACATGTTAAGCAAGTTTCCACAAGAATAATTATCTGATAAGCACATTGAACTATTGCCTTCTCTAAAGATTTTAATTTAGTTCTCAATTCTCCGACATTTTGATAATAAATTGATAAAGATGGTGAAATTGCATATGGAAGTGGATCTGGAAAAGAAACTGACACTTTAAATAATTTATAGTACATTGCAAGAATTTTAATTATTATAATGTGGAAAACAAATCAGATAATGAAATGAATGTTACCCTTCCAAAAATAAGAGAAGCATAATAAATAGTATCCTTGAATTTATTGCCAGAAAAGTAGAAAAAAAATATATGAAAGCCTATAATCCCTTCCTCAATGGGAGAAAAGAAAAAAAAAATTCATTTATAAACAGGAAATTAATAGTGGTGGACAAAATATAGTATTCTACTCGAAGATAATGGCTAATATTCGCCTTCGAGAATAATAGCCATCTTTATATCTGTACCTGAGAGCCAAACTGTATTAACTAACTCACAGACATTAAAATTAATACCAAATATTTATACAGGGTGATGGATTAGTTTGATGTTCAGTGCCTCCTTTGTCCTTTGAGAGATCAATTTGAAAATTTGAGGGTTTATGGCCATTATCAGTCTTCATATTTTAAAATTATTTACAATCTTACAGGGTGTTCTAGAATGCTGCGCCATATCAAAGTTACATTTTTTTAAATGAAACACCCTATATTTTATCGTTTATTCGGAATCAGCTTGACCTCCCCATCACAATAATATAGGGTTGTGATGTGTTCTTCGGGGTATTTAAAAAGTTATAACCAATTTTCCATAAAAATCGTAACAAGTTCAATACCCTGTACATTGTAAGAGAAATTCAATAATGAAAATCTGTTGCGGCCAAAGTGTTCGAATAGTAGTAAAAATTCTGGAAAATTATTTATTTCGTTAATATTCATTGAATCTGATACAGGGTGAATCAAAATACGAATACATTATTTTTTCCGTTTTTTCAAATGGATCACCCTGTATTTTATGAGAGTATCGAAAAGTACTATCAAAGACTTCTTTTTTTATAAAGCATTCCCTAAACCTTAAATTGTTAGTTCTTGAGATATTTTGATTTTTCTATGCAAAACATTGATTATATCTAATTATTTAATAATTAATTTTGAGTTGGGTGTGATTGATTTGTCAAAAACTGATATCTGACAATAACATGACATGGCAGTAGGTACATTAGTGTTTTTTTATTTAGCGGTTTGGTACATTTTTTGGTGTTTTGAAGAATTTGAACTAAGGCAAAATTGAATTTCACTAGTGATGAAATGATTGATATGATCTGGATATTGAGAGAATGCAATAAAAACGCCTTACTATCAGCAAGAGAATACCATGAACGTTTTCCTGAAAGGCGGCAACCTACAAAACAAAAACTTCTGTGACAGAAGAAAATGAAATTAATGTTTTGTTGGCAGTTACTGAAAACCCATACACAAGTGTAAGGAGTCACGTTTCATTAAAATGGCACAACTTTCACTATTATTCATAAACTAATCCATATCACATAGTGACACACAGTCAAACTAGATGGTCGTTGAATGTGTGGGAAGGTATTGTTGGTGAATATGTAGTAGGACCATATTTTTTTGATATAATCAATGTTTTGCATAGAAAAATCAAAATATCTCAAGAACCAATAATTTTAGGTATAGGGAATGCTATATAAAAAAAGATGTATGTTGGTAGTACTTTTCGATTCTCACATAAAATACAGGGTGATCCATTTGAAAATACCGAGAAAATAATGTATTCTTATTTTGATTCACCCTGTATCAGATTCAATGAATATTAACGAAATGAATAATTTTCCAGGATTTTTACTACTATTCAAATGCTTTGGCCGCAACAGATTTTTATTATTGAATGTCTCTTACATTGTACAGGGTATTGAACTTGTTACGATTTTTATGGAAAATTGGTTATAACTTTTTAAATAATCCGTAGAACACATCACAACCCTATATTTTTGTAATGGGGAGGTCAAGCTAATTCCAAATATGCGATAAAATATAGGGTGTTTCATTTAAAAAAATGTAACTTTGATATGGCGCAGCATTCTAGAACATCCTGTAAGATTGTAAATAATTTTAAAATGTGGAGACTGATGATGGCTATAAACCATCAAATTTTCAAATTGATATCTTGAAGGACAAAAGGGGCACAGAACTTTATCACACTAATCAATCACCCTGTATAATAGAGAGTTATTGAAGATCTGTACTAAAGGCTGCTTTTATTAAAAGTTCCTTAATGTGACTGTTGATAGAGTTATTGAAAGTTACAAAAATACAAGAAAAAAAACTTTATTTTATTATGACATTTCATTGACATTTTTATTATGACATTTATGTTTTATGCTGCTTATTTATGTGGATCTATTATCTATTGTAATATTAATTTATATTATGGAAGAACAATTAGAAATAGCAATTTTAGCTGGAGCGAATGATGAAGAGATAGAGATGTTGAATTTGTGTTGGCATATACTTTTGACTGTAAAATCTTTTTTAGTGAGCACAAACATGGGTACTATGTTTGATATCATCCCATGTATGTTTGCCATTTTTAAATGAATTCTGCGAGACCACTTCTCTTAGCATAATAATATCCTCATAGGTGAAACGAAGACGCTTTTTCAACGGTTTTGATGATAGTTTCATAATTATATAAAAATATAGCATATCCAACGAAAAATTGTGCAATTTAAAATATTTCACTCGATAAAACAATTATTTTCTGTCACATATTGACAGAAGTATGTCAAACTTGTCAAAATTAAAAAGCTTTAACCAAAATTTTCCTTTCCTGTATTTAATTTAAAAATAGGATATCCTTTATTTACATAAAAACATTTAAGACAAACTTAGGAAATGCGCATGCGTATATGTCAAAATAGAGGAATCTTTTAATAAAAGAAATCCCAGAAGACGTTTCAATAACTCTCTAACTATTGAAAAAAATTAAACGTCTACAGTGTGATTTTTGACGTTTACGGACATGGGCGTAGAAAAAGTTTATTATATAGGACTTGATACTATATTCCATGCGGAAAAGCGAGTGTCGTTTAGTAGGAAGAAAACTTAATACTGATTTGAAAAAAAAATGAAGTTGATACAGTTTGGCCCTCAGGTACAGATATGCTTGTTGAAAAATAGACTATTACCTTGATCATCCCAGTCAAGATGTTTTTCATTTGGTATTGGGGATGTTTATACAGAATTTTCAATATGACGACGTGGTCGGGGCGAAAACGTCATTCATGAAGTCATGTCTTTTGCCCACACCAAGCTCATTTCGGAGCAATTTTTAAAACTCAGAAGTTCTGGGGCATTACTGCGACGCATCAACAAATATCCAACTGTTATGAAAGATATTTTGAGTATATTTTGTTGAATCTCGAACTGTTAAAAAACTCTGCTAACTGCTAAGATGAAATAGAAACAATTACATAGTATATTTTTTAAATATAAATCAAGTTGGCTGACAATTATAAACGTTTGTGCTTAGAATAACCTAACCTCTTTAAATGTCTACTTTATTTTTTGAAACTGGCCATTTGTAATGTTTACATGAACGCTCAAAACGTTCCAAAATCCATTCCACTTCAGTTTATGATAGTAACGCTCGCAAACAAGTGGAACAGGAAAATCCGAGGTCGTGAGCGTGATCGTTGTAAGCGCTTAGTGGAACGCACCATTAATGTAATTTGAGATAAAATTAATGATGTAAGTAAGCACCAAAAAGAGCGCCCCTCAATTGAAACGCGAGATTTGCCAAAGCATCCAAATTGAATTTAAAAAAATATTCAACATATAAGACAGATTCGTCTGATGATAATGAAGTTATTCTTTCCATAATCCTATAGATAATGGTGGATTCGTGCAAGCAAAAATGAAAACTTAGATTAATTTAAAATAGAGTAAGATCCCAGAGCGTTAAGACACAACTTATTTTTACATAAATGAAACCTCTTGTTCTCAGTAGTGTCTTATGTGCTCAGAATACCTGCGCGCTTGTGGAGCTTGCCGAGTGACACCTGGGCAGGTACCAGGTGTGAAAGGTAACTAAAATTAACAGTTATTTAACTTAAATTTTAATAGCTGATTTTTATATATATTTTGTAGAGTACTATTATAAAGTTATACCATAAGCGCCAGACACTTTTCATGGGCCAAAACTTTTGTCAGACGCTTTAAAGCTCTACATGAAATAAATGAACTTAACTTATTTTTACATGTCTGGCTTTTTAATATGTTGTTAAGACAATTGTTACGAAGTTATATTTAATTAGCCAGACAAAATTGGTTGACCAAACACCCCCTAAACAGCAAAATTATTCATTCGTGAGTATGAGCGCGAAAGCAATATAGGTGCGTTTCGGAGCGAGTGAGACGGTCTTACTAACTCAGTTCCCTTTCTCTCATTCGTGTAATTCTTCTGTGTATTGTGTATGTGTCCTTTGCGTGCAACCTAATGGTATACAGTATAGTTCGGATCTATGAGACCACATGTTTTTGTTGTTTACGTCGTGTAATTTGTGAGTGATTACATTATTTTATAACGTGAAAATCATGGAGGGAGCAGAATCAAGAAAATTAAAGTGTGTATTTTGTGAAAAATCTCATGAGAAATTAATATTATTTACCGAGGAAACATTTAAAAAGTGCAAAACCGTTTTACAACATCGAGTGACACATAACCTGAAATTCAAAGACGTAGTTTTACCTGAAGATTTGTATGATAATGGTTATCATAGAGAATGTTATAAAAATTTCACTGCTCTGTCCAAAAGATATTATCCCGCGATTCCAGAAAAAACAAAAAAAAGTAAAAACAAAAATTTACCGAGCATTGTTGACAAACCATTTGTTGCATCGACATCAAGTTTATCTAGTAATACAAATACTAATAGTGATCCATCTATAGTATCTACCTCAAGTGAACAAAATAATTCTACTGTTCCCGATTCAGATTTTGTATCAAACTCAATTTCAGCTAGTGCTATTCCTGAACCTATTGTAATATCTGAGCCAAATGTCAATGAAAATATCGAATTTGATTTAGTTGAACCGGTGTCTTGTAATTCTGAAGATTCTTGTGTGGCAGGTGGAAGTGATTTTCATTCGTCTACCAATCAAATCCCATTTGAAAGTAATATAAATAATGACGAAAATGAAAAGTGTATATTTTGTGATCAAAAAACTAAAAGACTTAAATTGAAAAGACTCCCATTGCATGCGTGTAATAAAGATGATTTTTTAAAAAAATTAAATGAAGAAGATTCCCAGTTTACCACCGTGTAAAACTGAGTTATTCCAACAAGTTCTACGTGCTAATTACATTTCTAGCATATGGAATTATGCACATGAAAAACTACCAACCATTTTTACTCCTGAACAAAATGGATGGAGGTTAGAGGAAAACCAGTATCACTTTCATTGGTTTGATGGTGACCAATTACCAAGGGACGTTGGTGAATCTCTTCAACAATCAGGTACTATAATTGGAGTTCAAGATTAAAATTTATTAAACTTGTAATTTTATGTATTTTAATTCTTTTGATTGTTTTTTGCAGAAGAAGATGTCAGCAACAACATAACTGATGACGATGAAGATGATGATGACTCAATTGGACAGTATCGTGATTGGTTAAATGATGAAAATTCGAATAATTGTTTTGATGATTGCGATGATTAAACAATTAAATAAATGCTTGTTTTAAATAATTATGGGTAAATATTTTTTTACAAAAATGATTTTGTAAAAAAAATATTTTCAACTGATGTTTTTTACAATAAAATAAAAATTTTTCTAAGAAAAAATAGCTCTGAACACATTAATTATACCAAATATATTAAATGAATTAATTTACTTTAATACTGACTAATTATTACGTTAATATTGAAATTAATCTTTTTGAAATAAAGATGCAAAAATCTTATATCGGAAGCTGTACCGTAAGTATTTTTATATATATATACTCTGAAACGCATGCGCATATTGCTTTCGCGCTCATACTCACGAATGAATACTTTTGCTGTTTAGGGGGTGTTTGGTCAACCAATTTTGTCTGGCTAATTAAATATAACTTCGTAACAATTGTCTTAACAACATATTAAAAAGCCAGACATGTAAAAATAAGTTAAGTTCATTTATTTCTTGTAGAGCTTTAAAGCGTCTGACAAAAGTTTTGGCCCATGAAAAGTGTCTGGCGCTTATGGTATAACTTTATAATAGTACTCTACAAAATATATATAAAAATCAGCTATTAAAATTTAAGTTAAATAACTGTTAATTTTAGTTACCTTTCACACCTGGTACCTGCCCAGGTGTCACTCGGCAAGCTTCACAAGCGCGCAGGTATTCTGAGCACATAAGACACTACTGAGAACAAGAGGTTTCATTTATGTAAAAATAAGTTGTGTCTTAACGCTCTGGGATCTTGGACTAAAATTAAAACCAAGAACATAACCCATGTAATGCAATGTGTAGATTTCTTTCTTGAATTCGACATAACGCACTTTTTATAAAGTGCCATTTGGCCAGCGAATTGATTACGAATGTAGCCTTACATGTTTGAAAATATTTTATAGTTTACAACAATATTTCGCCGCTATCACTAAAAATCCCGGATCTCAAGGATCGATACTTGGAACGTATCGGAAGTAAAAGTATCGATACACTGGACTATCGTATCGTCCATCCCTAAAAAGAACGCACTACACTATGGCAACGTTGTGTCTTGTGTCGGTAACTAAATCTGTAACGTCAGTGACAGTGACAAGTGTCAAGTGTCAATCATACTTCAACTCATTCAACTTAAACTATAACCGACGTTTGTTCTCATTAGTTTCAATTTAATTCTATCTCTCCTGTTGAAAGATTCTGGAGATTATATTATATACGTGTGTTCACAGTAAGTTAGATTAAATATTTCATCAAATTATTTTATGGTTATGGCTAGTAAACGAAATAAAACCAAAAATTGGACAGAACAAGGGAAACAATTGTTTTTAAAAATCGTGGTTTTGTAAGTATTTATTCTTTGTAACTTTGAGATATAGAATCATTAGTTAATCATACATCATTTAAAAATTTTTGTTTTGAGTCCTATTGCCGACACAACCTATTATAAGTAACTAATTAGAGTTGAAGAATATGAGAACTTCATCAATTTACTAAATTTTTCAGTATTCAAATAATTTTAAAGTGGTACTCGGTCAAATTATTTTCAAGTGTAAATATTACCAACCTATGATAATGATAATATACCTACGCTAATGCAAACATGCCAAATGTTGATAAATATACCAAAATATATGAATGTCTTTTCAAAGACACTCCCATTTTTTTCCTAACCTAATGGTTTTTCCCTAAATTACTCATACTCATATTATTGACATTTTCAATTTCTTACTTCCAAGCTTATCATTTTGCTATGCAGATGATGTATCAACAGTAGAAGCAGACTCAAATATTAATGACTTAATGGACCTATGTTCTAGAGCAGATGATAACGCTGAAACTAACTCAAACTAAACAGGGATAAAACACAGAAAATTATAATATCAAATCAACAAGTAACAGCGAAGCATCATGTAGATTTATTGGGTTTTAAAATGGATGACATGTTAAATTGGGAAGCACATATTGCTGGTTTGTGCAAAAAACTTTCTACACAACTTGTCATACTACGACAACAGAAAATGCGTCTTAGTCAAAGTATGGTATTACAGATATAGTTATCTCTTTTCAACAGCCACCTCACATATGACATACTTTTATGGGGGCAGTCTTCACATGCAATAAAACCTTTCGTATGCAAAAAAAAGCAATCAGGTTCATAGCCAATGTTTCTCGCAGAGAACACTGTCGTCCTTTATTTCAATAACTTAAAATCCTACCCTTGCCATGTATTTTCATACTTTACAATGTTTTAGGAATACACAAAAATAATACTAAGTATCTTACAAACACTGACTTTCATAGTTACCCAACTCAATTTTATCGACTGGATCTATCAGCTCGAAATTCACCCAACACACATTTACACAATAAAATACCAGAAGACATTACTGGTTTGAGTTACAACCATTTCAAGGTTAGAGTTAAGCACTCATAGTTTCTATTCCATCGAAGAGTATTTAAATTGTAAGGCAATAATCTTTTAACATGTTAGTTTTTGTATTTTTTTGTTTCAATTTTAGAAATAACTATTTTAGACATATTTTGTATAAATTGTAACTATTGTTTGTTTCTTTTTTTACTTCCTCAGTTTGACTTGTCACTATTGTACATTTGTATTAAATGTTATGAAATAAATCTATCTATCACTTTCCTCCAATAAAGAAGATAGGTCTGTATCCATGATTGATAAAGGCTCATGAAGAAAGACTGGTAGCAAGGAATCGAATAACTCTTGTGAAGCTAAAATAATATTGGTTTTACTTTTCTATTGTAATTTTATTTCAAAGTCTTCATTGAAAACATTGATAATTTTTAAATAAAATAACAAATTTGAATAAAAATATTTTTTGAAAATGAAGGTCTAATTTTAATAGAATGTAATTAATAATTTTATTTTCCTTTTAATTACTTTCAACAGTAATTTTAAACATTATTATAAAGCTTTTATTAGCAAGAACTCTTCACAGTTTGACAATAATGAAAATTTAATCAGTCTTAGAGCACTGATTATATTTTAGCTTGATTATGTCAAGTATAACGGAACCGTTGAACAAAAATGGGTCCGGTTTCTAAGCATTTAACAGAGAACTGTCACAAATAATGCCTGTGTTAAAATATAAAAGTACCATTATTTATTTCCATGAAATGTTCTGAATATGGGTGTAAGAGCTCTAATTTTCAGGGAATTTCTAACAAAATTTTGGATGGGTAGAGAATATAAAAAAAACTAAAAATTGTATAACTTTCTTTGGGTTGGGTTAAAAATTTTGAACAAATTCTGTTTTTCATAGGGTAGAAAAAGATGGAAGACTTTAAGCAAAATCAAAAAGGGTTGGGGTCAAAAGTGGTCAATACAGATCTCTTTTGTAATTGTACAAGAACTTTTGACACAAAATAATAATTTGATTTTATATAAATAAGTTATGTGGTAGTTGTTCATTTTTAAATACCTCTTTAGACTCTAAAAGAGCAGCTGGAGAAGGAAAGGTGAAAACATATGCCAACGTATGAAAAATATGTGGAACATTTTGCAACATTTCTTACTTCATGAAAAAAATATATAAAAAAGGTGAACTGCATTATTTTCAGTCCCTTTTAAACATTAAGTACAAATTGCAATTTTAATTTTACCTATTTTTTAGTCTGATGGTGATTATGGCAGGTAGTGAAGTGGTAAAAGAAGTTGCAGCGAAGCTAATAAAGAAAATTCATCATAATATACATTACATGATAATAAGGAAATGCAGTTTTAAGAAGTTGGCAAATTTTTTGAAGTCATCATATTGATTTAGATCATTCTTCAGGTAAGTTATTATTAGTATTGAAAAATGTTATATAAGTATGCTGGATAAGTAGATCTAGAAACTGTATTGGATTTTAAATGTGTACATAACAATGGCAGGTCCAACAAATTTTGTACATTAGGTACTTTTTAACACTGAAGAAATATAACAATTAACCAGAACTTGAATTATAAAAACATCTATTAATAAGAAACTTCTAAACTTCACTTTCAAATTTAATGTAAGAAATAATTTTTTTGTATGCAAGATGGTACGGAGTTGATAGATAGATAATTTATTAGTCTTTACCATCATATACATGACATAAGACAAGTCAGACACAGTATAAAACTATAGTTAAAACAATTAATATTTGAATTTAAAATGTATACAGGCAACAGCATAGACCAAACCTTTGGTATAAATAAGATTATAAGAAAATAAAATAAAAAAGTTACATTTTTAAAGTCTGAAATACAAAAAGATATAAAATTAGGTAAGGAATTAAGAAATGTTGCGCCTCCTAACAAATTCATCAAGCGAGTAAAAATAATATTGTATTAAAAATTTTTTAGTTTTAAATTTTTTGGGATGGTTTATTTGTTTGATATCATCTGGTAACCGATTAAAAAATTCACCACCGGCATATGTTGACGACTTTTTTAATTGGGAACGATTAAATTTGTTTAAGTGAATATCACTCTTAGATCTCGTATCATGATTATATATGTCACTATTTTTCTTAAGGTTGTTTTTGTTAATAAAGGTATAAATTAGTAGTTTGTAGAGATATATGCCTGTGAATGTCAGGATGTTATTGCTTTTAAAGGTGCTCCTACAGGACTCCTTGTAGTCTAAGTCAAAGATCAAACGAATAAATATCTTTTGGAGAATAAATACTCGCCCAATTTCGCTTGCTCTCTCCCACACAATTACATTGCAGCCAATATATGAGTGCATAATACAAATTCAGTAAAATAATAATCTTGATATAAATTTGATTTTAAACTATTAAAAGCAAAATATAATTTGTTCATTTTTTCACATAAACAGTCAATGTGATTTTTAAAATTTAATTTGTAATCTAATTCCATTCCTAGAAATGTTGTATATTCAGAAGTGTCAAACGTGCAATTATTAAAATCAAAAACAAGGGCATTACTTTCCTTGAGTGGGGATGTAAATTGAATAAAAACGGTTATGCTCTCATTTATAATAAGGTGATTTCTTTGACACCAAGAGATGAACTCTTCCATGATTTTCCTAATTTTTTTAAAGTAACTCCTTTAAGCTATCGGCTGCAATTATAATTGAGGTGTCATCTGCATATATAAAAACCAGACGACTTACGTCACTCATCCGGCTGTGTCCATGAATTATATTCATTTCAGACTTAGAAATAATAAACAGAATAATTAATATTATAATTTTAAGAGAATAACATTTTACTAAAAGATTGAACGCAACATTAATATATTATAATAAAACTAATGAATGGAACCTATAGGACTATAGTCTATTCCAAAATAACGATTGTAACATACAGTTTCCGATTATCTACTTTTCTGCCTCATACCTACTTTCGACACGTGAAGCTAAATAGCACCACAATCGATTCACCGCAGTATGAAGGTATATAAAACTATCAATTATTGTTAAATCTGAAATTTCATCAGCTAAGAGAACCTTTCTTTCTACCAAAAGAAAAATTTAACAGAAATTTTGAAATTATCTCATATCTGAAATTCGTAGCCCGCGCCGACTTTTTTGTTTTACCAGCATATGCCTATCAAAGGTAAAAGTCGGCAAAGACGACGATCGCTTCTGGAATTGATTTAAATTGTATTTAATTAATATGTGGATATTAATTTTTTAACTAGAAACTTCAAGAAAAACGACCAAAAATTGAAAAAATGGAATACGTTGTAGCGGAAATGGAAAACAGACTGCGACGAATGAAAGCATAAAGAACGGAAATAAAAGAGATTGCCATGAAATTGATTGAATGTAATGAAGATATTCCAGTACAACCAGCAGAAGGAGAAGCATATTTTGCAGGTAAATTAATAGACATAAAGCATATAAGTCAGAAATTTACAAATTCTCATAAAATATAATACAACTTATACTCCGGAGTTTGAGACCTCCTTTGTCTTGAGAGATATGAAAAAAGTTTCATAGAATGGACATAGGCAATTTTTACATTTTAAAATTATTTTTTATACGGTTACAGCATATAAAAGTTTATACCGCATGTAAATGATAGGTCGGGAATGTATGGAGGATGGTGTTTTCTTCTTTTAACAACTCCATTGTTTTTCAAGCGGTGTGGGAACTTGTATTGTCTTAGAGGAGCATAGTTTGTCGTTGGGGTTTGGTTTTTCGAAACTCGGCTATTACTTCCTGCAAACAAATCGATATGTACCAATCAGCTGTAACTGATCTTTGATCTTGGAGAGGAATTGATGCTACCTGACTTTTGTGACAAATGTTGCCACTATCTTTTGAAACACTTCAGGAACGTATCATTTTTGTTGGATTTGGTTTATCGTAGATCACCCAAACAGGCGACTGACGTTTATCTTTTGGTTCATGAGAGTAAATCCAGAATTCATTACCACTTTATATACTGTATCTATTTTTTGCGTTTTCGGTTTAGAGCTTTTGACACCAATTAGGGTGAATTCTATAAGAAATCGTTCAAAATTAACGGCAAGTCTAATTGTGGAATTATTATCAAATATCAAACATGTTATTTCGTAACACCATATATTCAGATTTATAGTTACATTTACATTATCTTCGCCGAATTTAAAATATTACGTTTAGATGGCTGATTGAATAAACTCGTTTCTCTTAATAATTTATATCCTAATAGAAATACCATAACCAGGTCTACTGTCAATACATTGCTAAAAACCCACAGCAATAAAATTGAAGGCAAATCTTTAAATGTTTGTTTCATGCTAGGGGTTTGTCAACATTTGGGTAGTAGAGACATTAGAAATTTTAGAAAACATACAGTAAAGGCGATTACAGCAGATGCTCAAAATGTTGTCCGTTTACCTTAATACATTTCGCAACATCACTGACTGCTCAATTTTTTAAGTGATACCACAGGAAATAGTTTGAAGGATTAATGTCGGGTGATCGCGGGGGCCACTCAATAAAACAACGCCTTCCAATCCATCTTTTGGGAAACACCTTATTTAGACATAGCCTCACCACACGCGCATAGTGAGATGGAGATCTTGTTGCAGCCAAATATTGTCGTTTGATAAATTGCTATTGTCTGAAAGTTACGAATAATAAAATTTATACTTTCAAATGTAATTGAAAATACTTGGATTTAGAAGTAACCGAGCCAACTCAGGTAAAATGCATTCATTTTTTGTGGATATTGGGTGTGACATTCACGCATCCAACGAGGATTGTTACGTGACAAGTATCTACAATTATGCCGATTTACATTTCCATTAATAAAAGAAGTGGCTTTATCGCAAATAATAAATTTGGATCGTTTTGATACACCATTTTTCCATTATTATGTCTGCGAACTCTTCAAGTCTATCGAAATCATCATCTGACAACTCTTGAACTAATCTTATTTAGTATGTATGATATTTCACAAAAAATTTTCATTATGGATGTTTGCGAAATATCAAGTTCCTTGGATATTTGTCCAGTACTCAAGTGTATATCGTCTTCTAACAAGACACAGATATCTAAAGATTTGTTTTCAATTGATGCAGTTTTTCTGCGCCCTGATTTGGGCGAATCTTTTTCTGAGCCAGTTTCGTTCAACTTTTTTACTAACTAACTGAAAGTAGATGTTGTTCCGAAAAAAAAGGAAATATCTGACATCAAAATCTATAAAAATCATCTGTTTCTGAGATAATTGAGGAGTTCCATACTTGAAACTCACTCTGTATAATCTAAATAAGTGTTTATCTAATATATTTTATTTTATAGATATAGAAGCATTTCAACTTTGAATCATACTTGGATATCAACAATTCGAAAATATACCGTAAGTTTACCAAAGACTAATGGTGTCAAATTTGACCCATGATTTTTTTTATATCAAATATTTAATAAAAACTACAGTATTTCTATGGAGGCGCCCGTAAATTACGTGAGATGTTTAAGGGGGGGGTCTCTGCAAATATCACGCAATTTTTTGTCTGATTGAAACAAAAAAAAATTATACTATACTATATGTTGAAGGAGCAGATGATTTCACTGAAACATATGGACATGTTGGTTCCAATAGTTTCTCTTGAGACCGCGCATGATTCTCCATGGACTGAATTAGAGTCGATATTCTTTTTTTAATCACAGTAGTTACGATTTAAGTATTCTATTGTTAAATTCTTTTTACGCTTATAACTCTCAGCAATATTGATTACTAGTCCTTAACTAGTCGTAAATAAAAGCAAGAAGCATTTTTTTTTCTTTTTACAATAACAATCCAACGCGTTTACGTAAGAAACCCACATTTTGAAAAATCTCACGACATCTCACCAGGGGGAGGGAGGTACAGGAAATTCAAAAAAACACCTCACGTAATTTATGGACGCCCCCTATAAATAGTTCAAAAATTCAAGACTGCTCTAAATTGTATTGGAACAATGTACAGAAAAACTTATCTAGTGTTTTTTTTTTATTCAAATCCTCTTTGATGATTGTAGTTTTGTCTACTTTAGGTGGTCAAACAGAAACATTTCGAGTGCCAGTAAAAAAGCTAGTTCCAGGCACCAAGCAGTCAAGACAAGGATAGAGAACCGACAATATTATTTCCAATTCTTTGAAAAAAATAGTTCCATGGGATGATCATGTTAACAGCGTTAAGCCTCCAATTTCGAAATGTCGGAGAAAAATTAGATTATAAATCGATGATTAAGAATGTTCAACTGTGTTTTATAATAATTTACCGAGACATTTTGCCATCCATCATCTGATTATTGATGCCAAAATAATGTCGAGTCAAATTAATAAATTCAAGGGAAATTAAGCAGCAATAAAAATAGTCGACAATTTATCAGTGACGTGTTATATTTATGAAGATTATTTCTTGAATCCAATTCTTTATATCAGTCATATCCACAAAATGAAACAATTTGGAATAATGATTTGCCGATAAATTTCACTTGGTTTAACTTTCCTTTGCATTTAGAAAACGAATCACAGATCTGATTCCACAATCAGCGGCATTTTCAATTAAGGCTGCCATTATAAAGAAGCAATACAAAGAACACGTCGGCAGCAGCGATTTGAAAATGGCGTACATTTTTTCTCCTCGAGTCAGAGTAACTGCCGCGCATGCTCGGAACTGTGATCACAGCGCTGCCACGGATAGAAATAGAAACTGAACTTATTTTGTGGATATACCTCGTATAACATTTTTTTTTCGACCTTTATAAAAAATTGCAAACTTTCGAATTGAAAATCTACAACGTTATAACGGACGAAAAATACTTGCTTTCAAAAATAATCGATTTTTCATTCGAAATATCATTTTTTGTATTGGTTGAAGAAAAACATATTTACTCAATATAACGTAACAGTAAAATTACAATTTGTACATGTTTATGCCGTTTAAGAAACTCAAGGAATCATTCTTTTGGTCTCTGAAAGTTGAATGTAGGCTGTTGGGAATGCTACGGTGTCTTTGCTGGTTTGCACACTAGTGACTTTGTTATAATAACGTGTTTGACGGACATATTTTTGTTACATTGAGGTGTGTCTTCTTTGCTAATTTGGAATTGGTCAGTTGGAACTGTGTGTCCAATCCTTAATCAGGTAGGTTTTATTTGTTCATCTCTTGTAGGTAGGTAGCTAAGAATTTGTCACTATTTAATGCATTTTGTTATGGATTTCATAACAAAAATCTTAACAGATAGCAGATATGATCTTGTTGAAGTATCAGCTCTAATTTTGGAATATTACTATTACTGACTGATTCTTGCGCTGAGATAACGATTTCTTCGTTACCCTGTATACCAACCCATATCTTTGTTTTCTAATTTTTCATAATTATTCATGTCTGAAATTGATATCCATATCGTTACCCAATTGATATGTTGATATTGTAATAATAATGTTCTGAGCTCATAATACTTTTACTGAGTTTTAAATGGAGATACGTGGTTTTCTGTTACGTTTTTATTATCAACAGGAGTTACAAGGCAAACAAACTTTATTTCAAATAATAAAATAGCAAGTTATTTAATGAAAAAAAAAACTAAATTTTACCCTGCTTCAAATAACTGCAAAGTGAAGAGTAAAGAAAACTTAACTAATTTTTATTGTATAAATATAAAAACTTTTATTTTACATTATTATTCATACGGTAGGGAATCATAGAAGGAATGCCAGTCTTTTTCCAAGCAACTTTTTAGTTGCTGTAACTGTTTATACTTATCTTATGATATTTTTCAATAACCAGGCACTAATTATTAACAACAGAAAACACACATTCTGATTATTTGACAATAAATATACATCGGAGTTACGAGATTTGCTTTCATATTTTGATGTTTTTTGGATATACGATGTTTGTGTCTTCTTTCGTTTTTCGTAGTTACAAGATTTTCTAAGTACGATCTTACCATGGTCGGAGTTAGGAGCTTTTCTATTTCTGGAATTAATGCTTTAAAAATAGAATTGGAGTTATGAGATTTTCGAGTAGCGTTCGCTCAGTGCCATGCTGGTAGATGGCGCAAAAAACAGGATCTCGATAAATTCTGGAGTTACGTGGTTTGCGAATTAGGGTAACGATATGTGTATTTGATGGTCTACAATTTTGCATGGGGCGTCGGCCCAGCACTGTGGTGGAACGCCCCTGATGCGATAATTACAGTGAAGCAGTGTCGAGTGCGGTTAGTAGTTGTATGGGTGACCATACTAGGGAAGACCGTCGTGTAAATAGCCCATACAGCCTGCAGCGGAGTAGCATATCACAGCTCGCAGGCATTATACCAATGAGCACTAGGAATAATGTAGGCACGCCGTCTTTCGGAGGAGACGTAAAACCGAGGTCCTGAGTCCATGGATGTTGGGCTCGATAAAGAACCCTATCACTGGTTGGAACACCACAATTTCCGGTTAGGGGTAGAGAGCCTCAGTTGCAGAAAATGGTTGCATGTTGAATCATCTCAAAATATTGTCCAGATAACTTGTTTGATTTATAGTAATGTTATTTTTTGTCATGTCCTGGGTAATTTATTCTCAAAAAATGTCAAATTTGCCCCAACTCTTTCATTTTGCAATTTCGGTTGAAAATTTGTTCAAATTATTTGGCCCAGCTAACAACAAGTCATCTACAGAGAAAAACGATTGAAAATTTATTTTTTTCAACATTTATTGCCATTTTACAATCTACTTCAGGAGTTTTCAAGCTCCAAAGTGAAATACTCTTTGACACTATCACTTGAAGAACACTAAATACCAATGTGGTTGAAGAAAGTCTTTGGGCCAGTTTTTGTTCAATCTTCGGTTGATTAGTCCATCCTTGCACAGGTTTTCTATTTGGTCGTTTGGGTTACCAATTAATCGTGTTTGATAATTGGTAGAAACTGTGTATTAATCACTTCTCTGACTGGAATCTTTGTATGGTTTTTATTCTAGTGAGTCTTGCACATCCCCATAGTTAATGTTCAGATGGACTTTAGAATTAATTTTATATAGCACCATGATTTTGATGTCTAGTTGCCTTCTTTTGAGCTGCTTCAATTTGTAACACCAAAAACAATCCGGCCGCCTTCAAGTAAAATATCGTATATTTATTTTGTAATCTTTCAATCACTGAATGGATGTAAAAATATAAACAAACGAATCTATTAATTTCGAATTATGTTGACTTATCTCGTTACGACAGAAATTATTCAATTCCTCATTTTGTTACAGATGAGATGAGTTGACTCATCTTTATCTAATCTTTTAGAAGATATTTGAAGATTGATTGATTGATTGATTGGATCAGCACACCAGTCAAAGGATTTATGTCCTCGGCACCTCAGCCTTAAGGCTTTTTGTGCTCTTGGTTGTGCCGTTTATGTGAAGAGACCAGCAGCCCTTATCAGGCTCAGCAGACTTTTCACTAGGTTCTTCTTGGAGAAATCCTCCCTTGGAAATTCTAGTCCTAGAAGTCTATATCTCCAGTGAGATAGTGCTTCACAATCAAAGATAATGTGAGAGGCTGTTTCCTCCTCTTCCATGTACAACCGACAAATAGGTTCCTCCCTATATATGCCGATTGTATGCATGTGCTTCCTTAGAGTGCAGTGTCCAGTGAGTAAACCCGTCACTATCCTTATTTGGGCCCTGCTAAGGTTTAGTATATCATTGGTCAGCTTCTCCGAGGGTTTTTTAACCAGGAGTTTGCTGTGTTCCTGTTTTGGCACGTGTCTCCAGTACGACTGGTGTTTAGTTTGAGTCCACCGAGATATACAACACGTGCAGCAGTTTTGGATATCCCAAATACTGGTTCAGGACCAGTGAATGCTGTCTCGGACCCCAGCTTTGCTAGGTTGTCCGCCTTTTCATTTCCTACAATGCCCTTATGCCCTGGGACCCACTTAAGAGTAACTCTATTATGGTTAGCCAGGGTTTTAAGTTTCTGTAGACAATCCCAGACCAGTCTAGATCTGATCTGAGGACATGCTAAAGCTTTTAGTGCTGCCTGACTATCAGAGAGTATTAGGATCTTTTGACCCCTGTAACCCCTTTCAATATTCAGTTGCAAACACATATCGATAGCATAGATTTCTGCCTGGAATACAGAAGCAAGATTCCCCAGCGGTGCATGAAAATTGCACCTGGGTCTAGCACCATGAACTCCAGCACCTGTTCCAATGTCAGTCTTTGATCCGTCAGTGTACCACATCAACGTTCCTTCCTGACTGCTTTCTTCCAACCCGTCCCAGTTTAGCTGGATTTGGTATGGTTGGGTGTCGTTGCATCTTGCCAACATGTTGTCACTTCTCATTTTAAGGAGTGAGTTTGTGATAACTTCTGTGATTCTGGAGTGACAGGGGGTGTTGGTTCTTTCATGCCATTTGAAGATACCTCCATATGAACATCGGTAACTGACTTATCTTTTTGGTCCATAAGCCAGGTTTTGATATTATTTACTTCCAAAATTTGAACATTAATTAAAAATGGACTTATCTCATTTTGCCCTGCACCACGGAATCAGCACAGTGTGGGAAATAACAAATGAGTGCTCTGCTATGAAAGTTTATCTGGCTATTGTAAAGTGCAACATTGATACTTTATGATGAATTAGTAGTTGAGACGGAAATCAAATTCAACTCATTGGTAGGTAGCAAAAAAAAACATTTCTTTTGGGAATATGTGGTAGTCACTTATTTGGAACTATATTATGTAAAAAGTGTTCAGTGCCGAAATTATCTTTAATTCCGTCGACGCAGAATTTTGAGCGTTTTCTATAATTAATTATTAAGTGCGGTATAATCATTGCTTCTGGCATTAACTTAAAATTTGAAAGTTGATTTATGGTTATCCGCAATTTCAGTTTACTCTTGAATCTTCTTTGTAAACGTGCTTTCCCAGTGTTCTTCGAACATTTTTTGTCCTTGATTTTGTAGAGCAGGTCAAGCGGCATTTATTATCATAGGTTGGCAACATATTTTTTTCAGCATGCATTACTTTATTCCGTTCCATCACATTTTTTTATCATTTGAATATTTTCGTAAGCAAGTCGTCTATTTTTAAGACGTTTCACTCTATTTTTTTGGCAATACTCTCTGTAACATCTTCGTTTTTTAGGGTGACGAGGGTTTGTCTGCTACATAATCAGAATCTGCATCGGACCCAAACAGTTTATTCGAGCTTTCATGACCATCCGAGTCCAAGCATTTTCATTAGAACCTTTATCAAACAGAACTTTGGATGATGTAACTTATTTAATAGAAAAACAATACATAAGATTATTTTTGCAATATTTTTCATACGACTGATTATCTACCTTGGTTGTCATTTAGATTATCGTAGCTTGTACTGGGAAGACATGTTATTTCGTGTATGCTATTCTGGTGTAAATATCCTCAAACACAAATACATACTTCACCATGGGCGCCGGAAGGGTCAAATATAGGGGGGGGCAAGTGAAGGTAGATTACAACTTTTATATTTTTATTCTCAAAAATACATATATATGGTTGACTTGAACTAAAACTCAACTCTAATGTTGAAAATATGTATATGCCCTTTTATAAAAAATACATTTGTATGTAGATGTAGAGTCTGTTTCATTAGAGAATGGGCCACCTACGTCACAGCAACATGCGCGTCATAGTGACGTCATAGTTGAAGCCATGCTGGAAATTTGACGTCGGACCTTTAAATCATAGGCGTAACGATTTTAATGTTATTGGGTATCCGGGATATGAGTAAAATTTTAAATTAATTTGAAGAAATTATTTCAATATAGGTATGGACAATCAGCTACTTTTGTATATTAAATCAGCATCCACATTAAAAGTGTGTGTAAGAGGTGTGGATGAACTTGAAAGATGGAAATCTATAACTAAATATAATATATTGAATTTTTTACAAAGTTAATGAGATTGAATATTTCTTTACAGTAGCTTAGTAATTAACATAATTTTAAAAAAAATGTGATAAGGATCTCCAATGTGTAATGTGTTATAGTTCTGCTGTGTTAAAACAAAAATTCAAATGTATAGCCAAATAACCCATAACAAAAACAAGAAATCGAAATCTCTGATGGTTTGGTAACAAATAATTAACCGGAGAAAATACTGATTGATTATTCAGCACATCCATTCAATGTTTGGAATCCTTGGCACCTTATCATTAAAGCTTCTTGTGCTATTGATTGTACCGTTCAAGAGAAGAGACTAATTGTCCTTATCATACGTAACAGTCTTTTCACTAGATCCTTCTTGGAGAAATTCTCCTTTGGGCACTCTAGTCCTAGGAAATCTCTGGGCCCTCCACGTATTCTATTTATTTTAAGTTGAGCAGTAAAAATAGCAAAGATATTTATATGCATAATACAGCAGTACACTTTAAATGGTTTAACACTAAAAAATGTAATAAGCTATGCTGTCAATTCTAACTATTTTTAATTTCTGCCGGTCACTGCAAATAATATGTAAATATGTATTGAGAGCAATAAGTAGGATAAGAAATATATTAAAATAAATATTATAATTAACATTTTTATTGCCAGGTAACAAAATAAAAAGCGTAATAGAAAATGTCAGTTAGCCAGCAAAAAACTGTTCAAAGTTGACATTTCCATCATTACCCAATTAGGAAAACAAGAATTCAAAAAGACAAAACAATCCAAAAAATAGATGATATTTTTTACACAATATTCTTTTTTAAAAGAGATTATGAAAATTAATCGAGAGGTATATACTTCTTACCTTGTATTATGTATTTTATACAAGGTGAATATACACAGATTCCCTAAATTAATCGAGAGGTATACTTCTTACCTTGTATACACAGAATAGGTTATTTTCTACTTTTCTTCATAATAAGCTAATGAGCGAAATTCACATAATAATACATTGAGTCATTCAATTGGATTATCCCATCACCTTAATTGCTATCAGACTCGCTGAATAATTCAATTCCGCTTAAAGCATCATTTCCACTACTATCTGAAATATATTCATCAGATGAACCTGCATTCACAACAAACGCAAGGGAATCTTCAGCCTCATCAAATAAATGTTCTTTTTCTATCCACATATCCTCACATTTTTTAACGTGTTGACAAATAGAATGCCACACATCCACTGAAACTTCGTAAAATTTTTGCTTGGCCAAACTTTCTACATCAGCTAATTTAAACGAGGTGTTATGGGCTGCCACCCAGTTTTTCACCAATGCCCAAATTTTTTTATCGGGTTAAATTCTGGATGGTATGGAGGCAACCGTAGTTCTTTATGACCATGTTGTTCCAACAATGTATCTAATTTATAAGCTACTGCTATACCTAAGTGTACCCTAGAATTTTTTATTAGTTCATACAGGACTGGTTTTGTTTCTAATTTATCATGTCGCTGCTCCAGAAGAACGATGACGTATCTGCAATAATGATAATTCTTCTGGAAACGCAAAAAACCAAAAGTTATTTTATAAAAACTCCTTAATCGAAAAGTTAATTTAACTATGGAGTTGGGAATTGGGCAAATTGTTACTATGTGGTTCACAATAAAGTTCATGATATTTTTTTGGTTAAAATTAACCCCCTACCCCCACTATTTTCACCCTTTTGCTAATGCGTCATTGTTCTCCTAAAATTATGAATCAAAATAACATATTCGGACAAAAAGGAAATGGGAAAGAGGTAGTTTTAATAATTGCCTTTAAGGTATTGTTTTATTTAAAAACTATTTATTAACTAATAAGAAAGAGTGTAAGCTAAGCTAAACTGGATTGGAGATTATTATTATACGAAACTAAATTGTAAGTGAAAAGCACATAAAAAATCTTAAACAAAGTAGCAAGGAAGATAAAATTTTACATTTTTCCAATCAGTTAAGAGAATCATAGAATCCCTTATTATATTTGGGAATAATGTTTTTATTAATCAAAGTATTTAAATCTCGAATTTTATTTTGTGAGAGTGCCATTTTCTTGGTATAGGCAGGTTTTAGCTGCATTTTTACTTTCTGCCGAACGTCTTGTTCTTGCTATAAACTGAACTTGACTCCACTCTGACTGTTTATAGCTATTCTTATAGTAAAACGTATCACTACCCTTTTCAAATTTAAACGTATTTCCGTTTACGTCTTTTGCCATGTAAGGTGCCATCTCATCATGCAACGCCTTTATGTCCTTAAAATCTGCGAAACTCATTTCTTCAACATGCAGAGGTTCGCCTTTCTTTTTCGCTTGTCGGATAAGTGTTGCATATTGGTCGGGTACATAAATCGGGCCAGACCTTTTAGCACTTTTTAACGATTTTTCAATGACACTGTGGATTGCGTCACCCTCATTTTGTGTATGACCGCGAACTAAGTACTTGTGTGAAATAGACTGAATGTTAAGCCGTTGAACCGCATACAAATACATCGCTATCATGTATCTGCAACAGAAATAAAAAAAAAATAGCAAAATTTTACTTTATTTTTCTTTGTGCCTCTAACCTGTTTTTCTGCTGCCCCCCGCAATTATCGGAATAAAATACAACATTTGCCCCAAATGTGCTATTAGACAAATCTTCAAGGTAACGTAGCACGCAAGTTGCTATTTCATTAACGCCTCTGTTCCCAATTCCTTCATGCCAAAAAAAGCAGAGGTCTTTGTGACTTCCAATGTTTGATATCTGCAACAACAAAAAAAACAAGAAGTTAGATCTAAGTGAATCAGAACACAATAATAAATGTAGGTTGTCACATTGATCGCATTGATCCTTTTTTGGCAAGAAAAATCCGATATTAAATTCCGTGTTGAAAATGCGCGCGTATGTGTCACAGTTTGCAGCTTCCAGAGTAGCGGACATCCGCTTTGAAGAATAATGTCTATGCATTTCTGCGATAGATAGGCCGCCGTCAATGAATTCTCTGCTGGTGTCACTTCTAACGTAGTGGCTTTCAATTCTTGGAACTGAGTTTATGTGAGCTCTAACTGAGTTTAAAATTTCAGGATCAGTCTTTTTGCGGTTATCATGTTTCTCTCTATTATCCTCAGGAGCAATCCCGGCCCCAGTCAACTTAGCTTGGATGACAGTACGGATTGTCCTTTCTGTTATTCCCAACGTATTTATTAGAAATGTTTTGCACACACGAACTTTGTGCTGAAGTGATGACTTTTTTCTAGTCTAATATTATGATATGATGCATTATCAACTACCAAAACTGATTTTGGAGGCATATTAGGTAGAAGATGTTCCCGAATCCATTTCATAAATTTATTATGATTCATCGTGGTAGTCACCACTTTTAGAACCTGCAGTGGCGGGCCGAGCCTATGTAGCGCCCGGGGCAATTTTATGAACTTGCGCCCTTAATTTAAATAATAATTAAAATTTTACAAACTTGTATCATTTGTATTTAAAAATATTAAATACATAGGTATCCAAACAATAAAAAAATGTAAATAACAAAAAACAAAATAAAAATAAAAACAAATTCGCTACAAATATAAACACAACAAAAAAAAATATAAAAATTCAAGTTCTAAAAACATTAACAAAAACAAACAAAAATAAATTCTCACTAAATTTTTTTTTAAATATTAATTTTTCTTGATTTAACCGAAGCGAATCGATTGATTACTTCGCTTAAATCAATTTTTTCCAAAGTTTCCTTTTCGATGCTAAGAAGGGCCAGATTAGTTAAGCGATCTTGTCCCATCGTCGTTCTTAAATAGGAAAGAATTAACTTTAACTTGCTAAAAGATCGCTCACAACTTGCGATCGATGTAGAAATAGTTAATAGAATTTGCAGTGAAATACGCAAATTCGGAAACACATCTTCACCGTATGAAATGATAAAATCTAAAAGTTCTATAGGAGTCTTTGGTAATGCATCACCTCGAGTATGAAGCAACATTCTACAGTCTACAATCTCTGTAAATAACTCGTTTCCATCAACATCCGTGTTATAAAATTCACCGAAATTGAGGCAATTTTCTTTTAATTTGTGATTTTCCTCTTCGTCTTTGTTCTTATCCTCACCTCCAATTAGATTTTTCACTTTTAACAGAAAACCAAATTTTAAATTAAGATCCGTTAAGCGACTAAAGCGCGTATTTAATTCTTGGTATAATCTATCTAGAACTGCTTTCATAACTCTTAGTATTTCCTCTTCGGCGGATAGTCCGGCATCTCTGGCTGATTCTCCAGGCATCCTACGCCTTTTCCTAATACGTCTTTCAGTTTCAATTCCCCATTTTTCACAATTATTTTTACCCATTTTTATTGCATCTTGAGATATAGAATCTCGGGATTGGTTTAGGTCAATTTTTAAAGCTTCCAGATCACAAGACGCATCCGAGAAGTTCATAGTATGATCTTGTAATCGTTTTTGAACGCGGTCAATTTTTTGTAGAACGGAATTCCAAAATTCTAACAACACAAGAAAATTATAATTCAGAATGTTTTCTAACAATCTGTCTGCCTCACTTCTAGTTTCAGAGGTATTATTTACATCATCAGACATTTTTTCTAACAAACCAACAAGCTCGTTCAATCCAAAAAATATTGCACTAACGGCTTCAAATCTTGCGCTCCATCGTGTTTCACATTCACGTTTTACTGTTATTTTGACCGTATCTTTCAATACGTTCCATCGAAGGGTCGACCTGGAGAAAAAATTATATATGCTTTCGATTGATCCAAAAAATGTAACAATTATCGGGTCTTGTTTGGCCGAATGTAAGCATGCTAAATTTAAACTGTGGTTATCGCAATTAACAAATATTGCTCGAGGATTTTTTTCAAGAAGCCTCTGTTGTAAACCTGATAAATGTCCCGCCATCACAGCCGCATTATCATAACATTGAGATCTACAATTTTCAAGAGGTACTTTGTCTACTTCAAGTTTCTCTAGGACGACAGTTTCAATAGTGGCTGCATCTTTACCATGTAACTCAATGTAACCCAAAAATGATTCGTTTATAGTCACTTTTTTGTTTATAAAATCTATGTCAACGTACCTAACGACTACAGACATTTGTTCGCGATGGGCGAGATCAGGTGTCGAATCTAGCAAAATACCGTAATATTTGTTTTTTTGTATAGTACATACCAATTGGTTCCTTACAGCAGAAGAAAGTAGACCAATGAACTCATTTTGTATTTTTGATGATAGGTAATTTACAGATCGTGGGTTGTGGTTTGCATATTTAAGGTGATTTTCTAAAACTGGGTCAAATTGAGCTAAGAGCTTTATGAGGGATAAAAAGTTTCCAGGATTTATTTCATCATAAGAGTTCAATTTTTCCACATGTCCACGCAAAGACAAATTTTGAGTTGCCAAATACTTGATGCAGGCAAGCAGACGCTCTAGAACATCTTTCCAACGTTGTTTTTCACGTTGAATCTGAACTTCTAAATGGGAATCGATTCCTTTTCCACATTTTATACTCCTTTCGGCTTCTTTCCATATAGTAAACGATTTACGGTGGCTTGGACTATTTTCGTGGGCAACAATTCTTTCGGATTTTCTCCAGGTACTAAAACCGGCAACTGTCTCAAATGATGAATGCGTATTACTTTTTGATGATGTAAATAATAAACAGCAAAAACACTATGCTGCATTTTTCGATGGGGAATAAACTAGCCATGATCGAGGAATTGTATTTCCTTTTTCATGAGCAAGTCTTCGATGAAAATATGATTTGAGCATTGATCGACCATCTAATTTTGGAAATGGATCATCTTGGTGTTGAAACTTTTCTGATCCTTAAATAATCATTTCAGTGCGAAGTTGATGCGATATTTTTGACAAATTGGACGTCTCATCAAATTCTAAGAAGCCGATATCATAATATTTGAGGATATCAGGAATTGTACTTGATGCAACTTCTTCGTTTTTACTACAGTTTCCATCATGTAGATTTAAGTATTCATTCGACAGCTCTTTACCAATAATAACTCTTTCTTCATCGATTTCAGAGTCTGCTGAATCACTACTTTCCTCGGCTTCTTGTAAATCTCTATCGTCAACTGCAATTTGGCTTGAATCCAAACCAGAAATTTCTGAAGTTTCAAAGTTATTACTAGTAGCAGTCGCTTCATTTTGTAAATTTTTATTCACACCTGTTGCGGATGGACTTGTTACAAATAGGCGCATTAATTTTTGAGATTTCTTG
Organism: Lochmaea capreae; assembly: GCA_949126875.1. Taxonomy (NCBI): domain Eukaryota; kingdom Metazoa; phylum Arthropoda; class Insecta; order Coleoptera; family Chrysomelidae; genus Lochmaea; species Lochmaea capreae. Next base: position 20,041,251 of record OX421411.1, read on the forward strand.
GCTTCACGTTCCATTTCAATTTTTCTTTCTCGGTACTGGGCACCGCTGGGTTTTTTTGTCTTTGGCATTCTAAAATATAAAATAAATTTCCAGAGTTGCAACATTGTTTCTTGTAGGTACATAGGAATAAATTTTAATCTATGTGTATTACAATTGACTCGCGACATGTTCGCTCCAGCTACTAGAGCTTGACCAATGGTCGAATCTGAGTTGTGCAATGGACAAAAGGGATTAAACGCGCATTTGCCCGCTCCAGATATATTTGTCAAGTGGAGAGCGAATTATTATTCAATCATTATCAAAACACAGTGATATTTTATATTCAATAAATTAAATTCAACAGGTGAATAACACTCAATAATTACAGCATTAATATAGAGAAATAAAACAATAAAGAAAGAACACTCAGTGAAAAAGCTCACCTGAATATCTTGCAGTTTAATCACCCACCAATTCAAAATCTCTAACGCTAAACAATAATTTCTCCGAACACTAAATTGAACCACAATTTAGAAACACAGTCAATAACAGAATGCATTGAATAGTTTTTAATAAACTCGAGACCTTTTAAAAGCCCAAAATTCATAAGTAGATGGTAATCGTAAATCAACGCTATTTCTTGGTGAGAAATATGAAATCATCTGGGGTACGTGACAATTAAGATAAACAGTCGAACACGTGTGCTTAAAAATTTCTTAGGTTGCCTTTCATAAGAGTATCGATAAATATGTTTTAAAGGAAGAATTTTTGTCAATTACTTACATATGAAAATAATACCTCTACTTACCTTACATTTGAACTTAAATTCTCCGATTATAGGTTATAGATTCAGTCTTTATTATTACCACGCGACGATACACGATGTCCGTTCGGAGCTTAAAGTTTATATAGTTACAGCGCCCCCTTCAGTCAGCCGGTGGCCTTATCCCGCTTTTTGCGCCTGCGTACCGCCTCTACGGCCGGAAAGCAGCCACTAAGACCGCGGGTTGCGCGGCGCCCCCCAGTGGATGGTGCCCGGGGCATTTTGCCCCTTCTGCCCCCCCTTCGGTTCGCCACTGAGAACCTGAAACAGAAAACATTGTTGATTTAAATAAGTTCAACTAGGTTATTAGCTTTTAAAATATCAGAATCAGATGCTATGAATATTGACCTATAATAATGATACATACTATGGAAATATGCAAGCTGAGTAACTTTTTTTAAAAGTGGATTACAACAAATACTAATCTAAAATTTCTTATGCTCAAACCCATATTAAGATATTCAAAATGTTGAAAAAGAATAAAATAAAAAAGCCATATTTTGAACAATCCTATATAAATATAAAAATATTCAAGGTATTACTCTAAGTTATTCTATAGTCTGCAATGTTCTCATTTACATAGTTTTTGAAATATTGAGGTTTTTTTATATTCAAATTATTCTGTAAAATGGAATATTATAATTTAAAGTAGTATCATGTGTAGTAATTGTTAACTAGAATGTACCAAAGTTTCTTAATAATATATTATCAATACCCGAGGGATGGTTCGCTTAAAATAATTGACACTTACTGAATTAAAAATCAATAAAGCATTATGAATGAATCCTTTTTCTCCAAGTTAATAAACTAAATGTTTCATCGTTCGTAATTAAATAGGGGTGAAAAATAGACAGAGCATAAGCGTTTTCCGTCTCTTGGTAAAATCGGATTTCAATCGACTGAATAACTGAATCCAGATACGGAATGAACAAAGAAAAGCGAAAATAGTCTTAAGCATTATTAGTCTGCCTCGCAGCTAATCTAGGTACAGTAAAACAAATTGATCTTTACCCTGACGTCATACCTACAAACCTCGCGAAATGAATCAATGAGTCAAAGTCAAAAATGGCTACTGTTACTTTGTCGTGTGCGTAAATATTTTCACTGTTTGTTTATCTTGTCAGTATTTTTTTGCGTTATAAATAATGCTGTTGGTTGAAGTCAATTATTACCGTTTCAAAATAGTCGAAAATGTAAATAAGATTTTTATAATATTTACTGAAAATTATTTTGTCTGCTACTACTTAATAGGTATACACAAAAAACTATTCTATGACCATTAACGAAAGTAGAAATTTATGCGAATCTTTCATTTGAATGAATTAATTCCAACGAATCTTTCATTTGAATGAATCTATTCAAATTTAAAACAGCACATAATTTAGTGCTAACAAAAACCATTGTTAAGCATAATAAAAAATATTAAATCATGGGTAATAAAGGTTTGTATGAAATGTACACTATTTATACATTTATTGTCATTCCGAAATTTACAATACAAATATATATTATATAAGGTATCTTAAAAATCATCGTCAGACTCTGAAGAGGAACTGTTACCTACATTAATAGTTAGTGGTACCACATTACAAATAACTTTTTCTCTATCGTACCACTTTCTAATAAGCTCTTCAGTATGGGTCACACATTTTGCCCACATGTTAGGTGTAACATTGCTCTAAAGCTTCATTCCACATGCCTATTACTTTCTCGTCACTGGATCCATCTCTACCTATATGTTTATTCCGATGTACGATTTACAGTTAGCCCAAATTAGCTCAATGGTATTAAAATCGCAGTGGTATGGTGGCAACCTTAATACTTCGTGTCCATGTTCTCTTATTATTTCATCTATAAGATAGACATTTTGCTTTCTATGCATCTTCGCTACTTGTAATAACTCTGGTTTTGTCATTTTTAGATCAAAGTTAATCTTATTTTCTTTCAGCCAACTGGCAATTTCTGCTTTTTTTGTTGATGTCGATGGCTGTTTGTTCAAAATCTCACTGTGATATGGTGCATTGTCCATTATTATAAGTGATGATTCCTCTAAATTTGGCAGTATAGTCGACGCAAAACATATAGTGCCAGCTATCTAATCGTATATCCCCTTTAAGTCATGTTGCGGAGCTAGACTCTGAAAGGTATTATTATTATTTTCGACTACTTACCAAACATAATTCTATATTGTATTTGACGTTACGTAATTGTTGAAAAGGCCTTCGGTTTAAACGGGATACTAGACGTGTACTGAGCTCTTTTTGTATCCCATTCGATTTTTTTATGGAAAACGAAATTTCAAAGCAACAACCATAAACAAAACTAAATTCTATAAAAAATAACAAAAAAAGAAATTTTATAACAATGAATAAAACAATTCTTTAAAAATAAATATAATTTTTAACTCCAATTTGTCACTAGGTACTACATAAGTAACATACAAAATATATTAAACTTAATTAACTTTCTTCTTCCGAAAATCCTCTTAATCCTTCTTCCATACCACCTGCTTCACTATCACTATCGTCTTGTAAATTAATAATAAACTTATTTCCCCCATTAATATGGACTCGCCCAATGTTCTTATACTCATCTTCAATTTTGATTACTTTTTTTAATCCTTTTCTGCCAGTCTTCTTTGGTAATATTAGCTACTTCTCTTTTAATCAGGTCGACGACTTTCGTATCAAATTTAGGAAATGTATTGTTACGCCGAATACTCTGTTTTAATTTTCCCCAAATTAACTCGATGGGATTAAAAATACAAAAATAAGGAGGTAGTCTCAATATAGAGTGTCCATGTTTTTCAGCAATATTCTCTAGTGCGTATAATTTCTTAAATTCTTTTGTCTGTAAAACTTCAATCAGTTGTTGTTTTGTATAAGAATCTTCAAAGTACAAATTATTATCCATTAAAAAATTTTGCAGTTCGGTCTTCTTGGAGCTTTTATTTGGTATTTTCTTGAGCTGTCGTGAATGATAAGAAGCGTTGTCAAGAACTACAACACTATTTGGCTCCAAGTTTGGGATCAATGTGAATTCAAACCATTCTTCAAAAATACTAGCTTACATGTTCTTATGATAGTCAACGTTGCAATCTTCCATTTTTTTTTCACATGATTTTAAGTCATTTGGAACCCATCCTTCATTTCCACCGCAATGCACAATAATAAGTCTGGATCCTTTGTTTGCAGGCATTGTTGGCATACACGATTTTGACCATCAGTCCATCCTTTCTTAACCGTATCGTGTGTATCATATCAAGTTTCGTCCAAATATACAATTGGCCGGTTTTCTTCTCTATATTTAGTTACTTGTTCCTAGTATGTATACCACATATCCACTTTTCTTCTGCTTTCCATGACTGTTTGACGTTTATTAATCGTTTTGAATTTAAATCCCAATTTTTTAATCTAGTTTTCAATGGTTTCCTGACAGCAATTTACATTACGGCCGGCATTTGTTAATTTATTTCTTATTATTTCAATTGTAGGTAACTCATTTCTTTTGTAACAGTCATAAATAGTGGTTTTTAATTATTTTATCAAAGACGCATCTAAAGGTTTGACCGATCCCTTATCACATCGCTTCTTGCGTTCATAAGGCCTATTCTTGGCTATTTTACGTATAGTTGACAGGGGAACTTCTTGCATTAATTCTGTTTTTCCATGGAAACCAAACTTTTCCCCTAGATTCTTATACACATTGAAACATATTTTCTGTGCTTCCAAATTTAAATGTCATCGAATCCTGTTTTCATTACTTTCACTATCACTAAAATCATCACTCTCATCACTATTATTTAAATTTTCGTCGTTGTTACACACAATATTTTGGACCGAACTCGATATTTCCCAAGGACGCCACATGGTAAATATATAATGTTTAACTAAAAATGTAATTTCTAATAAATATTAATACTTACCTACAATTTCCACACAAAACACACTACACTTTCTTGATGTCACACCACCGACTATCACCGACTAAACTGAACACCTGCAAACAAGTGTGAGTTTTCCCTCGCAAACAAATATACCCTCTCTCAAAAATAGTTATAGTTCAGTCAAAGATGTAAAAAATAATAAACTTTTTTGAAATTTACTTTTTAATAAAACGTTATATAAGGTAGTGTTGATTGTTAATTGTCTGGTATTGTGCTTAAGATGTTTTTAAATATAAATAGCAATAGCAAACGTGATTTTTACGTGAAATTGAAAATGTATGTCAACGACATTTTAAATCATTGGTATGGAGTTGACATTATTGTCTCCTAATAGTCTTTGTGGAAAAGTTATTTTTGTCACAAACAAAGAGTTTACGGTCAACGAGAAAATATTGTTTTCAGCTCATTTGTTAATGGGCGATTAATAAACTCAATTATTGCTTCAACCAGTTCCGTTTATTAATCGTCTTCATTAACAAACTAGTTTATTAAATATCTATTAACGATTATTACTTGAAATTATAACATTAAATCAATTTATTGTCAACTAAGTAAGCATTTTAAATATTTATAATATTAACTGGGCTATGACGGTATACACTTACTCTTAGGATCAAACAAAAAGCTGGCAACTTTAAGTAGGCACTATACCGTTTACGTCGACTATACCTGTGTCTTGATCCATTTAGTAAATAACATACTATTCATTTCTCCAGGATAATCCATAGTTAAAGATTTTGAACAGAAAACCAAACAAAGCCTTTCGAAGAACCTGCATGAACAATGATAAATCTTTTTCCATCATTTCCTTCAGGTTTACGCACACTTTTAATATTATCATCTTGTCAACTTATTTTACTTCCTTTGGAATAAATCCATGTTTCATCTAAGAATATTGATTCTCTTGGATAAGCACTGGTTAAATTTTCCATATATTTTCTCAAGAAGCAAGCTCTGTGTGAAACAATATGGTTATGTTCAATAAGGGCTCTTCGGTTATCATCCTTTTTAAATTTAAACCCTATTTCTTTCAACAATGTGCTTAATGATATTGTACTATAAGTAACTATTTCCTTGGACTTTATCTTATAATTTAATGTTTGAAGAGTTAAGGTAGATTCATACTATAGGTCAGATCACGGTCTTGTTTTTTCCGATCCATTCACACTAGCAGTATCGTGCCAGTCATTAAACAAGCAATGTTTTCCAACTTCACGACAAGAGACTTAGCCGTAATGGCTTACAATCTTGATGAAGATGAGTAAAATGAATATTTTAAAAAGAAGCTTAATAGGGGTTTTTGGGTGCATCCCATAAACATTAATAGAAAAGAAGAAGGAGAGTTTTTTAATCTGTATGGTAATCTTTTGGATTACGAATCCAAATTTTTTCAATATTTTCGTATGTCTGAGGAAAACTTTCAGTACATATTAACTAAAATTGAACAAGATATTGGAAAAAAAGAACACGGCTTTCCGAGAAGCTATTTCACCTGTGGAAAAATTGGCAGTGTGTTTGAGGTAAGCAAATAAAATATTTATAAAGATACATGTTCAAAAAATGTATTTACCTAATTAATTGAAATACAAAAATATTGTTTGTTGACCACTTTAATTCTCTGGCGAAAATGCTTGCAAAAACGACGCAGCTGAACTTGAAGATGAAGGACCTGAAGGAATGTATGTGTGAGTGTATTGATGTTGATGATGGGGTACTGAAGGGGGATGATTTTAAAAAAACTGAAGATTTTGCTGGGAATCGGTCATGATGTTCAAGTTTTTAGCTTCAATTTCTGAGACAATGTCAAAAAATTTCTTTTTTGCTAAATGTTGATCTTGAGGTGAAAAAGATTTGACGGATTCTTTAATACCTTCAAAAAAATAATCCATTGAATGTTTTAATTGTTCTGCAGACTTTTGCTCCAATATAAACTTCATTAAAGTAGATCCAGCCGTGTCCACAGTTGGAGCATTTTTCTTATTTTTTAGAATTAATTGTCCTGTACATTTCCTTTTCAAAGATTTTGGTACTGATGCCTGAGGGGACGGTAAAGAAAAATCCTGAAGGCTTTGTGAAGGAGGTTCCTGAGAAGGTTGTAAAGTGGGTTCGTGAAGTGGAAAAGTTGTTACTGATATTTCGGATTTTTGGGTATTTTCGAGGTCTTGATGCTCTTCTGCTGTCTCTTCTGATTCATCACTTGACAAGTTTACTGAGGTAAGTCGCTGTTTATCCTTCATATGAGGCAACAAAAAAGATAATTATTTTTCAAATTTCCATTTTTTTTTCATTTTTGGCTGCCTGACCTGTTTTATTTTTCCTCGAGCGGCAAATTTTGCGAAATTGAGAGCTCAAAGATTCCCATCTTTTTTTGCAAAAGCCGGGATCTAAAAACATCAAATACTTAATACTTGTTGGACAATTTTTTTTTTAGGTTTTTAGCTACTGGGGATTCTTTTAGAACCATTGCATTCAGTTACCGCCTTGGCCATTCAACTGTGCAACAAGCAGTTCAAGAAGTGTGTTCAGTAATTATAAAAAATATGCTTTTGGAATGCATACCAGTCCTAACACAAGAAAGGTGGAAAAAAATTGCAGAAAAATTTTGGAGTTTATGGAATTTTCTAAATTGCATAGGTGCTTTGGTTGGAAAGCATGTTGAAATCGTAGCACCTAATAACAGCGGCTTAAATTATTTTAATTATAAAAAACATTTTCTGTAGTTCCGTTAGCCTTAGTAGAAGCTAACTACAAGTTCATTGCGGTAGACATTGGATCTTACGGAAAAAATAGCGATGGTGGCATTTTTGCCAATTCTAAATTAGGAAAAGGATTAGAAAGAGGAAAGTTGGATGTTCCTGAAGATAAAGCATTACCGGACACAAACGTGTTTGCACCACACGTAATCATCTCAGATCAAGCATTTCCGTTAAAAACATATTTGATAAGACCATATCCGGAATCTCAAGCAAATGTTGATGTGGAAAAAGAAGTTTTCAACTATCGCCTCTGTCGTGCTCGAAGAGTTGTAGAAAACACTTTTGGAATATTGGCCTAAAAGTTCCGTTTATATTTTAGGCAACTAAACTCCCAACCCAGAAATGTTGAAAATATAATATTAACGACCTGTATTCTTCATAACTTTTTAAGAGACAACAGTTTGCCACGGGAATTAGGAGAAGAAGAGAAGCCGGAAGGAGAATGCACCTTAAAACCTATTTTAATTCTGAAGTTGGAAAAGTACCATGGCAAAAGAATTGAAATTAAAATTTATTATGTTTAAATATATTTACGAAAAAATCAATGTTTTATAGCTATTGGAAAATAAATTTGCAATTTAAATATTTGTTACGACTTGCCTTTTCCTAATATTTCAGCGATTTCTGTCCATAATTTATTTTTATATACGTTGTCGGAATACTTTTTATTTCCGAAATTATATAGTTCTTCATGTTCTCTAATAAATTTTATTAATTTTTCATCCATATTGAAAAATACACAAAATAATTAAAAAAGATATGGCACAAATCAAACGTAAATGATCTGTCTCTGGCCGTAAACTTGTCCACACTTGCGATTTTACTCAAATGGCACGGTCTCGGTACGATCAAAATATTCGTAGAGAGAAAAACCGCGGTCATTTGACTGGATCGTTCCCTGACCGTTTCTATTAATGTGAATACTTTAATATAAATTGCATGTTCTAATATTTGATCTGACCGTGATCTGACCTATAGTATGAATCTACCTTTACTGGTTTTCCTAAAAAAATAATTACTATTATATACTACCTAAAGGCTGATTCTCACTACACGTGCCAGGCACGGTCCAGTCACAGTCAAGTCACGATCGCAATTTTTATAATGCATTCACACTGTCCGGTCAAAGACGATATGTACGGTCGAAATCTCCAGACAGTCATGTTTTCGCGAAATACATTAATGAAAATAGCCATTGTTTTGGATGAGGAAAAACAAATCCCCAAAGCTCGACGATATTGGGTGCATCCTATCCTAAGGCAGCGCAAGAGAAAAGGAGAGTTTTCTACTCTAGATAAAGAGTTGATTGATGATGAAACAAAATTCCACAGATATTTTAGGATGTCCCCTAACGAATTTCACCAATTACATGAAATTTTAAAAAGTGATTTGACCAAGCAGAACACCACGTTTCGGGAGTCTATTTCCTCTTTGGAGAAACTTGCTGTTTGTCTAAGGTGAGTAACTACATTAAGAAAATTTTCGTTCACTTTATTACCGGAGTATTTCTAAATTAAATAAATTCGGGGTTGTGTCAATTGAATAATGAAGTTTTAAAAGTGGTTGTGTAATTGAAAATAAATTTATTTTGGTATATTAATGTTTAACACCAGAAAACATATAGTGTTTGTCAAACTCAACACTCATCTTCTTAAAAGTAATACCTAATACATGGAAATATGAAATATAATATTAAGTGGAAAAAGTTTCTAAGAATGAGGCGGCAGACGAAGCAACACTATCTGGTGGCGTTTCTTGTACTGATGATGCAGCAGAAGATGGTCGGGTTGAAGTACTGGGGGATGTTGCAAAATATGATTGGTGTTGAATGGGTGTAGTAGGTGGAATTGCAATACTATGTGTGAATTGTTGTTGAGTGAGCTGATGGTAGGTAGGTACTGATGACACCACAGAAGATGGTCGGGTTGTACTGTGGGATGGAGCAAAATCTGAATGGTGTTGAGTGGATCTGGAGGGTGGAATTGCAATACCATCTGTAAATTGTTGTTGTGGAGTGATCTGGTAGTTTGTAGGTTGATTCCAATATTGATCCATGTATTTGGCTTCAATTTCCGTGACAATTTGGAAAATTTTTTGTTTGGCCAAAAATTTATCATAGGGGTTGAATTTATTCACAGTCATTCTGATGGAATCAAAAAACACGTCCATTTCAGATTTGGGTTCTTCCTTTTTCAATTTCTTCTCCTCCTCTAGGATGTGCTTCATTAGAGTACTGGAAGCAGTTTCTGTAGCAGCAACAGGGATTTTCCTTGTTCGTAACACCGAACTGGATGCTTTTGCTATTTGTGGCGTAGGTGGTGTAGGTGGCTCTGAGATTTGTGTAAGCGTATCATTTTCATCTTCTTCATCCGCAATAAATGAAGGATCTTCATTTTCGCCCGTTACTGAGGTTATTCTCACTTTGTCTTTCATGTAAGCTCCGAGAAACTCCATATGATCTTCGTATTTCCACTTCGTTTGGAAAGAGGCGACCTGTCCGGTCTTTGTTTTTTGACCCCTGATGTGTTTTCGAAATTGAGCACGAAGCGATTCCCATCTTTGTTTGCATTTTCGGGGATCTAAAAAAAAATGTACATTGTTGAGACATATCTTATGCATGTCGTACCTATGAGATAATAGCAAATGCAAAATCGTACAATAATAACCTAAATATGGAGAAATAGTAATGAGTAGTACAAAATTTTTATTGTTCAGCTAATATTCGATTGCAACTTTTAATAGTATATGTCAGGTTGTTCTATTCACTCTTTTCTCTTTTTTTTTGACTTAAACATAAGTGTTTGTAATGATTCATTATTGATATATGGTAAAATTATATTTGTTTTAGATTTCTTGCAACCGGTGATTCATTCCAGACCATCTCATTTAGTTACCGCCTTGGTCATTCCACTGTTCATGCAATTGTACAAGAAGTGTGCAATGCAGTAATCCGTAAATTATTGGCTGTATGCATACCAACACCGCGTAGAAAAGACTGGGAGAAGACTGCTGAACAGTTTTGGACTACATGGAATTTCCCCAATTGTCTTGGGGCACTGGATGGCAAACATATAGAAATAACAGCTCCTTCTAACAGCGGATCGAACTATTTCAATTATAAGAAAACCTTTTCGGTAGTACTACTAGCATTGGTCGATGCCGATTATAAATTCATAGCGGTAGATATTGGCTCTTATGGGAAAAACAGTCATGGTGGTATTTTTTCTACATCGAGATTGGGGAAATCATTGAATAATGGCGCTTTGGACATTCCGGACTGTAAAAACTTACCTGGAACGAATATTGAAGCACCGTACGTTATTGTAGGCGATTCAGCATTTCCCTTAAAAGCAAATTTATTGAGACCGTATCCAGAGTTACAAGTTCAAGGAGATGTGTGGAAAAACGAATTTTCAATTACCGTCTTTGTCGTGCTAGGCGTGTTGTAGAAAATGCCTTTGGTATTTTAGCACAAAAATTTAGACTGTATTTTAGAAAAATTAACTCGAAACCCAATTATATAGAAAATATTATCCTAACCACATGTATTTTGCATAATTTTTTGCGCAACGGTACTTCAGTTTTGTCAGAAATCTCGTATTCAAGTGAACAGAATCAACCTATTTTTATGGCATTGCCTGGTATTGGTAACAATGCCCGACTAGAGGCATTTCAAGTCAGAGAAAAATTTACTGCCTTCTTCAACTCTGAAGTGGGTTCGGTGTCATGGCAAAATGATTGTACGTAGCTATTTAATAATAAATTCAAAAATTTGTTTATATGCTTACCTGTTTTTAATGTTTGCCCTATTTCATCCCACAATTTGTTTTTGTGGGGTGTATCCATATATTTTCTGTGGGACATATCGTATAATTCCTCATGTTCTCGAACCAATTCAATCATTTGCTCGTCCATTTTGCATGCGACTTGACCGGCGATCGCCGTTTCGTCATTCACACTGAACAGGCATGGTCAAGTCCGCCACGTGCGCGACGGTCTTTGATCGCCCCAGAAATGATCGTCACGATACTAGACCGCGGCTTGTCTTGACCGTCCCGTCCAATGTGAATTAAAGCATTGTTTTACATTGAATGTGATTCCAACGGTTTTGACATGACTGTGACTGGACCGTGCCTGGCACGTGTAGTGAGAATCAGCCTTAAGGTGTCGCGGACGAAAAAATTTAATAAAATAACATCGTGCCACCAGAGTGTTCTTTTGTAATATGTCTTCAGAAGAGAACAGTCATCGTTTTGAGGAGTTCATTAAGAATATTGGTAAATTAAACATTGCTTTTTATGAAGATAAAAGTGAGGTTATAAATCAACTGGAAAATCTTAGTTTATCTGATAAGAAAGTGACGTGGAGAAGTCTTCACTGGATGTCTGAAGAGGTCCAAGCCCGTAGACTGCCGCAAACTACTTATCCGTTAAGACGTATTCAACCTACACCATGTTCAACAGAACAGAAGGGGATATAAAAAATGAAATTAATAACGTTTTCGCCATGTCATGTGTAATATTAGTGGCTGTATTTGTTTTAATTTTAAAAATTATTTTAAAAATTGTAAAACGAAAATTCCAATCTTCATGTAATATAAAAGTTGATGAATATACAGAGTGTTTCAATAAAAACCCCTTGTTACATAAAAAACTTCATTTATAATGGTAATACAGTATTTGAAAACCAGTGGCGGAGCCGTTGTACATTTCTTTCGGTACACGAATATACTCCAGTGGCGTGGCAGGGGTTTGGATCGTGGACAAAGTTTCCTGTTTCACACGGCGTACCATCAAATTTGCAAACGTCAATAATATGTGGAAAAATACCGAAAATGTGACATTTCTTTTGCAAAAAGCTTTTTGTTGTCCTCGAACGTAAATGTAGTCTGCGGCATACAATAACTTGCTTTCTAATATTTCATTTACTTTAGAATATTCTACATCTCCTGAAGAGTATTGAATGCCGTGCACATTTCTTTCCAAGTATGATGTGGTCTTTTTGTCCTCGCTGCTCAATGTGGAAAACGGTTGTGGTGGTAAAAATATGTAATGTGAACTTTTGAAGCCAATTTCTATGGTGAGCTCTTTGGCAACGAAAAGACCGTCTACGACAAAACCTTGAATGTCTACGAATGCTACTCTCATGTTGACGTCTGCTCGAACACTAACTCCGATCAGCAACTAGTTCAAGCTTTTAACAATTTCGGTGAGGGGGAAGTATTCCATCACGCAATCGTGAATTATGATGCAATAGACTTTGGTATTTTCGGGGAAGCCTATGTTTGCTTCAATGTCGAGTTTCACATCGACTGTGGACGCCTTCATGCTTTCCTCCTGCTTTGAACAATCGATAACAAACAATGCTCGTTTCTTGAAATAAGAATAATCCAGCAGGGGGCGCTTCTGTGTGGAGTTTGCGTAGTTGGGATAGAATTCAGTATAGTTAAAATAGGCTTCATTGTAGTCAGTTTTAGCGAAATCCAATTGCATTCTTTCATTAGGCCAATATTCACCGTTAAGTGACAGTCTTATACTTTGCACGTCGGCATTGTCAAATAAAGTCGGGTCAGCTGTACCCACGTTACGTTTATCGGTTTGAAAGAAAACAATAACAAAACGAGGTCTTTCAACTGAAGTGGATGTTTTAACAGCCCAAACTTCATGTCTTGCGCCCTTAGTAATTGCAGGCAATTCGTGTAACTCCCACTTCCTAAATGGAATAACTATAGGTTGATCTTTTTGAATGGATTTCATGAGATTCAATTTGATATCGTCATTAGGAAAGATATGTTTAACTTTTAGTTCAACACTTGTAATATTAATTTTAGCGGTTGTTTGGGAGAGCGTACCAGAGACATTCTTTTCCGTAATATATATGCAATCATTATCGTTTCGTGCTCGAACTAATCGTATTGTTTGACGTCCACATGTAATCATGGGATAATCGTTGAAAATGTTAAAAATATGTTTGAGAGGTATTTGAAGGTTGAAGGACTTGTCGCTGACATTGAGAATGGGATCTTTCGGGTAATTCCAGCCTGCTATAGCCATATGATTGGAATCTTCTTGGTTATAACAAGTCATGGCATTCCAGGATCCCGAACTGTTTCCATTTCCCTGGCACTTTCACTGTACGTACATGAATCGAATAGGAAGGCTCCAACATTATTTGCTAATTTTACGTCACCAGCTCCATGTGTTTCAAGCGACCCTTTAATGCACAACAAAGTATCGCTCATTGCAAAAAACGAATCAACTTGATTAATGCTAAACTCCACAATGTCACTGCAATTGAATGATTTTATAAATGGAGCATAGGTTCTATATTCAGCCTTTCGAATTGAATCGTCAAACATCGGCTTACGATAGATATCAAACATCGAAGGCCGTTTTCCATACGTGGTTGTCATTTTTCAATTTAAACCCCAGCGATTGCAGAACCAATTTGTTTGCGAACGTGAGATGTTTTAGCTTTGGCGACTGCTTAGCTAATGAAGTTGAAAGCTCTGCAGACTGTCTTTTATGATTGATTATTAGTCCCATCTGCTTCGCACTCTAAGCTCCAACACCAAAGTACTAAGTTCTCCACGGAAGTTTACAGGCTGACCGTCCTGGTCTACGGCTATGACGGTGATATTGGTTATTTCACGTTGTGGTATAACGGGTAAGTAGAGCAAATTATGAGGAATTTCGTCAATGGAATATCCTGGATCTACTTGTATGACGAATTCGTAAATGGTATGAGCAGGTCTGTTTGCATCGAAGGCTCCAGTGGTAATGTTACAATCGAAGCGGATACTGGATACTTTAATGATTTTGACGGGGAGATCTGAAGAGTGCGTTTTGTTAGCGTCGAGTATTTTCGGTGAAAATCCCAATATTCTCCCAAGACTATCAGTTTGCATAAAGGAAATTTTGTATTTACTTGAAATTTCACATTTCAACGTATTGTGATTGGGTTTTAGTGAAAATACCGGTTTAGTTGAATTGCTCGCACCCAACTTATCACAGATAAACTCTTCAAGGTCAGCAATTTCATAACATCCTGTGGGAAAATTGAAACTTTGAAGCTTGTCTTTGGTATCGTAGTAGTAAAACGTACAATTTTCAATGTTTGGTATACTGTGATATGAATGAAAAGAACGTAGAGCTATTTCGTAATCATTCTTTGGATCGAGGATAATAGGGGTAGGAGGTTGAAAGGTGAACACGTGATTGGTGCTGTTAACTCTTAGCAACTGTGACATGATGACTAATGAAATTCGGGAGATGTATGAATTTAAATAACACACACGACATGTTCAATTATTTATTTTTACAAAGAAAACATGTGGCTTGAGAACTCGGAGGACCGTCACAATGCGTCGTCCAATCAGGTCGGTTGTAATGGATGAAACAAGGCAGTCGTATTTGTAGTTCAGAATTTGCTCGATATTCATTGGGAAGTTTATGCCACATATCAAGCAATTCAGAAGGCCTTACACACTCTATTAGATGCTCAAGGGGAAAGTGCTTTAGTTCTTCGGCAGTGAAACTACTCAATGTTTTTCCATGGTAGATATGTTGTAGTAATAGTTCCGTCATTGTTGTAGAAATTTCAAACACAAATGACCGCAATTGATTTGATCGTAGTTTTGATATTGGGTATTGTTGTAGAAAATTTTCCCAGATATTTAACAACTTCTTTCGGCGGCTTCAAGTTACCAAATGAATCGAAATACTCTACATTGTTGTTTATCTTTCTGTAAGCTACCCAATGACTTCCGCTATTCTTAGAGGTATCCAAATTAACCACTGCGCATTCTTGTTTTCCGGGACCGGCTTTGGGCAGAGTGTCTCGCATGAACACTCCTCGAAAATGTGGTATTTTAAGCGATTTTGCGTAATGTGTTATGTCAAAGTCGGATAGTGCGTGATTGGGTAGCTTTATTGGTTTTTTTTCAAATACAATCCAAAACCGCCTTTTGGGTACTTTTTCAGATACAGGCCAGATCCTACACGTTCCATAGCCTTATTATGACGTACATCTTCTTCCAATTTCTTTTGCGCATGCTTTGCGTCAATAACAGTTTTAGCAATCCCAGCAGCACCACCTGACAAAGCTCCGAGTGCCGAAAGGCCAGCAAACAAAGGGATAAGTGGTAGGAAACCTCCGGATTTCGCTACAGGTATTACTCGAGGAACCTCGACTTCTTTTTTCCCACCAAATTCTTTAATAAGTGCTTTGGCTGCTCGTAAGGCAAACGTTGCAGTGTCTTTCAAAGATGTCCCTTTTTTCATGGACTTTCCCACTTTTAGAATGACATCTCGATGCAAGGAACGACGTTTGCGACGACAACCCATTCCCAGCTTTCTTTTCGCCTTCATTCCGCCTGTCACAAGTAATGCAGCAGTTTTCTCTGCCAAAGAAGCGTCTTTTGATTTGACGCGAGCCCAAGCTTTATCTTCAAGTATCCGATCGGCTTTGTGTCGTTCTTCGAGAGACTTATTCTTCCAGTAAGAAATATCGTGTTGTTTACAAGCAGCGTCCAAGGGGTTGATGCCCGGATCTCCACGATCAAGACGTTTTTCCAATTTTGTACCAGCTAACAGAAAAACAATCAATTTTTCGCAAAAAGGGTGGGGTGGTTTACTTACGTCCACAGTACTGATAGCTAGGTAAGTGAAGTTCAATAGGTAGTTTATTGATGAGAGAATTTAAGAGACCTTCTCCTTCAAACACCAACATTAAGACTGATACGCGTAAGTGGAGACACCTATATTTAAAGAGTAGTACTACGAAAAACGACACACACAATGAAAATAATTCAACAAGAGCAGACGATACCCATTGAAAATCTAGATTTCACCTCAACGCCATCGATCGGCAAACATGGTAAATTGTTACCAAATTCTTTCCGTGCCATTATATGCGGTCCCAGCGGGTGTGGAAAGACGAACGTCGTGCTGGCGCTCCTATTTAATCCGAATGGCGCGAAATTCAAAAACGTTTATGTTTATTCAAAATCGTTATTCCAACCAAAGTACCAATTGCTGCAAGAAGTTATAGCACAAGTCAAGGGCGTTGGCTATTTTCCATTTAAAGACAACGAGGAAATAATAAGTCCAGATAAAGCTCGTCCTAATTATGTCTTTTTATTCGATGACGTTGCATGTGATGGTCAACAGAAAATTCGTGAATACTACTCCATGTGTAGACATAAAGATATTGATGCCGCTTATCTTTGTCAAACATACTCAAAAATACCGAAACAGCTTATTCGCGACAATTGTAATGTTATTGTGTTATTCAAGCAGGATGAGGTGAACTTGAAACATATATTTGACGAACACGTATCTCCAGACATGACATTCGACACATTTAAAAATGTGTGTTCAACGTGCTGGTGTGACCGTTATGGTACTTTGGTAATTGTGAAGGATTTCCCCTTCAAGGATGGTAGGTATCGCAAAGGATTCGATAAATTTATAAAATTGTAAGATGCGTCTTTAGTCCATACCAATATGTCTGACGATAAGGTTGCTACTGCATTGCGCAAGAAAAAAGTGTCTGAACTTGCCAGATCGATTCGCAAAAAATACTTGGCGTTGAAATTGGGTAAATCAGAGCAAGATGAGTCTATTAATAAACTATTCAAGCCAATATCCAAACCACTTGAAGAAATTGTGCAATCCTCAAAGACATTACAAAAAACGATTACAAATTTAAATCCAAAAGAGGAAATAAAGAAGGAAGAAGAAGAACCTAATGATTTACACCTTCTCTCGAAACGGAACCGGTGGCCGAAACCGATGAATCCGGCAATATTACACGTTCTCCAGAACAGATGCGTCCCGAAATTTCTCAGGAAGCTTTCGCAGACTATTTGGATCAATATCCCGCCATCAGTCATCAGTTCATTGAAGATTACTTCCAAAAAGATGATAAAATTGATAAAAATTATGGTCCGATATACAATGATGAAATCGGTTGGTCATTAGGCAAACGTCGAATTGCGTTTGATGGAAAAACCGGTAATATAAACATACTACCTGAGAAAAACAAAGGAGGAAGATATGTAATTGGAACACCAGGCTTGTATGAGCTTCTATTTTACCGAGACCCCAGTTACAATGATCAAGATTTACAGAACTATAAAAATCTTTTGACAACAACTGAAGTTCATTTAGACACGTTAGATCGTCTTAAGGGCTCAAGTACTGAAAAATATCACTACATCATAAAACCTTCATTCAAAACAAAATCTCTAACGACGAATAGATCGTCTCAGGTATTGACTCGTCTAAAATCGATTCCTTTAGCAAAAGGAAAAGGTATCGATTGTTTAACATATAATGATAAACCTATGGAGTATATTTATTCGGACGATGTCAATGAATTGGTGGATCGTTTGAAGTTGTTGATTGCTTCGAAAGAGGCAGGTAATACGTCACACGGCAACGAAATAGTAGCAATTATCAATGAGCTCAAGGAGGCTGATATAATAGAATAATACAAGATGAATCTTGTTCATTTCAATTATGCCAGTCGATAAATTTGGACATAGACATCAAACGCCCTATGCGCGTTTACCGGCGAAAATTACGTTTCCTCATACACCGGACGGTGATATCGATATTGAAAATGTGAAAATTTGTAATGTTAAGGAACCGACAACAAATAGTGATGCTGCAACAAAAAAATATGTTGATGTGCAATTGAATAGCCTACGTACTATCAACTCGCCATTAATTCAAACGCATGGTGTGGTGCTGCAGCAACAAGACCATGATATAAAGGATTTAGCTGTAGGATTGAACGAAATAAGAAATGTGCTTCATAAGACGAAAATCCCCATATTACAGGCGCATATTGCCAACTTACAAAATAAAACTAACGAAATGGCTGCATTTACTTCGCGAAATCCCCTGTAGCAGGTAGGGATATGGCTACGAAGAAATATGTTGATGATTCAATTGGCGCAGCCAAAGTATTAATTCGAAAAGAATTCACTGCTTCTATTAACATGTGTGCTGAAAGCATACGTGAGTTACAAAAAGAAATTACAGAAAATATCAGATCCGTCTCTGATATGAAAACTAACGTTTCAGGCATTGTAGACAATATTAAGGTTATGAATACGAATACCGTTAACCGCATTAACAGTCTGGAGCTGAAGCTAGCTGGTACATAATATGTATTCTAAAGAAAAAATTCAGCTTGTAAACGAGCTCCACAAACCGATACGGAAAAAATTCCCTCGGAGACGCACTATCATTAAGGGCCTTGACGATCTTTGGCAAATGGATCTTGCGGAGATGAGGAATTTTGCTCCACAAAATAGGAATCATAAAATGATACTAGTCGTTATTGATTGTTTTTCAAAGTTTGTGTGGACACGCCCACTAAAGACGAAGACCGGAGAGGAGATTACTCGGGCATTCTCGGACATTCTCGCTCACACTAGACGAATACCAAAAAATCTGCAATCTGATCAGGGAAAGGAATTTTACAACAGCAAATTTCAAAATTTAATGGGAAAACACAACATAAATCATTATAGCGTATTTAGCACTATGCAAGCTTCTATGGCAGAGCGTGTTATACGAACGCTGAAATCGAAACTCTACAAGTATTTCAGTTTAAATGGCACCTACAAATGGATCGATATTCTCCCGAAAATTACTCAAGACTACAACAATACAAAACATTCCACAACAAAATATAAACCTTCTCAAGTCAATAAATCCAATGAAAAATCCATTTTGAATAACACCTATAGCCATTTGAAAATAGCAGGCCCGCGAAAATTTAAAGTTGGCGACATTGTGCGCATATCCAAGGCAAAACATGTCTTTGAAAAAGGATATAGACAAGACAAAATAAGCGATACGCCCTCTACAGTCTTATTTTGAAACCTTCCAGTGGGCCATTAATTTTGTTTATATTATGTATGTGATTATTGTGATTCATACGTTGATTTTACGGTTTCTGCTTGTACGTGATATTTTAAAGTCGCATATTGATAAAAAATTGTTTAATTTATCAAAATGAACCATCACTGTTGCGTTCCCATGTGTTCCTCTTGGGTAAAAGTGAATAAAGAACTTAGTTTTCATACATTTCCCAAAAAAGGACAACGTGTTTTGGTGGAAACTAAATTAGGGAAACGGGAAGCTGTTGATCGGAGGGAGGAATGGATAAGAAAATTAAAAATTGGAAAGCCTGTGAGTCCGCACATGAGAGTACGTTCGTTGCATTTCTCTGAAAACGATTATTTTTATAGAGGTTAGTACTGAGTTGTTTTTTGTGTTTCTGTATTACTTAATAGTTTTTGTTTGTAGGAGACGGCTCTAAATTACATAGATTGAAATTTAATGTGGTACCGTCTAAGAAGTTACCTTTGGAAGACGAAAACCTACCTGGTCCTTCTTCTAGAACTTTAAGATTAGAAAATAGAAAACATAAAAAAACATTGTTACAAGAAGAAGCAGAAAATCCAATATTAGTGGCTGAAAAGTGCATATCTTATAATGAAGATGCTGATTTGGGACATACAGAAGAGGAAATGCAAGCTGCAGAACAGTTAATAAGTTTTTTGCATTCACAACCCAACTATTGTGGCCCAAAAAGTTTTAGAGATTTTGGTGCGCAAGTTAATACTCCTGAGGTATTAACATTAACCCACTTCATTAAAACTGAGTCAGCACTTAATAGTTTCACTGGTATAAACAATTTTAAATTATTAAACTGTTTAGTGCTTCAGCTGGAGAAATTGCATTTTGAGAAAAAGGTACACCGTTTATCTTTGAAAGACAGAACAATTCTTGTGATGACAAAACTTAAGACAAATCTCTCATATGCCACATTAGCTGTTCTATTTGGCATTTCTCCAACATTATGTAGAGATTATATTTTGGAATTAATACCCATTTTGAGTAAAATATTGGCATCTGTCATATACTTTCCCGACAGCAGTGAAATTAAAAATAATATGCCCAAGTGTTTCAAGGACTTTTCTAATGTGCGGATTGTGCTAGATTGTACGGAAATATTTATTCAAAAGCCAAAATGCTTATGCTGTCGAATTAAATTCTACTCTTATTATAAGTCTAACTTAACTGTGAAATTTATGACAGGAGTATCACCTGGAGGACTAATCACTTTTGTTAGTGAATCCTATGGAGGGAAAGCATCAGACAAATGTATCTTTGAAAACAGTAATTTAATTTCAATGTTAACACCTAAAGTAGATGCCATAATGGTAGATAAGGGGTTTCTAATTGATGATGTATGTCATTTTAATCAAATTCAGTTAATTAGACCCCCATTTTTGAGACAGCAAAAACAGTTATCAGCCACTGAAGCTATTTTTAATGCAAAAATAGCCTCTGCTAGGGTTCACATAGAAAGATCTAATCAAAGGATAAAAATTTTTAATATTTTATCTGGTAAATTGAAATGGTCATTAGTACCTTATGTAAAGGACATTTTCACCATTATATGTGGAATTACTAATCTTTCTGCATCTATTTTGGCAGATTGTAGATATTTAACAGATTAGATCAGATTAATATATCTAGTAATATATTTTTAATTCATTTTAGCGTGAATTCTGATAATAATAGAGTGTGATTGGCTAACGAGGGTGAATTCTTTTTCTTTATTCCCTGGTGTGAAGAATTTATATCATTATACAGCTAAATATGTAAAAATAATTTTTGCGTTATTATTAAGTCATGGAGAAAATGAATAAATCAAATCGTCTCTTTTAAAACTTCAAATACCTAATAACGAAAATCGCTTCTGACAGCGCGTCGTTTGAAACGTCAAAATAATTATATAATCATAATTTTATTTATTATATAGAGAGAAAAATAGACAACAGTAGTTATAATTCCCAATGTTATAATTTTATTTATAAATGTAAGAGTTTCGATTAAAAATATGAGTTACATATATATTCTTATAAACGAATATGCTCTATTATAGCCTATTTATAGAAATGGTTGACTCTTACATAATTTTTTCCACCCTTCAGTCTTTCAGATGCTATTGGATAGCCAAAATCTACTCTTAGTGCCTTTAATAACAGTTTCCATACTTTTAAGGTAACCAATTAAAGAAAATCACCTTTAATAATATAGAACTTTATTTTTTTAATGTACCTGTAAACAAATGGTATTTGAAAATAACTAGTTAAAATCATTCATTAAAATTTAAAATGTGCTATAATAAATTTTAAGATAGGTTAACATGTTTTAAGGGTTAATGGACTTCTTCATACATTCGATCATAATTAATATTGCCATAAACTATTAAAAAAAATCGTTACAGAGGCCCATATTATCACAGATCAGACCGAGTACATAGAACATGTAACATATTTTCAAAATATCTTTCTTTTAAAGTTAGGAGCATTTTTTTGGAAAATTCATAATCAAAATCAACCTCTACAATTAACCCAGAATCATCAAAAGAAGCAAATATAAATAATATCGTTTTCTGTAAATTTAATATTGCCATCCCCATTTGAACCTGTCCATAATATTGATGGTTTTTCTTCAATTTATATTTTCCATTTTCTTTGATTAAGTACTTGGCAGTTTTTACAGCCTCGGCTATAGTCTTGGTAGCTCCTAAAATATAAAATAAGTGTGTTTTATAAATTGATTCAATTAATTTTATGTAGACAATAACCTGTGCATGTGTGTATTAAATCAATTTTTAATTATGAATTATGATTAATATAAACTACTACCTACTTCACAATAGTTGTTTTATTACCTTCAAAAATACATTTAATTTCCAACAATTGATGTGGCTTGTCATTTTCCATAATTACTCCATCTGGAGAAAATCCAAGCCATGGATTTGAATGGCTTACAACCATTCCACATTCAAAAACTTCTGATTTTGTTTGATCTTTAAAAACGGTTCTTGCCTGTGACTCCCATTTTAACCCATGTTTAACAAATTTATTATTGAACGAATGTTCATGAAAATATTTGACTGTTTTAGTCTCCCAGTCATTTTTTGAATATGTATACAGAGAATAGCAACGACTTCCAGTAATTCTGAATTTTCTATATTTTAACCATTCTGTACTATGTTGTGCTGCTTTCACTATCGAATCAATATCTTCGGAACACAATGATTGAAACATTTTATTGCAACAATCTTTCAAAGCAACTTGCTTTGAAAATATCTCCATCATTGTAATTGATTGTGAAGAATTGTCCATGATTATGTTTATGTACCTACCTGTATTAACTTCCTCCAAAATATCATCCATATCAGTAAAATAAATTTGGGTAAAATCTGCAATATATAAAACTTCCCACTTATACCTATGTTTTGAAATTGCTGATTGAGGCAAGTTGGCACAAAAAAAGTTCAATACTTCAGAGCTGTTAATTTGAATATTGCATGATGGAACTTTATTCATCAAACAAGGCATTTCTTTAATAGGTACTGGTTTGTATTTTCCCTGGTAATTAATTTTTGAGTAGACCAAGCACATTTTAACTGTGTTTGTGAAATATTTTCCAAACTTCTTATATCCTCCCTAAAACAAAAAACACAAAGCAGAAAAGAGAAATATGTATAAAAAAAAGGAAAACTTCAATATCAAAATCGATTTTGCTTGATAGTGCTTTTTTGGTTTTGGTAACTTAAACACCTTGTACATTTAATAAGAAATGCGGAAATATGCTTGCAACGCCCACTTTGTCCAGCTTTACAAGAGCAAACCATTAGTTCAATGTGTGCCCTCTCATTCTCTATCTTCAATCGTCCCTCAATTTTATGGGGTTCCTTCTCCAATGCTGATGACTGAAGGCACAAGGCAATTATATTAACGGATGTTGTTGTTGATTTCGTTTTACCCGCTAATATTAGATGTCCAGCATTTAAAACGTGTTCACCTTCGTAAACACATTTTGAATTTTCGGTCCCTTCTAAATACTTCATGTAATCCACAATACTCAGCCTAATTTCACTCATCTGCAAGTAAAAATAGTATTATTAAGTTTTTAGGTTAATGTAGTAGATATTATGGTGAACATACCTTTGCAAATACCTAAAAAAATACACTAACTATAAAAGTGTTCAATGAATTTATCTAACACGACACACTGAATACCTAACACAACACCGAACAAAACACCGATACAAACAAAAGCCTTTAACACACTTGAAAAACGAAAAATATAACACCTAATATTCAGGAAACTCCTACACCATGTCATATGAAAACGAAAGTAAACAAACTATCAATGGCCCAGTGGAGGACGATAAAGTGACCGGTAGAGGCGCTGAAGTCTAACCTTTTTTCGCCTATACACCCAATTGGACTACAGAACTATTCAAAATCACCAAAGTGAAAATAACCAATCCCGCTACGTATTTACTCGAAGACATGCAAGGTACACCAATCAGCGGCTGCTTCTACGATGAAGAACTACAGAAAACATCGAATTCAGACATTTACTTGGTGGAAAAAGTTCTCAGAAGAAAGGGCAACAAAATGTATGTGAAATGGCTCGGACTAGACAAAAAACACAACAGTTGGATTGAAAACAAGGCCGTTTTGTAGCACTACTTTTCGCTTCGCTGCGTATGAATACCGAAGAAGATGGCTGACCGCAAAGAACGAAAACTATAAATTGAAGAGCGCTTCAGTACTTGAGCTTAGTTAGCAACATGACTTTTCAAGATAGTGGTTATTCTTCTTCTTCCAGTTACTTCGAATCCAGTTTATCTGACTGCAGTACAGAGTTGGATAGAATTTTGGAAAATTATGAAACTGCTGCAAAGTCCGAAAATGTATACCTACTTTCAACACAATATACAATTTCTGGTTATGAGATGAAATGTGGAATAAGTCCTGCAAGATCATTTACGCCTGCTGTTATTCTATCCCAACAGCTAAAGTGCAGCAAAATATCTTTCAGCACTTACGAATGGTATACCTTTATTTCAATAATGACGCAACAGATGAATGCTTTCTTTCATGCCACAGACGACGCCGACAAGTTCCAACCTGATTCGTTTCCATGTGGAGAGTACTGCACCATTACTCCATTAAATTATGACGGGTCTAAGTTGATTTTCGTCAAGAAATATGGAGTTGAATATTATATGGATGAAGAAGAAGTGTCCCAAATTTTAAAACTAAATAATTTGATTTTACAACGTATAGCTATGTTGGAAAATTTAAATTTTTGTCAATATTATTATAATGTTTTGGATTTCTGTAAAACTATCACCTCTGAAAGTCCTTTACAAATTTTATATGCATTTTGTTCCATAACCCCAAACGATATGTTAAACAACGCTCTCAGAGAATATGTATACTTTTATAAACTTAAAGTTATCAATGACTTAAATAAATAGTTGTGTATTATTGGTGTTTTCTTGAACTGGTTGTGTGTGTGAAGAAGTTTTGAGTTCAAATCAATTTTCCATTTGAAAGATCAATATGAAGTTCCATTTGACGTGACAACGTGACATTTGACGTGAGAATGTGACATTTAACGTGACAACGCGACATTTGACGTGCCAACGTGACATTTAACGTGAGAATGGACATTTGACGTGACAACGTGACATTTGACGTGAGAATGTGACATTTGACGTGACAACGTGACATTTGACGTGACAACATGACATTTGACGTGAAAATGTGACATTTGACGTGGCAAGTGTTTCGTACAGGATTAACATTTGGTCCTTTTGACAGCGTGATAATTTTGTTACACTCAGTATATAATAAAATTCTCAAATAGCACTTTGAGTCTTCACATGAATGTAGGAAAAAGAAATAAAAAATGAATTTTATAATATATATATATATATTTATGATAAACAATAACTATAAAACTTACACATCTTAAAAGTCCAAATCACAAAATTTGTTTGAACGGACAAAAGATTAATATATTTATGATAAACAATAACTATAAAACTTACACATCTTAAAAGTCTAAATCACAAAATTTGATTGAACCGACAAAAGATTAAATTATAAAAATGAAAGAAAAACAAAATAATGAATTAATAATACTAGAATCCGTCAAAATGGTCAATATCGCTATCACTATCATATGTTCCCCTAAATCTGAGAGTTCTAGGAGAATTATGAAGTTTCGCAATACAAGAATCTTTATCATTTGTTTCAAAAAGTACTGTTCTATAACAACTTTGACACCACCAATCTTTATTGTGGTACAAGTCGCGAATTATATCTTCTGACTCGCAAACATCATGATAATGATCGTTGATTACAATCAAATGTTTCCTCAATCTTTTATGGCATCCTTTAATGCTATCAAAACATTCTTTACAAACATATATGTTATATCTATCAATCGCAATCCTATAATAGTTAACCCATATGCAATATTCAGACTCGTCTTCAAATATGTAGTCCCAGTCAGATCTAGCAAGTACAGCATTTCGGTCTTTGTACAGAATGTCTCGTGAACAATGAACAAAATCGAGATTTCTACAAAACCGAGACTGATCATTTTGAGCGGTCTTATTTAAAAATCTCCATTTGTATTCTGCAAATTTTTTTGCAATTTGTTTGGTAAGAGTCCATGGTAATTTTGACGATTCGAAAAAATCTGCTAGACATTCTATATTCTCACAAATTATTTTTATACAGTTTTCACTCAATGTATTCATATCTAAAACAATAAGAGTACATTTTTTATATACATATACTCAACAAAAATTGAAATATTACTCAGTGTTACTTAATTTGTAATGACCCCAAGGAAGCGTATCAAACGACTCTGGAATTAGTGACCGCTTATCATCTTCAGGAGAAAGACCCACTTTCTTTTGTTCAATGCTGAAAACGTTATGTGCATAGGACTGAATTGTGTTTTGGAAAATGTACTTCGACTCCCAGTTTTTTAAACAGTTCAAGTAATCTTCGAAAGTAATTTTATTTTTTACAACATTTTTCTTTACCCCCTTAGATTTTTTCACTATTTTCCCACCCTTAACTTTAAAAGCATACATTTTTGAACGTAGCCCTATGAAATGCGTCATAATACAACCATTACATTCATCTTTCATCAAACCTAACACCTTTTTGTTTGCTAACGGAATGTTAAAGTGATTACCCTCTGCATAATCACTCGTATCAAACATGTGAATATCATACTTTATCACTTCTTCGTATACGTCATTACAATGAAGTTCATACGTGAAACTATCTGTATATGTATACATTAATTTGCAATTTTTTTTTCCCAATTTAGGGATGATGTATGAATAATGGAAGTCATACATACAAGTTTTTGAAATGTCTAAAATGGCCATCCCAATGTACAGGGGCTTATTGAAAACAAGATTTTTTAATTCTATTGCAACTAAATTTTCTTCAGAAATTGTTCTAGAATGAAACCAAGGACTAGCAATCAAGTTTTTAGCTCCATAACGTCCCAAATATGATCTTGATAATTTCACTATCCTATGATTTCGTATATTTTCCGTGGTTTTACCAAACACCGCGTTATTCATCAATGTATACAAATTTTTGGCAAAAGCTGTAGTAGCTTCCGTTCTTAGTTTAGTATTTAAAGCGATGTAGGGTTTTAGCCATGCAGCTTGCTTAAATTTTAAAATTCTATGTATTTTTGTTAGAATTAAACCATTTGCTAAAGCTTGTTTTAAATTTCGATAGTGTAAGATATAATTATGTTTATTGTGTAGGGTAGCCATGAGTTTTTTTAATTTGGAATTGGGAGGCGTTTTGTGTTCAGGACAAAAAGGAAAATCTTGGTGTAGATCGTGTAGCTCCTTAGGGTACTCCAGGTCTACCTCAAGAATATACCCCTCTGGATTGTCGTCTGCAATTTGATTGATATCAATGTTCGAGTTATCTTCCCATTTGAAGTCTGCATAAGGGAGGAATTCTGACATTGCCCACCCATAAAGGTTGTTCACATCTAGGTACAAAAGGTACTTAAAGGGTTTTTGAGGGTCATACTCCTCCTCCATGTATTTATTGTTGGCTTCGGAATATCGGTTTGAGCAAACAGATATACCCCCCCGAATACCTCTCTCAATAAACATAATCATATCAATATCTTTAAGTAATTCTAATTTTATTTGGGTATACTTTAACATTGCATCCCACGTATACCCAGGAAGAGTATAGTACCACGCAGGATCTAGCTGATACGTTTGCAAACAATTACTTCGTAACTGCTCAAAAACGTCTGCTAATAACAGTATGTCTGTTTTCATATATAGCTGACTATACTCTCCCAGGTTAGCAGTATCAAAATACTCCCAAACATTTTTTGCATGATTATATTGTTCCATGGAAATATTCGAATCGTAAAGTTTATTGTAAAAATTTTCAATGGACGGTAATTCTACGTCGTTGAGCTTTTCTATACAATCGATGTAATCGTATGGAAAAACCCCTTTTTTCATCAAAAGTTTCAGTTTTTGGTTATTTAAATCACGAAACTCATGTTTTAAATTTTTAAAATCATCCTCCTTCAGTGTAGATACCAGTTCGTCTAGACTTGCTCCCATAAATCTAAAGGAGTCTATGAACCTAAACTTGATGCTAGTTTCAGAGTCATGTAGGGTAAAACTTATATATTTTTCCTTATTTATTGGTAGTATGGAAACCTTACCACGTTTTGCAATTTCCTTAATAACAAAATGTGAGTCATAGCCGCTTAAGTTATGAAAAATCACTGGAATAACAAAAACTTTTTTAAAATTCAAATTGCATGCTTGATGAGCGTATCCACGAAATTTTCCAGTGAAATGATCATGATCCCTAACGACTATATCTTTATCAGTAAATTTATGTTCACAAATGTGACAATTTAGTGCATTTACCAAGTTGGGTGTAACACCAAGGGGTATTATATCTAAAATTTTGGACTCTACAAATTTTGCTACATCAGTTAACTGATTGGTAAACCAATCTATGCAGTCTTCACCCTGATGGTATTTATAATATGAAAGCTGATCATCGTAAGCGCATTTTAAATAATATCCTGCAGAAAAAGCTACGTGTTGTTGATATTTTTTAGTTTTATCTGTTTTTTGTTGATCTGTATAAGCCTTTAGTATGGATTCTAAATCACTATAAATAACAAAGGGACATTTCTGCTTATAAATAAAATTTTTAAATTCAATGTGAGTATGATTGGGAAAAGAAATTTTTGACTCATTCATATTTTTACAAACACTTTCAAGCTTATCCAAAATTTGTTTACTTTGAGAATAGTTCAAACACCTATCGCAAATGAATTTTTTAAACCTAGATCTATTAAGTTGAGATGAAATTAATCTAGATAAATTTTTTATCCAACAATAGTGGTACTTAATGTTTTCATTTGTATCGTCTACAGGAGGTGCATCATAATCATTTAACTTGGGATAATACTTGGATTGGACCAGCAATAGATTAACATGTCTTTCAAGTTTATTTTTAGTTAATCTTGTAGGAACTACTGTATAAAATGTAGATTTATACGATTGATTTAGTTCTAAAGAGTATACGTTTACTGATATATTATTTAATTTTTCAAATTTTGTAATTTGGGACAGTGGCATTTCAATATCTAAGCCCTTTGTATTTAGAACTTCAGAGTAATGTGGATACGATGAAGTACGATGAGAAGGAGTAGCAGGATTTAAAAACTGTTTACTGCCCAGTAAAAACAAGCTCGGTCCATATTACAAACGTTTACAATTGCCTTCTTTCGAGAAATTGGTTCTGGTAGTGGAACGAAAGACGAGCCAACCCCCATTTCATATTTGTTTATTGCAACTTCCAAAAAAATTATTCGAGATAATGCCCACCCGCTTTCTTTTTCAGCAAATTCTGATAAACTGTTCAAAATAGGATCAATAATATTTATTCTAAACCAATCATGTAAATCATCTCCAATGTCTAATACAACATTGGGAGTACTGAAATATTTGCGGTCTACTAACTCCACGTCTTTTGATTGCTTAATAAAATCCCCACAAAAGGTGGTGTTCACTTTTGAAATTTGTGTTTTCTTGAGAACTAATAAAATCTTGTTTTTGAAAATTTTGAAAGCATCTGTAAAGAATGCATTCATATCTTTATGTGACAAGTTTATAATAACTCCTGTTTTTAATCTACTTTCAAATGCAGCATTAATGTTTTCCCATTTGACCCTTTTACTAGATTTTGCAAGTCCTTCACCCACATGAGCCACTTTTATTAAACATTGCATGCGCTTCAAATGTGCTATTTTTGTATGAATTTTATGTTTTACTCCAATCGAAAACTTGAAAGATTTTAAAGCAAGATTACATTTTCTGAGGTGTTTATTAATCAGTAAAATCCATTTGTTTCTATTTGAAAAGGTTTGAATTTTGTTTAGAGAATTTAAAATTTCATCAATTTGCTGTAGAGTAACACTGAAGTTCGACATTCTTGAGTATATGAATAAAAATGTACTCACCAGCTTTCTAGTCGTCTTCGACTACGGATGCGAATTTCCTCAATTTTTAAGTTGTCCTCAGCAGGTCGCTTCCAAATTTTGTGCAATGGGTTATATTGTGACTGCGGATGTGTAGTTGACCTCAGCCGGTTGCTTTTAAATTTTGTGATGTGTTGCTGAAACAAAAAATAATTTTTAAAATGATTTTAAAACAGAATCACACATGCTAGGTTAGGTTAAATGTGAGTGGACCTCAGGCCCTCGCTAAATAATTAACAAGATTTTAAAAATAAAAAATCTCACTGTTTAATTGTTTTCTTCTATTTTAAATAGTGTCCTGGGGCGGTATCCACTAGAAATATTCTGTAGCCCCAAAAACACCAAACAATAGCTCCCCTTGTTTATATCTGCGATATATTTCTTGTATTTTTCCACTACCCTTTGGGGGAGAAAAGTTACATTATCTTCTAATTCGACTAATATAGCTTCTCCAAATTTTGATTGAACTACTTTAACTTTTACAATTTTCTGGGGGACGTTTTCCGGAATTTCTTTCAGCTTCCTAATGGGTTTGTTCTCTACCCCTGTGGAAGTAGAGAAGGTGTTTAGTTCATTGATAAAACTCATCTGAAATAAACAGGATAATTGTTGTACCAGTCTGCAAAGAGTTTCCCCCCAATAAATTTATAGCAAATAAAACTTTTTCAAAATATTTTTGGAAACTAAATGTAAAGAACAAATAAAAAATATAAAGATAAAACTTACTTTGTTTTTCAAAAACTCGAACTCGAACTAGACTCGTTGATTGTCAATATGGAACTGTCGTTGCCGTAATACCAAAAAATGTATTTATACCTTTTTTCATATCACTTTCGTGAAATTGTGATAAACTATTATTTTTGTTGATAATATAATTTCTATGACGTTAGTGTTTTGGTTCTAGAACATTCGCTGTAAATTCCGGTTTTATTTTTGCGCCAATCTTACGATAAGGTGACTTCCCGTATTTTGCTAACATAGTTTCATAATTGCGATTGTGGACAACCTCACGATATGACGACTTCCTGTATTTTGGTATTGTGGTGCTACAAACTTGTTATCAGTTTTTGCGACTTCCTGGAATTATTATCTTATCAAACCGAGGCTTCATCCGGTTCTACTATTCGACACATTTTAGTGCAACGTTCGTAGGAATTTCAGAAAAACAATTTAATTATTTGCAAAGTTTATTTTAAAAAAATATTATTGATAAAAACAAATTATTTTTGTTAATAAAGTCTTGAGATGATTTAAAAGGTCTCCATTAGGACATGGGATATCAAATAGGTTCCAATTGAAGGGTCCGGCTGCAACAAGTTTTTTGGTAAACTCATTATATTTGTAGTATGTGGTGTTTTTGAAAAAGTACATGTGTCCGTCAATGTACTGGAATGCTCCTGTAACATCTGTGGGTAGTCCAGGGAAAATATCTTTAATTTGTCCTCTATTTAAGGCATTTTTTAAGTTCTTATCATATTCAATATAATTACTGTTATTATAAAATACATAAATTTTCCCGTGGTTGCTTTGAAACATTGTGTTTATTTGAGAATTTTTCGGTATAAGTAAATTACCTTGCTCAAGTATTCGCAAACCTGGGAAATCTGCAATATAGTATTTACGAACATCTTTATTGACTGCTATTAAATTACCGGAAGAACTTTGAAAAATCTGAATTATAGAGCCCACTTCTTCGGGTAGATAATCATCGAGCATTTCTGGTTCTGAGGGAATAAGTTTCGAATTCAAATCAATTTTCCATAGAAAATCTTTATAAATAATATATAAGTGATAATTTTCAAATGCACCAGCCATCGCAGTAAACATATACTCCGGCGTTATGTCGCATAAATTTTTATTTGGTGGATGGGGCCTATGATGACCTGTAGTCGGTGGCGTAAGTTTGAAAGGATTATTTGCATATTTATTGATTGGTCCATAAAGAGCTTCAAGGGCCATTTTATCATCTTCATCCAATTTTGGGGTCGCGTTTTGTTGATACCATGGATACATTATTGCTTTTTCATTATCACTATGGGATATACCTAGGATATGTCCAATTTCATGAATGAATACCATAAGTAGACTAGTCCTATCATCTGAATTTGATCCATCTAAACTTAAATCCCACTTTTCATCGGCATCAATATGAAGTTCTATACAGCTGTTGCCATTTGGGAAATAACCATGTGCCAACACCTTTCCAGGACCATCAAATGCACTGGGGCATTCATCTCTACCTTGGCAATCTGCACGAAAATAGTGTTTTCCATGTGAAACAGTGATAGTTACATCGGGAGCATAAGGTCTTGTTTTGTGTATTAATTCAAATTTGAACTTTGAACTGTTACTCCACACTTCAAAAGCCTTTTCGATTACATCAAGATATGCTTGATTTGCCTGAGGGAAGAACCATTTCAAATTAAATTTGGTCCATTTTGATCTAACTCTAAAAGAATGATCATCGTCGGAAGCTGCTTCACTTACAGAACATCTTGGTCTATCCAGAAGTTGTATTGTATCTTCATCTAATTCTCCCGTTGCAGGAATATTATATTTTTCTTGAAAACTCAACAAATAATCCTCAAGTTTAGTCAAATCATTTTCATTTGCGTATCCGAAGCGTTGTAAATACTCCATAGCATACTGCTGGTCGACAACACAAAGTGCTGGACATAGCGCTGCAGCTAATATAATTATTAACATGATCTTCACCCTTCTGTTATCCTCAAGAAACTAATCCCCAAACACATTATTAACAACATATATATTTTTTAAAAAACCTTCCACCGTTACACGTTTGACGTAGCACGCGACGTGTCACGCATATGTTACTTTTAAGCCACCCGGTATATTACGAAATACTTAGTAATATTTCAACATAAGTTACTTTTAAGCCCCCCGGTATATTCCCGCGCGCCGCCTTATCGTCCTAACGTATCTTTCTCGACTACGTCACATTTTACAGCAAGAAGCGTACGGTGCGCGCGCTGTTATTTTTATTAAATCTTTTTGACCGTGGCGCGCCACCTTATCATCCTAACGTATCTTTCTCGACTACGTCACATTTTACAGCAAGAAGCGTACGGTGCGCGCGCTCTTATTTTTATTAAATCTTTTTGACCGTGGCGCGCCGCCTTATCATCCTAACGTATCTTTCTCGACTACGTCACATTTTACAGCAAGAAGCGTACGGTGCGCGCGCTCACAGCATGTAATATACCTTTCTTCGCCTATGATATGCATGAGAGATCATGGCGGACTATGTTAGATGTATTGCTATGAACGCGTAGGTTCGGGGTTCGAGTTTTTTTCAAATAATTTATTTGCGAGTTTTAAATATACAACAGGACTAAAAATGGCGGCCTTAGCGCGCGCCGCCACTCTCAGCGCCACCAAGCGGAGATTTTTGAAGTAGTGTCGCAGAATCTGTCTAGCACTATCTACTGGGTACATGAATCGAAACATGGGTAAATGTAATCAGTCAATGATTCCATGCCAATTAACTGGCGTATAACCGCGTTCATTAGTGCGAAACTAAAATTCGTCAACTGTGGAAAATGGGGGCCATTTCTGATTATTGAGGGTCGCATGGTTTTTAACATATTCCATCCAATAACCGATATTGCGGGCTTTGTGTTGATCAGTAACAGTTTCGAAGATTGGGCATACATATTGGTTTTCAGGTATGTGGATAACCGCCGCATAATGAAAAAAATGCGTTTCTTCTTGTCTTTGTCGGGATACCTGATTAAACTTCCCGTCGCGTCTAAGTGTCAAGTTACAAAGGGTTTCTTCATATTGGCTGCTTGTAGTATAAACAGCTGTTCTCTGCTACACACATACACTGCAAAATCGTCGATTATTCTTAAAATATATTCAGGATGTTCCTTCTTCATTAATCGTAGACCCATACAGTCATCTTCATCTCTATCTAGTTGCGACATGGCTTCTGACTTTATTTTCCTGTAGACCACTAGAGACTTGATACGTCCCAGATTTCCATTGACTATTTCGCTACTTGGTGTAGAATTAATATCAGTCACACGAATAGAAGAACAGGTTGACGAGATTAATTTAGCTGATAACAATTGCCACTCGTGAGCACGGACGTATGTCGTATATTTATCATTGGGATTATGGCAAATACCGCGAAAAGAACTATGAACACTACCGACAACATCCGAATGTTGTCTTCGAAGACGAATAACAAAAGTTTTGCACTGTTTATAACTACATTAAGCATATATTATATACGTAGTGAATACTATTTTTTATTTATCAGAAACAGATTTCTTAAAATGTGACACGCAGGCACTGTTGATATTTTTAAATTTATGGCATATGGTGGTATAAAATTTGTGTAATTTACCATTAACATTTATATCCGAAAGTTCTTACGATGACATTTTAAAAGAACCCTTGTAAAACGCGCAATTACTGAAATTGAAATTTTTCCTCACATTTCTGGAACCCGCATCCATAACATTTTCAAATTCTTTAGGAGGCTTATCGCTTTTTTTAAAGTATACATTATTTATTGAAATAGGGATATCTTGGGAGTTTGGTGGAGTAACATTTAAAATATCTGTGACACTAGTGTTGTCTTCGAAATACTGATTACTATTAGAATTATCAACGGGTAAAAATGAAGCTTCTTGTTGCACTTCCCTATCAACATCATGGAATATAAAAGGCTATTACATTATCAACCTATGTGTAAAATTTGAAAGAGGGACTAGAATTACAGTAATATAAAAATAAAGCTGTAAATTTTTTAAAAAATGCTTAGTTTTCAATTTTTCCGACCTTCGTATCGTTTGTTAGCTACTTTTGGATATGGAATATAAAAACGAGTGAGAAGCTAGCTCCTAGCTCCAAACGGGTAAAATTGATCTGGCAACACCGCTCGACCGCTCAGCCGCTGAAAGTCGCCGTATTTACGAGGGGCATATGTTATCGAAGGTATAGGTCTAATATTTAGCATATAAAATGATAACTTTTCTCTGCTTTATTTTGAGGAAAAATTACGAAAAACCGTACTTGGGCAGGGATATAAAGAATATTTCTTGTGCGTAACTAAAGTGACTCCAAAAAAATGGTATGGATTATTACATACCTATATCGATGTTTACTTCATTTTCTCTCCTGTATCTACATATACGAGTATATCGATGTCCAATACTACAGGTCCTTAGCATGACAGATCAAAGTATCCTCGTTTCCACGTCACCCAGGAGGTAGAGGTTACGACGCGTTCAAGGCCTAATCCACGATTTTAAAAACATGATTTTTTTGTTGATTTTATTGGGAATTAAACCACAATATTTTTGTAAAAATTAAACATAATATCAACAAAAAAATAATGAATACATCACAAGGAACATACAGAAGATATTTAAAAACCTGCATTCGTTAGTTATAAAAAAGCAAATCAGTGAAAAACTGTTATAGTAAATTGATAGTGCAATAAGTATAGAATTAACTAGGAAGAGCAATTTGAAGAATCTTGTTGAATAGTTAAAAATGATCAAATAGGTACAAAGAAATTTTATGAAAATATGAACAGTTTAATAAAGCTTGCTTACTCAAGTTCTGGAAGGATATCTTTAAATACATTTGAGGTTTGTACTAACAAAAAATTCAATATCAATGCCTTCCTAGTTTTTAAAGAAACTACGGATAATAAGAGCCTTTTGTCATGTTCATGCATGACGAGTACTAAAATTATGCACGAAGACATTGGAGTTTCTTTCCAAGTGTCTGGCGAAGACACGATTACGAATACAAAAATAGATGGAAATGATATCCAAATTCCTTAAATGAAATCCCGGCCAACTATAATTATTATAGTCAATTCTTACATTTTTCACAAACCGCGCAAATAAAAACATCCGGAAATTGCCCGTCCAATCTTGGCGTTTCATCAACATTCACATTTTTCATGCATAAATAATGAATCCATCGATTTCAAAAAGAACACTGCACCCAATCATCAAGCGAATTTCCTCTCCCTACCCCTCTACCTCCTCCCCTACCTACCCACCCTAGTCTTCTAAAATATCTGAATTTTGTGATATATAAAATTGAAGATATTCTTGGAACTGTTTTGGGAGCTGCAAATTTTCCAAATTGAAACTAAGATTATCGATAATTTTTTCAGAATACATTAAAACGAAATCTTCGCAATTAAAATCGTCCGTTTTAACTGACTGGCTGATCTGGAACGTATTCCACGATTGCTTATTGAAATTGAAAAAATATAAGAAAATATTCATGGATTTAATTGATTCTACAGTAGTACTTCCGGAGGGATTTAAAAAAGAAAACGCTTTATTTTCGATATCAGCGACAGCATGATAATTGGGGTTTTTTAATGTCCTGATGATGATTGTTGAAAATGATGGAAGAATCTATGCTCGATATCACGCATATCAATTAAAAAATTAGAATGCCACATTTTAGTACTATCTTGATGATCCGTAACGTAATCTCATATTTCTAGATAATTGAAAGGTGTAGCCCCCTCGAAAATACTGACAGCGTAACGAACACCGAAATCGAAAGGATAATTTTCATTTTTCACCGTATTATTATCGCAAATATTCAAAGTAAAATTCGTTGGTGATTGGATGTTCAGTGTATTATTGTAACACGACTGCGAACGTTTATTAGAAGGAAAGGCAAATATTTTTTTATTACTACATCAATTATTTCCGGATTAAAATACTCGTTTTGAGTAACAGAAACGCTACAAGGCTCAACAAATTCATCAAAAATACTCTCAAAATATTCATAATAATTACTATTTTCGAAATTAGTTTTGCCTTTCTCTTCTCTATTAATATTTATTTCTATTGTTTCATCAAACTGTTCATAACTATTATTAATTGAAAGATTTAAACTATTTCCTAGTTCTGCCGATCTAATTTTTGATAAGCAAATAATTTAAAAGTTCTTAAACCAAATTCCCGCTTCTTCTAGAGAATCGACAAAGAATAATGATGCCAAAGTACTTTTAATCCTTTACGATTTTATTTATGTCATTTACTATTATTTTTATAAAATGGCAACAGCAAATTTAAAAAAAAACTTTTGGTTTCGGAGAGGAAGTACTAGAGGCGTAACAAAGATTGATATAGTCAGTCAATGATTCCATACCAATGAATTGACGAATAACCGCGTTCATACGCGCGAAACTAAAATCCGTAACAACTGTGGAAAATAACGGCCATTACCAATTATTAATAATTGCATAGTCCTTAACATATTCCAACCAATAACCGGTACTCCGTGCATCGTGTTGGTCGGTAACCATTTCAAAGATGGGGCATACAAATTGTTTTTCCGGAATGTGAATAACTGCCGCATAATAGTAAACACGTTTCTTTTCATCTTTGTTAGTATTCCTGACCAAGCTTCCCGTCGCGTCCAAATGTAACGATACACAGTGAGACGGAATCGAATATTCACGGCGAAAAGTCTATCAAGTTTCCAATTCGTGTGAAAGTCCTCAGTCGGGGGTTTTTTGGGTCGCTGATTACGAATCCGGAGTCGAAATTGCGAAAAACAAAATGGCGGATCCAGTACGGCAAAAAATTTATTCAAAAATGTATTTATTTGGGGTGAAAGTCTTTACTCGGGGGTTTTTGGGGTCGCTGATTACGAATCCGGAGTCGAAATTGCGAAAAACAAAATGGCGGATCCAGTACGGCAAAAAATTGATTCAAAAATGTATTTAATCGGGGTGAAAGTCCTTACTCGGGGGTTTTTGGGGTCGCTGATTACGAATCCGGAGCCGAAATTGCGGGAAAAAAATGGCGGATTCAATATGGACGACATTTGTATAAAAGGTGTTTTATTTACGTCACATTGCATTATAATAGTTACGTTTTCCTTAAAATTAGATTCATGTGAAAGATTGAACATTGGAGTAACTATACAACTTTATTCATCGTCAGAAGGACAATCTGATTCACAGTCACTGAATTGAACTGATGATGCAAGGCTCGAGCTCTCCTCACTTGTTGAGACGCTTGGCGCAGTTAATAACTGGATTGCTTCTGGTAGCAATGATCTCATTTTTTTAGCGGGTAATTTGCGCAGACTCGAAATATATGGGTCAGACGTTAATAGTAGGCGTGAGAAAACGTCCTCCATGGTTTTCGTTCGTGAAAATTTTCGTGAAAAATCTGATCTATTCTTTTTAATGTATTTATTAGTAGACTCTTGGGCGTCTTCGGACATTTGTCCAATTGGTAATATTGCAGATTGTATAATTGCTGTGCCATGAATCAAAATTTTATGCATCGAAGTAGGCATGTAAAACCACGGATACAACGTTACAAAGTCGCGAGCTGTTTGCACGGCATAATCTTGAAATCTGATTGGATCAATTTCATGGCCACTCGAAAGTGTTTGCAATATAACGTAAAATCGCTTGATCAAGTCTTCATTTACCCCCGTAATCGAAGCAGAAGTGGTTGAATCTTCAAAGAATCGTCGAGCAGTATTCCCATCATTAGAGCTACCAAATCCGGGCTTTGGTTGATCAACTATTAAACCCATTCGTATGCGGAAACCTTTTTGTATAATTGCTTTCCGGTTTTTAACAATTTCTTTATCATTTGGACTACGCGCTTGCCACTTTTTGATTCCAAGTTTATACGCTACGTGCAAACAACATTCGAAGAAGCGAATCCACGCATGCAGAGTCGATAACCCGAACTGTAGATGATCTTCATTAATTTTCTTTTTCAACATTGCATCGATATCGTTAAAGTCTTTTGAAGCTGCTTGACATAAATAGCAACGTTGAGCAGAAGCATTACTCGTGATTGCATTGCAAACTTTACCATCTATCATGGTGAATGCAAGTTGGAAAGAAACGGTTATGTCTTTTCCGTTAATGACAGTTTCGAAAGGGACAAGGTGACTCTCCTGCTGTTTAATATACTCCATTTCGCTCACAGTGGCTTCGGTATTTTCATGCAAAAATTGAATTCGAATTGGACGACAAAAACGGTTAGACGATGGCCTAGGATTTTTCCACACAATAGTGGTATTTTGGCTTTCTTCGTCGACTGATATCAACTGCAATGGAACTAGTGAAGTGAAGAAGATGTTGGCATCGGACTTGCTTCCATCATCGTCGGTAAATCTTTGTTTGTATGTACTTCCACCAGAAGTGCCATCGCAACCCCACTTACAAATTAAACTCAAGTTGAGAACACTTTCTTCACTAAGACTATCAATAACTGCCTCTTGAAGCAACAAGATTCTCTGAATTGTATGATTCAACAGAGACTGCAGTTTCACTTCAGCACTACATTCTGTAACAGTAATCTCTGATTTCCGTGGATAACATCGAAGCTTCGCTTGATATATCGCTTTATATGGCGGAAATATCGTACATTGCTGCTCTCTGGTTGAATTCCGAAGTTTCTGATAGTCAGCTTGTGACAAATTAAGGTCAATTACAAGCGATAGGGCTTTATCATGAGTATAAGGAGTTTCTCTAATCGAATCCAAAGATTCTCTATACTTGTTAGCTCTTGATGGGCTTCCCAGTGTCACATCTTGAACAACCTTGGCAGCATCCACTCTACCAGCTGCTCGAAGGCTCATCTGAGTCGCAAAAGCCAGTTCTTCAGTGCTTGTAGTCGCACGCAAATCTTCAGTTTTCTGCCGTTTTGTGCGCACACTAGCTTCGGCAAATCCTAAAGAACGCCGACCCATGCTGGACTTTGTTGCAGCTTCTTTGATTTCTTCCAGGGGAACGAACACACTGAGCCATGTTGAAAATTTTTCGAAAAATTTTCCTTCGTGCCTCGAAACTTGCGTCCACTTTTCATTGAATTGGGATAATAATCGGCGTACTGCAGATTTAACGTCGTCCGACATCGACAGAGTAAAAGGTCGTTTCAATCTCTCCGTCATGAATTGTTCAATTTTTAAATACGTTGTAGCTGCACCACTCTTTAAATTATCTTTCAGGAGCACGAACATGTCTCTTCTTGTCAATCCAGCAGGTGCAGGATCATCTTCGGTAGATTCTGGAATGTCAAAGTACAATACATATGAATAAGCAATTACATATTCAGCCTTGCTCACTATTATAGATAATAAAATAGATAAATATTATAGATAGATTATAGACCACCAAAAATTGTCTTGATAGAAAATATTTCAATTTCGAAGCGTGAAATGTGAATCCGCTATAAAAAATTAGGATAATGACAAAAATAATCTTGTTGAAAAATGCACTTTTCATCACAAAAACTTACACCAGTAGCGGTGGCGCAAGAAATCGCAACTTTTTTTTGCAGTTTTCATTAAACGATTGATTAATCTACAACCTAGAATAAGTCCGGCCGCTTGACAATGCACGGCAATTCAACTTTTCTCTACGTGTTTCGAACTTTCAGTCGCGATTATACGTTTATTTTCGGACAAATCATTCGTTTACTGATATCACATACATCATTATTAAAAATTTGTAATTACATGATAATATTCTACTTACTTTCCCCTTTCGAATCCATTTTGAAAAATGTAAATAGGTTGAGTTTGGGCCGTACGGCGTCGTTTTCTAGAGCACACTGAAAATTTAGCTCACAGAGCGACGCGTCTGTCTTGAGCGAAGGGCACTTTTGAACTGCGACACAATAGCAGGTATAAAGGATCGTCCCCTCTGCCTCCTGGAACTCGACCCTCGGCCTATTACTACGTCTAACCCACCACTATAGAACCCCGAAATA
Source organism: Lochmaea capreae (assembly GCA_949126875.1). Taxonomy (NCBI): domain Eukaryota; kingdom Metazoa; phylum Arthropoda; class Insecta; order Coleoptera; family Chrysomelidae; genus Lochmaea; species Lochmaea capreae. Next base: position 20,081,999 of record OX421411.1, read on the forward strand.
AATACTTTATTTTTGCACTTTTCGCCGTGAATATTCGATTCCGTCTCACTGTGCGATACGGAGAGTGTAGGTACACTTCTAGCTGTTGGCATTATATCTAGTTGGTCTCTACTAGAAACGTAAACTGCAAAGTCAACTAACAATCTCAATTTATACTCAGGGTGCTCTTTTTTCATTAATCTTAAATCAATAAAATCGTCTTTATCCCTATCTAATTGCGACATCGCCTCATATTTTATTTTCCGGTTTACCGCGTGAGATTTAATCTTCCCCAAATTGCCACTCACTTCGTGAAAAGAGCTATGAACCCTACCGACGATAACATTTGAATCTTGTCTTTAGAAACGAATTACGAATGTTTTACACTGTCTATGGCTACAATAAGCATATATAGTGTATATTGTTTTCGATCTATTGACAAATGATTTTTTGAATTTTAAAACGCAGGAGCCGTTCACAGTTTTGAATTTCTGACGTATAGTACTATAATACTTTTCCAATTTGCCAATAACCTTTTTTTTAATTCTTGTGATGACAATTCAAAAGACCCCTCGAAATACGCCGAATACATTTGTTTTTCAACTGTCTTAGCGATTCACTGACTTTTTCACAATATATAATATTTCGTATTGTTACTGGAACGTTTTGTGAATTTGGCGGAGTTACATTCAAAATATCCGTAACATTTGTAGAATCATCTCCAAAATCCGGATTGTTGGAATCAACTAACAACTAAAGCATGTTGTCCCGATTTAAACTGCTTTCACGAAGACTTAGGGCGTTTTTTTTTTCACTACTTTTGTGAAAATCACGGAGCCATTTCTTATTTAAGCGGTAACGATTTTGTAACAAATTGCGAATGCCGAAATAAACACATAAGGACCCATAGACTCCGTCTGATGGAACATAACGACCGAGCAAATAATTAATCCCAAACAATTTTGATTTATAAATAAAATTCCGAATTTTTTCGATTTCCCCATCCGATCCGCATTCTCTGTTGCCGTTTCCAAAAAAGAATTGTGCTATATTACCCGTGTTCCTAATCAAAAGTCGTTGAATTTTATAAACATTATAATTTGAGGATTTTCTAAAATATAGTTTAGAAGTTTCAATTGAAATTTTGATATCTAATTTTAAACCCGATAAATATTGATAGGAGGCACCGGGCGCCTGTTGCGAAAAACACTCCGTTTGGAGCTAGGAGCTTCTCGTCGATAGTACTACTTGTCCTTCAAAAACACGATGCTAGTAAGGAAAACACTGTATCTGTGATCTGCCTAGTCGTCTTCCTCATGTGACAAATCTAAAACAATTAAATTAGTGTAAATATTATTAAAGTTCCTTGGAAACGAAGATTTTGAAGAGTTAAAAAAAAAATTTAACCCAAGACATCCATATAAACACGTGTTGGAAACCAACAATTGACATTGCGTATGCAGCATCTGAACTCTGGCAGTGCCCCACACACATCAATGGGCAACCAGTCACTGCACCTCAAGTGATATAAGTGTCCACATTGTAACGCCACCTTAGGTTTTGGTACCATGCAATACTGGCATTTCATCCATAAAACATAATATTAACTGATAGTTTTGTTTCAAGAGAAATTGCAATCTAGTTAACAAGTAAAGATATATACTCACATATACTGGATTTGAAGATAGTGCAACTAACTGCCAGCTTACGAAACCCGCATGGCCTAGTTGCAACATGGCAAAGGCGACCTGTGAGGTAGAGCACAGACATTGGGCCACTGTCCTAAGGAATACTGTTCTTTTAGAATGTATCCAATCCTATCTGCCTCCCTAGTCACTTTCTCAGTGAATGGCCATTGAAGTTTTTTCAACTCGTCCATTTCCTCTGCATTCAAATGAAATTGCAGACATTTATTCCCTCAGCAATTTGGAGGTTGCTGCCTGCAGTACAAAAAATCATATACATAAGTACAATTTGTACGGCAGCAAACCCCGGAGAGTACAAATGCCCTGAAACTCATTAGTTGAATACTGAAAAATGTCAATGAAAGTGGAGGAAAAGGAAATCAATTTTTGACCCAAAAGACCATTATCAAGCCCAATAACCATGTCAAGTTTTTTTAAAATAACTACAAAAAAGCGATATATTTAAAAAAATAAACCACACATCAGTAATTGTTAATAACGTGTTCAGTATCAATAAATTGTTTATAGAAAAAACTTTAAAAATGCATTACCTGGACATACTTGGAAGGCACCGCGCCGGCACACTGGACACTTGAACTTCACCTGACTGGGGTCACTGCTAGTTTCAATCTCGTTTTATATAAGGTGGAGGTGACAATCCTCACACACAAAATGGCCATATTCAGAGAAGCTACTTTTGTTGGGGTATATCTTCTTCTTACACACACTGCAGTTTGGGTAGTTTTTAACTGCATTTTTTTTGGGACTGAAACGCTTAAATGCACATGCTTCGCCCGGTTGCCCTATACACTTATGCCACCCAACTGAAAAGTTTTGGCTGCTTCAGATGCCACAATGATGTTTTTAGTTCTGGATCTTTCATACGTCAACTGCTCAGATTTGGAGAGATGCATATACATACATCCAGTACCTCGCGTGCAACTTTTAGTGATTTGAAAATTTTTGCAGTAGGTGTAATTGTGAATGTCTTCACACCAAACACTGCATTCTTTTCCGGTCTTATACTTCATGCACCTAAGAAAGAAATAGTTAAAAAATCAATGTGGTATTGTTTTGGTTGCAATATTAGATTAATGAATAATAGCTATGTTGTAATAGTTATCCTTAATTCTTAGATTAATCTAAATGTTCCACTTATATTTTTTGAAAAAACCACAAAGCTGACTTGACAAATACTTTTCTTGTAACTTATACTTTTAGAATAGGTAGTTTGTTTCTACCCTTACTTTGTGGAATTTTTTTCTCCGAAATGAGTGCTAAGCTTCACTAGAGTTAATAATTGTACAATTTTCGAGATTCGATAGTAAATTTGGGAAAAAGATTCAAGCAGTTTACGAGATAACACAGGAATAGTAATTTGAATAAGCTGTATCTCATAAACTAAGTAAATTTCCAGCAATCCATGATTTGTCGGTTAAAATTGAATATAAATGGCGGCAAGCAGCCCGTGGTATTTTGGAGGAGCGAATTTAAAAATCTTAACCTAACGAATTTTGCAAATTTCAATTAACAAAATGATTCATTTAGTATCAACACAATAATTGATCACTATTTAAAAAATAGAAATTTTTTTAGCTTGAATGCATCAACTGTTGACAAGAAGGAATGAATCTTAAAACATCTCAAGCATCCTAGCCCATTTTTCAAATTTCAGCAAATAAAATTGTGGCTCTATGTCGTATCAATGATTATTCAACATTATTTAACAAATATTTTAGTACTGCAGAAAGCATGGCATAGAATCTAGAGAACATGGATGCAACTTACTCAAACTACTTATTTGAGAAAAAAAACATCTAGTAAATAGAATAGATGGAGGACAATTAATAATTAACGTATTATAAAACTTACCATTCGGAATGTTTTGGTGCCATCCCAGCTACAACATCACCATATTTTGCACAAAAGCTCAAAAGTAGGCAAAGAATGGAAAGGAAATATTCCGAACCTATAATTTCATACCTTATTAACCATCTCACCACCACCAATTTAAAAAAAGGAAGTATTCAAGAGGAAAGCATATTTAACTGCAATGCAAATAACCGTTGTTACCCTTTCTCTTACACTTTCAAATATTGGCAGTGTTGCCAAGGCTATCTAAAATGAATATTTTCTTATCAATATCTATGACATACTACCTCACCAGAATAATAACTTGTAAAACTTGTTAATTTACCAACAGTGTTTGTTAAGTTTTAAGCAGTATTAAGTTCAAAATCTTTCACCTACAATGTCTACCTCACGACGTTATTAGATTTAGAATTAGATTAAACATTGGAATTATTGTTACGACAACGTCGAAAAAAGTACTAAATAAAAAAACTATAAAAACCACACGTGTTGTGCAAAGAACGCTTGTTTATTATCAGTAAAGTGACTAAAGTGAGGCATTTATTAAATTCTCCCATTTGGCATATTTTTAATAGTATCTGAAATTTCTCCCAATTTTCCATATTTTCATAAATTTTTCCATTTTTAGCATATCTGTAACAATTTTACAAACAATTCCTTTCTATACAATTTTACACAAATATTTTATTATTCTTGCGACGAGTAAAAGTAAATTTAAAAGCTCTTAATTTGTGTTGTTTGACTGGTTTTGCATATAGCAGGTATAATTTTAAGAAAAGGGTAATTACTGGCAAATCCCAGTTTATGTTTAAAATATTCACTTAATCCGGAAGTAGGTACTAAAGAATTAAGAACCCGACACCGTTGGGGTTCATTTATTTGTTACCAAACTAATATAATGTCACAAGGATTTTCTGCATTTAAACATAATACCTATGTACTATAATACTGATAGGAGGCGAAACTTTTTTTTTTATAGAAGAAATACGTATGTAGAGTTCATATAATAGCCTTCTTGGTGTGCGTCATCGTTTGTGACGTATATCCGGGATTTGGGTATGTCCATATATTATTTCTTATTTTGATATATAGCTAACGTTAAATTCGATTAATTGAATCATCAGGATCGTATTCAGCCAAATTCGAAAAGACTATAAAATTATTATTTTTTATTTGAATTTAAGTGCCTCGACAACTATGGCCGTTGGCACTATACAAGAGTACATCAGAATACACAAAAAATATGTAGTTATATTAATACAGTCAATGATATTTCATAGTTTGTGGTAGAGGTTAGCTGCTTTGAGGAATTTCAATATCTTCGGAATTTCAGCGGTGCAGTTTAGAAGTTCTTTCAGGTTCGGTTTTAAATCTAGGTGCTGATACAAATTGTATATCTGGCAGTCCGTGAGTATATGCTTAACGCTTAAATCAACATTGCAGTAACGGCAGACGGGAAGGTTTTCAGATGACATCAAGTAACCGTGAGTATATCTGGTATGGTTGATCCGCAACCGTCTAATAACAGCAGCGTCTCTCCTGGTTAAGAAGTCGAGGGGGAGAGAGCCAATGGAAGGTCTTCTGGGAGCTGGATCGATGTTGTGGTGATGGTAGAGGTGGCTTCTTTGGCATGGTAATCAGTATTTTCATTGCCAGTAATTCCAATGTGAGATGGGAGCCAGATAAGACAGACTTTTACATCACGAGCTGAGAGTATTTGATAGATATCATGGATGTTTTGAACTATTGGATGGTCAGTAAAGATAGTATTAAGTGAATTAATTGAAGAAAGTGAATCGGTACAAACGGCGACATGCTTGGAAGGAGGTGAGATATGTTTAGAGGCTTGGAAAATGCTATACAGCTCACCAGTGTGAACACTACATGTTGAGGGCAACCGATAGGAACCTATAAGTTCGTGGTTGGTTGTGACTGAGCAGCCAACACCAAAAGAAGTTTTAGAAGCATCTGTGTAGAGAACTACATCATACGGTGTTTTTTTCAATATTTCTAAGAATGCTTTTTTAATAAGTATGTTAGGTGACTCATGTTTATTGAATTTGGTGAGAGAGGTATTGAAAAGAGGAAGATGTTTAGTCCAAGGAGGGGTGTGAGGTTGGGGAAGCGGAGTGGTTATTGAAAGGTCGGTATTCTCAAGTAATGGGGAAAGTAGTTGAGCAACAGACTTTATGCTACGTTTGGAAATAGTGTTGGTAGGATGATGTTGAGACATTGAGGTGAACAGTGGGTAAACAGGGTTAGTTGGATTAGATGACGTTGAGGCAGCGTATGAAAGGAGGAGAAATTGACGTCTTAGGAAGAGGGGTGGCTCATTTGATTCACAGTATAGACTAGCAGCAGGACTAGAGCGGAAAGCACCGAGGGAGAGTCGAAGGGCTGTATTGTGAACAGAGTTTAGTGAATCGATGTCGGATTTGGAGGCTGACATGTAAATGAAACTCCCATAGTCTAGCTTAGAACGGATGAGGGCTCTGTAAACTCGTCGGATCCCCAGTGATAGTGACAGAGAGCTTTGATGATATTCAGTCTTTTAAGACACATGCCTTTGAGTGTGTTGATATGAAGTTTCCAATTAAGGCGAGAGTCGAAGATCATTCCGAGAATTTTGCAATGATTCACAACAGGTAACAGGGAATTATTAAAGAAGATTAGTGGTGTACTGGTTGGGGATCTTCTGCTGAACTTTATGACCTTCGATTTACTTAGAGATAAGGAGAGATGTAGGCTGTTGGCTCTATCTTGCAGCATATTCACTGCGTTTTGTAGAAGTTTGCAGATGGTGGAAACTGATTTTCCATGGCAGTAGACAATTAAATCATCAGCGTATTGAACATATTTGATGGGAGAAGGGAAGTTGGCGCATAAGTCGTTTATTGTAAGGATAAATAGGGTGGGACTTAATACAGATCCCTGAGGGACACCATCATTTTGGGAGCGGGCTGGGAAAGTTTGCCATTTGCGGAGACTCTAAACGATCTTGCAGTTAAGAAGTTTTGTATGAAAAAGAAAATGTTGCTATCTAGATTATATTGTAATAGTTTATTCAATATTGCATTTCTGGAAATTGTATCAAAAGCACCTTCGATATCAAAGATAGTTGCTACGAGATCCTGTTGATTATTTAATGCTGTGGAGATCTGGGATTTGCAATAAGACAAGGTTATCACGAGTAGATCGGTGACGTCGGAATCCAGATTGGGCACTGGGTATAATTTTGTACTTTTCTAGGAACCATAGAAGTCTTTTATTGATCATTTTTTCCAGAAGTTTGCAGAAAGTACATGTGAGGGAAATGGGGCGAAAAGATTTTACCTCTGTGGAGGGTTGAGCAGGTTTTTTAATTGGTATGATAGTAGCGTTGCGCCACGATTCAGGAAATTGATGAGTATTCCAGATAAGGTTAAATATTTCGAGGAGTTTGAGGAGAGAAGGATTTGAGAGTTTTTTTAAAAATATATATGGGACATCATCGGGACCAGCAGCTGAATTTTTACAAGAAGATAAAGACGATTTCAGTTCATTAAGAGTAAAGGGAGCATTGACATCAGTTACGTCATTTTGATCAATTGGAAGGGCAGAGGGCGATTGTTGAAGTGGGTTAGAAGAGATAGTGAAGGGGTTGCTTCTGTTAAATTTGTCTTCAAAACTTTGTGCCAGAGTGTCTGCAATTATTTGGTTATCGGAGATAATTGTGTCGTTATATATGAGACTGGGAATCTTGAGATTAGACTTGTAGCCTTGTACCTGTTTTATTTTTTTTCCAAACTTGGGATGGTTCTGTGTTAATTGATATAGAGGAGACATAATTTTGCCAGGAAGATTTTTTGCTTTGCTTGGTAATGTATTTAGCTTTTGCTCTGAGTTTTTTTAGTTCGATGAGGTTTTCTTGGGTTTTATTTCTTCGAAACTTATTGAGAGCAAGCTTGGATTGTCGGATGGCATTTTCACAATCTGGATTCCACCAGGGAACAGATTTGCGGGTACAGGAGATAACTGTTTTACCAATATGAATATCAGCTGCAGAGAGAATACATTCGGCCAGCGTATTTACAGAGTCACTTATATTATCTGTGATGTCTAGGGAAGATAAATAGTTTTGGGAGAGATAAGTAAACTCCGACCAGTTTGCGTTTTTTATATTCCAGAAGCTTCGGTTCACTGATTCCTTGTTGGCATTATTCGAAATAATGATGGGAAAGTGGTTGCTACCATGAAGGTCATCGAGTACTTGCCAAGAAAGAGAAGAAGCGGATTTTGGGTCACAAAGACTGAGGTCAATATTAGAAAATGTACCTGATGAAATGAAGTGTGTGTTTAAGCCAGTGTTTAGAAGACATGTATCTGTAATATTTAAAACATTTTCTACAACTTTCCCTTTACCAAATGTTCGCGAGGAACCCCACATGGAGTTGTGGACATTAAAGTCACCGAGTAGAATATATGGTTTGGGGAGTTGGAATATTAAATCAGTTAGTTCTTCTTCGGTAAGAGGATGATCGGGGGGAATGTATAAGCTGCAAATAGTAATTTTTTTGGGATTCCAGAAGGTAGCTGCTATTGCTTCAAGGTTTGTGTTTAAGGGGAGATGGGATGAAAATATGTCCCTAGATATAAATATTGAGGATCCTCCGCTGGCTCTAGTGCAATTTGTGCGAATATAATGGTAACCTTCAAAGTTATTTAGATTGCACAGATGGGCAATTTTAAGATTTGTTTCCTGAAGACATAAAACGTTGGGGTTGTAGAGGGAGATCAGTTTTTGTATTCTTTCAAGGCGAGGATAAAATCCGTCGCAATTCCATTGCAATACAGAGAATGTTACTGGTTAAAAAATAAGTTAGTGGGATTTTTATTGAGATAAAACGGAAGTGTAGGAGGTAGTTCCGTCGTCTGTTGAGAGTTCTTCTGATAGATTTTTTAATTTAAGTTTATTTTGAAGTCGCGTGAGGCGATTCTTCAAAGATCGGTCATTAACATTTGTATAAATAATTATGGTCAAGTCATTAAGTAGTGCATCGGTGTCGGAGGTAAATTTATCAGCTTCACTAAGGACGTCGTTGTTGCCAAAGGTGTTTTCAAGGAACGCGATTAGCTGGATTCCGTTTAGGGATAAAGACTCAGGGGAGGTTTCGTAAAGTGAGTGGATAGTAGAGAGAGATTCAGGTGATATACTATGACTGCCGCTTTCAGTCAGTTTTGATTTTTTCGATTTCTTTTTAGATTTTGTTGAGGAAGTGGAAAAGGAGGGAGGTGGCATAGTATCATTTTTTGGGGGAGGGGTAGACATAGGGGATATAAGTGGGGATGAATCTAGTTTACTGTTGGCTGAACGTGTTCTTTTTTCGCCAATTTTTGGCATTGAAGTTGCAGGACAAGAGGTGGAAGCAAGTGAATTTTCGGGGATCGATTCGGTAGGAATTCGAATGGTTTCAGACGGTGTTGGATTAGTAGAAAACGTGGGTTCCGGGTTGGTGAGATCATATGGATTGGAGGGATGCTCGAGGGAAGAGGCAGAGTTTTGGGGGTTGGGGCAAGACTCCACGGTGTGTCCAGCCTGTTTGCAAAGAAAGCATTCTAATTTATCAGTTGAAATGAATATTCTGTGTGATGTATTTTCATGATTGACAACAATCGATGTTTGTAAAGAAAAATCATCACTGTTGGGTAATACATATGTTACTCGACGGAAACTCAAAACATGGGCGTATTCATCATCGGGTGAGCCGCATTTGACGTAAGATACTGGAGATGTAAGTATAAGTCCGAGGTCATGAAGTGCTTTTTCAATTAGTGTATTGGGAATGGAAGGGCTGACGTTAGAAATTAGTATTCTCTTGGTGGGAGAGATAAGTCGCCGAATAGGGATCACATTGGAATTGACTGTAACATTTTGGTTAGTTTTTAGAAGGCTGTCTACTAGTGTGGAGGAGGATAAGTAAATACAGATGCGGCCGTGGGAAATTCTGGAAGCGAAGTGCACGTTTTTGGGAGAAACAATGCTACCAATGGCTTTGATATAGTCGAATAAGACAGTATTAGGGATAGAAGGCAAAACGATGGCTTGGTCTCGAGATGGAACTGGCGGAGGGGGCAGTTTTGTTGAGATGGCTGCGGCATAGGATTTACTGTTTGAAGTGGTGGTTGGGGTGTTCATGATGATTTGTTTTTCTGAAGTTGGGTTTGACATATTGTTGTGATCCTGGATACCAAAATCACAAACAATAAGTTGAAATAAAAAAATAAAACGTGGAATTAAAGTAAATAGAATCTCAGATGTAAGTCTTTTTCTTGATGACTGGCCTATTTATTAATATATTTATATTCACCAAATTAGTAAACAGTGGCTGGAACTCTTCTTATCACATTTTGAGGATGATAAAAACAAATTTCCCCCTGATTTTTTTCTACTCTTTTCTTTTTCTTTTTCTTTCATTCGGTTTAGAACATCTTCTGCTGTTAAAACCTCTCCAGGGTTGTTTAATTTTATTTTAGGAAGTATCCCAGGCGACGTTCTAAATATATTCATAAGTTCTTGCTTTGTGGGACTTTTAAATTTTGAGCTTGAAGCTTCATACCTAGCGTCAGCTACAGTTGGAAATTTTTGGTGTAAAGATGATTCAGATGATGATTGAGGTTCATTGTTATTACTATTTGTAACCATTTGCAACTCAATATTGTTATTATTAGTGCAATCGGCGGGAACTGCAGCTGAAAGTATTTTTTCTTGAAAAAACTTAAGCTGCTCAGAATTGAATTCTTTTTCAGGAAATTTGGCAGCATTTATGGGATACACGCCAGTACTTTCAAATCCCTAAATGATATTTGCAGGCAGCATGGATTCTTCCCATGTTGCAGAAAGGAATTCGACAAACTTATTTTTTGTTAAACGGCCAGTATCTCGCCCCATCATTTCTTTCCCGTAAGCCACTAATTTGCGATCCCATGTATACTTCACAGTCTTAAAAACACATTTGTCCAGTGGTTGGAGCCGATCAGTCAAATGACTGGGAAATTTTATTAACTCAATGTTGTTATCTATTGCGGCCTCAATAATCCTTACACTTATGTGGCTACAATGACCATCATAAAAGGAGAGCTTTCTGTTTGCGTAAGGAATAAATCCACAAGTAAACCATTGGTGGAACTGTGGCTCCTCCATTCATCCATTTTTACTAGCAGCATACAGTGTTCCTGGTAAAGGCTTATCTGAAACCCACCTGGCTTGTACAGCTGCACCCTAAAAAATAATCAGGGGTGGCAAGTATGTTCCATCAGCTGCAACACAAGCGAGAACTGTTGTGTTTTCTCTACCAGAACCTCCAGAAACTCGATACAATGCTTCTCCCTTCACTCCAATACCTAGAATACGCGATGGATCGCTGTTAAATCCCGTTTCATCAGCGTTAAAAACGAAGGATGACATACCAGGTAGGTCCAACCCATTTTCTTGACCGGTCTGTTTTAATTTGTCATAAAAATCATAGATGACTTCTGGTTTCCTCGCATCTTTGCGAAGTTTCTGAAGGTGCTCTGGCTTCTTAAGAGATAATGTAGGTTGACGCAACATAAATGAGCGGTACCATTCCTCCCCAGAAGTTCCATCTTTTAACCTTGTTTTAATGTTATTAATTTTTATATATTCTCCCACTAATCTTAGTAGTTCTGTCTTGTCGCAAGGATAACCCATTTTTCCTCGCATTTTTAGGCAAGCCGCAATGTGATTTTCAACCTTCATAGGCATTGTTGGGGAAACACCAGCCCCCATTTTGTCAATTGGCACTTTCCGGCCATTAATTCTGTTATAAATAACAGATACTGGAATACCGTAAAAATCGCTAGCCAGCCTATAACTTTTTTTCTTCTCTTTAATATCACTCACAGCATTTGCCAGATCTTCCAAAGTATAGGCTGGTGGGTCCCGTTTTTTAATGTACTTACGTGGCACATTCTATCATATTCTAGGTAGCATAGATCTAGAAAAAAAAAGAGTTTAGTTCAGTTCTCAGTTTCTCATTTACCCCCAGCAGGTGTTTTCATTTACCCCCTATCGAGTTTATTCAGGGTAAATGGAAACACGGCACACAAAACCACAAAATTTAAAATAACCTCAAAAGTAATATTTACAGATGAATAAATCACTTATAAATAGCCTATCATACAATGGATACAAAACTTACCTGAAATATGTCACCAATATTTTCAATATTCCAAACACTATCAAAACCAACAGACAGGATTAAAAACAAAAAAAGCTTCACCAACAATATGTAAACAAACAGCTCCAGAATGCAGGAGAAAATGGCGCGATGGACACAAGAACCTTGAGATTCTTACGTGTACAATGGGTTGTTGCCAAATGTAATTTGAAGTTATTTATTATATGCTTTAGTTAAAGATTCAATGTAATTTCATTTCATTAAGATGCATATCAAAATGTACAGTAATTCCAAGGTAATCTTTATAGTCCGAGAGCTAGCCACGTAAAACGTATGTTAAACGGTTCCACCTAGATTTTTTTTTTAATCGATGCTCTATGAGCCAAAAAACCCAAAGCCAAATTTCTGCCCACAGGTCGGACTGCAATAGGGTGTGGCGGGGGGAGTAAACACGACGTTTTCATTAGGGCGATTGAGCACATGTGGTTCCACTCTGCAAGTTGTTTCTATGTGTAGTCTAGCCCTCCATTAGAACCGGAAAAAAATGGCAGAGCATTTCCGGGCTGCGAAGTGCTCGGCAGAGTGATGTAAACACGACGTTTACATTGTGGCGATTGAGGTCATGTGGTTCCACTCTGCAAATTGTTTCTATGTATAGTCTAGCCCTCCACTAGAAGCCAAAAAAAATGGCAGAGCATTTCCGGGCTGCGAAGTGCTCGGCAGAGTGATGTAAACACGACGTTTACGTATCGCTAATTTAGCACATGTGGTTCCACTCTGCAAATTGTTTCTATGTACAGTCTAGCCCTCCACTAAAAGCCAAAAAAAATGGCAGAGCATTTCCGGGCTGCGAAGTGCTCGGCAGAGTGATGTAAACACGACGTTTACATTGTGGCGATTGAGGTCATGTGGTTCCACTCTGCAAATTGTTTCTATGTATAGTCTAGCCCTCCACTAGAAGCCAAAAAAAATGGCAGAGCATTTCCGGGCTGCGAAGTGCTCGGCAGAGTGATGTAAACACAACGTTTACATTGTGGCGATTGAGGTCATGTGGTTCCACTCTGCAAATTGTTTCTATGTATAGTCTAGCCCTCCACTAGAAGCAAAAAAAAATGGCAGAGCATTTCCGGGTTGCGAAGTGCTCGGCAGGCCTCGACGGCGGCGGCCGCGGTGATCGAAATTCGATTAGCGATGAAAAAAAAAATCAATCGGTACCACTCTGCGGTTTTTTCATCGCATTTTGCACACCCCGTAGACCAATATTTAATTATGACAGGTCTATGCCAGGTCTCGGCAAAGGCAACCAAGGTGCAGAAGCGGTGCGCACACTTGGGTTCGGTGAAAAAAAGAAACGAGAGTTGGTTCCACTCTGCCGTTTTTTTCTTCGCATTGTTTACCTCATAAACAATGTATTTGAGCCCCGGCAGACAGTTTTCCGTTGATCCGGGCCGCGGCAGACCCTACCGAAGGCGGTCACCCGGCAGCGCGCTACGACCTTCAATACATTTTTTCGCTATAAAAAAGAAACTGGAGTTGGTTCCACTCTGCCGTTTTTTTCTTCCTATTGTTTACATCATAAACAATGTATTTGAGCCCCGGCAGACAGTATTCCGTTGATCCGGGCGGCGGCAGACCCGACCGAAGGCGGTCACCCGGCGGCGCGCTACGACTTTCAATAAATTTTTTCGCTATAAAAAACCACGAACGCGCAGTCGTTTTGCTTTTCAGATTTGTCTATTATTACTGTAATAAAGCAAAAGAAAACCAAATTTACTTCGGGGTCATAAATCGAGAACGAAAGGACTAGGTATATTAGGTGCACCAACTAATCGCTCCACTCATATGCTATTGTAAGAGACATTGGACGATTCTACGTTCTTGTACTTTTCATGTACAAATAGTTGACACATTATGCACAGCGAAAAAATGTAGTATTGAAAGTCGTAGCGCGCCTCCGGTTGACCGCCTTCGCTCGGGTCTGCCGCCGCCCGGATCAACGGAATACTGTCTGCCGGGGCTCAAATACATTGTTTATGATGTAAACAATAGGAAGAAAAAAACGGCAGAGTGGAACCAACTCTCGTTTCCTTTTTATAGCGAAAAAATGTATTGAAGGTCGTAGTGCGCCGCCAGGTGACCGCTTTCGGTCGGGTCTGCCGCGGCCCGGATCAACGGAATACTGTCTGCCGGGGCTCAAATACATTGTTTATGAGGTAAACAATAGGAAGAAAAAAACGGCAGAGTGGAACCAGCTCTCGTTTCTTTTTTATAGCGAAAAAATGTATTGAAGGTCGTAGCGCGCCGCCGGGTGACCGCCTTCGGTCGGGTCTGCCGCGGCCCGGATCAACGGAAAACTGTCTGCCGGGGCTCAAATACATTGTTTATGAGGTAAACAATGCGAAGAAAAAAACGGCAGAGTGGAACCAACTCTCGTTTCTTTTTTTTTCACCGAACCCAAGTGTGCGCACAGCTTCTGCACCTCGGTTGCCTTTACCGAGACCTGGCGAGGTGTTTGCCGCCCAGTAACTACTCTGCCATAATTAAATATTGGTCTACGGGGTGTGCAAAATGCGATGAAAAAACCCGCAGAGTGGTACCGATTGATTTTTTTTTTCATCGCTAATCGAATTTCGATCACCGCGGCCGCCGCCGTCGAGGCCTGCCGAGCACTTCGCAGCCCGGAAATGCTCTGCCATTTTTTTTGTCTTCTAATGGAGGGCTATACTATACATAGAAACAATTTGCAGAGTGGAACCACATGTGCTAAATTAGCGATACGTACACGTCGTGTTTACATCACTCTGCTGAGCACTTCGCAGCCCGGATATGCCCTGCCATTTTTTTTGGCTTCTAGTGGAGGGCTAGACATTACATAGAAACAATTTGCAGAGTGGAACCACATGACCTCAATCGCCACAATGTAAACGTCGTGTTTACATCACTCTGCCGAGCACTTCGCAGCCCGGAAATGCTCTGCCATTTTTTTTGGCTTCTAGTGGAGGGCTAGACTATACATAGAAACAATTTGCAGAGTGGAACCACATGTGCTAAATTAGCGATACGTAAACGTCGTGTTTACATCACTCTGCCGAGCACTTCGCAGCCCGGAAATGCTCTGCCATTTTTTTTGGCTTCTAGTGGAGGGCTAGACTATACATAGAAACAATTTGCAGAGTGGAACCACATGACCTCAATCGCCACAATGTAAACGTCGTGTTTACATCACTCTGCCGAGCACTTACCCCCCCCCCCCCCCCGCCACATCCTATTGCAGTCCGACCTGTGGGCAGAAATTTGGCTTTGGGTTTTTTGGCTCATAGAGCATCGATTAAAAAAAAATCTAGGTGGAACCGTTTAACATGCGTTTTACGTGGCTAGCTCTCGGACTATTAATATTACCAAGATCTTCCATCTTAAATTTTTCAGACAAAAAAGCTTTAATTTTTTTTAAATGATCTCTATCTTTACTACAAATTAAGAAATCATCAACATAAATTAACAACTACATAGTATTATTTCCATTTTTAATTACATATAAACAAGAATCAATGTTACTTCTTTCAAAGCCAATACTAACAGACGGAGAGCTGGCTACATAAAAAATGTTTGGATCTGGTACATGGTTCGTTTATATTGAAACAGATACCTTTGGTGTAGCCGAACAAAATTTTGCCTGTCTGGCATCGAAAATCCGGGGCATGAAGCGGGGGCGTGTAGTTGAAAATGTAAAATTTAGGTGTAAAAAAATTTATAAGGTACACGGATTCTTATTACAGGAAAAGCTTTTATTCATATTCAAGAAAAGCGGAAAAATATTGGAAGACAGTTTGCTAGGGGTTTACGTGCCCCCAGACAACGCCAAAGGGGTGTAAAAGTAAGTATCGTACGTTACTAACGTTAGGTATATTTTCAATCATATTGTTTGTTATTCCTAGGTATTGTATTTTCGAAAAACTAATTAATTTACTTTCGATTATCAAATTATAAAAGTCAGTGTATATGCGGGCACAAAAACCCGACTGATCACCTGGTAAAACAAAAATTGAATATTAGCTATGTTCGCGGGTCACAATTCTAACCAATTCCGAACCAGGCTGGAATTAACTCTAAATTGTCTAGAGCGCATGCCTAGTTCCGAACCAGCAACTAGTTTTAAGTATACCGCGAACTGTCTTAAAACCACAGATCACCTTTCAAATTTGAACGAAAACAAAACACAACACTTCTGACAGATAACTATAACTTTTTTCGCCATTTCCTTGTGTGTTGTATCGAGCTTTTGATTTGTAAAGAAAATATTTATTTAAAATGTGCGAAGCAGAAAGAGGTAAATATTTAAATATATGTGTAATCTATTGTTATTTTAACTACAAATGTTTTTAGATGTATTAGCCGAATTCTTGGTCCTTCCATCAACCTCGGAAAATTCAGAAGAGAGCCACAAATGCCAACGGACCCACCAAAACACTTTATTATTTCTAGAAATATATAAGAAATAACGGGACCAGGTGGGTTCATTAAAAATTAAGAACCTAAAAAAGATGTTTGAGGAAATTGCAAAGGAAATGCAGCAAATAACCAAAAATACCATAACAGGAACTCGTTGCGAAAATAAATGGAAAGTCCTCGAAAGGAATTATAAAAAATATATACACAATTCGAAATTAACTGGCAGGGGAAGAAAGACCTTCGATTATGCCGATGTTATGCATAGCATATTGGAACAAAAAAGAAATATTAATCCTGTGCTACTGCTGTCGTTAGACACAGTCAATTTCCCACTTAAAGAGAATATTGAATTTAGCAGTCACATTGAACCAAATGCACGGAACAAGAGACAGATGTCACTCCAATAAAAAAAAGAAAGGCTGTGATAAAACAAACAGAAAATACAAATAAAAGACTAAAATTTAATATTCTTAGAGAAATAAGAAATGATAGACGAGAATATTACAAAAAACAATTAGAAACGGAGGAAAAGAAGGTAGTAATAAAAGAAAAAAACGAATTGTCAGGAAAACATAATAGTTTATTAGAGAGGTATTTGGATAAAAATATTTTCTTACCAAGAATGCCTGTTTTGTAAATGTATATGTATATCTTTTTTGTTTCATAGTTTTAGTTTATTAGAATAGTACAAATTTTCATTTGATATTATATTTTGTTTTTTTCTAGAAAATGTATTTATTTTTAAGTTAGTTTATTTTGTTGTTGAAATATTGAAGAATTTTGTAGAAATTGTGATTTTTTTAATATATCTTACCACTTTCATACCATTTTCTGCCTCATCCATAGATCCCAATTATAGATATTAAAATATGTTTCATTGCGAGTAAAAAACTGGTACAACAAAATTTTTGGAATTATACTATGACAAAATATTTGTTATACTGTTTTGATGCTGTTGGGTGATTTGGAATGTTACCATTACACTTACATTATTTTAACAAATTGTTTGAACTTATAATTTAGCATCAAATCGTTAATTTTTGTTTAGTCTAGTCACAATAGTTCTCAAACAGACCCTTCTATCACATGTGACATCATATTTGTTTAACCTTTAGATACCCATGCTTATCAAATCGACTTGGATGCCCAAGCGGCATCTTTGATCTTCGCATACGTATTTTTTGCACTTTGAACATATAATGTTTACTTTTCTATCGCTCTTTCGGGGACAATCAGAACATCTAGCTCGTTTCCTATGTTGGGGCAGAGTAGCAGTTTGATCATTGAGTTGCATATTTATTCCACAATCTGATAAGGCTAACCTGATATCTGAATGATGATACTTGTAGTTTGCACGTCTTTCCATGTTTCGTGCAAGATCATCTCCTAGTTGAAGCAAAAAAGATCGTCGACGTGAACTGCTATTTTTCTTCCAGTCAGGATTATTTTCTATGAACACAACATCGAGCTGTTCTTCTTGTACAAGAATATTCCCTAATGAGTTTGTCAGCGTTGTCAACACCTCCTCCTATTCAATTGTGGTGGTGTATCCGTTTTATTTTTTCGAACAGTGCCCAGTAGCGTGAGGTTTTTGGTCAAAAGATAATTAGCTAATGGAACGCTAGTAAAAAAGTTGTCAGTCGTTATACCTCTCCCAGTTCCATGAAATGGTTGAACCAAGTCCGACACAACACGGAATTCTTGAATTACCTCTGCTTTTGCTTCAGGGCCTTTTCCAGTGTAGACTTGTAGATTACACAAATATGACGTTTTTACATCTGCAGCTGCCCAAATTTTTATACCATATCTCCCAGGTTTTGATTTTATAAATTGTCTAAATGGACATTTTCCACGGAAACACACTAACTGTTCATCAATGGTAATATATTCGTGAGGTTCAAACGCACGACGGCAGTTCTGCACAAATATGTCCCAAATCTGACTAATTGCTGCTAACTTGTCTTGTTGTTGTCGTTGAAGTCTACTGGTTTTATCGTCAAATCGCAGGAATACGGATGGTTGCTCAAATCTGTTCCGAGACATTGCAGCAGTAAAAAATGATCGTCGTATAGAAGAGTCTGTAGTCCACATTTCTCTGGTAGGTTATCTTCCGCATCTCAGTGCACCACCTTTCACGAGAACTCCTAAAAAGCAGTCCAGTTCATCTAAATCAAGGGGCTCCCAATTCTTTATTTTTGTTGGGTTTTTTTCATTCCATACATCAAAATATCATCTAGAAGCTTCTTCATTTCTATGAATACAAATAATTCTTTTGATCTCTGGCGTAAGAAATAAATTGAAAACTTCCAAAATCGATTTAGCACTTTTACTATATTGCGTTGTACCAGGTCGTATGTCTAAAATATTTCTTTTCAGTCGTTTGGTTTTATTGAAAAGATGGCTACTCCATTCCAAACCAGATTTCGTAGTACTTCTAAATGCCCAAACGGGGACGTTAAAAGACCTCAAACAACTAATTACGTAATATCTCGACGTACACACATCAAAGAGTAACAGCCAACTGACTGAACGTGAAGGAGATATTAGATTGAAATGTTTATTGAAATAGGTAACCCTAATATACAAAAATCACTACAACTACAAAAACATCAAAATTATTAATTATGAAAATGTTTCATTATTTTTTTTTTAAAACTCTTATTGATGAACTAGATCTTATACAAATCGGTAATTTATTATAATGATTGAAGCAGTTAAAAAATAATGAATTCATGGACGTACGTTCATTTGTTCTAACTATATGTAAGATATTATTATTTCTGGTAGAGTAAGTATGAATATTTTTGTTAAAAGTATTCTTGAAAATGAGGTAGTCCAAAATTATTGAATATTTTATATACAAATACCATTGTCAAATAGTACAATCTCTGGTAAACTGAAATCCATTGCAGTGAATTGAGCATAATAGATACAGAAGTATGTTTGCCACATTTTAAGATGATCCTCATACCACGATTTTGCAGTTTTTGTAACTGCGCATTTTAGTTTAGGTTAAAAAGGAATATAACTGATGAACAATAGTCAAAATGTGGTTGAATAATTGAACGATAAACTGTAATTTTAGTTTCAGCTGATAGGCTTCTTGAAATTCTTGCAAAAAAGTAAAGTTTTTTTGACGAACGCATAGCTGACGCCAATGTTGCCAGATGTTTGTACAAAGTTAGATATTGCAGAAATTATGTCTCTGGGGTCCCTCAAAGACCCCGCTTGGGTATCTAAAGGTTAACATGGATGGATGGCTTTAAACTAAATAGATGGTAGGTATATTAAAATCAAATGTTGAGAATGTCAGTTTATAAATATATTACAATTCATTAATAACTGATGATTTGCATATTATTCATAACATCATTACGGATTACTTCTCCATTTCTGTCATCCCTATCTAACTGACCATCTTCATTAATCACTATGTTATATTCAGGGGCTGCTGCTTCTTGATTTGGTTCAAAATGAACATATAAAGATAAGTTATGGAGAACAGCACATGCTCTTATAAAATAAACAATAAATTCAACATTTTTTAGTTTGGCATGGTAAAGTTGTCGGAACTTTTTCACCCCAAAACAATGTTCTATTATATATCTGTTTGTAGAAAGGACATAATTATAATTAGTTAACAAATTCTTTAAACATGAACAACCACTATCCCCCAAAATGTATAAATCTCCACATTTTTCAGGCAAAGTCGCATTTAAAGGAGAACTTCTCAAAACCTGGCTGTCATGGACTGATCCAGTATATCCCACAAAATGTCACGAATTCTACATTTGTGATCACACACCACTTGAGCCTAAAACAGAATTTACACATCATAGAGTCAACAAAAAAGTCTCGATACTTTTTAATGTAGCTTTAACATACTGTACATTTATGTAGTTCATTTCCTAGATATTTATAAATAAAACAAGAATGAAAATAATTACCTGAATGAAATAAAAGTGTTTCCTGTTTAAATAAGAATCAGGATCTTCTGCAGGCTTGTCTATCCTGATATTTGTGCCATCAATAATTCCGATAACACCAGGAAAATTATTTTTTCTGAAATGCCGTTCAATTTCTACTTTTTTCGGGCAACGGTCAGTAGCGCGCAGCGGTCAGAAATGTTTTCAAGTAGTTGAAATTCTATGGGTCAATAGCGCGCGGTATACAATTGGTAAACCGGTCAATTGCGCGAACGGTTCCTTTATAGAAATATGCTCGTTTATACATTAATATATTAAGAACAATTTTTTTAAGACGTAGCCTGCCATAGGAAAACACCCTACCCTACCCTATTTTTTTCCGCGCTCACTTCACATGGTCTCCATTTCGGTATACTTTACACGTAAACTTCTTCTGAATAAATGTAATTTAATGTGTACAATCATAAGACTGAAAGACCCCCTGCTATTAGGGACAGGTACTAATATCATGTCCGCACGCAATCAACCTGTCCCTTTTAGGACCCTTTTATAATCTGTAAAGATTAAAATGATCGCTTCGCGCTATCGGCATACACCCCTTTTTCCAAATCACCTGGCCATTTTATTATCCCTGGAGATAGATTGCTCAAAAAATAGGTGACCCTTCTTACAATTTTAAACAGGGTGTTTTTCGTTATATTGAACCTATCAGACACTTCTCTTTATGAAGTTGCCTCATTTGCTGAAAACCACAAAAACACAGTGATATATTTGAGGGGTGTAACTTTCTCTGAATTACATTCTTGCCATTTATAATACTCAGTATTAGAAAATTGGTCTGCTAATTCTTCTGTAATCTCTCGAGTTAATCGAAAATGTTCTAAATATTGCTCATCACTAAACTGTGGCACCACTTCTTCAAAATATTCATTAGTTTAAGGAACTTTTTTTCGAAAAACCTTTTTATGGCTTTTGTAGGTAATTAAATTCTCTACAAAAATGTTTCTTTGGTCGAAGACTGTAGAACCACTAGTTTCGAAGTTATAGCCCGTTAAACGGTAACATTTAAAAAAATACACATTAAATTCCATTTAATTTTCAATTTATTTACTCTTACATGAATAATTTAATTTTATTGTACATTTTTGAGCATTAAAATTTTTAATTTAAGTATTGACCCGTTTCAATATAATAATCTTAGTCAAATTATTATTAATTAATCGTTATAATTACAAAAAATTTCATTTTTTCATTTATCTAAAAATGGTAACATTAACGTCTGCTTGTTAGCATTTGGAAATTTTTTCATGTGCGTAGCTACAACTTGCAATAAGTACTGTTTCTGCTCTTCATCAGCAGTTAAGCTTTTATTGTAGGCTTCAATCAGTTGGACCGCCCGTTCCGCAGTATCATTAACAACGTGTAAATTTTTTAAAATTTTTAGGCATGTATTGTAACTTTTGTCAGATATCCACTGATCAGGATGTAAATTTAAAAAATCAGTTGGGAGTTCCAACCTTTTAAAAATAATCAACGACTCTTCTGATGCAAAGTCATACAATTCTTTGTTGAGTATGGAATTAATATTAACATTTTTTACATTAAATCGTTTAAAGTTTTTAATTTGACTTTTTCTTTTCTGAATCGATTCAATTAATTTGATTTCTGCGCTAACATTATTATCAAATAATGACAAACAAATAAGTTGTTCAGATAAATACCACAAGTGATTGCTGAATTTTTTTGACGCTACTTCTGAAATATTTTCATTTATTTTTTTATAATTCAGTAAATCTTTCATAAATTCTAAATCCTGTCGAGGAGCTTGGATTGCTGAAGGCGCACAATACCATGCTTTTATGTATACTAATACGATGAAAATACAAATGTCCCGACGCCTCTGTCCGGCTGAGTGAAAATTGTTCTTGAAAAAGATAAATTTTTAAGGAATATATTGCTTTAGAAAGCCATCGCGCATGATGTGTCGGGCCAGGAGATTTCAAGTTCGTATTTTCAGCAGGTCGATTGCCCAAAAACACTGATGATAATTCCAATAATTCACGATAGTCATCACGTGGTTGATGTTCCTAGAAATAAAAAAATTTTATATTTCAAATATATTATAATAAAAATTCGAAATTTGAAGTTTTATAATATCTAATTCAATTATGTTATTCTACTATATAAATTCCCAATTTTTATTCAATAACACTTATTTAATATTTTTGTTATATCTTAAACTGTAAAATTATGAAACGATCATTTTACATACTTGCAATTGTTGAGAGATGAAAAGCAGGATGTCATCTTTTTTGTCGTGGATCATCGAGGCTACCATTTCGTCCTCTAATCCAGTTTTATAGTTATTTTTATTAATATTTGGCCATGACTGTTGAAATCTATTGAATACTATCACATTTGGACTTGAAGTAACTGGCCAGTAAACCTCAAAAGCGCATCGTAAAATTAACTCGTAAATATGGTGCCGACAAGCAAGATTTAATAAACTCTTTCCTATTTTTTTTTCTAACAATTTGCACACACCTTTTATTTCACCTACAAAAATACGAATTTATTAGACAGAATTGATAAACAGGAAAATGTCAAGTTGAAAAATAATGTACCAGTATTGACACTCGTAGTGTCAAAGCATAAAGCCCCAACTCCATCTTTAAGGTTCCAATCTTCTAGCAATTTGAAAATTACTTCACTTTGACCTAAAGCACATGAGTCACTTAATTTTGGCACTCCTAATATTTGTTCACAATCAACACCCGTTACAAGCACTGGAAGTCTTTCAACTTTTGCTGAACCTGTCATTTCTGGTAAGAGTTTTCCATCCCAATGCACAGTTAAGATACTAGTAGGCTTGAAATTAGTTTTAATATTTTCTCCAATATTTTTTCTGTCTTGTTTGCGATGTCTGTAAATAGTACAAGGGCATATATTTACTTTCTCTAATGGAATACCCAAACTTTGCGAAACAGCGCCCAAAATAATTGCTGCATTCCGTGGTGTTGTATTAGTTCGATCTAGCGCAGCAGATACAAGAGGTGTCATGAGGTTTAATTTCCGTTCTTTGGAGGTCGTAGGCAGTTGATCTTCAAAATTAGAAGGTATTCGTTGCAATGAATCGAAACTATCAGTGTTAGATTCATTTGAAATAGTTACATTTGAAATTGACTTGCTTAATTCTACAAAAAATTAGATAGAAAATTATGTAAAATATCACTGAATTAAATTTACATGAAGTTACCTTCCAATAATTGCTCAGATTCAGAATCTGTTTCCTCTGAAACAAATGGTATAACACTACGACGTTTGTTGCTCCTTTCATTTTCCAAAAATGTTTGTTGCTCGTTTGTTAAGTAGATATTCTTATTTCGACTTGCTATATCGAATAACTTTTGAGATAAAAGTTTAAAATTATCTTCTTTAGTTTTTTGGGTAACTGATTTTGTTCGTGTACGGTTTTTTTTAATTTTAATCCACTTATTATACAAGTTTTTTAATTTTTCAGCACTGTTTGGATTTTTCATCACAGGAATTCTGGTCTTACTCCAAATAGTATTCACTTCATCAATAACAGTCTTTATACTATTTTTAAGGGATTTACCCAGAGATTTATAATTAAATTTCAAATAACTGAGTACTTCCTGATTATTAGGAAGTTTGTGTTGAGGTAGACATTTGCGTTCGTGTCCAAGCAGGAAAAAATTTTCAGAAAAATTACTAGCTGACATTTCACTAAAATTATTGATTTAATAACAACACTTAATCACAAGTAGTACTAGTATTAAATACAACTTATATTTATTGCCACGAGAACTTTATATATTTTAGCAATGATATAAAACAACACCATACACACAAAACATAAACATTAACATTACGGAAGTTAATCAATGTTGATCTATGTTGAGTGCGCCAATCGATGCGAAATAATTGCCGGCCGAGAAATAAAGAATAGAAAGTTATCATAATGCTTAAACGCAGAGAATGACAGAAATAGGAAACAGCGCCATGATACGAAATATCGAACTAAAAAACTGTAAAAATATGCGCGAAAATATGATTTTAATCCATAAGTGTTATTATTTCACAACAGTAATAACTATTTAATAATAATTTGACGTAGATTATTATATTGAAACGGGTCCAATACTTAAATTAAAAATTTCAATGCTCAAAAATGTACAATAAAATTAAATTATTCATGTAAGAGTAGATAAATTGAAAATTAAATGGAATTTAATGTGTATTTTTTTAAATGTTACCGTTTAACGGGCTATAACTTCGAAACTAGTGGTTCTACAGTCTTCGACCAAAGAGACATTTTTGTAGAGAATTTAATTACCTACAAAAGCCATAAGAAGGTTTTTCGAAAAAAAAATTTTTAATAACAAAAAGTCCACTTGAAAAAAAAAAATTCCTGTGTTATTTAAATGGGAAATCGAATTTTTTGATGAGCTAAGCCGCTATTGGACTTAAAACCTTTAGCCCAGCGGCATAATTTTTTATTTTCTATATACTACAAGATTTTCTGGTATAGCAGTAAAAAAAAAATATCGCCTCAAAATGACACACCCTAATATACACACCCCTTTTTAAACAAACCATAAACCTTCCTTAAAGTGTTAGCAACAACTTATCAAAGTCTCCTAACAATCGTACCAACGGTATATTATACAAAAAATACATTCTTTTTTATAGATACCCTATAACCCACCCGCACCTCCGTCCTGACCCTGTAACTTCAGCGTCAGTGAATATATAAATATTATAATATAAAGGGGCGTCTAGACCTGGCGCACCGAACCGCGCAAAGCGTTTTGCAAGGTTGCATTGTATTAAATGTGGACGGGAAAGTGCGCACTAACGATCTTCTTTCCGCATGTTCATTGCTATTCCGCCCGTTGTCGGTACATCAAAAGAAAACCGAGGCTCGTGTGCGTTTTGGCGCGGTTAGTTTGGACGATGGTTTTGAAGTGAACTGTTATAGTTTTTCCAAAGTTAATGTAATGACCCATATTTTTAATCCCTTTGAAGGAAAAAGCCGCCCAATGGCGTGCATATAAATTTTTTATAAATTGGAATATTGTGAAATAATGTTAATCTACTATATCAATTTGAATGGAAAAAATTAACCTACATACGAAATTCATAAAATTTGCAATACAATAATAACGCGTTTTCCTCTAGAACACGGAGTATTTAAAGAACAGTTTTTTGTATCGTCAACCCAACCATACTTGATAACGTCATGCGTATCAAACCAAGTTTTGTCTATAGTAGTTTGTACAACTAGTGCGCAAAGCGTCACTTTTCCCACGAGCGCAGAAGTTTGTGGGAAAAGTGATTTGCGTACAAGTTGTACACAATATTTTTTCTACAACCACATTTATTAATGAAATAAAAACAGAAATGTATATACTTAGGTATTTTATTAAAACTTTGAACAGAAAGGACATACAAAATGAAAATTTAATATAGAGAAATCAGTTGAGTGTATGTTTAATAGTGAATAATGAATAAATAAATAATCAAATGAATAGTTTACTTATTTTTGGTTTAAATTTAAAATTTTTAATCCCAGAAATTCACTAAGTATAATAAATATGTTGAATTGTAAAAAAAAGTTGACAGGTCATAGGTAGCGTTGTTTGACATTTCGGTGCGGAAAAGTGCCATAGCGAGTACTTTTCGCATTACTTTTCTAACAGTTATCAAAAGAATTAAAAAAAGGCTTGCTTTGCGTATAGAAATTTGTGTAGAAAAGCGTGTTTTGCATTGTGGTTGTAGGAAAAATAAATTATAGTTCTATTTGAATCACGGTACCCTTTTATTTTTCGCAAATACTCCTGTCTAAGTTCAACGATACGCCGAGATTCCATTATTACCATTCGATTATCTAACTTCTTATATTTAAATCCACAATTCAATAATTCAGCGCATCATCTTGGACTGTCGTTTCAAATGGTCTCCAAAATGCAATTCTAATTAATTATATTATAAAACTTATCCTAACGTCAACGAACAAATAAATATTATATTAATATCAATTCACTGACGCCACTTAACCACTACACTGTCAAATAGGTATTATATTAATGATACTTTTCTACACTAGATCACCTAAACTTTCCCATAAATACCTATAACAATTCACTAAACTCACTCAACCAAGAAATTTATATTATATTAAATATTTCTTTAAAACAAAATTCACACCCGACACTGAATGCAACTAGTGGATCATTAGCCGAACACCCTTCTAGACCAAAGAAATTTCATGATAAAACGGTTAGTGAGGATTCTTCGGTTATTTCGTTATATTACGATAAATATTGTAGTTGATGATTGGATTGTTCGGAAGTGTTTAGTGCACCTGCATCTACGTTGCCAACTCTTCAAAATTTTCTTAAATATAGTAACATACATAAAGTGGTTTTAATTAATTTTCCTTTTTCCAACAATTTCAAGCGACTTATTTTAATGTTCACTAATAAATTTATATTATGTATTTTTTAAAAAATATTTCCAAACTAGCTTTCTTATAACATTACGAACTAACAGTTTACTGAAGTAAGGGGAACATAAGTGTAGCGAGCCTAACAATTTTAGAAAATATATCTGACAACATTGCTTTATTTTATGGTCATTACACTGACAATAGTTGTACTACGACAAAACGGTTTTTTTGTTTTCACGTGCGTGTATTGATTGTGTCCGATATCGTGTATTGACTGTTTTTGGTAATCGTGTATTGATTAAGAATGTCTGACGAGTGGACCCACGAAAAAATAATTAAAATAATAAATATTTATGAATCTAAGCCGGGACTGTGGGATCCAACCAATAACACTTACCACCTAAAAAATAAAAAGTATGACGCTTGGCAAGAAATAGCTAATAGCCTAAATGTGCATGTCGATATTATCAAATCGAAAATAACTTCGTTGCTTTCTTCATTTAGAAGAGAAAAGGCCAAAACGAAGTCATCACTTAGAACTGGTTCAGGTAAGGGATTATATAAATTCAAATAATCACAAAACATGTTCTTTAAAATATTTTTTTAATTCCAGGTCGTGATGATATATATATAAGCAAGTAGTTTGCTTTTGACAGCTTCAAGTTTTTACTTGATAAAGATACAATTAATGGTTCTATAAATATTATTAAAAACTTGGAAGAAAACGAAAGTGGGACAGAAGTTCTAGATTCAAGCACTATATTATTTATATAGAGTGGTCTTCACTAATTTTGTCTTTGATGTTTATAATTTTTTTATATAGTTTAATAGATTTCTGTAACCTTGGACTTGTTTAAAGGATCAATTAATAAGCTATCAACATCAACCAATAACAAATATTAGAACAAAGGCAATATTAGAAATGCAGATCGTAGAGCCTTGTACATTGACAACACTGACAGATAAATCCAATTTGACAAATGCCATTATTGTCATTCCGACTAAACATGGATATGATTTTGCGGCGTTGACGCTTATTTTCATATTTTTTTTATTTTTGACCTCTATAAATAGTTTTTATCGAGGTTTTTATTTTTAATTTGGAATAATTTGGTGGGTCTGGGCTAAGGGTTGGTGGGGTGAGTCTGTCGGAAAAGGTGGTGGGTGTAAGGGGAGGGTTGGCTGGTGTGGGGATCGGGTTGGTGTGTGTGGGCGGAGTATAGTAAAAATAGTATATTGTGGTTGTATTATATTACATATTATCCTTATTTCTTTCGTTTCACGGAATGAAAAACTGTTTATTTTTGATATTGAAATATTAAGAAAAACTGTTAAAGCCAAGGTTACAAAATAGGTTAAAGAATAACAAGATTATTAGGAAAAAATAAAATTACCGAATTTTCAGCCCACTTACAATAAGTTATACAGATATTGTTACACTTCGTTTTCTTCTTATAGGCAACCCTATATGTATAGGTATCGAAGAAATTTGGTAGGCAACCATATCTTCGACCTTTTAGAACTTGTCTATTGGTCAAGCGAAGATTATTGGTGTTTGTGGTGGGGCTTAGGTTGGTGATCCGCTGTTGAGGAAGGTTGTAACGGAGGGGTTCTTCCGTTTTTCCGTTTTTCCTGTTGGAGGAATAAGTCGTTACAAAGAAAAGTTGATCCTGTGCCTTGTGGCGTTGTTGGAGTGTGGAATTGTTAAGCCATCCTTATAAGGGGAGTAAGCCAGGACAACTAATTGGAATTTTTGAGTTTTTTGAAACAGAAATCGACTCGAAAACCGTTATTACGGATTAGAAAGAAAAGGACTTCCACTCCGCCATATTTGATAAGCGACCCTCACAAGACAACGAGGTAACTATTTTCATTTCGATATATTCTCTCGACGAACTTTTTATTATGGTTCAGGGGCCCAAGTCCGAAAAACATGTTCAGTGATGCTATTTTAATTTTTTATTTTTGGGTTTTAGTAGGGGAATTTCTTCACTGGGAAACCATTTTGTTTTGGTATTTTTTGCTGAGCTACATTCCTGCCGGTCGTCTTTTTTCCCGTTACTGAGGGGCTCTTCTGAAGTCTCTTTTGGGGAGTTTTCCTTTTTCACGAGACGTCGCTGTTTTCAGTGAGAGAGGAATTTTCCTTTTTTTTTGGGCTGAACCGCATTGCCGGCCGATTGACGTATCTTTGGCCTTATACCTTTAGTAAACTGGGAACAGGTTTTATTTTTTTTTAATTTAATTTTTATTAAAAGATAACGTGTTAAATTTTTGGACTCTTTTTGATTTCTTAGAATACTTGAACTTTCTTGTTTTAATATAAGTCGGTAAAGATAGGCGTCTTGGCCAAGATTTTGGGAGTTAAGAGGGGCCTCACAATTTAGACAGCTCAAAACAGTTGGCTGACTTGCAGAAAAATTTAGGTCATTTTGTATGCAACAAATCTAAAGAGTGCAGTAAAATTAAGAGTTGAGATTCAAACATAATATAACTTGGACCTTTGTCTTGGGGATAAGGTATTTTGGTCAAGTTTAGGATTGTTATAAAAAAGATATAAGCCATTAAGTGATGGTGTGATTTTGACAGTTTTGACAATTTGTGGTCGCCAATTTGAACGCCAAGACCTTATCCCCAAAAGAAAGCCTAGAGAATTCGATTCTGGAAATATGAAATCTCAAATCATTGTATTTTTTGAGATTTGTTGCACGGAAGTTTCTGTAAACGAACGCTTCTGTACATTAGTTCAGCTGTTCCACCGTTTTGATGGATGGCGCTGTAAGGAACTTCAATGACAGATGACGACGGAAAAATGTCGTTGTCATGTCATGTGTTTTGTATTGTATACATAAAAATATTTATTACTGTTTATAGCTTGTTAGTATTTGTAGGCGGTTATAATAAAATAATTTTCATGCTAGAAAAGTAGATTTGGTTCCTCCGGGGACCTGTACGTAGCCATAGATTGCATCAGCATAAACATAGTTATATACATCAGCCTCCTGAGTTATTGAGTGAAACTACATTGGTAATAGTAATAAAAATGATTGCATTCTACTAATTGACCAAAATAGACATTTCTTATTCTATTGTACACTATTATTTTCGAAACACAGGAATATAAATGTTATATATATATATATATATATGTTTGATCTTTAATTTTTCCAGGTTATGTAGGTATCCAAATGTTATTATAAAATATGTTTTGCAGTTTTCCTCCAGTTTGTAATAATCGGACATGCCTGTTTTTCCATTGCCTCTTCTTAATTATTCAAGTAAATTATAGCAAAAATGTTTCATTTTATTGAATACGGAAACAAATCATTTAGGCAATCTGCTAGTAGTATTACAAATTTGAAGTACTAAGTGAGTAGGTAGTTTTTATATTTATTATAAAACAGATTGTCTGATTTTCCACTGACCCCTCTCAATAATTCAAATGAATTATAGCAAAGAAATGCTAATTAGGTAAACTATAAAAATTTTTATTATAGCAATAAACAGACATGTCTGCTTTTTCATTGACCCTTATTAATTATTATAAAAAACCACAGCAAAAGTGGGTTTATGTTTTTATTGAAAAGAAACAAATCAAAAATATTCTATAAAAATATAAATGTTATTATTATTATTACAAATTTAATATAATTGTCTTCTCTTCTCTTAAATTTCTCCTGAGAACAAAAAGAAAAGAAAAAGTTTACAAAAATATCAATTTTTCACAATTCTAAATATGTCATTTTTCTACTTACTGAATAGTTTTAGCGAACCCTTCTATATGGAAATAATTTGGATCTGTGTGGGCAGTTACATCAGACTTCATTTTAGTTTTGTAATTAGAACTGTAAATGGAATAAAAGAATTATATGTTTCTTTTAAATAGGTGTTAGATAATGAAAAAAATGTATTTCATTTTCTTCAGCACCTGAAACCCAAGAAATCAAAATTTTGTACCATCAAAGAGACCTCTTAGGTATAACTATATCGTTTTACCAATTGCTGCATCACTACTTCAACTCTTAGATAATAAACTCAGAGCACGTGAACCCTCCATCTCATACATATTTAAAAATATCTACTTCCGCCCTAAGGGCACTTTACTTATGGAAATTCAGTTTTTTTTTGCACACTGAGGGTCAAAGTCAAAAAATTGTTTGTGGGATTATTTATAATATATCAGCAATATTTAGTCCACAACACAGTTCAAAACAGTTGGCACCCCTGACTTGCAGAAAAATTTAGGTCATTTTGTATGCAACAAATCTAAAGAATGCAGTAAAATTAAGAGTTGAAACTTGAACATAATATTACTTGGACCTTTGTCTTGGGGATGAGGTATTTTGGTCAAGTTTTAGATTGTTATAATGTGTTGTGATTTAGACAGCTCAAAACAGTTGGCACTCCTGACTTGCAGCAAAATTTTGGTCAATTTGTATGCAACAAATCTAAAGAATGCAGTAAAATTAAGAGTTGAAACTTGAACATAATATTACTTGGACCTTTGTCTTGGGGATGAGGTATTTTGGTCAAGTTTTAGATTGTTATAATGTGTTGTGATTTAGACATCTCAAAAACAGTTGGCACTCCTGACTTGCAGCAAAATTTTGGTCATTTTGTATGCAACAAATCTAAAGAATGCAGTAAAATTAAGAGTTGAAACTTGAACATAATATTACTTGGACCTTTGTCTTGGGGATGAGGTATTTTGGTCAAGTTTTAGATTGTTATAATGTGTTGTGATTTAGACAGCTCAAAACAGTTGGCACTCCTGACTTGCAGCAAAATTTTGGTCAATTTGTATGCAACAAATCTAAAGAATGCAGTAAAATTAAGAGTTGAAACTTGAACATAATATTACTTGGACCTTTGTCTTGGGGATGAGGTATTTTGGTCAAGTTTTAGATTGTTATAATGTGTTGTGATTTAGACAGCTCAAAACAGTTGGCACTCCTGACTTGCAGCAAAATTTTGGTCAATTTGTATGCAACAAATCTAAAGAATGCAGTAAAATTAAGAGTTGAAACTTGAACATAATATTACTTGGACCTTTGTCTTGGGGATGAGGTATTTTGGTCAAGTTTTAGATTGTTATAATGTGTTGTGATTTAGACAGTTCAAAATAGTTGGCACTCCTGACTTGCAGCAAAATTTTGGTCAATTTGTATGCAACAAATCTAAAGAATGCAGTAAAATTAAGAGTTGAAACTTGAACATAATATTACTTGGACCTTTGTCTTGGGGATGAGGTATTTTGGTCAAGTTTTAGATTGTTATAATGTGTTGTGATTTAGACATCTCAAAAACAGTTGGCACTCCTGACTTGCAGCAAAATTTTGGTCATTTTGTATGCAACAAATCTAAAGAATGCAGTAAAATTAAGAGTTGAAACTTGAACATAATATTACTTGGACCTTTGTCTTGGGGATGAGGTATTTTGGTCAAGTTTTAGATTGTTATAAAAAAGATATAAGCCATCAAGTGATGGTGTGATTTTGACA
The DNA here is from genome assembly GCA_949126875.1 of Lochmaea capreae. Taxonomy (NCBI): domain Eukaryota; kingdom Metazoa; phylum Arthropoda; class Insecta; order Coleoptera; family Chrysomelidae; genus Lochmaea; species Lochmaea capreae. Next base: position 20,114,057 of record OX421411.1, read on the forward strand.
ATTTGTGGTCACTAATTTGAACGCCAAGACCTTATCCCGAAAAGATTGCCTAGAGAATTCGATTCTGAAATTATGAAATCTCAATTCATTGTATTTTTTGAGATTTGTTGCACGGAAGATTCTGCAAGTACATTAGTATTAGCTCAGCTGTTCCACCGTCTTGATGGATATGGATGGAACTTCAATGACAGATGACGAAGGTCAAATAACAGATAAGGTCAAATGTCGTTGTCTTGTCATGTGTTTTGTGTAAATAAAAATACTTCAAATTATTTATTGTTTATAGTTTGTAATTTTCATGCTGGAAAATTAAATTTGTGCCCCGTGAATGCTGTTTATTTTCATTTCGCATGTGCTTCACCACAACTACCTATAGTGTTTAGTGCAGGGGACTAGGTGTGAAATAAACCACAAATGTTTTTAGTTATTGCTAGTGATTCCACGAAGTGCCTGATATTTATTGATCCTCATATCGGGGTCTTTTGGTTCCTCCGGGTCCTGTACTTCCGTAGATTGCATCAGCATAAACGTAGTTATATACATCAGCATCCTGAGTTATTGAGGGAAACTACATTGATAATAGTAATCAAAACAATTGCATTCTACTAATTGACCAAAATAGACATTTCGTATTCTATTGTAATCCATTATTTTCGAAACACGAATAAAAATGTTATATTATGTTTGATCTTCAATTTTTCCAGGTTATGTATCCAAATGTTATTATAAAATACTTTTTGCAGTTTTCCTCCAGTTTGTTATGAACGGATATGCCTGTTTTTCCATTGACTCTTCTTAATTATTCAAGTAAATTATAGGCATTATACGAAATTACTTATAGCAAAAATGTTTCATTTTGTTGAATACGAAAACAAATCATTTAGGCAATCTACTTGTACTATTACAAATTTGAAGTACAAAGTAAGTAGGTACTTTTTATATTTATTATAAAACAGATTGTCTGATTTTCCACTGACCCCTCTCAATCATCATTCAAATGAATTATAGCAAAGAAATGCTAATTGGGTAAACTATAAAAATGTGTATTATAGCAATAAGCAGACATGTCTGCTTTTTCATTGACCCTTATTGATTATTTAAAAAACTCACAGCAAAAATAAGTTCATGCTTTTATTGAAAAGAAACAAATAAAAAATATTCTATAAAAATATAAACCAAATTATTATTACAAATTTAATGTATTTGTCTTCATATTTATTAAAATACATGGCAACTGAAGTTCATCTTCTATTTTTCTCTTCCATTTCTCAGAACAAAAATAAAATAAAAAGTTAACAAAAATATTGATTTTTTACAATTCTATACTCACAAAGGGGTGGTGACCTCTATTGACATATTGAAGTCTTGAGCCATGTAGTTATAAAGACTGAAAAAATATTATTCAAATACTCTATAAATAAATACTTAATATTTTTACTAACAAATTATTTTTCTAACCCAATTCAGAAAAAATATATGAATAATCCATTTTATCTTGGATGCCATATTACAAATTTGATAATACACAAGTACTGAATAAATTGTCTTTGTTTTTATTTATACATGGCAACTGAACTGCATCTTCCATTTTCTTAATCCTCAGACAAAAAAAAAATATAAACTATCCGTTTTTTAATATTGTATACTGACAAAGGGAGCTGACACCCAGCAACATTGAAGTCTTGATCCATATAGTTGTAATACTGAACAATAAAACATTTCTTATTTCAAATACAGTTACATCAGGTTTCGTCTTAGTTACATAATCAGAACTATAAGTGGAATAAAAAAATTAAATGTTTTTGGTAAATAGGTTTTTTTACTTATTATTTGGATCTGTGTGGGCTAGGCAGTTACATCAGGCTTCTATTTAATTAGATGGAAAGTCCTCTTCTACAGCATCCTCTTCTGTGGCATCCTGTAGTCCAATGTCCTCCCCTTGAAATTTCTCTACTTCCGTCTCCTGTTGTAAAAATTCTTCATCTAGTGGTTTTGTCTTTTCTCTTTGCCTAAATAATGAAAAACATTTATTTTATTCTTTCATTATAAACAGCTTGCCTAAGACCTCCAAGACATCAAAATTTTGTATCATAAAAGAGTCTCCTAGGTACATCTCTTTTACTAATTGCTGCATCGCTACTTCAACTAGATAATAGACTCAGAGCTAATGAAACCTCCATCTCATACATATTTAAAAACATTTACCCCCACCCTAAGGGCACTTCACTCATGGAAATTTATAGCTTTTTTGCAGGCCGGGTGTCAAAAAATTTAGTTTGTACGATTATTTTTATATTAGCAATATTTTCTTGAGGATATTGCATCAACTTATTTTTTGTTGAAAATGAAATCAATTTATATTTCACATTATACCATGGCATTTTATTGAATTTGTGATAAAGACAACTATATAAAAAGCCAAATGTGTTCACAAATAATTTTATCGAAATCTGAAGGACCTGTAAAGCAAAATATTTTTTAGTTACTTCTTCTTTGATTTTGCCTTCTTGTTTAGTTTATGGTTCCTACACTTTTCTCGCGCCATAATATACCTAAGTATAATACAAAAAAAAACTAAAAAAGGTGTCTCTTTCACCAAATAAATCGTCAAAAAAACTGAAAAAAAGTCTCTTTCACTAAGGGGTGGTGTAAAAAAAATTAAAGAAAGTGTCTTTTTCACTAACGGGAGGGTGTCCTTATCACCAATAAAGATAACACAATAAAATAAAAGTAATAATATATAAATAGACAATAGAAAACTAGGTATAGCGAAAAAAGCTTGAAACAATAGCAATCGCAAATGATAAATTGAACTAGTCCGCCCCCAATGTTCTTATCTAGTACCCCTACCCTTGTTCGTTTTTCGCTCAAAAAACGAAAATGTTAAGAATTTACATAGTTGCCACAACTAGAAAAAGAATGTTTAATTTACTTACCTAGTTATTGTAGATATCGAGAAAATAATCATGAAAAACCTACAATCTGCTGCAATCATACAATAATAAAATATAAGCATACGTATTATACATACCTGATATATTTCTATTTTATAAACACAAAAATTAATCACAATTTGCCTTATGGCTAATACACAAATACACCATACCTACGTAGTGGAATATCGAATTTTGAAAACATAAAATACCTAACATACAAGTAAAATGGTCACTAGGTATATAGATATTGCAAGTACCTAAATAAACCTAATAATCTATGACGTGCATAGTTTTACAGTTTTCCTGTTAAAAAAATTTTTTGTTTGTTTTTTCCCCGTGCAGTTTGAGGATTTTCGTATAACATGGCAACATTGATTGTAAATGCAGTAATGTGTTTATCACTAGATTTCATTGGATTCTAAAGCATCGATGTCAAATGTAAAAATTGTCCCTAGATATCCTTACAATTTATTTAATAATTTATATATAATCCTCTGATTATGACGATAAAAAGAGATGAGGATGGTTATCTAGTTTTTAGCTTGCCATAGGTTAGAATAATTTTATTGTTGAATAAAATTTACATTTTGAAAATTTTGGCAGCACAAATGTCTTGTAACTTTGTGTTTACAATATATAATCGAAATTACCTAGGTACCTTGCGAATTAATTGATTATATAAGCATTTAAAACAATCAAATAATTATTAAAGGATCACTTAGTAAATAGTGTTATTAGTTGTTGATATTAAAAAAATATTGTAAACCAAAGGATGACTAAAGAATTAATTTCGTCTACCTACTCTAGAAATGGCAATAGCGCTTGTCGATAGAATCGCTTTGGTAGAGTTGAAATATCTCCTTCAATTGTTTTCTTGTCTTATCATTTATTATGTTTTCTCTGTAAAATAAAGAATGAAAAGTTTTTGATGTAAAACAATATTGAATATTTGGATGTTCTTTTTAATTCTAAATAGGTTGTTTTTTATAATAATTTTTGAAATTGTCCAAAATAAAGGTAGGTACCTATTGACACTCTTGAGCAAAAATTACAATTTTTATATATATTATATCACAGTAAAAGTAGATTCTTAGGAAGAGTATTAAATAGAAGTTATTTTGTAAAAATATAAGTATTTGTGCATTATTATATAGTCCCGGAAGAAAATACATATATATCACCTGATAGTTTAGACAAGATTAGCTTTTTGCATTCAGATAATCCCAATAGAATTTTGTTAGATGTTAGATTGTCGGATTGGTTTGCTTTGCATTTTATCATTACTTCTCAATAAATGGCAATTATAAATCTCGGATAGGTATAAAACTTCAAAATATAGAGAACCGACGATAATGATTGATATAAGTACTATTTTAATTTCAAAATTAACCTATAAGTACAGAAACAATTAAAGAAGAAAAGAGAATACCTACCTAGTTAAAATGAACATACTAGCTGGTAAATAAATAAAATCATAATTTACTTATTGAGATTGAAAATTAATAAAAATACCAGCTGGCCCCAGACTATACTGCTGGCAGAAATTGTGTTTGAAACCTTTGAAACCAAAACATTGAAACAGCTGACCCGGAGAGGCGTTTGTTTGAATCGTCAAGAGATGCATATTAAATAAAAGCCGATTTAATACTAGTAGCGACATCTAGCGTAAATATTTTGAACTTAAAAATAACTAGATAAGTGACCAGTTTTGTTTATGTTTTGAGGTTTGTGTACCTGTGAGGAGGCCCCTCTTAACCTATGTATTTTAGTAAATTGTTTCCAGGACTTTTTTCATAGGAAAACTTCCGGTAACTCAACCCAGATTTTCTTTGGTTTTTGTTCTGCGTGGGGTGGAGCTATTCCAATGTAAATAGGTCGAGTTTTTTCATAAATATACATTCATTCATTTCATTGTAAAACAAATTAGTTAATTTTCTTTGTATTATTAACTTTCTCCTACCAGTAGTAGATTTTGTGGGTAGTATAATATTAATTTTCTTTGTATTATTTATTTTATCAATACATTAAATTATAGTATTTTCTTTTGAGGAAGGTCTATCTCTTTTCCCCTATTTTTCTGATTTTCAGGGGAAAGTACACATATAGTTGAGGCTTGGGCAAAATCAGATGGCGCCATAAGTAAGAACTTTAAATACTGATCCAACTTTTATAGTGAACCACACCCGTCTTCACTGTAAGCTAGCTGGAACTTAAGGTTGCCACCAGACAGCCGAAAGAAAAATACAGTTTTCCTGTCCTCTTAATTTTGGGGTTTTATAGAATATTTAGGGAAGGAACGGGAGGAAATGAAATAATTGTAACAATATGAAATCAGACATAATTGCAAACTCATTTCGTATATCCTGTGCTTGTAATGATGGTGTGCGTGGAATTCTTCGAAGAGGAAGAAGTGATTTTTTTAAGTTTTCCTCTTGTCGCCAACAGCCTGGTCGAAATGGACCATTTTCTTCTTCTATATCAACGGCTCCTTGTGGTGCATACAAGGTTGCAGACGAAGTACTTTTTCTTAGAAAATTATGCAAATATATTGTTGTCATAACAACAACCTTTGCTTTTTCTGGTCATAATAGAAATGGTTTTCTCAGAATTCGAAAAACAGATGATAGCAAACCAAATGCGTTTTCTACAACTCTGCGAGCTCGAGATAATCTATAATTGAATATCCTTTCTCTTGTTTCTTGTCCATGATCCCCAGCAAATGGTTTCATAATATTTTCATGTAAAGCAAATGCCTCGTCGCCAAGAAATACGTAAGGCACTGGTCTTGTACGTCCTGATTGTATTTGTTATTCTGGAAGACACAATGATTTTTTCTCCATATCTTTCCACAAAATAGTATTTTTAAAAACACCTCCATCGGAGTTGAGCGACACAAAATTTTTCGGAACCATTCCAGCGCGACACCTATGAACAAACTAAAGTGTCGTTTGTTTTTATTGGGTTTTTTAGGTTTTTTGACTTGAGAGTAGTGTTTTGAAAATATTTTCACCACTTTTAGAAAAAAACTTATGCAACTTCCTTATACGTCATGTCACATTAATGCCTAAAATTATCTAGAATATTCATCATCTGTGACGAGAAGTGTGCAGACTTTTAATGTTAATACACATTGTGTCATGAACGTCAGTGAAACGAAAACTCAGAGCAAAATTTAAAGTTTTATTGAAAGAATAAAAAAATTCAAAAGTAAATATACAAAAAAAAACAGCTATAAGTAGAATAAGCAAAAGTGTTCATAGAAACAAAAAAAAGCATAAAATAAAAAAGAAATTCTGAAATGTATAACAAAACACTAAAATTAATCCCTTCCTTCATGGAGATTGTGGAAGGGCTCAAAGCACTCTGGACAGAGTGGCGGCTTTTGTGGACATCCTTTGCACCGATATCGTGTTTCTTTGCGTATTTTATTCTGCATTTGTAATACATGTGTTTTTTTCACGACCCTCCGGTGTTGGGTTCAGCTCCGGCCAGTGTGTGGATACAACTGTAGGTTCTGTAGACTGAATTGGTTTTCTAGTAGCATGAAGCATTTGTGTAGGTAACACATCTGAAGTTGTGATGTTAGGATTCAGATTAATCAATCTTCTAATTAAGCTGTCGCGAAAGTCTATATATTTGTAATTTTTTCTATTGTTTTTACAATATTTTTTGTATAACCAAAATGAATTCCACATTGTTATGTCCAGGAGATGAAATATGACTTTTTTGTACCACCTCACAGTCTTACGAGGGCATGAGTAATATGCTGTCATTTGGTCTGCTTTTTCCACGCCTCCCATACCTCTATTATAGGCTGCAACCTCTTTCGGTTTAATTTGGCGTACACCATGCCTGTTATGAACTTCGACTAATCTGGGATGATGCATCGTTATTATTATTGTTACATCACGCTTATCTCTCCATTTTGACATATAAATGTTCTTATGTCTCAGCCAGACATGCATCCCCTTTTTTAGTTTTTTTTTATTAGAGACTTTGGATTTCGTAGTCGGTCAGATCTTAACCCCTTACTGCATGATTTTTTTGATTAATATTATTTTAATTTATATAAATATACATGACCTCAGAAGATCTGGAAAAATATTTGAAAAATTTTACCGCATGTTTTTTTTTCTTAAATTCAAAAATTTTGACATGTGCCAGATATGGAACAACTTTAGGTAACATTAATAATAAAAAATATACATTTTAATTCCTAAAAGAGGAATACTAGTGAACCAGTTATCGAAAAAAGTTTCTAATTTTGATTTTTAGGAATAGGCGATGACAGTTTTACCACTACACTGGAACTCGCGCCTAAATTGGGTAGGCCGTCTTCTAGTTCAGTAGGTCCACTATAAAAATCGAAATCATAGCTAAACCCAGACACCCCACTCAAAACAAACACTTTATAGCCACACTTGTGGGGCTTTTTTGGGTTATATTGTTTCAAACTCGACCTAGCTTTTATCGGGAATATTTGTTCGTCAACAGCCATATGTTCTTCCTTTGGAACAAGCAAAAGTCTTTCCCTAATTTTGTTCAACAGAGGTCGAATTTTATAAAGTTTGTCATATTTAGGTTCTCCAAGTCTTGGTTGATTCATATTATCGTTGAAATGGAGAAACCTTCTAATTTGTTCAAATCTATTGCAACTCATAGCATTAGAAACAGAAGGAATATCTACAGAACTGCTCCAATAATTTCTAGTAGCTGGCAATTGAAGAATTGACATATAAATGCATATGCCAACAAAAACTTTTAATTATTTCTTCGTGATATTAGGTGGCTTTTCTGGCCTACATTGTACACCAAAAAGATTCGATTGTTCCGTTATAAACAGTCGAGTCCGGTTTCGCTATCGATTTTTCACAATATCCATCTAATTCTACTAAATTTACAATAAAGAAAATTACAACACGTAAAGGTTATTTAGTTGGGGTTTCAGCCAACCTAAACAGTCGATTCCGGTGTGATGCCTTTTGGCCTAAACATTAAGTCATTAATTATTTAAAATATTATCGAATAAATTCCCTTCAGCTAATTCCAATAAACCACGAATTGTTTTATAAATAATAAATATAAAGGTTACACGTACGAGTCAATGTCAAAGCAAATAAACATTATCTAGTATCATGTATGTTTACTTATAGTGAACTTGACTCTTTGTATATATAGGTAACAATAGTATTTTAAGTATTCATTATTAATTCATTATTAATTCATTATTAATTCAATATTAACTCATTATTGATTCATTATTATTATTAAGTCATTATGATGGTCATTCATGAAAGGATGATTACAGTCAGTATCATTCATTCTAAGTAGTAATCTAAGAGTAGTCAATTAGTGTTAGTGGTTAATGTATAGTAAATATTAAATAGAACATGTCCCAGTGAAACAGGTAGTTGTTTTATTCCTGGGGGATGACCCACCAAGTGACCAGCAGCACCACCTAGTCAGAGGCCCTTCTACTATCCTACTACACCCAGTATCCTCATTACATTACACATTACATGGCGATCCTGCAAACAATTGGAGTTCTGTAACAATGGGTGGTAAAGCAACGAAACAAGCGGTCCAAGAAAATGGCGTGGTCAACAGTAATTTTATAGTACAAGAAGAGGAACTCAAAGCAGATCTGGAGGTGAAGATTCTTATCTACATTATTGTGGTTGTTTTGGTACTACAATTTGGATGGTCTATATATAAGAATCATAGAAGACAAATGAAGAGGGAGATAAGAAGAAATCTACAGCAAAGCACGCTAAATCTGTAGGATGGTGAGAATATTATTTTTTTTTGTAAACTTTAAGGGTATATTCTGTTTTGTGGCTAAAATTTTTTTTTGATAATTGATATTTCATATTTTTATTTCTATTGACAATGAATTTTAAATGTCCTCGAGTGATGGAAATGCAGTAACGTGGGATGAATTTGAGATTAGATTGAATTTAATTTTAGAAGATATACGTAGGAATAGTAAGCGTGTGTTAAAAAAGGAGGTTCCAAAAAGCTCAGATAGTCATATAGATATAATAAATAAGTTGTGTGATTCATTTAATAGTTTCTCTAAGTTAATAAATAAGAATTGGTATAAGTTAGAGGAGAATCAGCAGAGTACATGTATTTTATATTTTAACAAAATTAGAGAAAAGGTAGAGAAAGCATTTCAAGTGTTAGATTGTCAGTATGAAGTTCCGTCTCAATTAATTACGCGTAATAATTTAATTAATAATTTAATAGTATTAGAAGCAATGAGCAAAGATAAAAAGGAGAAAATGGCATTAAGTATGAATGACTTTTTCAATTTAGCTGGTAAGATATTACCAAATGAATTTAATGGGGATATAAGCAAATTGCAATCTTTTGTAGATGCTATAAGTTTGCTACAGGTTGGTGCAGCAGAGCATGAGGAGAATGCTGTACTATTTGTGAAAACTAGGCTAACTGGAAAGGCCAGGAGTCTAATCACCACCGAAAAATCGTTGGTAGAAATTATAGGAACCCTTAAAAAGGGACTAAAGGGAGATAGTGCTAGTTTAGTAGGAGCTAAATTAAGCAAATTAAGACAAAACAATAAGGATATAGTTGAGTATGCTTCAGAGATGGAGAAATTAACAGAGCAGTTACAAGCCGCGTATTTGGCAGAAGGAATGCCAGTACACTTAGCAACTAAGTATACAACAGAAGCAGCAGTAAAATCACTGATCGACAACTCAGCATCAGAACGGATAAAAACCGTTATAGCAGCTGGAAATTTTACGACACCGCAAGAGGTGATGACTAAATTGGTTTCCATCAATGTGGGAAACAATCAGTCAACAGGAAGTGTTCTGCATTATAAGGCAGATAGAAATAAGTTTGTGTCAGGAAATACCTATTTTCCTCAGCGAAGACACTCTTATGTAAATCATAATGGAGAAAATAATTTCCATAGGAAAAATAACTACGATAACAGTAGGAAATTTCACGCCAATCAAGGCAATAGGAGATTTACTGGTTACAGGGAGAAACCAGAAGAATATAGGAACAAGCCTAACAATAGGTTTAACAATGATAATAAATATAGAAATGTAAGAATGTGTGAGAGTGGAGAGACGAGAGTGGAAGATGAACAGAAAGAATTGGGGTTTTGAAAAAGAAAGGTGAAAAATCCAAAATTTTAAATAACTTGCATAATAATAATCATTACATTTATAACTTTGATTTAACTCTTTCAAACTTTGTGCAAATTAAAACTGACATATCGGATAATATAGATACTTTTATATTAGATACAGGTGCAGATATATCGTTATTAAAAATTTCAGATAATTTTCCACATCACTTAATAAAGACAACACAAATCTTAAATATTAAAGGAATAACTCAGGGAGAAATTAAAACTTTGGGTACAATAGAAACTTTTCTTTTTATTAAGGGTGTAGCATTTCAACATTGTTTTCATGTAGTAGAGGAAGAATTTCCTATACCTACGAATGGAATTCTAGGTAGGGATTTCATAAGAAATTATAATTGTATTTTAGATTATTCAGAATTAAAATTATACATAGATTGTAAATCTAGGAATACAGTAACATTAGAAATTCTTGACAATCCTGAATATGATACTTTGGCAATACCGCCTAGATGTGAAGTCTATCGGTTGGTAGAAAGTTTCAAAAACTTAAGACAAGATAAAGTTGTTGAGCAACAAGAACTATTACCAGGAATATTTATAGCAAGATCTATTATATCAAAAACTAATCCTTATGTCAGAATTTTAAACACAAATTATGAAAGCAAGTCGATAAATACAAACAATATTAAAATATTGGATTTAAATTTATTTCATGTATATGCTGTGAAGAATGAAAGTAAGAATAGGATGAAAGAATTAAGAAAAACATTAAATTTAGAGGTACCAGAATACGTGAGGGATAAGCTAATAGATCTTTGTGAGAATTTTTCAGATATTTTTGCTTTAAAGAACGACATTTTAACGCATAATAATTTTTATGAGCAAAAGCTATTGGTAAAAGATGATACTCCAGTATATATTAAAAATTATCGCACGCCACATTCTCAATCTTCAGAACTTAATAATCAGGTCCAAAAGTTATTAGAACAAGGTATAATTGAATCTTCAATCTCAGATTATAACAGTCCAGTTTTACTTGTTCCCAAAAAGGCAATCAATGGAGAGAAGTCTTGGAGACTTTGTATAGATTTCAGGCAATTGAACAAGAAAATAGTCACAGATAAATTTCCATTACCCAGAATAGATTCGATCTTAGATCAGTTAGGGAGGTCGAAATGGTTTTCAGTCATAGATCTTATGTCAGGTTTTCATCAAATTCCCTTAGAACAATCTTCAAGGAAATATACATCTTTTAGTACAGAAAAAGGTTCTTTTCAGTATACAAGATTACCATTTGGTTTAAATATAAGTCCAAATAGTTTTTCAAGAATGATGTCCATAGCATTCTCAGGATTAACTCCAGAAAAAGCATTTCTTTATATGGATGATATAGTCGTAATAGGGATGTCAGAAAATCATCATTTAAGTAATCTCGAAAGGGTGTTTGACACATGTCGGAAATTCAACCTTAAATTAAATCCACAAAAATGTCAATTCTTCAGGCGAGAAGTAACGTATTTAGGACACAATTTGTCCAGCGAAGGGGTTCTACCCGATAAGGCAAAATATTCAGTCATTGAGAAGTATCCAGTGCCCAAAAATTCAGAAGAATCTAAAAGGTTCGTAGCATTCTGTAACTATTACAGACGTTTCATTCCAAATTTCGCTGAAATATGCATACCTCTCAATAAATTATCTAGGAAAAATGTGAAATTCGAGTGGTCGGAAGACTGCGAAAAATCATTCCAAATACTAAAATCGGCATTAATTCAGCCGCCTATTTTGAAATATCCAGATTTCAATAAAAAATTTATATTGACAACAGATGCTTCAAATATTGCGTGTTCTGCAATACTTAGCCAGGAATACGAAGGTATAGATCTACCTATAGCTTATGCATCGCGAGGTTTTAAGAAAAGTGAATTAAATAAACCTATAATCATGAAAGAACTGTTAGCTATCCATTGGGGAATTAATCATTTTAAGTGTTATTTATATGGTTCTACACATTTTATTGTGAAAACGGATCACAAGCCGTTAACACATCTTTTTTCGATGACAGACCCAACTTCGAAACTTACGAGAATTAGACTAGACCTAGAAGAATACAACTTCGAAATACAATATTTGAAAGGAAATTCAAATTATGCGGACAGCATTTCAAGGATATCCATAAATGAATTAAAAGACTTGTACATTGACAATGCTCACATTTTAGCAATAACGAGGTCAAAAACTCGTCATAATAAAGCTCAGCCTATAGGAGAAGATAAAATAGTTTCCACAGAAATAAAGGAAGATATTCGCAAGCCAGCAGTATATAAAGTACTGAATAATTTAGAGGCGCATAAATTACCAATTCTGCAATTTGAAAATAACCGTGTTTCGTTAAGGATGAACATACGGATCAAAAACAGGATGAGATTTAGCCAAGCCTTATTAAATACCGATATAGTTAACTTTGATTTAGGTCAAACGTTAGTTCAGCTTGATAAGCTAGCGGTAAATAATGGTATAAAAAGGATGAAAATTTATATGAATGATATTATTTTCACACAGTGCACTATAAAAGAGTTTATGGAAAAAGGAAACAATACGTTAAAAAACGTACAAATATGTATTTGCGATATACCTAAGATGGTGGAAAAAGAAAAAGAAAAGCAACAGATTTTAGAAACTTATCATAATGATCCTTTATTTGGAGGTCATGTAGGAAATAACAGGCTATTGAAAAAATTAAGAGCGAATTTTAGATGGAAAAACATGGAAAAAGATGTAAGAAAATATATTAAGCAATGTCACAAGTGTCAGGTCAATAAAGCAAAGAATAATCACAAGGAAGAATTTGTATTAACAGATACAGCAGAAAAACCATGGGATATAACATATATAGATACGGTCGGTCCTTTTCCACAAAGTGAAAATGGTAACCGTTATTGCATCACAATGTTATGTGAATTAACGAAATATGCAGTAATAATTCCAGTTAAAAACAAAGAAGCGAACACGATAGCTCGTGGAATTTTTGAAAATTTCATACCAAATTACGGTCTAATGAAACAAATTAGGACAGATTTAGGCACAGAATATAAAAATGAAATATTCAACGCTTTAACTAAAATGTTAAATATTAGGCATAATTACTCAACAGCATATCATCATCAATCTATAGGAGGTTGTGAGAAATTACATAGAACGCTTAATGAGTATGTGAGACACTTTATAAATGAAAGTAAGGATGATTGGGATGAATGGTGTAAACTATTTGCTTATTGTTATAATACGACTCCAAGCTCGTATCATGGTTATACGCCATTTGAATTATTGTTCGGTAGACGTGCTAACTTACCCGAGAATCTAACAAACGAGATTGAGCCATGCTATAATATTGATGAATATCAGAATGAGTTAAAATATAAACTGCAGGTAGCTCATCAGAGAGCAGAGAAATATTTAACCAAACATAAACTGAGTAGACAAAGTCAAAATAGTAAGGTAGCTAATCCAGTTGATTTTAAAATAGGGGATTCAGTGTTAGTAAAGAGGGAAAATAGAACCAAATTCGAATCTCAATATATAGGTCCATTTACAGTCACAGAGGTGAGCGATGTTAACTGTAAAATTAAATTAGAATCAGGTGTGATAAAAGAAATACACAAAAACAGAATCCATCCTTATTGTAAAATGAATTAAAATATTGTAAAATTGGAAGTGCGAGTGAGTTTATAAACATTTCCGAATAATAAACAAAAGTGTTATAACAAACGTTCAAAACATTGAAGTGAAAATAAATAAACAACTAAGTGATCGTAAACAATTTTTAAAGGCAATGAACATTCATTTATTTATGAATATATTATGTAATCGTAGGTTAGTGACATTATTTAATAACCATCTACCATTTATTTTTAGGATAATTGTAAATTCATTTCATTAGGGGGAAAGGAAGCTCAACGGAATTTATTCTTTTTGTAAAAGGGGAAGGTGTGATGCCTTTTGGCCTAAACATTAAGTCATTAATTATTTAAAATATTATCGAATAAATTCCCTTCAGCTAATTCCAATAAACCACGAATTGTTTTATAAATAATAAATATAAAGGTTACACGTACGAGTCAATGTCAAAGCAAATAAACATTATCTAGTATCATGTATGTTTACTTATAGTGAACTTGACTCTTTGTATATATAGGTAACAATAGTATTTTAAGTATTCATTATTAATTCATTATTAATTCATTATTAATTCAATATTAACTCATTATTGATTCATTATTATTATTAAGTCATTATGATGGTCATTCATGAAAGGATGATTACAGTCAGTATCATTCATTCTAAGTAGTAATCTAAGAGTAGTCAATTAGTGTTAGTGGTTAATGTATAGTAAATATTAAATAGAACATGTCCCAGTGAAACAGGTAGTTGTTTTATTCCTGGGGGATGACCCACCAAGTGACCAGCAGCACCACCTAGTCAGAGGCCCTTCTACTATCCTACTACACCCAGTATCCTCATTACATTACACATTACACCGGGTTTCGCTATCGATTTGTCACAATATTTACCCAATTCTACTAAATTTACAATAAAGAAAATTACAAAACGTAAAGGTTATTCAGTTAGGGTTTCAGCCAAACTAAACAGTCGAGTCCGGGTTTCGCTATCGATTTGTCACAATATTTACCCAATTCTACTAAATTTACAATAAAGAAAATTACAAAACGTAAAGGTTATTCAGTTTGGCTTTCAGCCAAACTAAACAGTCGAGTCCGGGTTTCGCTATCGATTTGTCACAATATTTACCCAATTCTACTAAATTTACAATAAAGAAAATTACAAAACGTAAAGGTTATTCAGTTAGGGTTTCAGCCAAACTAAACAGTCGAGTCCGGGTTTCGCTATCGATTTGTCACAATATTTACCCAATTCTACTAAATTTACAATAAAGAAAATTACAAAACGTAAAGGTTATTCAGTTTGGGTTTCAGCCAAACTAAACAGTCGAGTCCGGGTCTTACATTCAAATTGTCAATATCGGCGCAATCACTATGAACTAAGGTTGGGTTCCAGCCAACCCTAGTTCCACGATAAAAAATGTCAAATCTGGTAAACTGAGGTCAAAGTAGTGTGAAGTAGTGAGATCAGAGATACAGGGTTTCTTAACTAGAGTACTTAGCTGCTATGGTGTCGGTCGGAGTTCCAGCAACCTATCCACGATGTAGGGGCAACAACCCAGTTCCAAAGTGTCCAATTAAAATTCCAGTATGATAAAGTCGTAATAATTATTGTCTCTACCCACTAAAGCCAATGAGCCAACCAAACGAGTGACTATCCAAGGGAAGAACCCTAAAATGATAAACCTTTACTATAAAAAATTGCATACCAAAATATGCAACAACTATCAACCTTACCTTTTAAGAAAATAATCAAAGTAATACCTTACCTCAACATAATGAGGGTTCAACTAAATGACCACGCTGGAATATGGCAGGAATATGGTTCGATGTCAAAATGAACCTGCGGCAAGTTCTTATCAAATAAAATCCCTTTCGGTTAATACAGCGGCTTCCAAATATTCCAAACTAATGCCGACTATATTCTTATTATATTTTTGTGCAAATCGAATCCCGATTCAATACGGCTAAATCCAAAATGTTTCCAAAATTCACAAGTACCTTGCATAACGATGAGAACCGCCAAAGTACGTTTCCCCAACCATCGCAGCGGTCGCTTCCCGTCCAATTTTACTCAAAAATGGCTAAATCAGTTTGACCAATAAACAATGCAAAAATCAAATTCGAAAACTATTTATAAAAAACTCAAATCTTATTGTTTCAATTGGCAATATACGTTGGTTAACCCAAAAACAGAATCCAACACTTCCGAATTCCAAAAGTGTTCTCACTATTCTCAATAGTCTTGTCTTACTCACCCAAAATGAAAGAGATAGATAATCAATCGATCGAAGGCTGTACACCTGACACACGCAAGGTGCACCAGTGTTCCTTGTGGCGAAATTTCAATTGACACTTGACAGTTCTACTATTTAACCAAAACAAAGGCATGAAAACAGAAACAACCCGAAATTAAAGATTAATAGAATAAACCCAGGACTTCCTTATGAAAATGGCAAGAACTAATATGCATCCAGGTAAGCCAACTATATTTCATCAATTAATGTCCACTGACTAGTTTATTTCTTTAATATACATCCAACAGCTAAAACAGTGTACAGAGTATGTATTTTCATTTAATCTTCTCCAGTTTCCTAAAGGAAAATTTGACATAGACCATTTATATGCAAAGATAAAGCTTAGTAAAATAATATTCAATAGTGATTTATAAGTATTTTGTTATATTTTAGACACTACACAATGACAAACCCAAGGCAACAAAACAAAGGAAGGTTACTGAGAAATCAAAGTTCCATGGAAAATACTAGAGTAGGATGAGAAAATAAATGACTAGAAGAAAGTGGATACACAAATAATGTTCATATAGAAACAACCTGAGTAAGTTCCTAGTCATAGAAGATCACAATTGTTTGGTAAGATAGAGTCGATTGTTTCCGAAGAAGTGTTTAGTGTTATGATCATTTCATAATTTTAAAAGGTATTTATGCTGATAATATTCTAGTTTTGTTATCTATATTTGTAAGTGGTTTTATAGGTAATATAGTTCAGTGTTAACAAATTCATGTATAGTTATTTATTACCTCGTACTTGAAGAAAATTGGAAGCCTGTAATAGTAGATCATTAAATTATTTTATTTGGATCATAATGAAATTATCAGAGAATTTAAACCATAACACTTCATTTTGTTTATTTTTGTTTTAACTGAAACCAAGCATGGTAGTAAATAACCATAATATGCATTAGACCCTCCCTGTAAAGTATCTAATGACACTGATAATGGTTGTAAAATTTTACAGTATTCTTCTAAGTACGTTATTTCATTTCCTTTAAATATATTTTTTAATCCTAGTTGAAAAAACAAATCATTTAGCTTGTCTTTTTCCTTTAATATATGGCTTACACAGTCATAGTAGGAATTCCACCGTGTTATACACGGGTAACAGAAATAGTGACCTACAACATTTTTCATTATTTCAGCTGATTTAGGTCGGGATGATTTTTTCCAAATGAGACTACACTTGTTCATTATGATAGTATGTCTATTTCTAGTTGTGTGATTTTTGTCTATGGCATTTTTTACGTCAGTTGCAGCAACTACATTTATGGTATGACTTGCGCATCTCTTATGTATGGGTTAAACCAGCTGAAATGTGTAGTTTTCACCACTTTCCACATTATCTTCATATTGAAAATTTTCATTCCCATATTTCAAATCAGCATCTACATCTATTTTTGCAAACAAGGGTAGATCCAGTTCAAGTTTCAAGTTTTCTTCTTCACCTTCAGATCGAAATTTTCACTTCCGCTCTCAAAGTCATTAAAATCAGTTAATTCCATTTCAGGATCGATACTTTGCTGAATTATTTCAGGAGATACATTTTTTACAAACTCTGCTTTGCTTTGACGAAATTTGAACCGTTATCGGTTATTGTAGCAACAATTTTATTGCCTAATTTAAAGTTACTATGAATCTCATCAAGCAACTGTGCAATTTTATCAAAAGAATGCACTCCATGAAACCGTTTGCATGCCAAAGCTACATAATGTCTATTGAAATCTGTGTCCTACCAGTGGCAAGTAACACCTAAGTAGCTTCGTTTTTTTGCACCCAAAATATCAGTAGTTGTGCAAACGTATTGTACTAATCCCAGTTTAGTCTTAATAGATTTTATTATATTTTCATTTAATATTTGAATTTTTCTCATCGCCGTTTTCCTTGTGATTACTTTTAGATTCATGCCTTTAAAGATGTCGATGAAATATTTATTCTCTAAAATAGAAACTGCAGAAATAGTATTTGTGACAAAGGCGATTATTCTATTTTCAAATTATTTTTGACTAATTGAACGACCTGATGAAAAGCTACATTCCAGTGTTTTTTGACTTGTCTGTTGATCGGGTGGAGTAATATTTTTGTTGACAGTAGTTTTTCTTACTTTAGCGGAACTTCCAATTTTCTTTTTTTTCAATGTTCTTGATACTTGCTTAAAGAATCACTGTGAACTTTCCTTATGTGTTTCTGGAAATTAGCCGATACTCCGATTACTCCTTTTAAAAAATGCATTTTAGGAAGGCAGAGTTGACACTGAGTTTTAACATGTTTTTCATCTCTTGATACGACACTAAAAAATGTACCGTCGATGTAACCATAACGATCTAAACTGCTAAACATAGTTGTTGTACTTGCAGATGATGGTTGTATTGTT
This sequence comes from Lochmaea capreae, assembly GCA_949126875.1. Taxonomy (NCBI): domain Eukaryota; kingdom Metazoa; phylum Arthropoda; class Insecta; order Coleoptera; family Chrysomelidae; genus Lochmaea; species Lochmaea capreae. The sequence goes on from OX421411.1 coordinate 20,132,464, forward strand.
TGTGAAGAATATGGTGAAGTTATTGATGTAGAAGTAGAAAATTGATCGCTTATTACATTTCCATTTTCTTCATTTACGCTAAAGGAAAAATTATTTCCTAAATTAAAATAATCTGGGATTAACTTTCTTTTCTAATGGATCATAATCTGTTCAGAATAGGGTGTTACAAACGTAATTCAATAATCTGTGAAAAAAGAAATTTATTTAAGAACATAATTTATGAAAAGCATAACTAATTTAATGTAATAATCAAGTAAACTTTATTGTCCATTCATCATTTATGTAATATAAATTAAAATCAAAATAACTACCTATATTAAAGTCTGCCCTTAAAATTGAAGAAAAGGATAGTTTTATTTAAAACGAAGTTTAAAAAATGCTACTATTACTTTGGGTTAAGTTTCGTAATGGTCTGTAATTTTAAAATAGTTTACTATTTAAATGAATGCGTTACGTTAAAAAACGGATAATAAATTTAATAAACAACACTTACCTCCTTAAAGTCCTTTTTTATAAAAAACAAATACATAAAAAGTGTATAACGTCAAACACTAGCCACCGCCGCACAATAGATTTTTTTCCAAATTTTCAGGCTGAGACTTGTATAAGAAAATAATTCGAGAACTTTTAAAATTGCTTTAATTTCAATTACTTCTAATGTAATTGAAGCAGTTTGAAAGTAATTGTAGCACTTTAAAAGTAATTGAAGTACTTAAAAGTAATTAAAGCACTTTGAAAGTAATTCAAGCACTTCAAGAATTCCCCGAAAGACTTGAAAGCCTCAAGCATTTATACTATGTGCTTTAATAACAAAGCACCAAATACTCTTTTCTAGAAGTAATTGAAGCACAGTGCTAAAAGCACCGAATGTGCTTCAAGCACTTTCCAAAAGTGCTTTACCCATCTCTGGAAGTTGTCGGCAATGACCAGAGGGTGTACAAGAATTGATAAAGAAAAAGAGATAAGCGATAAGTTTTGCAAATATATAAGGAGTATCTAAAGAGTCATCTGAAGAACGCCAATGACCTGAAGCAAAATACTTTATTCCGAAAAAATCGAGAATGACCAGAAGGTCTTTTACCTGTCATAATTTCTGTTTACCTGACAATAATTTGTCACCACTTTACCTTAGATGAATTCATTTAAAGAGGGTCTTTTACCTGTCATCATTTCTGTTAGTCTGACAATAATTTGTCACCACCATTGATGATCAATAAATTTAAAAAGTTTTTGGTGTGTTGGGGAATTGAACCAACGATTCTGTTTTCTAAGCTTTGTGCACATACTAGTGTGCTACCGAGACATGTAATCTAAGTTGAGTAAGATAGTTTAGCACATGTGTATTGTATTGCTTACCCAAGTGGCGCGTTGTTGTTATCTAAGAGAGAGAGTACAAGAATAATAAGTGAATAAATCGTATTGCAACTATACAGATTGTATCAAAAGTGTGTAAATCAGATCAGAGTAGGTGAGCCTAAACTAGCTTATATTATTGTGATTGAAATAGATGAGTCAAGTTGTCTTCGGAAAAATTAATATCATCATTTTATTTTTAAAATACAACTATTATTATTTTATTTATAAAATACATAGGAGCAAATCGGAAACCCGAACTCATCTTCATCTCTGTCATCAGAGGTTTTTTCTCAGTAATTCCCAATGAAGTAGAGTGAGTATTGCTGGTTTCTTCTTCTCTTCTTTGTTTTTATTACTCTCGTCTTCGTCCTCATCCTCTTCATCTAATAGTATGGTGGTTGGAGAAGAGTTTAGAGGATGTTCCATGTATAATATCCTCTTACTTCCTGATGCTAGCTTGAGGCAGTGATTCTAATTCTTCGTCTAATATATTAAATTTATAACGTTTCACTATTTTTTCTAGTACCTTAAATTCTTCGGCGTTGTTTATCTTTACTCTCATATACCTCACCGGTAAGAATATGTGAGAGCTGAAAATAGTCTGTCTCCCTTCACCTTCATCTCTTTCACCCCATATCTACGAATACAAAATATGATATCAACGAATTGAATTCTCTAATACTAACAGTAAAATTTAAGAAAAAATAATGTTGAGAAAAAAAATTAAGATTACAATCGAGAATTTTATTCAATTTAGAAATGGTTTCAAATTAAGAAAATACTGAATTTGAACAAATAATAGAAATACAATAAAAAAGTGTACCTACTTACTGAAACAACTGCTTCATTACTATTATCAACCAGTTGGTAGGTAGGTTTGTTCAATCTTCTGAAAAGACCACAATCGTTGAAGGTGCAGTTGCCATAGTGTTTTTATATTTAACTCTTGAGTTGAACTGAATTGTAGCAATATTAGCATCTCTTTTATAGGTCAAAAATACTTGCATAAAGTAATAACACTACGTCAATGCATTTTTATTTTTATTTTGAAAACAAAATTCGATAAGCATGTAGAAATTTGAGACAAAACAAAACAAGTAATATTTTCTGAAAAGTTATAATATTGAGATTTCAATGAAACAATGCAATTTAAATCGATGCTGTAGTCTATTTCGAAAAGGTATAGGGTAATAAAATGGGGAATTCCGTCTAGTTCGGCTCAATTTCGGTGTCAGCCATAGGCGTAGGTCTTGAAATAGTATTTTTTGTAATATTAAAATTTCAAGTAATTGCATAAGAGAATTAGGAAAAGTATGTTTTCTGGCCTGAAGTGTCAATATCGAAATATTGTGTAGGGATTACTTGGGTAGTAGATTATACAGTTACGTTTTGCGTTTAACAGGTACCGTTTAACCTTCTATCAGTGCCTCTCCCTAATCCGAACCCTATTTCAGATTCGGCTTAACCATGCGCCGCAAGATGCCTTACCCAAAATTTTTAGACTTTTATAAGTATATTTGTTTAGTTTAACGCATCAGTATTCACTGTTAAGCCGTAAATAGTGTTCACAGTATTATAAGATTAGTAATAAAATGGCGACATTTACACCAACGTAAAGATTTTCCAATAATTCTCCACTATCAGTGAATGAAAAACTTATTATTTCAAATGTACACGATTGCATAAAATACGATTACCAGATATTTACTGTACAAGAAACAGTCGACCGATGTTCCCGAATGACTGGAGTTGGAAAGTCCACCATTTCAAATTGAAAAATTTCTCTGCAGTATCGCATTCTCGCTGCAAGGGTAGCACTGACTAATTTGTTAGTATTGAAAAAATTGCTACTATCATAGTGAACTAAGAAAAAACTCTGTGGTCCAGTTGTTAGTTTGTTTTAATCTCTTTTATTTTTGTATAAAACAAGATAAACATCACATTCTAAGGATGTTTATGATTTCAATTTTCATGATTATAAATGCAAATAATTTCTTATTTTTATGTTATATTCATGTAATCTATTACAATGCATAATAAAGTCAACTGGAAGAAAATAAATACCATATGACAACGCCGCTGTGTCAGCTGGTCCTAAATTGTGAACCTAGGCTACCTAGACATAAGATTCTGGTGTGTAATTTTATAACCTAAAATGTCGACTGAAAATAATTATGCTTAAGAATCTTTCTAAAAATTGGCAAAATTTAATAATTTTCTTCCGGTTTTTTTGTGAAACAGACTTACATTTAGTTCAAAATAATAACCTTTACAGTTTAAAGTGAAAATATTTATAGTAAAATAGCATTAATTACTGTTGAAAAAGTACCATTTTTGAACTAAATTCGTGATTTTTTAAGTAATTACTGAATGATCCAGCGAAATGTTTGTTCTAATCTGCTTTATTTAAGGTAAGCTATCAAACAAGTTCAAAATTAACATGAAATTCCGAGGGTCACGAAGTCGACCAGAACCCAGTAATCAATCAAATACGAGTATCTTACCTGGGAATAAAAAGGAGGATCTACTCAACTTTTTAGCGGACTTTACCGAGCGGTATTCCTGTTTTTATTTCTATTGTGAATGGAGTATAACTTCAGCGAAAGCGATCGTTAAAACCAAGCACCAAACCAGGCTGTGTTTTGCAGGCATCGACAAATTGCGTAATATTGTTGCACTTTTATCGAAAAAATATCTGTACTTTTCACAACTTACTGGTTAATATCCGACGCACGAAGGACTTATTTTGTTATTATTCAACTTAAGTAATATAAACCAGTAAATTTTCTACCATAACACCTTTTTTATTGCGTAGATAAAACAATGGTCGCGTTCATCCCAACAGAGTTGATCAGGTAGCGATTTTCAGAGTAATCCATCATTTCTTAATTCTGCTGAACGTTGTAATCTTGATACAACAACATAATCAAATTTTATTTGATATAGGACTGCAATAATTATTCATTCATCTGCGAATTTAATTTAGTTTAATAGTTCCCAGTGGTGTCCATTCATTTATAAAATACAAAGGTCTAAAATATCTTCAAACAAAAGTATGCTATATTATTTTATATGTTTATTCATATGATATTTGTCATAAATGACAATTAATGCATAACTGATCGGTAGCGTTACGTATTTCAATTCTGATGGGAAAATGGCGACTGCTACCACAGCGCTCACATTAATCAGTTGACAAAACACGCGTTCAGCAGTGAATTGATTATCGCTCCGGTAGCGCTACGTTGAGATGAACGCGACCAATATTAACATTTTGGTAATCAAATTATTCTCAACGACATGTTTATTTTGTAAGTGTCAAATATACTGTCAATTATATTTGTTTTTTAAACAAAACAAAAAATAAATAGATTTTGAACGAAGGTCACCGCACGGATGAAAAAGCCTTTGAAGCATTAACATTATTCAAACTTATGTATTGAATCAATGTGTTTATGTTGCAAATACACAGATAAAAACTATTTGCAAAATTTCCTGCATAACAAGATTGAAATATATTCAAATATTATATGTGCTGTAAACATTTAAATAATAGGAATCATGCATGCACCTTGGAAAATGTTCATTCCATTAATTTTTGTATAAAATACTGTTATAAGAAATAAAAGGTATTTTATAAAAATAATAATTTTATTGTTTTTAATGTACATACCTAAAACCTTTGGCTACATATATCAAAACCAAATTGGTCTACATCAGGTGACAGCGACGTTTCACTTTCAGGTTGTCGAGTTGATGCCGACGACGACGACGTTTCCCCTACTTCTTGACTTTTTTCTTGTGGTTCGTCGTCGCCGTTGATTTCTCCAAATTCTTGAAGACTTGGAGCTTCTACATATCCTTTAGAAGTGACAGGTGCATCCAATCTCTACCTGTCCAATTCTTCCACTTCTTCATCCAATAAGTTGAACCTGTACCTCTCAATAATGTTCTCCAGCACTTTAAAATCTTCCTGACTTTCCAATTTGGTCCTCATATACCTAATGGGAAGGTTGCCAAATTTTTTCTTTAATGTCTGCGCCCTTGTGAGTACGTAAAGGAGATCAATACTTCATCCCCTTTTGTATACATTTTCTTCACTCCATATCTGTAACAAATGGGAAAACTTAGGTGCCCAAGTAACAGTGAAATATTCACCCTTTCACTCTCAGCAGTAGTAAACATTGTTCAAAAATTCTAATTTTTTGATATCAACCTCTTATAGACTTTCTCAAAACATTTTTGATATAAATTTTCTTATTTTTCACCCCCCCCCTAATTAGAGCATGTCCCTCCCAAAAGACAAACATAGAGGATGAAAAAAACTGTATTTAAATTATGGTTTATCACAACTTTTCAACAAATGGAGTATCAAAGGGTATGAAATTTTGTGAAATAATTCCTCTCCTTTAACAAACATAAATAAACATTGCATTTATGAGAATAGTCATGTGTTTCTCCCTTGCAATCCTTTAATTTACATTTGGTGTTCTCTTTTTTCCATCAACACTTTGAAAATGGTTATAGCTATCAAACTGCTTCTGCTCGAAGGGTCTCACTTCCAAGTGTTTCTTTTCAGAAGGTCCTGGTTGGTCAATATCAGGTGCGGTTCTAGATAAAATAAGATGTTCGCCAACGTCTTGACGGAATGAAGTAAATCAAGAATTTTTGTTTTTCTGAACTCCTAGTAAGACAGCTTGATGCTTATATTCAAGCCTCGAATTCACTAACACTAAATCGATGGCATTTGTTAACTTTCTAACGGTCCAGTTTTTGGACCTAACAAAAGATCGATAAATGCTCAATAAAAAGTCCCATGTTCATGTTGTAATATTTTATTGATTCTGGTCTAGGTATTTGTAAGTGGGTCTTATGCTTCTTATCCCACCGTTGACAATTTTCTTGTTGACCAATTCCAATGAAATTTAATGAAAATTCTACTGGTTTGTTGTCGTACCATTTAGTTATGTATAAATTATAACTTGCTATATATTTATGATAGACTAAATAGACTGGCTTTCTGTTGGTGACTCCTGGCTTCGCCTTCAATCTCTAATTATTAGTATCAGAAATAATCTTACCAATACTTCATTTAAACGTTGTGACGTCTCTCACAGGTGAGTATTTTTTCTTGTGAATGTTTGTAGACTTATTCGACGGTTTTTTATCTATAAATTCCAATTTTACTTTTTATTAAAAAATGTTTCACTCACTGTCACTTCACTTCTTAAATATTATTTTTCCCGTCTTGCAGTTGAATTATTTAATATGTTTTTTAAAATAAATCTGAATTTAATAATTGTAATTATATCCAATTTTTAATCTACTTAAATTTAAATTTGATTCTTGTTTGACTGAAAAAATTAGCTAGACTGATACATTCTAATAGATTGTTAATCATATTAATTAATTGTTCTTTTTATTTTCAGGTTCTTCAACCTAAAATTATACTTACCAATTACAGTTTCCCCAAATTTTTTTTTGAAAATTCCACTATTCGTTGGTAATTTTTATCTGAAATTATTTTGCCTTGTTTTTTGTTCTATATATGTTGCTTTTTTTTCTATATCTTGTATAGTTTATCTGTCTTCTATTATTATTGTAATTATTATTCTATCTGTCATTTGTATTGTTGGTTTGATTGAATTGTCTGTTTCTCTTATTGTAACTATAATTTTTGTTTCTTCTTTCTTAGTTATTTCCATATCTATCATTATTATAATTCCTGCAACTAGTTTTGTTATTTTCATTTCTATGCTTATATATAGCTATCACTCCTTATATTTTCGTTTTGATTTAAATTCTCATTGTTCCAACCATTCTGTCTCACTCTATTCTGTCTCACTCTATTCTGTTTCGTTTCATTAGTTCTTCTTTCTTCTTTTCTTCTCTCAATCCTCTGCAAATATTGGCATAAATTGTCCATGGTTTTAATATTTTTAATAGCAATGGTGTCTGTAATTTGTTCCTTCTTCGTCACTGGAAACTTTTCTTTTATTACCTCTCTCTGATGGTGGTGGACTTTGTGAACATCCTTGCTCACTACTTTCCTCTAGATGTACCATCATCGTATGGTGGAGAAGGCTAGTAACACTCATCTGTAGTTTCCGAACCGTCGCTGTGGACAATAATTTAAGATTTTTGTTCATATCAGTTTCAGTTTGATCTGAATCACTCTTAATTATTATTAAACTGCTACTAGTGGTCGACTCTGTTTCACTTTCTGAGTTGCAATCAATGATTATTGATGTGCTGCTACCACTACTTGACTGTGTTTCACTTTCCTCATTCGACTCAGCAGGGGATAAATCATCATTTCGAGGTAATTTCTCCATAATTATCAAATATTTATACTGTAGTCAACGTTTAACTGGAAACTATGTTTGAAAATATATAGGGGAGACCGGGGCATCGTGGGGTACTTGAGGTGAATCGGCTTGTAGTGCGGCATGCTCACTGGCATGTTGTCAATAATTTGCCATCATAGTTTCAATGCTACATTCTACATTAAAAGTCGTTTGCCCCGCTGTAACCCACCATAGTGTAATAAATACCAAAGGTAGATATGAAGGGAACATCACTCTGTATAACAGATTTTATTTAATATGTAACACAAATTTTGTTTAAGATATTCTAATTTCTAATATAACAAACATAATATGCAAAATATAAAGACAGCACAGCAGTTTCACAATGTTACAAAAGTAACACAGGAAACTTGGTGGCGAAAGAATTTTTCCGCTGAGTCGGAAGAACGAAAGGCCAAGGGCAAAGTAGCTGCTGAAGTCACCTGGTCGAAAGGTAATTACAGCCAATCAAAAAGCGCCAGGTTGGAAAATGGAAAAAGGCTGACGGGGCAAAGTGCAAGAAGCCGGCAGAGGAACGAAAAACATCAGGCAGTTGGCAAAGAATCACGGTTGCGAGTGGTTGCTTAAGTACGCGAATATCGTTTTCCGGGAAATTCGGAGTTGTCTTTAAATTTGTAATTAAAAGTAGTGTTTGGTTAGGTTAGGTAGTGTTTGGGGTTGGGAAAAAGTCACTTAACGAAGCTTGATCTAATTTTTCAAGAAAGCGTCTACTGCACGCGCCTTGAAGGTTTCTTCGATATCGGGGGTAGTGAACGGCTAAATACGATTCGCCAATGAGCCCCGCATCGATTTGCATAGGTAACATATAAAAATACATAATACACTGGTAAAATAATAAGTGCTATTTTTCCTCATCCTAACCTTATACCAGACGTAACCCTATACTTGAAGACCTCTCATTACCGACATCAGCTGATAGCAGCGGAGGCCGAATTCAACCTTTCGGAAATTTCATTTCAGGAATCGTTTATTCCTGTCCCCCGCGTACTCGTGGTTGGTGGTGACAGCCAGCTACGCTGCCTTTTCGTTATTTTCAGGGACACAAGTTGTAGGTTTTGTACACAGGTTCCGGATCTTACATTCGGCGACCAGGTGTTCTCTGGAGTAGCAGATAATACACTGAGTCCAGGATCTCAACGTTCGCCTGTATTAAATTGGTGATAGGTTATGTCGGTATTACATTGGTGACAGCGGTTTTTGGATTTTTTTAGGGTCGTCTGATCGGTCCATTACATTTGTTTTGAAGCGGTTTTCGTATTTTTTCCAGTTTGTGAGTGCTGCACGTCTTCGTGGCGGCGACAGCGGATTTAAATAAAAAGAGGACAAGGCAGGAATTTTCGTTGTGGGTAACTAAAAACCATTTCATGTTGAACAGGCAGGTCAATAACAATCAAATTGTAATTTTTTCTTCCAGTACTTACAGCTGTAAAAACAAGGGTTACGTCATTACCATTTTCCTCAGTTCCGGTCGATAAAAATTTTTATATCATAATCTTTGATAAAATTAATTTCGTAAAATTATGCAATTATAGTATATATATGAGTTTAACATTTCAAAATAAAATTTGCGCATAACATTATTTTAAAAAAAGAGGGAGAAATAAACAAAAGATAATGTTGCCAGAACTCAGCGATAGTGCTAACATAGTAAAAAAAAATTGATAAAAACAAATTCGAAGGACAAGCCGAGTTATTTAGTTGTACAGGGTCGTCTCTGAGGGACTCGTTGAATATATATCATATCCTAGTACATACAGTGAACGGCTAAATTATGGAATATTATCATTATTTCGAAAACCGTCGAGTTTTGAGGGAAATCCCGAAACAGGTCGATTTTTGTTGTAAAATACCCATTAGACCGCGTCAAAAAAAGTTTTTTTCGATTAAACGTATGTAAAAAGTTACTTCAGTATATAAAAAAAATTCTCCTAAATTTTGAGCTGGCGCATAAGGGGGGTCCCCTTTCCCGTTTAAAATACATAGGAATTTTTTTTTTTTAGTTTTAAAATATCTACATGCATAAAATTGTTAAGAATTTTTGCTTCTCACTATCTTATAGGAAATTTAATTCTCTACAAATTGCTTTCCGGTTTTTTTTTTAAACTCAACCGCAACGAAGTTACAGGGCGCTGAATAAAAGGCAAAAAATCAATTAATGATTTAAGAATCGAAAACAATTTATTATATTAATTTATCAATACAGTAGAAACGGTGGAGCTTTACCATCACGTGACTGTTACTATACGTATATAGGTATACGTATATACGTTACTATACGTACTATACGTTACTATACGTATATACGTATACGTATATATGTTACTATACGTACTGTACGTTACTATACGTATATACGTATATGTATATGAGTAAAGTAACAGTCACGTGATGGTAAAGCTCCATCGTTTCTACTGTAGATTAACTCAAAACACTTAATTATTCAACAAAATCTGTCAATTTAACATTATATGAATTTTAGTTCATTTAATTAATTTAAGTTATTATATATACAATTTTTTGATTTATTGTTGACTAGTTTGACTCATGTAATTTTGTTTATTGCACGTAGAGTACAATTTGCGATTATTCTGTACAACTTTCCATAAAAACTGTTTTTGTTCTTCATCTTTAGTACTAAACTGATTAAATTTTTCAACTAAAGCAACTGCCCTTTCAGCAATATCGTTAACTACTTTTAGATTTTTTAATATTGATAAACATTTTGTGTAGTTTTCATCACTCGGCCACTAGGTAGGAGATAAATCCAGGAAATCAGTTGACAGCTCGAACTGCTGAAATAAAGTCATAGATTTCTTTGTGATAAAGTCACTTATATTTTTAGTACACAATGTATCTAAATTTTTTTGATCAACATCAATACGTTTTTGGCCAGTTCGACTTTCCTTTGTTTGTATTGCTTCAACCATCTTTGATTTTACTTCAAGTGGTTGGTTGGTTGGTTGGTAGACAGACGAAAACAGGCCGGGTTAGTGGGCCCCAACACTGCAGCCATTGGCTTATTGTATTGCCCTGTTTGTCTGCTAGTCTGTGAGAAGATTTGTGACCTTGATGAGATCTAGAAGTCTCTTCACAGTATCTCTTTTGGTGAGGTTGTATATAGGGTCATCCGGCCCTATCTGTCTATACCTCCACCAACGTAGAGCCTCACATTCGAAAATTATATGGGTGGCTGTTTCGTCCTCCTCGCCACATAATCTACATGTAGGTTCTTCTTGGAAGATCCCCATTGTGTGAAGGTGCTTTCTCAGGCCACAGTGTCCGGTTATAAGGCCGGTTACCAGCCTGATATCTCTCCTATTTAACTTCAGAATTTCTTCAGTAAGTTTTGGTATGGGTTGTTTGACCATCATTTTACTGTGTTTGAGCTTCGGAATTGTTTGCCAGTATTTGAGGTGTTGTTTGTGCACCCACTGGTTTAACGTGGTTCTTACCGAAGCCTTTGTTATACCGGTTGCCGGTTCAGGACCGGTGTAGCCGGTTGCCGATCCTTCTCGTGCTAGGGCATCTGCTTTTTCGTTCCCTTCAATACCCTTGTGACCTGGCACCCATTTCAGGGTTACCTTATTTGTGGCACTGAGTTTTTTAAGGTTTTCTAAGCACTCCCAGACAAGTTTGGATTTTATGGTACTACTATTAAGTGATTTAATTGACGCTTGACTGTCTGAGCAGATAAGAATGTTTTTACCTACTTCAAGTGGTACAGAATTATCAAAAAAAAAAAAATGATGATTCAAGTGGTACAGAATCATCAAAAAATGCTAGTGACGCAATTTCTTCTGATAAATACCACAAATGGCGCGTAAATTTTTTAGAGGTAACGTCGGAAATTTTTATATCAATTGTTTTAAATTTTATAAGATCTTGAAGAAAGATAAGGTCTTGATTTGGAGCTCTGATAGCGCTTGGACAACTAAACCAACCTTTTATATAAATTTTAACTATAAATAAACATATTACACGAAGTTTAGTTATTTCTTTGACATAAAACTGACTTCTGAACAAATACATTTTTAAGCAGTAAATGGCTTTGGCAAGCCACCTTGCATGGTGCGCGGCTCCAGGTGCTTTAAATTTTATCCCATCAGGAGGAACACCTCCCAAAAAGATACACGATAAATCTAATAATTTTTTGTAATCGTGGCGAGGATGATGGACCTAAAAAAAGTTGTAAAAAAAATAAGAATTTAAGATTTAATAAGAAATTGCATTAAAAAATAGTATTCTTCCAATTAATTATAACTTACATTAGTTTGATCAGAAATAAACTGAAGAATATTTTCTTTTTCATCTTTAATATTAGTGTAAATAAAATCATCTTTTACACCAATTTCAAAACGATCTTGATCAATTGTTGACCATTCGCTCCTAAAGCGGTTGAAAATTTTATCATTCGGACCACTCGTCACCGGCCAACAAGTTTCTGCAGCACTTTTTAACACAAGTTCGTGAACATGATGGCGACAAGCAAAGTACAAGAGATTTTTATCTAACTGTTTTTCAACTAAATGACACGTGCCGTTAAATTCACCTAACAAAAAAATAAAAATTCATTAAATAATACGTTTTGAACGCACTTTATCGAACTTAAAAAAACTAACAATATACGAACAAATAATAAACATCAAGTTACCTGTGTTCCCGCTTGTTGTGTCGGAACAAATCGCTTTAATACTTTTTTTCAGTTGTCAATCATCCAAAGTCTCAACTATAGCAGTAGCTTGTTTCATACCAGTCGCAGGGTGTAATTTTGGTACAGCCAAAAGTTGTTCAATATTTTCTCCAGATACAATAATTGGGAGACGTTCAACCTTATTCACATTATCATCATCTGGAAGCAGTTTGCCATCCCAGTGTAGTACTAAACATTGAGAACTTTTTAAACTTTCTTTTAGTTTAAATACAATCGTATTTCTAGATTCTTTGCGCCTTCTCTGAATAGAACTAGCACTGCAATTTATACTTTTAACATCAACATTTAATGAAGCAGCAGTAGCACATATTACATGAGCGGCCTGTCTACTGCTCACTTTGGTTCGGTCTAAAGTAGATGTCACACATTCAGTCAACACACTCACCTTTTTCTTTTTCGGTTTTAAATGTTTTGGTATTTGATCTTCATAATTTGATACGGTTCTTTTCAGAGAAACATTTGAACCATATGAAGAAAAACGAGATACTTCTTCAGATGAGACACTGACATTAGACATGGTTCTGCTCAACTCTAAGAATAAAAGTTTTTCATGAGTATATTAAAAGATTATTATTAAAACAAATTGATTGTTTACAATGTTTACCTTGCACAATATCCTCTTCATCAGAATTTGGAGTACTTATTAGATCATCTACAGTTAATGATACCTACTGGAAGGCGTCGATTTTGATTCTTGTCATAATTTAGCATTTGCTTTTGATGTTCTGTCAATTCATTACTTTTTGAGCATATATTAAATAAATCATCTAATTTGTTACAATATTTCTGTTCATTGTGCTTCTGTGTCGGAGATTTTTTTCGTGATCAGCTTTTTTTTAAATTTTTCCATTCAGAATATAAAGCTTCTATTTTTTTAATGATAAATTGAGTTTGAAGTGTTATTATGCCAGAGGAATTCCAAATATTTATTACATCGTTGCAAACATCAATTGAACTTTCACGAATACTTTTTTTCAAGAAATAATATTTATAAAAAAATAAGCTCATAATCTGTCGGTTTGAAGGCAATTTACGACAACTTATTTCACTACCACACCAACCCACTAGGTACACAATTTTGTTTTTTTCCATGATTATTCACGTAATTAATTAGGAAACTTATATTTTAACTTCAATTTATTAAAACTTTGATTTAACGTCACTCATAATAAATTGTTATCGCATATTGATAGAGAAGAAAGAGTGAATAGAACAATTTAAGGTTAGTTGTACCAGATGCCTAGATCTTTAAAAAAATGTAATATAATCAAAAAGTGCCATTTTCACCTGCTAGATGGCATTAGCTACTAAACAATAAAGGAAAGCAACTTTATCGACTGTAATATATATTTTTTTTTTTGGTACAATAGTGTTGAATTGACAGATTTTGTTGGATTATTAAGTATTTTGAGTTAATTTATTGATAAATTAATATAATAAATTGTTTTCGATTCTTAAATCATTAATTGACTTTTGCCTTTTATTCAGCGCCCTATAACTTCGTTGCGGTTGAGTTTAAAAAAAAAACCCGGAAAGCAATTTGTAGAGAATTAAATTTCCTATAAGATAGTGAGAAGCAAAAATTCTTCACAATTTTATGCATGTAGATATTTTAAAACCAAAAAAAAAAAAAATTCCTATGTATTTTAAACGAAAAAGGGGACCCCCCTATGCGCCAGCTCAATTTTTGAGATATTGAGCTCAAAATTTAGGAGAACGCTTAATCGAAAAAAAAAACTTCTTTTGACGCAGTCTAATACCCATGTTATAACGTACATGGAGTAGAGATGACGTCACCGGTGTAGGTGTAGTGACGTAATCGTTAATTTTCTTAAATAGAAATCGGTATAATGTGACACCTCGGTTGAACGAGAATTTAACTCTTTATTTAACGACATTACATTTTTAACTAAAATATTTTTTGAAGGGTACGAAAACAATTTTTTTTTCATTTAAATTCAACCAAATTACAACTAATGATTTGATACATAATGTACTTTAAAGTAACCAAATTATGCATAACAATTATTTTAAATTAAATGTTCGAAATGCTATCCATCGGTTTCTTGACAATATGCGAATATACGTACACATTCATCAAGTACATTGCGGATGACTTCTGGAGTAATGTTAGCTCAAAGAATAGTGGACTGTAGCTTTTTCCATTATGCAATTAGCGAATCGACATCATATACAATAAACTCTAATTTAGATTGTACTTACCAAAGAACACACACTATGAGGTTTGGCGATCGATCGTGGATTATAGTGAATGGTCTTTGTGACAACAATTAAAGTTTATTCCAATGTCTATATTTGCGAATAATATTTACAGGAAAACGTTCGTAATATGACACTGGTCGCGGTTTGACAGATTTGCGGTTTTTAAAGAGAAATGAAAAGGAGATAACTATATCAACCGACTGTCACGGTTTGATTTGAGCATTAAATATTTTTGAGCCACCTCGTATACATGAATTATAACTTTCAGTATTTTAAGATCATTTTGGTATACTCTACTCGAAAAAAACTGTATCTTCCCTTTAATGTTTTATGTATTATTCGCATCAATTAATAATGAATGATCATATACCCACTAGATATTTATTTATTTGTTTTTAGTTGTTACTCTGATTTATGTCTATTAATTCATTATTTATTACCTGGTGTTGAGTAACATCAGGTGACATAATTTAAGTCAGTGTAAGTCATTTTGGGGTTTGTTGGACAAAAATATTCTTTTTATTGATTTTATATACTGTTTAATTTAAGATACATTTAATTTATTACTAATTCTTTGTGTTACCCCTTTACTGTTGATTCAGTTGTTCGATTTTCCTAGATACATATATATATATATATATTTTTTTTTTTTGGATTATACATATTGGCTGAGTTTACAAGCTCCATGTATCTGAATTATATAAAATGTTTTTTTTAAGCCATTATATTTTAAATGGATACTTATTTATAAATAATAGATTTAGAATTTTTGTTGAAAATTTGGGACTCTGTACATAGACAATATTAAGACTATTTTGTTATTACTGAATCAACTTCTAGCATGTCAAATTATTTTATTATTTTTGGAACCTCCCTATAACATTTTATTATCATGATTGGTAGCCTTATTAGTACTGATTGTATTGTAGGGTTTTGAGTACGGGCTACAAGTTTTGTAAAGGCCAGAGAGCCTATACCAGGTAGCAGCTAGTCACTCTATTTTCAATACTCCATTCGACCATATCACTCTACGATTTTAACTGCTCGGCTAAGGCTGGATGTTGGGGCTCGGAGTACTGGCTACAAGTTTTATACAGGCCAGAGAGATTATCCCGGGTAGCGGCTAGTTACTCCGTTTGTCGACACATCACTTCACCAGTTCACAGCGATTTTGACCATCGGCAACAGCTGGATATTGGTGATATTTTCCTGTCATTATTGTCTCTGTTTATATCTTTATATATATATTTTTTTTACTAACCACTCTGTAAGCATATAGATTTCCATTTATTTAAATAGATCGAATTTAGAGTTCTACTCTGTGGTTTCATTTGTTCGTCGCAAGACCTCTGCTTTAAATAATTTAGGGATCATCTATTATTATTGATATTTTTTTGTTTAAATACAAAGATTTTATTTAACTACATATATTTTGGTAAGTCAACTGATAGGTTGTTCCAAGACAACGTGGAAGGCATCTGTTTTGGCTTAGCAATAATAAAACAGTGGCGCCCATTTCAATTTTAACTCACCTCTACTCTTCGGCATTTGAGGTAGCTTGGCATAATTGCACGCTCACTTCGCTACGATCTATCAGCTCAACTTTTACTTTCTATTTTCTAATTTTTTTTTAATTTTTTTTACGGACTATTTCACTTAACTACACAGTAATCATTTTTCATTAAAATAATTTAACACAAAGAAAGCGCGTGGCACGACCGTTCCTAGCGAGAGTGTTAACGATAATGTTGAGAATTAAAAACTAGTCTTTTTTCAAAAATGTATAAGAACTCAGGTTTTAAATTTAATGAAAATAATCCATGAGCGGCGCGTAGAGTTTTATTAAAACTAAGAGGGTGGCGCGAACAAGTAATAAGACTAATTTCATGCCTATTGACACAATTTTTTGATTTTATGTAACTCCATAGGAAAAAGTCTAGAGGTGTTAGATCTGGCGACCTTGTTGGCCACTCTATAAAAGCTCGTCTTCCGATCCACCCCCCGGGAAACCAATTATTTAAAAATTGACGTACTTCACGTGCGTAATGCGGAGGGGCTCCATCTTGTTGAAACCAGATATTTTCACTAGGTAAATTTGGATTATTGGCATTTGGATACATGTTAGCAAGGACAGGTATACGTGGATTTCTCAAAAAATGATTCTGTCATTGAGGATTACTGCCCATACATTCACTTTATGAGGATATTGCGTGTGTGCCTCAGCCATCCAATGTGGGTTTTCTTGACTCCAATATCTGCAATTTTGACGATTCACGGTACCATGTATAAAAAATGTGGCTTCATCGGAAAAAAGGATTTGATTGATGAAAAGTGGATTGCGGATACATAAATCCTGCGTAATTTTAAAAAATTGAAGCCGGCGATCGGGATCGTCGTTGTTTAATTCCTGATGTTGAATTTTGTAGGGATGGTATTTTTCTTTTTTTTAAATACGTAATACCGATCGTTGGGAAACTCCAGCATATTCACCCATTTGTGTTGAACTACTGTGATGATTGTCGTACATTTAATAAAATATCAAGTTTTACATTGTCTTCAATTTTAGGACGCTCAGCGTTTGGAATATGTTTAACGTGCCCAGTTTCTCCAAACTTTCGGACTATTTTACTTACTGTTGATTGGCTGATGGGTCTGTCGGGATATTTTGCGTTGAATAAATTGCATACCTTGTTCTGTGTTCTTTTTTTATCTCCGCATCCGCTAAGGATTAATATTTCTATGCGTTGTGTTTCATTTAGGTGAGATATGATTTACTATTCAAAAGTAAAAAATTACAATTGACATCTGATGACAAATCACAAAATCAAAACATTTACGACAATAAATATTACAGTAACTATGCCACTATCACTAGCTTGAATTAACATTTGACAAAAAGTTTCAGTGCTTATGAGAGAACTTTTAACTTATTTTTGCTTTTTTAAGTATTTACATCAGAAAGTTATCAATATTTACTGGAATAATTGAAATTCTTTTATCTAAAGATTCGGAATAAGGGGTAAATAGACGTGGGTTAATTTCAAAACGAAAAGGTATTTTGATAGAATTAATTTGTAAAATATGATTTTCATAGTCAATGAGAGCTTTTAATGTATCGAAGTCTTGACTTCTTATTAATGCATCGACTACGAAAGGTATTATGAACATATCAAATGTGTATTTAATTCTTTTAAAAGAGTGTATTTACAGTTAAAATTACCATTATAAGTAGTTTTAATAGCTTTAACGGAAAAGTTGGATTTATAAATAGAATTAGAAAATAATCTAGCCGGTTCTGGATTAATAATAGAATTACTTGCACCTGGATTAATTAATATTTTTAAATCTAAAGTTGAGAGATATATAAATGGAAGTTTTGGGTATGAATTTATATTATTTATATCAATTCCGAGGCTCCTAATCTAAAATTTTGAGTTTCGTCATAATTTTCGTTTTGAGGGTCGTCGTATTGTGAATCATTAGGATTATGATCTACGTCTTCGACATTAAATAATTCTTCAACAGCTACTTTAGAGGGTACCGTTTGTTTAAAAACATTTTGAGGGGGTCTATAAATATTTACGGTAGAAGTACTCATTGGGGTTGGCCTGTTTGTGGAAGGTTGTGGATGACGATTGAAGTTTTGATTGTTAGGGGATTGGTTTTGTCTATTAATTGATTGATTATCCGTTTTTTGGTAGTTATTTTGATATTGGGGTCTTTGATATCCATTAGTTTGTTTATTATTAGAATACTGGGGTCTTGAGGTACTTGCGAAAAATTATTGAATGATTGATTCTTTGGTGGTTGATTACCAGAATTATTATATTTTGGAGAAAGACGATTTCTTTGAATTGTTCAGGATCTAAGGAAATTTGTAAACTCAATTTGAGATCGTTCATTATCTCTCTTTAAGGGTTTAAAAGACCTGCCTCAAATACCATAAGGGCTTGATCGGTATACAAAATTTCTTTAGAGATTCTAACTTCGTCATTATCTGAATTAATGGCTAAATGTTCTTTAAGAACTTGTAATTTACGAGTGACCTCGTCATGGAATTCTGAAAATGTTTGAGGGTGTGATTGAATTGAAGAATTTAGATCGTGAGATAATATTTCTTCGGACCTAGGGTCACTAAAACGAGTTATGAGGGCTGTTTTTAAATTAAGAAAGATCGAAAGATCTATTTATAATTACGTCCCTAGCTGAACCTAATAATTTTACTTGCTCTAACAGAAGAGAGTTAAATAAATCATTATTTTCGGTTTTAAGTAAGGTTAAATATTTTTCTGATTGTCTAATAAACTATGCCAAATCATTGAAACCACCGTTATAGGTTGGGACAAGATTGTTTGCCATTGACAATTCAATTGGGGTAATTTGAGTAGACATTTCGGTAGCAGTATTCAAATTACGTTCTGTAGATAATGGAGATCTAGATCGATCACGACTTTTTAACATATATGCTTATTAATAAAATCAATATTTAAATATTTAGAGTATTGGAATTAATATACTTGATAATTATTTTCCAATTTATTAATGTAAAAATGAAAATTTAATTTGGAATATTAAAATTAATTCAATAATTATAAATCGATTGTAATTGAGAGAGAAAAAAAATTGTATCATTTATAAAATATCAGCCAATAAATCGAAATAAAGGAAAATACTTACAGGAGGATACACTGGAGGATCATCTGTGAGCTTCTTCTTTGTTCTGGATTCACTGAAGGATTCTGGACAACCGTCTTTTTCACTGGAGGAATGGTCAGGTTGGAGTCAACTTCTTCACTTGCACAGTTTATTGTTTCACCGGAGTTTTTAAAATGTTCGGATACCGTTTTAATTTCTTAACAGAAAATGTAGACGTTTACCGCACTGAAGGGATGTTTTCTATAGACAGTATCCTGTTCGCAGCGCCAGTTAGATTTTTTAAAGTAAAAATATACTTTTTAAAAATTTTATTAAAAACTTAGATGACAAACAAGTATTTAGTACAAAGATAGAATGCAGACTGAATAAAAATCATACAATTATAAAACAATAGGAATATAAAAATGCTGAATATAATGAAATATGAGATTCGTGTTAACAGGATGTTATAAACGTGTTCAAAATGTTTTTGATAAATGAAATAATAGGAATTATCTAGTAAGTTTCTGTGAGAAATGTCTAGTAAGCAGTTTAATAGTTATATATCCATATGACTCGCGTTTTATTAACAAAATTTCCAAAATAAGCGGAAAAAAGCGCTATCCCAATAAAAACCGTTCCTGGAACGTGCACTTCACTGGATTCAATTTCTAGTTGATTACATATCGTTAGAATTGCATAAAATAAAATATTTTATTTCACATTTTACCAGAGGTGTGATCTACTATGAATGGACCTTAATGAAATTTGACAACAAAGTTTTGTAGTCTTAAACTTCAAAATATTATTGATTAACTAGTTGTCAAATTTTTTTCGTTGTGTCAGATAGGGACCAAAAATTATTTCATTACTAGTTAATCTTGACAAAAGTAGCTGGAACGCTACCGAAACGTCGAAATTAGAAAATAAAAAACATTATTGTGGTTTGACTCCCAAAAAATAAGAGAAAAAAGATTAAAAAATGTAATTTTTCATTAATTTAGCAAACGACTGTCAAGATGAAATATGCTTAGGCAGATTACTTTCGATGAATAATAACGTGTTTTTGTGAAATAATTCCTTGCTCTAGAGGGGAAATCAGGGTCGTATTACGTAAAAGAGGAAATTTAAAAAATATAATTTTTCATTAATTTAGCACGCGACTGTCAATATGAAATATGCTCTGGCAGCTTACTTTCGATGTATACTAACGTGTTTTAGTAAAATAGTTGCTTGCTCAAGGGGATAGCAGGGTCGTATTACGCAAAATAGGAAATTTAGAAAATCTCATTTTTCGTTAACTTAGCAAACGACTGTCAAGATGAAATATGCTCAGACAGCTTACTTTCTATGTATATTAACGTGTTTTAGTGAAATAATTCCTTGCTCTAGGAGATAGCAGGGTCGTATTACGCAAAATTGAAAGATAATGTAACTTTCCACACCCACCCAGGAGGTATTGCAGCTCAAGATATGTCCACGCAGATCTGGCAGGGGTGCGTTACCTTTTTTTAGTGGGTGGTTCGCCAGGAGCCCTATCATCCCACAATAAGCCACTGTTCTCCCAATACTATGTGAAGTACAATACAGTGTTTGGTCGTCAAACATATTTTGTTCTCTTACAAAGATTATGACCTTTGGAGACCCTGCTAAGAATGAGTAATTTTCATGAATTACTAAGCCGCTTACACTATATTTGTATGTTGTTTTGGCGAGAAACTCTTCCAAAGCTATCTAACCGCAGTCGATACTGTGTTTCATAGATTTATTCATAAAGGGTTTGGTGTATAATAATCTTTCCACTAATTTTATTTTCAATGTAGAGTTTCTTGCCTTGCAAATTGCTCAGAAATTTGATGCAGTCAATCTTTTCCTCCTTTCTTCGAACCACAAAGAAGAACATCTCTGATCTCTAGTGTTTTCTTCTATTTCAAGTTTGCTCA
This sequence comes from Lochmaea capreae, assembly GCA_949126875.1. Lineage (NCBI taxonomy): Eukaryota > Metazoa > Arthropoda > Insecta > Coleoptera > Chrysomelidae > Lochmaea > Lochmaea capreae. The sequence continues at coordinate 20,153,700 of OX421411.1, forward strand.
AACTATAAACATCCAATTTTTGTAGAGCCTCCTCACATGTAATTCTAATATTAGTCCTGGAACAGCTTTGACAATGAAAAGATCCACTGTAAGATTTATTGTTTGCGTCGCATTTTTGATAAATCCATCCATTACATCTGTCACATGCCACCCAATCCACATAATAAGCTAGATCACCCAAACCACAATACAGACACTTGTAACATTTGCTATCGTTATTTCCCTGTTCTTTCGATGAACAAATATCGCAAACAAATGAAACACTGTAGGTTTTATCCGCACACGATAGATCACAATTCGTATGAATCCAGCGATTACATTTGTCACACGCTACCCAGTCAACGGTAGTGTCTGGACGACCATACCCGCAGTAAAGACATTTTTCCTCTGCGTTTGTTTCTAAATCTATACTCTCTATTTTTGCGGGACACTCAGGTATATCATCAGAAGCTTGTGTTTTGGTAATAAGTTTCTTTTCCAAAGCCAGTTTTTTCGAAAACCTTCCAGAGAAATGTGTGCTTGGTGCTCCTCTAATATGTTCCTTCCACGATTCTTCCGCAACGTGTTCATTCATTGGATCGAGATTACTTGTAGCTTGTTTTGTTAACCGTCTTTTCGGAATATTCAACATGAATTCTTTATGTAACGCCAACACCAACTCTCTACTTTTTCTCAAGTATCTTGAACCTCGAATATTCTTTTGACCAATAAAACATTTTTCTTCATATGCCCGAAATAATTTTCAACGTATGTGTTACTAACGTGATACTGGTTGGTTCGTTTTCTCAAAATCATCCCTGTCCAGATAGAACAAAATAGCATGTATTTCAATAACACAATATCGAAAAATTTCCTACTATAATATTTATTATTAATTTCGGTTGATGCACCAGAAAATTGGTGTACAGCATCCAAGCTCTCAAATAATCTTTTGAAGTCGCCGTAAAAAACACTCATTTTATGTAAACCACCGGATTTATCATTAATTTGACAGTCGTCCTTATCACTACTAGTATTACACTCTTTGAAATCAATTCCTAAAGCTTTACTATCATTCAACTTTAATAACTTTTTCAGATTTTCATCAACCGTCTCATTAAATACCAGACTCAATAAAAGGATTGTTATGCTCTTGAACCAGTCATCAATTTCATCAAAAATTCTAAGTTATTAACGCGAGCCATTATATCTTTATAAAAACTTCTAGCTTTGTCCTCAGTAAAACATTCACTAATATCTTTACTAAAGGTTTTTATCAAATGAGCGCAACATAAATAAATTGTAACTAATTCATCCGGTATTTCAGGGACTCCACATACAACTTTGTATGTTACAGTTAAATAATCTAGTAGGGTCAATCGATTGCATGCTTTTATAATTGCGTGAATGTTGGCAAAACTAAAATCTGTAACTACCGATCCAAACTCAGGCCATTTATTTTGTTCTTCGCAAAAAGTTCTAAAATGATGAAAAATCGTAAATATTGTTTTTGAATAATGAGTACCCGAAACCATTTCAAAAATAGGAAATATACGGCCGGTACGGATGTCAGTTTTCTAACTATACCACCCGTTGCGTCGAAAAATATTGTCGGTAAATCGTCATTAGACTCACTTTTATCAAGGACTTCAAATTGTTCTTTACTAAAAATCTTCACGTTGAATGGTATAGACACTTGTTTGATATATTCGTTATGATCTTCCTGCATTTCAATTTAATCTAACAGGTCGTGTTTATGTCTGTCTCGCTGCGATTCAGATTCCGATTTAATTTTTCTAACGGTACAATCAGATTTTGTTTCCTGTAAGTTACCACATTCTACAATATTGTTTTTAGCACTTAATATTGATTTTATTTTAAACTGTGATGGCTTCTTATGCAATATCTGATTTTTTACGAGAGTCCGCTTCACTCCCTTAACACTACCGGTAATTCTGTTCGGAAAGTTGACGGAATTCGTATGAACGCTGACACCATTGCCTCTTACGATAATAACAAATTTTTTATAATTTTTGTTTTTGCACAAAGCAACAATTTTTATAGTTCTGTCTTTCAGATATTTCGGATATTTTATTATTATCGTACAAACGTTGTTCACAAATCTACTTAGACGGTTACGAAAATAAAACGGATAATATTCTTTAACTAACTGATTGTCATGAATTATGTGATTTCTTATATCATTTTCTATTTGAAAAGTGCCTTCCAAAATAGTGCATTGTTTATATGAACTTTGTGGTAGGTCATCAACGTTACAAGCATTTTGTGGCATGACTATTTCCCACAAGTTCAAAAAACATTTTGGAATATCAAAACTTTCAGGAGTCACTTCATGTTTGTGTTCCGCAATTATTATTACTTCTTCATTATGTTCATTCTGTTGAGGTATAGACATGCACATTTCCGTTTGTTGCATGTTATCTGTTTCTACAATATCAATACAAGCTTTTTTTGTGGGAAGTAAATATGTGTTTATCGGAGTAGAGCAAACATCATACTGATTTGATTCCAGCTTTTCCGTACAATCAAACAATTTGATATTGTCCGTATTTACATGATCGTCATTTAATATTTCTAATATTTTTGTTTTTTTATCTTTTTGGCAAACTTCATCTTCAATGGAAGCAAATACCTTCTTAATACTGGCTTTGTTTGACTCGGAAATTTCAAAATTCTATGTCTGATATTTTGACAAACAAAGCTGAAAATTTGATGATCTGGCTTTAAAGTAAAAAGTTATTGATATGTACAATGACTATCAAACGATAAAATAATTTCTACAATTTTTTTCAACAATAAAATTTTTTTAACGTCTTCCATCGTAGGTAATTTGAAGAAAAATATTTGGTACCTATGTAAATATATAAAAACGCCAATAGAACTAAAATTATATTTCAATTTAAATAAATTATCTGATACAGCTCACCTTCCGTGTATAATTTAAACACTTGCACTTAACAGCGAAACTATTTGATTGACAAAAAATAATAAGCAATGTAGAAAGAAGGATAAGAGATTTTCAAAAAAAGTTATAAAAAAACATTTTCTTTCCACTGTTTAATGCTTTATCATGAGCTAGCGCACCGGTGATAGGACAGAGTGGTGTAATTTATTAGGATTCTCATATAATATAATTTTCAGTGTGTGTAGGACTGAAATTAATTTGGTACATTGCTATAATGATGGGGAAATTGTTAATGTATACATGTAGGTTTATTTTCGTTTGTCTAGGTAAAATATTAAAGAATCCTCCCAGAGGTGAACCAAACAGTTTTATTTCCAAGTTTTCACCAATTTTCAGTCAAAAGTCTATCTTATATCAGTTATACGTCACCCTATTCTCCTTTTTCCCCGGAAACCAAACCCAAAGGTCATAAGGTGATTCTTATCAATAATCTAAACGCAATGTTAAGTAAAACTTCAAATAAAACGTTAAAAGAAAATCGCAACTATAAAACTAACTAAATACATTAAAAATTCAGACATGTACATACATATAAAGCGGTAAGAGCCGATAGAGATTAAAAATTCACCCCAAAAAGTCTTGGTGGAGGAGTAGTAATAGTCTTAAAAAAAAATTACTGTTACTTGGAAAAGTATCCTAGGTACTTTTAGGTATTCAAAAAGTATCTGTTGCCACAAGAAAAGTTCCTTTAGACGAGTTATGACTTGCTCGAAACGGTGTACGCAGTAAAATAGTACTACCCAACCTGGTAGTACTATAAATTAATGTTTACTTTGTGATTTTTTGTGGTTTTGACAAATTTTTACTGTTTCATTCCAATTTTACCCAAATTAGCTGTAGGTTGTGCGTTTTAATTTTTTTATATATTATTTTATTTAATTTTGTTTTAAAGTCGACAAGCAACTGGATAATGTACCTACGGTGCTTTATAAGGTTCAATATACAGGGTGCGGCAGATAAACGGTCAATTAGAAATATCTCGAGAACTAAAGGTATCTGAATTATGAAAATTGGCATGAAGGGGTTTTGAAAAATGAGCTATTCAATGAAAATATTGCCGTCACCATTCTACTTCCGGTTATACCGGAAGTTGCACATAACTTTGTAATTTTTAATGAAAGACCCTGTATATTTTTCAAGTTTAGAAATATTTACGCTATTCTGAACATTTTTTGTTAATACTTCCCTATACCTATTTTGAACCGTTTTTGAGTTATAATGTTTTTTATATGAAAATTGCACTTTTTTAATTCCTTTTTTTCAAATGGGACACCCTGTATGTGATTATTTATTTTAGAAGAATACGTTGCCCACTATCGATATGTATTACTATTCCCTATACCTATCTCCTGCAGTTTTCAAATAAATCAACTTTATACATTTTTGTCACAAAAAATTAATTTTTTTATAGGCTATGTGGTATTAATTTATTAAGTTTAACATTGAACAATTATACAAAAAAATAAATAAATAAAAAGATAATAAGGCACCAGCTTGTTAATGCAACAAATGTTTAAAATGTTGCCCATCAACTTCCAAACATTTATGGACTCTTTTAATCAGCGTGCATTGCTGGTACAATTACTTGCCGTAAGATGTTGCAGTAACGCTCTCCGTTTAAATTTTCGTCATAAATCATGAGAGCGAATATCTTATTATTTTTCACAGCGCAAAAAACATTAAACGAAAAGGAAATTTGAAATTTACTATCCCATGTGACTTGAGGATTTTCGTCACTCCAGAAGTGACTGTTATGGCGGTTAAACAAACCATTTTTAGTAAACTTCGATTCATCACACCAAATAATTTTTTTTGTAAAATCTTCATCTTCTTGGCATTTCATTAAAATCCATTCACAAAATTCTACACGTCTTACATAACCCCCAAGATGTAAATGCTGAGCGAGAGTATACGAATAAGGGGTCCAATGATGTTTTTTCAAAATTCTGTGAATTGTTCTAGTCGACACCTCTAACAGTTCCCCACATTCCCTTAAGGATGAATTTGGATGAGCTGTAAAATATCCCAGGATGTCTATTTGTAAATCCTCATTATCCACATGGGACTTGGGATTATTTCTTTCACTTCTTAACTGACCAAACTGGGAACAGTTGTGCAGCAAACGTTTTACAGTTTTATGATTTGGACGAGACTTTTCAGGATATCTCTCAGCAAACACACGGCAAATTCTGGATACTATTCTGTTATACTCACCGTGAATCATGATTAAATTTAAAAAATCATCATTTGTATATCCTAAATGTGCCATTATTATTTTGTCAAGAACATTAAAAGCAAACTATTATTATACCTTTCACACAACGGCATACAAGGTGACTACTAAACATTAACAATAACTGACATTTGTCAGAATATTCCATAGGCGACTTGGTAAATTAATTTTTTTTGAAAAAAATGTATAAAGCTGATTTATTTGAAAACTACAGGAGATAGGTATAGGGAATAGTAACACATATCGATAATGGGCAACATATTCTTCTAAAATAAATAATCACATACAGGGTGTCCCATTTGAAAAAAAGGAATTACGCGAAGATTGTGGATTCCGTTTTTATTCCAATTTTGACAGCACCCTGTATAATAAAAAAGGAAGCTTCACAGTGTAAACGATAAAGCGGTATGTGGTAAATGGTTCCTAAGAAATTTAAACTTTCATTCAAATTACATTAGAAGATATTGAATTTTGTGTACATGGTAAAAAAGTGTAATTTTCATATAAAAAACATTATAACTCAAAAACGGTTCAAAATAGGTATAGGGAAGTATTAACAAAAAATGTTCAGAATAACGTAAATATTTCTAAACTTGAAAAATATACAGGGTCTTTCATTAAAAATTACAAAGTTATGTGCAACTTCCGGTATAACCGGAAGTATAATGGTGAAGGCAATATTTTCATTGAAAAGCTCATTATTCAAAACCCCTTCATGCCAATTTTCATAATTCAGATACCTTTAGTTCTCGAGATATTTCTAATTGACCGTTTATCTGCCGCACATTTTTGATATAAATTTTCCTATTTTTCACCCCGTCCCCTAATTAGAGCATGTCCCTCATAAAGGACACCTTGGAAAATGTTCATTTCATTAATTTTTGTATAAAATACTGTAATAATAATAAGAAATAAAAGGTATTTTATAAAAATAATGATTTTATTGTTTTTAATTTACATACCTAAATCCTTTGGCTACATATATCAAAACCAAATTGGTCTATATCAGGAGATAACGACGTTTCACTTTCAGATTGTCGAGTTGATGCCGACGACGTTTCTCCCAATGTTTGACCTTTTTCTTGTGGTTCGTCGTCGTCGTTGATTTCTTCAAATTCTTGAAGACTTTGAGCTTCTACATATCCTTTAGAAGTGACAGATGCAAGTCTTCCACTTCTTCATCCAATAAATTGAACCTGTACCTCTTAATAATGTTCTCCAGCACTTTAAAATCTTCCTGACTTTCCAATTTGGTCCTCATATACCTAATGGAAAGGTTGCCAAATTTTTTCTTCAATGTCTGCGCCCTTGGTGAGTACGTTGAGTAGATCAATACTCCATCCCCTTTTGTATACATTTTTTTTACTCCATATCTGTAACAAATGGGAAAACTTTCAAGTGCGCAAGTAACAGATATTAACCCTTCCACTCTCAGCAGTAGTAAACATTGTTCAAAAATTCCAATTTTTTAATATTAATCTCTTATAGACTTTCTCAAAACATTTTTGATATCAATTTTCTTATTTTTCACCCCCTCCCCCAATTAGAGCATGTCCCTCCCAAAGGACAAACATAGAGGATAAAAAAAACTGTATTTAAATTATGGTTTATTACAACTTTTCAACAAATGTAGTATCAAAGTGTATGAAATTTTGTGAAATAATTCCTCTCCTTTAACAAACATAAGTAAACATTGCATTTATGAGAATAGTCATGTGTTTCTCCCTTGCAATCCTTTAATTTACATTTGGTGTTCTCTTTTTTTCCCATCAACACTTGGAAAATGGTTATAGCCATCAAACTGCTTCTGCTCGAAGGGTCTCACTTCCAAGTGTTTCTTTTTAGGAGGTCCTGGTTGGTCAATATCAGGTGCGGTTCTAGATAAAATAAGATGTTCGCCAACGTCTTGACGGAATGCAAGTAAATCAAGAATTTTTGTTTTTCTGAACTCCTAGAAGACAGCTTGATGCTTATATTCAAGCCACGAATTCACTAACGCTTAATCGATGGCATGTGTTAACTTTCTAACGGTCCACTTTTTGGACCTAACAAAAGATCGATAAATGCACAATAAAAAGTCGACTTTGTCTACACCTCCCATGTTAATGTTGTAATATTTTGTTGATTCAGGTCTAGGTATTTGTAAGTAGGTCTTATGCTTCTTATCCCACCGTTGACAATTTTACTGGTTTGTTGTCGTACCATTTAGTTATGTATAAATTATAAGTTGCTATATATTTATGATGAATAGACTAAATAGACTGGCTTTCTGCTGGTGACTCCTGGCTTCGCCTTCAATCTCTAATTATTAATATCAGAAATAATCTTACCAATACTTCATTTAAACGTTGTGACGTCTCGCACAGGTTAGTATTTTCTCTTGTGAATGTTTGTAGACTTATTCGACGGTTTTTTATCTATAAATTCCAATTTTACTTTTTATTAAAAAATGTTCCACTCACTGTCACTTCACTTCTTAAATATTATTTTCGCTGTCTTGCAGTTGAATTATTTAATATGTTTTTTAAAATAGATCTGAATTTAATAATTGTAATTATTTCCAAATTTTAATATACTTAAATTTCAATTTGAATCTTGTTTGACTTTCTACTTTCATTTCTACAGTGTGTTGAAAAACTTAGCTAGTCTGATACTTTCTAATAGATTGTTAATCATATTAATTAATTGTTCTTTTTATTTTCAGGTTCTTTAACCTAAAATTAGACTTACCAATCTTTAATGATTACAGTTTCCCCAAATTTCATTTTCAAAATTTCACTATTCGTTGGTAATGTAATTTTTATATGAAATTATTTTGCTATTTTCTATATCTTGTATAGTTAATCTGTCTTCATTATTACTGTAATTATTATTTTATCTGTCATTTGTATTGGTTTTATTGAATTGTCTGTTTCTGTTATTGTAACTATAATTCTTGTTACTTCTTTCTTAGTTATTTCCATATCTATCATTATTATAATTTTTATTGTAATTCCTTCAACTAGTTGTGTTATTTTCATTGCTATGGTTATTATAGCTATCACTCCTTCTTATATTTTGATTTATATTCCGGTTTCTACTATAATTATTATTTAAATTCTCATTGTTCCAACCATTCTGTCTCACTCTATTCTGTTGCGTTTCATTAGTACTTCTTTCTCCTTTTCTTCTCTCAATGCTCTGCAAATATTGTCATAAATTGTCCATGGTTTTAATATTTTTAATAGCAATGGTATCTGTAATTTGTTCCTTCTTCGTCACTGAAACCTTTTGTTTTATTACCTCTCTCTGATGGTGGTGGACTTTGTGAACATCCTTGCTCACTACTTTCATTTAGATGTACCATCATCGTATGGTGGAGAAGGCTAGCAACACTCATCTGTAGTTTCCGAACCATCGCCGTGGACAATAATGGGAGATTTTTGTCCATATCACTTTCAGTTTGATCTGAATTACTCTTAATTATTATAAAACTGCTACTAGTGGTCGACTCTGTTTCACTTTATGAGTCGCTATTGATGATTATTGATGAGCTGCTCTCACTACTTGACTGTGTTTCACTTTCGACTTAGCAGGAGATAAATCATCATTTCGAGGTAATTCCTCCACAATTATTAAATATTTATACGTTAGTCAACGTTTAACTGGAAACTATGTTTGAAAATATATAGGGGAGACCAGGGCATTGTGTGGGTATTTAAGGTCTCACTCTCACGCTCTCACTATATTCTGTTGCGTTCCATTAGTACTTCTTTCTCCTTTTCTTCTCTATCCTCTGCAAATATTGGCATAAATTGTTCATGGTTTTAATATTTTGAATAGCAATGGTATCTGTAATTTGTTCCTTCTTCGTCACTGGAAACTTTTGTTTTATTACCTCTCTCTGATGGTGGAGGACTTTGTACTACTTTCCTCTATATGTACCATCATCGTATGGTGGAGAAGGCTAGCAACACGCATCTGTAGTTTCTGAACCGTCGCCGTGGACAATAATGGGAGATTTTTGTCCATATCAGTTTCAGTTTGATCTGAATCACTTTAAATTATTATAAAACTGCTACTAGTGGTCGACTCTGTTTCACTTTCTTAGTCGCTATTGATGATTATTGATGTGCTGCTCTCACTACTTGACTGTGTTTCACTTTCGACTCAGCAGGAGATAAATCATCATTTCGAGGTAATTCCTCCATAATTATCAAATATTTATACGCTAGTCAACGTTTAACTGGGAACTATGTTCGACAATATATAGGAGAGACCGGGGCATTGTGGGGGTACTTAGGGCCTCACTCTCTCACTCTATTCTGTTGCGTTCCATTAGTAATTCTTTCTCCTTTTCTTCTCTCAATCCTCTGCAAATATTTGCATAAATTGTCCATGGTTTTAATATTTTGAATAGCAATGGTATCTGTAATTTGTTCCTTCTTCGTCACTGAAAACTTTTCTTTTATCACTTCTCTCTGATAGTGGTGGACTTTGTGAACATCCTTGCTCACTACTTTCCTCTAGATGTACCATCATCGTATGGTGGAGAAGGCAACACTCATCTGTAGTTTCCGAACCGTCGCCGTGGACAATAATGGGAGATTTTTGTCCATATCAGTTTCAGTTTGATCTGAATCACTCTTAATTATTATAAAACTGCTACTAGTGGTCGACTCTGATTCACTTTCCGAGTCGCTATTAATTATTACTGATGTGCTGTTACCACTACTTGACTGTGTTTCACTTTCGACTCAGCAGGAAATAAATCATCATTTCGAGGTAATTCCTCCATAATTATTAAATATTTATACGCTAGTCAACGTTTAACTGGGAACTATGTTCGACAATATATAGGAGAGACCAGGGCATTGTGGGGGTACTCAAAGTCTCACTCTCTCACTCTATTCTGTTGCGTTTCATTAGTAACTCTTTCTCCTTTTCTTCTCACAATCCTCTGCAAATATTGGCATAAATTGGCCATGGTTTTAATATTTTGAATAGCAATGGTGTCTGTAATTTGTTCCTTCTTCGTCACTGAAAACTTTTCTTTTATCACTTCTCTCTGATAGTGGTGGACTTTGTGAACATCCTTGCTCACTACTTTCCTCTAGATGTACCATCATCGTATGGTGGAGAAGGCAACACTCATCTGTAGTTTCCGAACCGTCGCCGTGGACAATAATGGGAGATTTTTGTCCATATCAGTTTCAGTTTGATCTGAATCACTCTTAATTATTATAAAACTGCTACTAGTGGTCGACTCTGATTCACTTTCCGAGTCGCTATTAATTATTACTGATGTGCTGCTACCACTACTTGACTGTGTTTCACTTTCGACTCAGCAGGAAATAAATCATCATTTCGAGGTAATTCCTCCATAATTATTAAATATTTATACGCTAGTCGGCGTTTAACTGGGAACTATGTTCGACAGTATATAGGGGAGACCGGGGCATTGTGGGGGGTACTTAAGGTCTTACTCTCTCACTCTATTCTGTTGCGTTTCATTAGTACTTCTTTCTCCTTTTCTTCTCTCAATCCTCTGCAAATATTGGCATAAATTGTCCATGGTTTAAATATTTTGAATAGCAATGGTATCTGTAATTTGTTCCTTCTTCGTCACTGAAAACTTTTCTTTTATTACTTCTCTCTGATAGTGGTGGACTTTGTGAACATCCTTGCTCACTACTTTCCTCTAGATGTACCATCATCGTATGGTGGAGAAGGCAACACTCATCTGTAGTTTCCGAACCGTCGCCGTGGACAATAATGGGAGATTTTTGTCCATATCAGTTTCAGTTTGATCTGAATCACTCTTAATTATTATAAAACTGCTACTAGTGGTCGACTCTGATTCACTTTCCGAGTCGCTATTAATTATTACTGATGTGCTGCTACCACTACTTGACTGTGTTTCACTTTCGACTCAGCAGGAAATAAATCATCATTTCGAGGTAATTCCTCCATAATTATTAAATATTTATACGCTAGTCGGCGTTTAACTGGGAACTATGTTCGACAGTATATAGGGGAGACCGGGGCATTGTGGGGGGTACTTAAGGTCTTACTCTCTCACTCTATTCTGTTGCGTTTCATTAGTACTTCTTTCTCCTTTTCTTCTCTCAATCCTCTGCAAATATTGGCATAAATTGTCCATGGTTTTAATATTTTGAATAGCAATGGTATCTGTAATTTGTTCCTTCTTCGTCACTGAACACTTTTCTTTTATTACCTCTCTCTGATGGTGGTGGACTTTGTGAACATTCTTCCTCTCTACTTTCCTCTAGATGTACCATCATCGTATGGTGGAGAAGGCTAGCAACACTCATCTGTATAGTTTCCGAACCGTCGCCGTGGACAATAATGGGAGATTTTTGTCCATATCAGTTTCAGTTTGATCTGAATCGCTCTTAATTATTATAAAACTGCTACTAGTGGTCGACTCTGTTTCACTTTCTGAGTCGCTATTAATGATTATTGATTTATTTATTTATCGTATGGCAATCTACAAATATATACGTATAAACAGATATATGAACTGATACAAATACACATATAAATAAAAATAAAAATACAAACACAAATATGCAATACAAACACAAGTACAAATACAAGTATAGATATAAGCATAAGTATGCAATACATCAATATAATTAATAATATACTATGCGAGCGCATTTGAGATATAGGCCATGGGTTATAAGTTACAAGTCGATGTCCAGGGAGGTCAGCCAGTTCATGGCAGCAGGGGTGGCTTCCAGGATCTCGCTCCATTCTCCTTCAAACTTCCTTATTGGGCACTCATGGGTTATATGGGCTACAGTTTGGTCTAGTGCTCCACAGTCGCATTCCTGGGAGTCTGAGAGTCCCCACTTGTTCAGCATGGATTTGCATCTGGCGTGGCCGGTCCTAATGCGGTTTAAGCTGCACCAAGCTTTCCTAGGCATTTGCATTCCCGGGAGAGGGATGGTAGGATCCTCATGTCCATTATGGTTAAAATCGTGGTTGGATGTCCATTTGGCTCTCCAAGCTTCTCTGATATGGAATGGCTCATGGTCAGTTAGTACCTTGTCTTGCCAGATGGGTTTTCGGGATTTGAGGCGTCGTCCCGGGGCGTTATCCAGTATCGAGTGGATTGGTAGAGTTCTAGGATATTTGGGATCGTGTAGTTTGTCCCATTCGCGAACAGCAGCTTGTTGTCTCCTCAGGTCTGGAGGGGGTAAGTTCGTTAGTGCATGGAGCCAGGGTGTTGGAGTGGATTTTAAGGTTCCGGATATAATTCTCATGGTGTCATTGAGGTGCACATCGACTTTGTTTGTATGAGAGCTCTTGTACCACACCGGTGCGCAGTACTCTGCCGTTGAGAAGACAAGTGATTGGGACGCCGTTCGTAGTGTTTCTGCTTTTGCTCCCCAGGTAGTCCCAGCCAATTTTCTAATTATGTTCCTGGTTTTTAGTTTTTTCCCAGTTACCTCCAAGTGTCTTTTATATGTGAGGGATCGATCTAGTGTAACGCCAAGGTATTTGGGATGGCTGTTATGTTTTACTCTTTTTCCACAGAACGTGACATTCAGCTCTTTGTTTGCAATATGGTTGTTAAGGTGGAATGCACATACCTCGGTTTTGCTTGGGTTTGGGCACAGTCGCCATTGTTTGTAGTATCTTCCGAGGCTTTCTAAGTCCGCCGATAGAGTATTCTCACCATCCTCAAGGAGTTTGCTTTGAGTGGCTATAGCGGTGTCATCAGCATAGCAGAACTTCCGGGAGTTGGTTTCCGGTGTGTCACTGGTGTAAAGGTTAAATAGTATAGGGGCTAGCACTGATCCCTGGGGCAGTCCGTTTTTGATGGTGTAAGACTTACTAGTTGATTGTCCAAGAGTGACTTTGAAATAGCGATTTCTTAGCATATTTCCCATAAGTTTAGTTAACTTAGAGCAGGGTATGATTATTGATGTGCTGCTACCACTACTTGACTGTGTTTGACTTTCGACTCAGCAGGAGATAAATCATCATTTTGAGGTAATTTCTCCATAATTATCAAATATTTATACGCTAGTCAACGTTTAACTGGAAACTATGTTTAAAAATATATAGGGGAGCCCGGGGCATTGTGGGGGTACTTAAGGTCTCACTCTCACACTCTATTCTGTTGCGTTTCATTAGTACTTCTTTCTCCTTTTCTTCTCTCAAGCCTCTGAAAATATTTGCATAAATTGTCCATGGTTTTAATATTTTGAATAGCAATGGTATCTGTAATTTGTTCCTTCTTCGTCACTGAAAACTTTTCTTTTATTACCTCTCTCTGAAGGTGGTGGACTTTGTGAACATCTTGGCTCACTACTTTCCTCTAGATGTACCATCATCGTATGGTGGAGAAGGCTAGCAACGCTCATCTGTAGTTTCCGAACCGTCGGTGTGGACAATAGTTGGAGATTTTTGTCCATATCAGTTTCAGTTTGATCTGAATCACTCTTAATTATTATAAAACTGCTACTAGTGGTCGACTCTGTTACACTTTCTGAGTTGCTATCAATGATTATTGATGTGCTGCTACCACTACTTGACTGTGTTTCACTTTCGACTAAGCAGGAGATAAATCATCATTTCGAGGTAATTCCTCCATAATTATTAAATATGTATACGCTAGGCAAAGAACTATGTTTGAAAATATATAGGGGAGACCGGGGCATTGTGGGGGTACTTAAGGTGAATCGGCTTGTAGTGCGGCATGCTCACTGGCATGTTGTCAATAATTTGTCATCATAGTGTCATTGCTACATTCTGCATTAAAAGTCGTTTGCCAAGCTGTAACCCACCATAGTGTAATAAATACCAAAGGTAGATATATAGGGAACATCACCCTGTATAACATATTTCATTTAATATGTAACACAAATTTTATTTAAGATATCAAAGTTTTAATTTCTAATACAATAAACATAATATGCAAAATAAAAACACAGCACAGCAGTTTCACAATGTTACAAAAGTAACAGAGTAAACTTGGTGTCGAAAGAATTTTCCCGCTGAGTCGGAAGAACGAAAGGCCGAGGGCAAAGTAGTTGCTGAAGTCACCTGGTCGAAAGGTAATTACAGCCAATCAAAAAGCACCAGGTTGGAGAATGGAAAAAGGCTAACGGGGCAATGTGCAAGAAACCGACAGAAGAACGAAAAACCTCAGGCAGTTGGCAAAGAATCACTTTTGCGAGTGGTTGCCTAAGTACGCGAAAAGCGTTTCGGGAAATTCGGAGTTGTCTTTAAATTTATAATTAAAAGTAGTGTTTGGTTTGGAAAAAAGTTTCTTTTCGAAACTCTATCTAATTTTCCAAGAAAGCGTCTACTGCACGCGCCTTGAATGTTTCTTCGATATCGGGGGTAGTGAACGGTTAAATCGCTAGAGGCGAAAAGGTTGTGTGTACGCGACCAAGGTAAAACAGCCGGCCTCCCTGGGATACCATCCAGTCTACAGATTGGTGAGTCAATATAACATTTGTACCAACTGTGTATCCCATATTTTTGTAGTTTGGTTAGCTTGTTATTTTATTGCCATTTCGCACCTATATAAATGTATTTTTTTTGGTTATATAATTTGTTTGATAGGATTCAATTTTATCTCAAGTGAGAGAACCCCACTGTTTGGATCTCTCCGCATAAACTTGGATAGGGAGCACGTTTGAGATTGCTTGCTAGGTATTACATACGTAACTTAATAACTAAGATGTAAAGAACACTTAGTCAGCACCGAAAATCTTTCAGTTTAACCAATTTTATTTTAACCATATAAGATACTAATTTTCCTGTACTTAACATATAACGAAAAGTTTACTCCGAATCCAATAGTTGATTAAGTTAATTGTAGGCGTATTTTTTATATATATATTTGAGTTTTTTCTTTCTTATTGTCATCCATTTCATTCATTTTTATTTCTTGCTTTATTTTGTTGATAATAAACCCGTAAAAATTCATGACGACGTTTAATTTTCCATGATCGTATGGAAGAGGGAGTGAATGACTAGAGGTCGTACTATCGATTTGCATAGGTAACATATAAAAATACATAATACACTGGTAAAATAATATGTGCGATGTTTCCTCATCCTAACCATATACCAGACGTAACCCTATACTTAAAGAACTCTCTTTATTGACTTCAGCTGATAGCAGCGGAGGCCGAATCCAACCTTTCGGATAATTTCTTTCAGGAATCGCCGATTCCTGTTTCCCGCGTACTCGTGGGTGGTGACAGCCAGCTACACTGCCTTTGCGTTAATTTCAGGGACACAAGTCGTAGGTTTTGTACACAGGTTCCGGATCTTACATTCGGCGACCAGGTGTTCTCTGGAGTAGCAGATAATACAGTGAGTCCAGGATCTCAACGTTCGTCTGTATTAAATTGGTGATAGGTTCTGTCGGTATTACATTGGTGACAGCGGTTTTTGGATTTTTTTAGGGTCGTCTGGTCGGTCCATTACATTTGTTCTGAAGCGGTTTTCGTATTTATTCCAGTTTGTGAGTGCTGCACGTCTTTGTGGCGGCGACAGCGGATTTAAATAAAAAGAGGACAAGGCAGGAATTTTTGTTGTGGGTAACAAAAAACCTTTTTAGGTTGGACAAGGAGGTCAATGACGATCAAATTGTATTTTTTTTTCTTTCAGTATTTACATCTGTAATAACAAGGGTTACGTCACTACCATTTTCCTCAGTTCCCGTCGATAAAAAATTTTATATCATAATCTTTGATAAAATTAATTTCGTTAAATTATGCAATTATAGTACATATTAATATAGGAGTTTAACATTTCAAAATAAAATTTGCGCATAACATTATTTAAAAAAAAAGGGAGAGAAATAAACTAGAGATAAGGTTGCCAGAACACAGTGATTCCTCCAGGTGTCGTGTTTCTGTAATATGCCTATTGTTAAAATCTTATCAGTACTTGGAAAAATCTATTAATAAGTTAGAGTGCTAACATAGTGGAAAAAAATTAATAAAAAAACAAATTCAAGCTCAAGCCGAGTTATTTAGTTGTACAGGGTCGTCTCTAAGGGACTCGGTGAATAAATATCACATCCTAGTACATACAGTGAACGGCGAAATTATGGAATATTATCATTATTTCGAGAACCGTCGAGTTTTAAGGAAAATCCCGAAACAGAACGATTTTTGTTGTAAAATACCTATTATAACGTACATGGAGTAGGGATGACGTCACCGGTGTAGGTGTAGTGACGTAATCGTTAATTTTTTTAAATAGATATCAGTATAAAGTGACACCTCATCTGAACGAGAACTTAACTCTCTATTTAACGACATTACATTTGTAACTAAAATATTTTTTAAGGGTACGAATACAATATTTTTTTAATTTAAATTTAACCAAATTACAACTAATGATTTGATTAATAATGTACTTTGAAGTAATCAGATTATGCGTAACAATTATTTTCTTGACAATATGCGAATTTAAATTGAAAAAATTCTTTTCGTACCCTCAAAAAAATATTTTATTTAAAAATGTAATGTCGTTAAATAGAGAATTAATTTCTCGTTTAAATGAGGTTTCACATTATACTTCATACTACATTATATTTCTATTTGAAAAAATTAACGATTACTTCACTACACCTACACCGGTGACGTTATCCCTACTCCATGTACGTTATAATGGGTATTTTACAACAAAAATCGATCTGTTTCAGGATTTTCCTTAAAACTCGACGTTTCTCGAAATAGTGATGATATTCCATAATTTCGCCGTTCACTGTATATAGGAGCTCAACCCCTTATAAAACTCCCACAACATATCTGTAGGAGTTCTGTCTTTTTTCTTTAATCTTGTAGAACAATAGAAAAATAAGTAAATAAAACAATAGTCTTATACAAAATATTTATTGGTTTTTCCATATTACAATTTTCATTTTGTTATGATTTTTATAATTTTTATTGACAAATTTTAATGTGTAATATAGTCGTACCCTGAAGAAAAGTTTTATTGAATATTTTATTGGAAAATCAACACAAGAATGTACAAACTCTGTTGTTTGACTAATATTTATAAGTGATTCAACAATATTATCTTCCGTGGTAAATTTCTCAAAATTCATTTGGAATAATGTTTCTAATAATGAGATGTATTGTACAAAATTTTCATGCGGCATATTCAAGTTTCCAAAAGTATCCTTATTCGTATTTTCATAAGCTCTAAGGTAACAGAATAAAGACGAATCGTCTAAATTCTGATACGCTTGTGAATACGTCTCACATACGCTGCATGTATGAATTTCCAAACATTTTTTAATTAAATAACCACAAAAGTAGAGAACAAAATTTTTTTCCAATAAATTGTTTGTCTGGAAGTCTTTAGGCATTGCAGTATTTGTATGTATTAGTTGTAGTGTAACGTGTTTTTTTTCTCCTTTACTTATATCGATACTAAGTAACTGGACACGTCACAATTGACACCCAAAAACTACGGATTCAAGTTTTATCTCGGGCACCAGATTTTTATTGTGGTTGACCCCACGGTCCCTCGACTCCAAAATTTCGAGAGTTCCGAAAGCGTAGCTTTTGTTCATTTTATTAATTTTCTCATCATATTTAAGGGTCTATGCCCATATCGGATAAACTGAATACAATCTTACATATTTACACTTTCAATATTGAAATCCAAAACATTCAGCTGCGATTTCGGCAACCTAAACTTGATTGATGCTGCTGATTCCTCTTCTACAGATATCTGGAGCGGAACTGCTCCTCCTGGGTCCAAATCCTCGTACCGGTGGGCAGCGATGTCTTCTTGAGTGTCGCTCACGTACGGCTCCGGTGGGGTCAGAAGTTTTCTCGGTGCCTGCATATAGGTTACACTGTATGCCTACGTACTGGGTTTCTCGGAGTTGTGGTCGGGGAACAATGTGTACCTGCACTGTTACGGATCTCGTGAGTTCTCGGGTCGGGGTGGTAGAAGTGTTTTCCTCTACTCTCCTACTCAGACAATCTCGAGACATTTGTCCAATTTGCCCACACCGGAGCAAAACACAATATAGGGGCGGTTGCAGCCCTCTCGGCGGTATCCTGAGGTTCCACACCTCCAGCACAAATTGTTTGCGATCGGTACGAAACGGGGGTTTCTTGATGCTTCTAAACGGATACGGGAAGTAGAGGCATTGTACTGGTCCCCTCTTTGTAGTTGATCGTTGACGGCGGATGCGTCTCGGATCATCGCGGGGATGCCGGCGAAGTGGTTAAGGAGAACGGTGCTGGCTCGTCGGTCATCGAGATCTTCGGACAGGTTGCTGTCTGTATACAGGCTGATCGTTTCCTTCCAGGAGTCGGAGTCCATGTTAACTTGCACAGGTGGTAGGCTATAACAAAAGAATAAATCAAACCAAAGAACGGTTATCTCGCATAAAAAAATTCCCTGGGTACATATAGGGTGCAGACCACCCTTGTCTTCACGTAGGTACCTTCCTCCGGTTGTGGTGGGGATGACGTGGGGGTTTGGCCAGGAACATAGCGGTTCATCTCGAATAGGCCAAGATCAAATTCCTCTTCGAACTCCGTATTGGGGATCACGATGAATTCCTCTCCGAAGAGGTCGTCCGGAACGGTAGGGTCGGATAAGTGCAGCTTTTTCCACTCCTCTGGAGCTGCTGCGGCGGGGAAGTCGGTTAAATCCACCGTCTCGTCGTCCTTCAAATCCGACCAGGACCGACTTTGGTACGGCGGTGGGTTCGGGTCGTTATTCATACTGTAACTAAAAATAATTATGTAACAACTGGCCTTAAATCCTTTATATGTACGTGTTTATATCGTTTTGTCGTCCCGCAGATCATAATCTACCGGA
Source organism: Lochmaea capreae (assembly GCA_949126875.1). Classification (NCBI taxonomy): domain Eukaryota; kingdom Metazoa; phylum Arthropoda; class Insecta; order Coleoptera; family Chrysomelidae; genus Lochmaea; species Lochmaea capreae. Next base: position 20,172,728 of record OX421411.1, read on the forward strand.
GACACAACTTCTACAACATTATAAGGACCGGAATATTTTGGAGCTAGCTTTGCGGCTACATGATCCACAGCGGAGGATAATGTGTGATCCTTCTTCATTACTTCATCCCCGACGGTGCATTTCTAGTCTCGGCGACGTAAATTATAATAACGGCTTTGATTAGTAAACGTAGTAGACAGGTTTAGACGGACTAAATCGAAGCATTCCTGCAACTTTTCCATTCGCAGGAGATGCGGTTTCGAATCCTCTTCGGCGGGATCTTCTGATCCAGTATCTTCCTTCAGAGTCTCTTCGGGAGCATCTTCAGCTTCTTTCAGGAAGGATTTCGGTATTTCGGGATCTCTTCTAAAGTTTAAAAAGGCAGGAGAGAATCCCGTAGAATCATGTTTTGCGCTATTTATCGCAAATTTGAGATCTGCCAATCGGAGGTCCTAATCTCGGTGATCCTTCTCACAGTATTGTGCAATCAATGTCTTCAACGTTCGATTGGCTCGTTCCACTGGATTGGCTTGCGGGGTATACGGCGGCGTGAAACGGTGTCGGATTCCTAATTCCTTCAACAACTCTTTAAATAGTTTGCCATCGTACTGTATACCATTATCAGTCAGTACGGTCCGGGGACATCCAAATATGGTCAAAATTTCATCGTGGAAGGCGGTACTGATGCTACTGGCTGTAGCGTATCTTAACGGTTTGCATTCAACCCACTTGGTAAATATGTCTTGAAACATTACAATATAACTGTTTCCCCTTTAACTTCGTGGTAACGGTCCAATAATATCGGAGCTAACGGTCTCCCATGTTGGTCGCATTTTTTATTGTGACGGTTTATATTTTTGACATTTTAAACATTTTCTCACGTATTTGGTGATGTCTCGGAACATACCAGTCCAATAGAACGACCTTTTTTTGTGGGGGTGGTTGAAATGCATTTACGCACGTGTAGTGGAACCAAATGCCCGCAGCCATTTGCGACCACTACACAGTGTGGGACTCGCCTAATGGCCCTACCCACTAAACATTCCATCTCCTTTCCATACAGTGCCCCTGGTACCACTATTGCTAGTTTGCGTCAGGTACACTGCTGGTAGCCTATCTTCCCCTCCCATCTTCCTCTTTTATTCTATAGTATATCTGTGATATGTATTAGGATTTTGTGATATTTTTCCTTACTTCACCATTTTTTCTATTACATTCTCCGGTGTTAATTTATCCCCAATTTCTAGCTCCAAGAAAACTCTTTGTTGATGGAATCTTGCATTCAAAGATAGAGTGTCTCGCATTGTCCTGTTGCCTGTTGCGTCCCTTTTAGAAGTATAGCCTCTGTTTTGTGGTATGCCAACTCCAAATTGTTTTTATACATCCACATGTTCACCACTTGCGATCGACCATATTCACCAAATCTTGGCGATCCTCAGCCTCCACCAATATTGCAAGGTCATCTGCGTAGGCTATGCTACTGCATCCTTCTCCCATCCGGAATCTTAGAACCTCATCGTACATGGCATTCCACAGGGTCGGCCCTATAACAGATCCTTGTGGGACTCCTGTTGTGGCTTTTATTGATGTTCCTGGGATGACCTGTATTTCTCTGTCAGAGAGGTAGCTCTCGATTGCCGCCAGTAGTGGGATCGGATATTTAAGACTCGCGAAGATACCGGCTTGTATTATGTTGTCTGTCTCGGCGTTCTTCTTCCGCCGGAAGTTGTCTGATCCCTTGCCAGTTCTGTGCTTGCTCTCAACATCTTCTCCTTTTACTATCGGTAAACTTCATTTCGCTCTCGCTCTGCATGGTTGCAACCAAGTAGTCTGGTATATTATATTCCTTTAATCTGGTGATTATAAGCCGCCAATTTGCCGTGTTAAAGACGTTTTTCACGTCCAAAGCAACAAGAGCCACCCATCTCTTTCTGGAGTTTCTGGCTTTTTCTACTACCCACTGCACTGCCTGTATGGTCAATCTCCCCTTACGGAATCCATACTGCCTTTCTGAAAGTGCCCCATTTTCCTCTAGTGCTCTCTCTAGTCTTCCTTTTATTAGTGCTTCATATATTTTTCGTAAGACATCTAATTAGCAAATAGGTCTCCGCCGGTTTCCCGGATTTCCAAATTAGCACTAGCTTCGCTCTTTTCCATCTCTTAGGAAAGGTCTGTCCTCTCAGTAGCTGATTCATCATCTGTCTCACTCCTTGCGGGATTGTTTCAATAGTCACCTTAACTATTTCGGGAGGAATGCCGTCCGGACCCGGGGCTTTGCCTAGTTTTATTTGATCTCTGACTAGCGTGATTTCTTCCATGGTAAAGTCAGGGGCGGTTTGAGATTTCGCCAGATTCTTCCAGTTTTCCTTCACCTCGGGAAAAAGATGTCTAGCAATCTCCTTTTTCCTTTATGACGTTAGATTATATGGCAGTGTGAGTGATATTTGCTTCATCACTATAGCATATCCCTGTCCCCATATGTCTTCCTCAAGGTCTTCACACAGAAATTTCCAGCATTCCCTTTTTTTACCATTTATGAGGCGTTTCAAGTTTTTCCTCCCCGAACTCCCTTTTTAGCTATAAATTATAGCGATTAGCATTATTCTTTTGTGTAGTCTCGATGCGCCCCTGTATTTGACGATATAATTTAACAAATCCTTCACGGCGATTTTTAACGAAAGTATCTAAAGGGATTGACTTGGAAGGAAATTTAGTTTGATGGTCAGTACCATAAAGTTTATGCTCTCTACCAAATAAAACGAAATACGGACTATACTTAGTAGTTTCACTAGGCGAAGTTCGAATAGCACAACCTATCTCATTCAGATGTTCATCCCACGTTCGATGATTATCCTGTTTTACGAAGGTACGCAACATCGTTTTGATTACCCTATTATGACGTTCGGTGGGGTTAGCTCGAGGGTTATAAGAAGCTGTGAAAAATATCTGAGTGTTAAACCTCTCACACAATTTACGAAATTCGTTGGATTTCATTTGAGCTCCGTTATCACAAGTCAACGTTATCGGGGTCCCGTACAAAAGAAAGAAACTCTCCATAATTTCTACCAAAGACTTAGCTGTAGCTGTTCGGCAAGGGTATAAAAAGACTGCTTTACTAAAATAATCCGACACGACAAAACCCCGTTTCGACCGTGGAAGTGGTCCTATATAATCAAGACTAATGGTTTGGAATGGTTCGGTTACTTCTGGTCGTTCCCCCATCAACCCTGTTGGCAACTTCTGTTCTACCTTATTCTGAGCACAACTCTTGCAAGACTTCACATATTTAGCCACATCCATTCTCATCTTAGGCCAGTAAAAGCTTTGACGAACTTTCCCAAAAGTCTTAAAGACACCTAAATGACCAGCAGAGGGTAAATTATGACAACGTTGAAGGATAGACAACCGTTTGTCCTTGGGAACTACTATTTTCCAGTCATCAGCAGGTGAAGAGAGATCAGGAATCGATGGTTTTACGAGTTTATATAAAGTTTCATTGTATACTCGCCACAAGGGATATTTTAATGGATTTGCTTGAACCGATCGAAGCATTGATGAGTACCATTTGTCGTTGGTGGTCATGGGAGGATCTAAAACGGATATAGAATCGACAGAAACAGGTACTGATCGAGAGAGAAAGTCAGGAACTATATGATCTTTACCTTTACGGTGAATCAACTCAAAATCATATTGCTGCAAGCGCAACTGCCAACGTGCAAGCCTACCTTGGGGATCTTTTAATCGATGGAGCCACAGCAACGACGCATGGTCGGTGATAACAACAAAATGTACATGATCTAAGTAATGACGTAGTTTTTCGACAGCCCAAATAACAGCAAGACATCTTTTTCAGTCACTGACAACTTCATTTCCTGTTTAGATAAAGACCTAGACAAATAACAGATAACCTTTTCGCCTTCTTCATACTGCTGGGTTAGAACAGCACCAAGACCATAATTAGAGGCATCAGTTTGAAAATAAAAAGTCAGGAGATGTTAGAATAGGAGCAGACACTAAGCATTCCTTAAGGATGGTAAACGAACGTTGACAATCTGCTGTCCAATGCCTCCTAGCATTTTTCTTGGTCAATTTAAGGATCGGAGCTAATAGAGAGGAAAAGTTGGGTACAAATCGTCTGTACCAAGAAGCTGTCCCTACAAACCTACGTATTTCGTTAACATTATGAGGTGGCGGAATATTCACTATAGCCTCTACCTTCTCAGAATCCGGACGCAGACCTTTATCATCAACTACGTAGCCAAGATATTTTAATTGCGGCTTACAAAAATGACACTTCTCCTTCGACACAACTAAACCGGCCTTACACAAACGATCAAGAACTTCCCCCAAGAGTCGTAAGTGGTCAGAAAAGTTATTCGTAATAATAATGATGTCATCAAGGTACACCATGACGTTTGGTTCGAGTTCAGGACCTAAAATGGTGTATACGATTCTCTGCCAGGTTGCAGGAGCACTTGAAAGTCCAAAGGGCATTCGACGGAACTGGAAAAGACTTCTACCAGGAACAGTAAAAGCTGTATACTCCCGAGATGACTCACTAAGCGGTACTTGCCAAAAAGCGGATTTTATATCGATGGAACTAATGTAACGAGTATCTCTCAAGCGATCTAGGATGGTGGAGATATAAGGAATTGGATATGCATCCTTTTTAGTCACTGAATTCACCTTACGGAAATCGACACAGAATCTATACGAACCATCTTTCTTACGAACAAGACACACTGGACTAGACCATGGACTATTCGACCTTTCAATAACACCTAAATTCAACATTTCAGTAACCTCGTCGTCGATAATCTTCTGTTTAAAACGGGATACCTGATAATAACGTTGCTTAATCGGCTTGGTTCCGGGTTCTAAAATAATGTCATGCTCTGCTACTTTACAACAACCAAGACCAGTGCCTATTTCCGAGATTTTACGGGTAACCATTTCGTCTAAGGCACGCCTTTCTGATTGATTTAAGCTATCAGCACTGTTTATAAACGACACATCGATGTAAGCTGAAGGTTCCGAAAAACGCCACACATCCTGCTTAAGGTCCGGAATAATCTCTATTGCCCTCCAAAAGTCTATTCCCAAAATGATGTTATGCGAAAGTTCAGGAAGTACTAAAATATCTATAATCCTAGTATTGTTCAATAAAGTGACAGGTGTTTGTATATAACCAATACTGTAACAAGACTCCCCATTCGCAACTGTACAGGTAAGAGAGTGCTTAATGAGTTTAAGACCTAAACTTAGAAGTATTTCGTACCCTGGCAATCCTACTATAGTTCGGCTAGTACCAGAATCAAGAAGACCTAACATAGAATAGCCCAATACATCAACTTGAAGATAGGGACGCTGATCACCTTGAGCGTGTGAAATAACGAAATCTCTAAAGTAACCTAACCACAAACATTTTAATTCTGCTTTTTATTCACCGCATCCCGATAAATTCAAATTTGTGGATGTAATTCTCGATATTCAGTTGAATACTTATAAGAAATTAAACAGTACACATATACCTAACAAAATTAAAAACGCTAATTACAAAAAACGGCATGCGTATTTAACGAACGTAATAGAATAATACAAAAATAAGATTCCTGTTTTTTTTTAAATTTGGTTTTATTCTTTTCATGACCCACATTCTGTACCATATCATATCAGTTAAACTATTTTCTTCTTAAAAATATTATTTTCAATAAATCGAATTAAATACCTTTAATGATTGATAACTACGGCGACCAAAAGGCCTACCTGATTTTAAAACTGTCTGACAAAACTGACCGCGGCGACCAAGTGGCCAACACCCGGTGTAATACATCAACCTGTAAAAAAATAGTACCTACATAGTAGGTATTTGTAGTTGAAAAATTCTATATTCAACTCAAATCAACTCAACTCAAAATAAAGTGTTGTAAACTTCTCTACGAATGGTAACAGGTGACATAATAGTAATAGATGACGTCACAGTGCCACTCTGGTCAATAATTTTAAATAGGACCTTATGGCAAGTGATATCTCGTTTGAAAGGCATTGACATTGGCTACATAGCCATATTAATTTTGTTTATTTAAACTAATTTTGACGGATAAATTAAATAAATACCACAATTATTGAAATTATTTTTTTAAATTTAATTAATCAAATATCAACAATGGATTCTTATAGCAAGTGTTCGAAATGTGCTCCGTCCACTTCCTGACAGTGATACATCCTATTAGTAAACTCTTGTCGTACTCGTTTGAATGTGTCAGCTGAAATTGCATTGCATTCTTCAATAATTCTTTCTTTCAAAACGCCAATGCTATCTGGTGCCGTAGTATAAACCTTGGATTTCAAGTACCCCCATAGAAAAAAATCTAATGGTGTCAGCTCTGGTGACCGAGGTGGCCCTTCTTTAGTACCTCGCTGGCCGATCCATCTACCTCGATATTCTTCATCCAGGTAACGTCTTACTGCACCATAATAATGTGCAGGAGCACCATCTTGTTGAAATGTTATTTCCAGATGGCCGAATTAATCTGGATTATCTTCCAGAATTTCAAGAATTAACGGCTCAATTGCATTTTGTAACATCTCCAGATACACTTCTCCGCTTAAATGGCTTTAATATCTAATTATGGACATAAAAATGCTGAGAATATTATAAAAACTAAGTTGCAAATTTGTAGTTAAATTATCATCCTTTTGATCAAAATATTATTTTTTAGAGTTGTTAATTTGTATTTTCATACTCGTTGATTTCATTTTGTTGATAAATGAAATTATTGAGCACAATTTTACATTACGTTCAGAAGCTACAACTCCAGAACGGGTTATGGTATCGGCTTCGAATTTTTAGTCTGCAATATGTTTGAGTCCCAGTTTTTGTTTACCATGTTGCCATTTTTAAAATGTGCTCAACAACAACAACTTTTTCCAAATTCATGTAGTGATAACTTTGTTGTTAATAAAACTTTTTTTATAAAATTTTGATAGTTTACATTTGTGATGATTCTGAATCCAGTGGTGTAGTCATATATTTGAGAGAAAAAAAATGCCTAATATACTTTCGTCTTTTTTGGCAAAGAAAAATTAACATAGAGGGCCTTGAAAATAGCTATTATGGTATGAAAGTTTGTGCTCAAATACTGTTTTTGATACTGAATCTAACAAAAAAGACTAAATCAAAACCGGTCGAAAAATGCGGATTTTATAGAGGTGCTTCCAAACAAAATGGGTCACACTGTATATTATCTTATACTCAAGTTACATAAAAAACAAATGAAAATAAACTAAGAAATAAAATATCACTGAAAACGAATTAAAGAGAGAATGTATTCAAATAATCAAGTTATACAGGGTGTTTCATAGTTAAACCACCATAGGTTAACTGCAAGTAGAGGACACTTCTTTCATTTTTGGTAAGGATATATTGCATTGATAACACAATAAGATAGTATAATAAACATAATTATAAACCAGGTCTGGTTTAAAAAAAATTGGCAAAATTCGATAATCTCCAAAACAACACCCTGTATATCAGAATTTTTAAAATACAATAGATTATTAGAAGAGAACAAAAAAATAGAGTGGCACCAAAATATTTTTCAAAGTGCACATCCCGTTTTACTGCTTAACTTTTAATGTCAAAGTTATTTAAATATATCATTGTCATTTTCGTACGTAATAACTTTATAACCACCCTATAGATTTCTTTCATTTTTGGTAGGTGTAAGTTACATAAAAATCAAAATCTTATCGTGTAACAAAAACAGTTTCAATCCAAGATTTGGGTTATCAAGATTTTTATAAATCAATAGTTTATTCCAAAAGAACAGAAAAAATTGAATTACACGGAAATGTTTTTCGAAGTGCACACTTACTAAAATATTCAAGTCAAAATCATTAACAATTATCAAGTAGGTCTAATATTCTAAAGGAACAGAAAAATTATCAAGTAGGCGCAGACTGTTGAAGTACGGAAAACTTTGACAGTTCGTTTTGCTATTGGTAGTTAATCGTTTGTTGTTAGTAAATTTCGCACGAAATAATTTAGATCATTTTGAATAGTAATTTATTATGCCTCTTAAATTTACAAATTTTACTATTTGTGTATGGCTTTTGTAACGGAAATTGTAGAGAAGCAGTAAGGGAATATGAAATTCGCTTTCCTAATCGTCGCATTCCTCCTTCCTTTAGAATATTAGACCTACTTGATAATTGTTAATGATTTTGACTTGAATATTTTAGTAAGTGTGCAAATCGAAAAACATTCAGGGAACATCATTTTATGTTGGCTCGAAAATTCCAGGGGATTTTTCAACCTCTCGATATGGGGTAACTCCAGATATTGCCTTACTGACAAAAGTGCAGTAGTGGTGGGAGTTGTGAATGTCTTCACTTCTGCAATTTTGTTGTCAAAGAAAGCCCATACATTTGATGAAGATGAAGGGCGGTCCAAGTCCAAAGTGGCAGGAACAGGCGACTTACTTTTGGTGGAAACAGTGGTGGGATGATCTGAAAAATAGTTGAAGAAATCAAACGAATTGGTTAGTAATATAATAAAACTAATATACCGTTGACGGATTCAGCTATCCGCCCTCTGGCTGCTCTCCTGAATCGATTAAGTTCGAAAGTTCTTCAGTAACTCATTTTTGTGTGTTGTTTGCATTTTCTTCTGAGCCAAAAGATCCAAGATTCAAAAAAGTGGCTTTGGCCACAATATTATTTTGTTCTAAACATCCAAGGCGACGACCAACAATCAGTTTCAACCACAAGATTTTTTAAAGAATGTTGTAAACGATATGGTTGGATACTGGTCGCCAGATAAAATTATGGTTGAAACTTCAGCGGGCTTCAATACAGCAACACAGTCTTTAAGAATAAACCATTCTGCAGCATCTAAACTCTCAGGTGCCCGTGGAAGGGATGTAATAACCACAGCTAGTGAATCTTTAATTTCGAGAAGCCTCTCCATCATAATTAAACAAGAATTCTACCTAGTGGATACATCCTGTTTTACTTTTAGCACAGGAACTTTCATCTGCAACTGTGTATTTTCTAGTTTCTCAGTTGCAAGTACACTATGTTTGAAGTGACCCACCAGAGCCCTACATTTTTTCAGGTTGGTTGATAGTACATCATTTGCAGATATGAATTCCGTTACACTCAAGTTTAGTGGGTGTGCAATACAAGGATGATGTCTTTTTGTACAAAGTCGTTAACTGCCTTTTTTATATTAGATCCGTTATCGGACACAATCGTCACCACCTTATCGAAAATATTCCACTTATTTAATATTGTTGTTAATACATTCCCAATATTTTCTCCATGCATGCGCGCTCTCTCGAAATTGCAAAAACCGTATTCTATAAGCACAAGAGAGAGCTCACAAACTCCTATGCGTCTATTCTACTGGGTAAACTCAAGAGAACGTGGAGAGGACATGCGCATTGCACAATGCACATCAACGAGCAGAATGTCAAAAAGTATTTACCTAACTTCACTTATGTCTTTTGTTATTGTTATCGTTGTATTCGTTGTGTTTATGGTATTCTAGTTATTTCTTGTATTTTTTGAAAAATTATTAAATCATGGAAGATTTGGACGAAGTTATTGTTTGGAATATGCTGAATAATGACTTGGAAGAAGCGGAAGAGGAGGCAGTTGCCGCTGAAAATTTTGAACAGTTACATTTCAATAGGCAAAATCCTTTAGAGGTTATGTCGGATCTTATGTTTATCCAGCATTTTCGTTTAAACAAAATATCCTTCAATGAATTGCTGCAGGAGCTTAAGGACATTGATAACGTTGTTGAAGTGCGAAGTACAGCATTGAGCTTAACAACAAAGGCAAGTACTTGAATATCTTCTGTAAATTTGAAATATCACACCTACTGAAAAATTTGTGTTGTCATTTTTGTTTGGAAATTACTTATAATAATTATTCTTTATGAAACCTTGGTATATACTGATTCCAATATATTTAACTGGATTCAATTAAAATTACAATCAACAACTGATTAGAGTAATTATAACGTATAATTTTAACCAGAGTTTCACTTAGATTAATTCTGTATACATTTTACAGACTAGAGGCTGTAAAAAAAATATTTAAATGGCGTAATAATGCCCTCTTTATATGATCTAGTTATTGGTGACCCTCATGTTTTATGGCCAAGGCAGTTACCAAAGAGTGATGGGAAGCAATTGTTTTATTGGTCTAAGTCAAGGTAGTGTCTCAAGAGCAATAGAGCATATCAGTAATCTCCTGAACAACCCTCAAATTACATCCAGATGGAAAAAATTTCCTCGTAACATAGAGGAACTTGTCCAGCAAAGAAGAAGGTTATATTTTTATTATTTAGGTATATGTTTCCATAATTCATTATATGCAATTTTTACAGATTTTATGATGCCACAGGGATTCCTGGAGGAGTTGGGGTTATTGATTGTACTCATGTTGCAATTTTTATGCCTAGAGATGATGAAAACATTTATGTGAACAGAAAAAACTACCATTCATTGAATGTTCAGCTTGTAAGTATAAGTTGAACCAGTTGTAGAACTATTATCTCAAAATTTTCTTCCAGATTTGTGATGAAAATCTGAAAATTATGAATGTTAATTCAAATTTTCCCGGCAGTGCACATGATTCTTATATATGGGCACAATCCAATATTTCAAGAATCATGGAGGACATTTATAGAAATGATCCTCACAATAATTTTTTCCTTCTTGGTGATTCAGGTAAGGCCAATGTGTGAAAGATTTTGAAGGGTACAAAAATGTCTACATGTTATCTTTTATAGGTTACCCATTACGACCTTGGTTGATAACTTCTTTAAGAGACCCAGCTCCAGGAATGGAAGGGAGTTCTATTATAGAAAGATGTAATGGTGTTTTAAAAGATAGATTTAGATGTCTATTAAAGCATCGGGTACTGCACTACAAGCCAGAAAAATCAGCAAAAATTGTCATTGCATGTTGTGTTCTACACAATATATGTATTAACAATAACATTCCAGAACCAGAAGTAGATGAACCTTTTGAAGTTATGGATATGGTCCAGAATGTTCAGCATCCAGTGCTCAATGCACTTGGAAATGCTGATCTATTAGCTGGTAGACAACTCCGCCAAACCATCATTCAATATGTGAATGGAATTAAGTACTTATTTGTATTTTCATAATAAAAATTTTCATTTTTCTCATGACATGACTTTTTATTCCAACTTTTTACTACCTTACAACAAAAACTACATGTAGAATAGAAAAATATATTCAACAAAAACAAAGGTAAAGTACTAAAAAATACAAGTGAATATTTTAAGTAAATCTCAAAAATATTAAATAAAAACAAAAAAAAACAGTCTTATAGAAAATAAAATGAGGTACAATGTACAAAAAAGAGACTTCTTCTTAATTAAAAAATCAGGGTATTGAATGAGATCAGAAAGACATGTTTCTCCACCAACTAATCATATTTCTGTTAATTCTCATTTTGTTACGAATCTTCCTATTTTCAATTAGTAACTTATTCTCATAGTATTGTAACATCATACTATTTCTTTCATTTGTGGATTTGAGGTAGTTTTGATTAAGGTTAATTGATGTTTTAAGTCTTGCTGTCTTGCTGCTTTTTTTTTGGTGGGCCTCCCTGCCTTTTTGTTGATGATGCTGATGGATAATCAAAATCATAATTGTGCTCTTTGAGAATCTAAAATTACAGAGGTGAGTAAATTGCAAAAGGATAATACTGACCCTCCTTACTTCAATATTTTCTATGTCATTGACACTTGATGCCGTATTTGCATTGCTAATCAACTGTAACTAAAAGAAAAATAATTCATATCGCTTTGCCATTGAAATTGAGAAAACTCACATGTTCAGAGGGAACTAAGTCAATATTGGTATTGGAGGTATCCACATCAAGTAGGGCACTCTAAAATAAATTTAACCAATTAAATCATATAAATGAAAACAATTCAATATTTACCTCGTTCATGGCATCAAATGTTATTGGGGTCTCATATATCTCCATACCATCTGTTTGGATGTTACTCATTAAGTTGAAAACTTTTGTCTCAGCCTCTGTAAGATCTGAAGGACACGATGGTCCCCCACCTGTTTGGGTTGCATGCTTCCTTATTTTTGAATTCTTCGCTTTCGCGTTTTTTTTAGGTCTTGCCATGTCTGAAATCACAATTATTTAAGACAAGACTGCAACAAGATTATTCATTAGCAAACGTCATAATACCCAAAACTCACTTTTCTCCATTTTGCCCAATTCTTCACGTTTCCATTTGGAATAGAATTCAATTCTACGGTAATTTTTTCCCACAGCTTTTGAGCAGATTTGAATGAAAAAGTTGTGGTAAACTTTCCACTTCGGAGCTCAGGATTCTCACTCATGAACTCTATCAATCTTTGTTTCTGTGCTGAGCACAACATATTTTCAACCTCTATTTTAATTATAAGTAAATCTATTTTTATTTGGTATCCAATATCCAAATCACAGGTCACCCAGAAACTATTGTAGATAAAAGCAGAGGTCTCTGATATAAAAGGTACGTTTTAAACAGTAATGAAGTTAGCATTTAACATAAATTCCATGTGAAAATCATGGCAATACTGCGTAGATACTAAGAGAGTAGCTGCCCCGTCGTGAATACGGTTTAGCGGTAGCATGTGAGCAGCGACAAAGAGAGTGATCTCATAGAAGGACGACAGCTCTCTCGAGTTAGTGAATAGAGGTCCTGAAGGCATTTTTCTTTTTGAAGATTTGTCACCTGATGATGAACCAGCAGGTGGAATATTTTCGACATTAGGAATTTGATAATTACCGGAACATGATTCTGTAGAGCCGACCCTGTCCTCTTCGGGATTTTCATTATTACTTGCATTAGTTGCTACTGATTCAACGGGATGCATACGCTGGAGATGCTTTTTCATGTTTGTAGTATTTCCATAATATCGGAATACTTTTTTGCACAAGGCACAGGTTACCGATTTCTTGTCTTTTGATTTTTGGAAGTAATCCCACACGACAGAGCGTTTATTACAACGCGGTTTCATTGTTTATATTTGGCCGCTATCCGCTATATTACGTTATTCACTTCTCAATACAACTCACGGCACGCCACCTCTGTCCTCTTGTCACCAACTAAAAAATTGTTTTTGGACTTGGCAGAAATACCGTTAAAAGTTCAAACGAATGCACTGAATGCAGATTGTCGAATGTTAGCGAAGGTCGAAGGATCACGTGTCATCCATGTGACACGTTAGTGACTGAGTAAATTGAAAATTATAACCGAGAAACAAATGAAGAAAAAAATGGGGTGCGAAGATGTGGAATCGGTTAATTAAATAAATCTACATCATATTTCGTTCAAATTTTATATATAAATAGTGGGAGGTGATAGAAAATTCTTTCTTTGTATTCGAGTACTCAGTACTCGGTAAATACTCGATTCTTAAAATCTTTCGATTCTCCCCAACACTTGCATACTATGCAAGGCTCATGATTGGCTTTTACTGTTCTGCAGTCAGATGTATTTGGCTCAGTTATGACACTGGCGCCATCTACCATTAAGACAGCCTAAGTCTGACGTCACAGAGACGCTTACACCAACTCCAAACATTAGTTGCGTTCTTTTTGACTGAGATCTCAGCTCACTTCAGTTAAAGTGATCTGAGATAAAGCGATGTGAGTAAGCACCAAAAAGAACGAACTATTCAATTGAAACGCGCGATCTGCCGACGCATGCGTGAATAAGAGACATAAAACATATGAAAGTAACCTATCTGGAATCTGGATATCCCCGATAACCACGTTTTATTTTGATTTCGGTATAAAATAGTTTCAAAGAAAATAGTTTTTTAGTATGGCTAATAATCCATTATTAGAAGTTTTATTTGGTGACGTCGATGAAGATGAGTTAATTGCAACCTCAGATAGTGAATCTAGCTCAAGTGATTCTACTATAGAACAGGAATATGTGACAAAACCTAGAAGAAAACTAGCAAAAATCGTTCAATATGAAGAGACAACAGTATCACAATATGATGACTTCCAGTTTAGGAAAACATTTCGAATGAGCAAAGAAGCTTGTGAATATTGTACCCGTAAGTATCTATTCATTAAACACTTGATAAATAACCTTCTTAGTGGCAAATCCCGCTGTTTAAATATACAATAAAAATATCTAATGATTTGCATTGTGTGTTTCAGAAAAACTTGCTTCATCCAAATATTTACCAAGCCATCCAGAAGGAAGAGAGAAAATATCGCCCAATAAAGCATTTTTGATGACACTTAGCTATCTTGCGAATACGGTAACATTTAGGTAAATAGCTGAATTATTCTCTTGTTCTAAGAGTGCTGCCTTCACAACTATCAGAAGGGTTATAAAATTTCTGGTAAATGACTCCCAAGAGTATATTAAGTGGCCAGATGCAGAGAAAGCAGTTGCTGTTGTGGATGTTTTCAAAGAGCAGCATGGCATAAATGGTGTTATTGGAGCAATTGATGGCTGCCATATAAATATTAAGAGGCGAATAAGGGATGCCCATGTAAGTTATTACACCAAAATAAATTTTTTAATTTGAAAAATTAGATAATTTTTGGCCAACTTTTGGAATGTTGCTGAAAACAAAATATGGTCAAAATGATTGGATTTTCAAAACAAAATTGTCATGGCCTATAAAAATGCATTTTTTAGCATACAAATTTTTTCAGGTAATTGAAAGACTGAAAATGTTCGAAAACACAAATTTACAATTGGTTGTGGAATGCGTTGTGGCAGCTTGTGCTTTACACAACATTTGCATCAATTTTGATGATTTGGAAATTGAATGTGTTGAAGAAACAAATGATGCTGGAAGTAATTACCCAATCTTAGATGATTATAATGCTGAGTTTCATAGGAGTGTGGATAAGAGACAAGAAATGTTTGACCAATTGTTTATGCAAGATTAGTGAAAAAATTAGGTGTAATTATATAAATAAATTAATGAAAAATAATCTTGTTTCATTAAATAACAATTTTTATTATTAAATATATAGGTATAAAATAAACAAAATTAGACTTTTCTCAATAAACAAATAATACCACAAAAAACAAATGAAACTAAAAATAATATTTCATTTTTGGCATGTTAAATAAAAAAATCATCCCAACTGCATATTATACGGCAAATTGAGTGCTACTAGATTTTCTATTGCCCTAACCTTCCTTTCCTCAAGTTCAATTTTTTTTAGCATGCTCTTCCAATAATTACTCTTACTTTTTTTTAATACTTTTTTTTTCCTCGAAATATTCTAATGTAGCATTTCTACGCTTCTTGTGGGATTGTACAGCAGTCGTTCTACAGATACATTTTCCTTCTCCAATGTAGTGTTCTCTTCCTGCTGGCATCCACTTGTTGAAGCCTCACCCAGCATTTGTACATCAATAGAATGAGGACTACAATTACTGAGTTGGCTTCCCAAAACCCCATCCATCTTGGTAAAAAAACCAAATCGTGTCGGTCCCCTACCAGTTTTACCTTTTGTGTCCTTACACACTTTATAAGTACGAACCAGATTCTGCCACTTTTTCAAGCATTCAGCTGGTGTCATCTGGAAATAAACCTTGTAAGTAAACCAATACCTTAATTTTAAAACTATTTTCTTACACCAGTTTGGAGGCTATCCAGTTGAGTGCTCACCACAACCTAAAAGTTTTTCTTTTTCTTGGGATTGTGCATATCCTCATAATGAGGTTCCACACAATCTAATAAATTTAATGTGTCGCCATAGCTCCACTTTTTTTTTAATGCACTGGAAAAAAAATGTATTTTTGTATCCGTACATATTTCATTACAAAGAAAACTTACACAAGTTCTCCGAGGAAGTGGATGCTTCATGCTCCGCATCTGAAATAGTCTTAGTTTCATCAATAAGTATCGTTCCTTTAAAATTAATTTTTGCGTGTCGCAATAGGGCTTCCGCAAATTGTAGATCTAAGAAACAATGCATAATTATACAACTATAGGAAATATGAGAAGTAATAATATAGATTATTATTGGTTGTTACCTTCCTTCGCCCTCTGTGCATCTTCAATGGATAGATTTAAATTATACGGCAGATTCGTATCAGCGTCTAATAATGTTATTGTATCCATAACACGGAACAATTTGTAACAAAAGAAAATTAGGTTATGTGTGTTTATATGTAAACAAAATCAAATAATTCTGAATAATTCTTCATCCCCTCCACTTAATTTCCGACTCAAGTCCAACTGATACCCCCTTACATCACATTCAGCATCGTTGAAGGGGGAGGAAAAATCTCAGCTCACTTCGAAGTGAGTAAATCAAAAAGAACGCGCACATTACCGATGTGAGTTGAGATTAACTGAGATCTCAGTCAAAAAGAACACACCTATTTTTGTAGCTAACGGTAAATGCCCATAAGCAATTTTTCATTTGGTGTTTTCGTGGTTTATGTGATAAAATAACGATTTTCAGTTGAATATATTGATGAAGGAACGTGCTATTTAAGTGGTTTTTACTAGTTTTTGCCCAGGTGAGTTAATTTAACAAATTAATTCTGCTTCAAAACTTGTTGAGGTTATGTCTATTTTATTTTTGCATTACCTTTTTGTTTGTTTTATTTTCAGATCCTTTTGTTGTTTAGGAAATAATGGCTTTTAAACATATCCTAAAACTTTCCAGCATCAATGCTTTTATAGATGACAACAAAAAAAAAGGGTTAACAAAATGGACTGACGACTCTGATTTGCAGATAATCAGAGGGGAAGTATTTGCTAGTATGAAAGGCAAAAGTTACAAGGTATCTATAGGTAGGTATATTTGCCTTTGTTAAAACAGTTAGTAAGAAACCGTGAATCTCTTAAAGTGAGATCAGAAATTTTTGAATAATTTGCTTTGAGTGTATCACAAGATACACCTAGTATTGCAAGTGTTGAGAGCAGAATTAATAACTATATCACTGGTTTCATTGGAAGGTACTGCTTCAGGCTTGACCGCCCTTCGAATTTTGTCGTAGTTTCGTCAATGGATTGATGTGAACTTTCAGTCCTAGCTCTCTGGAAGGTCATTTTCAAACAAGACACTACGTCATCCAGGTAATAGGTTTTGGAAGAATCTTCTGGTTTTTCTGGATTTGTGTAATACATTTTTGATAACAGTAAGGTACACCTATCCCTACTAATGGCTCTTTTTATTGTATTATTTGATAAGGATTCATTAGATGACCAGTAATTATAAAAATTAGGAACTTTGTTGTATGACATTACTAATGTACACCCCAGGACAATCATAATTTCATGCATATCAGTTTTGTGTACATCTTTGTTGCCTAGTAAGTTCAAACGTTGGTTTGTACAAGAGCAGTATGCTTCTGGGAAACAATTTTAGGAATAATTCAAGCTCTGTAGCAGATCTATCTATATCTAATAATACAATACCATCTGTTTCATCAGGAATTTGTTTGTTGGGAACAAAATCTATATCTCGCGGATCCTTTCATACTATATTATTTGTTTCTGATTTTTCTCTAAAACCTGTATTGTTTTCAATTTCATTTTCAGTATTCTCATCTGCTATAGAACCATCATTCTGCTCATCATTTCCACCAACTTCTGCTGCAGATTCATATTCTATTGAAATCTCTTCCGAAATTTCATCCTCAGATTCACTGGGGTTGTAGTCACTATTTGAACCAGAACAAGCATAAGGATCCTCCTCTGAATCAGATATATCCGAAATTTCACTTAGATGATCTGCCATATACTGTAGGTCTTCCTCGCTGACCTTACGTTGGCTTTTTTGTCTGAAATAAAAAATAAACCTGCTGAGACATAGAACGTAATCATTCCACTGAGGACACTGCTGGGACATATACTCCCATTGGAAATTACTGATGGGACACTATTCACCCACATCTCTTTTTCAACAGAAAACTTACGAATAAACAGATATTTATTGAAATATTTACTTACCTATTACTCATTGTCAGTAATGTAGCACTTCTAACTACTTTTAATTGACTGTGGTCAACTATATTTCACTATTTCGATTGTAAAAGAGCTGCACATGTATTACGCGTGTGATCACAGGTTACAAGACGCAACTTAATGACCAAAACATAAATACTGAACCCGTATATTGAGTTGCCTAATGCATGACGAGGTTGAAGACACTGAAATATCCCGATATCGTTCTTTTGTGGGCAATTATTATCCCGCTAGTAAATATACAAATTCTGGTGGGACACATACGTCCCGACAGTGGCGAAAGGGTTAAAACAGGGTCATGCTAAAGAACAAAGTAGATTTGGTCATTGCAAAAAATTCTCTAATAAGCATAATAGCATACTACATAATGATACACGTGACGTTCCACAGTCCAATAATTCTACAATTCAGTCTCCCAATCAAATAAATCTAGTTAAAAACATAAAACCAACCTAAGTACTATTGTCTACCGTATCATTTGAAGTTAAAGGCAAGTTTAATAATTTCCATAAAGCTAGGGCAATTTTGGATAGCGGAGCTCAGTCGAACTTGATAACTGAATAATTTTGTAAAAAGTTGCAAATTCCTCTAGTAAATACACATATTCCTATTATAGAAATCAACCAAAAGGAGTCAATTATCGATTATAAATGTTCAATTAAGATTTTTTCCACAGCAACCCAATTTTCTACAGCACTTAATTGTTTAGTGGTACCAACTATTAGTACTACGAGACCATCTTAATTTTTAAACTTCAATGAATGGAATATTCCTGAAAACATCAAACCTGTCTGATCCTAAATTCTATGCACCAGGGGAAATCGATATTTTAATCGGTGCAGGTGAGTTTTGGTCTTTGCTACTTCAAGGTCAAATCCATTTAGGTAAAAATTATTAATTATTCAAAATTGGAATTATGTACCTAGCCAACTTAATCCTGCAGACCTTGCATCTAGAGGTGTGCAGCCAGCAAAACTGTTAGAATCATCTCTGTGGTGGCAAGGGCCTACTTTTCCTCTCCATGATTCTGAGTCATGGCCCTCAAAAGAGCATTCACGCCTAGCATCCTTGAAAGATGTTCTGATCAGTAAGACAGCTAATTCAGTGGTTGAACCTTGACCTATTTTTACAAATTACTCTTCATTCACCAAATTATTAAGAGTCACTGCATATTTATTTAGGTTTATAGAGAATATTAAACTTCAAATTCAAAAAAAAAGTTATCAAAACTGATCTTCTTGATGCACATGATCTCAATAACGCTCTAACAAAATTAATTCTATTAGCTCAGAATGATTCATTCAAAAAGGAGATAGCTTTCTTAAAACCTAATAAGTCTCTAAATAAAAATCACAAATTATCATCATGAAAACCATTTCTTGATAAAGATAATATCATTAGAGTCAGAGGTAGACTGTGATTCACTTCATTTAACTATAATATCAAGCACCCTATTTTGATAGATTCAAAACATATATTTACAAAACTTATTTTCATACACAAGCATTTTTTTATTTTTACATGCCTGAACCCAATCATTGCTATCGTCGGTGAGGCAAAATTATTGGATAATGGGGCAAAGGTTTTAGCTAAGCAAGTTATCAAAGAGTGCATAACTTGTTTCAAGGTTAAACCTGATTCTTTCAATGTACCTATGGTAATTTTACCAGATTCGCGCATATCTCAATCTTTTCCATTCCAACACACTGGAATCGATTATGCTGGTCCGTATTATATTGCCGACAGGAAAGGTAGAGGTCGACAAATAACAAAATGTTATGTTTGCGTGTTTGTGCGCTTCTCAACAAAATCGATCCATTTAGAACTAGTCGGTAATTTAACCAGTGAAAATTTTATAGCATGCCTTCGTCGCTTCACATCTAGGCGTGGATTACCATCTAATATTTACTCTGATAATGGGTCAACCCTCATAGGAGCCTTTAACGAATTAAAAGAGTTGGCTCAATCTTTGTATCGGTCTCAAGAAACTGTTACTAATTTTGCCTCAACACAAGGTTTTCTTTGGCATTTTATTCCCCCCTATAATCCGAACTTTGGCGGCCTAAGGGAAGCTTCTGTAAAAAGTATGAAGTTTCATTTGAAAAGAGTATTGAAAAATGCTATTGTAACATACGAGGAACTTAATACTCTAATCATTCAAGTTGAAGAAATACTTAATTCAAGACCTTTATTCGCACTTTCTGAAGACCCAAATAACCTTACTCCATTATGCCCATCACATTTCCTTCTTGGTCGTACCATACATTCACCTCCTGATGAAGATTTTCAACAGACTCCATCCAATCGTCTTTCCAGAATACAATATATTCAAAAATTGCAACAGCAGTTCTGGAATAGATTTTCCAAAGATTATGTAACCCAACTCCATAAACAGTACAAGTGGAAGGAGAACCCTACTCCAATAGATGTCGATACTTTAGTGCTTTTAAGGACTCACAATTACCATCTTTCCGTTGGCATCTTGGCAGAATTCTAAAACTGCATCCCGGAAAAGACAATGTGTCAAGAGTGGCAGATGTAAAGACTACAAACGGCCTAGTGAAGCGGTCAATCAGACAATTGTGCCCGTTACCTGTACCAGAGTTCTAAAACAGTGTTTTGAACATTTTAAACTTTACATGTGCGCAATACTATTGTTAATTTGAAGGTGCCCTTCAAGGTGGAGGCTATGTTTAGTTTTTATGTTTTCATTTTACCCAAGTTACAGACATTACGCAAGATCTGGCAACACGAAGTGAAAAGACAGAAGTGTGCCTGCCAGCCGAAAAATCCTTCTCTCTCGCGACTGTACCGTCAAGCTGACGACATATTATTCACAAGCTTTTGTATTTAATAAATTCAATAAAACTACAAAAATATACAGTCCACTACGATTTATTACAATTATTCAACAAAGATTTTTCCAACTGTAGACTCTATCTGCTAACACTGTAGAATAACCTAACATCACATAGAAAAAACATTCAAAAATTTTTATTCAATCGTCCAACAACTGGTAAGTATTGTTCTATATAGAAATTTTCCAGGAGTGAAATGTTTTCTCTCCATGAATCGTCAAACCCTACAATTGTCACAACTGATTCTATCAAGGTACATAAGTAACATCTTTTCTTTTTTAAAATATGTAAAGCTCCTTGAATTTGGTGATAATAATTCTGACTTGTATTTAAGATTAAGTTACCCTCATCGTCATAAAAAACTATATATTTATTAAAATTCTTCAATTTTTCGGACAACTGATCATTTATGAAAGAATATGGGCATTTTACTTCTACAATTGACAAAACTATGTAATATATTTATGATTTATTACTCACCTAAGAGTGTGTTGAACAAACTCACTGGAAATCTGTTTCTCCTGCATGCTGCAATAATAGCACCAAAGTTGCTAGCAGTCAATCTTAATCTTCTCGCAACCATTTTTCATTTGACACCTGGCCAGTAGTGGTGACTGAGATTTCTTTTATTAGCTGATCATCAACAGCACATTTTTCTTTGAACACAGTCAGTTTATCTGTGGCCTCCAAAAAGTACTCGGAAGAAATTATTTCTTCAATTACCGGAAATCCATTTTCCAGCAAATTTATTGACTCCTTATTCAATAGCCAGGTAAAACCAACAGTATTTCCAAAGCTGTGTAGCCTTTACTTCAATCTGTGGATTGATGCTTCTGGTACTCCACCTTCAAGAGGTGTATACTTTTGTGGGTAAAGCTCTTCTGCAGATTTCACTGGCCCAACCTTCGGTTTAGGTAGTGCCTTCCATGCACAAGCTTTATCTGTTACAGATATATTTTAATGCCCAAAAAGTGCCAACTCCGCAATGTGATGGCATTTATAACCCTGGGACAAGTGCAAGTGGCTTCTTTAATGTCACCATTCTTTTCCAACACTACAATGGAATTATAACCGAATTAATTCCATATTACATTGAAGACATTGTTAATTTTAAAACAACTGAAACTAACTAAAATGAAAAATGAAATCGACGAAGTACGTTGATACTCAAGTCAAAAGCCTAATTGTTTTTATTTCAAAAAGTATTGCAAAGAATTATTAGTAGCACCAAACTACATAAAATATTGATTGCCATAGAATATGATATATACTATGGAATTAAAATAACAGAATATAGTATTCCTAGCTATTGAGTATTGCACCTCCAATCTAGTATAAAATAGAAAACTATATTGATTTTTACTTGAAATCGATGAAACTGTAACAAAACGATGTACTAATAGATTTCAAACTCAAATAAATAGTAAATTGCTGAAATGTATCAAATAATTTCAAACAATAGTCAATTTATTGAAAATAAACCAAAAATAGCAAAAAATAGTAACACTCTTAATAGTTTTTATGCAAAATGAGCCTTATTGCGTCTAGTCATAGAGTCCCGAACAAATGAAATGAAATAAATTATACGAGAATTGAATTATACTTCGATTATAATGACAAATAATATCGAAAATTTGTTAAACACAGACTAACTAAAACCTTTATTGCACTTAGAATGGTAAAATAGAATGGAAAAAAAGGAACCAACACACCTGATTCAGATGATAATCCCAATTCCATTTGCTCAACTCGAATCGTCAACTGCCCTCACTGACTTAATATTGCACGGAATGTCTCACCATTCACCCGGACGACAACTGCTATGGCTTCTTCGGAACGGTTATAGGTTAAATCGTTGTAAAATTACACAATTTCAATTACTGTTTGCTGAAATCCATTGTATCCGGGTCGATTGGACCAAAAATATGTTGAATAATTGTAATAAATCGTAGTGGATTTGTTAAATACAAAAGCTTGCGAATAATATGTCGTCAGCTTGACGGTACAGTCGCGAGAGAGAGGGATTTTTCGGCTGGCAGTCACACTTCTGTCTTTTCAGTTCGGTGTTGCCAAATCTTGCGTAATGTCTGTAACTTGAGTAAAATGAAAACATGAAAACTAAACAATCTACTATTTATTTTAGACTGAAAAGCCACTGTATACAAATTTTTGTTTGCTGAGGATATCAGGAAATTATGTTTTCTAATATAAATGTACAATGCCATTTTGTCAATAAAGATTTTTGAAACAAACTTTAGCTATTTTAAATTGCTGTATTTAATGTACTATAGTTGACTGATTTTTTTTCTGTAGATGTTACACAAAACTTGTAAAATAAACTAAAACACTGTTTGTGGCTTAATACTTTATTTGATGATTGTAAAGACTACAGTACTACCGACAAGAAATCAAATTGTATTTGTTTACTTGATAAAAATTGTGTTTGGATCCCACAGGCTTTTATTAAATTAGAAAAACAGTATTATTATTACTTTTAACAAGAATTGTATTAGATCAAGTCATTTATAAATTAAGTAAAATATAAATATACATTTTTTAAATAAAAATTTCTAAACTTTTACAAAAAAAAGTCGAACAAGAAAATATTGCTACAATAAAAAATATTTAAAAATCAAAATTATAATATGTCGTCCTTCAATAATACTCCTCAACTTTTTTAATTGGGGGATATTGCAAGTTTGTGAGGTCTGCACACTGTTGAAAAGTAATTGAAATTTGTGATATATAATATGATTGAACTTGCTGCAAAATATTATAACACTTTATTCTCCTGATGGCCCGCTCTACATGAATTCTAGCCTTTGCAATTTGCTGGGTTTCATATACTTGGGATTCTGTAAACTGTGGTGTTGTTAAAAATGGGGGTACATTTAATGATACTCCTGCAGGGAGAAGGTACTTAATCAAGAAACCTTTATCTGCTAATATCATATCTCCAGCCACCATCTGATCTAAAACCTTACTCTCCTCAACAGTTTTTTATCAGATGTAGACCCTGGATAAGCCTTGCTAACAAAGGTAATTACATCGTTCTGTGCAACACCTACCAACATTTTCCATGTGTTTCGGTGTTTGTATGAACTGTAGGTCAATCTCTGATTTTCCATGCTTCCTGGAACTGATAAATAAATTTCGGTGCAATCCAAAATTATCTTACAATTTTTAAAATTCGTGAAAGCAATAGGGAGGCAGGCCTGATTCCGTTGTCTTGATGGAATAGTTTTCATGAAATTCTTGAAAAGGACATTTAGAGCATAGATCCACGTCATTATAATATTGGTCACTGTGCCTGTACTACAACTAAATCCAATACTCAAATCTTCATGTGGAAGATTAAGCTTTAGCTTCATTAAGGTCATAAATAGTTGATCAATTTTAGGAACGATCTGAACATTTCATCCAGCATAACATTTCAATTTTACGTTGTCCATTAGTTCAAAAAGAACCATGAACAGCTCATTGGTTGGAATACCAGTATACATTAGTACATGAGCATCTTTGTTCTTCACAATTTCATAGCTGAACCTTGTTGATAACTTTTCCAGCTTCTCGGTTAATTCAACCACCTGCTGCCTCTCAGCATCTTGAAATGCAGATGACGGACTCAGGATTGAAGCATCAAGCTTAATTTGAGTCACTTCATGATCTCGTATTGAAGACCCTGGCAGTAGTTCGGTTGAAGGTCCTGGTAGTGGCTCAGTTGAAGGTCCTGGTAGTGGCTTATTTGAAGGTCCTGGTAGTAGCTCGGTCACAGACTAGACTAATGGACTTTCTGCAACAAAATGCATACCTTTTTTCTGGTGATTATATAAAACTTCTTCTGAATATTGAAATCAAATAAAGTTTAAAGTGACAATCGTACACTTTTGCAAATTCACTTGGATCTCTATCTTTTCTTCTGTCAATAAATTTAAAACATAAATCTTTGAAACGTTAATGTTATCATTCTTTTACCTTATGGGAGAAATCCATCTATTCCTCTCGGTCTTGTTTTTTGGGAACCGAAAAATCTTACATGGATGCTTTGAACTGTAATGTTTACAGTCTGGAACAAAGCGCATACCCATTCTGAAGCAGTCCTAGATTTTAAAAGCCTAAAAATTAATTTATTTATACTCGAAAACTCATGACTATTAGTAGATGACAGAAATTAACAACAAAAATAAAATAGACATAACCTCAACAAGCAGAATTAATATGTTAAATTAACTCACCTGGAGAAAAACTAATAAAAACCTCCTAAATAGTACGTTCCTTCAACAATATATTCAACTGAAATAGTTATTTATGTAACTAGTGTGCCTTTTTTTTGACGAATGTGAATATTGCGACAATCACATGAGTCGAAAAAAAGGTCTTTACACACGAATTGCATATAATATTTTTTCTACTAGCGAATATTTAATCAAAATACAAAAGTGTAATAGTAATTTTCTTCACGCACTAGTGCGTAAACTAAGTTAAATTTTTCTTTAGAAGAATCCTTAACGCTATTATTAATTTCTAATAAGATATATTATAAATGATTCGGAAATTATAATCAAAATATGAACAAATTAACAAAACAACAAACGAATTCAATTATTAATAATATGAATATTAAAAGTGCAATTTGTGCAGTTATTAAATTTCAATCCTTTAGCCTGCTCTAAGGAGATGTCGGTAGATTTAGAAACTACAGCAGTATTGGTAATGTTCGTTATTCCATTGGCTAAAGAATTGCCGGTAGCTAGCGTGGATGTAGTACAAAGGGTATTATCCTCCAATAAAACCCTATCACCATTATTTTGGGATGTAGAAGGGATATTATCATCATTCATTAATATCAAATTCGAAATATTATTTTTTTTGCTTAATATAGAGTCTACATAGCCCTCTGCAACTGTAGACGATTTCCAGCCTCCGTGTTTCTTTACGGTAAGGAGATCTCCTCCCGAGTTCGCTAGCATGGTTGCCGATGACCTTCGAAAACAATGCCCTGTATACATAGCTGGATCAGGTAAATTGAGATATTTTGCAATTTTGCCAAATGTGTTTATTCCAACTGGTTGTTTCGTGCATCTATTGTTAGAATGTTTTAAAAAGAATCTGGAAGTATCCACCATAGGAGGTCTTAAAGCAATATATGTTCTAATAAAAGCCAAATAATCTATTTTTGAATTAGTTGGATTTAAAATAGTAAAAACCCTTTCTGTCCCATTTTTAGTTTCAGGAATTCTAATGATAAGAATTGTTTCCTTATCTTCAATATCTTCACTTTTTAGTTTTGATAACTCTTCCCTTCGGCATGCGCCGGAAATACCAATTATAAACGCAACCTAAAAAAATAATTACTAAATAAGTTTAAGTATTGATAAACGCCATGTGCGGGATTCCAACCCGAGACCTCACGTACGTGAGTCTCACATAGTAACTATTACGCTACCGAGAACTCTAAAGAGTATTATTAATTGTGAGTATAAGAACGAAATGAGATAACATTTCGCTGAAGATAAAGAGGAAATTTATTGGAAACTGTTTATAACTGAAATATAGGTACTTTTACTATTGTAAATTATACTTACTTTAATCATTAGAAATGTCGAATCGGGAGCAGTCTCAAGAAATGTTACCAAGTGATCTTTTTCCAAAATTTTAGATTTTTTAACTATGAAACCTTTGCTTTTATTTTTAATAAGAGCAACTAATTTATAAAATTTAGAAATATCAATATTGTCTTTGATTTTTAAAGTAGTCTTCAACATTGAAAATATTGACCATGTTGTGGATGCTTTATATAGTTTTTCAATTTGCTTGAAAAGTATGCCACTAGGACATTTTCGGAGTATTTTGTTATCTTATTCTTCCTACACCATTCTTTAAAAATATTGTATTTTTTTTCGTAAATACTCATGGATTTTTGGGGCAGTAAATCATTCGCAGCATTCTGTGCCACATCTAATATATTTGGTGGTGTATTTGCCAAGTAATCTGAGAGATTGTCAGAGGAATCCATCTATATTTTTATAATAATCTAAAATAACATCATAGTTTTCTAAAAATATTCATTTCTTAAATATAAAATACAATTGCTTACCCTAGGTATAGTCGGAAGATCTTAATTTAAATTTTAAATGTCAGATTCAATTCACAAAGAAATGTCAGTCACTCACCGCCAACTTATGCCTATTTACCCTATTATTTCCAGTACTCAATAATTATTTAACAATAATTATTAGGTTACTTTACCGAATTCTATAGGTCTCTATCTCCAATTTATGAAAAAAACTTAGATTTAATATCCGTTTATTATACCTATATTTTTATAAGACTAGATATCTATAACTACATACATATTGGAATTTTTTCTTTACGCACTAGTGCGTAAAGTAAAACTCTTTACGCACTAGTGCGTAAAATAAAGTTTTACGCACTCGAAAATGTGTCTAAAGTACGTACTTTACACACGGTAGTAGAAAAAGTCTTATTTTATCACATAAACCAAGAAAAAACACTCAATGAAAAATTGCTTATGGGGATTTACCGTTATCAACGAAATTGTTTGGAGTCGGTATTGGTCGGTATAAGCTCCGTCCATCTCTGTGACGTCAAGACTTAGGATCTCTAATCTGACATACAGGAACTTGTTTGTCAATATAATTTGGGCGGCTATTTTTGAAATGTAGTCGACATCATGTCGCAGGTGACAAGAGTCGAATGCAAATGTCATAGGCGACATACATTCGATATTTTAACTGTAACTTCGATCTTTTTCTGTAACATTAATCTGGCCATAAGTTTGTCTCTCTTTTCCAAAGTCGAAGGCAGCCGCAGAGGGAGCTAACATCGTTATCACAGCGTTGCCATATCGCTATAAAATGATGACATTTACCTACGTAATTTGAAAACTGTATCGCTAAAATGCTGAAAATAATATATTTTAGATACATAATAGAAAAGGGTGAAACAATTTTTCATTAAATAATTACCCCAAACAAAGTTCGACATCGAAGGCGAAAAAATATGGCAACAGCTTATCGGTGAGCAGGAAGAGAAGAGCCATTTTGTTCAATGTCACGTCATATGTCTGTTTGCTTTGACTTCGTCCAACGTGTTTTGTTTGTGATTTTGGTTTTCGGTATTTGTTATCTCCAGCAGTTTTGTTAATCGAGTTTTTAGGAAATACAATGTGGAACTTGAAGTCCCCACCTACCAAAATGCTGTGCTGACAGCACATTTCAGTGATATTAGGAATGCCTATGACATAGAACCAAAGTAACCTTTGTGTAGTAAAAAAAGTAATTTAAAGTATTCAAATAAAGAACAAATAGAAATAACGTTTATCAACCAAAATATCATAGAATTTATAGGTTAGAATCTGTCAATTATCTCTTTTAAACCACCGAATTTCTGAGATTAATTTGAACCACTGCTAAACTAGGTTTATAGCATGAACCTTTATTGAAAAACTGAAAAATAATTGGTACACCTGGTTTAACCGATATCGGGAGATTATCCTCGATTGAACAACCCGCCCTTAATCTGGTTTAGGTATTTGTGAACTTTTTTGTATGCATCGCAACACACTGTGTGTGGATTTACTAATCCTTTATAACAATTTGGCAACATCGTTTTCATACAAAAACAGAAGAATACTTACCTGAAAGTAACCTAGAATAGAGCTGTTTTGTACGGTAGTGTTCACTTTTTGGCGGTATTCATCATTTATTTTAATTTATTGATTGTTATCATGGATTGTGAAAGTGGAAGTTTTGAAAGAATTTCTAACTTTACCCCTGCGGAAAAGGATTTTCTAATTAATTTGATTGCTGAAAAATACGCACCTATCATCGAGGATAAAAAGACTAACAGGACAAATATGAATGATAAAAGCAGAGCATGGGAAAATATCGCCGTAGAATTTAATAATTCTGCACAAAGTGCATGCTATAGAAATGCTGACCAATTGAAGCGACTTCACGAAAATAAAAAAAAAGAATTGAGACGGAAATTAGCTCACAATAAAAGAGAAGTTTTTATGACTGGTGGTGGCTCCCCTCATGAACAAAAATTAGACCCAGTCGATGATCGGTTGATACAAATCGTCAATGAAAAGACAGTTCGAGGTTTAGACGTACAATTTGATTCTGACAGCATGTATGAAGAAACTTGTGAAAATGAAAGAAAACTAGAGTGTGATTTGTTAACAACAAACAAACCGTCCACGTCATATGCAGACGATAATATAGACGTAAGTTTAAACTAACACTACTTTTGTTCAGAATATGTTAAGTAATTTTTTGTTTTCATTTCAGTCAAACATAGAAATTCACTTTGAAGAGAACATTCGATGATGTCCACCAAAAAAGCTGCAGTCAACTCCAAGCTGTGAATTGAGAACTCCTAATGCAACTTTTAATGTAAGCAGAAGGCGACTTACACAGGGAATAACAACACTTACATCCTCCCATATTCCAGAAAAATATAATAAATTGCTCGATAGGAGGCTAGTTTTAGTTGAAAAACAAATTGAGCAATTAACTGAGCATGAACAACAACAACAAGAAGAAGAACAAAAACAAAAGCTTTTAATGTTAAAGCTTCAACAAGACGTTTTTAAATTAGACATTTCTTCAAAACGAGCCCAACTTTGTAAAATGAATATATTGAACGATTATAACGAATAAAATGCTGAACATTTTTAAAAATAAGTTTTATTCAAGATTATATCTTACATGAAACTATTACAAATGTGCAAAATGATGACTAATTAAATGTTGCCTTTTGTTAAAAATTTTGATTGGTCTTCTGGGGTCTCCATTATTAGCTGCCATGTCATCAATGTTTTCCTGTAAAATTAAATAATTCAATTGATCTTCATTAAGATTTTCTGGAATAGGGGGGACATCCTCATTATTTTCTATAGCTATATTATGTAATACAGCTGTTGCAATAATAATATTACATGTTGTTTCTGTGTTGTAACGAGAACCATATGCTAAAATAGGAAATCGCCTTTTCCATACACCTATTTGCCTCTCTAGACAGTTTCTTGTTCTGACATGAGCTTCATTATACAACTGCTGTGCTCTAGTTGTTGGTGTTGCAAGTGGGGTTAATAGATAATTATTATTGAAATATCCACTATCACATAAAAAACAATTAAAATTATCCTTTACCTGCAGCACAAAATAAAAGTTTTATAGTTGTGCAAAATATTGTATACTTCTAGTGTAATATTTTAAAGGCAATAATAAATCAGAAAACAACTTGAGGTACTTTGAAACAAGCCTATGTTAAAATTACTCATATAGATGATTTTTGTACATTTTTATAGAGAGCTTTAAGGTGGCAAAATTATATTTTCTTAGTTTACTGAATGGTTTCAACATATTTTCAGAACTTTTACTTTTAATCTGGATAACAAACCTAATAAAACTGCATCAGGAAATTCATTATTTTCTATCCTTGCTCTGATTCTACTATTATTAAATATTGTGACATCATGAGCTGATCCTGGCCATCTAGCCACAATATCCCTTATTTTTAAATGTGCGTCACAAACTACTTGAGTATTTACAGAAAAAAATTATTTCCTATTTCGGAAAACTTCAGCCTCATTACCACCTAAAAATTGATCAATGTTAATGAGACATTTTTTAATACACACTCATACCTACCAGAAGACTGAATTTTAATGTGAGTTCCGTCCAAGCATCCTATTACTTTGGGAAACCTAGCAATATTATGAAAAGCATTTGGGAAACCTAGCAATACTATGAAAAGCAGTCCCTGTCTGAATAATTTCATGTTGCTCAGGCATCTTAATAATAATTGGTCTTAATCGAGCAATAGCATTAGTTACTCTCTTCAATATTCGAGACACAGTTGTTTGGTGTATTCCCATGAAATCTCCAATTAAATTTTGATGAGTACCGCATGAATAGAGTCTTAACGTTGTTAGTAACTGATTCATGGGTGTTATGCTATTATTTCTAAAAATATAGCATCTTATATACCATCTACAATACATGTATAAATAGACTACTTACAAATCATTGTTAAACTCTAATTCTCCTTCAACGTGATCTAACAGCCCCATTACTGTAGGCTTTGTTAATCGAAATCTTCTAAAAAACGAAAGATTGTCCATCGTATCAAAATACTCACTTCTTTCGTAATTTCTTCTGGGAAATCCGAAATCTATTATATCTAATATGTCCTGATCATCATCTAAAAATATTTCGTCTTCTAGTTCCATAATTTTTTTCAATAAAAAAAAACTCACAAACAAATTAAAATTAAGATTATTTGTTGATTATGATAATAACAGTGACAGTAAATAGACAAATGAAAAAGTGAGGTTACAAAAATGCGATTAAGCCATCTACCACGTCGGATCAACTTATTCTCAGATGAAAACCCGATCAGCAAACGGTGCATACCATAATCTTGACATACACCGGATTATGTGCCTAATCCCGATTAAATGCATGTGGGTGTTAAAGACAGTGTGCGCGTCTGGAAAATACCCTAGAAACAAACCATCCTATAGTTTGGCAAGTTTATCTGAATCCGTTAAAGGAATGCAGTCGAAAACATTCGATATTGCCACGTTTAACTATGAAAAAGCTAAAGTGTATGTATGTACTGATAATAATTAGAAAATGGACTTTTTATTATTAACAATATGATTAAACGTTAATTCTTTAATGTGTTTGTTCCATTGAATTTTGTCTATTAACATTATTTTTTCAATTTATGAATATTAAAAGATTAACACTTTTCTAAATTTGTTATGGGCTTTTTCAAGCTCTGGCAGCGTTGTGCGAAAACCATAATTTTCACGCCCTCCGAACCAACACAATTGGTGAAATTTATCGTTGCTTAGCGACCAGCTGACTTCCTATTGGCAAGCGCATGTGTGTGCTCTTCCCTCTCACTTCGACAATTGACTGGTATTGATTATCCAGTGGCGTTGGTATTGTCAGTGTCAGATTGAATTCAAGTACGATTTTTAACATTATTTGTTTTTGACAAATACCGTGTTTTGAAAAATACCTTACCTTTAAAGCAAAGCAAAAATCAGTTTCTATATATAATTATTATATAATAATAATTATTATTTTTAATACTTTCATAAAAATAGGTACCGAACGCCATTGGTACGATTTTGACAGATATTCGCCATGTTTCCTCGCTCTTTACCGATGTCCAGTAGCTTCAGATAAACTTGCCAAACTATACTTTTTTGATTTTCATAACGATCATTTTCTATTTGGTTAAAATAAGCAGTACATTCAAAAAAGTGTATATATCATCTAATCAGCGCACAGCTCTGCTAGCTTTGATGGGAAAAAAAGTCGAATTAAGAGCCGGTAAATGTACGAACACTTTTACATACAAAACTGCTCAATAACTGTGGGAAACTATAGCTACTGAGTTAAATTCCATACCCGGAGCGACGAAGAGTTGTTTTCACTGGGGAAAAGTAAGTTCTTTATAAAATAAATAATTCAACAAATAGGTATTCCTATTTTATTATTTTGATTTCTTTTTAAAAACATGTGGATATAAAGATTTCTTGTTGAAAATTGTCTAATATCTACTAATAGTAACTCTTTGTGTTAATAGTCTATTCTGAATATTTCCTTATTATTTCTTAATGTGTACATCCATAAAAACTTTATAATAGAATAAATATTTGTAGCAGTGTGCAATGGTGCATCTGAAGGTCATGAGAAAAAGTTAAAATTCACAAATACATGAATATGTTTACCATACATTTCTCCTAACAATCTACATTCATAAATAGGCTAGCTTGCATCTGGTTGTTGGCATTTAGATATTGCTGAACGCAATTTCAAACCAGTGATGGTAGGCCATCGACAGGAATTCTTACTCAGTACCCACTGTATAGGCAAAGCAGCTACAGTTTCTTCTGTTAGAAAATGAACGACTCGCCACATCTAGATCATAGAATTGAAATTCAGAAATTAAATTATACGAGAAAAAAGCAGTGATAGATACATTTTATCTGCTCATATTTCAAGTCCATGAACAAAATTTTACAAGATTGATACAAAATATTATATTACAAAATATGTATACACGATAAATCAAGTCTAGCTAGTTAGTTGATCTTAATATTGTGAGAATTAAATAAATTAAAGACTTTTTTATCATTCAAAAACTGGTGATTCAGATGACAAGTGAATTGGAAATATAAGGAAAATATATCTTAAATATTCTATATGGAATGTATAAAGGAATATATAAAATGTATCCAAATAAAAATTTAGTTTTCATGCAACAGAGGAAAAACTATGTACCTAACCACTATTCTGAAGAAAAGCAACTAATTTTGTTGATACACTTTCTACAGGCCAGAGAATAAAATCTGATGTTGGTTCTTTTCGGATTGAATCTACATTTTCTAATTCTTTGATACGCCTCATGATTTGGGTTAAAGGTTTATAATGTTTTCTTATCATTCTCTTCATTGTTTGTAAAAAATTTTCAAATGGGAAAGCACTATATTTATCTAAATATCCAAATGCATTAACATCATCTGGTACATGAATTAGTCCATGAACATTATATGATACATATTCTTGTCCATACAATTCTGCAAATTTTTGTACAAAATAGCATAGTCAAGATATTTTGTGATGAGTATAGAATTATCTAATATCCTCATTGAAATATGCAAACATAAAAAATTGAGATATTTATCATCATGAAGTTGTTCTTTCAGCACCACTGGTCCTAAATAAAATAGAAAAAAAGGAAACTCTGTTGCCTTCCAACGTTTAACTTCATCTAGAGTTCTGGGTTTTCTAGCAAATTCCATTGGAACATGATTCTGAAGGGACAGCAATCGAACAGATATATCTTGACCACAATGTGATGATGATTTCCCAAACAGCCAAAGGTTCACTATGAGTTTGTTTACTACACCAAGACAAACCAAATCCATGTAGTCTAGAGGGAAACTCTCGATCATATTCAATGTAGGCACATTTTCCAAGATAGATGTGCCCAAGTGATGTTCTTTTTGAACTTTATTACGAAAATCTGTATCTGTTCTTTCAAGACAATCAACTTTTGGAAAGCATGTACGACCATTGATATGTTTTCCCTTTTGCATACACTTTGAGCATGAGTAAAAACCAGTATGTCCTTTTCGGTATGAAATAAATGATTTAGCTGGTGCATCACAAACTAAACCTTTGATTCGGAATGGGATGCTATGTTCACCAATCACTACCCCATTATTCGTCAGCTCGATGGCCTCATCTACAAACTCTTGAAGGAAATTATTTGCACTAGCCGGTTTTGCATATCCATGGTACACTACAATGATTGCTACATTTCGAATATTCTCATTTAGGGAACACAAAATTGGATATACTTGGCTACCCGAACTCTTACTCAATGGCAACCTGTCAATGTTCACTAGCATTTCAATTTTATCTGGTTTATCGGTTTTACTTATTAAAGTATTTATTGCCGTTTTTACACCAACGTGACAATAGTTTCTTGGATAAACTTGTCTCAATTCGGTATTTCTATGAGTTGATAATAATGTTCGAGCATCCGAGGGAAGTTCATTTAGCAAGAATTCACAAGTTTTTAATAATTTCAAGAAGTCAGTTAAGGCTGAGTGACTGATTCGATGTTTTAGTGCCAAGAATTTTAATTTCGACTTGAACTCTGTGGAACAATCTTTTTTCATGAATTGACTTCCACTATCTACATCTGGATGGCAATAATTGGATTCTTCTTTTGTTGACTCTTCATTGAATAGATAAACAATCTCAACATCATGGTCTGCATGTGAAGAATCTTCATAATTGTTGTTATGGGTGACTAGGGTTCCACTACTATTTGGAATATTTTCATTAGTTGTTGCTTCTTCATGAAGGAAAGCACTCTCATCAGTGTTTATCAAGCCGATACACCTTTCGACTTCTTGGTGTATCTTCCGATAAAAACTGGAACTTTTTCTGGACATACTTAAAAATAACACCAATCACGGAAGGAAGGTCAATGTATGATAACAAGAATTTGTTAAGTGCGTTAGACTAATAACATCAAAAGAAACTACTGATTTATTTTAGCATAGACTCATTTCACTTATCTAGCCCCATATCGTTCAACTGGTTTGAGGTTAGTTTTATTATATCGTTAATGGAAAAAAAAAGTCTACTTACCTTTTAATCGACAGATCAACACCAAAATTAACCAACACTCAACACAATAACGCTGCAAAACTAATTATTAAATAAAATTAAAATATTAAACTAATGAACGGCGCCAAAACTGGGCTAACAAATATCAAACGTCATTCATCAATGGAGGTTGATGTTAAATATACGATAATGATCCACAGAGCTCACAGAATATTCTGACAAACGTTCAAATCATATTCTAGTCTCAAAAGTCTCGAAAGAGTGAAAATTTTCAATAAAAGCTGCTTCATTCATTGTCGTGAAGGGATTCGAAGGATTGCGTGGAACCCGGAAATTTTAAACATCTATTTCCGCCAGCTCTAAATTTTCGATTAACATTGAATTCACAAGCTCATCCATACTCGATTTCTCAAACACAATTACAATTTTAATTTTTTTTTTAGCAAAAATAATACCAACATATATACGCGCTGTCACTTATCTATCACTTTCAGTATAAATATACAAATTATCTGGTTATCACGTACAAAAATGTGCTCGCTGCATAACGAACACTATCAAGCAAATGCGCAAAGCAGACAGCGCCCAAGAATAGTATTTTAACGAATTCGTTAGGAAGCGAGTAGCCTTGTGTGATCCGAACGGTCAAGAATTGGGGTCCAGGTATTCGCAAATGAACTCAAACAAAAATCAAAAAGGAGAGTTTTAATAAAGGTTTTGTTTTGACCTATATTTTTAATGTGTTTCTCGTTACTTATTTTTAAACATGAATACGAAGGGTAAAAAATCTCGGTATTGCAGTAAAACGCAGAAAGAATTAATATATTTATTTATTTATTTATTAAGTTAGTCGTTATATCTTCCGCCAATAAACATTTTCTCATGCATATTAGATGCATTTTGAAATACATAACTTCTGCGTCCAAACCCTTATTCAGGATACAGCTCTTGTAATATTTCCTGGTGAATAGCGACAGCCTCTTCTTCGTAGTCCTTTATGTTTAATTTAAGAAAAATTGACCTTTTCTACACTTAACCTAACCACAACAAATTAAAATCTCGCATATATGACAATTTGTCACTTGCTCAAACCCTAGTGAGATTTTTTCGCATGAAAATTGTCGATTTCGACATTCAAGAATTCCAGTTTTGCGTTTCGTGCGACAATTTTGAAATGTCGCTTGCGACATTCACCGATCGAGATTCCAGAATACGGGCCCAGGTCCATCAAAAGCAGCAAATAATTTATCTGCTACCATCCCTCAGAATACATTGTATCATCACGGTAAGCTTTAAAATATGTTGCTTTTTGGAATATTTATAAATTGTCAGAAAAACAATAATAGAAAATATATTGTTTTGTAGATGTTTCACACGTAGGCAGTAGTGTAGCAGTTTCTGGCTATATGACCAGGTTCCAACCACACCTCAAAGCATTAAAAAAAATACAATATACTGTACTGATTATTACACCAAGATAAAGTGAAAAGAAAGGTATCTTGCAACTATACCTACGTTTTGTTAGAGGTCTATGTATGTTCTGGTGTCTATTGATTTGTATCCAGTGTCTTGCTTTTTAATTAACTGTTCTAATATTTTAACACTTCAACCAACATAGTTTTATGATACTTACCTAATCATCAAAACTTGAAAAAATTGTATTTATATTATATATACTTATTTTTAGATGTTGGTAAATATGATTAACTAAAAGAAGTTAACGTTACCAGGCAGAAATTTTTAACTCCAAAAGCAAAATATTTTTACGAAAAAGTTGTTGAAAAGAGCAATAAGCTCGCCAAATTGAGCACTAAAATAAAATCATACCAAGCTCGCATTCAAGCTGCTGAAAATTTAGCTAATTCATTGAAGTTTGAGAAGTTAATAGAGCATGTGAACTCATTGACATATAATTTTATATTATCTCAAGTTCAGACTCAAAAACAGAACCCAAACCCAGAAGGTATACACTACCAGAAAAAATCTTAGCTTCGACAATCCTTAAGGCAAGTGGTAGGGGCTACAAATTATTGTCAAAAATTTTCACCTTAGCCTCCAAAAAAACATTGACTGCACTGCTGAAGCAGATACCTTTTTCAAGTGGGGTAAACAGGGCACTATTTGAAAGTCTGCAGGAGCCTGTTCATAAAATGCAACCCCAAGATCGAATGGCAATCTTAGTTTTTGAAGAGATGTTCATTGACAGTTTACTACAATTTAATTCAAGGGAAGACCATATTGAAGGATTACAGGATTTAGGCAATGAAAATCGCAAACCAGATATTGCAGATCATGTATATGTATTTATGCTAAAAGGTATTTTCAAGCAATGGAAGCAACCTGTATGCTATAGTTTTAATGCATGTCCAACAAAAAGCAATGCAATAAAACAATTTATTGTTGAAATTATAAAGGAATGCCAAGAAATTTAATTGGAAATTGTTGCCACAGTCTGTGACCAGGGAAGTGGTAATCCTAGCATCTATTAATATGTTGCTTGAAGAAACAAAGAAATTGTTTTATGAAAAGAATGAAGAAAATAAAAATTTTGGTTCCATGGTTAACAATTATGAAGTCATTCCTTTATATGATACTCCCCACCTTTTCAAAGGCTTAAGAAATAATTTGTTGACAAAAGATCTTCACTTTGAAATGAAAAATAAAAAGTATGTTGCAAAGTGGAAACATTATGAACAATTTTATTTACTTGATTCTGAAGATCCAAATGAAAAAGTCTGTCCAAAATTAACAGATCAATATATTATACCAGGAAAAATTAACAAGATGAAAGTGCTGCACACATATATTCAGTCACCATGTTGAAACACTTATGAAAATACTGATGTGGAGTGAGTACATTGTTCATTTTATTATATTTCCACAAACTGTCATAACATCAAACAATTAACATTCAACAAACGAGTTTATATTCTTATACATTTTTGTTGACATTGGCATGTAGCTATCAAGATTTTCACACAGCTATTTTATATGAAGTCCAGTCTATTAATAGTTTTCTATTTTCAAAAGTTTTATATATTTTATATATTGATATGCATATTTTTTGAGAGGCCCAAGTTAACTTGGATCCTGATGCAATGAATACAGCAGAACTCTCTTTATTTTTAGATACACTTTTTGACAGGTCTGCAGTTCCTGGAAAACCTTTGAAATGAGGTGCAATTTCAGTTTCAAACCATTTTGAATTTTGGCACCAGTGTATTAACACACTAAAAATTTTTTTCGTTGTGTCAGATAGGGACCAAAAAATTATTTCTATATTAGTTGATCTTGACAACGGTAGCTGGAACGCTACCGAAACGTCGAAATAAAAAATAAAAAAACATTATTGTGGTTTGATTCCCAAAAAAATAAGAAAAAAGAATAAGTAATGCCACAAGGAACTTATAGAAGATAAAAACGATGGAATACTACTGTGAAAAGAAAAAAAAATTTAACAGTGCCTTCAATAACAAATTTTATCACAACTTTGAAAGGTTTTATTCATCTTTCAAAAAAAATATTAGTGCGGTATCCCAAAAAATATATTCTACTTAGGGTGTTTCAACAGGATGCACTTGAACATTTTTTGGATGCATTAGGAATTATAGCAGGAGAGAAATTAACCCCAGTCCTTCCCACTTTTTAACATCTCTTAAAGCATTAATTGTTAACAATTTTATGTCTGCTCATCAGACCATCAGGAAGACATCGATTTTATAACTGCAAGGCAGTATAAACATTTAAATCTGACAAGACATTTCGCGTTTGCTTAAAAAAAGGTTACTAGAACAACAACTACATTTCAATACAATTAATAACTCATTTAAATAATGATATTACCCTCATTAAATTCATTATTATGTGTTGTCTTTTTTTTGGTGCAAACAAGTAAATCGTATATTAAAGGGGAAAGATTCGAAGTTTGAAAAATTTATTCAAATGAAACCTGATGCGGCACTGATTGACCCTGTTGAAATGAAGGCATTCAAAAAGTGTTAAGTTTCCGAATTTTGTCATAAATAAATAGAGCTCGGGCAATATACACTTAAAAATCTTAAAATATGCACAAAAAACCATTGAAATATGCACTAAAATATGCTTTTATGCATTTATAAAAACGCAATAATCTTTGTATTGAATGTAATTTATTATATTATATGCTAATGTCACAAAAAATGTTTATTAAAATTAGATACCTACTTATTATTTCAATTTTGATCATAAAATTTACTAAAATGTTACATTTTCAATATCGTATCGTATGAGTTGATGAACTTACAACTTTGGTAAAAATAATTTCAACACCTGGGGTGCGTTCATAAACGAATGTACAAAGTAACACTTTACTCTGTAATGGAATTGGTTCACATTTGAAATGGAGCACATTATAACCCGTGATTTTTGAACGCATTATGGTAACATAACTGTCAAATTTTAACTGTCGTCGAGTTATAAAATTTGTAAGTTTCGTTGTTGTTGTTGCTCGTTTCCACAACTTTGTTTATGTTATTTCATTTTCCTCTGTGCTTTTATATCGACTCTGATGAACCAAAACCAAAGTAAATTTGTATCATTGGCAGCTGCATTAGGTGCAAAATATCATTTATATGATGCTATTGACGATGAGAGCGATAGTGACGACGAAGAAGAAATTTTAATAGTTTCTCTTGGAAAAAAAAGTTGAGCCACAACAAATAGAAAATTATGTGGAGATTGTATTGGAACGGTTTTCACATAAGCAATTCCAACAAAGTTTCGGAACAATATTCGGCTTTTTTCCCAATATATCATCCATTTCTGTAAAATACTCGAATTTAAACAATTCAGCCCCACTTGCTTTAATGGACATGTTATCTTTTTTTCATATATTTTTTTCGCATTTATTGCCACTTGTCCTTTACTTGACTTTTATTGAAACCAGGCATCTCAGCGACTATTTTTTCCCACACTTCTTCGTTTTGAAGTGTGGTAGAATTCAACATTGCACTTTTCTCCTTCCTAAAATTTATTAACCGTAATATGTCTTCAAGTCTCCACTTTTACTAATTCAATGATTTCCTTATCCAGCTTGACCATTTCGATTCAACCATCTGGAAAACGAATAAATAAATTCTACTGGAAAAATACGTTCAAGAACACTTTAGGTTAATATTAACGGTGGAAAGAAAAGCCCCACTTATTACCTTATCAAGAAAAGTATATTTGCCCATGTCATTGGAGCGAAAGGTCTAGAAAGTTTAAACAAATGCAAATTGATACATCTAGGTGCAATAGTTCAACACAATAGAAATAAATCATGTATGGAACTACAAGCAATGACCCCCTTAGTGACTCCTCAAATATTGTCATGCAGAGATAAATAAAATAAATTCACTTACTTAGTGTATTTTGTAAGCACACTTTATCTCCTTTTATAACTGGTTCTTCATTTATAGTAAAAAAAATGTATTGATCCATATTATGGGATTATTCTTGAGTTCTTTTAAAAACTTTGTATTTGTAACCGGTTACAAAAAATTTACGATACGATATTACCACGCTCCATACCGCGGTCTAGAAATGTGTACATTGGAAATGTCAAAGTATATTTATGAACGCTAGGAAAGTAGTCATAGGGTAACAAAAATTTCATTTATGAACGATGGTTGTAAAAACGTGTGAGAAATGTGTACTCTGTAACGTTTATGAACGCACTCCAGTGCCTTAACATAAATAAATTTCAGGCACTACCAGTACCTATTCAACAATTCTAACGGCCGGTTGCACCACCCCATCCTAGAATGCATTTTACCCAAGTCTGACCTAGGACCTAACGTAGAAATCCGTTGCACCAACATCTTTAGGCAGCGCTCTAGCTAAAAGCGGTTTTAACCTTGAGAGTAGGTGGCAACATAGTAACAAGTCTCAGAACTATGAAATAAAAGAAGAAATAGGTACGATGTTACTGAATAACTTAAGAATTTGGGACAAAATGCATTACATTCTTAAATTTCAACCATAACCAAAAAAATCATTTTGTTTTCACATGTTTTTGCATACTATCACTATATACCCAAAGTCTTCGATCTGCTCTTATTTTTTTCTCTAATTTAGTAAATTTACTCCATAATCGAATTATTCGATTATTTTTTGTTGGTTAAGTTAGTACCTAGTGGTTTTTTTATTTCGAATTAGTCTGTTGTTATATTTGGTAAATTTTAGTTACATATTGCATATATTAAGTTTAATAGATATAGGTATATCTATTCTTGTACATATTTCAAATTATTTTTTGTCTACAAGTTTGGTAGGTACCTAGTGATTTATATTTTGTATTCCATATGGATAAAAAACGGGTTAACTACTCAGCGGAGGAAAAACGTTTGTTGGTGGAGCTAGTTGAACAGTACAAACGAATTTTAGAGAATAAGGAAACAAATGCTGCGTCGAATATGGAAAAAGAAAAAACCTGGACAATTTTAAAAAATCGTTTCAATTCCAAGAATTTAAATGTTTTTCGAGACTCCAATTCTTTAAGGAAGCAATGGGCTCATGTCAAAATGGACATTAGAAAAAAGGCAGACCAACAAAGGCAACAAACGTATCAAACAGGTGGTGGACATAATGAAATTGTAGACGAGGCAAACAGTGACCTCGTCTTATCAATAATCCAAGAGAAAACTGTTTTTGGAATGGAAAACCCATATGATACAGATTTTAAAAATGAATGTAAGTACCTATGCTAATTTTTAAATGTTACTATCCCAATGTTCAATTACACAAAAAGTTATTAGTAAATTTAAGAAAGGGAAAAAAATTACACCACAGGTTTGCAAATTTATATATATTGAACTGAAATTAAATATTGGAAATATTTAAATACATTTCAAAAATAGAATATTTTAATTTGCAGATCCTTCGACATCACAAGAAGTGATACGGGAAGAGATTCAATCTTTGGCAGGTACAAGTCGCCCTGTAGAACCTACCACCGAAGAACTTGAAATCCAAACGGAAAATAATTTGCAGCAGCAGGACACGGTTATGAAGACACCTAATTGGTCTTCCAGAAGAAAACCAATACAAAATAAAATTGGACCTGTAGAAGAGGCCAAAATTGAGGTTCTACATGCTCAAAGAGATCTGCTCTTACAAGAAAAAGAGCACAAACAAAAAATGTTCTTACTTGAATATGAACATAAAAAAAAATGTTTATGCAAGAACTAAATAAAGATTGTAATTGTAAAAAATAAATAGCTTTAAAATATAAACTTATTCATTTATTTACGGGTAACACCCAGTATTTTATAAAAACAAAGATAAAATAGGCTAAACGTGTAAAATAAAATTTAAGCTCAATATAAATAACAATTATGGCAAGGAACTCAGTGAACAGTAACAACAAAAATTACTAATCAAAATACAATATTAAAATACCATTTTAAAATAATGCAATCCCAATCCTATACTAAGATTTCATCCCTCGTAGGAATTGCCTAAGAGAGTACCCAGATATGTTGAAAAAATCCAGATCCAACCTGTTTGCACTGAATAAAATTCTACTTATAGCAGAAATCCTCCCATAATTACATCTATGTAACGGAGCTGCAAAAGTATGATTATTTCTTGTTGACCTATAAGGGACATGGAAACCAATGCGGGATAGTAATTGCGGGCAGTCTATATTATAACAGAGTAAGTTATGAAGAAATTTTATATCAGCTTGAGATCTACGAATTCGAACTTCTACGGTTCTGGCAGTAGTTTATTCTTGATCAAGTAAAGATTGCTCACCAGCATTATGTGGATCAAGGTAGGGTGTAAATAAATAGGGTAAATTAGAGTATCCACTGTCACCTAAAATTATATCAATATACATTTTCCATTTACTGTTTAATGATTTGCATATACCTAGCAATAGTCCATTTTCAAAATTACCCATTTCAAAGTAAGCTTTCAATCTTGAATTATTAAATATAGTCATATCATGGGTAGAGCCTGGCCACCGAGCAACTATATCTTTAAAAAATAAGTCTGCACTGGAAACAGCTTGTATATTTAACGAAAAATATCCCTTTCTATTGCGAAATACTTCTGCGTCGTTACCACCTAAAATAAGAGTTTAAATACATTGATATTTATGTAGATATTAGAAATATTATGTCTGATATACATTAGGATATCAATATTTAAATGCTAGTAAATTTGTTTATAGGCTTCAACATGACGAATAATTACATTTTTAACTTATATCACAATATATTGACATATTATATCTACATTGGTACCTACAATTATAAAATGTAAGTTTTTATTTTTAAAATAATTCAAACCTGGCGATAATATCCGTACATGAGTACCATCAATTGCTCCAATAACTCGAGGGAAATTGGCAACATCATAAAATTTCTTTTGCTCTGCTGCTATTTCTATTGGATTTCCGGGCATCTTGATGTATTCTCTTGATAAATGAGCTATTGCTCTAGATACTTTAGCTACAATCCGGTAGCAAATGTGCGTAATGTCAAAAGTAATTGATTCATAGGACTCAAAGAATTATTTCTAGGAAAAAATATGAGTATTAGCTTCTTTTACAATAATGTTATAAATTCGCAGTAAATTACCTGTCATCTGGATACTCAAGCTGATCCTCTATTTGATCTATCACCATCAAAGCCGTTCGTTTTTGAATCCTGAATCTTTAAAAAAATTCGCCATCAGAATATGACTCAAAATAGTTTGTTCTTTCAAACACTCGACGAGGTGTTGGAAAATTGTCCACTATATCTACGTTAACCACTAAATCTACGTTATCCACTAAATCTACGTTGTTATCTACACCTACATTCATATTGAATAAAATATAAAAGAAAAAAATCACTTCGAAAAAAAATAAGGAAAAACTTCAAATAAAGGAAATAACTCAAAGTATAAAACAAACACCTACTGATTACTGACTAGGATTAAAATTATAAAAATTATCAAAAAATAAAATGCAATAAACTGTTTGGAAATAGTTCAGAAAATAAATGACATAATGTTTAAGGTTAGAATACCCATCCTAGGTCACGAAAATCGACGACCTAGAATGTGGAACATCGATCCATCCTAGAACGCGGATTTTTGGTTGGTGCAACGGTGTACGACGCATTCGTATTCTAAGTCGGACCTACGTCTGGGATGCGTTCTATGTAGAGTTGGTGCAACCGGCCGTAAGAATTATATCAATGTAAATAGTTTCCTCCACTTGCAGTTTGGGTATTTTGGTAAACAAATTTTGACAATTTGTTAAGCTTTCGGCAGAAGCAATAATTTATTTAATGACGGCTTATCGGTCCAATGTATTATTAATCTTATTATTCTAATACCAATATGGGTATTTCCAAGGGACAGGTACCTACTTCCCTTATTTCTTTATCAAATTTCACAGATGATTGTCTATATTGAAAATTTTTATTTGCAGAAATCCGTAAATAGCTGAAAATATGCAC
Organism: Lochmaea capreae; assembly: GCA_949126875.1. NCBI lineage: Eukaryota > Metazoa > Arthropoda > Insecta > Coleoptera > Chrysomelidae > Lochmaea > Lochmaea capreae. The sequence continues at coordinate 20,217,249 of OX421411.1, forward strand.
TTACAAAATTTATTCAAAACATGCTAATATGCATTTTGCATATTTCCCGAGCTCTATAAATAAATATATACAATAGAGTAAAAATTTATCCTTGAAAAAAAATTACGTCAAAAGTGAACGTGTTTTAATTATTCATAAATAAAACCCAATTTGTGAGGTTATTTTAAATTATTTGTTATTATTAATAAAATTGTGACAATAAAATTTTTAAATAACATGTTTTTGTTGTTTTTTTTCTGGAACTCTTTTCCTGGTAGTGTTTACTTTGATGTATCGTTAGTATCCATGTATGACTTCCAATCTTTTCAATTTAGTCTGTCGAAAACCGAAAAACTGCAAATGATTACATATTTTTTTTAATAAAAACACAAATCCACCATCAGAAAACTAAAATTTCCGCGTCTGTCACACCCGAATTCATAACTATGCGGTCAGTCAAAAGATGGAGCTTCTTTCAGTTCCATTCCGTAACACATGACAGTATTTTCTAAGGGAGGGTGTATAAGAAAATTGGGCAATGGGACTGTGAAAATTATATCTATATAAGCTGGTTTCAACTAAGCTCAGGTTTATACATATTCTCGGGAAAGAAGAAAGAACGAAGGACCACCAAAATTTAGTTCGGAAATAATAAATGCAAAGGTAGGTTGGAAATAAAGTTCGAAAATAACAAATACCTCGTTTATTTGATCGATCATTCCCGTCACCAACCGCCGATGCGGAAATCAGCACTTTATAAATTATAATAATAGTTTCTAAATAATAATGTTAATGCCTTAATTTAAAAACTTCCCGTGATAGCTGAGAAAAACTGTAAGTTCTGGCAACATCGCATTAAAGTCAAAATGTCGAAAAGCTTAATCTGGATGGAGGTGAGTCAATTATGTTTCCAATCCATCAAACGTTATTTATAAAAGAGTTGATCTTACCCACAGATGGTATAAAACACTGGATCACTAAAATTAATGATACATTTTTGCACATTATAATAATTTTACTATATATACTTAGAATAAAGGAAATTAGCGGCATTAGCGAGGACAAGCATGTTTTAGCGGCATTAGCGAGGACAAGCATGTTGACTGGAACTAGAGCAATTTGAGAGAGAGAGAGAGCTTTTGGGTAGCGGGCGGTGGTTGTATAGGTTATATTTGCAGTTCGGATATCTTTCGCCAAGGGTCGATAAGGTTCGGTCAAAGGTAATAGGTTAAAACGTAATATGGACTGGACTAGCTCACGCGGAGTGAGAACTTTCTTCTAAAACGAAAGTTTTTGAACATACTGGGGGGGGGGGAAAGGGAGGTATAAGTGAAAGAAAAGCGGATACATTATATTAACATTAAAAAATGAGATACTTGATTAATTATCCAGAAAATAAGTTGTTTTGGGTTGCAGAGAAAAAAAAATATATTTATTCGGCGCAAGACAGGGGTGCTAGCTCGACAATGGTGTATTAACCGTCTGCAGTCCTAAGTCTAGCTGCTCTAATCTTTCCATCCTTACCTACTATTAATTCAACTATTCGCGCAAGAGGCCAATTTAACGGGAGCTTCTAAAACTAAGTCATTTAGTTTTATAGATTGTTCAAGTTTTTGCCATTTGGGTCAAATGTTGTAGCCGATGTAAATAATCAACCGTCCATTTTTTCCAAAATGCCTGTTGTATTTTTGTACATTGGTGCCAGAAAGTTAATCGATTAGTTGGGATATCGGAGATGTCCCTTTCGGGAAATGATGTCAAGGGCGCACCTATTAAAAAATTGCCGGGGGTTAGAGGAAGAAAATCGTTTGTATCGCTAGAGAGCGGATATAAAGGACGGCTGTTTAAAATCACTTCTATCTGAATAAGGATGGTAGACAGTTCCTCGAATGTGAAAATTGACATTCCTAAAAGACGAGTCAAATGTGCCTTAGCACTTTTAACTGCAGCCTCCCAGAGGCCGCCCCAGTGAGGGCTGCGAGGGGGTATAAACTTCCATTCAATTTTGGTTTGAGTTAAATAAGACTGTAACGTCCTTCCCGTCGCTACTGGTAGATTTGACGCTTAAGCTCTGGTAACGGATGCCTCGGGCGCCAGTTTTTTTAAAAAGTGGTATGCTCCACTTGCTCCGGGCAGCGTCAGTGAAGAAGAAAAATACTCCAGGGGTCAATATGGTGTTGACGGATGCACTGTAGCCGGTGGAACAGATTTTACCTGCCCTCCTGGATTGCCAACCTGGGTATTCGCTGCTATGTTTTCCACAGAGTTGTCAGAAGTGGAAGGAAAACAATTATTACTCTCAATACATTTATTAAGTCATCTAACAACAACAAACAAAAAAAAAATCAAACAAAACTATTACTACGCTATAAGCAAAAGCACGGTAACAAAAGTGCGAAACATACGGATTATTACTACATAGAACGGAGGGTGTGCAAGCGAAAGCGGGCGCGTGCTAAGCGACGGATTAAACGTGTGCAAACAAAGCTCTCGATTAGTCAAAGCTCTACGATAGAGGGGTACGGTTCTCAGGTTACGCGTTATGGAATTCCCGCCCTGTGTTCCTAGTAACACTTTTTCAAGATCCTAATCTGATTCGGTTGGCTGAAGGCCCTAACACGACTACCACTGAGATGTGAAGACTCAGCGCCCTCAATGGCAGTTTCGCGACTACTACTGAGATGTGAAAACTCAGCGCCCCCAGTAGCAGTTTCTTCTCCCTCGGTATGCGCACGGTTGGCTGAAGGCCCTAACACGACTACCACTGAGATGTGAAGACTCAGCGCCCTCAATGGTAGCTTCGCGACTACTACTGAGATGTGAAAACTCAGCGCCCCCAGTAGCAGTTTCCTCTCCCTCGGTATGCGAACGGTTGGCTGAAGGCCCAAACACGACTACCACTGAGATGTGAAAACTCAGCGCCCTCAATGGTAGCTTCGCGACTACTACTGAGATATCTTCTATAAGTTCCTAGTGGCATTACTTGTTATTTTTTCTTATTTTCTTGGGAATCAAACCACAATATGTATGTGTATGAAATTTTGTTAATATAAACGCGTTTGTTGAGATGTGAAAACTCAGCGCCCCCAGTAGCAGTTTCCTTTCCCTCGGTATTTCAACGGGTGGCTGAAGGCCCAAACTTAGAAATTCGGCGGTTGAGAACAGTACCCAAGCTCTAATCCAAAAACTCACCTCGGAATATGTGCTGCGGTCTTCTCGGTATCGGGTCACGGACACAACTCTTACAACTCCTAAATCAATTACTTATATCGGTCTACCTGGGCTTCTCCCACCCAATTTTAGTCCGACTTGCGCAGAGACTCTACCACGGACTTAGTAAAAATATTGCAAAACTTACTCTGGTTCGGTTCCCGGCTGCTCTGTAGACGGCTCGGCGATCGGACGGCTGGCTCTACCAGAACTGACTCTGCGAGATTTCGGTATCTAAACCTGCTGGTGGTTCCTAATTCAACCTCTAGCCTCTGCGAGGTATGCGGACTGACTGTCCTTTCGTTTCGGTAGCATGCCTTTTAGTGCTACCAGCAAAGTATACGTCGGTGTATTATTTGGTGCGGTTGGCCGGCCTTCAGAGTTTTATCGACGCGCGAAGATGATACAATCTTTGTAAAAACTGATATCGCGGAAGAATTAAACATTATATTAAAACTGGGATATTTTTCTGATAACATACGAAAAAGAATCATATTTTTACGTTGTAAAATACCCGAAATACAATTTTAAGTATAAAACCGGAATAATTGCTGCTTTTGCAAATCGGAAAATTAGTAACTTCGTTACACACCCTTCCCACTTCGGAGAAAAAAAAAATATATAAACCCATATATATATATATATATATATATTTCTATTTGGTATGATAGCGCAACCGACTGATACCGCTACCATCGTGGATGATATCGCTACCTTTTGTTCCACCAATAGCATTGTACGTTGGATGCAGGGGAGAGAGGGGAGGCGCTTGATGGCACACAGTGTTGCCGGTCTGTAAAAATCAATAATTATTGTTTTAGACACTTTAGATAGATAGAAGTTTATGTGGTTTATTCGATCGAGTACCTATTATAAAGATAATATGTTATTTCATTAGGTTAATTAACGTTTCCCATATTGCCATTTAACTTCTCTATTCCTGGATTTTTAACTAATTTCTATAACCTAGTATAGTTGTTATTCAGTAATATAAGATGAGTACGATAATTATTAGTTTAGTGTTTATATAGTTATTAATTTCACTGTTTTTTTTCGCGAACTTGATAAAAGTGCATCATAACATGGCAGTACCACTAAAGAAGAAAAAAAGTGTCCCAGGATGTATAGATAGGTATACCTAATAAGTAGGTAGTATCGTGTTCTAAACCCAAAAAATGATTTCAATATGTTCCATGAATGGTTGAAAGTTATAAGAGATGAAAAATGTATCAGTATCGCCTCAGAAACAGTGCTCAAGAATTTTCATGTGTGCTAGAATCCAGAAACGTCTGATAAGATAATATAGTCGAAGTTGCTAAAAGAGAAGTCAAGGGAACAGCCATTTCAGCTTTTTTTGCAAAGTAAGTAAATTGAAACTTGGTCAATATGTGCATTCTTTGAAATTAATATGTTGTAACGTATTTCATATCATTATATCAATAATTTGTACTTGCTCAAATTCATAACATTTACTTATTCAACTATTTTTCTTTCAGGTAGTTAGGTACACTTACGCCAACCTACAGAAATTTCCAACATAAACATTAAACGTTTTTTGATATTGGAGGCGATGATAATAAAGCAGAAGTTTTGTAGGTATTAACAAGACACCCATTATGGTTATTTCATCTAGGAGTAAGTAGAAGTAAATGTGTAATTTATGTAATCACCATAATTTTTTTATTTGTTTAAGGCATTTAGTTTTCAAGTTTAATATGTCTTCTGGAAGTTAAGGGGACAGTGGATGACTGAAATGTGTGGTACACCCGGTAAGCTTTATTTTTTTCAAATAAAACCTGTTTGATTAACTTAAAAGTGACATAATATTAAAGTAGTTATTGTTTTATACAGCTTTATACTTCCCAGTCAGAAAGGTCAACGGTGAGTTTAGCAGGAAGGAAGTGGAAACCAGTCTTTGGATTTAACAAAGTCGAAAACATTGGAGAAGATGCCCTCGTTATTTGGCCAGGTCTGCTTTTTAAAAGTGGAGGAGGGCGAAGGCAAATGATTAAAAAGATCTTTGGTAAGTAAGTAATTCTTTGTACATAAATTTTTTAATTGATTGCTATTAAATTTAATTATGCTTTTTAGATCATAATCCAAAGAGGGATTCCGATTTTTTATTTTCCACTAAGTTGCCCACACAGGGAACAAGTCCTGAGAAAATTGAAGGTATTTATTGTCGTAAGTTTGAGATAATTTCACTCATATAAAGTTTCTGTATAGATATGATGGAAAATCTATCAATTATTCCCCAGTTGATAAGGTGAAAACACTAGCCAAAACATATTAAAGGGAATTGATTAATAGTGAGTTTTATGCAACTTGTTATGATATAAGTTTGGCAGTCGTACAATGTAGGTACCTACCTAAGAAAAGTAAACACATTATTTTCATGATGCATCTCAAACCATCTGATATTAATCAAAGTAAACAGTGGTTCATAATTTTAGGATTTCCTTCTAACCAAGGGGATCAAAGGTTGTGTAAAGATCATTTTGATAATAATTCATTCAAAGGTTCATTATGCAAAATACTTATTAGATTTGTTTTACCTTTGCAAGAGAACTAGTCAACAAAAATAATTATTTCTTATTTATAACTTATGGTACCTAATGTATTTTATTTATTTTGTTTCAGACCTGTTCCAGGCTCTACTTTCTAACTCCTTTTTATTGAAATTTTTGCAGTTTTTGTGAATAATTTTGAAATGATGTGCAATTTGATGTGATAATAGATTAATTTTCCTAAATATAATGTAAGTAGTAAAAGTATGTTGTTTTGAGAATAATAATATAAATGTTTCATAAATTGATAATATAGATTATTTGTCATGTTAATTATTATGTGCAGTTTAATAAAAAATTTGAATTTGTATTGATTTCTCATTTATCCAAATAATGTGTCCTAAAATTGTTTATTAATTATAATAATTTCATTAGAAAAAAGGAAATATAATTTTATTTTTTGTAATCAAGTAATAATATATAACAATATAAGTTTTAGACAAATTGTAAAATTTACCTACTCACAATCCAAACCAACCAATTTGAATATCCCGGCTTAAAAAATTAGTTCCAACACCCCTTCGGGGTGCGCTTCGATCAACGTGATGCCAACTGTTACTGCAGAATTGACAACTCTCATTAATTATATTTCTCTATACAGAAATCTGTCTTTCGATCGATATCATAAAAATGAAGGCCCGTTCAAGTGTTATTGTAGGAATAATTTGCCAGCGGACCACAAACTATTTTGAATATAATTATTATTTTGGGTAAAACCATAGACAAAATAAAATATTATATTTCTCTATGGGTAAAACTTTGCTGCTTCCCGAGTATGCGATAATCGAAAGGGGTCATGTGATCCAAGAACGTAACGTGAAATCGATTCTAACGACAGTTTTGTCACATTCGTGGTTCATTGTTTATGTTCATTTTAATTTATTGTTTACCACTAATACTTTTGTGAACACCAAATCGTTGCTGGCCCCTGACTATACTGCTGGCAGTCGCCAGTCGACAGAAATTGTATTTGAGACCAAAATATCGGAAATTCGGAACAGCTGACCCGGAGAGGCGTTTGTTTGAATCGTCAAGATATGCATATAAATAAAAGCCGATTTAGTACTGCTGGCGACATCTATAGTAAATATTTTGAACTTAAAAATTACCAGATAAGTGGCAAGTTTTGTTTACGTTTTGAGGTTTGTATACCTATTAAAACGCCGCCCTTAACTCGGTTTAATGATAACTGATGTTTCGACTGTGTCTGACTGATGTATTTATTATCAGTCTAATCATCAGTCAACATTAAACAGAGTTTAGGCGTTTGATACAACTCGCCCTCAGTGGGCCAACCCACTGAGTAGGTAATATTTCATAATACATATTGCAATATTTCCAATGGGCCATAAATGATTTTCACAGTTTTGCCTTCAGAGGCCCGGGGTGAGAGGGTCACTGTTTCACCATTTGTTGTACTTTATGTTTTCAAAACTATTTATTGCTTTGTTGTTCAACTCTGTAATATTTATTGTTCTTCCTGTTTGTCATTAAGAAATGTAAAAAACGTTTCATTTACAATGTACTGTTTTATTTTAAATAAAATATGTTATAAACTTTATAATTTTTGCTTCATTTTTCCCACTGCAGGCATTATATGGTCCATTTTTTGACATTCTATTCAATTTAACTTGACTGTTATTATTGTAACTTCAATCAAAATGGTAAGTTACTTTAAATGAAATATCAAAAAATGGACCATAAATGCGATTTATGGAGGTTACTAATCCAAAAAGAAGAAGTATATGTCATTGATTATGATTTTGAGGTTAAGTGTAAAATAACATAGGGCATGTCCACGGCAGTTGAAATTGACAATAGCCCGGTGGTAAAACAATAGACACGATGAAATATTATCAAAGAACAAACAACTATTAATCTATATTATATATTATTAAATATGCAAACTTAACAATTAAAATAACTTTAAAAGTACACTGAAGCAAAACCAACTAAACTCAAACTCTCAAACACATTCATCATTCATTAAAAATCAGCATAACCTCACTATTAAGTACCACGTGGCTTTGTTTATTGTTTTATCAGCAGGCTATTGTTAAAATAGTTTGTGACGTCACAAATTATTTTGACAACAAGCTGGTGGTGAAACAATAAACAAAGCGTTTTAACACGTGGTACTTAATAGTGAGGTTAAGCTGATCTATAATGATAGATCTTGTTTGATTTTAGTTGGTTTTGCCCAAGTGTTTTTTGAAAGTTATTTCGATTCTTGAGCTTGCTTATAGGGCATGTCCACGACACTTGACAATAATCTGGTGGTAAAACAATAAACATAAACACGATCAATAATTAACAAACAACAATTTATATAAGAATTAAAATAACTTCAAAAAACACTTTATCAAAACCAACTAAACTCAAACACGATCTATCATTTTTTTTATTGTTTCACCACCGGCTTGTTATCAAAATAGTTTGTGACGTCACGTGGACAAGACAAACGTAAAACAATAAAATACGTCAGATCATGAGGTAACGGCAAAGGATGTCCGAACAAACTCTCTCTTTCTGCTGGCAGCCCTAGTAAAGTATTATTCTACGACCCAAGTGATAGGCGGTGGCGGCGACCTTGCGTTGATCGAGTAATATCGTTAGGTGGTTTCGCCCTCAATGATGAATTTAGAAAACAAAACTTTTTCGAAAAAATATTAATAGGTAGGAACAATTATTATACTCATAAAAAACTCGTTTATGAACAAAAATATGATTCATACATTTGAATGTAAAGCAACAATTTTTAATATTCTAAGAACTGTTTTACACGTACGAGAATTATTGCGAAATTTACTCTGAAAATTTTCATAAGAATATTTTTTGCTGTTTTACACGTCAAATAATTATTGCCAAAATATTCGGGGTAAAAATATTGACATGTTCTATATTTTTTAGAAAGTGCGTGAGAATCGACGCAGAAGCCAAAAATAGAATAAAAACAATAATGGCGTTAATGTGTCATCATTTGTTGTCGTTTTCTTTATTTAGGAAAGCCAAAACCTTGACATAAACGCAAATCTCAATTAATAGAATAAATAATCAATCCAATAAACGATTCGAATACAGCTGATTATTCAGAAATGTTAATATGTAAATCGCGAGGTAAATCGTAACCATGACAACTTATCCCAAAAACAATCTCACTGCGCAGTCGTATGGCATGAATTCTTATGAAATTTATAGTGATGAAAATATTATGTGTAAAACAGTCAAGCAGTGAAATGTTCTCAAAATTCTTTTTTCAATTACTTGGGAAATTAAACCACAATATTCTTAAATTATTAAATTCAACTTGCACTTCAGTGGATTCCATTTCTAGTAGACTATCATATCGTTGGAATGTCATAAAATGAAATATTTCATTTCACATTTTGCCAGAGATATGATCTACTATGAATGGACCTTAATAAAAATTTGATAACAAAATTTTGCAGTCTTACAGCCAGTTTTTCAATATATTATTTAAGTTTCAATTACCTAATTATTAATTAAAAATAATAGATACTTAACAACAAGGTACTGTTTTTCAAACAACTTTTAATTATCAGTTAAGTAATTAGATACTGTCAAGTTTTCGCCAGAGATGTAATAATATTTTACTTTCTCTATGGTAATATCGTCAAGAAAAGAAGAACAAGAGTTAACCTAAAATTTATTTTAATTACCTACCGTTCTGAAGGTTTCTTCAAAGGTCGGTGTACTTATTCCTAAAAATAATAATAATACGTTGTGGTGGAACTTATTCTTGATTTTGTAGTAACTACAAATGTAGTAACTAAAAATGTTGTGGTTCAATTTCCCAAGAAATTAAAAAAAGATTGAATAATATACCACAAGGAACATACAGAAGATGTTTTCAAAATTCTTATGAAAATTATCAATATTATTTTCAGAGTAAATTTCGCAATAATTCTCGTACGTGCAAAACGGTTCTAAGAAAATAGTTGTGCAGAATCGCCTAGAGCCCAATCAATGTTGCTTGTTGACATAGGCAAAATCATGCTGTAAATGGCTTCTTAAAGTTGCAACAGTTTTATCTTTAAATTCAGACACATTATCTATTGCATCTCTCATAGCCTTCAAAGAGGGATACACAGATTTCGCAGATTTATCATAGTACTCTTTGAAGTACTGTCTGCACTTAATCTTTTGAGGAGTGGTCCAGCCTTTCCTGCCTACAAAAAAAAATACATGGTTATGAGGAATAGTATTTAAACCATTTAAACAAACAATAATATTTAGAATGTATAGTATACATACAGAGTCCGGCAAACCTCTGTCGTATAGCTTTATAGCTCTCATTCACCAATAAAAAAAACCTCATTATCATTTGTCTACTGGTTAGTTCATTATTAACTTTGGTAAATAATATAATTCATTATTTACCTAGTAGAGTAGAGTTTGTTCAACCATCCTTTGCCTCATACATTGTCAAGCTTGATCTCTCATTAATGAAATGGAAGAGACGGAATTTTGACCTCATTAACGTTTTTTCAAATAATGTCGACGAAAATTTTATTTGTTACTTTTGACAACTCAGTTGTCATATTTTGAGAACAATTCTTAACTTACTTATGTCATTGATTATAATTTTGAGGTTGATTGTAAATTATTATTTAACTAATATAGGACATACGTAAAACAGCAGAATACGTCATCAATTATGACCTAACGGCTAAGGATAGTTGAACAAACTCTACTACTTCTCAGTATAAAAATGAGGTAAATAAAAGGTTTTTTCATGTTAGCTGTAAAAAAAGTAATTCACGTTACAAGTCCGGAGAGTAGTTTTTTTCAGGTCAAGACAAGCAGATTCCAAGGCGAGTCGTGGGCAGGTCATGGAAACTTGGAGAGACCTGAAAAACCCTAATTTCCGGTTGCGTGACGTACAATATTTTTTTCAAGACAGACACTTCGAAATACAAAATCTGAATTCATATTATTGTTAAATTTGCGCACTCGCTAGATAAGTTTGACATGAACGACAAATTTGAAAATCAAGAAACTATCATGACTCAATAATATATCGAAACGTTGTTAGCAGATTAACGAAATTAAGGTAGATTGTATTATGAAAAAGCGATTGTAGAAATGAACATTCATTTTCACGTCCATTTTCCGTTCTTGATCAGCAAAACGTTATTTTCTGGACAAAAATTTTTCCAGAATGTGTATATTTTCTGGTAGGTCTTGAAAAAAATATTTTTCGAATGAACAAATCACATTTACAGTAAAAAATACCTTTTTTATTTCTTTGGATTTCAGCTCTAAGCCAGTTTTGAATATGTAGCAGGGAACGGGAGATATCCTTTAATGCTGGAGAACATTTTCTGTTCTGAATTACACGTATATCAGGTAACTTATCATTATTTAAATAATCGGAAAAGGCTTCTTTGAGAGACCTTCTTTCTGGAGTTGACCACGTTTTTTTAGCATAAGAAACAGGTGGAGGTGTAGTATATCCAGCTTCGGAAAAATCATCACTGTCATCACTTGGGCGATAAGAAGATTGTGATGGTGGCCTATTGTTATCTAAAGTACATTTCTCCTTAATATTTCTTGAAATAGAAGATGATAAATCTTGCAAAACTCCATCTTCATTATTTTGTGAGTTATTTTTAGAATTAGGTGAAGTTGAATCTCGGCTATTTTCAAAAATCGTTGACAAATCTTGCGTAGCCAATACTTTTTTGGGTCTGCGTTTCAGTATTCTTTTTTTTCTAAGATCAATATTTTCTGTTTCTGAACAACTACTATCACTACTATTAGCCCATTTTGGTATCACATCATCTGAGGGTTTTTGGCGTGGCACAGCTTGATGTAAAGGGGTATTGGAAAATCCAGAAGCATTTGTTAAAACTTGGCCCATAACAGTTATATCAATATAAGCATCTCTATGTTTGTAAATATTGTTATGTATTTCCTGCCCATGTCCCATAAAGTCACTAATAATTGTCTGAGTGTCTTTTGGTAACGTAGCTGTATTTGTTGCAAGATGTTTTCTCAGCTTAGTGGCAGTAAATTTGCCATCTGCAAATCCTTTTGACTTACAATATTTTTTCAAAGCAATATTGGCTTCATAAAATGAATTTTCACGAGTCGGATCAGCAAATAAATATTTATTGTCTTTGTTTACGTTTGCCATTTCTCTATATTCTAACAATAAATCAATAGCAGATTTAACTTTACAGGATAACAGAATAGAAGAACTTCGATTCAGCTTGCCTCTAGCAATATATCTCGCAAACTGGACAGCGTGTACTTTTTCTTTTGAAGACAAATTTTCAAAATCTTCATTTGCTATGGTGGCTACAGTTTTATATTCTGCTAGTTCGGTTCTTTGAACATCACCTGGCCGTTTCCTATTAAAAACCATGATGTATAACAAAATTAACTGAGACAAATATATATAAAAATCTTTGTCATAACACTGTTTTAGTGATGTGTAATACTTGTATATGTCTGCTTCCAAGAATGAAATCAATTCCTTAATTTCAGAAGTGGTTGGTAAAATTTCAACTTTAATTCTTTGATGTCTCACTCTCGTCTCTGTAGCCATCTTGGTTAAATCACTATTTTGACTGATGCGTAATAAATCCAAAAACTTTTGTACAGTTTTTACACATACGTTATCTTCACGCAGTATCATCAGACATTTAACATAGTCTCCAACTTTTTTCAATAATATGCATGATTGATGAACAATTGTGGGCCTAGCATATTTTTCTCCATCAAAGCCAGCCAATTTTCTAATAACTTCTACCACAGTAGTATACTGTTTTGGAGAAAAAATATCTTTTATTTCTGTTACTGAGGGACTAGCATTTTTTATTGCCAAAAACAATTTTCCAAGAAGTCTGAGATCAGCTGCGATCATTTTAGCATGATGTTGGCTCATTGTGAGATATGTGTTAGCTAAACGATTCCCATACAGGACAGCTGTTTCGTCGGTAGTAACTACCCTAAATATAGAAGTATCCCGAATGCTCGGATAAATCAATGTTTTCAGTTTCTCGCAGGCTTTTTCATGGATATAAGAACCTTTGACTATGCTTAAGCCCAGTATATTACATTTGCTTTTCTTATTTTTTAAGCAAGTTTCTCTTACATGATGTCTTAGACTTTTCACTGAATAATAACCAGAACAAAATGGACACGGTAAATATGTAGTTTGAGTAGGTTTGTTGGAGTTTCGAACAACTATATCTTTCTCACTTCGTTTATTATACAGGAAGTCGCCTTCTTTTCTGATATCGTTAAGCGTCCGGTGCCACTCTTTAGAATCTGAAATTTAAATCGAGATACGTTTAAAAAAGACGTACGATTTCAAACAAATTTAAATATATGAATTAGATTTTTTAGTGTTTGTATTGTTCAGGAAGGTCATAAGAATACTACTATTACTATTTTTCGGAATAAATTCACTTTTAACTATACAGAGTTCTTCAAAAGTCCGGGACCGGAGAAATATCGAAGAAAATATAAATTTTTTCAAAAATCTTTTTATACCACAAATTTTACTCCAGCTCAAACTTTACCTTTCTCTCCCGTTTGTCATACTAGCGTCTAGCTGTTACCCTATCATTACTGTACCCTGCTTGCGCAGTGAGCTTATAGTAGTATCCTCGTACTTATATTTATTCCAAAAAGGGAAAACTTCATGTGGAATACAATTTATTTGATATTACTTCGAGAAGGGGAAGGAAGTATATACAGCTTGAGCCATTTTCAATGGAAACACCCTCCTAAAATTTGAAGTTGTGAACAGATTTTAATAATTTTTTCTTGAAATGTCGAGTACTAAAAGGTCTACTTTGGGACAAAATTTGAAATGTTTATTCCAATTTTCAGGGCATAGTACGATATTTTTTCTTAGTCGAAAATCGAGATTTTTTATTAGCGGTTTTTTTATTGAAAAAATCACTACGCCACTGGATTCAGTGTGCCTCTAAACAGCTGTGACCAAAATTTCATGGAAAAATATTTATTAATAACAAAGTTATGACAACTCAAAAATTCGAAAACTCACACAGCTAATAGTCACAAAAACACCCTATATCAACAGATTTGGCCATGAGAATATTTTTTTTATGATTTCAACAATAAAGTACCGCCAGATGAAAACAAATATAGCGTAAATTTTCTGCAATATCATTTCTAAGATTTAATTTGAAAAATCAATTTGTTAATTTATGCCACACTTAAATGTAATTCCGTTATTTTGATTAAAAAAATTAAAGTTATTCGTTTTCTTTTTGATCTGGCGTCACTTTATTGTTGAAATCATAAAAAAATATTCTCATGGCTATATCTGTTGTTTTTTGTGACTTTGTGAGTTTTCGAATTTGTAATATATGTTGGTTATGGGTAGAGTAGCCAGGTAGTGTGGTGGTAATTGGCCTCTCAACTGATGGTGTTTCTGGTCACTTGAAGGGTCATCTTATAGTAATCAAACAACCACTTGTAGGACTGGGATATTTATTGCTTAAACTCACTATGAAACATTATCCTAATACTTATACTAATTACTGATGATTTAATACTAATACTTATAATGTTACTAACGCATTTAATCTACTAACAATCTAATAATGATCTTATAACGAACTGAATGAATGAATGAGTTAATTAATTAATGTTACCAAAATACTTTCGATTGTATATTTTATATCTACTCTTCAAGTTCACCGTAAGTAGATATATGTAATATTGTTTATGTTTATTTCACGCTTTGATCTTGAATCATAAACGTGAGACCTTGCTTCGTGTGCTGTTTTATGATTTAATGAAATTGGTTCAATGGAATTTAATTCTGTTATTTAAATATTATTATATTGACCAAAAGGCATCACAAATTTTTGAGTTGTCATAACTTTGTTATTAATAAATATTTTTCCATGAAATTTTGGTCACATCTGTTTAGAGGCACTCTGAATCCAGTGGCGTAGTGATTTTTTCGATGAAAAAATCGCTAATAAAAAATCTCGATTTTCGACTAAGAAAAAATATCGTAGTATGCCCTGAAAATTGGAATAAACATTTCAAATTTTGTCCCAAGGTAGACCTTTTAGTACTCGACATTTCAAAAAAAAAATTATCAAAACCTGCTTACAACTTCAAATTTAATGTGGGCGTTTCCATTAAAAATGGGTCACACTGTATAAAGAAGTAGAAGGATACTACCTACTCTAAGCTCACTGCGCGTTTAGGGCACAGCAGGACGCTAGTGTATCTCATTAATAACAATGTAATTAAATTTTTTTCTTTATAAATAAGAATAAAGTGTTTAACCATCCTTTGCCGTTACGTCATAATCGCTAACGTATTCTGCTGTTTCACGTTTGTCTTGAATCAGTTGAATACTTAACCTCAAAATTATAATCAATGTAATATGTTAAGAATTGTTTTCAAATTACAACTGAACTGTCAAAGTTAACTTACGTCCATTAGTTAAGAAATACGTCAATGACGTTATAATTCCGTCTCATCCATTTTATGAATGAGTAGATCAAGACGAACAATGTATGACGTTACGGCAAAGAATGGTCAAGCAAAGTCTGCCTCATATTTCTTCAATTTGGTATGATCTTTATTGGCCAATCACAATCATTTGATAATTATTTATTTCATACATTTAATTCTATTATTCCAAAAATTCACCCTTTTTTGATATAAACTATCATTTTGATGTCCTTATATGAAACAAACTCTAGTTCAACCACCCTTTGTTGTCCATTACCTAGCTCATTCTTTCATTCATGATTCATGAAATGGACGAGACGGAACTATGACATCATTAACGTATGTCGATGTTAATTTTATTTGTTACTTTTGACAACTCAGTTGTCATATTTTGAAAACAATTCTCAACATATATGTAATTCATTATAATTCTGAGGTTAAGTGTAAAATAACATTCAACTAATATAAGACAAACGTAAAACACCAGAATACGTCGCCGATTATGACGTAACAGCAAAGGATGGCTGAATAAACTTTACCATTATTTTTATCTTCATCGGTCAAATACTTTTGAAAGTGTCAGATTTTATAACTTCATTAATATTTTTTATTTATTTTAGGTTATTTGTTTTGATTTAGCAGAAACCAAAAGACTGCAATGCTTTTGAAAAGTTCTGATATTTCATGAAGGAATTCAATAGAATACAAGGAAACTATTAACATTCTTGTTTAAAATGTACACCTTTAAATAATAATATGAGGCGATTTGTTTACGTTTTATGTCATTGATTTCAATTTATACTTTATCCACTGTATTGATTTGTTCGTCTATGTGGCGAAAGTGATATAGTTATTATAATATTATTTTAAAAAAATATAATTACTTCTTGACGAGTGTCTAGCATTTGAGAAGCCAGAGAAGTGTCTTTCTAAATGATAGAACAGTCATCACTTTGTAAAGATATTTTAAGATCTATAACAAGCAGTAAACTCAACAAAAAGCAGCAAAGTACTTACTCTTTTCAAAAGACAATGCTTTTGTGACTTTTTCTTCCACTTTATGTTTTCGCATGAGATGCCTTGGCAGAGAAACTGTTAATAAACCACAGTACAAACAGCAATGTTGCTTACGTTTCTTTAATTTTTTTTCTGAAAATATCAAGTAATTTAGTAAAATGCAAATTATCTTATTAATATAATTTTTACCAATACCGTCAGCAGGTGAACTTTTATTTAATTGAACATCATTTGTACTGCAATTTTCAATAGAGCTAACTGTACCTATCAACTGCCTATCGTCAACTTCATGATTATATATGGTATGAATATTAAAGTTATCAGTGCTGGGTAGATCTTTCCCGATGTGTGAAGTAGAATTACTTGTGGATGTCTCAACAGTACCATGAAAAGCATTGACCAATGGTATACAGGAACATTCACCAGATTCAGATTCACAAGTATTTACAAGTGGAGAAGGACTTTGTGCTAATAAAATTTTCGGCAAACCACTATTCATATTTCTTGCTAAACTTGTCAGACTAGATTTGTTTTTATGAATAGCTAAAATGGTAATTTCATAAGTTGCTAATATATAATATATATATATAATATAATTTTTACCAATACTGTCAGCAGGTGAACTTTTATTTAATTGAACATTTGTACTGTAATTTTCAATGGAGCTACCTGTACCTATCAACTGTCTATCGTCAACTTCATGATTATATATGGTATGAATATTAAAGTTATCAGTGCTGGGTAGATCTTTCCCGATGTGTGAAGTAGAATTACTTGTGGATGTCTCAACAGTACCATGAAAAGCATTGACCAATGGTATACAGGAATATTCACCAGATTCAGATTCCTAAGTATTTACATCTTTCCCAATGTGTGAAGTAGAAATACTGGTGGATGTCTCAACAGTACCATGAAAAGCATTGACTAATGGTATACAGGAATATTCACCAGATTCAGATTCACAAGTATTTACATCTTTCCCGATGTTTGAAGTAGAAATACTTGTGGATGTCTCAACAGTACCATGAAAAACATTGACCAATGGTATACAGGAATATTCACCAGATTGAGATTCACAAGTATTTACAAGTGGAGGACTTTGTGCTAATAAAATTTTCGGCAAACCACTATTCATATTTCTTGCTAAACTTGTCAGAATAGATTTGTTTTTGTGATTAGCTAAAATGGTAATTTCATAAGTTGCTCCACACCATTTTAATAAGGGTCTACCATTTTGAACTTTAATATCTTTCATTTCCCTAACATAAACTTTGGTAGAATCACAAAATTTAAGCAGGACATTATCTGAATCTTCAGCCCGTTTACTACGTTGATTTTGAAGTCGTGACCTGGAAAGAATTCAGAAATGTCAGTAGCACTTAAGGACATAATAAATTTCCAGTATTTTTATATTTAACATTGTGTGATTTTTAATTTTTATATAAATTACAAAAATTAAGCACATGGTGATCACAACATGACCCACCTAATTTGGTTATCACCAATTTCAACACAGGAGTATTTATGTTCTCTTTTAGCATTTATTCAAAATAAATATTTAGTTTCCCTAACATTTTTTATTGTACATAATTTGAAACTGTTGATTACTAGGTACACTGAACTCTCCAACAAAGTTTTTTTCATCTATTTCTGATAATGATAATTTAACTAACATTCGACAATGATGTTTCAAAATCCTTTTGAAAAATGTTGGATCACTTTGAAGGTTTGTTTAACAATTATTAAGTATAATTTATGAAAACATACATAAAAATTAACATGATTAAATCGAACAAAACTTTTGTTGATTATTTCAATAACATAAGCAGTAACTACAGAGAAGTACTCAGTAATATAGTCTTGTAATAAAAAGTACAGAGTCGGCGAGACGTTGGGGGGTGAAAGAAGGACTGCTGTGTATCGTTCAGAGTTGGTGTTAGACAAAAAATACTGCAATTCCTTCCACCTCCAACAACTTGGTGGCTCTACATTAATATATTAACATTTTTTCATCTAAAGTGCTTGCACTTCAAATACACATACAGTAAAACAAATTGACCTTTACCCTGACGTCACTAACAATGAACAGTAGTAAACACAAACTTTATATGCCTCATCCCTTTCTACTGACAGTAAAAACACATCACACAATATACATACACTTGTCTACTTGATTCATTTCGTGAGGTTAGTAGGTATGACGTCAGGGTGAAGGTCAATTTGTTTTACTGTAAACTAGTCATAAACTATAAGAATAAAGGTCTAATCCTTCATGAATAAGCTCTTACAACTGAAAAGTTTATAAAAAAAAGATAAATTACCTTTTCCGTTTCTCCATTTTGTTGAAACTCTACTGTAGTCAACCTGTTCCAAATAACAGTCGAGATTTTAGAAGTTTCCCTTTCAGCTCATTTTATTAACCTCATTGATATTGAAATTGTAACCTGAAAATTATAGAAGATCAATAACAGTCAAAGATATGAATTACAATTATTTTTATCCTAACATTGGGTGGTTTTTTAGATGTAAAATTTAAGGGTAAACTATAAAAATTACATATACGATAATTGTAACTTATGAACCATAGTTCATTAACTCCAATTTCAACAGTTACTTGAGTATTTCTGACAACTGTTTTACCAGTTAAAAGAATTAAATATTTAGATGCCTTTCACAGGTTTTGTGATACATAAATTCAAACTGCATTAAAACTTCCTATACTGAACTACTCAACTTAGTTTTTTACATATTTCTAATAATAGAATTCTATTTAACTAACTTATGAACATAATGTTTAAAAATGTTGAACACAATGAATTGAATCCTATTGTAGACAATTAGTGAAAATTTAAAAGTGAAAAAACATACAAATGTGAAATATATGGGAGTTAATGATTCATTTGTAATGTAACTATAGAAAGTAGGCTCAAAACAAAGATTTCACCTAGATAAGAAATTACCTCAACGAATTACACACAGCATTTTTATTTAAAAATTTAGAAACAATTTGTGCGTAAAACTTCAACAATCGGAACACCCTTTATAACCTGACTACACAAGCTTATGGTAGTAGCCAGAAAATTTTATATAACAATCTATCGATATCTACACTTTTTACAATGTAACTTACTAAGGTAACTATTTTATCTTTGGATTAAATCTCTACTTTACTCTCATCTTCTTTCTTTTTCATTCAAAAGATATACTACTGTTGAGCAGTAGTGAAAAGTAGTAAAATGACACGTGTACCTATAAAATTTGAAATATCACATGTAAAAATTGATTTTGGTGGATTCATGCAAGAGAAAATTGAAACTAAGAATAATTTAGAACTAAAACTAAGAAAATAAAACTAAAAACATGTTATTTTTTAATTTACATCTCAATTTCTTAGTTTCTTGCTTGGACATAATATATGTGTAATGTTCTTCCCATGATGCCACTATCTTTAATAATTCACAGCTAAGAGCCCGCTTCATTGCTAACGAATTTAGAAATTGCATACTGATTGGTAAGCTGTACCAAAAATTTGTTATCATAGTGTAGGGTTGAAGAAAATGATAATTTTTAAATGATTTACATAGATAAGGTGATTTAAAAATAAGTTTCAAAATAAGACTTAATCTTTTTAAATGGGATACAGTTCCTATGCTACAACTTAGTTTTAGAGCACCCTGTTAAATAAAAATAGTTATTTATTCATATTAGTCAAAAAAGGACTTTACACACGAATTTCAAACAAATTTTTTCTACTACCAAAATTTTTATTAAAAAAAACAGATTTATATACATTTTCTTTAATTCATAATTCGTTGGATGCTAAATACAATCAAAAATAATTTACTGGTCTTAGAAGGAGATAGCATAAAAATGGTAATAAACAATAGAGGGTTATATTTTGTTGATATGTACAATTTTTGATAAACAAACAGTAGTAGAAAAACTATTTTTGAAAAAAATATTCACATCTGAGAACAGCTTCTTTCAAAATTTATTTTTCTGTAACTATTCATAATCTTCTGAAATCAGAACTGAGCACTGCCATATATAATGTACATTTGCTTATTTCATTTTACAGGAGATAGTGGATATCCACTTCAAGAGTACTTTATGACTCCATTAGATCATCCAAATACTAGAGCAGAGTCATTATACAATGAATCATTAATAAGGACAAGGAATATAATAGAAAGGACTATTGGAGTTTGGAAAAGACGATTCCCAATATTAGCTTATGGCATGAGGTTAAAATTGGATACAGATATGGCTATTATAATAGCAACAGCTGTATTGCATAATATAGCCCGTTCTATGGATGAACCTGAACCACCAATTCCTGATGATTTAAACCTACAGGAAATAAATTATTTGATAGATATCCAAAATATAAATATTCCACTGCTAAACAATGAGAATAGGCGCAATAATCGTCAAATTAATATTACGCAAAGAGAAATTGTAAACTATTTTGAGAACCTTCAATAATTATTAAATAACAATGTTTTACTTGAAAATGTATATTATTTTAAAAATAAAACTATATAGATATAAAAATTTATTTTAATAGCCAAAACATATCTACATGGAAAAATCTAGATATTATTATATCTGAAAAACACAATCCTTAACCAAGGTGGGTAAAAGATAACAATAGATTAATATTAGGTAGAATAACAAAAATAAACAACTCTTAAATTGAACTATAAAAATACATAAGCACAAGTTTTAAATTAAACAAGAATCTAGAAAAAGGGATTTTCTCTTAAAATACAGGAAATAAAAAATATTGAAACAAACACGAACAACTATTAAATTAAACAAGAATCTAGATAAAAGGATTTTTATCTCAAAATAACTAAATAAAAACAACAAACAATATAATCTAATAAAACCATGAACTAATCAAGAACAAATAATTCTTAAATAAAACTAAACCAATCACAAAAAATCTTTAAGAAATAAAGTCAGATTTTATATAAAAATTTAATGTGTCCTCTTATGGAAAACTTTTCAATTTTCAGGAAAAAATATTAGTCAAATGCTTTAGATTTAAGCTGCTCTTTTTTTTATTAAAATATCTAATTGGAGAGCTTCTTTTCGCAATTTATGCTCCTCCTTTTCATATTCTATTTTATTTTTGGTTCTTATTTGTTCATACTTTGATAATGTCAATCTTTGATCCAGTAGTTTGTCATATTTTTCAGCAACATTTGATGAAGTCAATGTTCTTATGACAGTTGCTGGTCGACGCCTACTGGTATTTTGCAGTTTCCTTCTTTTTGGAACAGACTCATCATCATTTAATATATTTTCTTTATTAGGACTCTGAAATGATAAAATTCTGTTGGCGCCTTGTCTCAGATCTGCAGGAGTATAAGTCTCCCATTGTTCATTTTTTGTAAGGGAATGGTTCTGAAAATAAAAAACAGTACATTTTTTAATTTGTAAAAATAAGTATAAAGCATAGTTCCAAATATTATTTTGAAACCTGTTTTCAGAGAATCAAAAGAAAATAATGAAGTAAGTATCATACCTCAGTAGTATCCTCTTCAGTACTATTTTGATTTTTGCCTAAGCCATCCTCGGAAGTATCCTGATTTCTATCAAACTCATAACTGAGTTCCACTTCAGGGTTAGCAGAGCTTGATGGAATACTGATATCAAAATCCTATAAAAAATGAAAAAACATGTCTTACTTGAGCCAAAGATTCAGTTAAGGTATCCAGAATAGACTTAAATGCAATAAATAATTAGTGACACCAGGGACACATTCTGTTCTAAAATGAACAAAATCAGAATATTTCCCTGTCAAAAAAATTTTTATTGATATTCAACTTACTAGATTTCCACTTTCACCTCTGTCTCCATCAAATATATTGGTGAGGCCAGTAACCGTTTTATCATTGATCATGGCCAATAATACTTCGTCTGAGGACTCCATATTAGGTGGTTTTTTACAAGGCCCTCCACCTGTTCTGTACGCCTCCATTTTTTCCTGTGCTTTTTCTTTGCGTAATTCTTTCTTTCTATTTTCGTAATATTTTTTCAATGAGTCCGAGGTCCTATTAATTAATGCAGGAGAACCTGCATTAAATTCAGTTTCTATTTTTTTCCATATTTTTTCTTTAAGTTGAATGGATACTGAATCCGTTTTTTTATTTTCTATGATGTCTTTATATTGAAATATAATATTTATAAGGAACTGTTTTTCTCTTTCGGTATAGTTAGGACCTCTAGGTCTTTTGAGAGACTTATTTTCCATTTTACATTCAATAATTCACTAAATAAATAAAAAATGCAAATCACAGTCACTGCCAGACCAAACAACAAACTAGAAACAGGTGCTATATAATTATATAAAATATAAACTGAAAATGGACCATCCGTATTTTGTGTTAACAAATAATGACAATTATGGCATATGAAATCGAAAAAATGTTACCAATCATTTAAATCAAACTAAAAGTTTCCTAGAATGTGCATTGATGCCAAACTACTTGGCTGCTTAGCTAAGCCGGCCTATAGTTGACATGGTGCAAGGGTTATATTTTTGAGGGAGTCTTAAATTTTAAACTCTACTTAGTTAAGTACACTTAAACAGTGAGTCGGTGCAAATGGCCCTTAGTTTCAGTTTTAAATTAATCTTAGTTTCAATTTTTTCTTACAGAACTGCCACCCAACTCCGGCCAACCTTGCAAAAAACGCGGGAAACGCGAATAGGAAGGAAAGCCTCTAAATGAAACGGAACCAATGCAAAAGATTAGGTATCTAGGAACGTAAACTTCACTATAAAATAATATTTCTTACATACCTGTTACAAACTGTATCTTCGGTCTGCCACACTCGTTAGTCGCTACGGCCACCAAATTATAATTTGCCTACGAGTTCACTGATCACTGACAACTTGACTGCAAGACGCAAGTGACAACCTGACAACTGGTGATGACTGACGAGATTGACGAGAAGGAGAATGGATTGATTCAAAGATAAAACATCGATGTCAAGTAGTAATAATATCGAAAATCGAAGACATGAATCGATAACGAAACATCATTACGGGAAGGTGGTGGTAATGCCCGTTTGTAATTATCAAAAGTTTTAGTCAATTTTTTAGGATTCTAAACTTAGGATACTAAAAAATTGACAAGAAAAATATGTGTTTGCTGTTTGCAACACATCATGTTTTAAGCAGCGTATTGAGGGTGAGTTGTACCAAACGCCTAAACTCGGTTTAATGTTAACTGATGATTAGACTGATGTAATTGTTGATAATAAATACATCAATCAGACACAGTCTAAACATCAGTTATCATTAAACCGTGTTAAGGTGTTTGGTACAACTCGCCCTGAGCATAAGAGAAGTGCTTAACCACAATTAAAAGTTAATTGTAGATATTTTACTTCGCTGAATACGAGCATTAGTGCTTAACCACAATTAAAAGTTAATTGTAGATATTTTACTTTGGTGAATACGAGCATTAGTCACTTATTTAGGTTGTGATTATGCGCGCTGAGCACTATGATTTTGTTAGTAACCTGTCACTTTTCAGATTTTAGCGAAATTTATATTTTGTAACTTCTGTTGCAATAGTTCCATATATAGCAGAAGTCCTCATGTGCTTATTTTTATATTGAGAACTTTTAACTATGTAAAGGCAAGGGCTTTCTTTATATAGTTCAATAAGTCGAAGTACTTGATCATCTTGAGACCAAGACATTTTTGATATTTAAAATAGCTTCTCACCCCTCAATAAACGATATAATATATATAATCCAAATTCAAATTCCAATATAACTAAATAAACAATAAACTATGGTTATATATTATGTACAGTGTTACCAGCTCTGCAACTCAAAATGTACTAGAAAATCATCGAAAAAAGTACTAGTTTTTCGTGAAAGGTACTAGTTTAAAATTTACGAGCTTCCAAAGTCCTAAATACCAAGGGTGAATCTTTATATTAGCATGTGAGTAGTTTTGAGGTTATTTCAGTCAACATTCACGAAAACATCAAATTTATGTTAATACTGGCAGACGTTTATTCCGGTACATGGGACATATTATTTTTGTGATCGTTGAAAGGATAAATTTACAGAGCGCATGCGCAATAGAAGGATTCTCCCATGGCATTTAGGAGCTGGTTTAAATCTTCATCTCAAATTCCAAGTGAGGGGGTAAATAAACAATGACAAAAAATTAATACAAATTTATTTACTGAACTTGAACAGTAATATATCATATGAAAAAAAAAAACATTCTGAAACAAAACAAAATAAATAATTGTATTCCATACCATATCACAAAGGTATATCACATATAAGACTGAAAAATAGGAACAAACAAAAACATATTATTATGGTAAACAACTCAATGGTAACTTAAAAAAATCATGTATTTTTGGTGAAATCATACTTTGGTTTCTTGAGCAGCAAGGATGCTGAAGGTTGCCAATTGGTACAATTGTAATTTCCCATCAAATCTTTAGCATGTAATATTGCATCACATGTATCAACCTCCAGTCTGTTTCTAACTTTGGTCTTGAGTAAATTTAATTGGGAAAAAATACGTTCAGCACATGCTGAAGAATGAGGTAAACTCATAATGCATTTGACGACCTTACTCAAATTTGGAAACATTGGTAGATCCATACCGTTTTTGCATATAAAAATTTTGTACCAAAATTCTTCAAAATCTAGACTGCTATATTGTTTAATATCAGTGGCATCTGCTAAATATCTCCATTCTGAATTTAGATTTTCCAAGTCTAAATTTACCTGTGGAAAAAATTTGGTTACTTCTGTAATGCTCAATACCTTACCAGAAATAGCCTGACTGACTGCAAAGTTTGATAAAAATGCCAAAACAGGTTCCTTGAAATTGAACCTATTTTTAATTTGGCAACATAATTCCACATAGAATGCTAGGGCATTAACTTGAAACTTTTGAACTTCTTGAGGATCGCTAACATCTTGAATCTCTAGTTGAACTTTTGCCCCAAAATACATATTCTCAATTGGCAAAAAATGTTCAGGATTACTTGGAGAGATATTACTGAGCTCTGTTTCATTTAAATGTGAAACATTAATATAATTTCTCAAAATTGTTCTGAATAATTCTGAAAATCTTTGTGCCAGAATATGTATTTTGGGTTTTTCACTTTGAAATTCAAGATTTAATTTATTCACAATATTCAAAATGTATGCCAAGAACAGTAAATAAATTTTAACTATTGGTGTGTTTAAACTATCCAATATTGTTTGATTACTACGAAGACCATCTATTACCACAGCACTTGTGAAGTATAGTTTTAAAGCATCCCAGGATAGGAGAACTCTATCTACCACAGCCTGAAAGTGAAAAAATACTGAATTGTTTGTAAAATATATTTTTCATTCATTCTTACTTGTAAGGAGAGCCATCGGGTTTGAGCTGGATGTAGCATCTTATGTGGTTTCAAATTCAAGAAACTTTGGAATTGATGTTGCTGCTATTTGCAAAATGATTGTATATCTGTCTTATAAACTCCTCCAAACTTCTAGGTAATTTCAAGCAAGCTGCAGATGAGCACAAGGCAAATGAGTGACAAACACATCCCATTACAAATATATTTGAGTTCACTTCCTTGAACCGAGCTTTTAAGCCAGTTTTATTGCCCATCATCACATTGGCATTATCTGCTGCAAAACCCACTAGATTTTTAAGTGGAATTTTATTTCTACTTAAAACATCACACACAGTCTTGAATAAACTTTCAGCAGTACATGAGTTCACTTGCGCTAGACATAAAAATCTATCTCTTACACAAGTTCCATTGTGGTAACGAATTACAATAGCAAGTGATTTCTTTGTTGAAATATCAGTGGTTTCATCTACAATCAATGAATAAAAACTATTCTGTGTTTCAGCTGAAATTTCTTCCAAAGCTTCTCTAGACAGACAGTCTTTTGTAATTTCAGTAGCTTTTGTTCTTGAACATTTCAAATTTTTGATAATATCTGAATCAGGAAATGCAGAACACAACATTTTAGGTAAATGGTCCATCAATAAAAAGGGAAGATTATGTTCCTGTAAGAACATCAATAATTTATATTCTGCTATTTGAGTTTTTTTATTCAATGTATTTACTTTCTTCACTTCTTGAAGTGATGGTAATTTTGGGGTGCCAATAGATTTGTTAAGAAGTTTTTTATGTTTCAAGGTATTTTCATGTCGTTTTATGTGATTTAAATTGCATGTTATAATCGTATTGCAACATTTGCATGATATTTCTCTTTCGCCTTTTAATACCAACCAAGGAAATCTTTTCTCCCAAGTTTTATTATATTTCTGTAGGTAATTCTTTTTGAGTTTTTTGGATTCCTCTTTATCAGTTTTATTATCCATGTCAATCGTCTTCCCTTCTTCTTGTGGAAGTTCTGAAGTTGAAGCAGGGGCAAGTTCTTCCAGACTCACATCCGTAGTATCGGGACTCTCGAGAACAAAAGTAGCTTGTTTTGGTGGTAATTGAAATAAGTACCTAAAATATTATAACAGGTAATGTAACTAAGGCTTATTATAAAATATGTATTATATTATACCTTTCCATTATTGAACTATTTATATTTATTTCATATATGTATATGTATAAATGATTCAAATACAGATAGACAATACAGACATATGACAGACGACACGACAGTTATCAGTTATCATGACTCGAGCGAGCGATGACCAATGACAGTCAATAAGAACGCATGGAAAACTTACGCACAAAACTATGTATGGATGGACGAATTGCACTTATATTGCGCGTTGATCTTTTCTCTGGTTCACTTCGTTAATGATATTTTTCAGTTCGATATTCCCAACCAAAACGTAGAAAACGTACGAATGTTGCGATCGGCGTACTGGCGTACTATACCTTGTTTTTAAACTAGGAGGAGCATTTTCGGAAACCTCAACCACACCACTAAAAGTTACTAGGTTGGGACTGTGTTCCGAAAGGGTCATGTTCAGACTTTTAGAACTAAATGAAAATTACGTGAAATATGTATTGCACTGCTCGCTGTTGTCGTGGCCAATGAGGGATCAAGGTATGTCTAAATATCGAATGATGATTGGCCACAGGTCATTGCGAAAGTAGTAACCAAATGTCACATTATTGTGAAAAGATGTAAGGCTATAATAAGTAGTTTATGTAAAATGTTTTAAGAATTTGAGGATTAATGAGAATATAGAAATTAATGCAATTGTATAATTACATTTTTTTTTAACAATTATTGAGGCTTTGGTGTTGCAAAACTAAAAGTGAACAGAAGTTTTGTTATCGAAAAATACCATAATATAGTACTGCAATGTATGTAAAACTTGATGTGAAACTTATATTATTAATAAGAAAAAAGAAGCATGGATTTTTTTCATGAAAGGAAATAAATAATAAAAATAGCAAATACCTTGGGTAAAATATAATATTTTGTTAAAAATAAACAATAAACAACAAACGTGGTAGTAGTGATTGAACTAATGACTGTTTTTATATAAACACAAAACTGACAAATGCCAGTGTCAGTGGTATCAAAAGAGCTGTGTGAAACTGGTTGGAATCTGACCAATCACTAGGCAGCAGAAATGCCAACTTAAATTCAAATCGCTCCTCTTAGTTTAAAAACAAGGTATAGACAGAGTGAAAAGGTACCAGATCTAGTACGAAAGTACTAGGACTGGCAACACTGATTATGTAGCAGAACCAGTGTCACCACAATCATGAAAAATAAAAAAATCAATAACCTTAAAATAAAGTTTACCCTATAAGTTTGCCCCAAGTTGTCATTTAATTGATAGAAAATAGGACTGGTTCTATAAATATTTGCTATCAATTAAAATTGAACAAAAATAGAACAAGTTTCGTCAATTTCAAAATTGACTGAAAAATTGATGATAAATGTGTATGCATCTATCATTTATTTAGGATCCTAAAAAATTGACTAAAACTTTTAATAAATCATTGATACTTACAAACGGGCATAAGCAACAAGCAGCACGTTATGAATTTTTAGTTGCCAGCCGTATGATTTGCTCACTATCATAAAATTGGATGATTAATCTGACACTACACATACATCTCAAAGAAGACTAGAAAGACCACAAGAAAGACGCTCATCTTTTTTTTTAGTACCTATTGTCATTGTGTATTGTAGGTACATAGTAGGTATTTTCCTTAAATTTCTTATCCAATTTTCGAAAATGTTATGGGATACTTTTTATACAATATAAAGTATCGGAACAACCTAGCTATTTCTAGCATTACTATAAACTTTTTGGAGAAACCCCTGTAACAGGTTGATTCTATTATTAATTCGACAATTTTCAGTACCTATCAAATCCTCTTCATTCATTCATTCAGAGGTCTAGAGGGCATCTTATTTGATAGGTCCTTAGATCCATGGTCAATTTTTTCAGTTTGGATCATTGATAACAAAGGTTCTATTAGGTATGTTTCATTTGAAAAAGTTGTCCAAATATGCCCTTTTTAAAAATATGAAAAAATATTTGGAAGACTTGTCTCCACAAACAGAAATTGAGACAATTATGTATAAGATTTTTTCGTTAATTAGTCAATTTGTCATATAATTTTAATAACACAAAAATTCTCTGATAAGTCTTTCGTTTTTTATTCTCTGAGCGGGGATTTAACAGAGATATTTTCAGCTAAGACCAAACAGATATGATATACCTACCTATTTTTCTTATGTAATAACATTACTTCCCTGGATCATGTACCTAAGTTTAATTCAGTTCCAAAAATTCATCGAATAAAGGTTTCCTTTGTAGTTGATATAATGTTAAATAATATCTAAATTAGACTAAGGATATATGTATATACTTATTATTGCATATTTTTTACTCATGTAGGCTTTTCTGGTACCTATAATCCATATTTTTATGGAAAGAAGAACAAAGGCATTACTTATGTCCAGCTTCAAAACAATTAATATTTAGGACCTATATACCTATCCATTTATATCTTGTAACTCTTGGTGTATTCTGATGGTTAAATTCACTGTTGCTGATGACTGCTGCAAAAACCCCAAAAATGTAGACTGCAAATCAATTGAGAACAAACTTTTACTTCCCAGTGTAACATGAACAGTCATATCATTTATTAAACTTATGTCGTTGTGTGGAATTACTTATATAGATTTTATAGTTGCAGTGACAGGAATATTGGGGAAGCGGCAAAATTGTAAAAAGAGAACTCTTTACATTATTTTCCAAGCTTTCGGAATATCTTCATTTCCATTTTCAAGGATAACATTCGAGATTGTATTACAAGTTATTCTATATGGTAAATACATCTAACAATAATTTTGATTTGAATTTTTCAATATATATTGGAATAATATTTTTATTTTACCTTGTTTTTTGTTGTTACTAGACCATAATAGCACCTTATAAATTGTTCTTCGGAATTTCTATTTTTGAAAATATTTTATAAGCTTAAAAAATTGTGGCATTCATATTAAAACACCCCAAATAACTATTAATAAACAGCATAACAAGTTGTAAGTTACTTTCAGTTTTTGTTGAGTGTCTTCCGTATACCTATTCCTTGTTGTACCTATACTCATTATTTAACAAAAAGAATATTTGTCAAGTGCTTGAATCAGAGTCAAAAACGATTTTATCCTACTATTCATAATTTTTTCAAATTCCTGATATTGTGAGAGATTTAAAAATAACACTTGAGGTACAATATTATTTTGTTTCTGGTAATCCTTTGAATAAAACCTACAATGATTGAAAAAATAATCTTATTCATTTCTTTTTATATAACAAAAATAAATGATTTAACTTAGATTAAAAACCTTAATAAAACACATCCTTTGATTAAAAGTCATATATTGCAAAAAATATATATATAGATACCTATAAATGCATGAATTGGATATTTGCATATTAAATTCAATTAAACATCAATAACCTTTGACGTGAATTCTTAGGCTAGCTGTTTCTATAGTTTCCCTTGCTTTTTCTAGTAAATTCGATTGCTGCCTGCCTACTAACTTGGAGGTTCTAAAATCTCCATCAACTATATGCAAATCTTCAATTAAAATATACTTATGGGGTTTATTATAAGATTTTTTGAAATCACAGAAAAGTATCCGAACAACTACTTAATGCATGTTATTTGAAACTTTTCACTCTTTATGTTATTTTTATACTAGATACATACACGTACTCGCATCAGGTTTATTCACTGCTTTCTACTAGTTTATTCAGGCACTCGTATATTGTCCACATTCTCATTTTCTCCTATCTGGCAGGTATTCAAATTAGTTTCCAATGTTTCCATGCCGTATGACAACTAAAAACTAATAAATTTAAAAAAAATGTCGAATCTAACTCAAGAAACGAAAAAAAAACAACGTTTCACAATACCTATAGCTAGATCTAATCTAATGTCTTTTACTTAGGTAGATAATGAACAAACGATAAATCCTAAAAAAATAAGAACACATTAAAATGACTTCAAGAAAAAAGACATTCAAGAATCTGTCGATACAAATTTTGGGGCCCGTCTTGTATCTTTTAGCCACCTTTTCCATACTTTTTCTTTATAAGACACAGTACTTAAAACATAATTTATATGTCGTTTCAATTGTACTTTCACATCTAGGCACTACAAAAAATTTGTAAAATTTAGAATTCCTTTCATTATTATTATTATTTCCGAAATCTTCCCATTCTGTTATTTCATAACTACCTTTCAAACGGATTTATGTAACATCTATTCTAGGAATTTGATAATAAATTTGAATACTGAATTCGGACTAAAGTAACTAAGTTACAAACAGTTACAAATAGTAGTCCCTACACGATCGGCAAAAAGAATTTCGTAGCGCCTAGATGTGAAACGAGTGAAAAAATACTATGTCTAAGAGAAAGATAAAATACAGAAAAAGGTAGCTAAACTGAATTTTTAACAGTTTCTTGAAATATCCATTTTAATGTAAGGTTTCATTTCTTATTTGAATATATGGAATTTATCGTTTGTTCATTATTCAAATAAAATACGTTATGTAGCTTTATTAATTATTTTCTTTCCTGGATAAATAATGTGTGAGGTTAGTTATGGGAGAGCATGAAAGATCGATATTATTAAACTATCGATACTTATTCAAAAAAATATCGTCGATTTTTTTTTATCTCGAAGTATCGATAGTCAATATTTATTTCGAAACTTTTTTAATATCTCTATCATCATAATATAATATTATGTATTCCACCTACTGTCGTAATATTTTACTCGTTCTTAGTATAAATTTATTAATTAATTACATTATTTTAACAGGTAAGTATACGTTTAAAAGAAGACTTAAACCATAGACATAATAAAATTATATTATATTTCTCTATGACTTGAATTTTCAACGTTCCAATAATTTGACAATTATCGATAGATCGAAATATCGATATTTATTGTTTTGCATAGATCGATATTGTTTGGAAATATCACTTGGATAAAGCATAGAGAAATATAATTTTATATTTATCTATGGGATAACTTTACCTATTCCCTACTCCTACTATTTAGTGGTTATTACAAATGACTTTCAAAAACATTCTTTTGTTCTGGCAGATTTATTTGGAAAATAGACTCACAAAACAAAGAGTCGTCAGTAACATCATTGTAACATCTAGCGTTTAATAGCATAATCACTCAAAAAAAAACAGACATTTTTCCCAATTCGAAGTGAAATATTCTATTCAGCGTCATCGAGACGTTTAGTCCAGCTTTCACAATAAGCTATCTATACGTTTAGTGCAAAATTACATAATTTTTCATACTAAAATTTTTGTAAGGTATACTTTTCATAATAGGTACACCTAAATACCCACGTGTATTTAAAATATGAAATACCTACATGGTTTTATGTTCAATCAAGTATAATTTGCATTAGACGAAGCAGTTAAGATCAAATAACCTAGATGGCGTGAAGCGTCGTACTTCTGGAATAATTTATTGATTTTATTGTATCAGTTAAATATATTTATAATAGGGGGTTGGGTAATCTGTGTTTATAATATATGTATATTATAAATATAAGGATGATATAAGGATTGAAGGGTCTAGCCTATTCATTTTTCGAAATACGGGGTGATTGAAAATTCAAATGATTCAATTTGATAACTACAGAATGGATAAATACATCGATTTGACATTTGACAGGTTGTTATTAAATGTAAAAGGGCATATTTTGAAGAAAAAACATTTTCCAATTCTTTATCCAGTGATGTACCTACATTTGGAAAAATATGTCATATCAGTAGAAACTTTGCAAATCAGAATTGCCCTTTTAGGGTTATGGCTGGCAACCATTACTATTGGGTCGTCCCACCCACAAGGCTCAACAATGAAAAATAATAATCTTTTGGGTTGTGAAAATAAAAAATAAATATTTTAAATATATTTATTTAAGACTCATTTGAATATAGTTACAGTAGATATTTGCCAAATAATAATTTACAAGGACAGGAATTTTGGGGAAATCAAAATTAAAATTATTGTTACATGTATTTACCATTTAAAACAACTTGTGACACAATCTCGAATGTTATCCTTGAAAATGGAAATAAAGATATTCCAAAAGCTTGGAAAATAATGTTAAGAGTAAATTTTTACAAATTTGCCGCTTCCCTAATATTCCTGTCCTTGTATAATATATATATACAATAAATTTCATTTTTTAATCCTCCTCATAGTCGGAATCAGAACTATCACCAGTATTTATTTCAATGGTAATTGGTTGAATGCTAATATCAACTATATTCTGCTCTCGGGCATACCACTTTTCTATAATTTATTGAGTATGTCTAACACATTTTTCCCAAATTTGTTGATCACATTGTTCCAGTGCCTCTTTCCACATATTTATAATAGAACTATCTGAATATCCATCTCTACCAATATATTTATTGTAATATGACTTGCAATTTGCCCAAATTAATTCAATAGCGTTGAATTCACAATGATATGGCAGTAGTCTCAGCACTTCATGACCATGTTCTCGTAGTAACAATCTCATGTTTTGTCGAATTAGTAGAAGGTTGCTTTTCCAAAAGGACACTATGGTATGGAGCATTATCCATAACAATAAGAGATGGCTCTTCTAGGTTGGGAATTAATCGAGTACTCATCCATTTCATTGTTAATTTCTCCATGGTAGTCAGCTACTTTAGATTTTGAACAGAATAATAGACTTGCTTCAGAGACAAAACCTTTGGTAGAACCAGCATGAACAATTATAAAACGTTTTCCATCATAACCATCACTTTTAGTGCTGTTGTCTTGCCAAGAATATGTTTCATTTCCTTTTGAATAGAACCATGTCTTATCCAAAAATAGTTCTATTGGGTGAGTACTTGAGAGGTTTTCCATATATTCACCCAGAAATTTGGCTCTCAAGGCTGCAATACTGATGGTCCGCTCCATTAAAGATCTTCGATTGTCATCTTTGTTATATTTGAATCCCATAATGATTTCAACAAAATGCTTAGATATGTTTTGCCAATAGATACAATTTCTCTTTCCCTTAATTCTCAATTTAATGTAGTCAAAGTAACATGCTTCTCTAAAACAAAAACAAAAATTATATTAGATTCAATTTGAACAAATATATATAATATATTTTTAATGATATTCTGATTGTTCATTTCATCAATGTTTCAGCCCTGACTGTTCAAAAATAAGGTACATTCAATAGTTGAATTGAATTTGTAATGTAGTCGCAAAACTATTAAAATCTATACAAATACGTTCCTAAGTTTTCTTTAACATACCATGATTTGAATATACTCATACAAAATACCTACACCTACATTTTACCAAAAGATTTTAATTCAATAATAAATAAATATTTACTTTGTTGGTACATTATCATATGATGTAATCCATACTGCTATCTTAGCTCCCTCAGGTAGATCTGTTGTTTTAGATTTAGAATGAGTTCTGGTTTTGCCTGGGCTTGAAAGTATTAGATTATTTTCTTT
Source organism: Lochmaea capreae (assembly GCA_949126875.1). Taxonomy (NCBI): domain Eukaryota; kingdom Metazoa; phylum Arthropoda; class Insecta; order Coleoptera; family Chrysomelidae; genus Lochmaea; species Lochmaea capreae. The sequence continues at coordinate 20,251,530 of OX421411.1, forward strand.
TCTTGTTTTTATAGCATATACTGTCCACCGAGATATTTTCAAAGCAGCAGCTACCCTCTAACATGAAAAAAATTATTAATAATAAGTATATTCCTAAACAAGTATGCACTTAAGTATTTATGTTACCTCTTGAACACATGAAAGTGGCTCCAAAGGTCCTCCATTTCTTTTTTCTAACTCAAAATACTCCAACACATTTAGGACCAGCTCCTGTGCTTGCGAATTCAACCTCTTTCCAGGCATATTCTAAAAATAAAAATCATTCATAAATAGTTCTGGTCTTTCAGAAAATAAAGACAATATTTTCTACATTGGTGGAAGCAAAATATGTTTCATAGTTTGATGGAATTCTATCCAGAATCATATTGAAATGTCAGTTTAAGGTTAGTTTTCATTGCAAAGTAAATAATAAGAGATAATATTTACTTACCTTAATAATTTGAACACTCAGGTATAAGTTAGTCGTTATAACAACTGTTTTTGAGATAAATTTACATGCAAGCGGCGAAAAGATGAATAAAAATGTGAAATAAAAATGTAAACAAAGTCTTTGGTCTGTCAACGTACAAATTCACGTTAAGTTAAACCTATCGCCGACATTGTTATATTAGAATTGTAATGTAACAAACGGTTTTATTTCGGGGATCAAGATTCTGTGAGTAGGAAAGAAACATAATACAAAAAGTAGTATGTGAATAAATTCATTTATGGGAAAAAATTTACCGAACAGACATATAAGGTAGGTACCTACCTTTGAATATAAAACAGACGTACCTACCTACCTATCTTGTTACAAGGAGTCTGTAATTATCTGAAAGCCATCCTTTTGTCAGTTTTATGTAAATAAAAACCTCAAATTCTTATATTCTCCATTAATTCATATTCTTCTTCTACAAAAGTCTGCCAAATAATATCCATATTTCTTTAATATTCTAGCAATACGACTACAATACATATTTACTAACCAATTTTAAATTGAAGTCCACCAACATTATCATTTTCTTATTACTTCAATCCATAAGACATACAAATAATTATATTTTAATTAATCAATAATATTTTCATTTCACCTTCCGCTATTTAATAATCTAGGATAAAACTATTCTATTCCATGATAATAGTAAATTCAAACAAAATGGCAACACCGCAATACTAGCCATCCCCTCTCCACTAGCTTCGTTCATCTGTACTGAAAATATACTTATTGGCCCACCCACTAATTACTTATTATATATAACAGGTGGTGGCCCTATCAGCCAAGCCGGTTACCCAATCCTTCAAGAGGTAGCATGAACCTCCAATGGTGATGTGTTTTGGTTGCGCGATACAACGATATAGCAACATATATATATATATATTTTTTTTTATATACAATCTACTTAAAACTACAAAAAAAAAACCGTTCAGGCGCCTACCTTTTTACCTGGTATAACTCTTTTATTGGTGGTAGGTACACCTGTTACAACATTCGGATAAATCTAAAAAAAAATTCAAACTAAAAAAATGACGCTTCTATGCTTCTTCGTCGCCGGTCCGTAGCAGGTCTTCTTAATGCTTGTCTTTCTGGAAGAGGGCCTGACATCCACAGGCGGGGCACGCTGGATGCTGATTGGGACAGGGGCAACTGCAGGGATGACACGTTCCTGTGCGCCTTATTTTTACTGGTGGCGGTGCACATGGGCAATCACGGGACAAGACGTCTTTTAGACCGCATCGGGAGCAGAACAAAACCGGGTTTCTTTGCCAACACTGTTTACGGCTGTGTCCGGGCTGGCCACATCTCCAGCATAGGTCTTTATTGACGGGCAGGTATACGGGACGTCGAGGTAGTGAAGGTGATTCGCGCTTTGGTAACTCGAAGTGGCAAGGACTAGTCCTTCTCCAGAATTCGTCATTCATGGGGTCCTGGTCGGAGTGCTCTAAATAGTACGGGTGGCTAGGACTCTCAGAGTTGGCGGAAGGGCTGGCTGGACGAGCGCTGGTACTGGTCGTTGTTTCGGGATTTGTAGAACTGTCACGGGTCAGGGTTTCATCACCTTCTCGCATGGCGTCCAATAATTCAGCCGTGAGGTCATCGATAGCACTCTTGTTGTCAAGAGTCAGATCCAAGATGTCCGTCTTCTCCTTGCTTTCTTCCATGTTTCTTCTTTTTTTTTCCTAAAAAAAAAAAATAAAGTTTAATGAGTAAGTCTTGAGGGAAAGAAAAACATATTTCCGGGTACGTAGAAAAGAAAGAAAGAAAATACTTCTTCTTTAATCAACTTAGTTTAAAACATTCGGTAGAAAAAAAATCAACAGAATAAACAATAACAACAACGAGCGAGAAAACAAAAAAAAACAAGCAAACAACAACAAAACTAATTCTTCTCCTCCATCGTCGGGAGCCACACGTGGGTAGTGGACCCATCGCTACCTAATAGTTTTTTCCTATAGCGGCCGGTGGAGTGTTCTGCGGGTCTCAGGGCGGACAGAGCACGCTTTATCTCGGGAGTCCAATCTACTCCCTTGCCTAAGCCTTGGCTTAGGCCGGGACGTTCAGAAGCGGTAGGGACGATGCTGGGGTTGGCTTCGGTCTCCACTGGAATTCCCGTGGATGCGGGGATCTTCCTGGACTGCGCGGATACTGGTGCTGGTCGGGTTGCTTTCCTCTGCGGTATGTCGGTGGGAGGAACCGTAGCTGGCCGGCGTTGCCGCAGGTCTCTTGCCAGTATTTGACAAGCCCTCATCCTCTTAGTTGCTTTTGCTCTAAGAGCCTGGCCTTCTTGCCGGGGTTTATGTAGTTCTACCGGCGGGACGGCTCCTCGCTTCGGTTCTCCGGCGCATCTCTGGGACATTATGCCTTTCTCTTTTTTTTTCTTTTTTTTTTACTGAAAAAGAAAAAAGTATAACGGAAAACATTGTGATCTATTGTAGATCGGATGTGTAGGCTGGCCATAGATCCTTGACGTGGATACGGGAGAGCTTTTTGCTGGCTCGGTTTTTAAGGTCGTACACAACCGGTGAGAGTACACGGGTGACGGTATACGGACCGGAGTATTTAGGAGCGAGTTTTGCCGCGATTCCTTTGACCGCGGCGGACAGGGGGTGTTCGCGCTTCATAACCTGATCTCCTATGTGACAACGCCATTCTCGGCGGCGGAGATTATTATGGCGACTTTGGGAAGTGAAAGCTCGGGCAAGGTTTAGTTTTACCATTTCGAATGTTTCTTTCAAACGCCGCAATCGATCGGTATGTTGTGCGGCCTCTGTTTGAGTAGCGTCTTCGGTCTCCTCGTCGGTCGCAGGAACGGTACGATAGATTGCTTTCGGAACTTCTAATTCTCTTCCAAAATTTAGGAAGGCAGGTGAGTGTCCGGTGGATTCCTGACGGGCGGTGTTGATAGCGAATAACAGTTCGGGCAGATGTAGGTCCCATTTGCGGTGATCATTCTCACAGAATTGTGATATCATCGTTTTCAGTGTCTTATTGGCTCGCTCTACGGGGTTGGCCTGCGGAGTGTACGGTGGCGTCAAACGGTGACGAATGCCAAGTTCTTCCAATGAACTCTTGAACAAACGGCCGGTAAACTGTGTTCCGTTGTCGGTGAGCACTACTTTTGGGCAACCGAAGCGGGTTATAATTTCCTCGTATAAGGACTGTGTGACGGCTTTAGCGGATGCTTTACGAATCGGACGGCACTGTACCCATTTCGTGAATCGGTCCTGGAATATAATGAGGAAAGTATGTCCTCGTGTAGATCTCGGTAACGGACCTACCAGGTCGGCGCTGACGCATTCCCAGGGCTGGTGGTTTGGTGATGGCTGCATTTTCCCGGCGGGTTTCATCTGGGACGACTTATACTTCTGACAGGAGTCACAGCTTCTGACATATTTAGCGACGTCGCGGAACATACCAGGCCAGTAGTATCTGGCCGCAATCCTGGCGATGGTTTTGGCTATTCCCATGTGTCCGGCGGTGGGTGCATCATGCATCTCCTGTAGGATGTTCCGGCGTGTCGGTTTCGGGACACACAGTTTCCAGGGATCTGCTAATTCTGGCTCCGTGAGATCATTTGAGTCCCAGAAATGTCGGTATAATCGGTCTTCTCGGATACAGTAGTCGGGAAATGCTTCTTGATTCTGTTGAACTTCTTCTTTCTTTCGCTCGTACCATGAACATCCACTCAACGGTTCTACGATTGCTATTTCTTCGGTACCTTCTCCAGTTGCGACCTGGGGTTCTCGGGATAAGGCATCGGCTACCTTATTCATTCCTCCACGGCGGTATTTGATGTCAAAATCGTATTGCTGCAAGAACATACTCCATCGGGCTAGGCGGCCTGCAGGGCTTTTGATGGAGTGGAGCCATCGTAGCGACTGATGATCTGTGATAACGGTGAAGTGGTAACCTTCCAGGTAGGGTCGCAGTTTTTCAATTCCCCAGACTATGGCTAAACATTCTTTCTCGGTCACGGAGTATTTCTTCTCGGTCGAGGTCAATGAGCGACTGGCGTAGGCGATAACATGTTCTCCTTCGTCTGATGGTTGGGTGAGAACGGCTCCGAGTCCATGGTCGGAGGCATCGGTTTGCAGCACGAACGGTTTATCGAAGTCCGGGCAAGCGAGAACTGGTGCTTCTGTTAGGCAAGCCTTGAGTTGTCCGAAAGCTTCTTCTTGTTCGGGTCCCCATTTCCATCGATTGTTCTTCTTGAGTAATCGGTGCAGTGGTGCGGCAACTTCAGAAAACGACGGTACAAATCTTCGGTACCAGGAAGCTGTTCCCAAAAAGCGGCGTAAACCTCGGACGTTTGTTGGAGCGGTCATTTCAGCGATGGCGGTAGTTTTCTCCGGGTCGGTGCGGATTCCTTCGGATGTTACAAGGTGGCCCAAATATCTTAACGACCTTCTTCCGAATTGGCACTTCTCGGGGTTGACGCGTAGGTTTGCAGCACGGAGACGGCGGAAAACCTCTCGAAGGTTAGCGAGATGTTCTTCGAAGGTGCTTCCTAACACTATGATGTCATCCAGATAGGCGAAGCAATAGGGGTCCATCTCCGGTCCAATTATTTGGTCCATGAGACGTTGGAACGTAGCGGGGGCAGCATGTAGCCCAAAAGGCATTACTCGGAACTGGTACAATCCTCTGCCTGGAACGGTAAAAACAGTGATTGGTTTGCTGTCTTCTGAGAGAGCTATTTGCCAGTATCCTTGACGGAGGTCGATGCTGGATATGTACTTGGCTCTCCGGAGTTTGTCCAGAACGGCGTTGATGAAGGGTAGTGGATAGGCATCTTTCTCGGAGACGGCGTTTACTTTTTGGAAGTCTATACAGAACCTAGGCTTTCCATCTTTCTTGCGGACGATGACAACTGGAGAGTTCCATGGGCTCTCTGAGGGTTCTATAATACCTTCTTCCAACATCTTATCTACTTCCTCGTTTATTATCTCCTGCATTCGCGGGTTCTGAGGACGGTAACGTTGCTTTATCGGTTCCGGATTGGAAAGACGGATCCGGTGTTCGGATAACGGGGTCACTCCTCGAATATTCTCAAATGACGGTAGTTCCTCGTCCAGAAATCTTTGTAATCGGATTTCTTCATCTTTGTTGAGAACTAGCGGTGATCTCGTTTCTGGGGGTCCGATGGGCAAGCACGGTACGGGCCGAGTTTCCTTTGTGTTCGGACTGTGATTCACCCTGATTTGTTCACTTCCTAAATCCAGGTTAAATTGTCTCTTTCGGAGTATATCCATTCCTATCACCATATCGGAGGAGAGTCCACAAAGATGACCAAACATTTCGTGAAAACGGTCTTCTCCTATCTGTAGTTCTACTTGGTATATTTCGGGGACGAGGATGGTCTCTCCATTAGCTAGGCGGACGGAACTTGCAGAGTTGGGAGCTTTTGGTACTCCTATCGTTTCCCACAGTCGGGCTATCCTGTCTCCTACGTAAGACATCACGGCTCCGGTGTCGATCAGCGCTTGTACAGTTCCTCCCGGAATTACGACGGAAAGATGCGCCCTAGTGGTTTTTCCGGCCGTGGACACGGGCAATCCCGAGACATAACTCCATCCTGCTTGCATCTTGAACAGAAAATCCGGGAAACTGCTTGACATTGACTGCGGAAAGGTCCGGACTGACCGCATCGCCAGCATTCTCGGTTCCTATCGGATAGGCGATTCGTGGGTTGAGTCGCAGCGGTATTCGTTGGGTTAGGTCGGCGATCTGAATTCCAGGTAGTTGGCGCGGATCCTCGGTCGGCGGTTCTTGCTGTCACGGCGCTGTTGCAAGCGTTTGGGGTCGGTGGATTACGGGTGGACGGAGCGGTAGGAGCGGTCTGTTGTTCTCTATTACGGTGTGTCGGAGTGGAAATGCGGAATCGATCTTGGTGCGGATTCTGTCGCGGAGTTTGTGGTGGTGCTTGAGCTTGCTCGATCTCGAAGCGTAAAAGTTCGTATTCCCGAACGGCCTTCGCAAATTCCTGTACATCCGAAAAGTCGGTCCGGCGGATTTGGCGTCGAAACTCCGGATGAAGGTTTCGGTAGAGCCAATTTAGTTCTAGCTCCGGGGTGATGTTTCCATGACGGCGGATTAACGTTTGCATATCGGTGATATATGCGGCGGTACTTTCCTCAATCTGGTGTATCCTCCTGCTAATGGCTACCTCCAGGTCGAATTTGTAGTTTACCGGAAAGAAAAAGTCTCGGAAGGCGTTGTTAAAAGCTTGCCAACTGGACCAGTATTTTCGGTTGTTCCGGAACCAAAGTGCTGACATCCCTTGTAAAAGCTCCGGCATAGCTTGCTAAAGACGGTCCGGTGGGATGGCCTGTGATTCTCGAATCTCCTCAAGCCTCTCAAGAAAAGCAGCGGGGTCTCCATTTCCATTAAAGCTGATTCGCCAATCTTGGGTTCTCAGCGGCGTTTATTATCTCCTGCATTCGCGGGTTCTGAGGACGGTAACGTTGCTTTATCGGTTCCGGATTGGAAAGACGGATCCGGTGTTCGGATAACGGGGTCACTCCTCGAATATTCTCAAATGACGGTAGTTCCTCGTCCAGAAATCTTCGGAACAATATTCGGCTTTTTTCCCAACATATCATCCATTTCTGTAAAATATTGGAATTTAAACAATTCAGCCCCACTGGCTTTAATGGACATGTTATCTTTTTATATATATATTTTTTTCGCAAATACTGCCACTTGTCCTTTACTTGACTTTTATTGGAACCAGGCATCTCAGCGGCTATTTTTTCCCACACTTCTTCGTTTCGAAGTGTGGTAGAACTAAACATTGCACTTTTCTCCTTCCTCAAATTTATTAACCGTAATATGTCTTCATGTCTCCACTTTCCTCCATTATTATTTTTCATAAGTCCTTTCTCATAATTATCAAGAGGGGTTTTATTTTCATTCAGATCCAATCTTAGGTTATATCCTGGAAAAGTGGCTTTTACTAATTCAAAGATTTCCTTATCCAGCTTGACCATTTCGATTGAACCATCTGAAAAACGAATAAATAAATTCTACTGGAAAAATACGTTCAAGAAGGTTAATATTAACGGTGGAAAGAAAAGCCCCACTTATTACCTTATCAAGAAAAGTATATTTGCCCATGTCATTGGAGCGAAAGGTCTAGAAAGTTTAAACAAATGCAAATTGATACATCTAGGTGCAATAGTTCAACACAATAGAAATAAATCATGTATGGAACTACAAGCAATGACCCCCTTAGTGACTCCCCAAATATTGTCATGCAGAGATAAATAAAATAAATTTACTTACTTAGTGTATTTTGTAAGCACACTTTATCTCCTTTTATAACTGGTTCTTCATTTATAGTAAAAAAAATGTATTGATCCATATTATGGGATTATTCTTGAGTTCTTTTAAAAACTTTGTATTTGTAACCGGTTACAAAAAATTTACGATACGATATTACCACGCTCCATACCGCGGTCTAGAAATGTGTACATTGGAAATGTCAAAGTATATTTATGAACGCTAGGAAAGTAGTAGTAACAAAAATTTCATTTATGAACGATGGTTGTAAAAACGTGTGAGAAATGTGTACTCTGTAACGTTTATGAACGCACTCCAGTGCCTTAAAATAAATAAATTTCAGGCACTGCCAGTACCTATTCAACAATTCTAAGAATTATATCAATGTAAATAGTTTCCTCCACTTGCAGTTTGGGTATTTTGGTAAACAAATTTTGACAATTTGTTAAACTTTCGGCAGAAGCAATAATTTATTTAATGACGGCTTATCGGTCTATTGTATTATTTATCTTATTATGCTAATACCAATATGGGTACTTCCAAGGGACAGGTACCTACTTCCCTTATTTCTTTATAAAATGTCTATATTGAAAATTTTTATTTGCAGAAATCCGTAAATAGCTGAAAATATGCACTTACAAAATTTATTCAAAACATGCAAATATGCATTTTGCATATTTCCTTGAAAAAAAATTACAGCCTTTCACATCAAAAGTGAAAGTGTTTTAATTATTCATAAATAAAACCCAATTTGTGAGGTTATTTTGAATTATTTGTTATTAATAAAATTGTGACAATAAAATTTTTAAATAACATGTTTTTGTTGTTTTTTTTCTGGAACTCTTTTCCTGGTAGTGTTTACTTTGATGTATTGTTAGTATCCATGTATGACTTCCAATCTTTTCAATTTAGTCTGTCGAAAACCGAAAAACTGCAAATGCATACATATTTTTTTTAATAAAAACACAAATCCACCATCAGAAAACTAAAATTTCCGCGTCTGTCACACCCGAATTCATAATTATGCGGTCAGTTAAAAGATGGAGCTTCTTTCAGTTTCATTCCGTAACACATGACAGTATTTTCTAAGGGAGGGTGTATAAAAAAATTGGGCAATGGGACTGTGAAAATTATATCTATATAAGCTGGTTTCAACTAAGCTCAGGTTTATACATATTCTCGGGAAAGAAGCAAACGAAGGACCACCGAAATTTAGTTCGGAAATAATAAATGCAAAGGTAGGTTGGAAATAAAGTTCGAAAATAACAAATACCTCGTTTATTTGATCGATCACTCCCGTCACCAACCGCCGATGCGGAAATCAGCACTTTATAAATTATAATAATAGTTTCTAAATAATAATGTTAATGCCTTAATTTAAAAACTTCCCGTGAGAGCTGAGAAAAACTGTAAGTTCTGGAACATCGCATTAAAGTCAAAATGTCGAAAAGCTTAATCTGAATGGAGATGAGTCCATTATGTTTCCAATCCATCAAACGTTATTTATAAAAGAGTTGATCTTACCCACAGATGGTATTTAACACTGGATCACTAAAATTAGTGATAAATTATTGCACATTATAATAATTTTACTTTATATACTAAGAATAAAAGAAATTAGCGGCATTAGCGAGGACAAGCATGTTAACTGGAACCAGAGCAATTTGAGAGAGAGAGCTTTCGGGTGGCGGGCGGTTCTGGTTGGTGTCAAGCTGCCATTTGCTTCTCTGCTGCAAATGATGCAGGTATTCTTTTCTGACCATGAGTTGGAGATGCTGGTATCTTCGACTGTAATTAACTTTTTCTTGAGATAAGTCTCGTTCTGGAAGAGCCGTGAGCTCTTGTCCAATTAGGAAGTGAGCGGGCGTTATTGCACAGAGGTCATTAGGATCGGAAAACATGGGAAACAATGGCCTTGAATTCAATATTGCCTCAATTTGAGTCGTTAGTGTATAGAACTCTTCATAGCATAAACGCGTACCGTTCAAAACGCGCTTTAAATGGTGTTTGCAAGACTTCACGGCTGATTTATGCAGACCGCCAAATTGAGGTGATCGGGATGGCATAAAATGCCATTTAATATTAGAATGTACCACGTAGCTTCGAACACTATTAGATTCGATCAATTTTTTGACTGAAATTAAATTATTATTACATCCCACGAAATTAGTACCGTTATCACTGTGAACATATGAGCAAAAACCTCTTCGTGATACAAAACGCTTCAAAAGGCTAAGAAATCCGTCACTAGTAAGGTCGGTAATGACCTCAATGTGCACCGCCTTAGTCACCAGGCAAACGAAAATACCGACGTATCCTTTGATTATTTTATTAGAGCAAGTTTTACCATTTTTGAGCTCGAACGTTCCAGCATAGTCTACAGCGAAGGATGCGAAAGGGCGAGAAGGGTTCACTCGTGACTTAGGCAAATCACTCATTTTTGGAAAACCAATATTTGGATTTGTCTTAAAACATAGTTCACATCGCCTTATATATGATTTTACTGCGTTCTTGCCATTAAGTGGCCAGTATTTTTGCCTTATATGAGATAAAGTACCCTGAACTCCGGAATGCAATGTACGCTTATGTTCATGGTCAATTACGAGTTTAGTGAAGTTATGATCCTAGGACAAAACTATTGGGTGTTTAATATCATATGCATAATTTGAGTTACTCAACCTGCCACCAATAGAGAGCTGGAATCTGACGTCACGGCAGCCATTTCGTTGGGATAGGTCCAGTGTTACTTTCCAAACAAAGAATTTGTGCGTTGTGTTTTGAATAGGGTTGACCCTTTTATTTTTAATTTAAATATTAGACGATTGTTGAAGTGATTAATTTTGCGAATTAGGAAAAGTAATTTGACATACTTCCATTATGGTAATGCTGATTGTAAACGTTACAGCGAAAAATATGGATGCAAGCTCTTTACTTTCCCCAAGGATCCAAGTGAAAGGAAAAAATGGGTTTCTTTACTTCGGTATGTACCCATTTAAATAACAAAAATCTATACAACTTAAGCTACATCCCGTAATAATTTTAGAAGTTGAAAAGTAAAGGAAAATATTTAATTTGCTGCTTTTGTACCTATAACCTATAATTAAACGTTATACCTAATATGAAAATATATTTAAGTATGTTTTTTTATCAATAAGTATCAAGAAAACACTGTATATTTTTAGAAGGAAAGATAGGGAGCCTTCAATGCACTCTTTGGTTTGTGCTTGTCATTTTAAGGATGGTGATCGCAAAAATCGCCCAGAACTATTCGAACATAATAAATGAAAACGTTTTATTGATGAACCATCGACAAGTAAAGTCTTTCCCAAGCGAAAAAAAACAAAAACTCTCCAGTTAGTATTTTCAAACTATTAACTCAACATTACATTTATTAATAATTACTGCTGTAATTGACGGGTAAAATACTTTAATATGTATATTATTCTCTTTTTTTAGGAAAACTCTTCTTGAAGAACCTAATATTATTGAACATGATGGCAACTTGAACCTTTCTGAGAGTCACCTTCCACCTACTGAAAGTGCTTCAACATCTGTGGTAGAAGACAAGGACGCCCCAAGTACTTCTTAAGAAAAAACAATTTGTAGACATCAGTGCAAGTACAGAAGCAGAACATTATTTTTTGATGAAAGACCTTCAAAGTACTAGAGAAACATTAAAAAGAATATCTGTGAGTTTTTCTTTTGAGAACATAAAAAATAGTGACGATAGAATCATTACATATACAGGTTTACCATCAAAAGATATATTTATGTATTTATTCAAGTTATTCGAACACACTGATCTGAATTACTATTATGGCTGGACAGTAAGTAAAATTTCAAAAATTGACCAGTTACTACTCACTCTAATGAAGTTAAAATTAAATCTCCTTAATGAAGATTTGGCAATTAGATTTAACATATCAAGTAAAACAGTTGCCAATATTTTTTATACTTGGTTGTATGCCCTCCATGAAATTTTATTAAAAAAAATAATGAATACAATACCCAGCGGAAACAAAAATGAATTATGTATGCCAACTTGTTTTAATAATTTTACTAACTGTCGCATAATTCTAGATTGTACTGAAATCTGCCGCTATCATCCCCTGTCACTTGAGTCACGTTTTGACTCTTTGGCCATATTGAAAAAACGGGTCAAATTTTCTGCTCCGACGCAATTTGGACCTCGCCCGCAATTTGCTCGTAATTTTTTTGTAGTACACTTATTTACTCTGAATTTTCCGGGATATAAATCCTCGAAAGGTCCATAAACATCCCAGAAAATTAGGGAAACTCTTTTTTATGCGTTTCAATAAAAAGCTTGGTTGTCCATTTCCAATTGTTCACTGTTTTTTTGAGTCTTGGAAAATTTGCCTACAATGAGTCATAACTAATTTATGCTTTAATAAAATGGCCCTTCAAGGCATGTCATTTGAAAGGTGAGATTGTCTAGTTTTCGACTGTGCTATCAGTTTTTTTTGAAAAAATCAGGGATTTCCCATAAAATTTTAAAAATGCAGGACCCCGGAAAAACCTCACTTTTTTATTTCGTGGTTGTTTGCTTTTTGCCCTTCATTCTAGGCATTTTTTCACCTTGACCAAAATAAAGATTACATTCTCACCTTTCCATTCATATATATAAAGTCATACTATCTATTAGGGGGGGGGGGAACCCGTGGCACTAAAAGTAACACGTGATTTCATCATTTTAATTCTTCCCGTCAACCGTTGTCCGTGGGCTGCATGTGGCGCTTGTATCGTCTGCTAGTCCATGCGGCCACGCTACCATTTTTTTGTTTGTAAACAGTCAATGTTTGGAGTCAAGTGCTTGAAACTCTTTTTTTTATAACAATAAATATCAATAATTGTAACGGGTAAATTTGTCACTACGTCTATTGTTTATATCAAGTATTTTTATATAGTAATTACCTGACGGAATTTGTCAATATGTTTCTAACATCATTTGTTCACTACGAAAAGACTTCAGTAGTTAAATAATTTCTGTCAGCCCAGAGTTTTAGGGACATCTCTGCCACCATCCTTCCGGTGAAGTGGTGCAGGCTGTAACCAAACCTGTCCTCACATCATGAGAACAATTTTATATTCTGTCGCCAGGTAATGTAAATAATGTAAAGCTTTGTGTTCATACGAAACAAAACGAGTATGTAGATTCATGTTAGTTGTCTTGTTTATTATAGTTCATTATTAAGGGTAGTAAGGGGTTTCTCTTTTGTGGATTTTACTATAGTTTTTAGTTACCGTGGGGCTACTGTTTTTTTTCTGGCTTTGATTATATCACCTTTGGGGTGTAGCTACAGTAGTCCGAATACTTTGTCCGCTTCAGTTTGATAAACACTAAAGTTTATTAGGGTTCAGTTATAAGTAACTGACTCCTTGACTTGAAGTCTAAAACATTTAAAGTAGTAATTAGGTTTAATAAAACTTTTGATCTATGGAGACTTACTTTACTTTTGAGTTAGAGGTCTATTTTCTTCATTTATCTACCATATTTTGGCTTGAGCAGAGCCTTACTAGTTATAAATCTTCTGTGTAGAATGGCATTCGAATATTTTCTGAACGTCTATTCATAATATATTAACTGTTTGTCGCCATGTACTTTGTGCGTGAAATCCGAGTGTTTGATCTTTTTTTTTTTCATTATCCGCATCGACCTGCAAGGTCATTAGCGGTTACACAGTAATACATATTATATTACATTCTTAAAAGAAAAATAAAATAAAAAAAAATTTACAATTGTTACTACAATTATATGATGCATGAACAATTTTGTATTATTAAAGTATATGCAGTTTAGATTTTGTATAGCGCATTAACACTTGTTAAAAAAGCAATAACTCTTGATGAATTCGTAGCACTACCAATGGCTTCATTATTATCCGGAATCTTATGGGTCCTACGTTGTAGTTCATACATAGGGCAATCGATTAGGAGGTGATGTACGTTGATAATCTCATCGCATACATGACAGAAAGGAGGATCGTCTTTTGTAATTAAATGCTGATGGGTGAATCTGGTACCTAAACGAAGTCGAGTTAAAATTACCTGGTTTCTTCTGTTTTCAGTGTACATCTGCCAAGGTCCAAAATTGAATTTGATAGATTTCAATTTCGATTCTGAATTATGCCATTGTGAATTCCAGCGTTTTATAGTTTCATCTTTAAAGTATGATTTCAGATCGGTTGCTACCGATAAATTACAGTCTATCGAGTTTTTAGAGACTGCTTCTTGTGCTTTTTGATCTGCTTCTTCATTTCCTTTGATTCCCACGTGGGATGGAATCCAGATGAATCTAACGTCCTGGTTATTTCTGTACAATTGTTCCAAATCATTTCTTATCAAATTAACAATCGGATGTCTTTCGAAAATTTTCTCTAACATTATTAGTGAATTAAGCGAGTCTGTGAAGATGATAAACTTTCCATTTCGTAGATGTTTGACATATTCAACCGCTTTGTGAAGTGCATATAGTTCACCAGAAAGTATTGTGTATGAACTGGGAAGCCTAAAAACTTTGAAGTCCTTGTGTGTTACAAAGGCTGCTCCAACACTGTCACCCTTTTTGGATGCATCCGTATATACAGGGTGCGCCAATTATTTCCACTCGATCTCTAGCACCGAAACTAAAAGAGGTATCAACAAGATTTCTTGTAGGTTTATACGGTGTCACTTGGACTACAATTGTAAAATATTTTGATGTATACAGGGTGGCTAATTTTTGTGGAATGAAAATCAATTTGGTTTTTTTAAATTGAACACCCTGTATACGATTATGTCTTCTGATTCTACTTAATATTAGCTTTACGGTAGTTTTTTGAATTTGTAAATCCGACGCGGCGTTGACAAGTTATTCCTATTATAAGCAGATTTAATGAAAAAACAGCACTTCAGAAATATTAGCACAATAAACACATTTTTTCAAAAATTCCTCCAAAAGGCTACTATGATGTAAATGAAACATACACCTACCACAATAATTACCCAACATCTTCACCTGTTGCACAGGGTGTTTGCCGATGGCGTGCAAATAGTCTAGTTTTCAAATTGCAATAACTTAATTTTTTCAAATGGGACACCCTGTATATTTTTCTTCAGTTAGAAGCTCTCCTTAATACACATTAAAAAAATATAGGGTTTTGGACATCTAACTTTACTATTTACTTTAATAATTGACGTTAAATGAGAAATAACATATTTTACACAATTTTTAATAAGAAAACAAGTTATCTATGAAAATGACAGTAGGTATATTTTGTTGTAGCATTAATTGTCAACATAAAATTTTGTATTATATCACGTCTACTATATTTAATCGGTATTAGGTATAAAAAATGGATTATAATAAGAATTATAGTGTTCAAGAAAATATTGATATGATATGGATACTGGGTGAATGTCAAAAAAATGCGTTTCTTGCTAGTAGGGTCTATCGTCAAAGATACCCAGAAAGACGTCATCCACAAAAGGATACTTTTGAGAATTTAAAGAATAGATTTGATAGAACGGGAACCGTCAAGTATGAAAAACATTCACGTGATGCTACAGCTGTTACTGTTGACAACGAATATAAAGTAATGATCAGTATAGTTGAAGATCCCAATGTAAGCACAAGGCAATTAAGCAATCAGTTAGATATTTCCAATACCACAATTAGACGCATAATAAAGAAGAATAAATATCACCCTTACCATATCCAGCTTCACCAAGAATTGTTACCGCGTGATTTCGCGCGTAGAGAAGAATACTGTAGATGGTTAATAAACAAGATAAATACAGAGCGTAACTTTTTAAACAAAGTTTTATTCTCCGACGAAGCCACATTTCATAAGAACGGTTGTGTAAATAGACACAACTTCCATAATTATTCGGACCACAATGAACATTTATTTAGAACCACATCACAGTATCGATGGTCTTTGAATGTGTGGGCGGGAATAATAGGTGATTATGTAATTGGTCCCTATTTCTTTGATGGGATTGTAAATGGAGCTGCTTTTTTAAATTTTTTAGAACTTGATTTTAGAAACCTTTTGCAAAATGTGCCTCAAAATTATCGCAACGGAATGTGGTTTCAATTAGATGGTGCCACACCATACTACCAATTAAATGTTCGCAATTGGTTAAATAGGGAATTTCAGGATCGTTGGATAGGAAGGGCAGGACCTACAAATTGGCCTGCTAGATCGCCGGGCCTTACACCTTGCGATTTTTTCTTGTGGGTTTTATTAAAAATATTGTTTACAAAAAAGAGGTTACCACAAAACAAAATATGAAAGACAGAATTACTGCAGCATTTAGACAGGTGACCCCTGCAATGCTAAGAGATGTGCGTAAATCAATGAAAGAAAGGGCAAGAAAATGTATAAATGAAAATGGAAGACATTTTGAACACCTATTATAAATTTTAACTTTCAATATTGTAGTTTTCTTACGATTAAACTTTGTAAAATTTTGTACTTATTAAAAATTGTGTAAAATATGTTATTTCTCATTTAACGTCAATTATTAAAGTAAATAGTAAAGTTAGATGTCCAAAACCCTATATTTTTTTAATGTGTATTAAGGAGAGCTTCTAACTGAAGAAAAATATACAGGGTGTCCCATTTGAAAAAATTAAGTTATTGCAATTTGAAAACTAGACTATTTGCACGCCATCGGCAAACACCCTGTGCAACAGGTGAAGATGTTGGGTAATTATTGTGGTAGGTGTATGTTTCATTTACATCATAGTAGCCTTTTGGAGGAATTTTTGAAAAAATGTGTTTATTGTGCTAATATTTCTGAAGTGCTGTTTTTTCATTAAATCTGCTTATAATAGGAATAACTTGTCAACGCCGCGTCGGATTTACAAATTCAAAAAACTACCGTAAAGCTAATATTAAGTAGAATCAGAAGACATAATCGTATACAGGGTGTTCAATTTAAAAAAACCAAATTAATTTTCATTCCACAAAAATTAGCCACCCTGTATACATAAAAATATTTTACAATTGTAGTCCGAGTGACACCGTATAAACCTACAACAATAAACCTAGTTTCGGTGCTAGAGATCGAGTGGAAATAATTGGCGCACCCTGTATAACAATAATAATTAATAAAATCAATACTATATATGTTAAAATGTACAATTTATCAACTTTTTCACTTATGTTTGTCTTGTCCATAGAAATATCATCTATAATCACATTCTGCTATTGGGTTTGATCACCTTTGGAATTGTCATTAAATATTATTTTCAATTTGTAACTAAAATATGATAAATTCGTTTCTGGAATTTCAATATGGTATACAGAGAGGTGACCATTATTTGTTTTTGTTATACTTAACAAACTCCATGTTGTTCGATTACAGTCTTCTCTTATATTTTTCATATCAAAACATATTGCAACATGTTTTGCATTCTCTGGTACATTTGTGTACAGCATATTATTTGAAACGGCAACCAAAATAATAAAGTTTAAATTTAAGGAAGTTATTCTTTTTAGATTTATGTGACCTTCTTCTTGTTCTGAGGATGTTGTAAGACTGACGGTCTTATAATTATTTTCTTCTAATATTCTAATCTCGTTGTCGTGGAGGTAAAAAATATCCGCAATATATCTCTCTTTCATCTAATGGGTCTAATTCATGAAACCAATTATTATCTATATATTCAGGAAATTTTCTCAGTGGTCTTGTTTGATTACATTCAGCCGTACACAAACCAATTATTAATTTTTGTTTACAACTCCAAATTTTTTCAAGTTTAAAAGTTTTACGTAACACTTTTCTACAAACTAAACAAACTATTGTTTCAAAGATTCCACACTTAGGTGGATCAAATAGATTATTCATTCTGCAAACTATTATACTAACATTTTTTTCAACAGTATGTTTACAATTTTAATGATTTCCTTCACTACTTACATACACTTAGAGATAACGTAAATTACTATATCACTCTACAACCAATACAATATTAATTATATGAATTCAAGATGAAGATCCAAAACCATTTTCACCTCTCTCTGTAAAACTTAAATTATCCACCTCTTCAATAATCGGAATAGAACATTTTTCACAAATAAGTTGAGCGACTTTGTCTCCTCTCCCAAATTTAACTATGTTTGTTGACGAATTAAATAATAATATTTTAATTGTACCTCTATAATCAGCATCAATTACACCTGCAAACACTTCTATTCCATTTTTAAGCGCTATGCCAGATCGTGGTGCTATCCTTCCATAAACTCCCTGTGGTAGTTCTAATTTTAACCCACTATCCACAAGGAATCTTTCTCTTGAACCTAAAGAAAAATTTATAGGTGTTTGTAAATCACATCCCGCAGATTGCGATGTAGCTCTTGTTGGAATGAATGCGTTTGGACCTGTTCTCAAAATTAATAAAAAATAAATAAAACGAAATTTCAATCTTACCACATTTTCTGGTTTCTTCCTATTCATGTTCTTCTTCTTCTTACGTTTTCAGGTAGTGATACTTTATTAGAAACAAACAGCCGCCTATCGGTATACATATATACACAGATTTAAGATTTTTTTTAATAATAAACTATCTAAAATGACCTTAATAATAATTGCATACTTTGCACTATTGTGTAAGACTCCCGACTGCATTAGTTGCCTCTGGCGAATTTTTAATAACAGGATGGTCATAGCAAAGTATTATACACTATCCCATTGAAAATATATTCATTGCGTATATAATTTATGCAATATAGCCTTGGGCGGGCTTGTTTCCTATACTTTGTACACACACACAGCGCATTCCATTATATTTATGCACTTATACAGGATGGTCCTACCAAAATATGGGGATTTAGCATATACTGAGTGTTAAATAACTTAGAAGGAACATTGTTTAACTACTGTCACTGTAGCTGTTAAATGTTTCACCAACCTCCATTGTATTGGTTAACTGAACCACCCGCAGGCAGCGCTAAGTAAAAACCGAGGTTAAAACTCAAACAGACATAACCTCAAAAAACACATTTCATACTCGGACATATAGCAATTGAAATTAAATGTCCGATGTCGGACATTTAGTAAGAATAATTAAGTGTCCGAACTCGGACACGCAGCCATTGCCAAAAATAAATTACATTTAAATTTCAGTAAATGTTCTGTATCAACCATAACGCGACTTAAGTTTCTTTCTCAAAAAACTTTATTTTTAACAACAACTTTTATTATTTTAAATATAAAAATGAATCAAACTATTGGTAAATTGGAATACAAGTTTAATGTTACTGTTAAGAATATAAAAATCAGACTGAATTAATTTGAATAAAAACATGTAAGCAAAATTGTATAAAATTGTTAAATAGTAAAATAAGCATTTCTCCTTTTACACATATCCGGGTGTTGGGTTCAATAATTATAACGGTAGTTATAAGGGTCAATGACTATAACTCCTCCCTTCTAAGATTCTGGCATGTTTCATGGAGTGAAAAATGCCCTAGGACTTGCCTCCGGTCGCTCTTCTAATTTCACTTCTTCTCTTGGTTCATCTTCTTTGATGGTTGAATTACTTCTCTTGATTTTTCCTTTAACGATATAACTAACTACTATCCAAAGAACACTAACTACTATTAAAATAAAAATTACTATATTACTATAATTAATAGAAGTCTTTTGTAAATGTTTTAACACTATAGGCTGGATTTCACTTTGTTTATTAAGAAGTTTGTGAATTTTATATAAGGGAACTGTTTCTAAGGAAATTTCTGGAACGTTTTCTTCTTTTTCACCATAGGTAACTTTCAATTCGTGAAGTAGTAACGGCTGGCCCCGTGAAATCAATTGTTGATTGATATATTGTTGTTTTTCTACCAGAAATTTACACTGATATGGAACAGATATCAAAAAATTTCCTTCCAGGGTGGAAAAGTCGGTACTTGTACATATTGTTTTAATTTTAGTTTGATTAACGAAAATGGCTACATAATGTGAATAATCAATTGACTGGATTACGTTTTTCGAGATTTTAATAGGAATACTTTGGCAGTTTTTTGGATTTGACTGAAGCTGAAGTAACTGGAAAATGCAATCTTCTTCTTCGTTTCCTACAGACAGACTTCCATCGGGACAATAATAGTTTGGCTTTAGGTCTAGGCAGGGCATCGAGTGATATTGGTAATAGTTTTCGTTCATTGTCAGAAAGGTGTTGCGAGGTATGATAGTTGTGTGGTTTGTTGTAGGGATAGAAAAAAGATGATAATATGGAAAGGTTTCAGGATAAACAATAGGAAAGTGAATAGCGAAAACGATTTTTGTATCAGAGTAGTACGCTTCAATTTTTAAAACTTCATAATATCTATGCGTGTCATTGCTTATATTTGGAAAAATTATTTCATTTCTAGAGTGATATTTTAATACTGTATCAATTATAGAATTCATTTCATTTATATCTACTATACTAGTGTGTAAAACTCCTAATCTAGCAAATGTTATAGCATTTTCTATCTGACTTAAGAGATGTAAAATAATATTAAAGTTAACATTTAATTGATCTAAAACATTTCGAGTTTGCATGTAATCGTTGAATTGAAATATGAATGTATTCAGTGAATTACGTATTGTCTGAATTCCAGAAAATATTGTTTCTTGATTACTCTTTATAAGTGATACTGTATCATTAAAATTTTCAATAATGTCAGTTGTAAGTGAAATTTGCTGATTAAGTTTTTGCACGATTTCTTTTTCATTATTTTGTAAATCAAATATTGCTTGATCATAGTACGTTGCATCATTTGCATCAAGATTACCTGAGATACTTTTAATTACTGAACCTAATCCATTGATGAGACCTCTTTTTACTCTAGACGATGGCATTAGAGGGTGGAATTTTTGTTCAGCAGATTTTACTTGATAAAGATGGGCACGATCAAAATAATCGAGCTCTCGAAAATAAGGGTGACTAAGCCCTGATTGAGTCGCTAATGTTACATTATTATATGCATATTTTAAAGTTTCAATTTCTTTACCTATAGGAGATAAATCGTAATAATGAAGGAAAGTGTGAACACTTGCTCTTAATTTTGCTGTGCCTAGTTTGAACGGAAGGATGCCAGGATTATTATTTCATTTATTGATCAGGATTTCTTCACTCTTTACTAGTGGAAGGAATAGGACTGGAAGGACTAGTAGCGCCCTGTAACAATTTTTTCTGATTAGCTTTTGGTCTTTTAAGATTTTGTTTATGTAAAAGTTTATTTTTATTTGTTTTTATTTTTATACCCTTGTCAGAGAGGGTTGTTGTTTTGTAAAACTTTGGGTTAAGTTTGTTCCTAGTTTGTGTTGTATTCTTTTTATACGAGCCCTGTCTCAGTGAAGTTGGCCCAACGCCCCGAAACATGATATTTGTGAATTTATTTGACGGCAAATTAAAATTGTATTTCAAATATAATATTTTTGGTTTCTTTAAATGTTTATGGAAAGATAACGAAACCGATGCGGCTATTTTTAAAGTGTTTTCATTTCGAAAATGTCTTCTTTGCAAAATGCTTTGTGTATAGCAAAATACATGATGGGTACAACTTAAATTGAATAGTCTGTTTATTCGCTTGGATAAAATAAAGGTAGGCTTTGTAAAACAAATGATAATCTTTTACGTTGCTAAGAAGCCGATTTTGACGTTTGAATCAACTTTCAATGGTTTGGTGTTACTAACAATAATTAAGAATGGCTCGCGGTACAGCTGTGTCTGACGAAATAAGAAAAGTGATCGTTCACTTGCATTTAAAAGGCCAAAATGCTTCCCAAATTGCTGACAGTGTTAACAAATCGAGGTATACAGTTCGAAATATTATTAAATTGTACAAAACAACGGGATCTGTGGCTCAAAAGCCCAGAACTGGAAGTCGCCCGCGTTATTCCAATACCAACTTGAGAGCCTTAAAAAGGATTGTCAAAGGAAATCGGCGTGCTAATTATAACGAATTGAAAATATTATGGAATCAGGCAACCACAAAAGAGTTTTCAAGAGCAACTTGTCACAGAGCTGCCCAAAAACTGGGATTTAAAACTTACAAGGTAAGCTTAAATTATTATTTTATTATTCGTTTTTAATTCAGTATTTCTGGGCAAAAGAGAAGCCCTTACTGACAAAAATTCAGAAGAAAAACCGACTAGCGTGGGCTAAGGAACACAAATTATGGTCTCAGAACCAATGGAACTCCATTATTTGGAGTGACGAAGCCAGATTTGAAGTATGCGTTGGTGATAGCAGGAGTCGTGTTATAAGAACCAAAGAAGAAGTGTTTCAAAATGACTGTCTTAAAAAAAAGTTAAGTTTCCGGCTTCTGTTATGGTTTGGGGATCAATGTCAGCAAGTGGAGTGGGTAATTTACACTTCGTGGAAGGTATTATGAATGGTGAAAAGTACATTAATGTGCTTCAAAATAACTTAAAACCCCAAATTCAACAAATGCGTTTAAACAATATTGACTGTATCTTCCAACAAGATGGTGCCGCCTGCCACACAGCTAAGAAAGTAAAAGATTGGATGTTAGAAAACAATATTCCAGTTTTAAAATGGACGTCGAGTAGTCCAGATTTATCACCGATTGAAACCTTGTGGCATAACATGAAGAAAAAGCTCCGATCAAATCCCGCAAGAACAGTTCCAGAATTGCGAATCCATCTCCAAGAAATTTGGAACAATTTTACAGTAGATGACTGCCAAACATTAGTTGACACCATGTCAAGACGTATCGAAGCCGTAATCAGTCGAAAAGGCGATGTAACGCAGTGGTGATTTGATGTTATTTGCTTTCGTTGATTTTTAATAATCGACACTGTTTTTAGATTTGTAAGATATTTTTTTCTGTTACAAAAAAATGTGTTATTTAAGGCTACTATTAAATAAAAATATCGTATGTTATGAGAAATACATTTTAGTTTTTTATAGGTTTTCGCTAATATCACAAATTTTATAAAAAAACGCAGTTTTGATAGTTGGGCCAACTTCACTGAGACAGGGCTCGTATATGTCAATGCCAGGTTCGTACTGTAATGGGTCATGTCGGTTTTGATTGTGGTAGGTTACGGTCGCCTCTTTTTGAGAACTTAGTGTTTCGTTTAATTTTTTATAAATTTCCGTAGTAACTTGTCGATGTTTTTGAACGTAGTTATTAATAAGGGTTTGATCAAGGTTTATATCAAATAATTCTTTTGAATCAAAATGTCCATTTAGTATATCGATTGACTTCTGTTTTGTTACAGAGTGTATCGAATTATTATAGCCTAAAATAGCATAGGTCATATCATTAAGAATATTTATTTTACCGTCATTTTTTGCTCTAACGATGCGCAAATGTTCGATAATAGTAGAGTGAAAACGTTCAATTGCACCTTTTGACTGTGTACTATTTGGGGTAACATAGTGGGTTTTTATTTTATGAACATCTAGAAATTCTTGCACAATTGAATTTTTGAGTTCGGTACCATTGTCCATTACAATTAAACTCGGGACACCATGGTGAGACATAAATGTTAAAAATGCTCTTGTGAATGATGTGATGCCGTTGTTACGATTGCAATTATTAAAACTATTAATGGATTGTATATTTATTTTTAATATCTTAAACTTTACACTGAGATGCATATGCACGTGCTCTCCTCTTAGGGAGCAAAAAACAAGTGTTAATATATATTGCGCCAGGCTGGAGCCAAGGGCGGAATTCAGCCGCGTAGAGCTACGACAGTGTTGCCACTGTGCCCATTAAATAATAGAATATAATACTTAACAAAAATATAAATTTTAGGGATTTAACATTCACCCCTCCTTGAAAGAATGCCCTTTCAAGAAACCAAAATTAAACAAAATAATATAAATTCTTTTCAGTCTTAAAATCTTCACTACTTAACATCTATCGGCAACACACAGTTTTTGTACCGCACGCTTAACTATTCCGTTGACAGTTTTAACATCTACCACTCTTGTCACATTGTCATGTCCTGGATATAACTTCACAATTCTTCCCATCTTCCATGCCAGTGGAGGAAGGTTCTCATCTCGTAGCAGGACCATCGAGCCAATTGCAATCAGACTAGGAAACTGCTGCTTCTACTTTGTCCTTACTTGAAGCTCGGACAAATACTCTCTTCTCCACCTTTTCCAGAAATTTTGCATGACAGCTTGCAATCGTTGGTATCGATCCAAGCGATTATCTGGAATCTCCAGTAGGTTTGGAGACGGCAGTGCAGTCAATGACCGCCCAATCAGGAAATGTGCCGGCGTGAGGGCGTTCAGGTCGTTTGGATCGGAGGAGATTGGAGAAATGGGACGAGAGTTAAGGATACTTTCAATTTGGACTATAATAGTGTTCAAATCCTCAAAAGTTAACCTGATATTCCCTATTATGCGTTTCATATGAAATTTGGCGCTTTTTATTCCCGCCTCCCATATTCCTCCAACGCTCGGTGACCTTGCAGGAATAAAGTTCCATTTAATTAAATCACTCGCGAGAGCCTTGGAAATATTATCATTATTTATAACTAAAAATTCAGCCAATTCTTTCAATTCGCGGTTTGCCCCTACGAAATTACTACCATTGTCAGACCAAATGCTGACTGGCTTTCCCCGTCTACTGATAAATCGATTTAAAGCAGCAAGAAAGCACTTTGTTGTCAAATCGCTTACAATTTCTATGTGCACGGCTTTGGTGCACATACACACAAAAAGACATATATACGCCTTTACTACTTTTGGACCACGAGTTAATCTATCTTTGATAAGGAACGGCCCACCGTAATCAACCCCTACATTTAAGAAAACGGATATATCATTTACCCGAACGTCCGGTAAGTTTCCCACGAGGTAATTTGGTTGCTGTGACGGATTAACTTTAAAGCATTTAACACATTTCTTAATTATTTTTTTGCACGCGTTTCTACCCGAAACCGGCCAGAATTTTTCACGTATCGCACCAAGCAAATTTTGAGCGCCACAATGCATAAGTCGTTGGTGTTCATTTTCTAATATAAGTTCTGTAAGTCTATGTGAAGAAGGTAATATTAATTGATGCTTTTTATCGAATGGGTATTTGGAGTTCCCAAGCCTACCCCCGACTCGCAAGAGTCCCTCATGTAAAAAGGGGTTGAGTGAGAGTAGTTTACTATCCTTCTTCAATGTTTTTCCTTTTTGTAAATCATTATACTCTTGTGGAAAAGATTGCATCTGTACCCTTTTTAATATGAATAACAAAGAATTTTCGATTTCTATTGGAGTACACAGAAAAAAAGGAATGTTTGAATATAGTATTTCGATTTATTTGAGTTACAAATACTTGGTTTTAGTAATATTTATTTCACTCAAACATTATTGTTTGGAATGAAATAAATTGGTTTATTCCACTTAAATAATAGGTTTATTTCAATTTAGGTTTCGAAAATTATTCAAAGCAATGCAATGATTTGATTGAATGTAGTATTTCGATTTATTTAATATCAAAATATTCATTCATTTGCTTGGATTTAGTATTTCATTTGTTTGGATTCAGTATTTCACTTGTTTGGATGTAGTATTTCATTTGTTTGGATTTAGTATTTCATTTGTTTGGATTTAGTATTTCATTTGTTTCGATTTAGTATTTCACTTGTATCGAATTAGTTTATAATATTGTAGAACAGAAATTGGATTCTCTTTCCACATTATTGGAACTAAGGGAGAGTGACATTAGAGAATGCGTTCCAATATTGGGAAATCGGCTTAAACTCATTAAGGGTTTAGATAACCTCAGAAAAAAATTGAATCCATCAGAAAACGGCTCTCAGAATGTAAGTATACAGCTTGGTTACTTCTTAAACTCACGATCCTTCAACATAATTTTCAGATTTTTTAGTCACACCCTCAATTTTAAAGTAAAAAGATGCTAATGAGAAAACCCAAATGTGTAAATGAACAAAGACAGGCAAATTTCCTTTTTCGTGTTTACGCCCTCTAGAACTGCTTTACTAGCTATCTTTCAAAATCTCGAGTTACATTATTTTTCTACAATAGTCCAAAACTTTCTCTCGAAAAAAAGTCTCTCGAAAGTAATTGAATCGAATATTTATTTTTCTTCTCGAATATTTGAATCATGTGGTATGAAATAACTGCAATGTTTAAAACTTAATAAATTTTCAGATCACTGAGGATGAAACTGTGATAATCAAGTCAATTTTGGATGGAACACCAAACAAAAAACGAAAAATAGAAGAGGAGGACCAAACTATCACGCTTCTAAAATATATTGAAGATTTATCTCCGGCAGTTCCACCATCCCCTTCTAATTCCATCAGAAGTGAAGCTACGAATAGTGAAACTACGAATAGTGAAACTACACTTTCAGTGGCAAATTTCGACTTGGTTGCCAACTTAGACATTTTCTCTGTCCTAAATGAAAATATTATAGGAAAATCCATATTACTTAAGTCGGAAAAACAATCCAAATTGGAGGTGAAGGACCAAAATAACTTGGCGGAAATAATAATATCTTACTTTTTGAATAAGGGTCTTAAACTAAATAATATTTATTTGTCCTTACTGGCAGATAAAATAACTATAGCCTTACCTTCAGAAAAAAGAGGAACATATTACGTTAGCCCAATACCCAAAAAAAGGTCTAGGTACAATAAACCTGAAGTTGCAAGAGGAAAACTGGTTGATAAGCACCGAAATAAATTGTCGTCTGTGAGGCGAACTCTAAATTTATTGGACAATTCCACCATTTCCATTGAAAACAAAGGTATCACTATTCAAATCAAAGTATTAATCTATTATTTATGTTTATTTTAAATTTTAGAATTACCAAATATCACGGAGAAAGCGAAAGATGGCCAAATCTGGTTAAAAGTCAATTTCGAACCTAAGGATGATGTATTGAGGCACTGGGAGAGTTCATATGAATTACGATATATTCAAGAAAGTGGCTCAATTGATGAGTTTTTCAACGAATGGCCCATTTTACGTACACAATTGGCACCGGAATTGGTAGGTTAAGTTATCAAAGTGTTTTCACCAAATTCAATTCAACATTTTTAGCTCAGTTTGGACTTCGAAAAAAAGTTTCTTAGGGAGAGGTATGAGTTCAACGTAGAAGAATCGTTTGAAAAATTATTCCAACATGTCTATGAAAGACGGGGCAAACTTATAAGTGCCACTGACCAACTGTATTATGATTTACTGAATAGTGAACTTACTAAAGGTGAGTTTTCATAACAAATATTATTCTTTCATTAAAAATTCTTGGGTATTTAACTTCCAACTCCACAAAGTAACTGACGCATTTTGTTCAACTATCTGCACTAGAACCATGTAACATCTTATCATATCCTGAATGATTTTCGGCAGAGACTGTCTTGATCAATTGTGATTGGGAAGTATTGCGCGATATATTTTATTTTTTTGTTAATTCCAGATTCCAAATATGCAATATATTTATATATATTAACATGCATGATTCCACCTAAAGGTAGAACAAGATGTGGTAAATCAACAAAAACCCACTGGAAACCATCAATACCTGAAAGTAGGGATGGTCTTTTTATCCACATCAGATCCCCAGGTGATTTAGAGGATGCAAAAAACAAACGAGTAAATTTCAACTATGAAAAAGGATTGACATTACAACCATATTTGGTGTTAGTTGGTTCGACATTGAATAATATTACTTCTGCATATATTATTGTTAACGATATATGTTATAAAAGTAGTTCCGTCATAGAAGCACTGGATCATTGTTTCAAAATATTTCACATCCTGGATGCAAAATATCCGTTTCAATCAGAACATATATGGTACTTAATTCAATGGCGTATGTATAATATAAATACAAGGTTTTGAGTAAGAACAATCGCCCACAGAACCTTTTTCGCAGAATTCAAATACCTATCAGTTAACAAAAATGTTTTTTTTATGTTTTAAATGTTTCAAATCCTATTCATCCTCTATCAGTCTCTTACAGCATTTGAAAATAATGCATCCTTTCCTCCAAAGATATGAATGTAAACAAAGTGATTGCATGAGAAGTTTCTCAAATATTTCTTCACTAAAGAAACATTTTGCTATAAATCATTGCCACAGTGATTGCAATAACTCAAATTATAAACCATTTGAAGAAAGCAATGACTTGACTCATGAGAATATATCAGACGATAAACATGACATGCCATTATTGGATGATGAATTTGAAACAGAAAATGCCGGACATGATGAATTTTCAATAAATGAAGTTCTACTAACTTTCATTTCTAAACTATATGGTAACCCCTCTTTTCCCAGGAATCTAGTACAGATTGTTTTAAAAGATACTATAGATTTATTGAAAGCAATATTCTCATACATTGAGAAACAAATAAACAGTGAAGTGGATAAACTGACTTCAATTTTCAATAGAATAAAAGAGAACTTTCATGAATTCAGATCAGAACATTCTCGTTTCAAATTCCTTAAGGAATCAAATTATTTCATCCCTCCGGAAAATTTCTATATTGGTTCTAGAACAACATTATCTAGAATCAATACTTGCATGGAGCCCACATTAGAAATAAGGAAAGCAGAAGGACAAATTATTCCATTAAAAAAAAGCCTGAAGAAATATTTGGAGCTTCCAGGTGTTTTCAAAAGTACACTTTCTTATATGGAGCAGGAATGTTTAGTAAAAGATGATATTTCCAGTATTTTTCAAGGAAAATTATGGAGAGAAATACAACCAAAATTTGTAGGAAAAATTGTATTGCCATACTACTTATACTTCGATGATTTCGAAAGTTGTAACGCCTTGGGATCTAGAGCTGGTAATTATAAAATTGGTGCAGTGTATATCTCACTATGTGGGATTCCTCCCGAATATTCTTCCCTATTGGAAAATATTCTGTTAGGTCAATTGTTTTATTCATCTGACAGAACTGAATTTGGCAACAGTAAAATTTTTTCTAAACTCATTCAAGACCTTCAGTATCTGGAAACAGAGGGTATTACTGTAAATATTGCCTCCAAAGAATACAAAGTCTATTTCACACTACTCTTAATTCTTGGAGACAATCTTGGTTTAAACTCTATTTTGGGATACAATGAGAGTTTCCAAGCTGAGTACTTTTGTCGCTTTTGTCGAACATCAAAGACTGAAACGAAGACGCAAGTGGCGGAAAATGTTGAAACATTAAGAAATATTGAAAATTATGAGGAAGACTGTCAAAATTTTTCACATGGTATTAAAGAAGTATGTATTTGGAATCGTTTGCAATTTTTTCATGTTACCAAAAATGTATCGTGTGATCTGATGCATGACTTACTAGAAGGCATTCTGAGGTATGACATGGGGCAGATATTGTATAGTTTGATAGTAAAAAAAAAATTGTTTTCTTTACAACAATTGAATGAGAGGATCAAATTTTTCAAGTTCAATGATGCTGATATAGGTAATCTTTTTCCCCAGATTAAATATGAACATTTAAAAAAGAAGTTGGTTATCATGAGCGCTTCTGAAATGCTTGCTTTTGTAGTTTATTTTGGCTTTATTATAGGAGATCTAGTGCCTGAAAAAGAACCTTCGTGGCGGATTTTCATTTTAATTCACAAAATTTTGGACATTTTACTTAGCAGAACAATATCTGCGAGTACTCTGCAATATTTGAAAATTCTTATTAAAGAACATCATTTATTATATCGTGAAATATTTCAAGACAGTTTAAAGCCAAAGTTTCATATTCTACTCCATTATCCTAGAATTATTACTTTAATAGGACCTGTTCGTTCTTTCTGGTGTATGAAATATGAGGCTTTCCATAAACAATTGAAAGCTGCTGCAAATGCAGTAACCAGCAGGAAAAATATTATCCATACTCTTGCTATTAAGCAGCAGTTATCATTTTCTCATCGAATCATCACCAAAAAAGGGTTCTGTGGAAATGTTCTTGATTATTCAATGAATTTAGAAGCCATCCAAAATGTACCTGAGTTTAATTTGTTGATTGTACCTTTCGCAAAGGCACGTGAAATTTCTCTAGATCAAGCTATTTCTGTAAAATGGGCACGTTTCAATAGTATATTATATAAGGTAGGATTAGCTGTACAAACTGATTTTGATTGTAATGGTGATATTAATGTGATATTTGGACTTGTAGAACACATTATTATTTTTACCTCGAATGACATGTTAGGATTTGTGATATCGCCTCTGGAAACTATCAGGTTTCGATCTCATGTACAGGCATATCAAGTAGAAAAAACGAATCCGAAATATTTCATGCTTCAAAAAAATTTACCAAATGAAGCACCTTATAATGTACATTATATAGGTGATGGTACAAAACTTATAACAAATATTCAATAATATTTCATTTCACGTTAAATGAAACAAGCATTACAAGCTATTTTAAATTGTTTTCAATAAAACTGAATTGCGGTTTTCTTTTATAATTCCATTTGATCCCAAAGAATATATTTTGTCCTGAATATACCCGTTGTTAGTGCCAAGCAATATAGAAGGCTTAACAAATATTCAATAATATTTCATTTTACTTTAAATAAAACAAGCTTTGCATTGTTTTTAAAGAAACCGAATAGCTGCTTTATTTGAAAATTCCATTTGAGAATATATTTTTTTTTATATTTTTTATTTAGATATAAGCTGTCCTGAATATACCAGTTGTTGGTGTCATGTAATGTACATTATATAAGTAATTGTTCTAGGCTTAACAAACAATAATATTTTATTTCACTTTAAATAAAACAAGCTTAGCAAGATATCTTGGATTGTCTTCAATGAAACGGAATAGCGGCTTTATTTAAAAATTCCTTGATACCAAAGAATAGTTTTTCTTTTAAGTTTCTATATGAACTGACCTGTATATTGTAATTGCAAGAATGGTTTTTATTTGTCGTTTTATAAATATATTGAATGGAAAAAAAATTAATTTTTTATTCAACTCCTGTCCATTGGCAATACTTCGGAAACAAACACTTCGTTAAACAAACAACTTCTAATAAATTTCTACATTGTACATAGTAATTTGTTGGCTTAAAGAAAATACAGATATATTTATATGTCTCCTGGGAAAGCCATGAGTGAACTACATTATTTCACGCTTATCAATAAATTTATATAATTTTTTGTTCCTTTCGAAATTAGCAAACCAGTCCACCCTTTGCTTTCCTTATGAGATGAAGGGATTGACGTAATTCTTCATTAATAGCACTCCTATAACCATGTACACTCATCAAATTCAATAGAAATTGAAGGAATATGGAAGTTACCACACAAAAATAGTTCTTTAACAGGACAATTGAATAGGAACCTCTAGGGTTATTTTTACTCAATATTTGTTTCATTTGTGTGGTTCACATTCTTCAGGCAAGTATTTTATATTTTCAAACGAATTCTATCAATTCTTAATTTACCTAATCATTTGTTTGGTTCAAGTAACTATTCTCCATTCCATAATCTAAAACAATATGACAACAATATATATTTTTTTCATTCCAGCGTGCATGTTTTTGAATCAAACAATATATTTTTTCAATTGAAGAAATATTTATTTCACTTGAGTAAATCACACTCTTCATTCAAGTATAATTTTGAATCAATTCCTAATTGTACATTTGTTTCAAATAGCAATATTCTTGATTCAATACTACGGATTCTTAAATTAAATGATTATTTAAACAATATTAATAATTATTTTTTTATTTCAACAGTCTGGTATTTAACCAAACAATAAGAATTCTAAGACTTAAGTTAATATTTGTTTAATTTGAGTATTTAATATTCTTGAATATACAAAATTGTTTATTTGCTTCCATGGTGGAATACATTCTCAGTTGAAAATGAATTATTCTTGTATCAAATAAACCCGTATAATTGAATGGAAGAAATGTAACAATTGAATTCATCAAATATTTTCTTGTATCAAACAAATATTGGTCTTGGAATTCAAATAAACTAGCGTTTTCTTTCAAATAATAGTTTTATTTCGCCATATTGAAACAGACTGAAACATATTTTATTTGAATCAATACTTTTTTTTTTCTGTGTAAGAGCATTTGTATTCCGAATCTTTTGTTTAATATTTTCACAAAATCTAAAAACGTACGCTAATGTTCGTAATAATTTGTTTAGCGACGAAAATCGCGAGAGTAAATTCGAAATTTCAAAATCGTTATTTTTATTGTCAGTAACTGTAAGCGTTAAACTTTTTTGTTCTGGTATATTGGAATGTGCTATTTGAAATTCACTTAAATTCCATTCAGTATTGGGTAGATGGAACCAATTAGGCCCATACCACCATGAAGCTGATTCTTTTAAGTAGGTGGGGTTTGTGCCCCTTGATAGTAAATCTGCAGGGCTGTCCGAACCTTGTACGTGATACCACTCGTTTGCATTTGTAAGTGATTGAATTTCGCTAACGCGGTTCGCGACAAATGTTTTCCATTTTCCTATATCGCCGCGAATCCAATTTAAAGTTATCATCGAGTCCGTCCAGTGATATTTTTGATCAAATTCAATTCTTAATGACTGCTTAATCTTTTTGGCTAAATTCGAGAGTAATACGGCTCCGCACAATTCTAATCGCGGTATATTAATTTGTTTCAATGGTGCAACCCGTGATTTTGCACACAATAGGTTAGAATGTATTTCACCATCGGGCCTAACATATCTTATGTAAAAACAACCCCCATACGCCTTTTCGGACGCGTCGCAAAATCCGTGCAATTCTACCCGTGTATATTCCGCATTCATTACATATCTTGGTATCTTAAAATTATTAATTTCTGGTAGATCATTTCGAAATCTTAGCCAGTCATCTTTCAAGTTTGAGGGGATTTCATCGTCCCATGAAATTTTAATTTGCCAGAGTTCCTGCATAAGAAGCTTTGCTACTACTATAATTGGTTGAAGTAATCCTAAAGGATCATATATCTGACAAACAGCCGATAAAACAGTGCGCTTCGTTACAGTACCCGAAGGTGCCGACTCCGCGATTGAATACTGTATTAAATCTAAATTTGCATTCCAATAGACTCCTAGAGTTTTGCTATACTCATTTTCGCCTAATTTTAAAGTGCTGACTGGTAAATTTTCGTCTACCTCAAATTTAGCTAATAAACTAGAATTATTGCACAACCACTTTCTGATTGGAAATTCAGATTTTCCTAAAATATGAGAAATTTCTTTTTGTATTTGCAATATTTCCCTTTCGGTATCGGCTCCGGTTAAAAGGTCATCAACAAAAAAGTCGTTTTTTATTATTTCGCAAATTGACGGATATTGTTGACTATTTTCTTTTGCGATTTGAATTAAACATCTAATAGCTAAGTACGGTGCCGCCGCGAATCCATAAACTAACCTATTTATTTTGTAACAATTTAATTTCTCTGTTTCATTGCTTCGCCAAAATATGTTTTGATATTCACAATCAGAATCTACTACTTTAATTTGTCTATACATCTTAGATATGTCTGCCGAAATAACATACTGATAACGCCTAAATCTTAATAAAATGGAAAATATTTCATTTTGTAATATAGGACCCGTAAACTGAACATCATTTAAACTCAATCCCGTGTCGGTTTTTTGACTAGCATTAAATACCACTCTACACTTTGTAGTTAAACTATCACTTTTCATCACAGGATGATGTGGTAGATAATAGCTGTCCGCGGGTACTAATGGTTCCTCGTCATTTATGCATTTCATATGTCCCAGTCTCTCAAATTCATCCATAAACTCAAGATACTCCTCTTTTAACCTTGAATTATTATTTAACCTTCGCTCTAAGGATTGAAAACGCTTCAATGCATTCTCTCGTGATTTACCTAAATTTATTCTCGACTCCTTGAACGGTATGCTTACAATAAAGCGGTTCTCGTTATCACGTTTCCTCGTTTTTTCAAAGTATTCTTCGCAGTATTTCTCTGACTGCGACAGATTGCTTTTGGAATCGACCTCTTCGATTTCCCAAAATTTTGCCATTGTTTCATGTAAAATATCTTGATCCACACTCAAATAAGTCACCGATTCCCTTTTGATTTTATCGTCCTGATATTTAGCGCAAATATTACTCGCAACTATCCACCCAAATTTAGAATTTTGTAGTATTGGCATATTTGGACCAAGCCGTTTCTGTTCCGCTAATAAAATAGACCAAAATACATTAGATCCTATCAATAAACTTATTTCGTCCGATACACAAAAATCTGGATCTGCCAAACTCAAATTTGGGTCTATATTTAAAATATTTTTATCAAACGAACAAATCGGTAATTTATCGGTTATTTTAGGAAGTATTAAACATTGTATATTCTTACTAAATTCCGTATCTATGCGAGACGTAATCGTTATATTTACTTGATTTTCTATGGAGGTTAGCGCTTGTCCTACACCCTTTACCACGTGATTAATTTTTTCTGTTTTTAAATTCAGTTTTTTGCACAAACTAGAACTTACGAAATTACTCATTGAGCCGCTATCCAGCAATGCCCGACAATATTCAACACGATTACCTATTTTTATGCCTATTACTGCCGTGCTTAATAAAACCTGCGAAAGATCAGTTGACGCCCCCGTATACGAAGTAGTTTGCCTTGAGTCGCCGTTACCTCTGGCATCCCCACTGCCCCTCGAGCTATTCGAAGTCAGCTGTGTTGGCGCCTCGACCCTTAAATCCGCATTCACGAAATCTGAATCTTGTGCTGGTACCGGTGTCACGACGTTATTTGACGAATGATTTTTAAAATTCGAAAAATTCGCTATGTGTAAGAGAGTATTGTGTGGCTTATGACATGTTGCACACTTTTTCTTTTTACAATTCCAAGTAAAATGATTTTTCTGTAAACAATTTAAACACATTTTAATTCTTTTTGCCTCAGCTACGCGTTGTTTTACCGGTAAACTTAAAAATGAACTACATGTATAAATTACGTGATTGCCTTTACAATAGTAACATTCCAATTTACCTGCGTCTTCATTGGTACTTACAAAACTTTTACTATGACCCTTTATCAAAATATTCTTATCATTTTTGTCTCTAGGTACCTGTACCTTTTCTAATAGTTCACACCGACCTTTTAAAAATAAATTCATATCATTCATGCTCGGTAGGTCCTTTTGATCAGACAGTTTATTTAATTTATAGTTTTCCCACTCTCTACGAGTTATCATGTCAAATTTACTAGTTAAGATGTAAATCACTAACCGGTCCCAGTGCTCCGTACTCTCACCCAACGTTTTAAGAGCCCTTAAATGTTTATTTATAGTATCAAAGAAGCTTCTCAACTCATGGTGACCCTCTTTGTGCAGACTTGGGTACTCAAATATGGCTTTCAAATGATTGTGAATCATTAAACTTTTATTTTCGAACCGATCAACTAATAGTTGCCATGCATTGTTGTAATTATCTCCTGAAACCTCAATCTGTTCCAAAATCTGACCGGCTTCTTTATTTAATGCGCTTTTCAAGTATAAAAACCGTTGAACATCAGTAAGTGCAGTATTGTTGTGCACCAAAGCCATAAACGAATCCCGAAATTGGTACCAACTGGTGTATGACGCATCAAAAGTGGTTAGGGTTATTGGTGGTAATTTTATCATGGAATTTTGAAAATTAACCCTTAATTCATCCACCACGTTTCCCGTTCCACTTTGCATGCTACTCACCCCATTCGATATTGTGGAACCTTTTACTGAGTTATGATCCGCGTGTTTTGCTGCTTCAAATTTACTTATCAGCGATTTCATTTCCCCTATCAAATCAAAATAATTATCCTCAAACTCATCGTCTTGCTCACTAATATTTCCATCGGTTTCTGAAGCTAATAAAGTAAAAATTTGATTTTCAATTTCTTTATACTGGTCATAACTCGGTTCTAAACGTTCTAATCGCGTATTAATATTATTAAAATTCAAATCTGTGATATTATTTTTATCGATTTTGTCTAAATAGCTCTTAGTTTTCGTTAAATTACTTTTTATTGCTGCCCTTTGCCGTTTTAAATTACTTAAAAGTTTCTTATCGTCTGCCGATAATTCTGACATATCGCACCCTTAAAATTAAAGCGACACATCTCAAAAAATTAAATTGTTGGTAAATTGAGAAAAACCGTTTGTTTAAACAAACCTCTTTTACTTTTATCCGTTTTTAGTCAGGGCAATTAGGTTACATAGTTTTTTTATTTAAGAAAATAATACTTACATGATCACATTGCAAGAATTTTCACAAATTTTTTTGATTAACGAATTGTTTATATTTTTTTTATAAAAAAATTTAAAAAAAAATCAAGTTAGGTCACTTTATTTTTAAAATTGTTTTATACTACAAAAATCTTTCTTAGAAATATGTCATTTTAACTCTAAAATTACAATTAAATATTAAGACTAATTTGGAAATTAAGCATTGTTTTATTAATAATCAAGTAAGTTAGTTGGAAATTTTTGAATAATGCCAGTTTACAACTGAATCAAGTAACTTTTTTGAATTTAGGGTAGGTAGGGGAGACCGGGGATGGTTTGGACACGGGGATACAGTGGACAGGTTCAAATTTCCCGCCCTAAAGTGAATTCTACTGCCGCGATCGATTGTACATATTGGTAACACTGCGAGAGACCAGTTGACAGAAACAAATAACCGTCGTTATAAAATTGTGACTTTTACAGTGCTTGTTTACTTTTAGACACCTATGATATAACTTTTTAAGGTAAGAACGTAAGGTTTTTCTGTAACTTAGTTTAATGTTTTCTGTTTGGCGTTCAATTTGCATGCAATGGAGACTAGTAGGAATATATTCAAGTATGTTTCGTGAAGATGCAATTTTTGGTTCAGATTTCACAGCCAGAAATGTGTGATTACACCTGTTGGGGATACATTGGACAACTGGACACGTTGTCCAATGTATCCCCGATGTATCTGTTGATGTGAACTGTTTTATCTTTTCCAGATGCCACGGGAATTCAAAAGAAAAACTCAACGAACCTTTCCTGAAGGTGATCTACAGCAGGCGGTTGAAGATGTTTTAAACAATCGTGGAAGTTTGCGCCATGTGGCAGCTATTCGAAACGTGACGAAGTCTCGTCTTGCACTTTATGTAAAGAAGGCCAGAGAAATGGGCATAGACACTCTGTCGTTCAAACCAAATTTCCATAGAAGACAGGTGTTCTCAGACCAAATGGAGAAAGCATTGGCGGGGTATTTACTACAATGCTCCAAAATGTTTTACGGAGTGACACCGAAAAAATGCAGACAAATAGCTTTACAATTCGCTGACGTAAACAATCTAAAATTTCCTGAATCCTGGAAAAGAAAAGGGCAAGCTGGTAGTGACTGGTTTACTGGGTTTATGAAGAGAAATCCTACGTTATCCATTAGAAAACCTGAGGCAACCTCACTTGCCAGAATGACTGCATTCAATAAAACCACGGTCGGCGACTTTTTTGACAAAGTGGACAATGTTATGCAAAGGAAGAAGTTCAGACCTTCAGATATATTTAATCTTGATGAAACGGGAGTCACCACAGTGCCTCCAGTGGCCAAAGTAATTGGACAAAAGGGTGAAAAGCAAGTTGGCCAAGTGACTTCGAGAGAGCGAGGAGAACTGATGACTCAAGTGGGTATAATTTGTGCCAATGGCAATTCTTTACCTCCCGTGTTCATATTCCCACGTGTCCGCTTCGACAAACAGCGAATGATGGCTGGAGCAGCACCTGGAGCTTTAGGATTGGTCCACAAATCTGGTTGGATGACCACCGATAACTTCGTGTTAGTATTGAAATTTTTTAAAGACAATGTGAGGTGTGATAAAGAACATCCTGTGTTGATATTGATGGATAATCACGAGTCTCATATAAGCTTGGAAGGTGTTAATTTCTGCCGAGATAATGGAATTACAATTTTGACACTTCCGCCGCACACTTCCAACCACTTACAACCCCTGGACCGTTGCGTGTTTGGCCCGTTTAAGAAATACTACAGTGAAGCAGTCCACTCATGGATGTTGGCCCATCCCAATGAAACTCTATCAATCTACGCACTTCCTGAGCTATGTTCCAAAGCTTGGGATCGTGCTGCAACTCCTGAAAATGTGAAATCAGGTTTCCTGAAATGTGGTATCTCGCCATTTGATAGAAACATTTTCCAAGACCACGATTTTCTCTGCTCTGCGGTCTCGGATCGTCCATTTCCGGACCCTCTTGTTCCCAGTACTTCTTCGGAACCTATCGTGTCAACATCTAAAGGAGCAGGCAGAGACACTGCTGCTGTGGATCCTTCTATTACAATCAACTGTTCTACAGAGGCTCATACACCAGTTCCCACATCGAGTCATCAGTTTCCCACACCAGTTGCTTCTACATCGGCACAATCGGAGTTCGTTTCTCCAGAACAATTGAATCCGTACCCAAAAGCTAAGCCAAGGAAATTGGGTAAGGGTGGCAGAAAACGTGGGAGAAGTATGATCGCAACAGACACACCAGAAAAAGAAGAACTCGAACTAAAAGAGAGAGTGAAAATGACAAAGAAAGCCAAGGTAGTGAAGAAGAAGGTATTTGAAACAAAGAAGACTGTTTTCGAAGAAGATTCTTCAGATGAAGACATGGGAGAAGTCATCATGAAAGATTCTTCTTCTGAATGGGAAGAGGAGGCAGAAAGTGACGAGTGCCTTAGAAGTGGCAACGATGCCGTTGAAGATGACTTTCTAATTGTAAAAGTTCCATCGAAGAAAGGCAAGTTTGCGATGAATTATGTGGCAAAAGTAAAAAGTAAGTTGCGAGACGGACTTGAAGTAAAGTTCTACAGGCGACTGCTTCCGTCTAATCGCTTTCAACCTACAGCCGAAGAAACTTCATTTGTGGATTTTTCACAAGTGATTTTGATCCTTCCGAAAGCGATAGAAGACAAGCGTCCCAGATTCAAAGGCATGCTTTATTTCAACACTGACCTATCGGGATTCTGCCTGCAGTGACTTATTTTGATATACCTACTTTTCTACTTTTATATTTAGACAAAATATGAATTAAAAATGTTTCTGTTGCTGTACCTATCACTGTTTGTGTTCTGTCCATACCATCCCCAGGTGCCGTCCAAAGTATCCCCAAACACGGGGATAGTTTGGACAGATGTAGTGCCTCTAATTTCTGGCCTTTTTCTGAAAATATATCAATCTTGGAAAGTTTATATTATGAGTATATAAACCTAAAAGACAAGTCTACACATTAGCCTAAAAACCATAAAGGTAACATTTTTAGACAAATAAATAAAAAATAAAACCCAAAAAGTGTCCAAACCAACCCCGGTCTCCCCTACCTACTTATTTACTAGAATAAGAAAACACAAATTTTTACAAAATAAAAAATATAATAAACTTCTTTTTGAACAAGAAACAGTAAATTAAAAGATATTACTTATACGAAATAATTATAAAATCGATGTATAGAAATCTACATAAAAAGATGGTATTAAATTTTTGGAAATAAGATCTTTCAAATCTTTTTTTTTATTTTCGCTCAATTCAGTTCTGCTGTTGTAAGCTGCTTGAAGAGTGATTTCTTCAACAGAAAACATTTTTTTTCCTTTGTTCTTGTTTCGTATTGAAACTTCTATGTAGTTTTCCTGACTATAGGATGTCTTGTAGAAAAAACTTAATGGATTTTCTTTTTTAAATTGTAGACATTTTATATCGTTCCAGCGAATATTATTCCCTTCAATATCTACATTAAAATTATATCCGCAATCTTCCTGGAGCCGCTTTACGTCGTAAAAAAAATCAAAAGTTAATTCTTTTACGGTAAAAGGTGGTTTTGTTTTGCGGGCATTTTTTATTAAAGCTACATATTGATGTGGCGAATAAATTGGAACTGATTTTAAATTTCTTTTTACCTCCTTTTCAATAATGCTATGGACATTGTCCCCTTCGTTTTGAGAGTGGCCTTTTATTAAGAAATTATGGTTTAAACTTTTAATATTATATTTGTGAAGCGCATAAATATAAACACTAGCAATATATTTATTTTTGTTTTGGCCACAACAGTTGTCGGAATAAAATGTTATATCCAGGCCTTCTTTTACTAAATCGCTGTTGTTAGAGAACAATGTGTCAAAATAATCTAAAATACAGGATCCAATTTCGATGGCTCCTCTTTTAGCCTCCGCTTCATTCCAATAAAAGCAGTGTACATTCTTATAAGCACGTTGATCCCGTTCTTTTACGGTTTCATTTTTTTTTTCCAATTCAACAATAGTGAAATTATAAGTGTTCAATTTTGACTTGTAAAAAAACGCTGATGTATCACCTCTAGGACATTGTAATATGGCCTGAAGATCGTAAACTACAACTTTACTGGTCTTCGATATCCTAACTCGATCTTCATGTTTCTGCTGTCTACATAAATTTTTCTGCTCAATATGAGTCTGGTACTGCTCTTCTAATTTTGCTTTGGCTTCTCCAATGGCATTATTATATGAAAGACACAGATCACATTGGTCTTTCTTGGGTTGAAAGAATCCAATGTTAAATTCTGTCGTAAAAATCTTATAATAAGTACAGTATTTTCCAGCATCTTTATTATTGGTTTTTTGGTTTTCCTGAAAATCCCTATACAAATCTGCTATGGTTTTGCTTCCATCTATGAACTCACGTTCCGTGTTTGCTCTCAGATAATGTGACTCCATTCTGGGGATAGAGTTTATATGATTCTTAATAGCTTGCACTAACTCTTCATCAAGTTGGGGATGACTATCATGTTTTCCTCTATTTTCTTCTTTCAGAAATCCATTTTCATCTAGTTTTGATGAAACGCTACGAATCATTCTATCTGTGATATCCAATGTATTTCTGAAGAATGTCTTACAAACCCTAATTGGCTTTTCATTTATTGTAAAGTAAAAAGCTTTGTTAGCATTTCTAGGTCTTTCGGCATTTGTGTATTTGTATTTTGGCATAACATTTCTCATGCATGAATGAATAAATCGATGGTCTAGTACACAAATGTTGTTAGTGTGAAAATGTATGTTTTGAGTTATATGAAATTTAAACTTTTTAACTTCACCATAATTCACATACTTGTTATTGGACATCGAATATGCTTTATTCATATAGGCTGTAGTATTGCCTTTAAGAGTAAAAATGCTCATTTTTGATATTTGATAATGCAGTATTGAAAACTTGAAAAATAATCCGAAACGCCTGTACTTACCACATTTGGCGCAATACAATTCTTTTTTTGGAAAAAATACCTAAACTTGTCACGTTCGGACAATTTTTTGTAAAAAAAAAATTTCAGCATGAATAATTTTTATTTTGAAATTTTATTGCAATAAACGAAATTTTAATGAAAACAATTTTGAAAAGTACCCAATATGGTTCCTTAATCACCAAGTTCAATATCAGATTCATTTTGAACGAGTGGTTTTATTGTTTCTGGAATTCCTTTAATGAAGTTTTCATAATCATCTGGGATAATCTTCTTTTCTAAAAGATACACCAGGTCCTTTTTCTTTTTTTGGGTAACTGGTAGACGCGATGTGTATTTTTTATGTAAGGTGATTGATTCCCATTTCTTTCTTCTTCCCAGTTTGCGTTTGTCTCTAACATCAATTTCAAGAAAGCTTTCTTCTGAGAGGTTATACTTGTATTGTATAATGTAAGGGTCATTTCCCTTCTGAAAACGAAGCCACTTGATTCGAAGCCAGTTGACTTTTTCTTTATTTGTATTTACTGTTGTGTTAAATACTGCATCTGATACGAGTTTTTGTAAATCAAAAAAATCATCAAATTTCATATTTGTGACGTAATATTCCCTAGGTTTAAGCCTGGCCCTTGCGATTAATAAACACCATTCGCGTGTTGAGTAAATTTTCTTATGGCGTTTGGCCCTCTCTATCGTTGAGTGCATAGAGTCTGCCTCTAGGTATGAGTGTCCTGTCTCCATAAATTTTAGGTCTATAATTTCCAAATGATCGATATTATTAATAGCGTATAACATAGCTGCGGCAACAAATTTATTGCGATTTTGTCCACCGCATGTGTCGGAGAATGAGGCCACGTGTGTCACCGTTTCTGGCAAGTTTAGCAGGTATTTTAATAAGCAACTGCCAATTTCAACGCTGCCTTTGTTGCCGTGTGTCTCGTCCCACACAAAACAGTGCCCATCAGCATTGGATGCATCGTAAATGGTGAAATTGTAGACAT
The DNA here is from genome assembly GCA_949126875.1 of Lochmaea capreae. Lineage (NCBI taxonomy): Eukaryota > Metazoa > Arthropoda > Insecta > Coleoptera > Chrysomelidae > Lochmaea > Lochmaea capreae. The sequence goes on from OX421411.1 coordinate 20,293,469, forward strand.
TTAATTTGTGTTTATAATAAATTTGGTTATCACCTGCGTGAGGAATGGATAAAATTGCTTGCAGATCGAAAGAAATCGACCTAAAAGTTTTGCCTTTCTCTGCTTGTGATCGTTTTTTATCATCTGCTTTCATTTGCATAGATTCTTTTTCGCGTTGCTTGTGACTGTTGTATTCTTCTTGTAGAGGTCCTTTTTCTTTAGCGGTGTTGTATGAGTTGCATAAAGAACATTGATCTTTCTTGGGTTTGTAGAAATCCAACCGAGGTTCACATTCATGGAATATTTTTTGGTAAACAAACAGCGATACAGCTAGAACATTCTTTTGCACACAATAATCCTTATAGAATCGATACATTATAGAAATATTTAGATCAGGTGATAGGTACTGCTTTTGTGAATCACGCCTACAGTAATGTGATTCGATTCTGGGGAATGAGTCGATGTGCTTTTTCACTAACTGTATCGATTCCAAAGGAGTGACATTTGCTGGTTGAACACCAATTCTCTTATCACGTCCCGTATAGAGGCCAGTTTCAGTCATGTTATTTGCACAGTTTTCAACTACCCTATGAGATATTGAAAATGTTCCACAAAAAAATTTCAAGCATACTCTGTGGGTCTCGGCGGTGGATTTTTTCAAGTAATAAACTCTGGATGTTTGTCGATTTTTTGATTTCGGATTATTTAATTTTCTAGCAACTGGCACCTTCCGCATTAACGATGTCAAATGGATTTTCTGTTGAACATCATCAGCCAGATTATAATACTCTTGACATAGCACCTCTCTATCAGCTTCTGAAAAATGTTCACCACATTTATATCTGCATTTGCTGCAATCGACATTCTTTGGTTTTTTATCCGGTACTGTTTTCCCACTTCGATTAACATAGTTTTTCCCACTTAATCTCAATTTCTTAACAACGGATCGATGCCAATTCATTCTATCCGCTTTCCGCTTCCTTTTTTTTTTCTTCTTTTGCTCACCACTAGACGTTTGAGCTTCTATACGCATAGCGACATTCGCAAGTGTCTCGTTGTCAGAATCATCGAAGGAATCCTCTGAAGAAGGCTCATAAGAACTTGATGAATGTTGAAAAGGTTCACTCAATTCTTCAGGTTCTGCGGGCTCCTCAAAAACAGGCAGTTCTGGCATTGCAATTTCACTATTCATTTGTTCAGTTGTTGCTGAAAAAGGAAATTATTGTAAAACAGGATTTAGATCAAATTAACTGCTTAGTGTTACCTTTAACGGAAAACAAGAGTGGTTGTCTACTTTCTTCGGATAGTTCCCCATGTTTCTGACTTGGAATAATAGCATCTAAAGGCATTGGTACAATGATTTTTTGATCCGATAAAATGCATACCTTTGCTGGATGATCAATTTGCAAATTATTACATTGTGTAGAAACACTAGCAGGGCTGGATTTTTGGTTCAGAGGTATTACTTCCGCTAGATAAAACAATTGTGTTGGGTCAGAAATAGTTATAACCCTTTCACACTTGACTGACAAAGTATGTATGAAAAACCCGCAAATTAATATTTGAAAATAAACTTACCAGCATCATTACCACTCATATTCCTTGATAATACTAAATTCACCAATTGTTTGCCCCTATATGACGACATAATTGCACCGGAATTAAAAACGAAATACAACAATATAGCAATAATCGTGATTTAACCTCACTTTTTACTGAACACAAATGTGGTAAGTACAGTCAACATTATTTAATTTAGCGCACACTTGTGTTAAGTATACATACAACGTGTGGAGTAGAAATCTGTCGGCTACAAGTACTTAACACGATTGGAAGATGTCGCTGGCATACACAAATTTCAATATTTCACTTAGCACTTCTGTCCATGAGAAAATTCCTGTCTAAATTATATGTTAGTGTAATAAGCTCACTTTTGTTTAGAAATGTACTTACAACATTTGTGTACTAGACCATCGAAATGATCTTTGTAGGCCTAAATCTCCAAGGTCCCAAAAATTCTGAAAAAGTGATATACGAGTCTCAGTATCAATATTTTCAGCGCATTTAAGTCTACACTGTTCTGTTGACTTCATGCTCCGAGCAGGGATATCTCTATTTGATTTAGACATAGATTTATATGCTTTTCCTGAATTTCTCAACTTCTTTGCAAGGTTTTGTTTCCACATCTTAGGATTTCTGGTGCGCTTCCTTCCCTTCTGAGCAGTTTTTTGAACTGGACTTGAGTCACGGGAGGTAGAAGAAGAACTACTAGAACTACAGGTACTGCAGGATCTACTAGAACTACTAGAACTACTGGTTTTTCTCTGTTTTATCAAGTTAGCTTTTTTGTTGTTTTCTATTTCATAAGTTGGATCAGAATCCGTGTGATCCACATCACTTTCGTTGGAATAAATTGGTGATATGTGATAATCATGGGTATCTTTTTCCCCTACAACCTATTGGTATTGGTTCTCTTTTTTAGTTTTATTCGTACTCTGTATATTTTTGCTATAAAGAAACTCAAATTTTTGGATGTATTATTTTAACACAAACAAGTATTTGAAATACTTTTGTGTCCTTTTCATGTTTATTTGTATATTTTGTATTTTTTGTATTTTGGTGTTACTACATTGTAAACTTTTTCCTTTCTTTTGCAAATAAACGTTATTATTATTATTATTATTATCTGTTCTTTTGATGCGGATGTTTACTGAGTTACTTGAGTCCCGTGAACACCCTGCATCGGCAACTTCTGTTGAAGGTACATCAGCAGGTACCTACAATTAAAAATTACTTTACATAACGAACAAAAAAAAAATAGCTAACGTATAAAAAATAATCATCCTAGCCGATGCTACTTACCACTGAATTCTCACCGGCGTTATTATGATTGGACATGGGCTGTAAAACTGTAGACACCTAAAATAAGAAAAAATTATGTAAATAAGTAAAAATTTAAAAAAAGAGAACAACAAATTTTATTAGGATAACAAGAAGTATTTACCACTCGAGTCAAATTATCCCCATCTGGTAGAAATCCAAATTTTGGCTTGTTGGGATCTTCAGGGCTCTCATTCAGCATTTTCATAATTCTGGAGGCTCTGCTGTCTCCCATTTTTAAAATTCTGAAATCCGAAAATTACTCCAAATGTAATTCAATACTTAGTAATAAAATGAATTTTTTAAAAATATTTGTCATATTTTGTTAATATTTAATTGTAAATTGCACTAAATAAAAAAAATGTGGTAACAAAAGGTAATATTTATCAAAATTTCAATTGAGAAAAGACTTAACTCTAATAAAGATAACATTGTTTACCTTACAATACAATAATAAACTGACATATCTCTAAATAAGCCACAGATATTTTATTTGTCATTTGTCACATAACCAAATACTTCTTTATTTTAATAAAATAAAACGTAATATTTACCTGAACTTTTAGAAATAAAACGACACAATTATAAATACGCACATAATCACTCGTGAACATTTGGCATAAGACTAAAACGATACTCTTTATTACTAAAAGAGCAAGCAAAATGTTCTGGCGGGAAAAAGACCTAGTCAGGTATCTGTAAATTGTGAGTAACTTTTCGACGTCAGGTCCGGCGGCAGCCAACATATAGCGCTTTTAAGAGCCACTTTATGACTAAAACCAGAAATATCCAATTTCTGAGTTGTGTCACTTTAGTTTTAAGGGTGCGATATTTTATTTTTAATTATTATAATTATTTACGACCAAGAACAACTATTATGGACCTCAATAAAAGTATTAATAATAAAATTGGAATGGACTTACAGGATTATCTCCCTCTGCACTGAACCCTTACTCTTGGCGGCCGGCGAATCCAAATTCCAACACGTGTCCTTCCTTCTTACTTGCCACTTGTTTTATACTCGTTATTAAAATTGCAGCTTTTGTAACGTTTCTTAATTTTTTCTAATTTGATATCCGGTTCGTCTGGACCATCATGTTACGATTGCAATTATTAAAACTATTAATGGACTGTATATTTATTTTTAATATCTTAAACTTTACACTGAGATGCATATGCACGTGCTCTCCTCTTAGGGAGCAAAAAACAAGTGTTAATATATATTGCGCCAGGCTGGAGCCAAGGGCGGAATTCAGCCGCGTAGAGCTACGACAGTGTTGCCACTGTGCCCATTAAATAATAGAATATAATACTTAACAAAAATATAAATTTTAGGGATTTAACAGCCGTTTAATGCTGCTAGTGGGTATGCTTGACCATATTTTGAAAAAGTATCGATTATTGTTAAAAATTTGTGACCTTGAGCAGAAAGAGTGTCGCAAAATATAATTTCAAGTGGTTTTGAGGGTGTTGGACTTATCATTAGTTTCTGTTTCGGTGGATTTCTGTCATATTTGTTTGTTTGACAAATATTACATTTGTTAATAAAGTCTGTAATGTCATTTTTCATTCTGGGCCAAAAGTATGTTCGTTTTATTCTTGTTTCGGTTTCAAGTATTCCACGATGATTATTTCTATCCTCATGAAATAGTCTTATATGTAGTTTCGTGTTGTTCGTCCTTGTCAGTTATGTCTGTTAATATTTCATTACATTGTATTAGTTTATAAGCAGAATTTTTAAAAGTTGTCTGTAATATTTCTAATACTCGAGGGATGTACTCATGACGTTGAAAATGCACACCATAAGTAAATTTTGGATCAATATAATTTTTGAAAACATTTATAACGTCTTTATGGAAATCTTTAATTGAAATTTGCAAATGAAGCCGTTTTTTGTTAGGAAATACCTGTTCTGTTTTAGGTCTTGTGGGAGAGTGTAAGACAAAATTAAATATTATTTGATGGTCGAAAGAGTTAAGACCTTTTTTCAGAAATTTTCATACCTAAAATAGGGTCCTCTTCGCTTGTATGAACAGTGTCATTATCGTCATCGTTTGTAATTGGGGGTTCGTCTACGTTTGTAATTGAGGGTTCTTCTACGTTTACAATTATGGATTCGTTATCTTGCTCTTCGTCTCGTTGGTTTTGTAAAAAAGAGTCATCAAAGCTTTCAGTGTAAAAGTCAATTAGTTCTTTTGTATGTATTTCAACCCGAGAAAGTGCGTCTACGTTAGAATTCGCAGAGCCTTTTTTGTACTCAATTTCGTAATCAAATTCTTAGAGTTTAAGCCTCCACCTTACAAGTCTAGAATTTGGTTCTTTTAGATTCATTAACCACTTAAGAGGTTTGTGATCAGAATATATTTTAAATTTTCTACCAAACAAATATGGCCTAAAGTATTTTGTAGCCCATACGATAGCTAAAACTTCACGTTCTATAGTGCTATAATTTTGTTCAGACTCGTTGAGAGTCCTGGAAGCATAATCCACAGGCTTTTCGGTTCCAGATGATATTTGCGATAATACTGCCCCTAAGGCAAATCCGCTAGCGTCCGTTGTCAAAATAAAATCTTTAGAAAAGTCTGGATATTGTAGGATACGTTCGTTAGTGAGTAAATTTTTACAAGTTTCAAAGCATCTAATAAATTCAGCGTTATGTTCGATTTTTGCTCCTTTTTTTAAACAGGATGTCAAAGGTTTTGTCAGTCGTGCAAAGTCTTTTATGAATCGTCTATAATAACCAAGTAAACCTAAAAATGATTTGATATATCTGGTTGTTTTAGGTATTGGGTAACGTTGTATTGCACAGATTTTATCTGGATTTGGTTTTATTCCGTTAGGTGTTACTAAATGACCAAGATAAGCAACTTCTTTTTTCAAGAATTCACATTTGTCGATTTGAATTTTAAAATTTGTGTCTCTAAGTCTTTCAAATACTCTGTCTAAATTTGTGATATGTTCTTGTAGGGATGTCGAGAAAACTATTATGTCGTCTAAGTAAACTAAACATATTTCGTTTTGTAAACCCCTCATAATATTGTCTACAACACGTTGAAATGTCGCAGGACTATTTTCTAGTCCCATCGGCATTCAAACATACTCATAATGTCCATTTTCGACATTAAAAGCAGTTTTTTGGATATCTTCGGGATTCATCTCAATTTGATGAAATCCGCTAGCCAAGTCTAAAATCGTAAAATAATTACATCTACCTAATTTGTCTAGTACATCTGCTATATTGGGCATTGGATAGCGGTCGTCTATAGTTTTTTCATTTAATTTTCGGTAGTCTACTACAATCCTCCATTTCTTTTTGCCAGAACAATCGGCTTTTTTCGGCACTACCCAAATGTTAGATGACCAGGGCGAGTTGCTAGGTCGAATAATATTCTGATCTAACATGGATTTTATTTGTTTTTGCACTTCCTCTTTATGAATGAAAGGATATCTGTATGATTTATTATATACCGGTAATTCGTCTTTAGTTTTTATTGAATGTTTAATACAGTTAGTAAAGGTGAGAGGGTCTTTTTCTCTGTGAAATATTCCTGAATATTTCCGACAGAGTTTTATGATTTGATCTCTTTCTTCAGAGTTCAAATGATCTGTTCTTAAAAGTTCGGCAATGTCAGATTGGTCATGTGTTTCGTCTGGTTGGATGTCAATGTGAAATAAGTCAAAACAATTATATTCAAAGGGTAAAGTTTGTAATGGCTTAGATAAAGAAAAAATAATTTCGTTATTTGTATTGTTACGGATTTCTACCAAAGCTGTGCCATTATTTGCGTGTGATAAAGTGGATGGAATTTCGCAGTTTTTAATTATTTGTTTAGAAATAAGAATGTCTCCTTCTATTTGGGAAACAGGTACTTTTGTCAAAATACAAGTGAAAGGATCAATTTTTCTCTTAAAAATAGTGGGATTACTTTCTAGATAATAAATTGGTAAAATAGTTTCAGGAGTAATTAACTGTGAGTTTACAAAATCTAAATGTGCTTTCAATAATTTTATATTATCAAGTCCTATAAGACCATCAAAAATCTCATGAAAATTGAAAAGATGAAACTTAAAATTATCATTCTTATTAAATTCAGAAAATATTGGAATAATTGCGCAATTTTGATGACTTGATGTCTGAAATGCTGATGAAACTGTAAAAGGTTCTCTGAATATTTTATCTTTAAAAAATTTTTCGGCAAGTTCAGGTTTCAGAAAAGATTTTGTTGCACCGGTATCTATCAATAGTTTAATAGGGGGATCGGAGATTTGAATATAGGGTAATTCTTTTTTGTCTGTGGAAATATTAAGTTCTATTAAGTCATTTCGTATGCAATTTGAGTTTCCTGAAAATTTTCAGAGTTGTCCTCTTTTGCATATTCAAAATTGTCATCGTAATTTGTTTCGTCAATTTCTGTGTTAAATAACTCTTCAGAATGGAAATTAGGTTTCTGGTTGAAATTTTGGAAATTATTTGTATTTCGAAATTGAGGTGTGGTGTTTCTTGTTGAAACAGACATAGGAACGGGTTTGGATTGAACGTTATTTGGATTTTGTTTCCAAACATTTGGAGGTTTACCAAAAACTTGTGAATTTGTTGGATATCTAGAATTTGGTGGATTTGGGTTACGTTGCATCTGTATTGGTCCTCTGGGAAATTGAGGTGAGTGATTATTTGTCATTTGAGACGTTGTTGGTTCAAAATATTGGGGAGTTTGAAAATTTCTTTGGGATGTTTGTTGAAAATGTTGGGATTGGCGTGAGATATTGGATTGGTTAGGATATTTCCGAATATTATTATTAAAATTTCCAAAATTTTGATTTCTTTGACAATATTTAATATTATCCTCCTCTCTAATGAATTGAATCGCTTGTTCTAGTGTATTTGGTCTCATAGCACGAATAATAGGCCCTAATGGTTCCTTTAAACCAGCTAAAAACGACTTAAGCGCTTGTTTAATGAAAAAATTTCTATTTGATTCACGTTCTGCATTTTCGTAGTGTAAATCTATGTAATTACAAATTGAATTGAGCAAACTTAAAATTATTTCATGAAATACGTAAGGAGATTCACTATTACGCTGTCTTATATTAACTAAATCTTGATTTAAACAATTCTCGCCCCTATGATCACCAAAATTTAAAATTAAAGCATTTTTTATATCATTCCAAGTTTTAGCGCCAGTTATGGCTACTATTTCCTCGGCTTTACCTTCTAATTTATTCAATATACCATTGAGAAGTAATGTATTCTGAAAATTACCGATATTTTCACTATCCAAATAGTGACGTAAAATTGATTCAGAAGCATTTATGAAACGATGCAATTTATTTATGTTTCCATCAAAATTTGGAATAATTGACAAATTTTTGATGTCTAAAACTGGTGGTGCCATTATAGTTAAATGTCTAAAATTGTCAATAAAATCTAACTCTTCACAATTGTCGATTTCGCTTAAGGATTCGACGTTAGAAGAGGAGTATGACATAAAAAAAATTCTTACCACATATGTGCCCTTTTTATTGCAATAGACCTTTTCTATTATCTGTCCTTGGCTTCCTCGATGGATTCCTTGGGAACTGGAACTTGAAGTTGATTCTGGTTTTCGTCCAAAGAGTTGAAACTCACGGTTTATCTACGATACATTTCCTGACGAAAATCCTACTGACTGCGCCACTTAAGTTTCTTTCTCAAAAAACTTTATTTTTAAAAACAACTTTAATTATTTTAAATATAAAAATGAGTCAAACTAGTGGTAAATTGGAATACAAGTTTAATGTTTTTGTTAAGAATATAAAAATCAGACTGAATTAATTTGAATAAAAACATGTAAGCAAAATTGTATAAAATTGTGAAATAGTAAAATAAGCATTTCTCCTTTTACACATATCCGGGTGTTGGGTTCAATAATTATAACGGTAGTTATAAGGGTCAATGACTATAACTCGCGTATTAAGGAACCATGTGTTTTTGATTATTTGATGGGGGTCAAAGTTTAAAACGATGTTATGAAATTAAAGACAGGCATAACTTATGATAGCAAACTTTCATTTGCCACTCAATCAACAATATGGTCAAATCAGCTAATAAACCATTAGGCTTCATAATGAGACAATCATACAATTTTAAAAATATAAGCACTCTCAAACTTTTATACTATAGCTAGAATTTGGCTCACTAATCTGGTTTACTGAATACCAAACTTGATGAAATAAGCGAGCGAAAAACATTCATTGTTTTGCTCTAGAGCTAGAGCGTAAAGTATCAATCCTCGGCATTTGTAGAATTTAGGATTTCATTTGATCGAATTAGTCATTTTACGCACGACTGTAGAAAAAATTATTTGTGTTTTTCGAGCCTAAAGTAAAATTGCCGCTTTCAAAAGATCGCCGCACTCCGCTCCGCCTCGCGCGGCAACATTCTTTCTCAAGCGGCAATCTGTTACTTCACGCTCTGAATACACAAATTACTATCACCGTACACTAACTACCGACAAGTAAATTCACTTGCGTCGGAACGTTTGAAAATTTTGGTACATCTTTTCTCTGGCGCCTTGCACGTCTGTTATCATAATACAACAATTACGAGGGACAGTCGTGTGGTTAAATACGTGTATTACTGATTTACGGCACAATCCGATACAGGTTTTCAGGGCACAAAATACTACTATAGGAAAATTCATTTATTAAAACTTAAGATTCGACAAAGTACATTATTGATTAAATTGTTATGTTTAACACAGTAATGATTACAAATGTTTGAGTATACTTAGTTTGGGGTGCTGTTTCTGTAATTTTTCAGTTTTAATGTTACGATTAGCAAATTTTAGTGTATAATAAATACGTAATCTTGTATACAATGAATAAAAATAATCAATTGGGAAATTTGTACAAGGATGGCACAATTTAACATTCTTAAAGCTATTCTTAAGCTTCATACCGACACCATATTCAGGGGCTATTTTATTAAATTGATTTATAAATGTGTTTTCCAATTCTATAACGAGTTCCACAAAATTTTTGGGAGGCACAACCAAATTACAAATCCAGTATCCAGTATCCAGTAACGTATACCAGTGCATTTCCATCCACACTTTTTATATTTCTATAATCAGTCGTAAACACTTTTAGAGGAGTATAGGTATTATTTGTAGTCGTAGAACTAACTGTACTTTTAAGCAATTCAGATTTTGTATTAAGCAAAATTTCATTTAAATCTTGCATGCAGTTTGCTCCTTCGGAGTAATCTAAATATTTAAGAGAAGTTATTTTTTTAAACGCTCTGCAGAATTGGATTGGCGTAGGGTTTCTTGCATTACCACAACAATTTCTGATTTGCCCAAAAAAATTTTCCAGGCAATCCTGGTTAAGGTTTCTCGTTAATAAGAAAGTGTAATTTTTTGTTTGGTGTAACATTTCCCACAAAATGAAAATAGCTTTAATTGTCAACTTTCACCCAAATATAAATTTAAGTTGCTTAGTAACGTTTTTCCCGTTAGAACTCAAAACTTGAAGGATGTTAAACATTGTGAGCATATCTCTAAGAAAAGTTTTTTGCTTTTCAGTGCCCATAAAGGCATTAAAATCATTTAAATGACACGAATTTAGAATGTCAAAAAGATCGTTCATATTTTGTATGAAAGTAACTGTAGTTCTGGCTGATGCTGGTAGAATTTTAAAATCAATATAAGTACTCAATGCCACGGCTACAGAGTGACTAAAAACTTGAGAAGTAAGTTTTACCTTCATCTTTTTAAAACTGCTGGGGTAGATATGTTCATTAGTAAGTCTTGGTGCCAATCTGAATTCTTTTTGCTTTTCGTAATGATACATCGTATCTAAATATGCTTTATTGGTTTCACCATCCTTAACTATGAAATTATATTTAAAGAAATTGTTCCTTGTCGATTTCAAAAGATGGGGTACGTCAAATAAATAAACAATTTTTTTACTATCCACAAAAAATACCGGATTGTCCTCAGTTAAGTTTAACGAACTTTTCACTAGTTTTTGAAAATTAGATCCTTGATCAGATATTACTCCCAAAACATTTAATCCTGCATTGGATATTTTTCTGACACTTTCAAATAATATGTCTCTTAAATCATCGGCGGATGCCGAATTTTTATAAAAAAAATAAGCAACAGGCTGTTTCCAGCTAGTTGCTATACCTCTAGCCATCACTACCAGTACACTAGATGCGATGTCCATACTATTTTGGTTAGTTTCTTTAAACCCAACAATTTTGTCAATAAAAATATTATAACATAAATTGGATTTGATTGACATTTCATCTAGACACAAAACGCAATCTTTTTCCTTTTCACCTAACAGCTCGGATCTTAATTTTATTAAATTAAAAGTTAAATCATTAAATCCTGGTTTTAAAATCCAGCGTCTAAGAAAACGATGAAGTGTTGATATTGAGGGCATTGTACAAACTGTTGACATTTTTCTGTAAGCTTTCGGACCTAAGAAGTAAACACTCAAGCTTTGGACACGTCTGAACTCCAATATCTATAAAGAAAGTTTATTCATGTTGTTAAGGTTTTTTTAATGTATTTAACCATACCTATTTGAGCACTAGTTGTTTGAGTAGAAATGTCACTGCAGACTTTAATAGGAGCATCAACATATTCGTCGTTATCTAAAACAAAAGTGTCATTTTCATCGTTTATGTTCAGATTTCAATAGAACCAGTTCAATCAATAATTAATTAGTTCAACCTCTAACTAATATAAAAGCAATAAACAGATATAGCAAATATCTCACCTTCAGTTCTTTGTAAAAATAAAGAAGGAATTGCGGAACAGTTAATTCGATTCTTCAATTCATTTGTGAAACTATTGTCAGTAAAATGCAAATTACAAATTTTTATCCTATTATAACATTGTTCCACCGTTATATTGGCATATCGGTGGTTTCCTGTAAAACCCAAAGCATTTTTCCAAGCTTCACATCTGCAATATAATATAGAAAATAAAAAATTTTCACTTATATACTACAAAATTACCTCTTTTCTTACCTAATTTTGTCTTTTGGGCATCTAAAAAACGGTCTCTCTTTCAGTTTACTGCGACAATCATCAACAGAACAATACACCACTCCAGGCATTTTGCAATGAAATAAGTCACTATAATATTTATACTAAATACAACTTTATAATAAAAATATGTATAAATATTTTAATATTCACGCAAAAACAATGATCTGCTCACAAAAACAAAAACAAAACAAAAATTATATTTCTGAAAGTCCGATAAGCAACACATATTAACACTGCGTGCTACCCCTGTACTCAACACTTTCTCGATTTAAACTAGCCAGAACTCGCCAGACGATAGGAGGTAACCCCTAAATCGAAGTGAATTTACTTGTCGGTAGTTAGTGTACGGTGTTACTATTTACCTATAGCAGATTCCTTGAAACTATTGAATTACCATTTGCTCAATATAAAGTAGATAATTGAAGTAGACGTTATTAGGTCTTTATTAAAATTTATTTTTACCTATAGCAGATTCCTTGGATATATATTCACAATCCATATTTATATTGGAAATATCATTACTGGAGTTTTCTAAGCTATTTTCATCTCCTTGGGCTCGCTCTAAAATACTCGACTTTCTAATTATATCTTTAGCAGCATTGGGTAATCTATAATAATCTAAATGAATTTTTTCATGGTGTCCTAAATAATCTGCCACATCCTTTACTTCGGCATTGCCTAAATTCATAGTTCCGCATTTAGTTGCGATATGCTTCCGTAGTTCTGTGCCTCTTGATGATTTTGGGTTTTGACCTCCACATAATTTTGAATAGTAATTCATTAACAGAGTGGTAAAAAGATGCTTTTGAGAGTCACCTGGTATGCCAAAGAAATATTTATTATTAGAATTTACCTGAGTTTAAGCAATGTCTTAAGTGTAATTAAATTATCTTTGTTCACCATTACTGGCACCCCTCTCATCAGCTTGCCTTTTATTAAAAAACGTACATTTTCAGTTTTTTTCCTTTCATTAGGGTTGAGATTATTTTATAACTCGTCATTTGGTTCTAATTTTTCATATTATAAAAAATCGTTTATCTCAATTCTTTCCATTTCACCAGCGCTTCTACGATTAAATAACTGCAATTAAATAAGAGTCACACTCAATCACACTTTCCAAGAATTATAAGAAAATTTTTTATCAAGTCTTAAAGTTTGAATATCATGAACAGTGATATTTTCTTTTCTCTTTTCTGTTCAAGTTGGTTTTCCTGTACTGTTTTATTAACATGATGTGACAAACCTTTTTGTAGAAGTTGAAGAAAATCTTTTACTTCTTCTTGTCTATCTTTAGCCTTTTTTATATGTATTCGGAAATTAAATAAAATGAAATTTTTTTAAATGTGATCCTATGGCAAAAGAAGTTGCAGGGCTCTTATACTTTCCAGTATTTTGATTCAAGCCACACATCTTATTAATGCTTAATATAATATTATCATAATGTTGAGGATCAAATAATTCCTCAAAGTCAATGGACACGTTATTACTTATCTCTTTAAATGTGAGAAAAAATGAAGCAACACACCTTAGTTTGGACCTAACCATTTTATATAGATGCAGAGATCTAAACTTTTGGGCCAAACGGTTTCGAAAAAGTATTATTATTCCTGCATCTGAACAAATAGTATGGGTGATTTCATCGTCCCGTAAAACTGGTAAACATTTTATTCTCAGGATTTCACTTGCTTCCGAACTAATAAATAGATATTTTTGTTTACTGCAAATTAAAGCGTCTTTTGATCCCTTTACACAATGAGTTGCTAAAGATAAGTGTGAATGCATAGCCTCACAACTTTCACAGGTTTTAAAATGCTCAGCTGTTATTGATGTTTTGGAGGAAGGGCGACGAACTACAATTAATTTATTATCTAAATTGTATTGTTTCTGAGGATTGTATAGTAAATCGCCTTCAGCTCTTAGCTCATGAATAATTTTTAATCGAATAGGGTGTCTTTTGGAAAAGCTAAGGAAATATTTAACTCTATCTTCATTCTTATGCCTTAATTCCAAATGACGAGCAGATCTTACAAAAATGTGTTTTGGTTCTTGAATGTGTAATATGTAAATTCTTGTAATTTACATCTACAAAAAAATATTTTTTAAAATCATTGTATACGTTTACTTTTAATTTTAAAAAAGTCAATATTCCATGAAATATAATAATATCCGGGTTTTAGAGGAGCAGGTACCTCCCCGTAGTATAATTCAGTTTCTCTAAATATAATCAAAAATGATAATAAAATGTTAATACTAGATGTTTAGTTATTTATTTTTTAATTTAAAATCTCCACCAAATGATTTGTGTAATGAACATTTAGTCACATAATGGAGATAATGTCTAGAATGAACCCTTTTTAAAATACAGTGCATGAACAAATTTTCGGTGAATTTTAAAGAACGCATCAAAAAATATTTAATAGAGAGTTAAACTCATAGAGCAATTATACCTATATCATCTGATCGAGCCTTCAATTTTAAGATAAAAAATAATTTATACTATTTCATATTTATTTGATACGGTTTTGCAATCAATTTAAAACATAATTTTGGTTTCTTGATATAAATTGGAAATCATCACAAAATTGTTAATTTTTCAAGTCAATGAGGCTTTCATATAGGATATCATGTTTAATCGTTTTAGAATTGTCCGTTATCCATTATCTTTCTGTACTATACTCTGTTCAAATTTCATTTACGCCACGTTAAAACAATATCCCCACCTGACAACTCCACCGGCAGACGTTTTGAGTTGGATCGGTGGATAAAAATAGTAGGATGTCAAGTGTAATGAATCCACGAATACGAACGCAAACCGTCTATCGCTAGAGCTGTTGTCAGGTGAGGATATTGTTTTGACGAAGCGGTAATGAAATTTGAACATAGAACAGTATTCCCTATTCCCTATTCCTGTGTTACTAATGCCGGTATTCATAGTCAACCCTCAGCTTAAGTACTGAGAGCGACTTGGGTAAGCGTCTCTCAGCACTCAACCCCTTACTTGTTTCATAAACGAGACTTAACGAGCTCTCAAGTGAGTAAACACGTTTTCAGGGTTTTTAATGCATTTGTGTTGGTTGTGCTGATTTTTCTTATCGTTCTAAGGTTGTGAGCTTGCGCCAAGTAATAACAGACTTTTATTAATCTTCATCTTTCAATTTTGTTCTTTTGTGGAGTTGATTGCTGGAGAAAAACATATCGAGAATAAACAAACAGATGGGACAACACTGTCTTTAAAAAATGAGGCTTGGGAGAGAGTAACGGTAGTTTTTAATAGTCAAGGGTTCTCTTGTCGGATTACAAAACAAAGTGTAGGGAAAACCTTAAACAGAGGTAACGCCAATTTTTGTATTTATTTGGTTAAATATATTAATGTGGAAAACATTTTGTAGAAAAAGGAAACTGAATACAGTCATCCGACAGGAACAACTACTAACAGGTGGTGGTCCTCCAGTCATTGTTGTAGATGATCCTGTCATGGATATGGTCGATACAGCAGCAAAATATGCAGATATGGAGATACATTGTCCCTATGATAGTACCAGTGTATACGAACAGCAACGTATGTGTTACAGTTACTTTTTATTTTTGAGGAAGCAAATGAATTAATTCAATTTATTGATAGGTATACAGGCTTTACCCATTAAACAGAAAATGTACAAAGTCAATAGATAATAATCTTTATTTATTCCAATCTCAGCATGACATAGAACCCTGTCAAATACATGTTTCTATTTTACATACACCTTATTAGTTAATATTTAAAAAAAACTCAAAATTGAATAATTCAAAATAACATTACATAAAAACAAAGTAAAACCAATTAAAAACTAATAGATACACAAAAAAACCGACAAGGGTATAAGATTATATATAAATACACGAAAAGTATATAAAACATTTCTAAAACAGTTCAATAACATGATCACAAAATGTAAAAGAAAATAATGGGAATATTCACCTTATTATTATAGTTTGCTAAAAATTGTAACGTTAAATTTTAACGTTAAATTATTTATTTTTAATTACTGATTCAAAGTGACCAACTACTGGTCTACACAATGGTTTTGATGACGCACCAAAAATGTATTTATTTTGTCGATATTTCTAATCGCGCAGAGATTGATAGGTATTGCCAAATTAGGTTGTCACAAAATATTTCAATATTGCTTATTTAAAGTACTCAATATTATCTATTTACTTGGAATAGTTCCTTTTGAGATATAACTGTTGAAGATGTCAAACCAAATATTAATTAAATAAAATTTCCCAGTTCTTCAGCCATCTTTTTATTTGCTCCTGGTTTATAATGTAGAAGTGCAGTGGCAGTGGTATTTGACAATAATTGTGCTGCCAACCTAACATTCTGCCTTTGTACTTTTTCAACTTCTAAGTGCTTTTTCTTGATTTTGTAACAAGCATTAACTTCAGTGTTTGTAAGGTCAACTAATGCTATTAAAGGTTCTTTTGTTATTAAAGTACCATCTTCAAGTTGAAAACCAGTATCTAATAACCAATTTCTAATTAATTTCAATAAATGGGGTGCATCACCAAATACATATATATTATTATTTGTTGCAGGGTGTTTAAACCTTGTGTTATTTATGTCCACATTTAATTTACCCCAAAGTCCCACATTTCCACCACCACAATCACTTACAATGCCTACAACATTGTAAGAAATATTATGGAGTTTCAAAATTAATTCATTTAATATTTCCTTGGTCATAGTTTGATCAAAGGCTAAATATACTGGTTGTTTCCAATTTGAGAATAATCCACGAGCCATAACAACTTGCATATTTTTATGGGGGCCTAAAATTTCTTCTGTGGCAGGATTATATTCCTCTACAGTTTTAAGTTTGATTTCATCAAAAGCCAAAACAACTGTTCTTTCCCAATTTGAAAAAGATTCTCCTTGCAATTTCATCATTAGCAATATATCATGCAGAACTCCCTGGCTCATATTTATTTGAGAAGCCCACCTTCTTAGAGATGAAAGAGCTGGTAATGGATATTTCATTTTTTCCTTAATAAATAGGTAGCATTTCTTACTGTAGTAGCGTAGAGTAAATGCAACAGCTATTTCTTCCTTGCTCCAGTTAACTCTCTTTTTTTTATTAAGAAGAATTTCAACTTGATTTTTAGAGAAGATTTCTTTTAACAAATTTGTTGTAACATCTTTTCTGTTCACAGACTTGTTAGAAAAAGATTTATTCTTCCAATACTTTATGGTATCATTCATTTTTTTAATTCTTAATAAAGACTTTTTCTTATGCTCCAAAAACCTTTGGTTTAAAGTTCCATATTTGACAGAAAGTTCTTCATACAGCGTTTTATAATCAGGTGCTTCAGAATGTTCTTCAAAAGGTATGTTACTGGATTCTACCAAGGGAGGCATTGGAGTCGCATTTGAAGTACTCGGAACATTTATTGGTAAGCACAATGTAGGGACTGCGGTCTTTTTTAAAATTTTTCTCAATGGTTTTCCTGAAAATAAAAAAAGAAATAAGTTTTTTCCTTAGACATTCAAGAAAGAACTTCTATGTTACAATTTTTCAATAGATTCTGATAGTTTTCAGTGTTATGAAAACAAAAATATAAACTTCTCAAATGCGAAACATATTTCTGTACTCCCGTACTGGAATAGATTTTTAGTTTCGTCATTCCTGAACTATTTTTCATAAGGATACAAAAAAATTGACCAATAGAAACATATTGATTGTTATAATCTCCAGGCTGACCAATAGTTATTTTTTGTACACCGCCTGAAATTATACTGTTTCTTAGTCGTAAAGAAAATAGCGTCTGCAACTGTCATGTAATGGTTATTATTACATGATTGTCGCAGAATATGCTATTAGGACACATTTAGGACATTACAGAAAGAATATAAAATAATTAAGAAACTTCTTTACGCTTACCTAAGAGTTCATTCTCTAAATCCCGTTCAAAGTCGGTCTCAGTAAAATGAACGGAGCACACTCTATGATTTTCAGCGTTGAACGTTTTTGATTTGTGACACCTTTTTATCCATTCTTCTCGTATTGTAGATGACACAAAATCTTTATGTGATGGAAACCGGAAAAAACTTAAGTCTCTTCCAGTTTTTTTACAATCTACAAAACTATTGTTACACCCTGCTACAGCGCAACGTATTCCAGGCATCTTGGAGCTAAAAATCGAAATATTTAAAATCCAAATTTTCACATTGAAAAGCAGAGGTTTTTTCGGGTAGAAAAATGGATTTTTAAAATGTCTATCTTTTGAGAATGTGAGGCGGAAATTCGAACAGAATTTATTCCATTATATGAAACTGTATGGGACTCATTTTGTAAATTTATTGAAATAGAGTATTTTTTGTTCCCTTTTATTAAAACATTTTTTCAAATTCTCTCTTATCTTCTTATATTTTATGAAGAGATGGGGTTGCTGTGAATAGGCGTAATAAATGATATGATGATGGTTTTTATACTGTTTGTCATAAGATGTCTCCCTCGAAATCAAAATTGACCTGTCCGATAGAATTAGTGCAGATTTTCTAGAACCCTATTTTTTTAACAGAAAAAACCTCTGTTCCCTTTTTAATGTGACAGTAATCTTTTGAATAATAACAGGCTTTTAAGTCTCTGTAAACACACTAAATATGGACTAAATAACTCACTAATTACTAACTAAATAATACTAATGATAATAATAATCAATCAACGCAAAAAATAAGGAAATACACAACTTTATCAACAACAACGTGCAACAAGTAAAGGTGGTAACGGCTACGAGTTTCGTCTTAGTTGCAATTATAAATAGTTACACTTATTACAATACAGTTCAAAATCTGTCTTTGTTTAATACACATAGAAAGAGAAGATAAACATATAATTGATGGAACACCAATGTCGACAAAAGAACGTTGCTGTGACGTCACTGGTTACCCAAATGTGCTAGCGTTGCTCTTATGGGATTAATCCATCCTATTCTCATCTAACATCCTTGTTTTAAGGCTATGATTCCTCAAATGCCAGAAAACGCAAAAGAATTCTTCAATTTGCTTATAGACCTCAAGTCAAAACACAAGAATAGCAAAAATGTTCAATTTTTTAACTAAATTTCTATTTTTTGTATAATATCGTTTAAAAATATATTTTTTCTTAACTTAAAAATGTTTTTCTTGAATAATTACATTTAAGTTTCTTGCTTCCTTTGTGTTCTATAACCAATAGACAGAACTAGGATAATACTCTATATCCAAGAAACTTGTTCTATATTAATCTATATCCAACAAGAAACAAAAAAGTAGTAATTTGTAACCTATATCCATTTTCTTAGTTTGATTTTTTATTATTTTCTTGATATTCGTTTCACAACTACAAAATAATTATGAAAATAAGAGATGTTTAGCCTATTTGCATCTACTGAAAAACTAAATTAGTTGACTTTTATTACCATAATGAGAAAACAACGGAAAAACCTTTAAACAGCTGTGGAGTAAAATTATGAAAAGTGGATAATTCTCGGGTGACGATATACCTCGAGGCTCAGCCATTTTTGTAATTAGCAGAATCACCAGGTGCGAAGAGAACTTTTGATTTCTTTTGGAATTTTGTGTCCATCCTTAGTTGGGACAATTTCGAAAGTTCCTCATAATCGTTTAGGGAAAATCTACAATTGATGGTATTCATTGGTAGTGGTTTTACATTGGAGGATTTTAGTTTTAGAAATTGCAGATATAGGGAGTCAATTTGGTCTATTTTCCAACTGGATATTAGGTCTTAAATTACTGGACAATATAAACCCCAAGGATCCCTGACCAGGAAGGGTATGTTGAATATCGTTTTTTACATACTACTCTATAAATTAAATTCTTGTTTTTCGTTTTTGTATATTGAAACTTTTAGTACTTAAAGATAATTTTGGGATTGCATTGTTGCAAGATATCAAAAATTAATCTGAATTCCCAGAAATAAATGTCTTGATTCATAAAATATTATAATACCACTTTTACCGGTTTATTAGGTTAATAATACATTTTTGGTAACATGAATTGGGGGGAATTAAATTGAAAGTGGGTTTTGCCTTAGTTATTTTATTAAATAGTTTTTTTTTAGTAGTCGTTATTGCGATGATTTATGCCTGATCTATTACTCAATTTAACTGAGTATAAATGCATTTATCTTGTGTATATAAATATTGCGAAGTGCTAACTGAAACATTTCCTTTTAGGGTTTTTTTTCCCTTTTCAACTTATCTTTTTTCAACATAAGTTCAGTTAATAGCAATGCTACATTGAGTATCAGTCTTGGTTGGTTATGCAGAACCTATGTTAGTTGACGTTGGCAGTTTGGTCCATTGCAGAGTGGTTTAGATGTACCTACTGGAATATACACTGGTTGTACCTCTGTTATAGATTACAGACGTTACTGGATGTCCCCGCAAGTGGATACACGCAAGTTTACTTCAATTTTTAAGTTCTTTTCATATACAAACATTTAGTTTATTTTACTCTTATTTCGTATGTTTTCGGCAAAGATATAAGTATTACATAAGAGTAGTGACGCCTTGGTCATTATCATTAATCGGAAAGATAACTTATTTTTGTACACATTGTATTGCCAATTAAATATTTGTTTGGTTATAACCATTCGCCAACTTTCGAACAATGTAAGCGTTTTCTAAGGTTGCGTATTTACAATCTAGTTTTTTCCGTATTCTTATTTACAGTAGCCGCGCCTGAGCTCATGCGTCGTCGCCCACTGGTTTTATGCGAATATTTTGTGGTTACACTTCCAACCTTAGGTGTCGTATTTAGCCGATAAAAAAAGCCGAGATTTAGTTTGTTAGGTTATGATGCTATTTTTCGTACTTATTGTTTTTTTTTACTTTATATTGTTGCTAGAATAAGAGTTATCATTCTACTTAGATATTGAATGAATATGTTGATATCTAATATATGTTTTTTTTATTATTAAAATAATCCAGATTGAGTCAACAATTTCTTATTTATATGGTATACAATATCAATTGGATTTGTAGTGGAATGGTATTACTTGTTGACTAGTCTTTTGATGGATTGGTGACTAGTCCATTGTGCATTGGGTATTCGCTGCAATTTATCTGGCGCCCTCAACATTCCTTCGTTCACCGGACCACCCCTTCTCCGGCTTAAGAGTTACCGGCTTAAGAGTTACTGTCCTGGAGGCAGTTGGTAGTTCAAGCCTTCCATAATTCATAGATTTGTTTTTTTTGCATATATTGGGAATTGTCGGTGGCAAAATGAATTTTTGTTGTAGATCAAGCATCAACTCCTTCAAGCAGTAGTACTACCAATGCATATTATGATGTAAGTACACCAGCCAATAAGAGAAGGAAAGTGAAAGATGATAAGAATGATTTGGAAGTGAATGATGAACGGACACTCCGTGTAACAAAGCTGCAAGAAGCTATTATTCAGCAAAGGGAGCTGCACAAAGAAAGGATGCAAACAGCCAAAATGAAAAATTTGCTGGCTGAGAGTTAAGCAGCAGCTAGCTAAAATGAAATCAGAGCTTGATACATCAGATATTGATTTGGAAACTTTTAATCCAAAAGATTTCTTATAAATAAAATAGCATTGTAAATACCAATGTGTTTTAATTATTAAAATGTGTATTAATGAAGGCTGTGCGAAATGCCAAACCTAAATTATTTGCTTGGTTGTTTACATTATGATATTGTAGATCTTTGTCATCATCATGATTATCTAAGATTCTATTTTCATGATAAATAATGCTTATATTATATAGAACAGCTGTTGCACAAATAATAGCCACAGAAGTATCGATTTTGGTGCGTAAGCCATTTCGTAGACAGGAAAATCTTCTTTTCCATACTCCAAATACTCGTTCTACAAGATTCCTTGTTAGTATATGGGCAGCATTATACCTCTGTTCATTTTCTGTGACGGGGTTTAAGACAGGTGTTAATAAATAATTCTGACAAGCATAACCACCATCACCAAGAAGCAATCCAGGAATTTGTTGTAACTCAAAACGAGTTTGAACTGCACTACGATTAAAAATCACACTATCATGTGTTGATCCAGGATGTCGAACAACAATGTCCAATATTTCTAAATGTGGACCACATACAACCTGAAAATTTATGTGTTTAGGGGACAATTTGTACTTTAAAATGTTATAGATCTTACTTGAACATTAAGGGAGAACCAACCCTTTCTATTTCGAAGTACTTCTGCATTAGCACCCCCAGGATTTTCAATTTTTATATGTGTGCAGTCAATACATCCAGATATGCTTGGAAAGTTTAGAATTCGGTAAAAGGTAGTAGAATTTTGTGTGAAACTGTTGGCGTTTTGTGGAAAATAAATATAGTTGTTCAAGTGTCTTGCTAGGCACACTGGCACATTTTTAATTATTCTACTAATTGTCGATTGACTGAAGCCACAAACATCTCCATGAATCAACTAAACCAGTATTTACAATTATGTCAACTTATTTGTATAGCTGTGACAAAATATACCTGAAAACTGTTACTACCATAAAATTTAAGTGCAACCAGTAATTGTAATATTGGTGGTATTGGTAACCCACGATTATTATTTTTAATCAGATGCTGTAGTACAAGTGGCAGTAAAACATTAGTAACACAGTTTTTACTAAATCTAAATCTTCTTTGGAATTTTCTCGTTCCTCAAATATTTCCAAAGGATTCTGCATGTCCCTTATATATTGTTCAGACAAACGATTTAATTCTTCAAATTCCTCATCACTCTCAAAAAGTTCGTCAAATTCTTCCATTTTCAAAGAGAAATTTATAAAATAATTTTATGCAAATTATCTATAAATATAAAAACGATTCCTCCTTAATAACCAACTACCAAACTAACTAAACATTAATACCTATCTATTTATTATTATAATACCTATTTCCTTTTACTACCATAAAAAATTGACAGATCTTGAGGGTTGTTTATGAAACACATGAGTGCCCTTAACCTACCCTTACCCTCGCACTCATACTTAAGGGAGGACTATGAATACGGCCATAAGGCAGAACCCGATATGTCGAGAAACATGATTTTTCAGGAAAGGCTTTTCAAAGTTTGCATGGCAGCCGTAATTTCGTTTAAGTGGCAAGTCCGATGAAATACTCCACAACAATCAGCCTGTCTCCTCCCATGAATTTATTGAAAAATATTCCAGGATAACGAAAATACTTAGATAATTTTGACATATCGTGGTATCATGGTAAAACTAACATGTGGCGTATAACGATTCCAGACCAGTATTTGCCTTCTTTCAAATAGCTGTCTTACTGGACTTATTGCCTCAGTTTTTTAAAATAATTTTATTCGTACCAACATATGACGTTTACAGAAATAATAAAAAGACAATTTTTTTTAACACTTTTATATAAAAAAACCAGATTGTGCAAACAAATTCTTTCGTCGTCATCAGAGTTATCAGAAGATAGTACTTCTGGCACCTTAGCGCTGGTTCCTAAGTTTAGGTAGAAGATCCTTTTTTTAGGGGATTGATGATCAAAACATTTTTTCAATAAAGGATTCGGACGTTTCCCCGTTTTAATCTCCTCAAATTAAGAACTCGGAAGTTTTCTTCATCAAGTAAAGTCTTGAACAATTAGCCCAAAGGTTTTCTCATACCTGATCCATTTTATTTCAAGCCAGTTTACTTTCCTTTCCTCCTTGTCAGTAGTCCTTCGATTCATATATTCCTGAACCAGTGCTGAAAATGAGAGTATTTGCCCTTAAGTCATTTCATTAACTTGAAAGGACTTTTTGCCCCTCACAGTTCAAAGAACCATGATGGGCACAGTACTTTTCTTGACCTTTCAATGCGAGCATGATCTACATCACATTCAAGGTGCGTGTGTCCGGGCAACAGAAACTTCTGGTCCACACAGTGAACATTGTTACTCTTGCTGACAAAATATGAAAACATGCTGGCCATGATAATGTTTCGATTTTGTCCTCCACATGTGTCTGAGTAGGTAACAACATGAGTAACCGTTTCGGGAAGTTTTTTCAAGACACAAAAAGCAATCTCTTCAGAGCCTCTTTACCCGATTGCTTCGTGCCACATATAACAGTTAGTGGTGCCTCCGTCGGTAGTACAGTCACGAATTGTCAAATTATATGATAATAAGAGACGTTTATAAAAAGAAGCGTTAGCAGTCAAAGATGGGTGTCTAAAACTTGCTGCAAGTCAAATACCAATATTTTCATTGTTGGATATTCTTTCGCCCTGTACAGGGCATTAATTTGGCGATTGTGCTTGATACTTGATTTACCTCGATTCTTTCTTTCGCCAGTTTTTTTCAAAATTGATATCCCGGCAGCAAGAATTTGATTCTGTTCCTCCCTAGAACATGCATGAAACTTATCATAAAATGTGTTTTGAGCTTCTTTATTTATTCTTTCAAAGCACTTTTTACGGCAGTAAATGATAACGGGTCAAAATTCTTTTGCCGGGATCACTTTACCCGTTCTATTCTTAGACTCTTTTCCTTGGTCACGTAAAACCTTCTGTTCTTTAAGAGTATTTATTTTTCTCTTATTTCGTGCCGAAAACCCTTGAGCTTGAACAGAATCTACACTTTCTTCTCTCTCCTTCTCCTTCTTCCGTACTGGCCTGTCTTCTCGCGTATTTTGTTTTTCAATTTGCTCCAGGCGATGGAACGTAGTTTTTGTCCTCCAACGAATCATCCGACGAAAAATCAGACACCTGAGTTTCAACGTCGATGGCTGTTAAAT
Organism: Lochmaea capreae; assembly: GCA_949126875.1. Classification (NCBI taxonomy): domain Eukaryota; kingdom Metazoa; phylum Arthropoda; class Insecta; order Coleoptera; family Chrysomelidae; genus Lochmaea; species Lochmaea capreae. The sequence goes on from OX421411.1 coordinate 20,318,137, forward strand.
ATTCTGTAAAAAATAATTATCTGGGTTTGTGATAATAATATCCTTAATTATTGTTGTATGAGGAACTCAACTATTCTGTTTAAAATTTTATCAGTTGTCTTTATACAAAATATGCTACCTGACTCCGCATTATCTCTATGAATGGGGATGAAACCTTCAATAAGTTCAACAGTTTTTTCAGCGTTGTTAGCTAAAGCAATTCTTCAAGTGTATCTGCTTCTTCACGTTTTGTATTAAATAACATGTTTTCTTCTTTTTTTATCTTCATTTTTTTGTCTCTCTTTCTCTCCTTTTTGTTCTAATGAATGAGCCTGATAGCTTTTGTGGGCATTTGTGGCGAGCATAATCAATTCTTTTGACGTCGGGTTATTTTTAAATCTTTTCATACCGGATATGACGTTTAATCTGGCATTTATACCTCTCTCGTTCATTGAGGTCTTATCAAAAGTATATGAATAATCCATTTTATTTTGGAAGCCCATATTACAAAGTACTGAATACATTGTCTTTGGTTTTCTTTATACAATGCAACTGAACTGCATATTCTATTTTCTTAATCCTCAAACGAAAAAAACAAAAAGTTTATAAATTATCCGTTTTTTAATATTGTACCTATACTCACAAAGGGGTGTATTTGTATGTATTTACCTTTTTTTCATAAAATTCAGCATGCGTTTTGGCCAAAATCTCATTTCCACACCACCTTGAGGTAGAGTAAACGGCGCGTTTTTTTTAATGTGGTATCCCCAATAGGCCTAATCCACATGCAATTCAATATCCTGAAATTTAGCGTATTCTTCTTCGCATCGCTATTCTTGATGGGCCAGGTGTTTCAAATTCATTGTCTGTACTACCAATTGAAATGTCACATACCCGAATTTCATCTACATCATCCGCGATGGAAGTAACAGTTTCATCGCAATACTCTTCGTTCTCGATTTGCTCAATAAAAGTCTCCGGTTCTTCTTCATCATCGCTATCTAGTGATGGAATTTGCTAGTTACCACAGATACCACTACAATCCGTGCATAAAACAGAGCACTTTAAGCCATCTTTTCGGCAGAAATGGCTCTATAATTGGAAACGTTACATCAGACTTCGTTTTAGTTACAAAATCAGAACTGTAAATGAAATAAAAAATTAGACGTTTCTTCCAAATAGTTGTCATTTTTTTACTTACTGAATAGTCATAGCGAACACTGCTATATAAAAATTATTCGGACCTGTGCGGGCAGTTGCAGCAGGTTCCATATTAATGAAATTGTCAGTTCTGAAAATGAGATGAAATTAGATTTTTGTAAATAAGTCTTGTTAGTGTTTTTACTTACAGAATAGTATCAAGAAACCCTGTTTTATGAAAGATTAATGGACCTGAGGGGCAGTTGCAGCTGCTTCCATACTAGTGGAATTATCAGTTGTGAAAATGGTAAGAAATTAGATTTTTGTAAATAAGTCTTGTTAGTGTTTTTACTTACACAATTTCATCGTCATCCGCATCTTTGCCCTAATAAAGCCCTAATTATCTGGATTTTGTCTTGCTAGACTTTTCTTTTTCTTATATTCGGATATTGCTTTCTTGATATAAGGGGGGTCAATGCATTTCTGCCCTTTTCCTATTTGATTTGTGATTATTTCAGGAGCTATACATTCTGTATAGAATTGCTTGATATTTTTTCTTATTTTCTTGGGAATCAAACCACAATATGTTTTTTTATTTTTTATTTCAACGTTTCGGTAGCGTTCCAGCTACCGTTGTCAAGATTAACTAATAATGAATTAATGAAAAATTTTTTGGTCCCTATCTGACACAACGAAAAAAATTTGACAACTAGACAATCAATAATATTTTTAAGTTTAAGACTACAAAACTTTGTTGTCAAATTTTATTAAGGTCCATTCATAGTAGATCACACCTCTGGTAAAATGAGAAATAAAATATTTTATTTCATGACATTCTAACGATATGTAGTCCACTAGAAATGGAATCCAGTGAAGTGCACGTTCCAGGAACGGTTTTTATTGGGATAGCGCTTTTTTCTTGCTTATTTTGGAAATTTTGTTAATATAAACGCGTTTGTTGTTCCTTTTTTGTGTATGATATTTTGTTTTCAAAATATGTATAACTCAGTTTGGTGATTTTGTGTATTGAAGTGTGTATCGATTAACAATAATTCCAAAGATAAATCATAAGAAAACCTGGATAAAAACTTATGATGCTATCCTGATAACGCCGGTAATTGATAATTGGAAATTTCTCTTTCTAACATTGGTAACCAAATTTGACTACATTCGGCTGAAATACTAGCTACACATTTATCTGAATTTAGTTGTATTAAAGCACTTTCTTTGATTTTTCGTCTTTTATTATTGGGCTCTTTCAATATTATTTTTGTCGAATCCCATTGAATTTTATGCCCCTCTTCCCAAGCATGTTTGCAAATACCTGACTTAAAGAACTCCCTATCTTTGATATACTTTTTATGTTCATTTATTCGGACTTTCAATGGTCTAGATGTTTCACCTAAATAGAATTTGTCGCATTCACAAGATATCTGATATATGCAGTTTTGTGAAGATTGTTCTTCATTTTTTGGCTTCGTTTTTGTTAGAATAGATCTCAACGTATTGTTAGATTTGAAGCTAGTTCGAATATTGAATTGATTACCAATTTTCTTAATTCTTTCTGATAAACCCTTAACATACGGTATTGTCAAGTTTTTAAAAATTATGTTAGCTGAATTATTAATATTATTGTTATTGTTATGGGGTATTAACAATGAGCCCTTCTCTATATTCTTAATTTCTTTATTCACAAATTCTGCCGGGTAATTATTGGCATTTAAAACATTTTTCAGCAAAGTTTTCTCCTTTGTGAATTGATTATCGTTAGAACAAATAATTTTGGCCCTATCGTATAAAGATTTTACTATTCCTTTTTTAACGCTTATAGAATGATTTGTTCTAACGATAATCAATTCACAAAGGATTGTCTAGTTGTCAAATTTTTTTCGTTGTGTCAGATAGGGACCAAAAAATTTTTCATTAATTCATTATTAGTTAATCTTGACAACGGTAGCTGGAACGCTACCGAAACGTTGAAATAAAAAATAAAAAAACATATTGTGGTTTGATTCCCAAGAAAATAAGAAAAAATAACAAGTAATGCCACAAGGAACTTATAGAAGATATTTAGAATTGCTTGAGTTTTTGAAGCATTTTGTCGGCCCATATTTTTCTATCTATCTCAATTTCTTCTAAATATAGATCTATATTATCGCAGACATACACAACAAAGTAACATCTGCTCCTATTAGTTATATTCAAGTGCCCCTGGATCTAAAAACACATTTTGAATAGACATTGGCAATAGGCATAATATTTTTATCTACGGTGCCTTTTTGCTCTATCTGCTGTGTCAAAACAAAAAAAGCATGTTTGTTGCACTCTGCATGATTGTAGCTCACGATTTGTCTCGAGCTACAAGCTTCTTGCTTCGTTGCAACAAGTATGAAATGTTTCTACTTATTACGCAAATAAGTATATTTTAATGTTATTCATATTTATTATTGGTGAATACATCAAAGTGATTAAATATGTTATGTGGAAATGATTTTGAGTTTTTGTCCTTTGGAGTGAATCTATCATGTTTATACCTAATAATAATAATTGTGATTCCTCTTAAGTTGAATTTTATTGTGTTTTTCCAGACAAATTTTGTTCTTCATGAGGTGAATTATTTCGCTTATTGTATTCGTTTGTAAGTGGAGGCATTTTATTTCAAGTAATGCATCATCACCTACAAGCCCTAAAATATTCAATCAATAAATGCACTTATTTTATCTAATATGTGAAAAGAATTTATAACACAAAGTTACTATTTGTTTGTTAAAAATATTTACCATCAGGAGAAGCACCCAGAAAACCGTGTTGAACATCGACCCACAATCCTGAATCGACGTACCACAACATTTTGTACTTGTTCAAAAATGCCCTTAGCCGCTTTCTCCTTAACAATTCCATACTCAATTGCCTCCGTCATACAATAAGTCTTTTTAAGAACAGTTTTAACAAGAGAATGACAAGGTGTGTACGTTTTTCTCTTAACAACTTGACCAAAGAGAGAAGCAGTCAATCTTAATTTTCTTTGATTCTCATATTCATTATTTCCAAACTGCCCCACAGATTCTGCTTGTATGCTCTCTTTGGTTAACTTTTACCTAACAAAATGTTAAACTATTATATCTGTTAGCCTAACATAAGTAATTAAAGCTAGTTAAAATAATTTTGACTTGTAACCTTTGCATGATTTCAACTACTTCTTTGTTTAATCATTTCTGGGTTTTCAGGCTGTTCAACGTTTGGCCCATAATCTACATTTGCGTTTATTTTTCTCTATTTAACTAGTGGTTTAGTTGTGGTAGTATGAAAAAGTGTTCTGAGACACTTTTTCTTTTCATGAACATTTGCCTCTTGGGAGAGAAATTTTTTGAAATGTTGACCGGGAGAGCATCCAGTAACATTTTTTTAGAGACTTGTGTGCCACCCAATATGTGCATTATGTCTCAGACCTGACAGTTGGACTTTTCTTTTATATGACCCCCTTTGAACAAGATTTAATCTGTTTTCTTCATTAAATCTTGTTACAATATTCATGAGTCTCTCTGCTGTATTATTGTTCTGGTTTTCTATCAGCAGGTGTGATTTTCTTACCAGAAGGTCCAGTGCTCCTAAAATAAATAATACGAATGACAATGTATTATATGAAAACAAAAAAGTGTTTACAATTCGGGTGATAAAATATGGACGTTGACTGCAGTTGTGGAATCAGATTGTCAGTAATGTCTCCAACAGGATTGCAGGTACCAGGACGGTAAGACGAGTGATTTCCAAATACATGGTGTAGCCCATTTCTTAAATCTTGTTTCAAGAGATCAATGTTTGGAAATTATTGCTTGGTATGTTCGTATATTGAAGTTTTTGCTCGTTTTATTAAGAACTCAATTTTTTTCATAGTAACTAGTTTTCTTCCTGCTCTCTTATTTGATATCCCTGATGCGTTTTCCATAATCTCGTGCATTTAATTTTTTCAATGTCGCTTCCATAACCGACTTTTTCTATAATATTCTAGTATACACTGGAGTCACCGTCCGCTATAAATTTAGTATACCTCACACCATGCATTTTTTCACTGCAGTTAAATCCTTCCACAACCATATGAGCATCCATTGCAGGAGCCGATTCATCCCAATTTTTGTAGCAGATGTGTTTAATTACAACTAAATTACCTTTGGACGCTCTGGCACATATAGCACAAAACTTATTTCTTACTGCTATAAATAATACTTGGCCCGTATATTTTCCAATTATAGCTACCATACCAGATAGTGCATTACAGTTTGTGCCATAGGATCGTTTACTCCAACAACCATCCACATACACTGTGATCCAAGGTGTGCCATCTAAACAAAGTTGTCCATTTGCTGTAGCCCTCTCATTTTCTCCCATACCAGCCCTTTCCATGGATCTTACAAGAGAGGGTCCCATTCCTAAAACGATTTTGTACATGATAACCTCATATTTTACATAGAAAAAATATTACATGTATTTGTGTTTAAATTTGTATTCACCTTTCCTAGTTCTTTCATTATCGTAATATAAGTTGGAGCTCATAGTAGGTATATCCATGCATGCCAACATTTCTGTCAAATGTGAGTATGTGGACCTCACAGCCAAAGTTCCCATACTGCTCCAATATTTACTACAGATTTTTTTCTATTTGGATTTTTTGAGTCGTATTTGCATTCTCTCGAACACATTGAACATTTGAAGACTACTCTGCTAGTCAATCCATTGCCCCGTCTGCGTTCTTCTTCAATACTGAGCATGCCCAGTGTATATATTTTGGAGTGATTGTGCTGTAGTCGAGTAGCCCAATCTAATACATACCCCTAGCTCTACAATCCTATTTCCTGTAATAGGATTTTCAGGCTTAGGCTCTATTTCTTATTCCAACTGATGTGACATTATTAAAAAAATTATTATCCTATTATTTGTGAAATTAACTGTTTTGAAAATAAATTATGAGAGGTTTACTTGAAAATAGCTATTTGGAAATAAAAAAATATTGTGTAAAAGTACTTACTGTTCATATTTATCTAATGGAATTATCCCAGGTTCTTCACCACTTTTTTGTTGTGATAAAGTTCTTCCAGATTATCATCATCCATATCTGTTGTTGGGCTGTCTTTCTCAATTGTCTCCTCTACTTGAGCGTCCTGTAGTGAAATGCCATCTTGGGCGTCCTGTAGTGAAATGCCTTCTTGGGCATCCTGTAGTTAAGTGTCCTCTTCTCCAACTTCCTGTAGTTGAAATTCCTTTTCTATGTAGTCCTGTAGTTGAATGTCCTCTTCCATTGTCCTGTTTTACTGCATCCTGCAATCCAGCATTCTCTTCTCTGACATCCTGTAGTTCAATGTCCTCTTCTCTGGTATCCTGTAGTGCAATGTACTCTCCTCTGACCTCTTCTTGAATGTCTTCTTCCAGTGGTTTTGCCATTTCTCTTGGCCTGAATAATGAAAAAAGTTTATTTTATTCTCTCGTTATAAACAGCTTGCCTGAAACCCCTTATTACACCCAAAAACATCAAAATTTTGTATAATCAAAGGGGCCTCTTAGGGACATCCCTTTCACATCGCTACTTCAAACCTTAGATAATAGACTGAGAGCTAGTGAACTATCCATCTAACAGATGTCCTGTAAGGTTATACATTTTTTTGAGATGAGTTATAGAATGCTAAGTATAGTAGCTATGACCCAAAACCCCTAAATTTTTGAAAGTGTCAAAAAAACATTAAACTTGGCGCTGCAAATTTGAAATTTCACTAGGATTCAGTTTATTGACTATAAAGATCAGAAAATAATTGACTGTTGATTTTGGTGAGCAGAAGTAACTGGCAGGTGGCCAAAAATGGTGTGGGTATTTTGTAGACCACACAAAACCAGGGGTCAAAAATTAATACAAATTAAAAAAAACTGTGAAAACCTTTTATGCGTAGCATCATTTCATACATATTTGAAAATATTTTCCCCTGCTATCCCTACCCATTCGAATTTGTTCGGTTGTTGCGCAAAAAACGAAAATATTTACAAAGTTGCCATATTTACAAAAAAATGTTTAATTTACTTACCTAGTTATTGTGACGAGAAAATAATAATAAAAAACCTACAATTATCCGAAATTAAAATGGCACTTTTCCATCAAGCGAAGAACGTTTTGTTCGAGTGTTGTTTTCGGTCCTTTTCCATTGGGTGTCGCGATAGCCGAGCACATTTCTTCAATAAACAACCAACATGTTTGGACAAAAAGATTTTCTTATTCTTTGTTGTGGCTGGTTTATATTGCGGTCCCTGGAAAAAAAGTAAAACAAAATACAAGCACATACTTACCTGATATATCTATATTTTGGAAACCCAAAAATTAATTACAATTTGAAGACATAAAATACCTAACATACAGGGAAAATGGTCATTCTGTAGATATTGCAAGTACCTAAATGTACCTAATAATCTTATGACGTGCATTGTTATTCTTGGGAAAAAAAATTTTTTTGATTTTTTTTCTCCTCGTTTGAGGATTTTCGTATAACATGGCAACATCGCGGTTGTAAATGCAGTATTCTGGATTTTACTCAGTTCTTTTGGATTCTAAAGCTTCGATGCCAAATGTAAAAATTATCCTTAGAAATCCTTACAATTTATATAATCCTCTCATTATGACGATAAAAAGAAGTGAGGATGGTTATCTAGTTTTCAGCTTGCCATATGTAATAATAATTGTTGAATAAAATTGATGGATGAGGTAGGCAACATTACATTTGGAAACATTTTATAGCATAAATGTTTTGTAACTTTGTCTTGTCAATATAGTTGAAATTACCTTGCAAATTAATTGATTATATAAGCATTTAAAACAATCAAAGAAAAAAAGAGCCCAAATAACTATTAAAGGATGACCTTCTAATAGTGTTAGTTGTTAATATAAAAAAAATATTGTAAAACAAAGGACGACTAAAAAATTAATTTCGTCCACCTACTCTAATAATGGCAATAGCGCTTCTCATTTTCTATCGCTTTGGCAGAGTTGGAATCTCTGAACTTAATTTCTTCCTTCAATCTGTTTTCTTCTCTTATCAGTACTAGTGGCTTCGATTATTTTTGGAATTAGGGTAGGTCCGTTGAATGAGATAAGTGAGCTAATCAATTCTGTATCATTTTTCGCTCAGTGATGCTTTCTTTCTCAATTTCTATCAATAACTACATGTTTCAATTTTTTCTAAAATCAACAACCATGTGTCTCTTAGTTTTAAGTTTTCTCTATATCAGCTGACCAATTAAATTAATTTGACAATTTTTGATTTTCATTATATTTAATTATATTTAATATATTTAATTATATGATCTTTTTCTGATATGCAAGTTTATTATTAATGTCTTCAAATACTTTATTGTTGTTTTTATCGTTTAGTTACAAATTTTTAAAAATTATTTTACATTTGTTTTTATGTCTGTTGCTAGGTCTTTTCTTCCGTTCGAGTTGACAAATCTAAGTTCACACTTAGTTAACTATGTTCATAAATGTACTCTTTATATTTTTACTACTGTCAGATTTTATAACCTAACTAATATTTTTTTTTATTTTTCAGGTTCTTTCTTTTTAGATCAATTGTTTGCCAGGAAACTTTAATAAAGTTTTTGAAGATTCTGAAATCATGTGAAAAGGTTTTTTTTAATTAGAAAGAAGTCATCAAGATTCCTGTTTAAAGTTTAAATATATTTCAGGTGATTTGTTTATTTTTATTCTGTTAAGTTAAATCAAATTTTAGTTTATTTTTTATTTTAAAAATGTATTAGTTACATTATAAATTTCGAACTGTTTTTTCTAGTTTAATTTATTTTTCTTTGTTGATAAGAGCAATTTTCCTTTTAAATAGTGTTCATTATTAAATTTTATATTGAAATAACCCTTGTTTGGTGTAAGTGATGTATGATATTATTTTCCATATCAATGAATTTATTTAACAAATAAAAATTATTAAACACATTTTTCCGTTTATTAATATCGATATTAATGAGTTATTTTAATTAAAAAAGGATGCGTTAATGAACGTCATTAACGCACTTTGTTTGTGATTTTGACGTTTTGATGACATTTGTATAAAACAAATGTCTGCAACTGAATAGAGATCGCTCTGGAGCTGGTAAATATCCCTTAAATAAATTGTATATACAGTATTATCAAATGGAGAATAGTGGAAAGAATGTGAACTGCTAGTGCAAATGTATAGTTGCCACAAAAAACTCTATTTATTTTTTTCATAATACTATTGAGATGTTGAATAATGAAAAGAGCAAGAAGTATCGTTTTCAGATGATTTGAACTTCAGAAGTCATATTCATAAGTGTTTGGTATTTGTCTATCAGGTAGGTATTTTTAACTCAGTATATTGAATAAATGTATTTATATTTAGTTTCACATACTCTTGTTAAGATGGAGTAATGGTGAAAATACAATAACTAAATAGCAACTAGACCTTTGGACTTTCATTTGTTTATTCACATTCTTTCAATCGTAATTATTGAAAATCAACACACTCATTGTGACAAGTTAATTTTCAATGCTGTTGTTACTTTAATATACTTCAAGTTTGTCCTTTTGCAGCCTCCCTCCAACACATACTGGCGAAACTCTGTAACAAAAAGTTTCGCCTCCTATCAGTTATACCATTGTCTAAAAAAAAAATAGTCTGTCAACCTCATGAGTATAACAGAGACACTAAAAAGAGAGATGCATATATACTGAGAGGTGGCGTTTTAAGTTAAATTGCGGTGAAATTTGGGACTTCAAAAACTTTCAAATACTTGCGTAGGCGAGATGCTACTGACCGATAGGTGGCTCCATGATAAGCTTAAAATAAACAACATAACAAAATATATGTCTACTCATCAAAGATAAATAAAAATTTCTCTATGTACCTACTTAACCAACCAAACAAAACGTAATTTAAAATTTAAAATGCGATAGGAATTGAATTTATTTCTTTTAGTTAATCGCAGTTGACATTCAGTTCGCTACCTATATCTACCGAAATTATTTTCCATAAATGATGAGCTTCAGTTTTTCATTAAAAAAAATAGTTAAAAGAAACACATTTATATAGGGTGTTTTCAAATGACACTTACAATTTTTCCATGTAGATATACCTCTCGTAAAATTGGATAAAATGATATAAGGATTAAAGGGGTCAAGTCTCTATTTACTTTTCGAAATACAGGATGTTAAAGTTATGAAAAATTAAATGTTTTAATTTGATAACTTTAAAATAGATGAATATTTTGATTTGAAAATTTGGCAGGATGTTTTTAAATGTAAGAAGGCATATTATTATGGGTAACATGTTTCAATTCTTGATCCAGTGGTGTACATTTGGAAGAATATGTCTCCTTTCCCATCCCATTTTTTACGCCACTGGCATTTGAAGCTATTTTCATTTTATTCTGTATTCCTCTATGATTTTCACGTGAAAAACGTATAATCTTTACATATGAAAAATTTGTGGTTTTCAAGATATTTAATGTTGTTATAAGATGTTGTTGTAAGATCACTTTTTAATAATGAAATGAAATTTTTTTTTCAATTAATTTCAATAACTACCATACTACTAATGGCTAGAATACGTAACAGGACCTAATTTGTGAAACAGCAATGCATCTAAAACTCCAAACTTTTGGGATTTTATCCTTATATTTGAAATCATAAAAATGTACGTAAAATACACCTTGTGCATATTTAATAAACCCTCTTCATCACACCTTGTATAGCTTGTTTTTAGAAACCTTTTTTTTGTTGAAAAGTCTGCATACCTTTGAAAATGATAAATTTGTACTCACAATTATGCTGCGGACTGAGCAGAATACGTTTCTCATGTCCAAAGACAACTCTTGAAATGGTTTAATCCACATAAACACTTTGATACCACTTGCTATTTTAAATAAACACACCGGCATACTTCAAAATCTAAATTTATAATAATTGCCGATACAGCTTTAAAGAAAACTTTTAATAATTATGCCCCTCCTCGTGCCCTTAGTTTGGCAACAAATAAATGGAACCCAACGGTGTCGGGTAATTAATTCTACCTACCTACTTCCGGATTAAGTGAATATTTTAAACATCAACAATATTATTGGGATTTACCAGTAATTGTCCTTTTCTCAAAATTATACCTGCTACATGCAAAACCTGTCACGCAACACAAATTGAAAGCTTGAAGAATGATAAAATGTATTGGTTAAATTGAACAGGAGGGAATTGTTTGTAAAATTGTTACAGATATGCTAAAAATTAAAAGATAGTTTAAAATATGAAAAATTCGCAAAAAATTTAATTTATGCCAGATATAAAAATTCATAAATGCCTCACTTATAATAAGCATAAGCATACGTTGAAATGAAATACTTCTAAAGTGGTAGAATTTGATCCTATTGACTAAAGTTTCAACTGTCTTGTTTTAATAGTATTGAAGAATACCATAAAATGACTCACAAATATTGACAAACGTGTTGCAGATAGTACCTATTTATATTCACAACTGATCAAACAAAAATCTTGACATATCTTCGAAGAAAGGAATGACCTAGTATAAATGTCGTTGAAACTTTTTATTCCAACTTGTTATATAATTATAACGATTATCCTAGAATATTAGAAATATTATAATAGCCATATTGTTAATTATCTCATTAAGTGGACTAATCCGTTCTCCCGTTCGACACCCTGTATCTCAAAAACTATCCATTAGGTCGTTTTCGGCCAATTGAGACTTTTGATTAGGACATCATAGACTACATCAAACTCCGTGTCTCGGGAGGTTGGATGAGGGAGGCTGGAAGTGATTCACCCCAAATCTCTCATACAAGTTTCCGCGGAGGGGGTTTTCCACCCGACACGGCGCGTCCCAATGGCTCATAGGGTGTCTCCAGGGAGGTGTGGTCTGTTACGGGACTCGTGCTTTTCAGCGCCAGAGGGTCCAAGCGTTTTTATACGATGTAAGGGCCGCTCAGTGCTTATAAGCGCTGTAAGGGACTCGTGACCGACCAACTTCCAGGGATAGGTGATGAATAAGGATCCAGCATGGGAACCCCAATAATCACTCGCGGATCAAATGGAATAGAGGAGTAAACCTCGATAAAAAACCAACAACATAGGGGAGGCAGCTATGTTGGGTGTTTAAAGCGACGGAAGCTCTGCGTCCGGAGGCAACCGTGATAAAACCTAGAGGAGTAAACCTTGATAACAAACCCCCATTACTAAGGCGGAAGGCATCGTGCTGACGGGAGAAGACAAGAGAGTTGGGGATAGAAGATGGGGAACTAAGAAGAATTATGGGGGAAATAACATCTTTGGTGAAGAAAGGGCAAGGGAAGGAGGGGGAATCAAGCAAAACGGAGAAACCCAGATGCGCAGCATGTAAAGCGGAGAGGGCAAAAGAAATTAGGAAGAAAAATATTGAGAGGATTAAGGGTAAAATAGAAAAAGGGGGGAATTTCCAAACCTTCTAGGAGATTTCCAGAGAAGAATGGGACGAAGAGATCTACAAGTGCACGGAATTAAAGCACATGGAGTATTGGGAAGCGCTGGACAGGGAAAACTGTGCATTGGTACTAGACCCAGAAAGAGTTCCTTCAGAACTAGTACAAAATTTGAGGGAAAGAAGGGGGGAGCTCATCGAGTTGGCGGATGGATGCAAAGGGGGGGAGATAGAATATGTGGTCAACCAGGTACGGACGTCGAAGATGCACAAGGAATGGTACCATATAGTGGCCAGAATAACGGAGGATATGGGAAACGAAGAGGTATTCAGAATGTTAGGGGAAATGCACGAAAAAATCAAAGAAGTCATGAAGAACCCAGGTGAGGTGAACATACTCCTTGCGGAGAGGGCGGAGCCGACGTTTTTCAGAATGGCCCTGGAATTTGTCGGGAGAAAGGGAAAGATTCGCTATAGGATTGTGTCGAACGGAGCTCAGGGGGTAGTTAGAAAAAGGGAGGACAGGGAGTCGGTGTTGGTAAGAACGGGGGGCAGGCCTTACGCAGAAGTACTAAGGGATATGAGAGCGCAGGTAAATGTACAAGCGTTGGGCATAAAAGTTGATAATGTCTCGAAGACAAACAGCGGTGACATCATCGTGCGACTGAAGGTGAAGGACACGGCGGAAAAACTTAGGGACGAGTTAAGGGGAAGGGTTAAGGAGCTATCGGTATCGGTAAAAAAAAGGGAAGTGATTTTTAATATATTGGACTTGGCTCCAGATACTACTCCGGGCGATCTAAGATTGGCGTTAGTAAATAGTACAGGGTTAAAGGGGGATATAGATATTAAGGACGTGAGACATACGAGATACGGTGGGCAAATTGGTACCTTCGCGGTACCCGTAGGAGCGGCTGAGGTGGTTAGAAAGACGAGGTCCGTTATGATGGGGTGGACGTCGTGCAGGGTTAAAGAGAGGGTAGTACCCCTTAGATGCTATAAAAGCCACGATTACGGGCATTATACCCAGCAGTGTAAGGGAATAGATAGGTCTAAGCAGTGCTTAAATTGCGGTAAAGAAGGGCATAGGGCCAACGAATGCGAGGAGGAGTCGAAATGTCGGGTATGCGGTACGTCGGGTCACCGCATGGACTCCATGAGGTGCCCTAAATTTAGGGACCTGGTATATAGAAGAAGTTAGTAGCGTTTTCAAAACATACCTCATATATTGGAATAGGATAATAATCACGGCTCTAAATAGTATTTGGTATTTGTATTGTAGAAATGAGTGTTTAGATGTATACAAGGCCTTATGCACATGCGATTGGCTATGTTTTTATGCGGTGGGGGGTATATACAGAAAAATACATTGTATAGATGTTGATATACTTAGGCACAGTAGGGTCTATCTCTCCGTATTACTGGCGCATGGATTTGTATATATGTGTATTTATTTATTTATGTTCTTGTGCAGTTATGTATATGTATATTTTAATTCATCTATGTGGTATTGTGAAGTCTTTTTAAAATATAAGTATAAGGGTCTACGGACGGGTATCGCCTCAAGTATATACACGCGAGAAGATATTGTATATATTTAAAAAAAAACCGGCCTAAGAGTGCTACAGGTAAATGTGGGTAGGGCGAGAGCGGCACACGACATGGTGTATGCGAAAGCCATCAGCTTGGACGCGGATCTTGTAATAATTCCCGAACCCAATAAAAAGATCACGTCGGGTAACGGCTGGGTTCAAGATAAGTTGAAGAACGTAGCGGAGCTCTGTAGAAATAAGGATATGGGTATTCAAAGGATAACACCAAAAAGCGGATACATAATTATACAATTTAAAACTTTCTCTGTTATAGCCTGTTACATTTCCCCTAATATCAAAATTAATGCGTATGAGAAAATAGTAGAAGACATAATGAGCACCGCTACAATTCAAAGAGATGTCGTGATTACCGGCGACATAAACGCCAAGGGGATACAATGGGGATCTCCCCAAAATGATGAGAGGGGTGATCTGTGGAATGAGTGGATTGCCCAAACAAACCTACAGGTAATAAATAATGGTAAGCCTACGTTTATAAGAGGTGCTAGCGAGACACATATAGACGTTACCCTGGCCAGTCAGCGGCTGGCAAGAAAAATAAACAGTTGGGATGTTCTGGATGAAGAGATTTTTACATACCATAGGTATATCACATATGTAATAGGGACAAGTAATGCTAAGAGAGTCAAGGGAAAACGGGATGATAGTTTTAACAAGGTCAAGTATAAAATCGAACTGGAGAAAAATAATATAGATAACATGAAGGATTATAGGGAGGTAAGAGATGCTATGGTAAGGGCGTTTGAGGCAGCAAAATGCAGAAAAGGAATTCAACAAGATATACCGTATTGGTGGAATACGGACATTGAAGAATTAAGACAAAAATGTATACGAGCCAGAAGAAACAAGACGAGAGGTCACGGGAGTGAGGAAGAATATAAGACCTATAAAAAAGAGCTGAACAAGGCCATAAAGAGGGCTAAGAAGGAAAGGTGGCAGACAATTTGCGAAGATTTGGAGAACGACGTGTGGGGGGAAGCTTACGTTATAGCAATGAAGGCACTTAGGGAATAGCTCCATTTAAGCTAGAAGAAGGCCTGAGACGGGAAGCAGCGGAGCTCTTATTCCCTACAAAGAAAGCAGTGGCCTTTGGAAAAATAGAAGGGGCGGAAATCTTCGAATTCAATAAAGAAGAGATTTTGGAGGCAGCGGAAGATATAAAGCAGGGGAAAGCTCCAGTTCCAGACGGTCTGCCACCGGAGGCGGTGAAGATCTTAGTTGGTCTTAAACCGGACAAAATCAGGGATGTCATGAACGACTTATTGAGGCGGCAAGACTTCCCCAAGGAGTTCAAAGTGGCGAACTTAGTTCTTCTCCTGAAGCCAAGAAAACAACCGGAATCACCGACGTCATATAGACCGATATGTCTATTGGACTGCATGGGGAAATATCTGGAGATATTAATAAAAAATAGACTGGAAAAAGTACTGGAAAGAGAAAAGGCACTTTCAGATTTCCAGTTTGGTTTTAGGAAAGGGCGATCTACCATTGATGCTGCCAATTCTATAAAGGAAGCAGTGAGAAAAAGCAAAAGGAGGTGGGTGATACTGGTGATGCTAGATGTCAAAAATGCATTCAACACGGCGAACTGGGACATGATAGTTAAAGAAAATCCCTAATTAAAGTATGTAATGCGTACAGGACTGTATCGACAATAGCACTCCAGGTGATTGCCGGAACAGTGCCTGTGGATATACAGGCCGAGGAAAGGGACAGACTGTATAAAAGAGGAAATGGTTCGGAAAAACATGTAAAGAAAGAAGAGAGACAGAGAACCCTAGATAATTGGCAAAGTATGTGGGAGCTGGAACAAAGTAAGGCCGTGTGGACCCGGACGCTTATCCCTGACGTGAGGAAATGGTATAAGTGCGCCCACAAGTGTACTAACTATTTTTTCACCCAGTTCCTCACGGGGCATGGATCGTTCAGGGCGTATACTTACGGGATAAGGAAAACCATGGACTATCTGTGTCCCGAATGCGGAGAGGTTGACGACGCGGAGCATGCGGTCTTTCGGTGTGTCCAGTACCATCAGGAAAGATGCCAGATGGAATTGGCAATAGGCGAAGAACTGGGAAGTCCGAATACTATTTTTAAAAGAATAATGGCAGACAAAAAAAAAATTTGAACATTTTATTGGGGGGGTTACCAACCTCATCAAACGAAATGAGACTACATCAAACTAAATTTTCAGCCGATTCGACCCATTTTACATAAGATTTGTGCGGGGTTCTTTATAAATAAATTAGTGAAAATAAATTTAAAATAATAAAACTATAGAGACTATGTACACGGACACCTACGCCGCTGACCGTATTAATATAAGAGAGTAATGCTGGATAAGAAAATCGACGAGATAAGAAAGTCCCGTAAAAAATGACAAATCTCCAGATGTATAATATTAACTCTATAAAGGCTCATATACAAAAGGTATGTGCCAATTTAAATTTAAAATTTTTATGAATAATGTTTTACCATCAACTATATATATATACAGGGAGATTGATTAGTGCGATTAATTCCAATGTCTTGTAAATCCTCGAAGATATTCGAATAAAATTTTCACCGATTGTAGCCAGCCGAAAGACCCATATTTTATAATTAGTCGCAATTGTACAACGTGTTCCAAAACGCCGCGCCATGTCAAAGTTACAGTTTTTTCAACTAGGCACCCTGTATTTTACTTCAAATTTGAATTCTGTATTGCAATGATATAAGGTTAGGTTATACAGTGTATTTAAAAAATTATGACTACTTGTTCCTGCGAATCGTAATGAGTTCAACACCCCGTATACTTTAAACTGCACAATTTAAAATTAATATATTACAGCCATATCAATTCTCAATTTGTAACCCAAACAACGATTAAAGCGTCATCAAAACTTTCCTTTGAGTCTATTAGCAAAAATAAACATGCGACCTTTCGCGGTCGGTGTAATTCCTTTGGGGATGGGCGATTTGGTCCCCGCTACCTGTGTTAATCCGTTAGAACCCAAACATTTCGATAATCCGACTGGTAATTTCGCCCCCAAATTAAAATATTATTGTTGGAAATGTACCAACAGAAAATGCAAGGCCTGTGTCTATACACTAGGTGCAAGTGCAATATTCGTGAGAAAACTTTATCCGATCACTGCCATGTTGTGGACATTTCAACGTTTAACCTAATCTAACCTTAAATGAATTCCAAATCGAAACTTATATCATGTTGCAAAGTCTTAATTTGAAACATAATGTAAGAGACCCCAAAGTTAGAAATCGTCAAAAATTTATTGAAAACCTTATAGAAAAATACAAAAACTCTGAAATAGATAGAACTCATTTTTTAACATGTATTTCATTTGAGTGTATAAAATTTTGAAACTTCCATTTTTCTAAAAATTATTTATAAGTGCATATGCCATAGAGTTGAAATTAAATTCTTTAAACTATTTTCATGTTTTATTTTATTTCTTCTTTGAACCGAAAGCATCTTGATTGCGGGGACGAAATTACTTGTAGGGAATTTATACCTATCAGCCATGGGGACCAAATTACCTTTTGAAATTTCGTGACCTCATCTTTGGGGACCAAATTACCAATTCCGATTCCTTTGGTAGATCACGTGCATGTGCACTATCTAGGAAATATTAAAAATAAATCCATTACAAGGTCGACAATGTGTTTACCAAATGCTATTAAAGAAATAAAATGAAATAAACTTAAAATATAAAATATACTTAGGGAGAGAAGGATTTTTAGACTCAATATTTCTAAAATTTAATAGATGAGGCTTTTACTTGATGAAGATCCATACTAAACAAATTAAATTATTTTATTTCATCGTTCAATATACGAACATTTCGAACTCAAGACTCAAAAAGATCTACTGTGTTTGTGAACAATGTTTGGGAGAGTATTTCTATTGGTAGCAATGGGAAAATCAAGTGACTATTTACCATGCAGGGAGGGAGTAGATGCTGCTTCGATAGCCTTAGCTGAACGTTTACTTAAGCAATCAACTCCACCTGGGTGGCGATGTTCGAGCTTGGAAGGTGGGATGTAGTGACGGCACTGGTTGTCCGGCCGTAACCAGTTGTCGGCCATTTCTCTAAATATTGAAATATAATAGGACATTTTTTCTATATAACCTGAAAATAATAGTAGTCTGTGAGTTCTAAGATACTTCATATCTCATTGGCCAGAAACTGCGCAAGCGCAGAGCCCAATGGGCATTTTTGATAATATCTTTTGTATTTTTTATTTTTTTTTAACATAATTTGTAAGTTTTCGCTTGAAATATTTTATTGTAAATTATGTGAAAAATCTGGCTGAGATTTCTCGCGTTCTCGTAAATATTTTTGAACAAAAAATATAAGCGTGATATTTTTTAGGGACAAAAGAAAACCACTCACTGAGAAAGAGTTACACGACATTGCGGAGAACTTGTCGGATGTTGACGAAGATATTGTTGACTTTGAGAATGAAAGTGACGGAGAAAAAGAAGTAGTTGAAGTAGATTACCATAGTAGTGAATCGGAGCAGTCCGCTGATGAATTTTCCGAAGATATCGAATCATTTTTACAGACAGATGAAGATGAATGCTTTTATCTTGGAAAAGATGGAGAGACTATTTGGAAAAGCACTCCTGTAAGTCACGGTAACAAAACCAAAGCTAAAAATATTGTTAAAGTATTACCGGGCTCAAAAGGGGCCGCCAAATATGTGACAAATTCGTTAAACTCCTTTCTTCTTTTTTTGACCAGAGATATGGTGGACCATATAGTATTTTGCACTAATATATATATTGAGAATAAACGTGCAAACTTTGCGTACCAAAGAGATCGGGACTGTAAACTAACTTCTTCCGAGGAAATTTTGGCACTATTTGGAGCACTTTTCATAATTTCCGTAAAAAAAGGAAACCACGTGAATGTTGAGGAGCTTTGGGCTAAAGATGGGACTGGAATGATTCTGTTGAGAGCTGTATTTAGTTATAGAAGATGTTTGTTTCTACTTCGTGCTCTTCGTTTCGATGAAATTGGAACAAGAAAAGAACGCGAGATGTCTGATAAATTAGCTGCGATAAGAACGATATTTGATGATTTCGTGAAAAATTGTATGAATAATTATAGTTTGGGGGAATTCATCACAATAGATGAAATGTTACATCCATTCCGAGGGCGATGCGGATTTGTTCAGTATATGCCACAAAAACCTGCGAAATATGGTATAAAGTTATATGCTCTTTGTGACAGTAAAACATATTACACTTGGAGGTTTGAAATATATTGTGGAATACAACGTGACGGACCCTTCAAAGCATCAAATAAACCATTCGATATTGTGCAAAGACTAGTAGAACCAATAAAAGACTCTAAAAGAAATTTAACCACCGATAACTATTATACTAGTTATGATTTAGCGGAATATCTTTTGAAAAATGGCCTGACTTTGACTGGTACATTAAGAAAAAACAAAAGGGAGTTACCACCTGAGTACCTACCAAGTAAGTCACGTACAGTTGGATCGTCTCTGTTTGGATTTCAACCTGACATCACTTTAGTATCCCATGTTTCTAAGAAAAATAAAGCTGTGATTTTGCTGTCCACGATGCATGACGATGATGAAATTGATGAGAGTACCAAGAAACCAGAAATTATATTACATTATAATAGGACAAAAAGTGGCGTCGACCAAAAATGCGCCTCTTACACAACACAAAGAATTACAAGAAGGTGGCCTCTTGCAATTTTCTTTAGAATCTTGGATATTGCGGGAATAAACTCCGAAATTATATTCAATAACACCAATCCAACAGATACGCCACCAAGAAGAAGGAAGTATCTAACTTCTCTAGGTTTATCCCTCATGGAGGATCATCTAAAGAAACGCGCGAAGATACAAACACTTCCTAAGGATATTAGAGAATTTCTATCCCCCTACAGCACTCCTGTTGATGTTCCTGTCGTAATAAATCAAAATCGGAGTGGACGTTGTCATATATGCAGTGCACACAAAAATAACAAAACGACAGTTACTTGTAACCAATGCCAAAGATTTGTGTGTAAATCTCACAGTGAAAAATCGGTGCAATGTAATACCTGCCTTTACCCACCAATGGAGGAAAACTAGTTTTTGAATATGATATAGGTATCTCTATTAAGTTTAATGTTTACTCGTAGAAATGTATTTTTTATTTCCATTATTTCATGATGTATTTTTGTATTTATTCTAAACTACAATATTAGTTTCACATAATATGTTTAGTTTTATATGTATTTTCCAATTAAAATTAATTTTCCTAGTAAGACTAGATTTGTTTTCCTGGCGGCATAGAGTACCGCGGAGCGACCGCTGATGGGATTTTCAAAGACGCGCCCGCCGCAGGGTTAATAAACGGGATCACCCCCTTGTAGAATACATTTATAAATAAAAGTATAAAATTATACAATTGTGATAAAATACGATAAAATGACAAGAAATGTAGTAATTTACATAATAAACACCAAAATAATAAAATAAAATAACCATAATATAAAATAATAACAGTAGCTCATTAAAACTCTTAAATTACTCTTGAAATTATGTAATGAAACTCCAGTAAAGTTATGCCCAAAATCACAATATGAATTTACTGACCGTGCAAGCCGTGAAACCGAGCAATGGTAACCATAATTGGTACTGTGAAAGGGAACTTTCAAAAGGTTGTAACTACGAGTGACTCTACTGGGAATTTCAAAGGAAAACAATGCAAGAAGTTCTGGACACGAGATGGTGCCCGAAATCAACTTGAACAGTACAGTAAGTTCCGTGAAAGCTCTTTTATTTTCCAAAGACATAATGTCCATGATATCATCATACCTATAATGACCAACTGGGATATGCATTTTGTAAGCTACATACCTGAGAAATTTATGTTGAACTTTTTCCAAAGAAGATATATGAACCCTATAATATGGGGACCATATTACACATGCATATTGAAGAAGAGAACAAACTAAACTATTATAAAGAATTGTCACAGCCTTCACCGATAAATCTTTGGAGTTTCGCATTAAAAATCCTAGCATTTGATAACCCCTACTGGTGGTTATATTGATGTGTTCAATAAATGACAATTTTGTGTCGAAGAATACACCCAAATCTTTAATTAACTCAACACGTTTTATGGATTCAGTTCGGAGTCCGTAGTTATAAATAAGTGGATTTGATGACCTAGTAAACGTAATGCAATAGCATTTATCAATATTCAGTGTCATACCATTAACAAAACACCAATTTTTGAGTGAATTAACATCAGATTGTAATTTACAGCAATCTTCAACACTCCTGAAAGTTTTATAAATTTTTAAGTCGTCTGCAAATAATAAATATTTTGAATGTTTAAAAATAGATCCAATATCCAATAAAAAGGTTAAAAAGCAACGGACCTAAATGGGACCCCTGAAGTGACAATTATAGGATCGGATATATAGTTTTTTATTTTTACGAATTGTTTTCTATTGGTTAGATAGCTATGCAACCGAGTCAAAAGCCATGATGGAAATTCCATTTTACCCAATTTGTATATAAGAATGTCATGACATACTCTATCAAAGGCATTGCTGAAATCTGTATAAACGTCAATCTGCATTCCTGACTCCATATTACTGATGATGTCATTCTGATATAGTAACAGATTGGTCTCTGTTGACCTACCGGAAGTAAATCCATGCTGTTCATTAATAATGACATTTTTGCACTCCCAAGTTAAACATTTAGTTATTATCAACTCAAATAGTTCAGGAATTATGTTGAGCTTACTGATAGGACGGTAACTTTTTATGCTAGATTCGTCACCCGCTTTAAATATGGTAGTAACATAACTACTCTTCCATGCACTAGGGAATGACTTCATGGCAAGAGACTGGTTGAACAACATACACAGAGGTACACTAAGTGTGTATGCACACCTCTTAAGGAAGAACGAAGGAATTCCATCAGGTCCGGAACACAAGGTATCTTTTAAATTTAAGATTTCAGAAAATAGCTCCCCTAGTTGAATATTGAATGGATTAATATCAACTGATCTATTCACTGACAAAATGCTATCTCCTGACAACACACTAGAACTATATACTGAAGAAAAAAATGAGGCAAAACGATTTACTATTTCAATACCATCACTTGCCAAATTGTCATCAAGATACATGTTATTTGGAACACCATGATCTTTGCGTAACGAATTCATATAAACCAGAATAATTTAGAATTATTGCTTATATTTTGTTCAACATGATGTAAATAAGAATTATAGCATTGCTTTGCTATACTCTTGCACTGCGATGTAAGTTCTGAAAAAACGGAGTAGTCGTTACGCGATTTCGTGGTCTTAAATCTTAGGGCCCCCATGGACGGGCAGCTTGGAGCAGTCGGGGTCAACTCCACGAGTGCAGTCGGCTGGCGGTCAGAGTCAACTGCAAGCTGACTGCTGGTAGCAGTCAGCTTGCAGTTTTGTTCGACCGCTTCAAGCTGCCTCTATTTATGGTTTATTCACTAAATACATATTTAGTTCCAACATGGATTTCGAGAAGGAAACACTGCTGCTTCTATTATTACTGCGTAGGCGAAGGCGTGGAAAACGCCGAAGAATATGGGTGCATCCCATATTAAATTCGAGGATGAGGTATGGAATATTTCATACCTTATATCCTCAGCTGAGGGAAGACGGCAAAAAGTTTTTTAACTACTTCCGAATGTCAGTGGCGTCGTTGGACGAGCTGGCTAATGTTTTACGCGCTAAAATTCAGCGGACGGATACCGCGATGAGAAAAAGCATACCCCCTGAAGAAAGGATTGCAGTAACGTTGAGGTAAGTAAAGAATACATTTTCAAATAAAACTTTATATCAACGCAACACACGTGACATTACATACTGAAAATGCTATGAATCGACGACTGCGATGATTGGCTATTGACAGAATCAGGAGGCAGTACATTAATTACTTCTTCAGTTCTTGTGGTAATTTGTTGGGGTTCATTGTTACGCTGAACGTATGTAGAAGTTGTTCCGGGTTGATAAGTACGTTGAACGTATACAGAAGTAGAAGGTCCAGTGTTATGACCTCTACTAAAATCATCATAATGATGGTAAGATGGCTGGGGCCTGGATATTGACCAGTTTCAAACGATAATAATTTGTATTTTTTTAAAATGTTAAACATGTCTGTTTTAGCGTCTAATTTGTAACGATCAGAAATTTTCTCAAAGTCGGCATGTACAGACAAAAGAAATAGTTTGTCATCATCGACTTCATGGTTTCCCAATTAATAGATGCTAGGTAATTATTGATGGCCTGATAATCAGCTCTCCTAAAATCTACAAAAATATCTTCTGTAGGAATTGGATTAAATGTTTTCCCTATATGAATATCACATTCAAGAGCAGTGTGATGATTATTATTATCAATTAATAAATCTGTGGCCTTAACCACATTCACAGAGTGGGGTTCATTACAAAAAATTTAATCCAGGGTTACGGACAACATTCACTTGTTTTAAATTCAAATAAGAAACATGCTCATCAACAATATGTGCAGGATATCGCAGAGGGCATTGAACAAGCAGTCCATGCTCGTGAGAATTACCCCAGGTTGCTGAAGGTAAATTATAATCACCAAACACCTGCATCAAGTGTCTTTACAACAAAACAGTCTTTAATAGCTATTAAAACTCCTCCACCTCTGGAACAAGAGCTTGTATTCCAACTGCGATCTGTACGGAATGTATTATATCCCGATAAACAAATCTCAGCATCAGAAATATCGTTAGTAAGCCACGTCTCAGTTAATATGATAACATCATGATTAGATAAAGCTACTGACGTTCTCAAACTCTGCAATTTGGTTTTAATGCCTCCTGCATTATGGTTATAAACATTTAAATGATTAATGAAGGTTTTCCCGTTTACAAGTTTTTTTGATTCATTTTAGAAGTTGTTGGAAGACTTTTTAAGTATCTTATTGTTAGGTAATTTTTACCATTATTTTTCATTAACTTCAACTCATCCAAAACTTTCTTAAGTTGTTCTTGCTGAAGTTTAGTCTTATCCATAGTTATCTCAATATTGGCAATGGAAAGCTTATTCTTAGATTTAATAATCTGAGTTGCTAATTGTGAACTACTCAGAACCATATTGACAGGTCTCCGTCTTCTATTTAGTTTACCTACTCTCAACACTTTTATAATATCACTACTCATAATATTTAGTGAATTTAAAATATCACTTATTTTCTGTTTATCAACAGTTATTTTTTCAGATAAGGTATTACAAGTAGATTCCTCCAGGTTATATAACATAACATTATTAGCACGAACCGAGCGTTCATGAACATGAACATGAACATGAACATGAAACAGCATTTCTTCGATACCACCATTATTAGAGTTATTAGAGTTTTTCAATGTTTCAACATCTTGTTTAAGCTCCTCAATTTGGGACTGCAGATCATCAATTTTTCTGAATAGTTTCGGAGCACTTTCAAAAGCCGTTTTACATAGGACACAGAAGAAAAATAAGTTTCTTTTTTGTAGTACAAAAGCTCTAAATTCTGATGCTGAAATTCCAGAACAATTTTTTTCTTTCGTTGAGTGCACATGAAGGAATACGCGGCAACTATCACAAAATACCGAATCATCTTTTTCATGAATAGATCATTTACAAACATCGCATTTTACCGACATAATTATATCTTTGAACATGTCCAATACATGGCCTAATTATAATACAATAAACTATTAGTGATATCAACAGAACCAAGTTTTTTCTAAGTTGATAAGACAACTTTTGTTAACCAAACTACCCATTTTTCACTATGAATTACAGGTCCAATCCAAGGGAAACTGATATCACTGTGTAGCATTCATCATTCTGAATCAAACCATGTTAATTTTATAATTTTCGAACTTCTAAAGTTATTTTGAATTTTGTAGGAAGTATTTTACCAATGTTCACACACTCACATCCCTTTTGTTTAGTTGACGGAATCGTCAGAAATAGTGAGTATCTTGACGAATTCTTTAGTAAATGCATGCATAATTACATCAGCATGAAGCTTATGGATAAAATATCAGATTTAACTATTAACATGTAAAATATCCATTTTACAAAAAAATATTAGGAGGCCGCTTAACAGGTTCATTAAAATGGATTTTAACGGCTGTCGGCCACGGTGGCCGAGAAGTGGTTCTGGGTGGGATTTTTTTATTCTGATCTTTTTAACACCTAGTAAAGTTATAAGTAGTCTCTCTTTTTTGTAAATGACAAGATATATTTGAAAAGAGTCTAGACCAGTTCGCGGCCGCTTTTATTTAGTTCCACAGAAAAATAATTCAATGGTTGTGGGGACTTGAATTATGAGGTCCACAACCGGATCTTTCTCGGCCACTGCTTTATTTCTTGTTCAGTATATGAAAATAGTTGGGTACTTACTTTTTTGTTTCTAACATTTCCAGATGTCGGGTCACGGGAAAGTGGTCAAAAAAAAAATCCAAATCAAAGGACAAGGTCCTCAAAAGAAAATTATTTACATACTCCGAAGAATCATTGAAGGAAGCTCTTAAGCATATCCGATTAGGTGAAATTTCAATAAGAGAGGCTACTAAGCGGTTCAGGGTGCCAAGAGCTACTCTGCAAGATAGATTGCATGGCAGACGTGGTGATGCTGTCCAATAAACGGGCCCACAGCCGATAATGGGTGTCGATGGCGAAAAAAGGATAGCTGAATGGGCTATTAACATTGCTAAGTCTGGTTTTACAATTAAAAAAGAGTTTTTAATTGAAGCTGTAACAAAAATTGCTAAAGAGAAAGGAGAACTGCATCGCTTTCCAAACAACAAGCAAGGTATTAGATGGTATAGATGTTTTCTACAACGTCAACCAGAAATTTCCACTCGGGAGGCTGAGGGAATTAACAAAGGTCGAGCCTTAATAACCGAGGAACTGATAAGAGCATGGTTCAGAGATCTAAATGAATTTCTTGAAAACAATAACTTACAAGAATTGGTTGAACATTCGCAAAGAATATTTAATGGCGATGAAGCTGGTTTCGCATTAAACCTCAAAACGGGTAAGGTACTTACCCCTCGAGGATGGAAGAACATCTACTAAATAAAGACAGGAAATGATAAGGAAAATATAACAGTGCTCGTAGTATTTAATGCCACTGGAGATGTATGCCCACCTGTAGTTGTCTTCCCGTACGTAACACCCCCGACAGCATTACTTAACAGCATGCCCGACAACTGGGCATTGGGAAAATCTGAAACAGGATGGATGAGGAGCGATGTATTTTATGAATACATTTGCAATGACTTCAACAAATGAAATGATAACAAAATTGAGAGACCTGTAATATTGTTCGTTGACGGGCATAAAAGCCATATGACCTTGCCTTCAAGCCAATTTTGCGACCAGAATGGTATAATACTATTTGCTTTACTACCTAATACAACGCATATACTTCAGCCAGCAGATGTAAGTGTCTTCAAGCCATTAAAGGGCGAGTGGATAAAAACCATAAGGAACTGGCAAAGCCAGACCGAAACAGCCAACAATGTCATAACGAAGATCAATTTCTGCTCACTTTTTAAAGAAACGCATGAATTAGCAAACATGAGAAGTTGGATTCAAAATGGTTTTCGAAGATGCGGCTTATTTCCTCTCAACCCAGACGGAGTGGATTATACAAAATGCGTAAAAAATACATTAGCAAAATTAAATAAATGCAAAACTATTACCGGTAATTCCACACTCTCACCTCAAGATTTTAGATCAGTTGAAAAAGTCGTAAAGGCAATCGAGGATCGACTGTACGAATATGGCATAAACGTTAAAGTGATCAGCCTGTTACGTTTTTCGTTTTAAAAACTATTGTATTTGGTTAATTTTTGTGGCTCATTAGTCACTTCCCAAATTTTTACTCAATTTTTTAACATGCCGTTTCCTTGTCGCATTAGTCACTCCAAAATAAAACATCAATTTTTATTAAATTCCCTTTCTATTTTGGTCTTTAGATATTCGAAAGTTCAAGTTTAGATTCGAACTCATTATTTTCCTCTAACTGCCACTAAGAAGGCAACATCCAAATATATTTTCAATTTATTGTGGGTGAACAAATTTTTATCGTCTGGTTGGTAAGTTGATTATTGTATTTTCCCTAGGTTATTTTCTAGTGTACTGCTTACTGCTTATTCATGTTTATTGCTTATTTGCTAATTTGCATTTTTTCTATATTTAAGGAACACAACGAATAGAATAAAACAGATCACTGTCAAGTTGTTTTTTAACACGTGGAGTTCGGGTTTTATATGCGTTATTGAATAAGCTCCTTTTTACCCGATCTGTTCTATTTATTCGTTCCTTCCTTTACGTTTTTTCTAGTTTCTTATCCCTGTTTTTCTTTTTTTCCGCAGCTCTGCAGCCGGCAAGTTTAAGGCAAATCCCGTTTTGAGATTCAGCCTGCCTCAGTTTTCCTGTTCCCGTGCACAAAGTACACTGAAAAAAGACGGTTTAATAGACAGTCTCACAAAACGTCTTCATATATCAACTATATGAAATTCCAATGAAACATATATGCAGTCTTACAAAGGTGAAAAATCCATAATACAACGACAGATAAATTAATCGTTCTAGAAATATCTATTTAAAATAAAAATCTATCCTATAGATTAAAATATCCCGTCCTATAAATTTGGTTCACCAGTGTCCTAAGTAAGTATTCCGAATTGTCCTGGAAATTTCAGATAACGAGTATACTCTCAGCAATCTAATTTTACATTCACGTACTTTAGACCGTATGAGACGTATTTCTAGCTTAATGAGATAGGTACAACCGAAATGTAACGACCCTATAGTTCGTACCCCATCGTCATATATTGGCGCCTTTATTGATGAGATATCGCGGTCAGGGGGTATGTTTTGTGGGTAATTTGGCTGATGCATTTCCATTTGTGTGTATTGCAAGGTGCGCTTAGGTATATTTTTTTTACTCAAGACAATCATAGAACCAAAAACTAGAGTGTATCAGCTGTGGGAACAGACGTACCATAAAAGAAAAATATATTTCAAAGATTTAACAATTGAAGAAATATTAAACGAAATTCCAGCGTTAAAAACCGACTTTGGTTCAGAATTGGTATGTATTTATTTTTGATTTTTAATAATTGAAAAAGAATTAAATTAATGTAATATATCGGCACTGTTTCTTTATTTTTTCTAGATTAACCATGATTTCAATGAAAAATACCCAGAACAAATTGATAACATGTACTTGAAATGGCCCAAGCTGACGGATGCTTTGTTAAAGGAATCAACTCAAAGAAAAGTGTGTGTGGTAGATAATTCGTCTGATGTGAATTTCAAAATATAATAGATGGCTTGAAAACATCATATTTTTATAAATTATATGGAAACTCATGTTTTGATAGAAAAGACGTTCAAAATATTATAGATGGAACTAAAGACTTGATTGAAGATCCACTTATACTCATAAAAGATTATGTTTGTAAACTGGGCCAAGATTACAGTTTTTCGTCTGCTCATTTGGAACATGTTAATTTGATGTTTAATTCATTGATTAACATTTTTGATGGTATTAATTCAGATTATCGACGATTGAAATATTTGGAAAAATCCAAACTTTATATTAGTCCTCTAGAGGTAACAATTGCAAAAACGGTTAAAAACCATAAATCAATACATGAAAATGTTAAACATACAGCACAACTGATTCCGATTGCTGATGTTTTCAAACACTTTTTTGAGTTACCAAATGTTTTACTAAGTACTTTGTCATTTATGAAATCAATTACTGAAAATGTTTCAAAAAGCGAAAAAATATCACATTTCATTCAAACAAGTTTTTGGCAAAAAAAGTTGAACAATTTTGAATTGGAACATGATAAATACGTTTTTCCTATAGTATTTTACTTTGATGATTATGAAGTAGGAAATCCTCTTGGCTCACATTCCACTATACATAAACGAGAAGTGAAAATGAGAATAAGAATGATTTGACTGTATCGGGAGATGGAACCTGGCAAAAACGGGGATTTACATCGTTATTTGGAGTTTCTTCTATAATTGGCTATTATACTGGAAAGATTCTTGATATAAACATTAAAAGTGCTTATTGTAAGCTATGAGAGTATTGGAAAAATAAAAGAAATATGAAAATGAGTGTAGTGCTAATCACAAGGGGTCTTCGGGGAAAATGGAGGTGGATGCGATGATTGAAATGTTTCAGCAGTCTGAAACAAAACATGGAGTTAAATATACAAACTACATTGGCGATGGTGATTCAAAAACCTATTCTGGAATTATAAAAGCAGATCCTCACAAAAATACAACCATAAATAAAAAGGAATGTATAGGCCATGTTCAGAAGCGGATGGGGACTCGACTGAGTACTCTGAAAACTAAACAAAAAGGTCTTGGTGGTAGAGGTAGGCTTACAGGAAAAGTAATAGACAAATTAACTGTGTACTATGGTTTATCAATACGTCGTCATTGCGATTCTATTGAAGATATTAAATCTGCTATTATGGAAACTTTTTACCACCACGGTTTGACTGATGAAAATCCGAGTCATGATATGTGTCCCAAAGGCGAAGATTCTTGGTGCTCTTACCAGCGCGCTAAAGCAAGTGGAGAGCTTGATACTTATACTCAAGATTATTCTCCCTTACCTCCTGATGTTTTAAAAGCTATTAAACCGATTTACGACGATCTCAGTAATGATAATTTACTTTCAAGATGTGTAGGTGGATTCAATCAGAATAATAATGAGAGCTGCAATCAACTAGTGTGGAAAATATGCCCAAAAACCGTGAATACTAGTTCTACTATCGTACAAATTGCTGCATACATAGCTACTTGTATATTTAATGAAGGTACAAATTCATTATTAATGATTATGGATACCCTAGGACTTAATTGTGGGTGTAATTCCCATCGGTGTGCTGAAAAAATGGATGCTGCACGTGTGAAAGTGGCAGATCAGCGCGCCAACAACAACACTCGGGAAGGCAGAATGCTTCGTAGGCAACAGCAAATTGATGTTTTGGAAACTTCCACAATGGCTGAAGAACTATTATATGACCCAGGAATAGATGACTCGGTGTAAATAATTTAATAATTCGTATTTCTGTACGTAAATCTAGTGTGAAACTTTAAACGCGTTTTTCTCAAAACTATGTTTTTTGAACTGGTGACAACTGTAACTCGAAAACCGCTTAGTAGATTTTAATGAAATTTATACAGCTTTTAGAATACATAATAAACTCGGGCCTGATCGAAGGCTTTTTTTTTGAAAAGATTTCCTGAGGCCGCCATTTTTGAAAAAAAAATCCTTCGATCAGGCCCAGGATTACCTATTTATAAAACTAATGTTTTTTATCCGATTGATTTTAGATGAGTCTCCAAGGACTTATGATTGTCACCGCAAGGACCTTTTTTTGGAACTGGGTCAACTCAGACAGCTATAACTTTGGAAATTAAATTTTTTTCTTTTGAAACTTTCGTGACTTCAAGTCAAAACATTGTATAATAATGCCATATTACTACTTTTGTGAAATAACACGATTTAATAGCAAAAAAAAATAATGAAAATTCTCATTTTTTCGTGCCTCTGACTACCCCTAACCCCTTGTTGTATAGTATATAGGAAGATTATTTCAAAATATAGAGGAAAGAAGAACAACGGACCAACAGAAGGAGTTCAGCTTCCAGAAGGAGCTTTATTCTGAAGGGGGAGGTGTTACCGTATTCGTTCACCCTATGTTGCACATATAATAGGGAACTTGCCAAAAAAATAAAATAATTTAAAAACAATTAAAATCGTAAGATATTATCATAAGGAACTTCATAGAAAAAGAAAAATTCCAATAACGATTAAATTACCTGAGAAATAAAGGGTTAAAATTTGAATAATTTGAACTGCTCTTAAAACGCGCTGCCATTGGTTGTGACGTCAGACCGCACTTTTCGAGTCGAAGGACTTATGTAAGCGTCCTCTGTCGGAAGCTAGTTCCGAGACTCCTGTAGTCATTTTTTTTACTCTGTCAAACCAAACCACCACCTAATAAATTATATTATTTTTTTTGAACTGAGTTATTGTGTTTGATTTATTTAGTATATTTCTAACTGGGGGTAAACTACGGTTAGGAACGTAGTCAGTGGTATTTTCTCGGGTACGGTTTACCTGGCGCCTTGGGTTTAGTTAACTTTATTGTTTGTTCGTTACCAGCATACGAACCTCCCTTCTTCGACTAGAGTCTAGCGGGTAAAATACCTTGAGGCAAAGATCGACCTACCGATCAGCTGGTAACTTAGGGATTTATAGTAAATTTTTGTGTGGCCACAAGTTCGATCTATTTTCATTAATAGGTCGCTAATGTAAGAGTGGTGAGTGCATTCGCGGCACGAAGCACGAAAAACGTTACACTCACTAATAAGCTTTATTAAAAATAAGGATATTGGTAGATTTATATCTAGTATATTGCATTCGTTAACGAAGTAGAAAAAAGAGGAATTAAAAGGCGGTTTTCGTTTTGCTAGAGGTCATATCTAATCATTTCCCAAAAATTTATATAATGTATATATCCGATATAACGAAATTTGTCCGCAGGCTACAGGTCGTATTTTTTGACGAATCGAAACGAAAATTTAAACAAAAATAGTTTGAGTGAATATCTCGGTCGAGTTATTGCTGCGTTATTGATGAGTGTGCTGAAAAGGTTTTGGACCTTCATTGTCATGATTGTGCTGCTTCATTAGGTGAGTGTTTATTAAGTACCGATTGCTATGTTATGTTGGGATCAATTTCTACTTAATGCATGAAATTTTTTTTAATTTGCCTTTTTATTAGGATAACTCCTCTAAATTTTTTTTATTTTATAATAAACCATGTTTTTTATTTAATTTTAGGTGGATGTAAACATGCCATTGCCTTCTTAATGTGGCTTCATAGAAGAAGTGAGGAGCCTTCTCCGACAGAAGTGGCTTGCTACAGGGCTAAGAGCAAGTTATGAAAAGTTGGGAGCTCAATAAAGTTTTTAACTCTTCAGGACCTTGGAGCCGAAAAGGAACTGAGCTCTGACGAGGAAGGCTTACTTTTCCTCCAAGAGGTTATCAAGAAAGGTGTAGAAACTACTTCGAAAAGTCAGCTTCTGAAGTATTTTGAACTTAACGGCATCAGCGAACACCTGGGGCTATATCAACTTATATGGAAATTTGTTGGGGGGTCAGGAGGGACATGTGATTGCACAGAATTTCTTAATTTCTGTTCCCAGCAAATGACCGTCAATCTCTGCTCGGAAGCTGCAATCGAGACCACGGAAAAGTCTGCATCTAGTCTTTGGTTTGACTTACGATTTGGGAGAATTACTGCATCAAAAATATATCATGCAGCCCATTGTAAAAAAGTGATGGTTCTTTTGTAAATCAGGTACTTGGTGTTACAAAAGTTCCAGTAACCGAAGCCACGTTACGAGGGAGAAAATTGGAAGAAAAAGTCTTGAAAATGGTAGAACAAAAATTAAATGTAAAGTTAGCAGAGTAGGACTGCAGCTAAAGCCAAGATATCCCATATTTGGAGCCTCCCCAGATGGGATAACAGAAGATTATGTGGTGGAAATTAAATGTCCACAATCTGAAAAAACTATCAGTAACTACCTTACAAAAAACAAGCAAATAACTGCAAAATACAAAGCCCAAGTACAGTTACAGATGTTTTTTTTTGATAAAAAAAGGTGTTTATTTTGTGTTGCTGACCCTAATTTTGAGGAAAATGGCAAATTTAAACAAATTTGGATAGAATATGATGAGGAATATGTAGAAATGATGATGGATGCAGCAGAAAGTTTTTGGTGTCACATTATAAATCCACAGTTATTAAATTCTGCAAAAATATGTAAATTTTAATATTTTATATTTTTTTTTATAGTTATTAAGTAGGTATTATTAATTTAGATTAATTTTAGATTTTTGGGCTAATATAAATAGAATTAAAGAAAAAAATGTAAAAATTACAATATACCTATAGGTAGGTTGTGTGGCTAATAATTTTGCTTTGTTTAAATATAAATATATAAAAAAATAAAATCAACTCAAAAAGTTTGTTTGATTATGTAATTATTGAAACAAAAAAAATATCCTAAAAAACTAAACTAACTAATATATATATATACCTAAACCAATAAAAAGAATTGCTTAGAAAAAATGTTTGACTACAAAAAATTTATTTTCCAGAAATTATGCCTGACTGTAAGTTTATTAGGCCACATACAATGTTGATTACATTATCTGTATATCTTAATAATTTATTGTCGATACAGGCATGAGGAGATAAATATGAAAATTCTCTTAACCTACGAATAACTCTTTCCACATGTATTCTTAGACTAGCTATTCTTTTTGTTTCAAGAACTTCATCTCTACTGGGTTTCGTACTTGTAGAAACAGTTGGGGGTCTAACTAAAACACAGCCTTTAGCCACTAACAAATGTTTAATATGTTTAAATCCCCTGTCGGCCATAACACTCACATTGGGTGGTAAAGTTTCTAAAAATCTACTATTTTCCACAATGACTGCATCTGAGGTTCGACCCCCAAAACCTCCCGAAACAAAATTTATGATACCATCTGGTGTACAAGAAAGTAAATATTTAAGAGTATTACAATTCTTATACTCGGACCATGTTAATGACTGCTTTACTGCATCTGATGGTTTTTCTATTTCGATTTCCAAGCAATCAATAATACAATAAACATTGCTATATCGAGCTCGGAAGGCAAGTGGCAAATTAGACTTTACAAAAGAAATTTCAGGCTTGATAATAAAATTTCTTAAAAATTTATTAATAATTGTGTAACGGTAAAAATTCTCCGTAAATCATTTATTTCTTAGATGCCATAGACATCAATAGTTCATTACGAATAGTATTCGCAGCTCCGCTCTGCACCGTACCCTACTCTATGCGACGCGAAAAATCGCCCTCAGGGAATTTTAGTTTTCGAGTGTTGAATGACAGGGCTGGAGAAATCATAGCTGTGACGTGACAGTCAGTTCCTTCTTGTTCGTCTTCCTAGGCAGTACTTATTTTATCTGTGAGTTTATAAAACCCCTCGTGGCCATATTGAATTTGTGCAACATGTGTTGGATTTAGCGGCCCGTTGTGGAAAATATTGGAAATACTGGGTTCTGGGAATGTTATTGTAGATGTTAAGCTGTTGAGTTGGCCCGATGACCAGGATTTCACCCGATTCTGTCGGATTTAAAATTTAAATTGAAAATATTTGAAACTGCCAAAAAAGACTTGGTTTTAGGAGCTCACTTGCCGATTGTTGGCAAGATCAAACATTATTTTTTTTTCCTTCTCTCCCCTGATTTGTGGATTTGGTTTGACCACGTGGAGGATATTCGGACGTCCCTTTTGAAGAACCTCAGGAGAACCTACCTGGGGTTTTTGTATTTGGCTCAAAATAGTGGATTAGAAGTCGGATGTCAATTCTAGTGATCCTGGTATCAGTTTGCTGTGTACCTACGGGACAGGAATAGGAGCTTGGACAGTGTCGTGGGAGCCTCCTACTAGATATCAAGTCTCCGTGAAGGCGTGAAGCCCACCATTTATTCACCATCTGGTGAAGTACAATTGGGTTTTTATGATACAAACATTTTTAAATATAAGTAGTAATTTTCAGTCTTTTAGAAATTTGATAAACTTTTCGTAACTTTAGAATTTTAGAACCTACTAAGGTTTACCTATACATATATTATATACATTTTGTGGGTTGCTCCTATTTGGACAGCCACTGGTACGTACCATTGGTTCTCATTTTATTAACATACCTATATGGTTTTCTATTTTGATTGAATTTGTAAAATATTGTAATATCGATTGCGCAATTTTGTCTGTTGGGTACAATAACTACAACCAGTAGGCTGTAGCTGTTATTGCTTATAATTCTTGATCACCTGTAATTTCAGTAAACTTAACTTTTGTTTGTAATTTAATTAGGTATTTCAGACAGTAGACTTGGTTTTAAGCTTGATCTGTTAACTATGGTTCTTGGATATTCTCCATACTTCAAGTAAGCTAACCATCTCTACGATACCTTGGGATGACACACCGGTGTTAGTACTCGAGAGATTGGGTTAGACCTAGAACAGTACTTGACGTAGGGTTGAGTATACCTAAGTATTGTCTGGTTAATGTTATTTATGTAATATTCTTTCATTATTTTTGTTCTGTTTAATTGGGTGAATTAACTTCTACGGCCTTCAGCCTTTTGTGTGCCCTGGTTCATCAGCCTTCAGCCGAGTACCAGGTTTTGTGAATTTTGACGTTTGTAATCTTGACATATGTAGATATGCCATAAATTTGAAAAGAGACTTTAGGTCCAAACAAATCAATAATTAAAGTTATTCTTTAATCAGGGGAACTTTCTGGTTTTATTTTGTGATACCTGTATGACCTTCCTAGTGAGGAATCATTATCATTAACTTACTGAGGAGTTGTGGGTTAATTTGAGGAACCTTTAGTACTTGTTTTTAACTTCTCTGGCGCCCAATTTATCAACTTAAGTTTAGAAGGATCCACCCCTTCTTCAACTCGAAGCTAGTCGACGGCAAGTACTGACTGCCTGCGGGACAGTCTTAACATCTATAACGAACATTGGAAGTTTGTGGGTTTTTATTGGGTATATGGTTCAGTGCTGGTCTGCTTTTCGTTAGAGAAAATCTTTCGTTATAGAATTTTTGGCGCCCAACGTGGGGCATTGAAAGATTTCCCTGATATTATAGGTTTTCATTGTAATTTGTTTAGTTTTGATTTGAATTTGGAAATTAGATGCACCAGATTTAAATTGTTGTGTACTAAATCTGGAGTTTG
Organism: Lochmaea capreae; assembly: GCA_949126875.1. NCBI lineage: Eukaryota > Metazoa > Arthropoda > Insecta > Coleoptera > Chrysomelidae > Lochmaea > Lochmaea capreae. Next base: position 20,354,248 of record OX421411.1, read on the forward strand.
CTTCTAATCTTGAAAGGAAATTGTTCTTATTTGGATGTAGTTTGAAAAACAATTTCCCCTTGTTTCTTTTTCTCTTTTGGAAAGTAATAAATATTAAACAGTTTATCAGTAACAGACAAGATTGCTCATCGACTTGTATGCGCTCGATATTTTATTTTTCAGGTAATTGCGGAAAGGAAATTTATGATATTTTGATTTATTTTCCTTATTTTCTTTTATTGATTGATAGTTATTTGGAAATTATCTCTCGTAACCATTGTATAATCTAGTGCGGCATATTGATATATTACATAACCATATTTGTGTAGGTTTTGTTGGTAAATTGCATTTTGTTGATATTTGAACTAAACATAACATTGGTAGGTACTAGAACATAATCACATCAATATTTGTTTTTTTTTGATATTTCAAATTTCATTTTAAATTTTAACTTATTTGACGGTGGTAAGCAACAGTTTTGGAACAAACCTAGCAGATTAATTTTGGTATTGGCAACTTGATCCTCGTAAACTCTGGTGCTGTGGTCTAACTTATTGAGGAAGGAGCGCTGTGTTGGTTAGAGAAGTACATTTATTGGAAACTTTGTGGGTTGGTGATTTGATTAATATCTGTGTATTTGGTTCTAAAATTCCTCGATAAGATTCCAGGCATACTGGCGATACAGGAGTGACTAGTAAGGATTATTGATCGGCGAGGTGAGGTGTTTCGTCTGGTGCTGTGGTCTAACTGGTTGAGGAAGGAGCGCTGTGTTGGTTAGAGTAGTACATTTATTGGAAACTCTGTGGGTTGGTGATTTGATTAATATCTGTGTATTTGGTCCTAAAATTCCTCGATAAGATTCCAGGCATACTGGCGATACAGGAGTGACTAGTAAGGATTATTGATCGGCTAGGTGAGGTGTTTGGTTTGTTGTTTGTTTCCATATTCAACTGAATTTTTAAGATGTCCCGACGTTTCGCAATTAACCGTTTATTACAGGACGAGCTCATTTATGAATTGACAATAAGAGGCATTGCCGGTGGTTCGGTTGCAGAGATGCGGCGTAGTTTAGCATTAGCCATGCAAGTGGAGAATGAGAATGATAGCATAGATCCGCCAGAATATCCCTACACGGCAGCGGAAGACTTAAGTGCGGTTGAAGCTAAGTTAGAACAGGTTGAACCTAGTGTAGAAGTATTTGATGAAACTCGAGTGAGTGGTAGCTATCAGAAATTACAGAGTCAGTTGGTACATGTATTAGGTCGCCTGGGACGTGTCACGGGTTTCGAAGCAGGTAATGCTGGCGTGGAACAAAAAGCGAAATTAGATGAGTTGGTGTCAAGAGCGCACTCTTTGCTCGAATCTCTGAATAGTAAGGCATCCAGACAGGAGAGATATCGTCAAAGTCAACCTCCTCAGTTAGAAATTCTTTCTCGACCTGGTCCATCTTTCGCCAATTTATCAATCAACCGTAGGTCAACTCTCACTAACGTAAGGCAGCCTTCTAACTCTGTCAATGTAACGAACTCTGGTAGGTCAAATATTAAGACAATCGCGCCTAGTAAATGGGGTTTACTGTTTTCTGGAGACTCCAAGGGACTTTCTTTATCGAGTTTCCTGGAAAAGGTAGAAGAGTATCGAGTTTCGCGCAATGTAGATAAGGAGACTTTACTGGCAAGTGGTATCGATTTGTTTACTGGCACAGCTTATCAATTTTATTTAGCATACAGAGAGGAGGTCAATTCTTGGGACGAATTTGTAGATTTATTACGGGAAGAGTATTTGTCCGTTGATTATAATGAGAAATTATTTGAGGAAATTAAGAGAAGAACTCAGGGTCCTGATGAAAGCATGGGTATTTATTTGGCGGTTATGACGGGTTATTTCAAAAGGTTGACTTGTCCCATCTCTGAGGAAACACAACTTAAAATACTACTGAGGAATATTGCACCTTACTACCAAAATCATCTTGGGCTTGTGGAAATTAGTAGTGTTCGTGAGCTGTTAACCTTGGGTCGAGAATTGGAGGCTAGGAAGTCTGCTATCGAAAATTATAGTGTGCCACCAAGGAAGGCAAATTGTTTGGAGCCAGACCTAGCCTATGTGTCATCACAAGTGGAGCCGGTGTCTGAGGTTGCTACTCCACCACTTCCTACCCCGTATCCAAAACCTAGGACCAACGAAATTGTATGCTTCCGGTGTAGACAGCCAGGTCATCGCGCTATAGGGTGTTCTAATGTTCCTAGTAAAAAGTCATGTTTTAAATGTAAAAAAGAAGGATATACAGTTAGGACTTGTCCAAATTGTTCTCCCAAATCGAATTCGGGAAACGAACCAAGACGTGCTTGAGTGATCGGGTAAAGTGCGTCAGTCATAACTCCTCGGTCGGTAATTTTCGTGCTGTTATTGATTATGTACTAGATCATGCCATCAATGATGAACGACCTTATCTTAAAGTCGAAATTTTAGGTAAAACTCTGCTTGGTCTTTTAGATTCGGGTGCTTCAAGAACTATTTTAGGAAGTAAGGGCTATGAATTAATTTCCTGTTTAGGTTTACCCTTAGATAAAAGTAAGTTAACTAATTGCACAGTAGCGAATGGTAATGTTTTACAAAGTATCGGTACCGTAATGTTACCTGTGGTTTTAAGGGGGCGTATGCGTTTGATTGAGGCTCTTGTTGTTCCTGAGTTGTCTCACATTCTGATTCTCGGTGTTGATTTTTGGAATTTGATGGGTATTGTACCAGATCTTCGTCACAACGAGTGGCATTTTTCCTCAGAACCTGTGTTGCTAAATAGTGTAGGGCATATGTCATCTAGTGCTGTACTTACTCCTTTGGAACAGCAGAGGCTAAGAGTGATCATTGACACAAATATGGAAATTATGGGGAAAGGTTTAGGGTGTACTGATAAAGTGGAACATGTTATAGTAACCTCTAGTCCACCTATCAAACAGCGATATTATAGGGTCAATCCCATTGTTCAGAAACACATTGATGCTGAATTGGATGAGATGTTGCGGTTAGGTGTTGTAGAACCCAGCAATAGTCCTTGGGCTTCACCCATCCTACTTGTCAAGAAGAAGGACAATTCGTACCGATTTTGTGTAGACTATAGGAAACTGAATGCTGTCACTGTACGAGATAGTTATCCCCTCCCTTTGGTGACTGATACTTTAGAGAAACTGCGTGAGGCCAAGTACTTGTCTAGTCTTGATGTTAAGTCCGCTTATTGGCAGGTTCCGGTCGCCGAATCTTCAAGGCAATATACTGCATTTACGGTGCCTAATAGAGGTTTATTTCAGTTCAAACGTCTCCCATTTGGTCTACATAATGCTCCTGCAACCTGGCAGAGACTCATAGACAATGTCCTGGGCCATGATCTAGAACCCCATGTTTTTGTTTATCTAGACGATGTTGTAATTTGCACTCAAACCTTTGAGGAACATTTGCGAGTGTTAGAAGAGGTCTTTAAGAGATTGGCGAATGCTAAGATTACCGTAAGTGTTGATAAATGTCAGTTCTGTCGGCCCGAAATGAAATATCTTGGATATGTAGTAGATCGGTTTGGGTTACATGTAGATCCAGATAAGGTAAAGGCGATGTTGGAGTTACCAGTCCCTCGTAGCGTCACCGAAGTCCGTCGTGTAGTCGGAACTTTTTCCTGGTATAGGAGGTTCATCCCTAACTTCTCCACCATTATGGTTCCCATCACTAATCTTCTAAGGAAAAATCGTTCTTTTGTTTGGTCCTCTGAATGTGATTCTTCATTCCGTCGTATTAAAGAATGTTTGATCTCTGCACCTATTCTTACTTGTCCCGATTTCACAAAACCTTTCGTTGTACAGACTGATAGTAGTGGTTATGGACTAGGAGCTGTGCTGAGTCAGCCTCATGAGGATGGTGATAAGGTTGTTTGTTATCTTAGTAGGTCCCTTACTCCTCAAGAAAGGAATTTTTCGACAACTGAACGCGAGTGTCTCGCCGTGATTTGGGCACTTGATCAACTTAGGCCATATTTGGAGGGTGTTCCGTTCACTGTCATCACTGACCACTATAGTTTACTGTGGTTACAGAAGTTACAAAGCCCGAAAGGTCGGTTAGCGCGATGGGCAGTTAAAATGCAGCAGTATAATTTTCAAATAATTCATCGGAAAGGTCGTGAACATGTAGTACCTGACGCTCTCTCTCGGTCCGTCCCTGTTGTTGATGAGGTTTCTGTAGAGCCCCCTTCTGGAGAGGCATCGTCGCCGAAGTTTAATACGGTCAATGATAAATGGTACTGTAAGATGGTCAACAATGTGAATTGCAAACCCCTGAAATTTCCGGTTTGGCGTGTGAAAGATGGCCTTCTCTATAAACATATTGCAAATAGATATACCCAGTCACTGTCACCCAGTGAGTCTTGGAAATTGGTAGTTCCCAAGTCTGATAGATCGCGTATTATCTCGGAAGCCCATGTTCCGCCCACTTCTGGGCATACGGGTATTTATAAAACTTTTCATAGGATAGCTGAACGTCACTATTGGCCTAAAATGAGGTCAGAAGTAGCCAGATTCGTTAATAGGTGTGAGGTATGCGCAGCACATAAGGTGTCACAAGGTAAACCAGTAGACAAGATGGTTTCACATCCAAAACCTAGTAGGCCATGGGAAATGATATGTACAGATTTGATAGGGCCACTCCCAAGATCCAAACGAGGTAACTCTTTCATTCTTGTTATCACCGACTACTTAACTAAGTATGTCCTCGTGTACCCACTTAGAACAGCTTCTGCAGCGGTAGTTACTCGGAAAATGGAGGAGGAGGTGTTCCTTGTGTACGGTGTACCTAAGGTGATTGTGTGCGATAATGGTCCCCAATATCGTAGTAACCTTTTTCGTAGTTTAGCATCCCGTTACCAGTGCCGTGTTAAGTTGAATGCCAGTTACCATCCAAGGGCTAATCCGTGCGAGAGGGTCAATCGGGTGATTAAAACTATGATGGCTTCGTATGTCTCGGATAACCATCGTTGCTGGGACGAACATCTCGCCCAGATAGGTTGTGCAATTAGAACATCCACTCATGAAATTACTAAGGTGACGCCGTATTTCGCTAATTTTGGTAGATCTATGCTATTATCTGGCGCTGATCATGTTGATAACTCCGACTTGAATCTAGAGGAAAGTGGGAAGACCCCTGAGCTAAGTCGTAACGAGGTATTTAGGGAATTGTTCGCCGATATCAAGAAGAGATTGGAGGTTGCGAATCAGAAGGCTTGTGAGAACTACAATTTGAGGCGTAGACATGTAGAATATCTTCCTCATGATTTGGTGTGGAAAAAGAACTATGTCCTTTCGGATGCGGCGAAGTATTACACTCGTAAACTGGCACCTAGGTATGTTGGACCTTTCTCGGTTGTTAGGAGATTGTCTCCGTGGACGTATGAGTTAAAGGATAAGAATGGAACCTCAGCGGGTGTTTGGCACTGTAAAGATCTCAAGCCGTATTCTACTCATCCACCTGAAGATGAAGATTAGGTCATAGGTCATTAGGTTTAACTTTTTAGATTTTGTTGTCGGATTTTGTTTCTACTGGTCAAGTTGTTTATCAATCCCTCGCTAACTGTTGTCGAGTTTAATGAATTTATAGGTTCGGTTAGGTAGCAAGTTATTTCGACTTAGGGTCGACCACAATGAAGTGGATTTAGCCACCCCGAGTGGAATTATGGTAGTTGATAGTCTGTGGTGTACTAGTGTTAATGATTACTTTATGTTGAATTATTGATATGTCCATCTGCCAAGTCGTTTGTCGGATTTTAATTGGTAAATGGTCTGTAGGGGTCAGGCGGTAGTCATTAAAGTGTGTTGTGTTGATTTTGGATGACCATTCAACTAGCCCGTATGTGGGGATTTGAAATTCTATAGCTCGGTAACAGTTCACTTGGAGGAACTCGGTGGAGAAGTAGTCGAGATCCATGTATTGTTTTTTTTATTAATGTTCGTGAAAATTAACCTTCCGGTTAATTTTCTTTGACGAAAGGGGGGGAATTGTAACGGTAAAAATTCTCCGTAAATCATTTATTTCTTAGATGCCATAGAATTCAATAGTTCATTACGAATAGTATTCGCAGTTCCGCTCTGCACCGTACCCTACTCTATGCGACGCGAAAAATCGCCCTCAGGGAATTTTAGTTTTCGAGTGTTGAATGACAGGGCTTGAGAAATCATAGCTGTGACGTGACAGTCAGTTCCTTCTTGTTCGTCTTCCTAGGCAGTACTTATTTTATCTGTGAGATATAAAACCCCTCGTGGCCACATTGAATTTGTGCAACATGTGTTGGATTTAGCGGCCCGTTGTGGAAAATATTGGAAATACTGGGTTCTGGGAATGTTATTGTGGATGTTAAGCTGTTGAGTTGGCCCGATGACCAGGATTTCACCCGATTCTGTCGGATTTAAAATTTAGATTTAAAATATTTGAAACTGTCAAGGAAGACTTGGTTTTAGGAGCTCACTTGCCGATTGTGGGCAAGATCAAACATTATTTTTTTTTCCTTCTCTCCCCTGATTTGTGGATTTGGTTTGACCACGTGGAGGATATTCGGACGTCCCTTTTGAAGAACCTCAGGAGAACCTACCTGGGGTTTTTGTATTTGGCTCAAAATAGTGGATTAGAAGTCGGATGTCAATTCTAGCGATCCTGGTATCCGTTTGCTGTGTACCTACGGGACAGGAATAGGAGCTTGGACAGTGTCGTATCCTACTAGATATCAAGTCTCCGTGAAGGCGTGAAGCCCACCATTTATTCACCATCTGGTGAAGTACAATTGGGTTTTTATGATACAAACATTCTTAAATATAAGTAGTAATTTTCAGTCTTTTAGAACTTTAGAATTTTAGTACCTACTAAGGTTTACCTATACATATATATATACTATATACATTTTGTGGGTTGCTCCTATTTGGACAGCCACTGGTACGTACCATTGGTTCTCATTTTATTACCATACCTATATGGTTTTCTATTTTGATTGAATTTGTAAAATATTGTAATATCGATTGCGCAATTTTGTCTGTTGGGTACAATAACTACAACCAGTAGGCTGTAGCTGGTATTGCTTATAATTCTTGATCACCTGTAATTTCAGTAAACTTAACTTTTGTTTGTAATTTAATTAGGTATCTCATACATTTTTTTTGAACAGTAAGGGGGGGTAGACTTGGTTTTAAGCTTGATCTGTTAACTGGTGGTTCTTGGATATTCTCCATACTTCAAGTAAGCTAACCATCTCTACGATACCTTGGGATGACACACAGTTGTTAGTACTCGAGAGATTGGGTTAGACCTAGAACAGTACTTGACGTAGGGTTGAGTATACCTAAGTATTGTCTGGTTAATGTTATTTCTGTAATATTCTTTCATTTTTTTTTTGTATTGTTTAATTGGGTGAAATTAACTTCTACGGCCTTCAGCCCTTTGTGTGCCCTGGTTCATCAGCCTTCAGCCGAGTACCAGGTTTTGTAAATTTTGACGTTTGTAAACTTGACATATGTAGATATGCCATAAATTTTAAAAGAGACTTTAGGTCCAAACAAATCAATAATTAAAGTTATTCTTTAATCAGGGGAACTTTCTGGTTTTATTTTTTTGATACCTGTATGACCTTCCTAGTGAGGAATCATTATCATTAACTTACTGAGGAGTTGTGGGTTAATTTGAGGAACCTTTAGTACTTGTTTTTAACTTCTCTGGCGCCCAATTTATCAACTTAAGTTTAGAAGGATCCACCCCTTCTTCGACTCGAAGCTAGTCGACGGCAAGTACTGACTGCCTGCGGGACAGTCTTAACATCTATAACGAACATTGGAAGTTTGTGGGTTTTCATTGGGTATATGGTCTCTGGCGATAGAGTTTCGTTAGAGAAAATCTTTCGTTATAAATCCTTCAAAGCAGTTGCTAGTAAGGCACTGGTGTTTATGGTGAAGGGAGTGCAGCATGACTGGAAACAACCAGTAGCCTATTATTTTTCAAATGGAGCAGTTTCTGGAACCAAATTGGCAAAAATAATTGTTGAGGTGATTGAAGCTTGTCAATGTATTGCAAAACTGATAGTGGTTGCAATAATTAATGATTGTGGTAGCAACAATGTGAAGGCTATGAAAGATCTTGGATCTTCAATATTGGAACCATTTATAAAAGTTGGAGTACAGACCATTTTTAATGTTTACGACCCACCTCATTTGCTGAAAAGTACAGCATCACTTTTTAGGAAGTACAATGTGGAACTTGAAGTCCCCACCTACCAAAATGCTGTGCTGACAGCACAGTTCAGTGATATTAGGAATGCCTATGACATAGAACCAAAGTCACCTTTGGTTTTTAGGGCTATGCACAAAATTAAGAGTCAACATATGGAGCCTAAAATGAAATAAACCATGAATGTGAACTTGGCTGCTCAAATTTTAAGTAGTTGGTTCCTATATACATTACTTTCTAGAGGTAAAGAAGTTTACAAATTTTGTATTTCAAAACATTTGTCAATTTAGTTCATTTTCATATTCAAAATGTCTGTATATGCTATGAATACATCTCAGACCTTCTTTATATATGCAGTGCCGTAGTAGTCAATAGACAAATAATACCATTCTTCAAATTTTCTTTTATGATTTAGCCAACTTTCATTTTTAATTATATCACACACAGTCACTTTTTACCTAATAGTTGTCTATATGTTAAGAGAATACCACTCCTGTACAGTATTTGTAAAATATGTTACAATGTGCTTTTCCTTGCTTAAGGCGAATTGGAAAATAGATCCACTGCAACAGCTACTTTTGTCCATCAGGTAGATGAGTTATTTGACAGTTTCAATGGAACCTCAAAGCTGCCACCCGCGGGGAAGAAAGTCAAATGCTTGGCGACTGAACAATCTGCAAACCTGGAATATTGGGAGAGAGCATTCAAAATGGTTGAGGGTTGGCGGTTTCTGAGATACACAAAAAAGGGCAATTTGAAAATGAGACCTCCATCCCAGATTGCATGGATGACCACTTTGGTCTCCATCAGAAAAATATGGGATTATCTTCCAAAAGGAAAAAAATTTCAATCATTGAAACCCAGAAGTATAAATCAAGATGCACTTGGGAATCTATTTGGGTGCATCAGGCCGGGTTTGGGCAATAATGATAACCCAACCACCATACAATTTGCAGGTAGTCTAAAAACCCAAATTTTGAATGGCCTAATCAATTTAAGGGCAGGAAGAAACTGTGAATAGGATGATGAGACTCTGCTTTCAAATTTGAGGTCATTTTTGAAATATGATGCAGAACCAAGAAAATCTTCCAATCAAGCTAGCTGTTCTGCTGAAATTGGAGTAGAAACTAAAACAATAAGTGCTGAAGAGTTGGCAACTGACATTGCTTATGCAGTTAATACTGGTACAGTAGAAACTATGTCAGTTGCTTATGTTGAAGGCTTCATCATAAAAAAAATTTTAAAGGTGGTAGATTGTGAGGCTTGTTCTTATATTTTATTGTCCAGATCTGATGCACCTCATAATTTATTTGTTAGTTTTAAGGAGTGGGATCAGTCGGAAGAGAAATTATTTTATCCTGCTGAACATCCTGTAATTTCAGTAGGAACTGCAATAACTTCGTTGGAAAGTTTTCTTGACAGTCATTGTAATGCCTCAAACATCTCGAAATTGATTGAAAAAGAACTAAGTTTGAAAGTAGACTTCTCATGGATAACATGACCTCCTCATAGAACACTGCATTATGAAAGGAATTTATAAAATAGGTATACCTTGGTGGTGTAGGAGAAAAGTTAGGGAAATGAAAGACAAAAAAATAATAACAAAAAATTAAAAAGTTCAAAAGTTTTTGCATGCTTAGTGCTTAAGTACTTTCTATTTACAATGTCGATGGTGTTTTGGCAAAAGGGCAAAAACGCCAAATTTGCGATTTTAGATATTTGTACTTTATTTATTTCAATTTTTAAAAAGCCACTCGGTGATTTAATTTAATTAATTTGATTTATTCAACCAATTATTGCCAAATATTAATATAAGGTAAATTCTTTGAAATTATGTCAAATTAAAGTTGTCTTGATTTCAATTACTTTGTTAAATTTTCTATCACCAGTGAATTCCTATTTTCTTCAATTGACAATTCAAAGTGATCTTGTAAATTTCTTCAAGCATCTACCTTCACTTATCAACAAGAAAACCGTATATCGAAAATCAATATCTATACTGTATATTACAATAGTTTTATAATTCCTCATCTGCTGTATAGTAAACATCAAAAACGGAATTGTTTGATTTTATTTGTAGGCTACAAATTGTATTCAATTTGTTTTCTTGTACAATAAAAAATAAAATTGTTAATTGTATTTTTTTTTCAACACTTATTGCTCCCGTAAATTTATCCAGGTAATATTTCGAAATGAATAAATTTGGCGCTATAATTCAATTTTAAATTTTACCGCTCGCATAACCTATCTCTTCTTTTTGTTGGTTATTTTGGCCTCCGCAGTTACAGCATTTAGCCAACTTATCTCAGCGCCACCTTCACTGCCTTTCATTACAATCGCCCAGTCACCTATCAAAAGTAATACATTAAGTTACACGTCTCTTGGTTGTCTCTGCTACTAACGAGAGTGTCGCATAACTGCTTGGCAACGTTGCAGAAAATTTATAGTTCTAAGCAGGTTACACCCGTATGCGCCGTTTTGACATTTAATCGAGATTACTTAATCTGGTTTAGGTATTTGTGAACTTTTTTGTATGCATCGCAACACACTGTGTGTGGATTTACTAATCCTTTATAACAATTTGGCAACATCGTTTTCATACAAAAACAGAAGAATACTTACCTGAAAGTTACCTGGAATAGAGCTGTTTTGTACGGTAGTGTTTACTTTTTGGCGGTATTCATCATTTATTTTAATTTATTGAAAGTGGAAGTTTTAAAAGAATTCCTAACTTTACCCCTGCGGAAAAGTATTTTCTAATTAATTTGATTGCTGAAAAATACGCACCTATCATAGAGGATAAAAAGACTAACAGGACAAATATGAATGATAAAAGCAGAGCATGGGAAAATATCGCCGTAGAATTTAATAATTCTGCACAAAGTGCATGCTATAGAAATGCTGACCAATTGAAGCCACTTCACGAAAATAAAAAAAAAGAATTGAGATGGAAATTAGCTCACAATAAAAGAGAAGTTTTTATGACTGGTGGTGACTCCCCTCACGAACAAAAATTAGACCCAGTCGATGATCGGTTGATACAAATCGTCAATGAAAAGACAGTTCGAGGTTTAGACGTACAATTTGATTCTGACAGCATGTATGAAGAAACTTGTGAAAAGAAAAGAAAACTAGAGTGTGATTTGTTAACAACAAACAAACCGTCCACGTCATATGCAGACGATAATATAGACGTAAGTTTAAACTAACACTACTTTTGTTCAGAATATGTTAAGTAATTTTTTGTTTTCATTTCAGTCAAACATAGAAATTCACTTTGAAGAGAACATTCGATGATGTCCACCAAAAAAGCTGCAGTCAACTCCAAGCTGTGAATTGAGAACTCCTTATGCAAGTTTTAATGTAAGCAGAAGGCGACTTACACAGGGAATAACAACACTTACATCCTCCCATATTCCAGAAAAATATAATAAATTGCTCGATAGGAGGCTAGTTTTAGTTGAAAAACAAATTGAGCAATTAACTGAACATGAACAACAACAACAACAAGAAGAACAAAAACAAAAGCTTTTAATGTTAAAGCTTCAACAAGACGTTTTTAAATTAGACATTTCTTCAAAACGAGCCCAACTTTGTAAAATGAATATATTGAACGATTATAAGGAATAAAATGCTGAACATTTTTAAAAATAAGTTTTATTCAAGATTATATCTTACATGAAACTATTACAAATGTGCAAAATGATGACTAATTAAATGTTGCCTTTTGTTAAAAATTTTGATTGGTCTTCTGGGGTCTCCATTATTAGCTGCCATGTCATCAATGTTTCCCTGTAAAATTAAATAATTCAATTGATCTTCATCAAGATTTTCTGGAATAGGGGGGACATCCTCATTATTTTCTATAGCTATATTATGTAATACAGCTGTTGCAATAATAATATTACATGTTGTTTCTGTGTTGTAACGAGAACCATATGCTAAAATAGGAAATCGCCTTTTCCATACACCTATTTGCCTCTCTAGACAGTTTCTTGTTCTGACATGAGCTTCATTATACAACTGCTGTGCTCTAGTTGTTGGTGTTGCAAGTGGGGTTAATAGATAATTATTATTGAAATATCCACTATCACATAAAAAACAATTAAAATTATCCTTTACCTGCAGCACAAAATAAAAGTTTTATAGTTGTGCAAAATATTGTATACTTCTAGTGTAATATTTTAAAGGCAATAATAAATCAGAAAACAACTTGAGGTACTTTGAAACAAGCCTATGTTAAAATTGGATATTCGTATAGATGATTTTTGTGCATTTTTATAGAGAGCTTTAGGGTGGCAAAATTATATTTTCTTAGTTTACTGAATGGTTTCAACATATTTTCAGAACTTATACTTTTAATCTGGATAACAAACCTAATAAAACTGCATCAGGAAATTCATTATTTTCTATCCTTGCTCTGATTCTACTATTATTAAATATTGTGACATCATGAGCTGATCCTGGCCATCTAGCCACAATATCCCTTATTTTTAAATGTGCGTCACTAACTACTTGAGTATTTACAGAAAAAAATGATTTCCTATTTCGGAAAACTTCAGCCTCATTACCACCTAAAAATTGATCAATGTTAATGAGACATTTTTTAATACCTACCAGGAGACTGAATTTTTATGCGAGTTCCGTCCAAGCATCCTATTACTTTGGGAAACCTAGCAATATTATAAAAAGCAGTCCCTGTCTGAATAATTTCATGTTGCTCAGGCATCTTAATAATAATTGGTCTTAATCGAGCAATAGCATTAGTTACTCTCTTCAATATTCGACACACTGTTGTTTGGTGCATTCTCATGAAATCTCCAATAAAATTTTGATGAGTACCGCATGAATAGAGTCTTAACGTTGTTAGTAACTGATTCATGGTTGTTATGCTATTATTTCTAAAAATATAACATCTTATATACCATCTACAATACATGTATAAATAGACTACTTACAAATCATTGTTAAACTCTAATTCTCCTTCAACGTGATCTAACAGCCCCATTACAGTAGGCTTTGTTAATCGAAATCTTCTAAAAAACGAAAGATTGTCCATCGTATCAAAATACTCACTTCTTTCGTAATTTCTTCTGGGAAATCCAAAATATATTATATCTAATATGTCCTGATCATCATCTAAAAATATTTCGTCTCCTAGTTCCATAATTTTTTTCAATAAAAAAAGCTCACAAACAAATTAAAATTAAGATTATTTGTTGATTATGATAATAACAGTGACAGTAAATAGACAAATGAAAAAGTGAGGTTACGAAAATGCGATTAAGCCATCTACCACGTCGGATCAACTTATTCTCAGATGAAAACCCGATCAGCAAACGGTGCAAACCATAATCTTGACATAAACCGGATTATGTGCCTAATCCCGATTAAATGTGTACGGCGCATGTGGGTGTTAAAGACAGTGTGCGCGTCTGGAAAATAACCTAGAAACAAACCATCCTATAGTTTGGCAAGTTTATCTGAAGCCGTGAAAGGAATGCAGTCGAAAACATTCGATATTGCCACCTTTAACTATGAAAAAGCTAAAGTGTATGTATGTACTGATAATAATTAGAAAATGGACTTTTTATTATTAACAATATGATTAAACGTTAATTCTTTAATGTGTTTGTTTCATTGGATTTTGTCCATTAACATCATTTTTTCAATTTATGACTATTAAAAGACTTTTCCAAATTTGTTATGGGCTTTTTAAAGCTCTGGCAGCGTTGTGCGAAAACCATAATTTTCACGCCCTCCGAACTAACATAATTGGTGAAATTTATCGTTGCTTAACGACCAGCTGACTTCCTATTGGCAAGCGCATGTGTGTGCTCTTCCCTCTCACTTCGACAATTGACTGGTATTGATTATCCAGTGGCGTTGGTATTGTCAGTGTCAGATTGAATTCAAGTACGATTCTTAACATTATTTGTTTTTAACAAATACCGTGTTTTGAAAAATACCTTACCTTTAAAGCAAAGCAAAAATCAGTTTCTATATATAATTATTATATAATAATTATTATTGTTTTTAATACTTTTATAAAAATAGGTACCGAACGCCATTGGTACGATTAAGGCAGATATCCGCCATGTTTCCTCGCTCTTTACCGATGCCCCGTAGCTTCAGATAAACTTGCCAAACTATACTTTTTTGATTTTCATAACGATCATTTTCTATTTGGTTAAAATAAGCGATACATTCAAAAAAGTGTATATATCATCTAATCAGCGCACAGCTCTGCTAGCTTTCATGGGAAAAAAAGTCGAATTAAGAGCCGGTAAATTTACGAACACTTTTACTTACAAAACTGCTCAATAACTGTCGGAAACTATAGCTACTGAGTTAAATTCCATACCCGGAGCGACAAAGAGTTGTTTTCACTGGGGAAAAGTAAGTTCTTTATAAAATAAATAATTCAACAAATAGATATTGCTATTTTATTATTTTGATTTCTTTTTCAAAACATGTTGATATAAAGATTTCTTGTTGAAAATTGTCTAATATCTACTAATAGTAACTCTCTGTGTTAATCGTCTATTCTGAATATTTCCTTATTATTTCTTAAAGTCTACATTCATGAAAACTTCATAATAGAATAAATATTTGTAGCAGTGTGCAATGGTGCATCTGAAGGTCATGAGAAAAAGTTAAAATTCACAAATACATGAATATGTTTACCATACATTTCTCCTAACAATCTACATTCATAAATAGGCTAGCTTGCATCTGGTTGTTGGCATTTAGATATTGCTGAACGCAATTTCAAACCAGTGATGATAGGCCATCGACAGGAATACTTACTCAGTACCCACTGTATAGGCACAGCAGTTACAGTTTCTTCTGTTAAAAAATGAACAACTCGCCACATCTGGATCATAGAATTGAAATTCAGAAATTAAATTATACGAGAAAAAAGCAGTGATAGATACATTTTATCTGCTCATTTCAAGTCCGTGAACAAAATTTTACAAGATTGATACAAAATATTATTTTACAAAATATGTATAAGCGATAAATCAAGTCTAGCTACTTAGTTGATCTCAATATTGTGAGAATTAAATAAATTAAAGACTTTTCTATCATTCAAATTCTAGTGATTCAGATGACAAGTGAATTAGAAATATAAGGAAAATATATCTTAAATATTCTATATGGAATGTATAAAGGAAAAGTAACAAACTTTGTTGATACACTTTCTACAGGCCATATAATAAAATCTGATTAATCTTGAACTACAAAAATGCCAATAGCTGACGACTCGCATGGAAGAGAAAAAAAAAATTTCAACATTTGAAAATCTTTTACCATAAATGAATATTTCATTCGCTTTTCTTAGGATGATGAATACTTTAACAATACTATTATCTTCAAGTAAACAAAATGAATCTTTATGTTTTTTGATATGTATTGTAAAATATTTGTACTTTAGCAATTAATATTGAGTCCAAGACTTATCTGGTTCTGGACCTGCAGAATGCAAATGATCACAAGAAAACTGATATGTTGGTTCTTTTCGGATTGAGTCAACATTTTCTAATTCTTTGATACGTCTAATGATTGGGGTAAAGGTTTATCATGTTTTCTTATCATTCTTTTCATTGTTTGTAAAAAATGGGAAAGCACTATATTTATCTAAATATCCAAATGCTTTAACATCATCTGGTACATGAATTAGTCCATGAACATTATGTGATACATATTCTTGTCCATACAATTCTGCAAATTTTTGTACAAAATATACAAGTGATGAAGTAGCATAGTCAAGATATTTTGTGATGAGTATAGAATTATCTGATATCCTCATTGAAATATGCAAACATAAAAAATTGAGATATTTATCATCAACAAGTTGTTTTTTCAGCACCACTGGTCCAGAATAAAATAGAAAAAAACGAAACTCTGTTGCCTTCCAACGTTTAACTTCTTCTAGAGTTCTGGGTTTTCTAGCAAATTCCATTGGAACATGATTCTGAAGGGACAGCAATCGAACAGATATTTCTTGTCCACAATGTGATGATAATCTATTAGGTGGTTTCCCAAACAGCCAAAGGTTCACAATGAGTTTTTTTACTACACCAAGTCAAACCAAATGCATGTAGTCGTAGGCACATTTTCCAAGATAGATGTGCCCAAGTGATGTTCTTTTTGAACTTTATTACGAAAATCTGTATCTGTTCTTTCAAGACAATCAACTTTTGGAAAACATGTACGACCATTCATATGTTTTCCCTTTTGCATACACTTTAAGCATGAGTAAAAACCAGTATGTGCTTTTCGGTATGAAATATATGATTTAGCTGGTGCATCACAAACTAAACCTTTGATTCGGAATGGGATGCTATGTTCACCAATCACTACCCCATTATTCGTCAGCTAAATGGCCTCATCTACAAACTCTTGAAGGAAATCATTTGCACTAGCCGGTTTTTCATATCCATGGTACACTCCAATGATTGCTAAATTTCGAATATTCTCATTTATATTACACAAAATTGGATATATTTGGCTACCCGAACTCTTACTCAATGGCAACCCGTCAATGTTCACTAGCATTTCAATTTTATCTGGCTTATCGGTTTCACTTATTAAAGTATTTATTGCCGTTTTCACACCAACGTGACAATAGTTTCCTGGATAAACTCGTCTCAATTCGGTATTTCTAGGAGTTGATAATAATGTTCGAGCATCCGAGGGAAGTACATTTAGCAAGAATTCACAAGTTTTTAATAATTTCAAGAAGTCAGTTAAGGCTGAGTGACTGATTCGATGTTTTAGTGTCAATAATTCTAATTTCGACTTGAACTACGTGGAACAATCTTTTTTCATGAATTGACTTCCAATATCTACATCTGGATGGCAATAATTGGATTCTTCTTCTGTTGACTCTTCATTGAAAAGATGATTTTCGTTTGCAAAATCACCATGAATACCAAATGAAGACTCAACAATCTCAACATCATGGTCTGCATGTGAAGAATCTTCATAATTGTTGTTATGGTTGACTAGGGTTCCACTACTATTTGGAATATTTTCATTAGTTGTTGCTTCTTCATGAAGGAAATCACTCTCATCAGTGTTTATCAAGCCGATACACCTTTCGACTTCTTGGTGTATCTTCCGATAAAAACTGGAACTTTTTCTGGACTTACTTAAAAATTACACCAATCACGGAAGGAAGGTCAATGTATGATAACAAGAATTTGTTAAGTGCGTTAGACTAATAACATCAAAAGAAACTACTGATTTATTTTAGCATAGACTCATTTCACTTATCTAGCCCCATATCGTTCAACTGGTTTGAGGTTAGTTTTATTATATCGTTAATGGAAAAAAAATGGTCTACTTACCTTTTAATCGACAGATCGACACCAAAATCAACCAACACTCAACACAATAACGCTGCAAAACTAATTATTAAATAAAATTAAAATATTAAACTAATAAACGGCGCCAAAACTGGGTTAACAAATATCAAACGTCATTCATTAATGGAGGTTGATGTCAAATATACGATAATGATCCACAGAGCTCACAGAATATTCTGACAAACGTTCAAATCATATTCTAGTCTTAAGCTCAAGAAGATACTATTAGTTACTGAATAAACTAGTGCTATAGATATTTTGTAAGAATATTCTAAAGATATTCGCACCAATAATATGATAAGAATCTAACTTTTGGAACTGCCAAACATATCTCTAAGCTAAAACACTATATGTAAATATAATTGAACAACTAAATGGTACACTACATTTCTCCCCGTTTTACAAATCTAGTTTTGGAGGTGCCCTAAAAAGCTTCCCAGATCTAGTATAACCTTCATTACTTTGTACATTGGCTTCAGGCAAGGACAACGTACAACTTGGATGATCATTTTTAATATCATCTGAAACAGTTATGGACTCATGAGTATTTTCGGAACAACCCTCAGGTTCACATACAGATTGTTGACCGTTACTTCTAGTTTCCGAATCATTAGACACTGTTTCAGAACCATTATTGGAAACATTTATCGGAATATCTAATAATACTTTTGGTGAGCCTAGGCTAGCAAACAGTAAATAAAGCGATTGAAATGAATCGTTGTGTTTTACCACTTCCGGAAGATATTTTTGCTCAATTATCTGGAAGTTTATATTTCTGTGTTATTGATTTAAAAGGAGCCTATCAACAATTAAAAATTAGTGAGAGTTCAAAAGATTTACTTACAATCAACACACATATGGGCCTTTTTAGATACAACCGATTAACTTTTGGTATCAGTTCAGCTCCAGGTATTTTTCAAGCTGTTATGGATTCTATTTTGTCTGGAGTTCCTAAAACTAGTTGTTATTTGGATGATATTCTTATATCTGGATCTAGTCTATCTGAATGTTATAAAAATTTGAACAAGGCCATGTCGCGTTTAGCTGAATTCAATGTAAAAGTTAATTCAAAAAAATGTAAATTTTTTGAAACTAAAGTCGAATTCTTAGCCCATATAATAGACAAAGATGGAATCCACCCGACAGATGAACAAATCGAGTGCATTTAAAATGCACCCAAGCCTGAGAATTTGACACAATTAAAATCATATTTGGGTCTATTAAATTATTATGGAAAAATTTTGCCAATGTTACCTTCAGTTTTAAAGCCTTTATATGATCTGTGCAAAGGATGCGTACCGTTTTCTTGGAACAGTGAGCACGATGAAGTATTTGAGTATAGTAAAAAAATGATTTTGTCAAACAAAGTACGCACTCATTATAACCCCAAATTACCAATTTATGTCAGTTGTGATACTAGCAGCTATGGAGTTGGTGCAGTATTGAGCCATAAAATTAACGGCATAGAACGTCCAGTTCTTTTCGCGTCCAGCACGCTCTCTTCAGTTGAACAAAAATATTCTAACATCGAGAGAGAATCTTTAGCATTAATTTTCGCTGTTAAACGGTTTCACAAGTACATTTTTGGCAGAAAGTTTATTTTGCTTACGGATCACCAACCCTTGCAATTTATTTTTGGAAAGAAAAGGGGTATACCTGTTACAGCTGCTGCCCGAGTCACTAGGTGGGCTTTAATTCTTTCTGGGTATGATTATGAAATTGAGTATCGCAAAGGGTGCTTACTTGCCAATGCTGATGCGTTGTCTCGTTTACCAGCAAGGACCAGAGTCTCAGACGAACTATATTCTTTCGGCGTAATTAATTCTATTCCTGTAACTTTTGTGGAAATCGAAAAAGAAATAGCCAAAGATAATATTTTATCTGAAGTAATAGACTTCACTAAAAAAGGGTGGCCAAGGAAAGTTGAAAATCCTCTTTCGACTGATATGTATTAAACCAGACGCTGAGACTCTACTTTTAAAGACTTTTATTAACTTTTGGTTATCAATCAAACTCATTAACAACCTGACATTTTCGAACTGCCAAACATATCTCTAAGCTAAAACACTATATGTAAATATAATTAAACAACTAAATGGTACACTACAGTTATCACGTACAAAAATGTGCTCGCTGCATAACGAACACTATCAAGCGAATGCGCAAAGCAGAGAGCGCCCAAGAATAGTATTTTAACGAATTCGTTAGGAAGGGAGTAGCCTTGAGTAATGCGAACGGTCAAGAATTGGGGTCCTGGTATTCGCAAATGAACTCAAACAAAAATCAAAAAGAAGAGTTTTAATAACGGTTTTGTTTTGACCTATATTTTTAATGTGTTTCTCGTAACTTATTTTTAAACATGAATACGGAGGCAGTAAAGCGCAGAAACAATTAATTAATCTATTTATTTATTAAGTTAGTCGTTATATCTTTCGTCAACCGAAAATGTTTTTCAAACATTTCCTCATGCATATTAAATGCATTTTGAAGTACATAACTTATAGGTCCAAACCCTTGTTCAGGATACAGCTCTTGTAATATTTCCTGGTGAATAGCGACAGCCTCTTCTTCGTAGTCCTCCATGTTTAATTTAAGAAAAATTTACCTTTTCTACACTTAACCTAACCACAACAAATTAAAATCTCGCATATATGACAATTTGTCACTTCCTCAAACCCTAGTGAGATTTTTTTTGCATGAAAATTGTCGATCTCGACATTCAAGAATTCCAGTTTTGCGTTTCGTGCGACAATTTTGAAATGTCGCTTGCTATACTGTACTGATTATAACACCAAAGATAAAGGGAAAAGAAAGGTATCTTGCGACTATTCCTACGTTTTCTTAGATTTCTATGTATGTTCTGGTGTCTAACAACTATTAATTATAGATATTGATTTGTATCCACTGTCTTGCTTTTTAATTAACTGTTCTAATGTTTTAACACTTATGTTCAACCAACATAGTTTTATGATACTTACCTATTCATTAAAACTTGAAAAAATTGTATTTATATTATATCTACTTATTTTTAGATGTTGGTAAATATGGTTTACTAAAAGAAGTTGACGTTACCAGGCAGAAATTTTAAACTCCAAAGGCAAAACATTTTTACAAAAAAGTTGTTGAAAAAAGCAATAAGCTTGCCAAATTGAGCAATAAAATAAAATCATACCAAGCTCCCATTCAAGCAGCTGAAAATTTAGCAGATTCATTGAAGTTTGAGAAGTTAATGGAGCATGTGAACTCATTGACATATAATTTTATATTATCTCAAGTTCGGACTCAAAAACAGAAACCCAAAGCCAGAAGGTATACACTACCAGAAAAACTCTTAGCTTTGACAATTCTTAAGGCAAGTGGTAGGGGCTACAAATTATTGTCAAAAATTTTCACCTTACCTTCCAAAAAAACATTGACTGCACTGCTGAAGCAGATACCTTTTCCATGTGGGGTAAACAGGGCACTATTTGAAAGTCTGCAGGAGCCTGTTCATAAAATGCAACCCCAAGATCGAACGGCAATCTTAGTTTTTGATGAGATGTCCATTGACAGTTTACTACAATTTAATTCAAGGGAAGACCATATTGAAGGATTACAGGATTTAGGCAATGAAAATCGCAAACCAGAGATTGCAGATTATGTAAATGTATTTATGCTAAAAGGTATTTTCAAGCAATGGAAGCAACCTGTATGCTATAGTTTTAATGCAGGTCCAACAAAAAGCATTGCAATAAAACAACTTATTGTTGAAATTATAAAGGAATGCCAAGAAATTTAATTGGAAATTGTTGCCACAGTCTGTGACCAGGGAAGTGGTAATCAAAGCAGCTATTAATATGTTGCTTGAAAAAACAAAGGAATTGTTTTTTGAAAAGAATGAAGAAAATAAAAATTTTGGTTTCATAGTTAACAATTATGAAGTCATTCCTTTATATGATACTCCCCACCTTTTCAAGGGCTTAGAAATAATTTGTTGACAAAAGATCTTCAATAAATTGATAGTTTCAACCCTAACACTGTGAAATTCATACATATCAATGTTTAAAAATACTTATTATTTTTATTTCACAATACTTTTTATGTTTTACAAAAAACTTGGACCCGACCGGTTTCGATGTTTATACATCATTTTCAAGGGGTGGAATGAAAACATTGTTTATTATGTAACTAAGAAAATGGAAGGAATACTTTTAGGGTAGGATAGTAATAGGTATTATATAGATAGTGAAATTAAATAAAGTAAACAAGTGTATTATTAGCTAAGTTAAAAGGTGTATATGTTACGTCCCAAGCCCGATCTTGTACGGAGTCGAGCTTCGTACAATGAATTTGTACGAAGTCCGATCTGTACAAGCCATTTTGTACGAAGCCGAGATTGGCGGACTTCGGACAGAGATGATTGTACGAAGTCGACTCTGTACCACAGATAACATACTTATAGATAGGCATCTGACCGTGGCGCTAACTAGGGCGAATTAATTTTGACGGGTGGCGCCATCTTACAGGTCGGAAAAGAAAGCTCTAACACCTTTTACATGGTTGTGGTCCTCGCTAACTGCCGAAAAAGTAGATTCCTGTAATTTAACAGTTTTTGGCGGCATATTCAAAATTACTGTAATATTACTTTTACTGAAATATGGCATTTATGGTCCATTTTTTGATATTTCATTTAAAGTAACTCAACATTTGATTGATATTATATTAATAACATTCAAATAGTCAAGTTAGATTAAATGAAATGTCAAAATATGGACCATACAATGCCTGAAGTGGGAAAAATTAAACAATAATCAACCAGTTTATATACTTTTATTCATTACCAAAAATAACAATAAACAGATCGTTTTTTTTTCATTTCTTTCAAGACAAACAGAAAGACATAATATAAGAGCTTAACAATACAGTTAATAATAAATAAAATTTGAGTAAATAATTTTGAAAAGAATCAGCATGCGCTGTAAGGTGATGAAAACTTTTTAATTAGATAATAATGATTATAGTTTTTATCAACAGTAATAAAAATGCATGTTTAAAAAGCAAATATAGAAATAGTGAGCTCACACTATGGATTGCAGAAATAATTAAATATAACACAAAGAAATGATAGAATGAGACTGAAATTTTTATATCTTTTGGCTCAACTTTTTATTTCACAGTCAACTGTTTTATAAAAGTTCTACAAATAAGAAAAGTGATATTAGTAAGCACACAAATGTATTTAATATAAATATACAGGAGCCTACAATAGGTGAAAATTTCCTTTAAGTTTCAAGGAAAACAGTGGTATCGAGATATTTTAAAAAACTTGAACAAATTGATCAACCGGTACTGTAGGCAGCTATATATACATTAAAAAATGCGAAAAACGTTGACTTTTACAGGTTGCTACAAATAAAACTAACTAAATACCAAAACTTGCATACTATTAGCAAAGTGTAGTTTACAATGCCAATCTAGTAAATTGAATAGATGAGGCTTTTACTTGATTAAGATCCATACTAAACGATGATATTAAACAAACTAAATTGTTTTATTTCATCGTTTAATCTAGTCAATCTTGAGGACAATATGACTATCATCAATATATTTATAAATATTTTTAATTAGCTCAAACACATAGTACTGTGAAGGTTTGAATATTTATTTTGTTTCTCGAAACTATTTACCTTTGAAAATTGTTCGACCTTTTTCCAGTAGACTTTTATTGGCACTTCTTAAGGAGGGAGTCTCCATAGATGGTTCCATAATGATCCTGGTATCTGCAAAGAATTTTATTATTTGCAAATATAATTATACTATATGAGATTTATATTACTTTTCATACGATTATCAACCACTCAGAATGGCTTTAATGCTCTTCAACACTTCTTAGACACACTATTTGCTTGTAGATGGAATTGTTTCTTGTGGGATACAATTGATACAAATAAATGTCCTTTAACTTCTTTGGTTTATAATCTAGAACATATAATCATGTTTAATAACATTCAATAAATATATGTGTAAAAAATTACCTCTTCAAATCCGAGCATTTGTTCCCACTTCGTTCCAACAAATTAAAAGCTGTTCTTCCTGGATTGGAAGTATAAAGCTGTATAAACAAAAAACTACTTTAGTAATTTGTCACTTTTTATGTTATGAAAGATGTTTTGTTTTATTTTACTAAAATTAAACTTACCGAGTTCACTATATACATTATATTCCTTCACAATACATTTGGACATTGTCTTTTTCGATAATGATTATTGAAAGATAATATTAACTAATTCACACTTTAACAACAAACTTGAAGCACGACATACATGAACCGTAAAATGGCGTAAGACTACAATGTGAGCCGTAGCCGTGAGGCATGCGCACATATCTAGAATAACTACCAGCAGCGTTACAGTTTTCATTAAATCAGCAATTTTAGTAACTTTTCCGATCCAGTAGGTGGCCGTACCATCACTCGTTCAGAGCTACCATACCCTGCTCTGTACAACGCTTGCATAACTGGGGATAGAGGATATTGGCGTTGTGCAATCGGTTTTGCATCACCAGTGTCGATATCGTGATCGACAAAATTCGTTCAGCCAATTCGGTCAGGACGGGCAAGAGAAGAGAATAAGTTTATAGTTTGCTCGAGTTTGTTTTTTTCTTCAATAGAGAGAGTAGAAGCAGATTGTATTGTGTTAATAACACAAGTAGGAGATAATAGAGAGTATGACAAATCATGAAAACTTATGTCTATTTTGAACAAGCTCAAAAAGTCCATTCCTAAAATAAGGTTATGAGTTATTGACGGTATTATCAATATTTTTATTGTCTTTGTAACGTCATTCACTGTCATTGGTGCGGAAATATAGCCCATATATTGTTGAGGTACACCGTCAGCGGTGGTAATATTCAAACAAGAGTCATACTGTATAGGTGAATGTAGAGAATGCAACAAAAAGAAACCCTGATTTCCAAGAACAGTAGAGTTACTGCCTATGTCAACCATAGCTAAAACGGGTATGTCTAAAATTTTCACAGTAAGGTAAGGTCTATTATCATTAGGTTTTTTGTAAATTTGGGACAAGTATTGCTGGAGTTTGGAACAGTGCTTGACTGAGTTGAAGGTAAGGCAACTGGCATGTCACAGATAGGTACAGAAGTAATATTGGTAGTAATCGAAATGTTTTTGTCATTATCTGTTTTCTGGATGTCGTTAGTGTTCAGTAAGGTATTTGTAAGTTGTTTGGTAGGTGAAGGTAATGGTTTGCCTGTATTTCTAAAATGATTGGACGCTAGGAAACCTTTAACAAAGATAGGATAGTTTTGCCATTCAGCAGCGGAAGTTGAAAAAGTTAGTTTTGGTTTGTAGGGGGGTTGTGATTGTTTGGAGATCTGTTTGGAAGTCTGTTTGGGCGTATGTTCGTTCTTCTGGGGTTTTCTGTCTCGAGTTTTTTTGAATGCATCTACGACATTTAGGTTTTGTGGTTTGTTTGCACCGCAACCGTAGCAAAATATAGATTTGGGTGAGAAACATTCGGAATATAAATGACCAGTTTTGTTACAATCCCAACAAACCAAGGATATTAATGCTGAAACGTTTGCGGAAGTTCTTTGTCTTTGATTTGACGGGGAGGAAACATAAAGGCAAGATAAATCTGGTTCAAGCAAT
This sequence comes from Lochmaea capreae, assembly GCA_949126875.1. Taxonomy (NCBI): domain Eukaryota; kingdom Metazoa; phylum Arthropoda; class Insecta; order Coleoptera; family Chrysomelidae; genus Lochmaea; species Lochmaea capreae. The sequence goes on from OX421411.1 coordinate 20,379,487, forward strand.
CTAGGATTATTAGGAGAAGGTGATTTATATCTCTTACCAAACACGGGATTCTTCAATTCTTTTGCACAATTCGGTTAATTCGTCAACTGTTTGGGGGTTATGAAGTGCTAAAGACGAGATAAAAGAAGGTAAAAGGTTCCTACGAATCTTTGCAACACGAGTACGTTCGTCAACGACACTAGACAAGCGATTAAATAATCCTGTCATTGAAGAGATGTATACAGCAACTGGTTCGTTAGCACCCATAGTGCGATTAGAAATTTCCAACTCCAAATCAGTCTCATAACTGTATGGCAAAAGTCGGCTTTTAACTTTGCAACAATATCTTTCCAGGAATGAAATTTACTACGATTATTGAGATACCATGTGAAGACATTGTCTTTAAAAAGTTCACATGACTGCAGAAAGAGCTCATTTTCTGTAACTCCTCTAGAAAGTCTAAGGACTTCAACTTTTTCTAAAAATAAATGAAGTGATTCATTTTTACCAGTGAAGAAATATTCCATTTGTAAACTGGATCATGTCTTTGATGAGGGATGTCAAAACGAGTAGTGGAGGAAGATGAGTTTGAAGGTAAGGTGTCTTCAGTTTTATAGTTGGAGGTAGGAGTTGTTTTTGTCGCAAGGTCAGCTTCTAATAGTATTAGCTTATTTGTCAAGGTCTGTTGTGTTGGTAACTGCTCGTTACTTTCGGCATTTAATGTATTAATTCTATTAGTCAAATGTGTCAATATTGAATTGATTCTGGAAAAGACTGGTTCGTTTTTATTTCCACTAAATTGCTCAATAATATCTGTCAAGTCAGTAATTGTTTCTGTTACTTCTAATATATCGTCCTCAAAAGGGTATGCATTAACTGGGGAAGACAAACTTCTATTAGAATTTTCCCTAGCAAGAAGACCTTTTAAAACTCTTCGTTTCTGTTCGACAGTATCCGGAACAGGAAAATTTCTGATTTGAATCTCATATGATAGTTCAAGTGACTTCAAGTGATTGGCCTGCATCTTGAAAGTGTTTAAAAGGAGAAAAAAATAATAAGAAACGGTATCTAAATCAACAGTACTAATTAAATAGCACTAGCGAAAGCAAAGAATCTAAAATCCAACTGAACAAAAATGCCTAGCAACAAGATATAGATAAAGAAACTGAATGTAAGCGGATGACTATAGATATAAAAACAACATATACACACTACCGATGGATGTCATTTAAAATAAACCATACTGTACGATACTGTTATATACTTGTTATTAATTGTCAGTGTGAATAAGTAAATAGACTTCGTTAGAATATATCTTTAATTTTGTACAATCAGAGACACGTGGTGTCTCTCATACATTTTTACAACGACGACTACTACGACTCGCTTTCGGCGCACGATTGCCACGGTCATGCCTTCTTCTCAATGACAGCGTTGCCGTGCCGTTCAGACCATAGAAATAAAGTGAACAAATAGAAAATTAAATTGAACATAACACTCCCCCCTTTGAAGGAGACCTTCAAAATGAATAAGTGAATAAATGTCTAAAAATAAATATGAACACAAAATGACATTGCACATAATAATAAAATAACTAAGTCTCTGTATTTTCTTCCATTGGAAGTGGGCATAAATGACGCACTGAACGGTTCACAATTCCCGAAGTGGTTTGGATTTTTGCAAGTCTGGAGACACCATCTTTCCCTTGGGAGAGATGCAGGATTCTACCAAGAGGCCATTTACATGGAGGCTGATTACAATGTTTGATTAGTACGAGGGTTCCAGTCGTTAGCAATGGTTGCGCTGGATCTTTCCATTTATATTGCGTGTGCAATTGAGAAATATATTCTTGTTTAAAACGTGTCCAAAATTGTTGCTACATACGTTGTATGTCTTGAAGTCTTGATAATCGGTTTGATGGGGTTGTTACAAGATCAGCATCAGGAAGTAAGGTTATAGGGCGACCAATTAAAAAATGTGAAGGGGTTAGGGGTTCTAGATCATTCGGATTGGTGGATTGGGAATAAAGCGGGCGCGAGTTTAAAATTCCTTCAATTTGTACCAAAAATGAATAAAACTCTTCATATATAAATTGTTTGTTATAAATTATGCGTTGTAAATGGTGCTTAGTGCTTTTAACGGCTGCTTCCCAAAGGCCACCAAAATTTGGTGTGTATGGAGGTATAAAATGCCACCGTATATTATCTTTGGTTAATTATTGATTAGTGATATGATTTTGATTATTATGTAAAAAGATACCTAATTCTTTTAGTTGATTACTTGCACCACCGAAGGTAGTGCCTTTATCTGAAAAAATGTCTGATGGTATTCCTCGTCTGGAAGTGAATCTTCTCAAGCAGGATAAAAAACATTCTGTAGTTAAATTTGATACTAATTCTAAATGAATAGATTTTGTACAGAAACAGACAAAAACGCAAACATAACATTTTAATGTTTTGGATCCTCGTCCTTGCTTATCTTTTAATGGAAATGGACCTGCATAGTCAATTCCGGTAAATTGAAAGGGTAATGATGGTTTTACTCTATGATCAGGTAAACTTGACATTGGATATGTGGCGAAAGTTGGTGAAGAGGAACCGTGGAATCCCAAAAAAAAAGAAATGTACGCCACAGGTCCCAATTTGCGTACAACGCTAATTAACGAGTCAACTGCGCTGTAATCGAATTGTCTTTAAATAAAAGTTCACATTGTCGTTAAAACTCTTTATTTCTATCGTGGCTGTCAAGGGTTACACTCAAATACGAAGGTTGGCATCACAAAACCCACACTTTACTACGAGCCAGTCACGTGGAGAGAAAAAGGGTACGTTTCTAGTAAAGCCGTGTTGGGCAAGGACTTATATCTACACTAACAACGCTGATGTATCACCTACAACGCGTATTAATAATAACTAACACTATGATAAACAGATATGAACATGTTTTTTATGCGGCATTACGAAAACGCCACCGTTCATCTCGCACCTCATGATCGATAATATCGTTCCTGTCAGGAATGGACTGCGCAGTGGTATATCGGTACCACTGTCATTGGTGCAACCGATGCGCTGAAACCAATACGCTGACCAATCAACTCATAGGATTTGAAAATTGTACCATGCGCAGTTCGAAACCTGTTAGATTCGAACATACTGGGGGCTCGCAATATGAATTGATGCGAATGAATCAACTAAAACTACTAATAATAATGGTTCATCAGGCCAACTTGAAGCAGCTACATAGAAGGATTTGATCACACACATGAGGGTGGAAAGGGTTTCTAGGTACGAGGGCATTGGATTGTGTACAAGACGAGGTTGCCCGTTGGTGTCCAGACTAACCATGGGTCATCGTCAAGTACGGGCAAGGTAAGGCGGGGTACTAAGGGTATAAGGTAAAGAAATACAATAAGGTTACTGCTCACTAAGACACTAAAAGCGGTTTACATCATCAGCAAAACTGATACAACAAACAAAGAAGGTTACTGCACAGAAAATCATAAGGGCGTTCTAGCTCACTAGCTGAACGGTTACAACATTAAGAAAGGTTACTGAACAGTAAATCATAAGGGCGTTCTAGCTCACTAGCTGAACGGATACATCATTAAGAAAGGTTACTGAACAGTAAATCATAAGGGCGTTCTAGCTCACTAGCTGAACGGATACATCATTGAGAAAGGTTACTGAACAGTAAATCATAAGGGCGTTCTAGCTCACTAGCTGAACGGATACATAATTAAGAAAGGTTAGTGAACAGTAAATCATAAGGGCGTTCTAGCTCACTAGCTGAACGGATACATCCTTGAGAAAGTTTACTGAACAGTAAATCATAAGGGCGTTCTAGCTCACTAGCTGAACGGATACATCATTGAGAAAGTTTACTGAACAGTAAATCATAAGGGCGTTCTAGCTCACTAGCTGAACGGATACATCCTTAAGAAAGTTTAGAGAACAGTAAATCAAAAACTGATTGAAAAAATAGAAGTAAAATGTGACATTGCAATGTTGGGGCGAGCAAACCTCTCATTGACGATGAACAAAGACTATATACAAGAAAGTTAACTATTTACATATGTACAACACAATTTTCTCTTAGAGTTTTAAGGGGGGATGGGATCGTTTGTCGGTAATGGCACGATTTTCACAATAGGACGTACATACTGTCCCGAGGCAGTTCGTACTTGCACCGACCTAATTCTCCCATCCTTACCAGGTATCACATCTATGACCCTTGCTAAAGGCCATTTTAACGGGGGAGTTTCGTCTTCTTTTATGAGTACCATATCACCAGTCTTAAGGTTGGGATGAGGGGTTGTCCATTTAGGACGATTCTGTAGTTGGTTGAGGTAGTCCACTGACCACCTCTTCCAGAAATTTTGCTGTATATAAGAGCACTGCTGCCAAAACTTTAATCTATTTACTGGCATGAGAGACATATCTTTTTCAGGAAGGGACATCAACGGGGAGCCTATCAAGAAATGACCTGGGGTTAGGGGGTTCAAATCAAGTGGATCTGATGAAAGGGGGAATAAGGGTCTCGAGTTCAGTATAGCTTCAATCTGAGATAAAATGGTATAAAATTGTTCAAACGTATAAGTGGACGTGCTTACTATCTTGTACAAGTGGGACTTAACGCTTTTAATACCAGCCTCCCACAGACCACCCCAATGCGGTGATCGCGGAGGAATAAATTTCCAATCGATCGAAGACGAAAGTAAATGATCGTGTATAGGAGCAAAATGTTTCAACAGAAATTGTGACAACTCTTTCAGTTGGTTATTAGCGCCAACAAAATTAGTAGCATTATCGCTATAAATGACCGAAGGAAGTCCTCTTCGGGATGTGAAGCGTTTGAGACAGGCAATAAAGGCATCTGTTGATAAATCTGACACAAGTTCCAAATGAACTGCTTTGGAGGAGAAACAAACGAAAAGAGCCAAATAACTCTTGGTTATAGGGGCTTTCTTAAGATGTGATGATTTCACTAGGAAAGGTCCTCCAAAATCGATGCCGACTGTTTGAAAGGGGCGAGAAGGAGATATTCGAGCTTTAGGAAGATCTGCCATAAGTTGTTGTGCAGTTATTGCCTTGAACCGGTGGCACATAACACATTTGTTGATAATTCTTTTTATTTCTCGGAGGCCATCAATGGGCCAAAACTGAAGGCGTACATTCGCCAATACATTTTGAGGACCACTGTGCCCTAATCTGCGATGCTCTTTTTGCAAAACCAGGGAAGTGAAATGACTGTTAGAAGGTAGTAGTATAGGGTGTTTCTGCTGAAATGGAAGATTGGAATGGGAAAGCCTACCACCGACTCTTGGTCAACAAATAGGTTCAATGCAGAGAGTCGTTTGTCTGAAGGGAATTGTTTATTACGAAGCAGACGAAGGAGGTGGGGAAAATGATGTTGCTGTACTTGAGTTACGAGGAAAAGTAAAGCTCTATCGAGATCTCTTTGAGAGAAATGGTTTTCCACATCATGAGGAGTCTTTAGGAGTTGAACAAACTTATATACATAGGCAACAGATCTAATGAGCTTGGAAAACGAGGAGGAACGTGATATCAGAGTCATGTATCGATTTATTGTGGGGGCCATTACAACAAGAGATTTTTTCTTCTCTTCGGTGGGATTAGATATTGTTGAGAAAGTGTCATGACATGCTGTATCTCGAGATGAGTTCCACAAAAAGGATGGTCCTGAAAACCAAAAAATGCTAGGAAATTCCAACGGTTGACCCCTAGACAGAAGATCAGCTGGATTCAAGTGAGATCTAATATGCCTCCAAGAGGCTGCATGGGTTAACTGCTGGATTTGTGTTACTCGGTTACAAACGAAAACTGACCATCTTGTAGGAATACTCTTAACCCATGAAAGTGCGATTTGTGAATCAGACCAAAGAATAAAGGAAGAAATTTGCAACTGTTTTCCAAGAATTAATTTCACACGAGAATGAAGATTTGCCAGCAGTGTCATACCACATAACTCTAATTTAGGTATTGTCAACGGTTTGTTTAAGGGTGCTACACGAGATTTCGATATAATGAGCTGAGAAGACGCTGAGCCATCTGCATATGTTGCTCTTAAGTATATACATCCTCCGTACGCCACTGAGCTGGCGTCACAGAAGCCATGAAGCTCTAATTGACAAAGGGTTTTATCCAACAAAATATATCTGGGAATGTTGAGTTTATGAAGCGACTGTATGCTATCAAGAAATTTACACCAATGTTTAAGGACGGAAGGATCCGTAATGGGTTCATCCCAATTAAGTTTAAGCATCCAGAGTTGCTGCATTGTCAGCTTCCCTTGGACAATCACAGGATTGATCAGCCCTAAAGGATCATAGCACTGGGAGACGATTGACAGTATCTGTCTTTTAGTTACACAGGTATCAATGGGAGAGGAAGGAGTGGAAATCTTCAAAGTATCAAGTGTAGGATTCCAGTAAACTCCCAAAATTTTACTGGGGTTCTGCTCCAGATTCAGATCTTTCCCTGACGGTGAGTCAAGAAAATGGGTCTCCATCATCTCTACCGAATTGGAACAAAATTTATGTAAATTAAAACCAGATGATGCAAGAACATTTTTAAGGGAAAAGTACAATTTTTCAAGTTCCGGTAACGTATTTGCGCCGGTGAGAATATCGTCCACATAGGTCTGTGACAGCAGGGCCTCTTGGACCTCTGGAACATGTGGATGTCTTAACGCAATTTCTTTTAAAACGCGACAAGCCAAGTAAGGAGCACTAGTCTGTCCAAATGAAACTGTCGACATTTGTAAACATAAAAAATCATCCGAAGGAGAGTCTCTCCAAAGTGCGTTCTGCAGGAATAGAAAGTCAGGGTTTAATGGAATTTGCCGGTACATTTTCTCAATGTCGGCAGTAAGTGCATATTTGAAATTTCTAAATCTAATCAAGATGTCAAGTAGTTCAGGTTGGACTCTGGGTCCCTTTAATGAGATATCATTCAGCGAAATTTGAGAAGACGATTTTGACGAATAATCAAAGACAATTCTTACTTTTGTACTGGTGCTACTTTCCTTTAGTACACAAAGATGTGGAACGAAATATTTGTGATTAAGTTCAGATGTTTGCAGGGTGAGGGGGACGAATTTACCATGTCCCAATTCAACATATTCGAACAATAGCTTCCTATATTCATTTTTCACGACAGGGTTTTTTGACAAGCGTTTTTCAAGGGAAATGAATCTGTGCTTTGCTGTTACAAATGAATCACCCAGCGTTTTATATGCAGTTTTATAAATCAAAGGTCCACCTGGAATTTACCGTTAGGAAGAGTTTTGAGGGTTGATATGAAAATATTCTCGGCTTTTTCGTCTGCTTCAGACATCTTTTCAACGCAGGAAATTTCCTCCTGAGCCCAAAACTTTTCTAATAGAGACTCTATATATATTTCTTGGGGCGGCTCAGAAGAGGTAACATGAAATGACGTGGATAATACCAAGGGTTTGAGATTGCTATTTACACAAGTGGGGGGAACGATCCCCGAAATCAACCATCCCAAGCGGGTGGCAATCAGTGAAGGAAGATTTTTTCCTAACTTATGAATTCCTGGTTCCAACAATGAATAGTAGATTTCAGCTCCTAGTAGCAAGTCTATCTGGGATGGTGTCCCAAAATTTGGGTCAGCCAACGAGGAGACGAGATGGGAAGGAATATTTAGTGAAGGGATGTCAACATGAACTTGAGGAAGGGCTTGTGTGATTTTGTCAACCACAGCGCAACTGGTCTCAAAACATGAAATTTTATCAATAGCAGAATAGAAAGTAATATCCGTCATACGAGTGATGTTCTGGCTATTATTGAAGATACCAGACACCAATAAAGGTTGGTCATAAGTTTCACATTGTAATTGCGTCACGAGGCTTGAACATATGAACGAAGTCTGACTACCCGGATCCAATAGTGCACGAGCTTGGATAGGGGGTCCCTCTCGGGGATAAAGAAGTATTTTTGCAGTTGCCAATAAAACATGACTGCCGTTAAGGCTCAACATGGATAGCTGAGGAAGGGAAGAAACATTTGTATCTGAGTGAGTTTTTCTTGCAATAACAGGGGTATGAAATTCATCATTTTGTGTATTGTCAGGTACAATATCGTCCGGTGTGCTGTAAGGTCTACTGTTAGAGGAACTGGTTTGGCCGTTACCTAAGGATGCTCTATTTATTGAGGTTATGGCAACATTTCGTTTGGGACTATCCGTCGGTAAATGAAGAAGTACATGGTGTTTCTTTTTGCAAATGGAACATAAGCCGGTTGAAATGCAGTTTGAAAGTAAATGACGTGAACCTAGACAACCGAAGCACATACGGTTTAATCTAACGAACTTGTACCGATCCGGTACTGAAAGGGATGAAAACTTAGAGCAAGAGTAAATTTTGTGCCCGGTGTGTCTGCAATAACCACACCCGGGAGGAATGACCGGAGTGGAATGGGCGCTTCCAGTGAGTAATGAAGGGTCAGCTTGATTAGTATTCGATGCATCTGCTAAATGCTGGTCTGATGATGGTTTTTGATTAGACAATAATGTAATACGATTATGAGGTGTGGTCACACCAGAATAGTGACCACGATGAGAAGTATCAGACTTCTGATCCTGACCTTGTAGGTTTTCCAAAATATTACATCTGTTATCCAAGAAATCAAAAAATCTTTCACTAGTAATTAGGTTCTGATTATTTTCCGTTTCCTCTAAAGCTTTTTTCGTTTGAAAATCAAGTTTACTTTTTAACAAATGAGTTACTAAAGCATCAAATAATTCTGTCTTATCAATATTCAAATTTAAAAGAGAGTTTATTATTGACTTAGCATCCGAAGTAAAGTGTCGAAGCTGCTGTGCCGTACATTTATTAGCTAAATTACAAGTAAGCAGTTTATGAAAATGCGCAGCAACAATCTGCCGCGTATTGTTGTACCTATTATCTAGTAATCTGAGTGCGACATCAAAATTGTGTTCAGTGACCGGTAACTGAGATATCAGTGCTAAAGGTTCATTCCTAAGATAAGATTTCAAATAAAAGAATTTTTCTGTCTTAGACGTTAATCGCGAGTTATTAATTATTAGCGCATGGAAAAGGTCTATAAAGGTACCGTATTGCATGCAATCTCCTTGAAAAATGGGTATATCAATATTAGGTAAACGTATATTGGTGCTACTCTGTGCGCCGCTATTATAGCTAGCACCGTGATTAGAAATATTCAAATTATCAACATGGTGTTGTAATCTACAACGCAAGGCAAGGTATTTGTCTTCTACAAATTCTCTTTCTGCCAGCTCCCGCTCAATGTCATTAGATGCTAATTCAATGGCCCCCTGTATTTCACAATATCTACGAAAATGACTCTCCAAGGAGTCTAACCTAAATTGAAATGCATATTTGTCAGTTTCACTAATGTTTTTATCCAACCACGTTGCAATTCGAGTAATTGATGCTTTACACACTGTTCTTTGTGTTATTAAACTATCCATAATTAAATGATTTTTGGGCTATTGCAACCCTCAAATGACTTAATGATTACGTAAAATTAAGCATAAATTCAAATATATCAAAACAATTTTGATGAAGCACTCACTCTAGTAAAATATCTTAATCTATATTGCATTACAAAAAAAATTGAAACCATTTTCGCGAACATATTCATCGTTATATTCAGAGAAATGTGAAATATTCACGAAATCAACATAAATCAATAATCAGTATTGATTATAATGCAAAAACTCTAGAACAACAAATCGTCTCCACCCGGTATTACGGATTAGACATGAGTGAAATTAAACGAATACTTCCCAACGAGACAATATGCTAATCACTCGAAATAAAATCAATAACTGCTACCTACGTAGCAACTTTTAAACTCGACACGTTAATAAGAATATTTTCATGTTTAATAAAGAATGTAAGTTATAGAACTGCAATCAGTCTATAGATAAGACACACACCAGCCACAAAAATAGCATGCAAAATAAAACACAATGAAGAATTTTATTTATTTCTGCTGCACCTATAAAGAAAGGGGGAGAAATAATATATAAATACCATACAATGCCGGTGTGCTCTTTGAAATAATGTATAAAAAATGATTCTCTGAATATAAGGTATAATTTTCAAAAACTTACATATTACCAGGACATTACTTGTTACTTCACATATATCTCTGGGGGCCACACAGGAAAGTCTTGAGAAACTTCAACATATGAAAAAACGGGAAGAATACCATCAACCAAAAGTTCCAAAGGTGCTGGAAGTATTTGCTCAATCAACTCGCTACTCAATTCACGAATGATGAGCAAAGACAAGTCGCCGCAGGCGGCCCCACTTTTTTTGGGGCCCATAAAAGTCCACTAAACACCTGAAAAACTTGACTGTAAATCCATCACACATACACTGGATCGAAAGACCATTAAACGAGGCTCGAAGGACCATGAAGAGGAACCGTGGAATCCCAAAAAAAAAGAAATGTACGCCACAGGTCCCAATTTGCGTACAACGCTAATTAACGAGTCAACTGCGCTGTAATCGAATTGTCTTTAAATAAAAGTTCACATTGTCGTTAAAACTCTTTATTTCTATCGTGGCTGTCAAGGGTTACACTCAAATACGAAGGTTGGCATCACAAAACCCACACTTTACTACGAGCCAGTCACGTGGAGAGAAAAAGGGTACGTTTCTAGTAAAGCCGTGTTGGGCAAGGACTTATATCTACACTAACAACGCTGATGTATCACCTACAACGCGTATTAATAATAACTAACACTATGATAAACAGATATGAACATGTTTTTTATGCGGCATTACGAAAACGCCACCGTTCATCTCGCACCTCATGATCGATAATATCGTTCCTGTCAGGAATGGACTGCGCAGTGGTATATCGGTACCACTGTCATTGGTGCAACCGATGCACTGAAACCAATACGCTGACCAATCAACTCATAGGATTTGAAAATTGTACCATGCGCAGTTCGAAACCTGTTAGATTCGAACAGTTGGGTTGAATTTAAAACAAGTTAAACATTGTTTGGATATTTTCCTTGCTAAATTGCGTCCACCGATAGACCAATAGAACTGATGGATGCCAATAACAATTGAGGACCTGGGTGTAATAAGATGTTATGTTTATGTGTAAATAGTAGTTTCGAGAAAATGTGTTTGGAGGAAAGTAATATCGGATGTTTTGTATGAATGGCTAGTGATGTAAATCTTAATCTACCTCCTACACGTAATACATTATTTTCGTCAAGAAATGGTGCAAGATTGTTTAATTTGTTATTTGATGGTAACTGTTTATTTGATTTTAGAATGGCTATTTCTTCAGAAAAACATTCTGATTGTACTATTTGAATTAAAGTGACATTGGCATGATTTAATTCTGAGACTGTAAGAGGACCAATTAGTCTATCTTCTTTCTTTTTCTGTATGTTAGAAATAAATCTAAGACAATAGCAAGTTATACGTTTCAATTTGTTTAGACTTGAATATCTAGAAAATAGTGAAAATTGTTCAATAGTTGTGACCTTAAGTATGTCACTAGTTTTCTTTATATCGGGTAAATGAATGTTAAAAATAGTGTTATTAAATAATGAGTCATCAATAGGTTCATAAAGAAAGTCAGGTCCGTACCACCACAATTTTGAATTTCCTAACTTTTCTGGTAAAACTCCTTTTGACGCTAAGTCAGCAGGGTTTTCTTTTGTAATGACATAATGCCAACTAGTAATATCGGTCATAGTTTGAATTTTGGATATACGATTTGCGACAAATGCCTGCAATTGATTGGGTTCCTTTTGAAGCCAACATAGAACGATTTGTGAGTCACTCCAATAGTATGTAGGTACTGTCGGAAAATTGGTGTTACAAATTTCTTTTACTAATTGTGCACCTAATAATGAGGCACATAATTCGAGCCTGGATACCGTAATTGTTTTTAAAGGAGACACCTTTGTCTTTGAACATAGTAAGTGAATAGAATAGTTTCCTTGAGCATCTTGACTTCTCAAATAAATGCAACTGGCATAAGCTTGCATCGAAGCGTCTCAAAAACTGTGCATATCCAATAATTTGTGAGACGATCCGATTGCCATCCGAGGGATTTCTAATTGATTCAGTTGAGCTATTTGATTATAGAATTGCGTCCATGACACTAGCAAATATTGCGGAATAGGCTCATCCCATGGTAATTTGATTGACCATAGTTTTTGAATGATGATCTTCGCTACAATAATTACTGGACTAAGAAGACCAAGTGGATCATATATTTGTGATATAATGGAAAGAATTTGTCTTTTAGTAATAGAGATACGAGAACAAGAAGTGTTTATAATGTATTTTCAAATATCTTGTTTGCTGTCCCATTGAATACCTAGGGTTTTAAAGCTTTCAGATTCCCCTAAATTCAAAATTTTGTTGGGAATATCGTCGGAATAAATGTTTTGTAAAATGTGAGGGTGATTTGAAACCCATTTTCTCAAAATGAAATTTGCTGAAGATAAAATAGATGAAATGTTAGAACATCTGGATTGCAATTCATGGATGTCATTTGAACCTGTTAACAAATCATCCACATAAAAATCTGACAAAATTGTATTTGATGCAATAGGAAATGAATTTTGATTTTCAATGGCTAATTGATTGATACATCTAATTGCTAAATAAGGCGCTGACGTGGTACCATATGTGACTGTATTTAGTTGGTATGTTGAAAAATCCTCATTTGGGTTTTCTCTCCAAATTATTAATTGAAGTTGTTTATGATCATTGTGTATTAAAACCTGCCTATACATTTTTGACACGTCTGCTGACACGACATATTTGTAAAGTCTGAATCTAATGAGTATATCAAAAATGTTATTCTGAATTTTAGGGCCCACTAACTGTAAGTCATTAAGTGACCATCCCGTACTGGTTTTACATGATCCATCAAAAACTACTCTGAGTTTTGTTGTGATGCTTGTTTCTTTGAAAACGCCATGATGTGGTAAATAGTAATTTGGGTTGCTTATTGGTTCCGTTAATTTTGACATGTGACCTAATTCTATATATTCATGAATGAAATTCTTGTAAAGATGATGAAATTCTGGATTTGATTCAAATCTTTTCTCTAATGCCTTGAATCTCTTTATAGCAGTTTCTCCAGAACTGCCTAATATTTCTGGATGCCTTTTTAATGGAAGTTTGACAATAAATTGACCGTTAGGATGACGTGAAGTGGTTTCTTTGAATATGGTTTCACAAAGAAGGTCGTCTTCAGATATTGAAGTAGGTTCATGGATTTCATTGAGTTCCCAAAATTTTTTTAATTGATAATCCTCGGGTATGGTTTTTGAAAGGTTGCAAATAGACATTTTTGTTGGATTTGAAATCAACCCGGAAATGATCCAGCCTAGCTTTGTGTTTTGTAAAACTGGACGATTTTTACCTAAAGTGATTTTGCCATCTAATAAAAGATCCCAAAATAGAGTGACCCCAATAAGCATGTCGATTTGCTTGGGCAAATAGAATTCTGGATCAGCTAAATTAAGGTTGTTTGGGATATTGATTGAGGAGATATCAACTTGTTCTGAGGGTGTGGTTGATGATATTATTGGAACAACATAACAGCAAATATTGTGTTGAAAATTGTTACAGTTCGAGTGTATGGTAATAGAAGTCTTTTTTGTGAGAGTGGATATTGTTTGATTGGTTCCCACGATTGATAAATTGGTAGGGATCAATGTTAGATTTAAACGCTTGCAACAAGATTCAGTTATTAGATTAGATTGGGCTCCAGAGTCTAATAATGCTCTACATAATTGAAAATTGCCTTGATCATCTTTCACCTTGAAAGTTACTGTTGAAAGAAGAACGGATGAATTATAAATATTTTGTTGTTTATAAACTGAATTTGTTTGTAGTAAAACATTTGAACATTCTCCTTGGGAGATAGATGAATTGTTAGGGTCACTGCATGATTGTTTTATTACTTGGGAATTGCCCTGATTGTCTTGGTTCATATTTTTAATTGTGTTAGAATTGTGTAATAGTGTATTGTGTTTTCGTCTACATTCCTTACAGTGGCCTAAATTGCATGTTTCTTTTGAATGTCCTATTCTCAGACAGTTTGAACATAATTGTAATTCTTTCACCTTGTTCCATCTTTCATTGATGCTTAATTTTAAAAAGTCATTACATGTAAAAATATAATGTTCGCCTTTGCAGAAGTTACATGTTAATTTATTAATTGATAAATGTACATGACTACGACCCTGTGGTTTTGTCGATTTTTGGAATTGAATATTGGGTTGATAATGATTAGTATGTACCTTAGTTTGAGAATGATGCTCTTCCAAAGATTCCAATACATCTTGTCTTTCTTTTAAGAATTCTAGGAAATTGTGTAATGTAGGTAATTCAAATGAAGTATACGATTCTTTCCATTTGTTCTGAGTAATTTTATCTAGTTTATTATAAATGGTATGAATAATAGTCATATCCCAGAGGGCTTCTTTGGAAAGCTTCATTCCTTCAAGGGCTGTGATATGTTTTGAAATGTCATCTACTAGATTTCTGAATTGCATAAATGTGGATTTAATTATTGGATTGATATTAAACAATGCTTTAATATGAGTATCAATTAAGAACTGCTTTTTATCAAATTTCTCACAAAGTTTTTGCCAAGCTCTCTGATAGTCTTGAGATTCATCACATCCAGAGATTACTCTTTTTGCATACCCTTCTAGAGCAGCATTTAAAAAGTTATATTTTTGAATATCATTTAGATATGTATTTGAATCAATTGTTGACATAAAATTCTTTTTAAATTCTAACCATTGATCATATTCACCATTAAAGACAGGTAATTTGATTTTAGGAAGTAAAAAGTTTGATAATGAATCTTTGATTGATGAAGAGTTTTCTATTGTTGTAGGACTTGTTCTTTTTAAAATGTAATCTTTTAGACATGATACATTATTATAATATTTATTTTCAAAAGGCTCTCGCTCATCAAACTGTATCTCTAGTTCTTCTTCTGTACAATGTTCTTCTATTAACCTTTGTATATTTTCAAATTCATGAATTAAATTAATATTATTGTCATATCGTAATTGAACATCTATTAAATCAGGTGAAATGATAGCATCCTTGATTGAATCGATATATTTTTCAAATGTAGTTAAACGTTTTTTTATAGATCCCCTGTTTCTAATGAGTTGTTTAATATCTACACTGGCCATTATAATAGAAAATAATTATTAATCGTGATATAATTTAATGTGTAAAATTCAATTAGTAATAATACTTGAATGTCAATGATAATTTTTGATACAAATCGAATAGAATTCAAAATCATACGCTCTTGCAAGTGGTAAATAGAGATGAAAATCGTAATAATAGGATCGGACTGACCTTGTTAGAATTGCTACTGGTTGCACATCCGACCAAATTGTTATTTTTCGGAACGTCGCTGTTAACCCTAGTTTACTGGCCACTAAAACTTTCAAGTTTACGGGCGTGGGGTGGAACGAACCCCACTCTAACTGTCGCTACCTGCGCGCCGTGTTTCCATGCATAATCTCATTTTATTGAGAGCTGTTGAATAGGAAACACGCTTGGCTTTGTTGCGGAATAGTTTTATATAAATAAATAACTAAAAAGTGAACAAAATACGTCAAATTTATTCGAAAGTGAACAAAAAGTGCAAATAAAGGTGAAGTAGATGTTTATTTCGAGTTTTGCAATAAATTTATTACATTTTTTCCTATTTTTAGATGGAATTTAATCATATTTTACGTCGCTTCAATCGTGGTGATGATAATGAGAGAGCTAATTTGGTTGAATATTTATTGGCCGACGTTGATGATGAAAACGAAGACCCATTTGCCGGTGACGATGATGACGCAGATTACATTCCCGAACGCGATGTGGAAGACAGCGATTGTAATATCTTTTTTTGTGTATGTTCTTTTTGCTTTTTTAATGATTTTTTATTGTTTTTAGATGGCGACGAAGAGCTACCGAATGAGAACTGTGCTGAGATTGAGGCGCAACCGGAATTGGAACCGGATGATGATGAAATGTATGACGAAGAAAGTTTTGACGCTTTGCTCACTGAAACCAGTGAACCAGTAGAAGAAACACTTGAAGGTGTTATTGCTGATGGTCATGATCCTAACCTCAATGATGTCTTTTTTTTGGCTCGGACAGGGCGTAGATGGTACAAAGAACCTGTGGTCAAAGCTAACACCCGTGTTCAAGTTGCAAACCTTTTTCGGACGAATCGTCCAATTGGACCAAATCCTACAGTTAGAACTTCGTCACTTTCAGATATTTTTCATCACATTTTCAACAGCCGAATCCAAAAAGAAATAATAGAACGTACAAACCAAAAGGCTAACGAGGTGTTTGCTCGTATGAATGAAGGCAAGGAACGTCAACGTATATGGAAGCCCTTGACTCTTAATGAGTTAGATGCATATTTTGGTATTCTTTTATACATTGGAGCTTTTCGAGATGGCCATCGTCGTTTGCGTACCTTGTGGGATAAAGTAACAGGCCATACGTTTCTGCGAGCGGCTATGAGTTTTACCAGATTCGAGATGATCAATACATTCCTTCGTTTTGATGATTCAATTACTCGTAGAGGACAAGCAGCCGCTGAGAGGTATATTCTACAACCGGTTCAAATACTTATTGATGAAGTAAATAAGAACTTGGCATCCCTTTACACTCCTGGGGCCAATGTTACAATCGACGAACAGCTGAAGGCTTTTCGTGGGCGTTGCCGTTTTCGACAATACATGCCATCGAAACCAGCGAAGTATGGCCTAAAATTTTGGTGGATTACTGATAGTGAAACCAGCTATCCGTTGCGATTTGCTATTTATACTGGAAGTTCAGATGGAACAGCTGGTCTCGGCCGCGGTTACGATGTTGTGATGCACTTGATGGGACCATACCTCAACTGTGGTCGAAACTTGACTGTAGATAATTTTTTTACTTCCGTGGATTTGGCATTAAATCTTTTAGAGAAAAAAACAACGTTGCTGGGAACTATGAGAAAAAACAAAAGAGATATACCTACCTAAGGCATTCGTCGTGAAAGAAGAACTCGATGAAAATGGACAGATAGTGAAACGAAATAACCGCAAGGTTTATCGGCCTCTGCATTCATCGATCTTTGGATTTTCTGAAAAAATGGCGTTGGTTTCTTATGTGCCAAAACCAAACAAAGCGGTCCTTATTTTATCCATCCAACACAATTGCGAGAAATCAACATCTGGACCACTCAATAAACCTGATATGATTCTGGATTATAATCGAACTAAAGGTGGAGTGGATGTCTTCGACCAAATGACTTCGGTTTATTCCTGTTCTCGCAAAACCAATAGATGGCCTATGGTAGTTTTTTATAACTTACTGGACGTCGCTGCTCTTGCTTCGGTTATAATTTATCGTCATTTCAATCCCCCAACAACCAACAAGAAGTTGTTCCGGAATGATAAATTGATTGAGCTATCCGAACAATTGATGGAAACCGAACTCAATGAGAGATCTCACACAGGTATGCACAGATTTATTGGAAAAAATGCTGTTGATGCTCTTCGAATCCTTGGTCGAATTCCTCCGGTTCAATTGGTCGACGAACGATTACCACGTAAACAGGTATGCAAATTTTCTAATAAATATTGGAATGTTTCTCATTATCTTAGCATTCGTGTTTTAGGTCCGATGCAGCATATGCCCTCGAAAAGATGACCATAAAACGAAGACAGTTTGCGATTCATGCAATAAACCTATCTGTGGCCGCCATCAACGTATCTGTTGCGTGCTTTGCTTACCTAATTTACCACCTCCAACTAATGACTGAAATTTATACGATTTGTCGACTTTACTTATTTTTCAATGTTCAAATAACCTTTTTCTTACCATTTATGTATTTTATATTCAATAAAGACATAAATGCAATACAATACTATGTTTTATTTTACTTGATTTTATCTGCAAATACCTAGCCAATGCTTACAAAAAGTTGGGGTGCGATCTACCCCAAGCCCGTAAACTTGAAAGTTTTTCTAAAAGTAGTGATAAAATAAAAACTCAAATCCTAAGAACGCCAAAAACGCCAAAAACTATAGAAAAGACTGAACTTGGAAGGTACTCGAGCTCCCAGGCCAAAAAATTGAAAGAAAAAAAACTTATAGACATTGAATGTGGTTGTGGGGTGCGATCCACCCCAGACCTGTAAATTAGGGTTAATGTTTTGAAACTTGACTGGACGACTGGATAGGCACACTTCTTGAACTTGAAGATGGATTGATTCCTTGTGTAGTTTTTATTAATTGATTGAAAATTGGTATAATACTTGACTTATTCGCACATCCGACTTTCGAAGGACCAAAATTATGTTATATACTTGTTATTAATTGTCAGTGTGAATAAGTAAATAGACTTCGTTAGAATATATCTTTAATTTTGTACAATCAGAGACACGTGGTGTCTCTCATACATTTTTACAACGACGACTCAATTTCGGCGCACGATTGCCACGGTCATGCCTTCTTCTCAATCACAGCGTTGCCGTGCCGTTCAGACCATAGAAATAAAGTGAACAAATAGAAAATTAAATTGAACACAAAGGTTTTAGGTATGTAAATTGAAAACAATAAAATTATTATTTTTATAAAATACCTTTTATTTCTAATAACAGTATTTTATACAAAAATTTTCCAAGGTGCATGCATAATTCTTATTATTTAAATGTTTACAACACATATAAGATTTGAATATATAATAATCTTGTGATGCAGGAAATTTTGCAAATAGTTTTTATCTGTGTATTCGCAACATAAATACATTGATTCAATACATAAGTTTGAATAATGTTGATGCCTCAAAGGCTTTTGCAGGCGTGCGGTGACCTTCGCTCAAAATCTATTTATTTTTTGTTTTGTTTGAAAAAGAAATATAATTGACAGTATATTTGACACTTACAAAATAAAATTCTCGTTGAGTATAATTTGATTACCAAAATGTTAATATTGTGTTATATACGCAATAAAAAAGGTGTTATGGTAGAAAATTTACTGGTTTATATTACTTAAGTTCAATACTAACAAAATTGGTCCTTCGTGCGTCGGATATTAACCAGTAATTTGTGCGATAAAAGTGCAACAATATTACGCAATTTGTCGATTCCTGCAAAACACAGCCTGGTTTGGTGCTTGGTTTCGACGATTGCTTTCGCTGAAGTTCTACTCCATTCACAATATAAATACAAACAGGAATACCGCTCGGTAAAGTCCGCTAAAAAGTTGAGTGAGTAGATCCTCCTTTTTACTCCCAGGTAAGATATTTGATTAATTACTGGGTTCTGGTCGACTTCGCGACCCTCGGAATTTTATGTTAATTTTGAATTTGCTTGATAGCTTACCTTAAATAAAGCAGATTAGAACAAAAATGTCGCTGGATCATTCAGTAATTACTTCAAAAATCACGAATTTAGTTCAAAAAATGTTACTTTTTCAATAGTAATTAATGCTATCTTACGATAAATATTTTCACTTTAAACTATAAAGGTTATTATCTTGAACTAAATGTAAGTCTGTTTCACAAAAAAAACCGGAAGAAAATACTTAAATTTTGCCAATTTTTAGAAATATTCTTAAGCATAATTATTTTCAGATGACATTTTAGGTTATAAAATTACACACCAGAATCTTATGTCTAGGTAACCTAGGTTCACAGTTTAGGACCAGCTGACACATATATTTTCTTTCAGTTGACTTTATTATGCATTGTAATAGATTACATGGATTACATAGGAATAAAAAATTATTTGCATTTATAATCATGAAAATTGAAATCATAAACATCCTTAGAATGTAATGTTTATCTTAGATTTGTTTTATACAAAAATAAAAGAGATTAAAACAAACTAACTACTGGACCACAGAGTTTTTTCTTTTATAACGAATTTTAGTTTACTATGATAGGGGTAATTTTTTCAATACTAACAATTGTTCAGTGCTACCCTTGCAGCGAGAATGCGATACTGCAGAGAATCGGTGACAAGTGCATTTACACAAATGCAACTTTCTTTACCAAAAATTGGAGCGCCTGAAATTATATATAGTACAGGAAAAGAAAATAATTCACATGATTATTCACATTATTCTGAAATAATACAGGCTAAAATAGGTATACTATCAGGAACACATACACAATTTTCAAATGGAAAAATTGAATGAACCGCCATCAACAGATTATGAAAAATGCGCGCTGGGACGACATTTCGCAACTCGCGCGGCTATTGAACTTTAAATACTGTTTTCTCCGCTTTTAAGGATCGAATCTGATATGTTTTTTTTTCAAAATACGTGGTTTTTGAAGACAAACGTTTTCAGAGTATTAATGAATCCATGAAATTTAAGAAAAACAGAGATAAAAATTTTTTTTCAGTTAAACTCGTGAGAAGGAATTCAAAAAAATGAAAAAAAAATCTTCTTGTTATTGTTCATAAAACTATAACTTATTATCAATCGACTGCAGCAAACCGCGTATCGATAGCGTTTATATTTATAAAATGAGACAATATTGAAAAAAAATATATAGGTGTATTGAAATTTTGTTGGGCCGCCATTTTGAATTTTCGAAATATGAAAACACCAAAAGCTCGAGCGGAATCTTGACACAAATCTAGGAAAGTAGTCCATACTACATATACTTTCGTTTTAAAAAGTCAAATCTCTGGTGGAAATCTTCTCAATTTCACGACAACTTTCGGCCTAACTTCCCCGGACTATTGAGCATATTTCTACCGATACGTGTATATGGACAAACCAATCGAAAAGCGTAAGACACATATAACTCAGGGTTTTTTGTCTACGAACATAGTCGATATAAAAGGTTCTAGTGCTCAGTCTTATTCCCCTGTTTGTCAGTTATGCAAGGGCTCACATTTCATTCAAAATTGCTCGGAGTTTTTGAGGTTATCTAATGAAAAAAGGAGCAAGAAAGTTACTTCTCTTAGAATGTGTTAAAATGCTTACTTGTGTCTTTGTGTAGAAAGTGTCACAGAAAACATCACACTTCACTACATTCCGAAAGTAGCTCAGGTTTCAATCAAAATTACCTAAACTCATAAAATATTACTCATGCCACAGCCAATAATCTACAGTAAGACCCAGTAACTACAAATAAGAATCTTGGTACCAGTGCTGTTTCGGCAAGTGGTTCAGTTGATGGTGTACTCTTGTCCACAGCAGACGCAAATGGACAATTGCATACTTTTAGAGTACTGATTGACAGCGGTTCCCAGTCGAGCTTCATTTCAAAAGCATGATGTGATAAGTTGGGTGTAAAAGTGGAAAAAACTAACGTTTCCATAAAAGGTCTTAATGGTACTCTATCTAGCATCGATTTAAAATGCATTGGTTTATTGAAATCGCAATATTATAACTTTTCAGAAAATACTACTTGTTTTGTTTTGTCTCAAATTTCTACATGCTTATCGAATTTTGTTTTCAAAATTAAAATAAAACTGCATTGACGTAGTGTTATTACTTCATGCAAGTATTTTTGACCTATAAAAGATATGCTAATATTGCTACAATTCAGTTCAACTCGAGAGTTAAATATAAAAACACTATGTCAACTGCACCTTCAACGATTGTAGTCTTTTCAGAAGATCGAACCAACCTACCTACCAACTGGTGGATGATAGTAATGAGGAAGTTGTTTCAGTAAGTACACTTTTTTATTGTCTTTCTATTATTTGTTCAAATTAAGTATCTTCTGAATTTGAAACCATTTCCAAATTGAATTGAATTCTCGATTACCTATTGTTTGTAATCTTTCTCAACATTATTAATTCTTAAATTTTACTGTTAGTATTAGAGAATTCAATTCTTTGATATCATATTTTGTGTTCGTAGATATGGGGCGAAAGAGATGAAGGTGAAGAGAGACAGAATATTTTTAACTCTCACATATTCACCTAAATCGACAACATTGAAAAAAAATTCGGCAACTTACCGGTGAGGTATATGAGAGTGAACAACGACGAAGAATACAAGGTACTAGAAAAAATAGTGAAACGTTATAAATTTAATAAATTAGACGAAGAATTAGAATCGCTACCTCAAGCAATAGCATCAGGATGTAAGAGGAAATTATACATAGAACATCCTCTAAACTCTTCTCCAACCACCATACTATTAGATGAAGAGGATGAGGACAAGACGAGAGTAATAAAAATAAAGAAGAGAAGAAGAAACCCGCAATACTCACTCTACTTCATTGGGAATTACTGAGAAAAAAACCTCTGATGACAGAGACGAAGATGCGTTCGGCTTTCCGATTTGCTCCCAAGTATTTTATAAATAGAATAATAATAGTTGTATTTTAAAAATAAAATGATAATATTAATTTTTCTTTTATTTCCGAAGAAAACTTGACTGATCTCTTTCAATCACAATAATATAGTTTAAGCTCACCCACTCTGATCTGATTTACACACTTTTGATACAACCTGTATAGTTGCAATACGATTCATTCACTTATTATTCTTGTACTCTCTCTCTCTTAGACAACAACAACGCGCCACTTGGGTTGGCAATACAATACACAAGTGTCACAACTATCTTAGTCAACTAAGATTACATTGTAATGTGTGTATCCTAGTAGGGATACTTCGTGTATTAGGATTGTAGATGGGCCTCTGAATAGGTGGTGCTGCTTGTCACTCGGTGGGTCATCTTACAGGAATAAAACAACTACCTGTATCACTGGGACATGTTCTATTTATTACTTAATATACATTAACTACTGACACTAATATGAATACTACTAGATTACTAATTAGAATGAATCGCATGAATTGAACTGAATTGTAATCACCTCTTAAAATAAATATACATGATACTAGTTAATATTTATTCACGTTTTGACATTGACTCGTACGTGCAACCTTTATATTTATTATTTATAAAACAATTCGTGGTTTATTGGAATTAGCTGAAGGGAATTTATTAGATAATAATTTAAATAATTAATAACTTAATATTTAGGCCAAAAGGCATCACACCTTCACCTTTTACAAAAAGAATAAATTCCGTTGAGCTTCCTTTCCCCCTAATGAAATGAATTTACAAATCTCCTAAAAATAAATGATAGATGATTATTAAATAATGTCAGTAACCTACGATTACATAAGGTTTGTTCCAACAAGAAGTCCTGGATCAATCCTTGAATAATTTAGGATTTTGAAATGAGCATGTGCGGATTCTTATGAATTCATGAACTATTCCGGATTACAGTTTTCTGTTGGAACGGATTTCTGATTGATTAATGATTAATCATTTGTCAACTTCAAGGGTACATATTATAACCTAATAATAAAAAAATAATATACATTAATTTTTGCAAGAAAATCGACTTCCCATAAAAAATATGGATTATATTAATAAAAAAGGTATAATGAAAATGGTAGGTGATTAACACTTTAAGTACCTAATATTTCTTTGTTCTGTTTTTAGAAAACAATGAGTATGCTAAGCCAGGCAAATATATTATTCGAAGACATGAAAACTTACATCCCCTCAATACTCCAAAAATTAATTCCAGTTATCAACAGATAACTGCAATAGATGCTCCGCAAATACCATTAAATATACAAAATGAGGGGACCTCATATATTAACATCCAGACACATACAAAAAAAACATTAACTGAAAGTATACCTACATTTTCTTTGGAAAAAGACAATGTAATTTTGAATAGCTTGGAAAACCAATATAATGTCCTAACAAGTGTACAAGCAAGTCCAGAATATAAATATTGGAGTGAAGATCATACAAAAATGCTTATTGATTTATATGATTCATTTAGAAAAAAGTTAGGGACATTTGAGGTAAGAAAACTGTGGGAAATTCTAGCAAGACAATTAAACGAAATATATAATATCAATGTTTCACCCTCAAATGTAGAGAACCGATGGAGAGTCCTCGAAAGAAATTATAAGAAATGGGTTGATAGCCAAAAACAGACTGGCGGTGGAAGAAAACACTTTCCTTATGCCGAACAGATGGAGAAAATAAATGGAAAGAAAAAAAATATTAAACCAGAAATCCTTTTATCATCCTCATCAGTTGATGAAGATGTAACTGATACGAAACTAGATGACAATAGTGAAGCAATAAATGATACTGAAAAGACAACAGAAAAAGTGGAAGAAAAAACTGGAACAAAACGTATACTAAAAATAAGTCGAACTAAAGGACTTCAAAATCGAAATTCAATATTAGAAGCAATTCGGAAAGACAGAAAGGAGTACCATGAAAAACAATATAAAATCAATATTGAAAAAATTGGAATCATAAAAGAACAATTAAAAGAGCTCAAAAGAAAAAATGATTTATTAGCAGAGAGAAATGCACTCCTGAAGAATTTGGCCATCAGCAAAAATGGCCCACAAGGAACTTCTATAGAATATGATCTATGAAGGCTGGTTTCTGAATGAATTTTTTCCATTTATAGAATGTTTCATTTGAGTTGAACTGATATTGTGTGTTTTGATTTCCTGCTGTTTGTTTTGAAGCAAAGAGTATTTGTTTTATTTTAAAACTTAAAAATGAGTATTTCCACACATTATATGGGAGATGAAGTGATATTTTGAAGCAAAGGATTTATTTTATTTTAGATCTTATTTTTGGAAATGCAATAATACCTAATACCTTCATCTAGTGGGGGTGACTGCTTTTGAAATGTGAGTATCAAGTTTAAGGATAGAGAGTATATTTTGTTAGATTTTATTGGTGATAGATTGATGTGTCTTGTCAGTTATACTAATCTTCAACGGGATACTCATATCAACTGCAGCTTCATATACTAAGAATTCCTAGAAAAACTTACTGTTACTTTATATAAAATAATAATGTTAATTTATTTTCAATAACATATTAGTATTGATACTATTAAAAGTTATTTTTAATTTTATGTAATAAAAATGTTGATAAATATGTGTTAATGTTTGCATGAACCCTTACTTCGTGGAATCTACTCATCTTATGTTTTCAAATGAAACTAACGTTTCTAATTGACTCCACAATATATTTAAAAAAAAGTTACTTCTATCATTCTGACGATGATATATTTCAAATATTGAAACAATTGTTTTTTTTTAATATATTGTGGAGTCAATTAGAAACAGTTAGTTTCATTTGAAAACATAACTTGCAATTTAGTCCATCAAGCAATTTTGAGCTGAGGTTTAAAATAGTTTGACATGTTGATAGAACGAAAATGATAATGTAAAAAACATTTACAATT
The DNA here is from genome assembly GCA_949126875.1 of Lochmaea capreae. NCBI lineage: Eukaryota > Metazoa > Arthropoda > Insecta > Coleoptera > Chrysomelidae > Lochmaea > Lochmaea capreae. Next base: position 20,404,795 of record OX421411.1, read on the forward strand.
GATCTTAAGAATTTATATTTAAAAAACGTCTTTATTTTAAATTAACATAGCAATCAAAATATTAATAGATTTTTATTTAAGTGGTAAAAAATCCTTAGAATAAGTCGAAGTCATATATATTATTACATGCTGATACAGAAATAGTTTGCACAAGTCAAAATATATAAAAATTAATGTTTAAATAAAAATGAACAATACAATGAATATTTATAGAAACAATGAAAAAGGAAGAAAAAACAAAAATAAATATTTGCATTATCACAGTAAAATAAAAGAAAGTAATTGAATACTTAATGAAACCGAAACAATACTTTAATGGACACTTATTTAAACACACTTCATAAGGGAAATCGTGTATTTGGATAAGAAAGTTGTGAATTTTCTCCTTAAAACCAAGTTGCCTGATAACATTATACAGTTTTTAGAGAAATTTGATACACAAATACTTGGAGTCATTCTAATATCTCAATCTGTACAGTAGATGAAGAAAAATACTGAAAGTAAACGCTCTTAATACAATATAAAAATTTAATTTACAAGTTATTTACAATCTGTTGTCTTATTTGCACAGCATTTCTATCTTCTTGTATATCTTCTTCTCCTGGAGGGATGTTGACTTCAATAGCTTCCTGCTCTCCTTCCAGTAATGCTTGATCAAAATTTAAGTGATCTCCAAGGCAAATATTGTGGAGCACTGCACAAGCTCTTATAAGGTGTACCATAAGCCTAATACTTCTTAATTTGAGATGGAAGAGTTGCCTAAATCGTTGTTTCAACAATCCAATGCCATGTTCCACAAGGATTCTATTTTGAGACAGCTTTGTGTTGAAATTTAATTGTCTTCTTGTGAGATGTCCCCTATCTTTAAAAGGTGTAAGTAAGTTAGGTAGTAGTGGGTAACCACTGTCACCTAATATATGTAAGTTGGCACATTTTTCTTCCAATGTCTGACTAAGTGGAGAAGTTCTGAACACCCTGCTATCATGAACTGATCCCGGGAACCCAACAAATATATCCCGAATTTTCAATCTGTGGTCGACAACTATTTGCATCTGTGAAAAAAAAGTCTGAATTTAGAATAAGTACATATTTTTTAATTTACTGGTGCCATGTTTATGTACCAATCTTACGGCATATATAGAAAAGTAAGAGTAATAAGATTATTTTACAATATATAGAAACATATTTTAGTTACTATTACCAATCTATATTAATACTTACTTGAATTGAATAATAACCCTTCCGATTGATGTAAGAGTCAGGGTCATCGTTTGGCTTATCAATTTTAATGTGCGTGCCATCAATGATCCCAATTATTCCGGGAAATCCATTTTTTTGTCGAAAGTACTGTTCAGTTAGTCTTTTCTCTTCTTCATTGGGCCAAGTTATTATGTTAGAGGACTGGTTTGACAAAAAATTGCTCATCCTACATATAATTCGATGGAGGGTGCTGATTGTTATAGAAAACCTATCTGCTACATCTCGAAAACTAGCAGTTTGATGCCCTACGAACCATAAATAAATGAGAATTTGCTCCTTAGAAGCCAATTTGCCAAATTGGCCGGAATGATGTGAGAAATATCTGCTATTCCCATATAAATTCGAGATTTCGTCTAATCAACCCCGCGAAATTCTAAAGTGTTCAAGAAACACTTCATCAGAGTATTGGGGCACAATTTCATCTAAATAGTTTTCGTTTTTTTGCCGCGGATTTCCATTTCCCTCTATGACCAAGTAAAGGTCTTCATCACTAGATGATGTGTCCAAATCGTCAATGGAAGCATCCGACAAAAATTCGTCAATATCTTCCATCAGATGTTCCATTTTAATAACTATATTGAATACTGATAGAACAAAATATCAAGAAACAAATCAAACTATAGGTTAACATAAACAAAAACAAACCTAAATGACAACCGACAACTCGTTCTACGCGAGCGCGAATTCGGAATCCGAAAGAAATCCACAAACTTTTCTGACGGTCCAAGAACAGTCCGAAATCAATTCAATTGCTTGTTGGAACATTGTACTTTACAATCGAAGATTCAATCCATCGCTTGTTGGAACGCTCAACTTAGATATGCGCATAATCCTGACGATCCCGGACTATTTCTGACCGTTGTTGGAACAAACCTATAATATATTCATAAATTAATGAATGTCCATTGCCTTTAAAAATTGTTTAGGATAACTTAGTTGTTTGTCATGTTTATTTATTTTCACCTCACTGTTTTTATTGTTTGTTATAACACTTTTGTTTACTATTCTTAAAAGTTTATAAACTCACTCGCACTTTCAATTTACAATTTTTAATTCATTTTACAATAAGGATGGATTCTGTTTTTGTGTATTTCTTTTATCACACCTGATTCTAATTTAATTTTACAGTTAACATCACTCACCTCTGTGACTGTAAATGGACCTATATATTGAGATTCGAATTTGGTTCTATTTTCCCTCTTTACTAAAACTGAATCCCCTATTTTAAAATCAACTGGATTAGCTACCTTACTATTTTGACTTTGTCTACTCAGTTTATATTTGGTTAAATATTTCTCTGCTCTCTGATGAGCTACCTGCAGTTTATATTTTAACTCATTCTGATATTCATCAATATTATAGCATGGCTCAATCTCGTTTGTTAGATTCTCGGGTAAGTTAGCACGTCTACCGAACAATAATTCAAATGGCGTATAACCATGATAAGAGCTTGGAGTCGTATTATAACAATAAGCAAATAGTTTACACCATTCATCCCAATCATCCTTACTTTCATTTATAAAGTGTCTCACATACTCATTAAGCGTTCTATGTAATTTCTCACAACCTCCTATAGATTGATGATGATATGCTGTTGAATAATCATGACTAATATTTAACATTTTAGTTAAAGCTTTGAATATTTCATTTTTATATTCTGTGCCTAAATCTGTCCTAATTTGTTTCATCAGACCGTAATTTGGTATGAAATTTTCAAAAATTCCACGAGCTATCGTGTTCGCTTCTTTGTTTTTAACTGGAATTATTACTGCATATTTCGTTAATTCACATAACATTGTGATGCAATAACGGTTACCATTTTCACTTTGTGGAAAAGGACCGACCGTATCTATATATGTTATATCCCATGGTTTTTCTGCTGTATCCGTTAATACAAATTCTTCTTTGTGATTATTCTTCGCTTTATTGACTTGACACTTGTGACATTGCTTAATATATTTTCTTACATCTTTTTCCATCTAAAATTCGCTCTTAATTTTTTCAATAGCCTGTTATTTCCTACATGACCTCCAAATAAAGGATCATTATGATAAGTTTCTAAAATCTGTTGCTTTTCTTTTTCTTCTTCCACCATCTTAGGTATATCGCAAATACATATTTGTACGTTTTTTAACGTATTGTTTCCTTTTTCCATAAACTCTTTTATAGTGCACTGTGTGAAAATAATATCATTCATATAAATTTTCATCCTTTTCATTCCATTATTTACCGCTAGCTTATCAAGCTGAACTAACGTTTGACCTAAATCAAAGTTAACTATATCGGTATTTAATAAGGCTTGGCTAAATCTCATCCTGTTTTTGATCTGTATGTTCATCCTTAACGAAACACGGTTATTTTCAAATTGCAGAATTGGTAATTTATGCGCCTCTAAATTATTCAGTACTTTATATACTGCTGGCTTGCGAATATCTTCCTTTATTTCTGTGGAAACTATTTTATCTTCTCCTATAGGCTGAGCTTTATTCTGACGAGTTTTTGACCTCTTTATTGCTAAAACGTGAGCATTGTCAATGTACAAGTCATTTAATTCGTTTATGGATATCCTTGAAATGCTGTCCGCATAATTTGAATTTCCTTTCAAATATTGTATTTCGAAGTTGTATTCTTCTAGGTCTAGTCTAATTCTTGTAAGTTTCGAAGTTGGTTCTGTCATCGAAAAAAGATGTGTTAACGGCTTGTGATCCGTTTTCACAATAAAATGTGGAGAACCATATAAATAACACTTAAAATGATTAATTCCCCAATGGATAGCTAACAGTTCTTTCATGATTATAGGTTTATTTAATTCACATTTCTTAAAACCTCGCGAAGCATAAGCTATAGGTAGATCTATACCTTCGTATTCCTGGCTAAGTATTGCAAAACACGCAATATTTGAAGCATCTGTTGTCAATATAAATTTTTTATTGAAATCTGGATATTTCAGAATAGGCGGCTGAATTAATGCCGATTTTAGTATTTGGAATGATTTTCCGCAGTCTTCTGACCACTCGAATTTTACATTTTTCCTAGATAATTTATTGAGAGGTATGCATATTTCAGCGAAATTTGGAATGAAACGTCTGTAATAGTTACAGAATGCTACGAACCTTTTAGATTCTTCTGAATTTTTGGGCACTGTATACTTCTCAATAACTGAATATTTTGCCTTATCGGGTAGAACCCCTTCACTGGACAAATTGTGTCCTAAATACGTTACTTCTCGCCTGAAGAATTGACATTTTTGTGGATTTAATTTAAGGTTGAATTTCCGACATGTGTTAAACACCCTTTCGAGATTACTTAAATGATGATTTTCTGACATCCCTATTACGACTATATCATCCATATAAAGAAATTCTTTTTCTGGAGTTAATCCTGAGAATGCTATGGACATCATTCTTGAAAAACTATTTGGGCTTATATTTAAACCAAATGGTAATCTTGTATACTGAAAAGAACCTTTTTCTGTGCTAAAAGATGTATATTCCCTTGAAGACTGTTCTAAGGGAATTTGATGAAAACCTGACATAAGATCTATGACTGAAAACCATTTCGACCTCCCTAACTGATCTAAGATCGAATCTATTCTGGGTAATGGAAATTTATCTGTGACTATTTTCTTGTTCTGTAACGTCTTTTGTTTACACTAGAGTTCAATAGTAGTTTTTACGCAACAGTTGAACCAACTGTATTAGTAATTTCAAATTATATAGAAATCGCTGATTCTAACTAGCTTGCAGAATATACTTATTGTTTTGTCTATTAAAATATATGAATTGCTTTCATGACATTATTATTATGTTAATTGCATTCATTCTATTCCCTTTGAATTGAAAATAAACTTGTAACCAATTCGGTCTCTGGAGTTTCAATTATATAATAGTTGCCGAATAATTATCGATATCCTGAACTTCCATTACATGGCGATCCTGCCGAAAACAATTGTATAAATTGTTAAGCATCAAGCATAAGTTTTCTAATTATGGGCCAAAAGCAGTCTACGGATCAAGAAGTTGCGGAAAATGGAGTTGTAAACTCAAATTTCATAGTGAAAGAGAAACAGATACAAGTGACAGGAGATATTAAAGTGTTACTTTACATAATTGTCGCCGTTCTGATTATTAAATTGTCATTCAAAATTTACAATTGCCACACAAGAAGAATAAAAAGGAATTTAAGGAAAGAAATGGTGCGTTCCCGAACAAGTATGGTGTAGCTGTAGTTTAGTGACCGGACCGTGGTATAAGTGAGGTACTGTTGTCGGAAGTGTAACGTCGGTTTGAGTAATATTGATAATTTCTGGTAAGGCATATTTTTATGTATTCGATTTTTTTTTTTAACCTCGTACGTTACTTATTTATCCTTATTAAAAATTGATGTGGGAACAAACTATTGTTCAATTAGAATTAATCAGAGATGATATTAAAAGACAAGCTAAGAGAGCCATTAAAAGGAACGTACCGAAAACTGCTGCCATTAGAGATGAGATAAGAGATAGCTTAACCGTTTTATTCAACAATTTTACGCGAACTTTGGCTTTTTCTTGGGAAACCTTAGACGCTGAGCAAAAATTCGCGGCAAATCAATTGTTTCAAAAGATTAGGGACCCAGTATTAAGGGCATTTCAGGCTCTTAGTGTTAGGTACAAAATACCTACTTCCTGCATTCAGCGAATCGACCCTCGTCTACTCGAGGAAGATAGCGAAGACGACGATAACTCAGAAACCATACCGGTTAGCGCTATTGAATTTTTTAATTTAGCGGGGAAGATAATTCCCAACGAATTCGATGGTTCCATAGAGAAATTTCCATCTTTTTTAGACTCGTTAGAATTGCTAAAATGTAACACCGGGGATCATATGGGGAACGCCGTTGCTTTTATTAAGACTCGTCTAATAGGTAAAGCTCGTGTTTTAATAACAGCCGAAAATAATATTGACGATATCATAACAGCGCTTAAAAATGGAATTAGAGGCGAAAGTTCTAGTTCGCTTGCTACTAAAATGTTAAATTTTAAACAAATTTCTCGGGATACTGTAAGTTATGCCACGGAAATCGAGCGTTTGGCAGAAAAATTAAAAAGATCGTATATTAGCGAAGGAGTACCTGCTCAAGTTGCGGAAAAATACAGCACAGAAACAACTGTCAAAGCCTTAAGCAAAAACGCTAGTTCGGAAAAAACTAGGTGGATAGTGGAAGCAGGCACCTTCACTAATGTACAAGAAGTTATTACCAAATTTATAAACTCAAACTCACAAAGGTTCGGAGGCTAATGTTTTAAATTTTAGATCAACTAGGAATCTTAATAACGGTTTTAGGGGTAAACGACACTACAACAATTATAATAACTATAATAATAGAAATAATTTTGTTAATCAGCGAGACCCACACACATACAGTCGCGGTTCCGCAAATTTCAGTAGGGGCAATAGATTTAGAGGGAACTATTTTAGAGGCGGAAATAATCATCAGCGTGTAAGAATATGTGGTACTAATCAGGAGTCGGGAAACTTTCCCGACCCCCAACAGCAGTTGGGGGAAATATAAATGCTAAAATATTTAACCTTGACCTATCACTTTCGAATTTTGTGATCCTTTACACTAAAATGGCATGTTCGGAATGTACATTTATAGTAGATACAGGCGCTGATATATCAATTTTCAAAAAGGGTAAAATCATACCAAATCAAAAAATAAATTCATTGAATCCCATAAGAATTAAAGGAATAACCAGCGGCCTTACTTCTTCTCTAGGATTAACCCGGACGGATATTGCAATAGACAATTTTACACTAAATCATTCATTTCATGTCGTAAACGACGATTTTCCTATACCAGCCGATGCTATCTTGGGTAGAGATTTCATATCTAAATATAAATGTACGTTAAACTATTCATTCTGGACCATGTCAATTATGGTCGCCTCAGGTTACATAACAATTCCAATACTTAACAGCCCTGAAGAAAATACTTTAACTGTTCCACCAAGGTGCGAAGTAATTCGGAAAATTAACCACCTCAAAAGTGTAAAAAATGACTCTTTGGTAAACAATCAAGAGTTACAGCCAGGTGTATTTTTAGCTAGAAGTATAATATCAAAAGATAATCCTTATGTGCGGATTCTGAACACAACATTCGAAAGTGTAGTCATAAGAAATCCAAATATTGAAACAACAGATCTCAATCAGTTTGATATTTATGATATAAAAACCCAATCCGAAAATAGAAGCGAATCTTTAGTAAAATCTTTGGATCAAAACATACCAGAATTTGTAAAAAAGGATGTACTTGATCTTTGCAAAGATTTCTCAGACGCATTCGCCTTGAAGACAGACAAAATTACTGCAAATAATTTTTACAAACAAAAATTAAAGGTAAAAGATTGCACCCCAAGTTATGTAAAAAATTATCGTATACCATATTCACAAAAACAAGAAATAAATACGCAAGTTCGAAAGATGCTGGAAAATGATATAATTGAACCTTCCTTTTCTGAATATAACAGCCCAGTTCTTTTAGTACCGCGACGATCAGTGGACGGGCAAAAATCTTGGCGGTTAGTTATCGATTTTCGTCAAATAAACAAGAAACTAGTTCCGGACAAATTCCCGATAGCCCAGATCGATGAGGTTCTCGATCAGCTTGGCAGGTCCAAGTGGTTCTCAGTTGTCGACCTAATATCAGGATTCCATCAGATACCCCTAGATGAAGATTCGCGCGACATTACATCGTTTACCGCGGACTCCGGATCTTACCGTTTTAAAAGACTACCCTTTGGACTAAACGTCAGCCCAAACAGCTTCGCGAGAATGATGTCCTTAGCTTTCGCTGGTATTACACCCGAAAGGGCATTTTTGTATATGGATGACCTTATAGTCATTGGATGTTCCGAAAAACACCATCTCAAAAATCTGAAAAGCGTATTTGAAACATGTAGGAAATTTAATCTAAAACTTAATCCCGAAAAATGTAAATTTTTTAAAAGGGAAGTCACATATTTGGGTCATAAGATCACAGATAAAGGGATTCTACCCGACGATAGCAAATATGATACTATAAATAAATATCCAGTACCTATTAACGCTGACGAAGTAAAAAGATTTGTAGCATTTTGTAATTATTACCGCCGTTTTATTCCCAATTTTGCAGCTATAACCCAACCACTTAATAAATTAACAAGGAAAAACACCGAATTCGTGTGGACATCAGAATGCGGAAAATCTTTTAGTACCTTAAAAAACGCTTTGGCCAGCCCACAAATACTTCAATACCCAGATTTCTCTAAGCAATTCATTTTAATTACAGACGCATCCAATTTTGCTTGTAGTGGTGTTTTGTGTCAAAACTTCGACGGTGTTGAACTTCCAGTGGCGTACGCTTCCCGTACATTCACTAAAAGCGAATTAAATAAACCGATAATATTGAAGGAATTATTAGCTATACATTGGGCAATAAAATATTTTAAATGTTATTTATACGGATCTCAAAAATTTTTGGTAAAAAGCGATCACAAACCTCTTCAATATTTATTTTCTATGAAAGATCCTTCTTCCAAATTAACTAGGGTAAGACTAGATCTGGAAGAGTATAATTTTGATATAGAATATATAAAAGGTTCTGACAATGTTGCAGACGCATTGTCAAGAATAAGTATTAACGACCTAAAAGATATTCAAAACACAAATTGTTAAATTCTTGCAGTAACAAGGTCAATGTCTAAAAAACAGTCACGTCATAGAGATGAAGTAGTAAAAGATAAAGTAAATCCAAATTGTAGAGTATTTGAAGCTCTCAACGGAACAGATGTTCAAAAATTACCTAAATTGGTATTTGAAATGAAACCTACACATCTAAGGATGAGTGTATGGTTCAAAAAGAAAATAAGCGCGCAAGAAGTATTACCAGTTGTAAATGGCAATATTGACTTAGGTCAAATATTGTCTCGGTTAGACAAAATAGCTGGCAATGGTAATCTTATTAAATTAAAGCTATATACCAGCGATATAATTTTTAAAAAGTGCACTATAAAAGAATTCAAGAATAAAGGAAATGAGTTATGTAAAAGAGTTACTATTTATTTATGCGAATCACCTAGGTTGATGACAGGAAAAAAAGAGAAAAATGAACTTATGACCAAATATCACGATAATCCCCTCTTAGGAGGACATTGTGGTCAAAAAAGGCTACTTAAAAAATTGAAGTCGGCCTACAGATGGCGTAACATGTCACGTGATGTAGCTAATTACGTAAGAAAATGCCATAAATGCAAAATAAAGAAAGCAAACATTAAACATCGCGAACCAATGATTATTACCCCAACCCCTCAACAAGCTTTCGATATTGTATGCATAGATACCATCGGGCCTTTTCAAAAATCGAATCGCGGCTACAGTTACGCTGAAACTATACAGTGTGAATTAACAAAATACATTGTAATAATACCAATACTGAACAAAGAAGCAGTAACTGTGGCGAAAGCAATCGTTGGACATTTTATTTTAATTTACGGTCCCATGAAGGAAATTAGAACCGATATGGGACTAGAATACAAAAACGAATTAATTTCTAACATCTCAAAACTACTTTCAATAATACATAGTATTTCAACTGCCTATCATAGTCAAACTATAGGGGGGTGTGAGCGTAATCATAGGGTTTTTAACGAATATGTTCGCATGTATATTAATGAATCACTAACCGATTGGGATACTTGGACAGCTTACTATGCGTTTTGTTATAACACAACCCCAAGTAGCTACCATAATTACACACCCTTCGAATTAGTCTTTGGGAGGAATGTAAATATTCCCGGAACTCTAATGGGTTCTAGCATTGATCCTCTGTATAATTTGGACGCTTATGATCAGGAGGTACGCTACAGACTACAAGTGGCTCATAAAAGGGCTAAAGAGCATCTAGAAAAAACCAAAAGGGAGCGTAAAGTTAAATATGATGTCGGTACCGATGAATTAATACTACAACATGGTGATCTTGTTACTCTGACAAATGAAAACAGGAGTAAATTCGAAAAACTCTATAATGGTCCCTTTACGGTAATTTCCACAAATGGCCCAAATTGCATTATTAGTAACTTTAAGGATAAAGAAGTGACTGTACACAAAAATCGATTACAAAAATACGCCTAAATAAACAATAATTGTATAGTTTTGTTATTTACCATTTTTCTTACGTTATAAGGGAGCTCCTGAAAAATTATGTATTTTTAGCTTATACTGTATAATTAATTTTAATTTCATTTCAGTCAATTTGTACATATCTATTGTCAGCAAATATTACATTTAATCATGGTTCACTAGTTGAATATTTTTAAACATATTTTTGCGTTTATTGGAATTCACTTACTCTGCAAGTTTGTTGTTATGCTAAGGAATTTATAAGAATCAAGTTTTCTAGTGCTCTGTCATTTGTTTATTCGTGATGAATAGCTTCTTAGGACAATGCCCTTCACAAGTGGCCATAGTGAAGGTCATTCTCCTCAAAGGGGGAAGGTGTAACGTCTTTTGTTTACACTAGAGTTCAATAGTAGTTTTTACGCAACAGTTGAACCAACTGTATTAGTAATTTCAAATTATATAGAAATCGCTGATTCTAACTAGCTTGCAGAATATACTTATTGTTTTGTCTATTAAAATATATGAATTGCTTTCATGACATTATTATTATGTTAATTGCATTCATTCTATTCCCTTTGAATTGAAAATAAACTTGTAACCAATTCGGTCTCTGGAGTTTCAATTATATAATAGTTGCCGAATAATTATCGATATCCTGAACTTCCATTACACTCCATTTAAATGGAGTACCATCTTTTAACAGATTATAAATTGGGCGCAATATGTGACTGATATTCGGCAAAAACCTGGCATAATAATTTATTAAACCAACAAAAGCACGAACTTCAGTTTTATTCGTTGGAGTTTTAGCTTTTCGTATCGCTTCCATTTTATCTTTTGTTTTATGAATCCCGTCCCTATCAATTAAATATCCACAATATTCAATTGAATCAGTTAAAAATTGACATTTTTCAAAATTAACCCGTATATTATGTTTTTGTAAACGTGCAAGAACTAATTCTAATTTTTGAAAATGTGTAGCATCATCTGGAGCAGTAATTTTTATATCGTCAAGAAAATCGGAAACGCCCTCTATATCTTTCAATAAATTTTCTATTTCTCTTTGCCAAATGGCTGGTGCACTAGCTACTCCATACATTAAACGTGTACTCCGAAATAGACCCTTTGGTGTACTTAAAGTCTTATATTTTCTATCAGCTGGATGTACCTCCATTTGTAAAAATGCCTGCTTCAAATCAATTTTTGTGAATTTATCACCACCTGCCATGCTTGAGAATAATTCTTCAATAGTAGGCAGTGGATATTCATCTACTACAAGGTAACGATTTAAAGTGCTTTTAAAATCCCCACATATCCTAACTTTACCATTAGATTTAAGCACCGGCACAATAGGAGTAGCATATTCTGAACTATTAACCTTTTCTAATACTCCCTCTTTTTCTAAAATTTCAATTTCTTTTTCTACTTCTGGAAGTAGTGCATGGGGTACCCTACTTGCTTTTAAGAAAAAACAGGGTGTATCTGTTTTGAGTTTCAACTTAGCCTGTAGGCCTACAATATTTCCCATGTCCTTCTTAAAAACTGAATTGTATTTTTCTAATAATAAGTGTAATTTTGAATCTCCGTAATCATTTGAAAGCACTTTCCAGTCTCATCAACCATCTATCGAATTTCTTTGTAACATCGTACGTCTCAATTGAAAACACTGTTTGAATTGAGTGATGAACAGTCTCTGCTGTTGATCCTGTAGGATTTGTATTAGCATTGCCTCCATTTTCGTTCGGCATTATCAAAATAATGTGATTGTAAGTAATACTCGAAAATAAAATCTATCTTTTAACATCCTTGTATAGGTTCTTCTTTCCTCGTCGCCAACTGTTGTGTTTGCAGGTTTTAAATGACGGATGGTCATAGATTTAGTATTTATTTTATTCCCATTACTTATACCAACGTTTATACCTCATTTTTAAGAAAAAGACAATTGACACTTGTCAGTTCGTTGCCAACCTCCTGGCACAAACATAACAATATTGTTAACTATATATTGTACCTACTATCGACATCTAATAATGTTAACCCAACAGCACACTATTATTATTAAATACAACCTGTATTCTCAATATTGGATAGTTGTTGGTTGGACAATATTTATTAATAAAAAAATAAAATTTTCATCAATGCTGTTTCTAAATTGAACATTGAATATTGATTCAATATATAGTTTGTTCATCATATCGATCAAATATATTTAATACAATATCGGCAAAACATTGTTAACTATATACTGTATTATCGACATCTAATAATGTTGACCCAATCACAAATTAATGATTATTCAAATAACCTGTATTTTTAATATTGGATAATTATTGGTCGGACAATATAGGTTTCTAAATAGAACATTGAATATTGTTTCCGATTTTATTGTATGAATATTGTTCCAATATAGTTTGTTCCTCATATTAATTTAATCTTTTATTTACAATATTGGCAAAATATTGTTTATTAGATATTGTATAATCGACATCTATCAATGTTAACTCAACCTCACACACTTATAATTGAAAATAAACTGTATTTCTTATATTGGATTATTGTTAGCCGGACAATATGTATTAATAATAAAGTAACGATATTGTATCAATGTTAAATGTGAATTGAAGATTGGATATTGCTTCCAAATATAATATAAATATTTATACAATATAGTTTTGCTCATCATATCGATTTAATCTTTCAAATCCAATATCGGTTGAATATTGTTAACTATATATATTGCATTATCGACATATAATAATGTTGGCCCAATCATAAATTGCCAATTTCCAATATATCTATATTGAATCGATATAGCCCCGACCTTTAGCCAATTTGATGTGCTACTTGGGTAGCTGATTTTTGTATTTGATTTTTTTTCTAGTTTTGTTTCAGGAAACAAAATTAGAGGCGCCCTTGAATTTCTATTCTCAACTATTTTCGTTTCTTAATTTCCGTTAGATAACAAATCCCTGAGAACTGGTTTTGTTATCTCCAAATATAAAATCAAATTGGTAAGAACCTACATTATATTTTCCATCATTTTTTTTAAGTCTCTTAGCAATCAAAATTATTTTTTGTTTCATTGGCGCTCCAACGTGTACAACTTTCAACCGTTGTTGTGTACTCTTAAAAAATTTTTATAGCTAAAAATTTTTTTTTCTTCCTGCTTTTAGGGGAAATTTACTTGAATTTAACTTTAATATTAACTTTTCTTAACTTTCTTTCTTTTTGATAATTTATAACTGGTGGTTCGGTTTAGTAAGTATCTCTATCATTATCTGAAAAATTAATTGTATCGAGAAAAAGTGTAAAGCTTAAGGATTGATTCGTACATTCAGTAATTAGCGTATCAATTTATTAATTCAATTTATCGTTATCTTTCAGTGACCTTCAGTCGAAACATATTTTAATAGTTTGCTGTGGATTTGCTTCTAGTTTTTTTGCCGTAAATATATTTTTTTAACTTTATTCTCATTATTACCTATTAGTAAATTTATCGAAGTAGTTCTTATCGGGAATAATTGCTCTCTTTTGATTTAAGATTTAAAATCTAAATATTTTGAGTATTCAGTGGCGTATCTGCATTTTTTTTTCCAACATGTTTTTGCCTTTTCTATATCTTTAGATTATGTATCATAAGTACCTAAATTCTTTTTAGTACCTATGCTTTCTGACATTTCGTTGTGCAATAAACAATTCATGTAGTATTTTTGTGTCTTATCGTATCTTTTATTGTTTTTTGAGTATGTTATATACCGAAAATGCTGTTCTATAGAGAACAACTTTCCGTTAATGTCTCAAATTTTCTAGATTTATCTAGCTTCATGCACCTTTGAAGTCCAGAATCTTTTGGAACAACTTTTATGCACAAACATTTTCTAAACTTCCTGCTTTATGCAAAATTTGGATTCGGATATGGTTGTAGCATTCCCTTATCGTCAGTATATTGAGAAATTATCTTTGGGTGCTTGGTAGCACTTCTATTCTCAATATATGATTTATCTTTATCTTTTGATATTTTATTTTTGTTGCACAACAAAATAACGGAAAATTATCTTTACCTTAGTACTCTGAATGATACATAGTATAAGAATATTTTATCGTGGCGTGGCATATTTCTCTACAATAGTCGAGGACAAAACTAACGTTTTTTTTCGTAAAATCTTTATCTTTGGCTTGATACCTATATCTTAAAAATTTCGTTTGAATATCTTTAATTCAGTTTTTTTTTCGGCAATAAGTCCTTATTTCATTTTTTCTATATCTTTGAGATGTTTAATAACTTGCACTGTCAAAATATTTGCTGTGTTTGTGTGATGATTTTGTTCGAATGTTCTGCTTGCGCGATGACCAATGGCTACGCTAACTGGCAACCTCCCTGGTGTGAACTTAAAAAACAGGGTTCATAGCGGCGACCTGGAAAACCTGGAGAACCTGGAAAAGTCAGGGAATTTAAAGATGGTCAGGGAAAACATCATTTTCAACAGAAATAACAAAAAATGTCAGGGAAATTTTTCCCCTACCAGGAAAATAATTAATCCCCTTTAAGTTTAGATAAAATTATTGATCGTTCCCCATAAACTTTAACCTTTCTTTTGTTATTTTTCAAAAAGAGATAGCTATCTCGGACACGATAGATCGAATTCTTTCCTTCTCTCTCGGGGTGGCTGTTCCCGATTATGAATGAATAGGAAACATATTGTTTTCTTTGTTTTCAGAATTCAAATTTCGTATTTTATCTCACTTTTACGATTCTCAACTCGTCTATTGATTTCATTTAACGATATCGGTTATTTTTAAAATGTTTAAGGTTAAGTTAAGATGATGGAGGTTAGTTAAGATTGAATATACAAGTTTAAATCATTTTGTTTTTGGAAATGTTGGAGTCGTACAACCGTTAAGTGCTATCGTTACCTAATTAAGACTTAAAGAATTAAATCCTGAAGGGTAACTTTTTTAGTGAGAGTGTGTGGGGGGGAGGAGGAAGAATTTCATTTGCCACAGACTTACTTTTTAAGTGGATACCTAAAAGTGACCTGGAAAAAAAATCGTGGGTCAGGGAAAACCTGGAGAAGTCAGGGAATTTTATTTTGTAAAATTACTATGAACCCTGAAAAAGTATCATCTAACTTTCCTGTGAAAATTTTTGAGAGTCACGTTGTCAATTTTGTCAATTTTATTCTCTCTTAATCAATCATTTTGGTCAAAATTTTGTCTTTCTTCAATCCTTGGGTTATATTTTATCACTATGTTTGGCTCTGCTGTTCACTAGTTTATTTTTGTTTTAGGTACATTTTTCTTGTGAAATATGATGAAAAATTTCATATATAGAGGTTCAGGGTTAGCTGAATATTATTTTGAAATCAGTAAAAGCTCAATTTATTTCTAAATAAATGTCTAAAAACATACATTGT
Source organism: Lochmaea capreae (assembly GCA_949126875.1). NCBI lineage: Eukaryota > Metazoa > Arthropoda > Insecta > Coleoptera > Chrysomelidae > Lochmaea > Lochmaea capreae. Next base: position 20,420,609 of record OX421411.1, read on the forward strand.
ATGGTACTCTGTATTATATTTCTTGTGAGTTAAATAGTTTGAGGATCATGTCTTGGAAATATGGAACTTGTAGTAAGCAAATATCTTCAATAGGTTAACTTATTTATTGATAACTCTAGGAACTGTATCTTTGATTACAATGAATTTGACGCAGAATTTTCCCTAAATAGTAAGTCATTATTTGTTAGATTTTACCGTGTTGTTTTACCTTACCTTGCCTATGTTTTTGTGTGCTATAGGAAATGGCACATGAAAATTTATCTTTACCTTTATCTTATCTTTTGTCGCAGAAGACATGTTTCATAGTGAACATGTATCTGGTGTCATTGTGGACATTTGTCTAGTATCTCATCGGATAGTTATGGTATCTTATCTTAGCTTGCGATATGCAGTTATCGTGAATTTTACTATTATAACTTATAGCACAACAACATAAAAAAAAATATATCTATCTCTATCATCTTTTCATCACAGATCAGCTAAGTTTTTTTTTGGTTAAAAGATCCTGAATAAGTTCAGTTACTAATGTATTCAAATTAGTAGACTGCTCCTTATGGAAAGTATTCTGATCTTTAACTTATTAATTACTACTAATGAATTTTCTGTAAACTTGTGCAAGTTCAGTTACTAGCCAAGTAGACTGTTCCCTAAAATCAGTGCATAAATTAACAAAAATTAGTTATATCTTTTCTAGAATGTAACGAGGAAAGTTTTATGTTTATGATACAAATTTTAAGTGTTTATCTACACTCAGGTGCAAAAAATTGGATCCATTTCTTTTTTGTCATTTATTTTAAGTCTTGCGACTCTCAAGTTATTGTATGGCATATGTATTTTTAGGTATGCCCTCCTATATCCGAAATAAACTCAAATGTTTATATTAGTTCTGCATTTTTTATCACAAAGGCATTTATGTTTTTATTTGAAAAAATTATTCCGATAAGCGAAAAGATAAATCATTGTTTATTGCATTTATTTCAACCCGGGTTACCTTAGTGATCCTGTAGTGTCAAAACGCGTTGCATTCTTAATTCTAATTGCAATAAAATGTTCTTAACTCCGACGGATGCAGCTTGAGCGGTGGCTTTTGTTTAAGATGGTCGTAGCCAGTATTATGCAGCTGATGTGTTCAAAGAGCAGTTCAGCGATTCAATGAAACCGGCAACTTCACAAGGAGGCCAGGTTCCGGTCGTAGAAGGGCAACATCCGAACGAGATGACCGATTTTTGGTAACTTCATGTTTGAGAAATCGGCATAACACATCAGTTCAACTGGCCAATCGTCTGAATGAAGTGAGAAATGTGGATGTAAGCAGGTGGACAGTTCGACGTCGACTTGCTGAAGCTCATTTAGTATCCAGAAGACCAGCCCTATGTCCACTATTATCCGTAGAGCATCGCAGAGCTAGACTTGCCTTTGCAAGAGAACACGAAAACTGGAATGACGCAGACTGGCGAAGTGTATTGTTCTCAGATGAGTCCAGGTTTAGCTTGAGGTCACCAGACTGCCGCGAAAGAGTTTGGCGGAGGCAAGGAGAGCGATTTGCTCAGTGCAATATTGCAGAAAGAATAAGCTATCGAGGAGGCTCAGTGATGATTTGGGGTGGTATAAGTTACGAAGCTCGTCCTGACCTAGCTATCGTGGATGGCGGTTCTATGACGGGTGCAAGATACATAACGACCATTCTTGATGAGCATGTGATACCTTTTGCCCCGTTCATCGGACCCAATTTTCTTTTCATGGACGATAATGCGCGTCCGCACCGTGCTAGGATCGTCAATGACTATTTAGAAGAGGTGGGAATTGTCCGTATGAATTGGCCAGCTTGCAGTCCTGATCTCAATCCAATTGAGCATCTGTGGGACATAATGGGAAGGCAATATCGAGCACGAATACCTCGTCCAAACAACCTGGCTGAGCTTGGTGCGGCTCTTCAGGAAATATGGAGAGAATTGTTATAAGGGCCCGAGGAGGAAACACTAGGTATTAATTATCACTGCATTCACCACATTTTTGTATTGCCATTTTTTATTCAAGAGGTTTTCATTCATTTTTCAATTTTCTGTATTATGGTGAATGGCTCTATAAAATAAAGATTTATTTTCTGTAAACTATGGGTTTTATTGATATTCAATACGTATTTTTCAATCTATAACTTATTTTAAAGTTTAATATCCAAAGATCTTAATTTTTTATTGAAAAAATCGTATGGATCGAATTTTTTGCACCTGAGTGTATATCGAACAAATAATTACAGTAACTATTTTAAAATTATCTAAATCTATCTCACACTTTGGTAGGTGGATTTTTTTCACTTGTCTAAAACTTATCTTTATCTTAGAGTAACGTAAATTTTGGGAAAGTTATACAGACGATGAGAAACTTTTGTATTTTTCCTTGGTTATCTAAGTATCTTGTGTAAGGATCTCTTGTGTTTTTCTTTTTCTCATCATTATCTGAGTTTGTCATTTATGTATTTTTTCTTTCCTTGTAGTATTTCATGGCTTGAAGTAAGCTCAGTTGCTAAACAGGTAGACTGTTTCTTTGAATCAGTATTCAAAGTCATATAAATACATGTCTTTGTTTTTTTTGTGTGTTCCCTTTATATTTTTGTATTATTCTATTTAGTGTTCTATGATATTAGATAAGTTCAGTTGCTAACTGGGTAGACTGTTCCATAGTACCAGTATTTAATATCATAGGAAGTATTTGTCTTATCGTAACTTGGGGAAGAAATGTATCTGAGTGAGGGTTGATAATATAGGCGCTTCGCGTCGGGCAGTAAACTACATCCTGCGGGAGGAAAAGTGGCACTTTCCTCCCCAGTAATACAAATAGCTATTATCACTATGTTTGGCTCTGCTGTTCACTAGTTTATTTTTGTTTTAGGTACATTTTTCTTGTGAAATATGATGAAAAATTTCATATATAGAGGTTCAGGGTTGGCTAAATTTTTTTTTAAATCAGTAAAAGCTCAATTTATTTCTAAATAAATAAATTTCTAATAACATACATTGTATGGTACACTGTATTATATTTCTTGTGAGTTAAATAGTTTGAGGATCATGTCTTGGAAATAGTAAGCAAATATCTTCAATAGGTTAACTTATTTATTGATAACTGTAGGAACTGTATCTTTAATTAAAATGAATTTGACGCAGAATTTTCCCTTCATAGTAAGTAATTATTTGTTAGATTTTACCGTGTTGTTTTACCTTTCCATTTTTATTTCTCTGATTATAGTTTTAGCTCGTGTATCTTTAAAATATGTCTATGTTGTGCTATAAGCTTATATATTATGGTGGTAAACTAGATTTATCACTGCAATAACATAATTGCGACATTTGAGAGTATTATGTATGTAATACTTAAATTGGGTGATTCAATTTGGGGTATATAATTTTGGAATGTTCCATAATATTATATATCTATATCTTATCTTACCTTACCTTCTTTCAGTTGAATTGTGTCGAGTGCACAAACTGAAATATCTTAGCCTGTCTTATCTTTTTTCAGTTGAATTGTGTAGAGTTACACTCGGTGCTTCGGAGGTTTGGATGAGGAAGGCTGGAAGTGACTCATCCCTAATCTCTCATACAAGTTTCCGAAGAGGGGGCTTTCCACCCGACACGGCGCATCCCAATGGCTCATAGGGTGTCTCTAGGGGGCGTGGTCTGTCAAGGGACTCGTGCTCTAAGAGCTGTAAGTGCCTCAGGACCGACCAGCCCTCAGGATAGGTGATGAATAAGGATCTAGCATGGGAACCCCAATAATCACCCGCGGACCAAACGGAATAGAGGAGTAAACCTCGATAAAAAACCTGCAGCATGGGGGAGGGGTTGGGTGATCGAAGCAACGGTAGCTACTACGTCCGGAGGCAACCATGATAAAACCTAGAGGAGTAAGGCATCGTGCTGAGGGTATGGAAGGTGCGAGGGTTAGAGCACCATAAACGATCCCCTTGGAGTACCTGGCGTCATTATGTGGCCAGAATAACGGAGGACATGGAAAATGAAGAAGTTTTCCTTATGGCAGAAAAGATACATAAGAGGATTGAGGAAGTCGGAGAGTCTCTGTTCGAGAACTGTATTCTCAAACCAGTGGAAGATCATTATTCGATTCTTAGAATCGATGATCTTTCAGAACTAATTAGTAAACCTACCAACTGCCGACCTGACCTTTTCGAGAAATGTCAGGGAGTGTCACTGCATTTTTCAAAAACGAAAGTCAACAAATTCTGTTAGTGAGTATTTATTTGGTTCAATCTACGTTTTAAGTAACATTTACTGTATTTGGGCGTAGGACAAGTTTTGAGACTAACATTTTGTAGTCGAGTGTTCTCCATATTTTATTATAAGCTATTAATCTGAAAGTGTCTTAATTCCAAGCAACAGAAGTCAATAAGGCAGCAATTTCCGTAGCTTTACGACCTATGGTAGTTGCTAAATAAAAGATTTTTCATAGTGGCGAATGTCTTTTAGCCTTATATTCCAATACCTTTTTGAGCTACCAAACATCAGCAACTGCTACAGTCTAAGTGCTGTAAAGACAACGAGTTCGTGCAGCGCTCCTCACGCTTAGACATAAAAAGGCGTGTGGATAAAGTGGTTGAAGAACACGGTCACAAGACCAATTGAAAAACGTAGCGGTGCTTTGCAGAAACAAAGATCTAGTGGTATTAAAATGTTTAGTCTGATAGCGTGCTACATATCTCCCAACCTGAAAATGAATGAGTATGAAAAGATACTGGAAGACATGGTGGTTCGGTTAACCCCTTACTGCATCCCGTGTCAAATATGGCACACGCCAAATTTCATTTTTTTCCTAAGTATTGGGTTACTCAGAACCTTATCTCAAATTGTGCCATATATGACACACTCGCTTATTGGTTTGTGGCAACGCGGTAGCCAATTCCTTCCAAAATAGACGTACACGATTCAGTTTCATAATGTCTGTTGGAGTACAGGTGTTGTTGTTATTTATTGAAAGTTCTGTTGTTGTTGTATGAAATATTGGCTAAAATTTTACGAAACTAAAATAAGTGGTCGAAAGGTAAGAGTTTATATTACAAGTTCTTGAACATATAAACATATTCAACATGTTGTTTGCTGAAAAAAATGACTTTGTTTACATGTCCCATATTTGTCACAGGCCGAAGTTAGTGGAAAAATAAAAAGGGTCCATTTTTATTTTCAGATGGATACAAAAACTTTTTATGGCTTGAAAAGGGCCATAATTCCGGTTACTGACATAAGCGATGACGAAAACTTATCTGACGGCGATGAAAATGACTTAGAAATAAGACAAGACGTTTTGTGCTATGAATCTGAGAGTGACACTGACTTCTTAGTGACAGGAGAAGTTATTGACGAAACTGATGACACTGATGATGACGTTCCTTTGGTTTCCCGTCTTGAGTCTGCTAGTGCTCAATATATCAAAAAGGCATCTCAGAACCAGAAAGAATATGAATCTTCTACACCTTCCACTTCGTTTGGCAGAAATCACGGGGGAAAAAATCTGAAAAAGAGAAAATCAAATGGGAAGAAAAAAATTGCCATTCCATGAAGATGGCATCAAATTCAAAGGTTCTGAATCACTACCCAACAATATACAGGATCTTGATGGAATCATCCAATTCTTCAATTTTTTATTTACGGATGAAATTGTTACACTTATATAACGGAACAATCGAATCTTTTTGGTGTACAATGTAGGCCAGAAAAGCCACCTAATATCACGAAGAAAGAAATAAAAGTTTTTGTTGGCATATGCATTTATATGTCAATTCTTCAATTGCCAGCTACTAGAAATCATTGGAACAGTATTCCTTCTGTTTCTAATGCTATGAGTTGCAATAGATTTGAACAAATTAGAAGGTTTCTCCATTTCAACGATAATATGAATCAACAAAGACTTGGAGAACCTAAATATGACAAACTTTATAAAATTCGACCTCTGTTGAACAAAATTAGGGAAAGACTTTTGCTTGTTCCAAAGGAAGAATATATGGCTGTTGACGAACAAATAATCCCGATAAAAGCTAGGTCGAGTTTGAAACAATATAACCCAAAAAAGCCCCACAAGTGTGGCTACAAAGTGTTTGTTTTGAGTGGGGTGTCTGAGTTTAGCTATGATTTCGATTTTTATAGTGGACCTACTGAACTAGAAGACGACCTACCCAATTTAGGCGCGAGTTCTAATGTAGTGGTAAAACAGAATCCAGATCAGGTCGAAGAAGTGGTATAAGAGAGTATTTTACCATTTTATAGATATGTTGTGTGTCAATAGTTGCAGAATTCAAACTGGCACTAGCAGAAATGTTCTACAAAAAAAAAGGGCAAGACCAAGCAATGACTTACAAACTCAATTGCAATTAAAAAAGAAAAAATACCCATTTGCGCAAATACCAGCTTAAGAAATTAGAACTGATAACTTGGGTCACTTACCGGAATGGTCTCCTACTGAGCGCCAACGCTGCAAGTATATAGACTGCAAGGGAAAATCACACATTTATTGTGCAAAATGTATGGTTTTTTTGTGTCTTAATAAGGACCGTAACTGTTTTTATCTCTTTCATACTGAATAAGAAATATTTTTTATATTTTCATTACTAAAATTAAAATGTATATTTTTCATTATTTATGTTACCTAAAGTTGTTCCATATCTGGCACATGTCAAAATTTTTGGTATTTAAAGTCATATAAATACATGTCTTTGTTTTTTTTGTGTGTTCCCTTTATATTTTTGTATTATTCTATTTAGTGTTCTATGATATTAGATAAATTCAGTAGCTAACTGGGTAGACTGTTCCATAGTACCAGTATTTAATATCATAGAAAGTATTCTTCTTATCATAACTTGGGGAAAAATGTATCTGGGTGAGGGTTGATAATATAGGTTTAATATGGTATATTTATGTTGTCTTACATATTTTCTATTGGATTTGAAATCGAACTTGTATAATTTCAATTTGCTGCGACTGTCGAATTTTAAAACCTACATCTAAAATTTTTTCTGCTTTTATTAACTTTTGATATAACTAGTAACTATTATTTAAAAAACATTTTTTTGGTAAATTTTTTTTTCCTGACTGTTAGGGGTATGAAACGTGAACTTTGCGTTTAACCTTTCAGTTAATAAATTTCTTTAGAATTTTGATTTTTGGTGGAATATTTACTGATATTTTTTCAATCGAAAAATTCATAAATTATTTCACATTTATAATTTTTGGTGGAATTAACTTTTGGTTTAAAAAAACACATATGAGTTCGGCGACATGGCGACACACGGCTACACGATTGATGAGAACACATTCGACTTGACTTTAGCAGTGGTGAGAAAAGGCACGAAGGGACTTTTCGTTAGGACGTATGATATTGGGGAGAACTTTATTATTGTGGTTCATCATAATGGAATAGATCTTAATTATGAATTAATGGGTTTATCGGCGAATAATAAACTTGTTAGAGAAAAAATACCATTCGGTAGAAATTATTCTGTTTTCTGTTTTTTCGGAACGGGAGTTATCTGAATACGAACTCTTATGGTACTCGAAACTGGTGCGTTTATCCAGAAGAATGTTGTTTCCAAAAACGGAAAAGGATTGGGAAGTGGTAACACATCAGCTGGGTATGCCTAAAACAAAGGAGGAGTTGAAATGGTTGATGTTTACAAAAAAATACTCGGGTATGTCGCTTTTACATTATCACATTTTGAGGAAGTTGAAAATGGTTGTTGACAGGGCGGATAATTTTCTTCTTTCTAGTAATGAGACCAGGATGTGGGCTCAAGATAGGTTGGTGTTAGGCTTAGATTTTGCTGGGGTACTGTGTCTCACGTGTGTGAGCAGGATGTCCCAGAGGGAAATAATATGGTGTTATTAAGGTTAGTGCTGTATTTCAGAAATTTACTATTTATATTTTGGGGAGAAGGGTATACTTACATACAGTCTCAGACTTACGAGCGTTCGAAGAGAAACTGTGCGGGAGGATATTTGATTATGGTCTCGCTTACACCGTAACTGCTTGGGATACTTATTCAGATAGGATGTTGTGCGTCGTCAGATTGGAGAGGCAGCTTATGAGAATTGTTCGGAATCTTTTAATGAACGTTAAAGACGCACGATCAGCTCTTTGTTTGGAAACCGCAAGATATTTTTCCGTTAATTTAGATTGTGAAGGTCAAACAGTACCTTGGATTTATCGTTGTTTAATGTCATTAGGAGAAGAAAAAGAAGAAGTGTCTCATGATCACATTAAGGATTTTAACAGTTTCTGGAAGCACAGTTTCCCGAAGCAAAGTTTCTGGGAACACAGTTTTCTGGTCTATAGTTTCCCGAAACAAAGTTTCCTGGGCTACAGTTTCCCGAAACAAAGTTTCCTGGAGTTCAAATTTGTCTATCAAATAGGGAAACGGTATAAAGCCGCGTTTACACCGGATTGCCGACCTTTATCGGCAATTTTGAGTTGCACGCATTAAAACAACTGCAACTCGCATTGCCTACCGGTAGTTGCAGACCGATTTTGCGAGTTGGCAACCGAAATTTGGTTTTCCGACCGGAGTCGGTAAAGATCAAAGGCGGTTGCCTTCCCGGTCGGCAATGCGAGCTGCAGCGCCAACTTGAGCTGCGACTTGAGTCTGCAACTAACCCCGCTACCCCTCCCGCCTGTCGGCTCCACGTGGTCGCGCTGCGTCAGTTCCTCAGTTCCAGCGGGTTCCAGTTGGTTGTTGTTTGTGCTAGTGCAATGGAAAATCTGTTAAGTGAAGTGGAGTGGACAAATGATCAGGTCATTACTTTGATAGAGTTGTTTAGAGAGAAGCCTGTCTTGTGGAACCAATCCCTTTCGGATTTTAAAAACAAAAATTTGAAAAATTATGCTTGGAATGAAATTTCCCAGGAAATAAAATTAAACAAATCTGAAGTCCAGTCTAAAATGAGGAATTTGATTACAACATTCCAACGAATTCTTAAGAAGGGAAAAAGTGGTTCTGGAGCCTGCTCAAAATCAAAATGGTTTGCTTTTGACCACCTCATGTTCTTACAAGACAAAACAACTCCAACATTTAGCCGTGACGCTGGAATAAATGACACACAAGCACAGGTAAGATAATTATATTTACACTAATGACAGTAAAATGACCATACCATACCCAATTTACAACAACATTCAAGAGTACCTGTTAAATGTAACAAATAGGTAAATTGTTATATTGTTCAATGTTACAAGTAAACTGATTTACCAGTATAGCAGACAAATAACAGATTAATTTCTTGTTGGTAGTTTTCCCCTTTAATAGTTGTTTTGCCAAGGAACAGACCCCTCAGCACTCATGAAGTACGCACTTAATTCCTTCCGAATTTCTTTTGCGAGATGTGAGGGTTTTTTAGGGATCCGTTTCAGTCTCAGTAGAGTAGTAGTAGGCATTCCCTCCACTCTCCATTCTCCAGGCACTAGTGTTGCTGTGGTCGTGTGTTCGTAATCAAAAGCTCCTGATGGACTGTACGAGGCAGTCGACGATTTACTTTTACGTAAAAAATTATGTAAATGACAGCATGTCAACACAACTCTTGAAGCATTTTCTGGTTCAAGAAGCATTGGTTTCCTCAGAACCCTGAATACAACCGATACTATCCCGAATACATTCTCGACAACTCGTCGACCACGGCACTGTCGGTAGTTGAAGATACGCTCCAAGCTTCCCTTATCGTGAAGTCCCGGGAATGGCTTCATTATTGATGGCTGTAAGGGGAAGGCGTCATCAGCCAGGAGCACAGAGGGTACAGGAAGGTTTCTACCTGGCAAGTATCTCGGTTTTGAAAGACGTAAAGCTGATTTTTGTAAAAGTTTTTGCAACGAGCTATGAGCAAACACTCCGCCGTCTGACAGTCGTCCTTGGTTGCCTACCGAAACGTAGGTGAAGCAGTAATTAGCGTCAACTACTGCAAATAAGACGATGCTGAAAAACGACTTGTAGTTGAAATACTCACTTCCAGTATTTATTGGGGCTTGTAAACTAACATGTTTACCATCCATGCTCCCGATACAGTGAGGGAAGTTCCACAGGTCATTGTATTCTTTTTCGTGATGTAACCACTCCTCTTCAGTTGTGGGTAGCTGAAAATACCAGAGAAAATACAGTGATAAAATATTGCAGAGGTCATAACAAAACTAATGGATTTGTAAATACAAACATGGTTTACACCCTACTTCGATTCCCGTGGAAACGTAGACAGTTTCTCTCCAGCTTTATCTAACTACCTCAGTATAATTAATGAATCCAACTAGCGGAAAGCTGTTTTCTATTATGCAAAAGTATGCACTGTTTTTTTTTCAGGTAAGAGAAGACAACAATGTTAACGTGAACCTACACGAAGAATTGCCCACTCAGACTTCACGAGCCTCAAGTTCCACTGGTGAAACTTCTACTTCGATCAGCTGTGCTCCTCCTCCGAGCGTAGCCCAGCATAGGCCTTTAAATAAAAGGCGACGCAACACCATGGCTGATGAAGCTTATTCCGTAATGAAGGAAGTGGGGAGCAATTTAAAAAAAAAAGACGTAAATGTTCTGATAAAAGGTATGTAGCACTTGCTAAGCGCAGAATTGTGACATATTATTTGATGTGGAAATGCTCAAATTTAATAGGCAGCCACAATCAAATTCTGGCTGTTCCAGTTCACTGTCCCTACAGGAGTCGTCTTCATGCCCGGCTGGAAATCATGAAGATGGCTTCGAAAACTCCCCATCAATCTTGAACCCGGTGGTGGACACGTCTACAGACAAAGCAGTATGGGGTGATGACTTTTACGGGGGTGACGAAGATGCCAATACATTAATTAATCTATAGAGTTTCTTTGTTTGATTTGTATTTTTTTTGTTTTATACATTTATTTCTGATTTTATGAATTGTGTTACTATAATATTATTCTACATTGTATTTGAAACATTAACTTAACTTTGTGTTCATATTTTATTAACAAGTCACTACCAGGTTGCAACTACTTTTGTCTAGATTTATTAACTCAGTGCACAACGTAAACAAATAAAAGGTATCTAAAAATAACAATATTTAGTAATTTTCTTTCTTTGCTCACCTGTATGTTATCCTTCAGGAAACCTATAACAGCCTCACAAACCTCTGGCACTAAAATAGATATCGCACTTTTGGAAACTTTAAACAAATAACTGAGACTAGTATAAGAGTCGCCACTCGCCAAAAATCGCAATGTAATGGCCAATCTTTCTCGCACTGGAATTGCTTTCCTGTAGTTAGTATCCTGTTTACTAATTATGTGTCCAATACCAACAATTAAACTTTCAAAATCGTCACTCGACATTCTTAAAAAGTTTTTTATACTGCCATCGCATCTCAATTCTCCCGTCAAAGGATCTGTATCATCTCGATTCAAATCATTTAAAAGATCGCTGCCGCTATACCTTGCTCTTGCCTGCAATGAAGGTCGAACCCAGTATCTTCTCGGTCTTTTACATTTTGATAAAATAACACACGCTGCCGCAGCAAGAATAACCTCTTCAACACTCGACATTCTACATACTGTCTGATTTTTTGGTTGCACGTTGCAGGTTGCAGACATAAAAACAAACTATGTGCCCGGGTTGCAAGTACAAGTTGCAAACTTCCATCGGCAACTAGCGTCTGCAATCGAAGTTGGCAATTTTTGGTTGCCAACTCCGGTGTAAACGCGCCTTAAAAGAACTATTCTTTCGTTTGTAGCAAACATTTTTGACCCTCTATGCATACTATATCCATTATCTATTCGAGCAAAACTAATCATTCAAAAGCTAACGGATGTATCCTCGATGGATACTTTGGTAAATTATAGGTGTGGAAGGACCTCTGTATAGGTGGTGTTGCGGGTCACTTGGAGGATCATCTCAAGAGGAACGAAACAACTACTTCTAGCACTGGGATATGTTTGATTTATTTACTAAATGGATTACATTACTTACTAAACTAATACTATGCATAAGTACCTAGCCGTATAGCATACTTATACGTAATGGTTAATAATTACTAGTAGGTGACTATTCAACTATATAGAATAGTCTTCTTCAAGTATTCTGCATCGACTTCACCTTTGATCAATACTGAATGTATATTTATATAACTGGTCAAGTTCGAGCAAAACAGATAAACATATAATTGTTTTTGTCTTGCACCACGCTTGAACTTGATAATAACCTTCTTTATTTATATTTATATAATAATAAAATGTTTGAACGTTTTGTTGAAATAAAATCAAGGGAATTTAATTCTTATTTTAAATATTTATTATTATATTGGGCCAAAAGGCATCACACCTTCCCCTTTTACAAAAAGAATAAATTTCGTTGAACTTCCTTTCCCCCTAATAAAATGAATACATACGTTCCTAAAAATAAAAATAATTACTAATATAAAAATTACAAATGTTTATAAATTAATGAATGTCTTATTTTCCGTAATTGTTTACGGTAACTTAATTTGTGCCATGTTTGTTATTCACTTTGTTTGTTCTCACTAAATGTTTACCGTGTTTGTTATTGGTATTTGTTCACTATCACTAATTGTTTGTAAACTTAAATTTTTAATTTATTTTACAATAAAGGCGTAGTCTGTTTTTGTGTACTTCTTTTATGAAACCTGATTCTAATTTGACTTTACAATTAACATCACTCACCTCTGTGACTGTAAATGGACCTATATACTGAGATTAGAATTTGGTTCTATCTTTCCTTGTTACTAAAACTGAATCCCCTACTTTAAAATCAACTAGGTTGGCTACCTTACTATGTTGGCTTTGTCTACTCAGTTTATATTTTACTAAATATTTTCCTGCTCGCTGATGAGCTACCTGTAATTTATATTTTAACTCATTCTGATGTTCGTCAATATTATAACATGGATCGATTTCATTCGTGAGATTCTCGGGTAGGTTAGCACGTCTTCCATACATTAATTCAAATGGTGTATAACCATGATAAGAGTTTGGAGTCGTATTGTAAAAATAAGCAAATAATGTGCACCATTCGTCCCAATCATCCTTACCAGAGACAAGGGGAGGCAGTTAACTTGTTTAATACATTATCACTAAATAAGCTTGTCTCACTTTCGCATCCTTAAAGATGATCGTAGATGTCGCTAAAGTTGTTTGAAATAACATTTGTCAACGTTGCCGTTATACAGGGTGAATCACGAGGAACTGTACATACTACTACCATAAGCAGAGGCACCTTAGGGGATTACCAAATGACCATTAAAAAGTGTCTTCTTGTTTTATTTATTAATATACAGGGTGAATTATGGATTTTCATCAAAACAATGTTTCGTAATATCTCTCCAATGACCAAGTCGATTTGTCTTATTTTTTGGTGAAAGTGTGTAATGACGTCCGGCAACTAACTGACATATTCAGGATAAAGAAAATCCAGGACCGTCTTCGTGAAAATTTGTGGGACAGCTTCATATTCAACACTTCTCCTGTAGATGATTTTTCTAAAATCTGATATAATTTTTTCAGAGAGCATACATAGACAGTTAGACTAGGGTATTTGAATTTGTTGTTACACTTACCTCACATTTCCAATTAAAGATTCATTTTAGAGTCAGATTTAAAATTGGCAATAAGGAAATATCTTACTGTTTAATAATGTTTAGTTATTAGGAAGAAATCTTTAAAATAAACAGAAACAACACACACTGTGCTCCAGTATGCTAAATACCATATAATTTGAATTGATTTACAGGGCTGGATTCAAAAATCTGGCATATCTGGTTCATCTCAATAATTCACCCTGTATGTAACTTTTTCTACCCGTAATAGACAGAAAACAGATAAAAATGTTTGTAATAACCTAGTTTTCTTATTTGTTTGATGAAAAATCATGTCTAATTATTTCAATCGGGATGAAATGAACAAGCCCAGGAAATGTTTATCCATAAATTAAGAAATAAGATAAATAACAATAACCAAACAATAAACCAGTTTTAACAATGTGGAACAAAGTAAAAAACATTTTAATAAACATCACGATTATAAAAGATGTTCAAAATGAAATCCATCTGCCTCAATACACTTCTTGGCTCGATGTTTAAATGTGTAATGGACTTTCTGATTGTCAGGTATTTTAATACTTAATGAAGTGAAAGTGTGTTATGCCCCATGTGCTCATATTGATAAACCCGATGAAGATCTACCCTCCAAAAGACTGTATAATACAGAAGAATTGAATGACCTTAATAACATGGCATCAATTCTACTCCTCCCCATCGCGATCGAACTCGAGTGTTTAGGTAATACTGTGCAAAACAAACAAAACTGTCACCCCACTGTTAGCAGTTGTTCGGAATGTACAAGAAAAGCATCTTTGTGGTGCTATCACTTACGCTCCAAGACAAATGTAAGTAATGATATGTTGCAGCAGGCTGTGACAATTTGACATGTTCGTGGTTGAAATTATTTGTTCAGTTTGACATTAGATCTCAATTTGTCAATCACTTTCGGTATTCATAGAGTGTTTTAACTTTTTTGTTCAAAAATGCCTTATCAGTTTTTGTTCATGGCTTTTGCAATGGTAATGGTAGGGCTGCTACAAGGGAGTATGAAAGGTTATTTCCTCAACGCCGAATACCCAATCATCAAACGTTCGGATCAATTTTTAATTTCTTGAAAAACAATGGTACGCTTCCTAAAACAAAATCACAACGAAATGTAGATCCTGTTTTAGAAAACAATATACTGGATACTGTGGACTTAAATCCAAAAATAAGTACCAAAAAAGTAGGAGTACAATTAGGTGTTTCTCAATACAAAGTGAGTAGAGTGTTGCGAAAAAATAACTGACATCCGTTCCACGTACAATTAGTTCAACGGTTACATCCTGGAGACGAAATCCACCGCCTAGCGTTTTCAAGGTGGGTTGCAAATCACCGACTTGTGTTGTACACAACTTTATTCACCGATGAAGCACAATTTACCAGAGACGAAATAAATAATTCGCGAAATTCGCACGTATGGGCCGTAAAAAACCCACATGCGATTCGAGAATATCGCTCGCAACAAAGATTCTCTGTAAATATCTGGATAGGAGTAATCAACACTCACTTAATAGGACCCCATTTTTTTGATGGTCCACTAACGGGACATGTTTATTTAAATTTTTTGCAGAATATCTTACCCAATTTACTCGCTAATGTGGGCCTACGAGGGATCTACTTTCAGCATGATGGTGTATCACCTCATTTTGCCGTTCCTGTACGCCAGCATTTAGATACAATTTATGGAAACCGATGGATAGGACGAGGTGGTCCTATTCCATGGGCACCAAGATCCCCAGACTATAACTGGTCTATGAAGAAAATATAAATACGCGGCAACAGCTCATTGACAGAATAGTTCACTGTTGTAATATTATCAGAAATGAAAATGCATCACTTTCCCACTAACTCTGAAAAGTAAGTTGATGAAGTGTTCGTTAGTATCGCATAATAAATAAAATTGGCATACTTTTCATAACCTGCTAAGGTAAAAGTCCCAATTATCGACACTGTCCCAATCATCGACATTTGTGCACTAAAAATCAAAATAATAAGAATCGGATGCTCGCTACATCTATTGTCGTATCATTATAAGTAATAAGTAGGTTTTTCCTACTTCACCTAAAAAGATTTGGCCGGTAATCCAGAAAATGTTAATTCTGCCAATATTTCAATTCCGTCATTCTGTCGCCACATGTGAACTGATCCTTGTTGAAAGTGCTAAGAAACAAGTAAGTTGATTATGGTAGTTTCAGTTTAACACATTTCAGTTACTCAATGGATATAATTGTTAATATATATGTAGAGTCTAAAATTTGTGTATTTTGTCATAAAATGTGTAAAAATGTATTACTCTGTACTGTCGATAACTGGTACATCCATTTTTAGACTTTGTATCCTATGTCGATAAATGGGACAATGTAGCTTTCTCTCTCACCATGAATATTTAAATGTAGATAGAAATTAGTCTTATCCTGTCTGCAGAATTTAAAAGAAATTATATTGAATTACCACTATACCAGTTATCGACACCCAATTTTCCGCTTATAGTAAAAACGCGAAGTTGATGTATATGTGTGTCGGTGTTTGGTACCAAGTATGTCAATAACTGGTACTTTTTTTTTAGTAGAAATATAAGATGAGCAATGCTAAGAGATTCCAATATTCGGTTGAAGACATGGAACAAGCTGTCAATGCTGTTAAAAATGGAATGCCTACTGCTCAGGCTAGTAAAGTTTTCAAAGTTCCAAGAACTACCATAATAGGAAAAGTACAAGGAAAAGTGCCAATTCAAAGGAAAATTGGCCCTGATACAACCCTAACTAGTGGTGAAGAACAGTTATTGGTGAAATGGATGTTTCACATTGCCAGTTGTGGTTTTCCTGCAACAAAACTGCAGTTTATAGACAGTGTACAATTACTGTTGAAAAACCTAAATAGAGCTTTTATGAAAAGGCATCCAGAACTTTCACAAAGAGTTTCCCAAAATCTAACCAATGCTCGGGCCAGTGTAACTGAAAACAAAATTCGCCGTTGGTTCGAAGAAGTCAGAAAATATTTATCTGATACTGCCAATTTTTATATAACATCTCACTCCTCTCGGATATACAACTTTGATGAAAGTGCCTTTTTTCTAAGCCACAAGAATGATAAGATTTTAGTTAAGAAGGGCGAAAAAGCTGTTTATTCATTCATTAACAATGACGTAAAGGAATGCCTCGCAACGTTAATCATATGCAGTGCAGCAGGAGAAATTCCTCCACCTATGATTGTATATAGCTATAAAAGGGTACCAAAAGCTGTCATCGACAAGATTCCACAACAATGGGGTGTAGGGCGGTCTGAGAATGGATGGATGACAGGTGAAACCTTTTATGAATATATCGCCAATGTTTTTCATCCATGGTTGATCGCTAATAACATAGAATTGCCTGTCATCCTTTTCGTCGATGGACATACATCTCATTTAACCATGGCCGTTAGCGATTTTTGCAGCAAGAATGGGATAATATTAATCTCCTTTATAGCCAATGCCACCCATATCTTACAGCCACTTGATGTGGCAGTTTCCGACCACTTAAAATGGAGTGGAAAAAGTCTATTCACAATTGGAAAATAACGGGAAAAAATTGGCTAGGGATGATTTTGCTCCTATTTTGAAAATAACAATGGATAAAATGAAAAACTTTCCGGATATAATTAAAAATGGATTTACAACATGTGGTCTAGTGCCATTTATGCCTGACAATATTAATTTTCAAAAATATTTCAAAAATACACCCAAAAGTAACGAAATAATTGATGAAGAACCTGACCATAGGCTGTTTTTAGATTTATTGGAAAAACAAATTCCAGAAAAATTAGATTTGTTCCAGGCTTCCGGAGAAACCTGGAAAGGCGCGATTGAAGATACAAGCCTGTGCTATTTGTGGCGTTCTCTAAATAACAAACAATCAACAACAAACATGTCTGCTGATCCTTCATTGCCAGAATATCAAGACGTACAACTATTTTGTGGTGACAACTTGGCAGTAGATGAAGATCGTTATACAATTAATGAATCACATATACAGTTAGATGAAAATATTACAGGTGATTAACTTGAAATTACAGGACTACTAGATGGTGAAAATTTGCAATTGCCAATAGTTATAAATGTGCCAGAAACAAATGGTAACGACTTTCAGATGCAGAGGGAGATAGACAGCGATAATATTAAAACAATTATTGACATTCCTTTAAACCATGTAAATAATAATGAGACTGATGATTTACCAAATAATGTAGATAGCACTGAATTATACCTTACTAATGAATGTGATGAATCCCCGAACGATGTAAATATGAAGCAAAGAGACGAATCGTTGACTAATACAATCATTGTAGATACCTATTTGTCCTTAAATAATATTGAAAATTCCGAAGAAATGATACATAAGTCTCTTAATGAAAATAAATATACTAGATAATGAAGCACCACAACTAAAATTAATTGAAAATGAAACAAGAAACAAGGAACTCGAATCTGAAAAAGAGAGTTTAAAATTAAATGATCAGGATAATATATCTCCCAATGTATCTGCAAATGTTGAAGACAATGTACCACTCGATATACCATCACTATTTAAAAAAACTCTATTCTGGCCGACACCAAAAACAAATACAACGAAAAGAAAAATTGTTGAAAAAGTTCCGGCAGTGGCATCTTCCAAAGAATGGCAGGAATATTTTCAACGAAAAGAAGCGAAAAAAACATTGAACTACAGTGAAAAGAAGAAAACAAACAAAAGCGGAAGGAGAAAAGAGCAGAATAAAAAAATGAAAAAAGCCTCAAGTGGGGATAAAAATAAATTAGTTACAGATAAGACTAAAGAAAAAAAGGATAACATAGACAATATACCTTCCTCCAGCCAAAACATCATTAAAAATAGTGAAGAATTAAAAAAAGCATTAGAATGTAAGAATACAGAAGAGTTCCATATTAATGACTACGTTACAGTGAATTATAACGGCCAAGCACTACCAGGGAAAATTATCGGGAAACGTGGTTATGAAGAAAATTAAGAGTTCGAATACGAAGTCTCACACATGGAGAAGAATGGACTCAATTGGAAATGGCCCCGAAGGGTTGACATTCTTTGGTATAATGTGGACGAGGTTCTTAAAAAAATTACGGAACCAAAAATAAGTAATAAACGCGGGCTTTACTGTGTACTGGAGATTTCTGATTCAGTGGTTATTTGAGTTCCTATATTCTAACTACTTATCATTCAACTGTTTTGTTTATTGTGTTATGTTCTTTTAATAAATATGTTGTAACTATGAGATTCTTATTTTGTGTTTGTAAGTAACTCATTATTACTTATTTAAGTCAATTGCAAGTTACTTACTTACTTGAGTAAGTACTTCAAAACAACTTTCGTGAGTGTCAGTATTACGTACTCACGTGTGTCGATATTTGGTACAAGACAAACTTTCCCATGCCGGTAATTGGGTCAAATGGAACTTCTCAACTATTTTTTTTTTATAAAAATTTATGTATTGCTACCTGAAATATAAACATTGTACAGTATTAATCAATATTATAACAATACACAGTCAACTTTTCAAAGCCATAACTCTAATATTAAAACTTTTATTACCATGTGATTTAGCAAAAACCTCTTAAGGTGTCGATAATTGGGACATTTACCTTAGTTTTATTTTTGCATTTGTATAATAGCTACCGACTCATTTTTAGGTGTAAATTGTGGCACGATAATCTGGGCATAAAATATAACAATATAAATATGAAGAATTATTATCTAGGTATGCAGTAATCACTTTGGTGAACATTGTTATGTTGATAAAGTTACCTGGAAATTGAAACCCAATCCATTGCCAATTAAATATATTATGAATACAGCAGCAATACAATTTATGGAAGCCGATGGATAGGACGAGGTGGTCCTATTCCATGGGCACCAAAATCCCCAGACTATAACTTTGTTGATTATTACATTTGGGGGCGATTAAAACAGCTGGTCTATGAAGAAAATATAAATACGCGGCAACAGTTCATTGACAGAATAGTTCACTGTTGTAATATCATCAGAAATGAAATTGCATCACTTTCCCACTAACTCTGAAGATTAAGTTGATGAAGTGTTCGTTAGTATGGCATAATAGATAAAATTGGCATACTTTTCATAACCTGCTAGTTTTATTTTTGTATTTGTATAATAGGTACCGACTCACTTTTAGGTGTAAATTGTGGCACGATAATCTGGGCATAAAATATAAATATGAATATGAAGAATTATTATCTATGCAGTAATCACTTTGGTGAACATTGTTATGTTGATAAAGTTACCTGGAAATTGAAACCCAATCCATTGCCAATTAAATATATTATGAATACAGCAGCAAGTTCAGGGATCAAACATAAATACAGGTAAGTTAAACATGACTAAATCGACGGTAATCTCCCTTGAAAGTGTTATAACAATATTATCTGAAAATAACAATTTTTTATAGTATTTTTAATACATTAGTAAAGATAACCATTTTTCTTTATTAATCATAATGGGAGCATGTGTTATGGTACTCGATGCTTTTGATGTTTTACAAGACTTATGTTTTTGAAATTATTTTAGAGACAGAGAGACACACAGAAAACTGTCATTTCAAAATGTGGCAGGTCCAAGTAGGGACATTCACATTAATTTTCCCACTGAATTTGAGAAGCCATCTGACATACCCAAAAAGTCCAAGAAATCAGTTTTTAGAGAAATTTCAGGAATTTCAAAAAAACTGTCAACTGCTAGAAAACAGAAAATGATTAATATGTAATCTTGGTGAATCTTCTCTTGTTAAAGATTTGTTTAAATATATGCCTTCAGTAAAATGCTCAAAGAAGTCTCCAAAAGGAAGAAGATGGACAATTAATGAAAAAGTTTTGGTTTTAGCTTTGTTCAAGAGAGGTCCAAAGTGTTACAATTTTCTACGAAAAATTGTAGCAATGCCATAAAAAAAAACATTATGGATCTGTTAGGACAGGTATGGTTATACTTTTCATTAGACCAGATTATCTGTGTCTTTATATATCTTTTTTATTTGGTAAGTTGGTAAATATTTTATTTCATTCTAGGTTCCTTTGTTAGTAGCATGAACAATCATATCCTACAGCACATCAATAAGTCCATTAAAAGTGATGAAGACAGGGTTTGTACATTATTGCTTGATGAAATGGACATTTAAGAACACATTCAGTATGATTCTCAAGCAGACAGGATAAGAGGGTGTGAAGAAGCAGGTTCCCAATCATCTGCATTGGCCAATAAAGCACTGGTTTTTATGATAAAAGGCATACAAAGTAGATATTGTTGCTACAATAAATGATTGTGGGACAAACAACGTGAAAGCACTGAAGCAGTTGTGTTCTACAGTACAAACTCCATACATACAATGTGGGGGGAAAAAATCTTTACCATATGTGATCCTCCACATTTGTTAAAATGTACTGTCTCTTTGTTTCGTAAACATAATGTAGAACTGCCAGTGCCAAATTTTAATAATAATTGTATTATGGAAGCCCATTTTGGTGATATAAGAAGAGCCCACGAAATAGACTCAACCTCACCATTAATTTTTGGGGCTATGCATAAAATTAAGTCCAATCATTTGGAGCCCAAAATGCAGTGTGCGATGAAAGTAAGCAGTACTGGACAACTTATGAGTCGAACTGTTTCTTCATTTCTCTACACATTACTTTCGAGAGGTTAGTAATTATTACATAAGCTCTGTATCAAAATTGCATTTGAAAGTCAATTTCTTCTTAATTACTCTTTTTCCTTTCTTTTGTAGGTGAACAGAGATCAATAGCCACTGCAACATTTGTCCATCAAATTGATGAATTGTTCGACAATTTTAATGGCAGTGGAAGGACACCACCTGATGGAAAAGAATTAAAGTGTATGTTAAGTGAAGACTCTGGTCATATGAAATATTGGGAAAAAGCATATGAAATGATAAAACAGGTGAAATTTTTAAGGCACTTTAAAAAAGGTGGTTTAAGAACAAGTAAACCACCGCCACAAATTGCAAGGCTTACAACTCTAAAAGCCGTAAGAGAGTTGTTGGTATATGTTTCAAAACAAAAAAATGTTCAGTCTCTGAAGATGCAAACATTGAATCAAGATTTTCTAGAAAATTTGTTTGGAGCAATTAGATCAGGTTTGGGATGTAATGATAATCCCACAACAATTCAGTTTATGGGTAGTTTAAAAACACAGATTTTAAATGGATTAGTTAATTTAGGTACTGGAAGAAATTGTGAAGATGATGATGGCATCCTCCTTTCAAACTTAAATAGTTTTTTAAAAACAAATGAAACAAAAACAGAAATATTGGAGAGTGGCCCACTTAAAAATATAGGCAGTAATGTGCAAATAGAAAACTTGACATCTGATATTGCAAATTTAGTTGGTATTGGTTCTGTATCAACTGTTTCAGTTGCATATAGTGGAGGGTTTATTATAAAAAAAAAATTACAATATGGTAAGGATTGTATTGATTGTAAAAGTATTCTATTGTCAGATCCATCATCACCTCAAATTATATTCATCAGTTTTAAGGAATGGTCTCAGAATCAAACAAAATTAATATATCCCTCAGAACAACCCATTGTTTTTGTTGGGATTGCTATCAATTTATTAGAAGATTTTCTACAACATAACTCTGCCATCGCAAACTTGAGCAAACACCTGGAGAAGTTATTCACAGAAAATATAAATTTTCAATGGATTACATGTCACATCCATAAAGATATCATTATTAAAGCCATCATAAAAGCAGTGTATAAAATAGGTATCCCCTGGTGGTGTAAGAGATACATGAGAAAAGTAAGAGATACCAAAAGAGTATCAACTATAAATAAATTGAAAATATCTTCTGTAAGTTCCTTGTGGCATTACTTATTCTTTTTTTCTTATTTTTTTGGGAATCAAACCACAATAATTTTTTTATTTTTTATTTCGACGTTTCGAGAATCCCTTGCATGAAAGCACTCCCCTCCAACACTCCCACCTCTCATCCCTCAGGAGAAATGTCCAAAGACCAATATTGTCAATATCAAAAACTACTAAATAATCGTGAGATTTTAGAAGGGGATGCGAAATTGTTGGCAAGAGAGCTCATAGATCAGAATTTGCTTAGCTCCCAAGCTCGCTTCTTTTTAGTTCATCGAGAAACCATCACCGACACTTTTTTTATAGAATGCGTCAATAGAGTCTTTGAGGGAGAAGAACACATAACCCCTTTACAACTCACCTGGATGTTGCAAGAGGCTCATGGGGGAGTTTCCTCCTACTTACCTTCCATTAACAAACAGCACGAAGTGGACAAGAATCATACTCTAGAAGATCTGAGAGGATTAATGGCGGAGATTCAAGATTCAAGGGTTCAATTGGAATTAGACAAGAATGAGTCTATGGAGACTTCTAGATTAATCTTGAATAAATTAGAATCTCTTCTCAGGACCGTGAAGACAAAAGAAGGAATACATGTAGCTCCGCCACAGTTTCAGCTATCCATCCACGTCTCTACCCCTACATCCAGCTTCACTGATTCCCCAAAGAAGGAAGTGAGAATTCCTAGAAGATTCAGTATTGATGATCTCGTTTTTTCGCAAAAACAGCAGGGGGGATACTCAGTAAGAGGACCCCAATCAAAGGCCCTATCTTTTAAGCCCATATGGGATCTTTTGGGAAAGGATAAACATTTAATCTTCGCCGCATCAGATAAAACGGTCCTCAAATGGAAACAGCTTTTAGACTAGCAGCAGGCTCTCGGTCCAAATCTTTTGAAGAACTCGGAGATGACAGCCACTCCTTGTACAAACTCATGATTGGAGAATAGATTAGACATAGAAAAAGAAAATAGAAAAGCTTTTAGATAATTTATCACCATATAACCATTACTTAATAGCCTAATAGTATATTACGTAACGTGTGTGGTAAGAAACATTTCACGCACGATGCCGCGTAGCGGCGAGTGCGTAAAATGCTTATCAACAGTAGTTACGTACTATACTTTACCTACGACCTACTTGTACTTGTATTTATAATCTGATGCAAGAAGGGGACTTGTCCGACGAAAGGATACCGAGTTATAACAGAAAAACACATATCCCCTATAATGAACTGGTGCAAGAATGGTATATGTGTCGTGTAACTTATCCCGTTTTTGCACCACAAATAGTTGTGTTTTTAAGATACGCCTACAACATCCCTTCTCTTCAGCCGCAAAACAGCCATGTTGTTTATGAACCTTGAGCATCCTGTGCTGTGTGTCTCTTAAATAGTGTCGTTTTCAAGCAGAGTATCGAGCATTGTACGTCGTGTTTGTTTTTTTATGCGGTTTCACTGTAAGCCAGCTATTATTGTAATATTATTATGGAGGAACATCCTAAAAGTGATAATGAGGCAGACGAAAGTGTAAAAGAGGTTAGTGAGCCATTTCAGAGTTCGGGCAGCGAATACCAGCCATCGTCACCAAGTTCATCTTCTGAGAATGAACTTGTAGAATCCATAAAAAGACAAGAAACAAACAACGCATGTGTTAGGAAAAAAAACGTGATGCGAGTAGTTGGAAAAGGAATGTACAAAAATTAAAAAGAGCCAGGGGAGAAAGCTATAAATCCATCTTCTCAAATAAAATAGTGCCGGAACGCAAACAAGGTAGTGACTGCAAATGTGACAAAGAGTGTTTGAAAAAGCTATCAGCTGATGAAAAAAATGAAATATTTACAGCATTTGATGACCTTGCAGATCAGGAAAAACAAGATTCATACCTATCAAGTTTAGTAACAGTAGCTAGAATTAAAAGACGCCGTAAAAATGTTTTGAACGCCAATAATAATGATAGTTTCCAACGGAATTACAGTTGCAAGTATAAGGTTAGGTTAGTGACACATTAGAAAACAAGATACACGGAGCCGAATCAGAAGAAGAGAAGAAAAGTTTCGAAACTCAGAAAAAACTACACATTACACAGTCTGAGTGGTTCTACAAGGAACTGAAAGACAAATTGAAAGAGACAGAAGATAATAATCATATTGAAACTTTGTCTTTTGACTTTCAGCAAAACAGAAAAACATGCCTCTTCCCAAGGTGCCCGCTGGAGATGCTTTTTATTTGCGTCAGCTATGGGTCCACAATTTTTTTATATACTCGGCGAAAAAGAAATCGGGTCATTTCTTTATATATGACGAAACTTGTAACGAGTTATTTTTTTTGAGCACGGAATAGAGTTTTTTTTTCATTTTGCCGTAACGTTTTTTTGTATTTTATATTGGGTTTCATATAACTCGTTACATACTTTACCGCCTTTTCTGTTACCGTATTTATTTGTTTCTCTTTATATATAAGTAGTTATATAATGTATTTTTTTTTTATTAGTCCGGAGGTACGCAAATTCGAATTCTACCTTAAAACTTTAGTCGTTTCCGATGTTCAAATTTTTTTAAAACCGTAGGGACATTCGGTATATATGAACTTTAATTAATTCAGAAAGACAATTAGTATATATGAAACTTTTTGCTGAAAAATTTAATTTAACAACCGATAGTGCCGAAATGGGAGTAGGAACGAGGATATAAATTTGAAAACAATTGATAGAACGCTCTCTGATCGGTGCTTCTTAAAACCGAAAAAGTAAAAGTTAAGTTGTTGAGTGCCCGTAAGCAGTTATCCAGTAAACCGTATTTGTGAACCCTAAGAAATAGTTTTGAAGGTAATATAGTTTTGATAATAATACTATACGAAGACTTTCCGTACCGCCGATTGATATTCCGTAAATATTTTATTGTTTTGATTTTTCTTTATGACCAGGGTTTTTTTTTTATGCATAGAGATAAAATTATTTTGTGATTATTTCTGGCTACAAAATTTAGATTGTTAGTTGAAATAAATATACAGTTTCCGATAAGAGTATATTCGAAAACTTTCCGTAACGCCGATTTAATATTAAGTTTTGTAGATATTTTCTTTGAAAATTTTAATACCAGTTCTTATACCGAGGTATGTTGAGTGACAAGTTTTTTTTTATTGTTTCTTTCTTTATTTTAAATAAAGATTTGTAGTTGAAGTATAGTTGGCTTTAATTTCTTTTTACAGCGTTTAACATTAATTAGTAATTGATTGAATTATTATAATCCGGCTCTCTGGTGGCTTTATGATTTTAGTTGCTGCAGTTTTTATACATAGGTAATTAAAACTGGTATGGTTGGTGATATATTTTAATTTTATTCTGGCCTTGATATTTTTTAATCTGTGCGTCGATAATTAGGTACCTTTTAAACTCGTGAAATTTATTACAGGAATAATAGTTTATAATATTTTTTTTCTTTCGTATTTCTTTTAAATCCAAAGCGTTTTTCGAACTTGGAAGAGGCTTAGCCACAACTTGTTCGATTAACCGGCAGATTTAAGTCGTTCTTACGTCGTACCGTGTACCAGTTTATTTCTTTCTGTTTCTGAATAATTTTTTTTATTATTTCTTTTGAATCCAAAGCGTTTTTCGAACTTGGAAGAGGCTTAGCCACAACTTGTTCGATTAACCGGCAGATTCAAACCGTTCTTTCATTTTACCGTGGACCATTTCGTTTCCTTGATTTCCTAAAGATTTTAGTTATTGTTTCTTTTGAATCCAAAGCGTTTTTCGAACTTGGAAGAGGCTTAGCCACAACTTGTTCGATTAACCGGCAGATTCAAACCGTTCTTTCATTTTACCGTGGACCATTTTGCTTCCTTGATTACCTAAATATTACATTTATTGTTTCTTTTAAATCTAAAGCGTTTCTCGGACTTGGAAGAGGCTTAGCCACAACTCGTTCGATTAACCGGCAGATTTAAATCTTTCTTATATAGTCCAGTGGACTAATTCAATTTTTTTTTCCGTGCCTAAATATTATTATTTGTATTTCTTGTGAATCCGAAGGGTCTCTCGAACTTGGAAGAGGCTTAGCCACAACTTGTTCGATTGCCTGGCCGATTTAATTGTTTTCGCCGTCTCGTGTGCAATAGATATTGACTTTACACTGGTTTTCTGTATTTCCTTTGAATCCTAAGGGTTCCTTGAACTTGGAAGAGGCTCAGCCACAACTTGTTCGAGTACCCGGCAGATTTAGAAAGTTCTTCCACCGTCTCACGAATCCATACCCTATCTCACTGTCTAAATAGGAAATTCCCGTGTCTCATTTGGATCCGAAGGGTTTCTTGAACTTGGAAGAGGCTTAGCCACAACTCGTTCAGTTACCTGGCAGATTTAAGCTATATTTGACGATTCTGACCCGCTCTGATTGTTACGTCCGTTAAATCCCCGGTATAAGTAATAAATACCTTATTTTCTTTCCTCCGTTATTTTGCGTGTCCCTATATATTTTTGAATTAAATCAACCACAGAGTATTAATATACAAAAGGTTTGAAGTGCCGTTTTATTCGTTGGCTACCGTAACTTAAGTACTTGAGTACCGATATTCGGCTTGTCCGAATTGTATACAATCCGTTAAAGTAGAATTCAACAAGACCCCTGGAATTCGCCGTAACCTCCATCTGAGGCTATCTGGAACTCTTGACGCTAAGTGTCAAGGGGCCGTGGAGCAAACCACGATAAAAATCTGGCGCCCGAGCTTTAAACCGTAAATTAGCAACAAGGGTGTCCATAGTGACGTGTTCGGGTGGTAGCAACCACGTGTACGAGGTAAACGCGTTACAAACTGTGTGTAAAAAAGGCGCCAACGATGTTGTAAGCTTTTTACATTATTATATTGAGAACATACTCAGTTCAGATATAAAGATTTTATACATATTCAGCGACAACTGTTGTGCCCAAAATAAAAACCATACCCTGGTTCTATTTTTAGCAACTTTATGCTATTCAGGTAGATTTGACACAATCATACATCGTTTTCCTGAGCCA
Organism: Lochmaea capreae; assembly: GCA_949126875.1. NCBI lineage: Eukaryota > Metazoa > Arthropoda > Insecta > Coleoptera > Chrysomelidae > Lochmaea > Lochmaea capreae. The sequence goes on from OX421411.1 coordinate 20,448,110, forward strand.
GGGCACAGTTTTTTACCCTGCGATAGATGTTTTGGCATAATAGAGAAGAAAAAACGTCGTATCGATCGAATCTTTTTACCGGAAGAGTATATGGAGATTGCCAAGTCATCTTCACGGAATTTCATGTCATTCCTGTTACCCAATCCATGGTGTTTAACTACACAGATCATTTAAAAAGCTTTTTTTATCCGTCCCCGAAATCTGAAATAAAAAAAAAGTTCGCACTTTCTTCCTATCGTGTATTTAAATACAGAAAAAATATAGGTTGCGTTGCCTGCAGCGCCTCGGCTAGCCCCGATGCTCTTCTCATTAATTTTGTATTGCTAAAAAATAATTCAAATCCTACTTTGACTGACGTGGGACAAGCTTATTTAGATAAGTTGCCTTTAAAAGACTTGAAATATTAAAACGTAATGTTATTGGCAGATGAATATGTAAGCAGAAGTGAGATGCATTTTTACTTGTCTCTAAAATCCGATCAATGTTTAGAGCACCATGACTCGGAGGTTAGTGACTCCGATAATTCAGAATCAGGATGTTTATTGAACACACATTGCTTTTTCATTTAAATGTATTTTTGCATACCTAATTCTACAAAAGTTTGTACTCGCTATAAAATTCGTTGCATTTGATTTATCATATTACCATATTTTCGTTTTTATTTCTTCTTAGTTTCGCTTATTTCTGTAATGTTTTTGTATTATTAGTATTTAAAATAATAAATATGAAGTTCCACACGAAAGTAGTGTATTTGTTACTTATCCCTTTCTTGCACCTTCTTATATACCAGAAAGTAGAAATAGGTTAACATATACCTTTTTTGCACCATAAATCTTTTTTCGTAAATTTCTAGCTTCTTTACGCAGGTACCTTTACCTAATATAGACAAAAAGACTTAACTTTTCTATCTGTACCTTAAATAGCATTTAAACCAAACTAAAAAATAAAAAAAGTTTTTATTTCTCCTGAAAAATCTAAGAATTGTTACTTATCCCCTTCTTGCATCAGCGTCTTCAATCTTATTATTAATAATACTTGAACAACATCAACAATAGATATTTTTAATAATTTTATTGTATAACATTTAATACCGTAATATTAGTTATTATAATAATTGTTTATAGTATAGTACAGTTATTGAACACAGATTATAGATCGCTTTTTTTGCTTGTTGAAGCATAAGAAACAACAGTTACATTATTAGAGGTGCTTGGTGAACTTTCATCTCCATCTATTACCAATGAAATAATCACATTAAAGAACTAACGTTTAATTATTATATTGTTGATAATCAAAAGTCCATTTGTCAATTATAATCAATACATACTTAGCCCTTTGGGCTTTCCATAGTTAAACGTGGCAATATCGAATGTTTTCAAATAGTAAATTTTGAATAAAATGGCGACGTCTATTGACAGTTGCTAGTATGTTGCTAGGGAAGCAGTGCGATTTACTTTACAGCTGTGCGTTTTTTTTACCGTGCGTAATAGACGTCATTACATTGATGCCGACTGTGTGTTATTGACTGATTACAAGGGGGGTCGTAGGTAAATTTGTTTAACATGTTTAGTTTCCGAGATATCTTGAGTGGAAGATCACTTGCCTTCTTGTAGACATATAGTCTGAATCTGGAGTGGAAACGTTGGAAAAAAAAATTGCTCTCTTTATTCTTACTAAAGGCCGCTTGACATGGTGCAATACAACCTGCAAGGGATTGCATGCAATTTCTTGCAAGGTCAAAGTATTGCATGATGAATCTTTCACGCTGTTTGACATTATGCAAGTCTCTTGCAATTGCGTCATGGTTGCCAACAACCAAAACGAATTCTTTTCTCTAGCCCTCCAAAAATAAATAATTTGTCTAACCTCAAATTTTATTAATTTTTTGTGTGATCTGTTTAAAAATGAAAATAGCAAAACAAAGCAAAGTGGTGAAGAAAAAGTTTATCGGTGGATCACTGGCAATAATTATAGCTTCTGCTGCCTTGCTTCTGGAGCCTAATGAACAGGAAAGAGCACCGAGGCGATGGTGGGCCAGGCCCTGGCTGGATAGAACTAGAGAAAATATAAGTTTGGCTCTAGAATTAGATGAAAAAGCATATAAAAACTTTTTGAGAATGGATGAAGGAACATTTGGAAAACTCCTTAGAAAAATAAAACATAAAATAACAAAAAAATCCTTGGTGAGAGATGTAATATCGGCGGAACAGAAACTCATTGTAACACTGAGATACCTAGCTACAGGGGAAAGTTTTCGAAGTTTGCAATTTAATTATAGAATTTCAGAGAGTGCTATATCTCGCTTTATTCTTGTTGTGTGTGAGGCAATATACACTCACCGGCACGGAAAACGGAGCAGTTGAACTTTTTTAAACAAACTTCAAATTTTAATGCTTTGTGATGTTTTATTATTATAATATCTTACACACAAATAAAATAACATGTTTAAAATATTTTTTAACAACAATTGAACCTTTATTTGAAGTAAAAAAAGTGTTCCGAACAGTTTAAAAAACGAGAACAAAATACTTTTTGTAACAATTTAAAAAACCAGAACGAAAATAAATTTCTGATGTGTCATAACGACTTTAAATGATTCAAAACTGAAACGACTTGCTACCCCAAACTTTGGAGCCGCATTATTAATAACGGGTGTTGCCCCCACGTGCTCGAATTAATGCCTGTATCCTTCTTGGCATGCCTAAAATCAAGTGCCGAATGTCCGCTTGTGGAATAAGTTCCCATTCCTCTAAAAGAGCTTGTTGCAGCTGATTTAAAGTTAAAGGAGCAGGAACACGACTTCGCATTCTTCGCCCAAGCATGTCCCAAACATGTTCTATGGGGTTGATATCTGAGCTTAACGCTGGCCAGTTCATAACAGGAATGTTTACGTCGTTTAAATGTTGTTGAGTGATTCTCGCAGTATGAGGTCTTGCGTTATCATGCATAAGAAGAAAGTCATTTACAATAAAATCAACATAAGGGACAACAAAATCTTGGATAACGTCCTCAATGTACCTGGCAGCAGTTAAGGAGCCTCTCGGAAGGATTTACAATTCTGTGTGTGCCTCCAGAAAAATTCCGGCCCACACCATAACGGATCCCCCTTGATATCCTACCCTAGTGCTGAAGGTACATTCAGCAAAACGCTCGTGTGGCCTTCGCCATACTCTCTCACGGCCATCTGGAACCGGAAGCTAAATCTGGACTCGTCAGTAAATAAAACGTGCCCCCATTAATTTTCACCCCAGTGCTCATGAATTCTGGCGAACTGAAGTCGTGCAACACGATGATGCCTAAGACGTTCTGGGCCTGTCGCAGGTCTACGACTGGTTAGGTTGGCTTCCCTGAGTCTTCGTCTAACTGTCCGCTCGCTTACATTAGTTTGCCGGACGTACTGAAGTTGATTTCTGATTTCAACAGCTGTAGCATGACGATTTCGTAGACTTTGTAAGGTGATAAAACGATCATCACGAGCGCTAGTTCTGCGTTGAGGACAAGTTCCAGGTCGTCTATTGTAAGCTCCAGTTTCCAAAACGGTGCACAGTGCTATTGGATACATTATACTGTCGGGAACATATCGTTCACTCCTCCCATCTTGAAGCAACGCAACAATAGCAGCCGCTGTTTCGGGATTAACAGTCATATTTTTTAGATTAAATAAATGTATCACTATAGATTGAATAAACGCAGCACAAATTTAACACGTATCTGTCACGTTGGATCTGTCACATTTCTCAAAATTCATGGCCAACTATGCACTTGCACTTTACGGCCAAGTAATAAGATCTATGGGGTTTATTATTTTAACTAAAATTAACTTTTTTACTTCAAATAAAGGTTCAATTGTTGTTAAAAAAATTTTAAACATGTTATTTCATTTGTGTGTAAGATAATACAATAATAAAACATCACAAAGCATTAAAATTTGAAGTTTATTTAAAAAAATTCAACTGCTCCGTTTTTCGTGCCGGTGAGTGTATGAAGAACTGAAGGAAGATTATCTGAAGGTATGGTATATTAATATAATTATATTCTGCCAGTCATTTATTTATTATTTTATTAATTTTTCAGGTTCCCTCAACTGCAGCGGAGTGGCTGGAAATGTCCAGAGACTTTGAAACAATTTGGAATGCACCGAATGTGATTGGAGCTCTAGATGGAAAACATGTAGTCATAAAAGCACCTACAGATCATGGTTCGGCATATTACAATTACAAAAAACAACATAGCATAGTTCTGCTGGCTCTTGTTGATGCAAATTATAATTTCATCTATGTTGATGTTGGAATGAATGGGAGACTGTCAGATGGCCGTGTGTATTGGGAAAGTGATCTTTCTGAAGGTATTGAGATGAATTCTTTGAATATCCCAGAAAACAAACCACTACCTGGAAGATCTACACCTGTACCTCATGTCATAGTAGCTGAAGCCGCTTTTGCTTTGTCAAACCACATTCTTAAGCCTTACCCTTTCAGGAATATGACAAAAGAGCAGATAATTTTCAATTACCGATTGAGTAGGGCCAGGAGAGTAGTTGAGAATGCTTTTGGTATACTAGCAAACCGCTTCAGAGTTTCAATAAACTCAATACCTTTGAAGCCCGAGAAAGCCAGGATAATAACTCTAGCTTGTTGTACTCTACACAATTTTTTAAATCAAGAGACTGGCCATGCATCTTTGTCGAAACACCCTGAAGAGATAGATCTCCAGTACAAATTTATCTATGGACTCAGTCGTCAAAATTATGGGAGACCTAAGAACGAAGCTCTGAATATCAGGGAAGAATTTAAAAATTATTTCAATGGCTGTGGTCAAGTACCATGGCAGGACAATATTGTTTAAATTTTAGTTTTAGAACAGAAACTTGTTTTTAAATTTTCCTTTTTATATTGTAGATAGTAGGTATTTTTAAGATCTATGTATGAATATACATATATATTTATTTTAGTTTTAGGATAGGAGCTTGATTTTAGCACATGTATTTGTTTTTCTGTTTTTTTTTGTATATTGGGTAGAAGTGCACTATCATTTACTGTGTACTGTTGTATTTATTTGTTATTAATAAATCTCCTTGTATTAGATTAAAAGATAAAAAATTTATTACCAGCATCCATCTTTACAATGTATGAAGCATTGCATCAAACTTTACTTTTATAATACCTTAGCTTTTGTGCATTCAATTTCAAAGAATGTGTATTATGTAATGAAAAAAATTATCTAGGAAATAAAATAAAAATTCGAACTACACAAAAACAACTTATGTATTTTTTTTTCCCCTTTGCAGTGTTGTCACAGCAGAGTTCAACAGACTACTTATACTTGTTCCTTCATTGCATCGCCAACTCTAGCACCCCTCTTTCTCTTCAATGTTTTTGACCCCTGCTGAGATGGAGTATTTAAGCCCTCTCGATATGGTGTTCTGGCTTCTCCTCGGCTTGTGGTTCTACTGGGACCCTCTAGTGATGGGGTTCCCCATTCATTTTCATCCCAACTTGGAAAAATTTCTGCGTCACTCAGCTGAGTTACATCCCCATCAAAAATTACTTCGCAGTCAGGAAGCTGCGATAATAAGAAAAAAAAATATTTTAGCTATGTTGATTTTTAGAATATCAAGCCAAACTACAGAGCTTTTTTCAAGTGAAAAGTGTTAGAAGAAGACCAGCTGTACCATTTTTTGGAGAAATTTCCATATGAAACCATTCTCTAAATAATGAAACAGCTGGTTTTCTTCTAACTTGGCCTTTATAATTATTAAGCTGTTGCTCGATGGTGGCTGACAACACTTGTGATTTACAAATGAAGAAGTGTTCCAAACTTCCATTATCTTTAATTTTAATTATTTTACAAATTTTGTGCTGATGCATACATGCATATAAATCAATATAAACTTTGGTAAATAAGTATAAAACAAAGACATTGAAAGTTCTAAATACTTATTGATGAATATTAAAGCTAGTATATACTTACACTTTCTGGAATTTCTTCATTCACCATTCTCTTTGTGAGATTTGATGTTCCTTTTAAGGCTATGTTTGTCCCTTGTTGAAGGAACAACAACTCTTCAAAACACCACAATTTTGGGGAATAAATGGTGTCAGTGGATGCACCTGACGTCTCACTCTTTCTGATTTTTTGCACTTCTGCAAGGAACTGGGTCCTAAGACCGTGAATTTTCTTTTAAATTTTATCCACGGTGACATTAGCCAGGTTTTTTTTTATTAAAATCACTGGCAATGGACTCGAGAGCCCTTTGTCTCTTATTGCGATCATGGTATTCTGCTGATGTGGTTAAATACAAACATGAGTGTTGCTCATAGAGCTGAATTAACACTGATGTTGCCGCTCTTGGCCAATCAAAACCAGTCCTAAAAAATAAATTTTTGTGTTGTCTGGACATGTATAATCTACTCTACTGCATGCTCTCTCTATCTTTATACAACCTGCCTGAGTATTTACAGCAATATAACTGCTTTCATATCGAACCTACGTAGTTTAGCGTGATGAACTTATATATTTATATTCTATTACAGTTTTATTGAGCATTATACTTTATAAAATAAATAATGTAAAAAAAGATAAAGAGAGGTAAGCATAAGACAAACGAGAAAATGATTGTGTACTTACTTTCTGCAGGTAACTTTATCCATTTCTATTCAAAACAACGAAATACAATATTTTTATCTGTAAACTCAACGCGGTCTGTGAACTCAACGACACACTCACAGCACATTACATTAACAAGGTTAGTTTTGTTAAACCAAAAGTAACTAGCATAGATAACCTTATATACTGAAAGTCACTAGAATTCTCCCTAGAATTGCGACTTGCATGCAATAGAAATGGCACCAAACCGATAAACTTGCAATTGCATCGAGTTGCAGAAACTGATCAGCTGGATCTCAACTGCGCATGCTTTCGGTCAAGAAATATTGCGTCTTGCATTGCATTGCACGTTGTATTGCACCATGTCAGAAAATAATGCAATATTTTTGTTACGACTGCCAAAATCCCATTTACTTAGAGTCTGAAAAAAATGTGCCCAGATTGTGCATCATCTGTGTTATGTACAGGCATTGTCAATTTTATTTCATCAGTTCACAAGATAGATCTGAAAATGCTGAGTTACTCATTTACAAAATCTTAATTTGCACTAAAATTTGTATTTTAATTTCACTTATTCAATACTTTAGAAAACATACCTATAAGTAGTTCTCAAAAAAACTTCGGAAATTGACACTTGTATGTCAGTCTATACATTGCCGTCTATGAGAGGTATGGTTAGAATAAAGGTAAGTCCCCATGCGTACGAATTGCGAAATCCGAATTACGATTCGCAACCAAATATATTTTCAGGCACCCCCCAACTGTGGATCCCAATATTTTAATTACAAACATACCCACAGCATCATTTTAATGGACTTATGTGATGCTAATTACCAATTTATTTTAGTTGATATAGGAGCACAAGGTCGGCAGAGTGATGGAGGGGTTTTTCGTTCATCCAAATTTGGAAATGCTTTGATAAACAAAAGCCTGCAGGTACCACCACTTTCTGCTATTGAATATGGCGGAGCAGATTTTCCATATTTTGTAGTAGGAGATGAGGCATTTCCACTGATGGAAAATATAATGCGTCCATTTCCAGGGCACTTTTTGACCCAAGAGAAAAGAATATTTAATTACTGGTAAATGTATAAGTAAACATGTTTATAGGCTAAATAATTGTTCCTCAGAAAAAAAAGCTTCTTCTGGAGTTACTATTTTTATCATACCCATTACGTTCATTATGTCTATCGAGAGTGTAAACGTTAATATCGGCATTGTCTGCTACATACTGTACAAGGGCACGTGAATCTGATGGAAGAACCCGCGGTGTGGATGATAAACAGGTGAAATTTCGAATTCTGTTGTATCTTTATATGAAGCAGCAAAACCGAAACTTAACAATATATCTAAAAGTCTTTTTGAAGCGTACCTTCTATGGAGAAAAACAGATAATCCTAACAATAACTGCGATGAGAACGACCGTGGACGCACTAAAGCCATTATAGAATGACTTAAAGCAGTACATTTTATCTTCAAATCATTCGTATTTCCTTTCCTTCTCCTCATAATCACTTCTTGCAAAAAATATAATGATGTTTTAGGAATTTCTTCGTTAATATTGTCGAACATTTTGCTCGGAGGAAGATAAGAATTGGTCTGAACAACAGTACCTCGAATATCCTCCCTTATAATCGCCGCAGCAGCTTCAACTATACATAAGCGTTCTTCCTCCGGAGTGTTTTTTCTACTCTCGTACCAAGCTTTGGACAAAATATTCGCTTGAGCACCGTGAAAAGAAATAATGGTGAATGATCTGGGCTTAGTCGTGACTACAATATCAGTTGAATATTTTTCCCGTAATTTTGCAATTATTGTCTTATCATCTGGCACATAATCTGTGAGAATATCTTTCAACTCTTTCAATGTAAACTGAGAATCTTCGTTATTCTCAGTGTAATAAAAGATTTCTTCCATTGCCAATGTCACATTATCATGTTGACGAGGAAGTGGTTGTTTAGAAGTTGACGGCATATCACGCTGAAACTTTGCAAAAAATTCACGGTGGTATTTTGATTCAGCTGCTACCAAGTCAATTTCAGAAAGAACGCGACTTTTCACTAATCGCCCAAAAGAATCACCCCGTTTGTCTGCTACTTGTAAAATGTCTTTAAATTCAATTGTGCTCACTTTAGAAATTTGTCGTCTATATTTCTGTGACTTTTTCTTCTCAACTTCTTCTTCAGCTACTTCACCACAAAACATACAAAGAGTTTCGAATTCAAAGAGACCGGCTCGTTATGAGGCGAGGTTGAAGTCGAAGCATCTGTATCTTCTTGGAGTTCTTGGCGCCGTTTTGCTGCTGTAATTGAGTGCTTACTAACGTATACTTTTCGGCACTCTGTATGTACGTTCACAGAAGTCACGGTATTCAAATATTCGATGTGTTCATCATTTCTTTCGATACTTGCAGTTTTTAAAGTTTGTAAACCCCGCACAACAATCACTGAATCACGACCATCCGAAATCGGTTGATTGCATATAAAGCACAGACTAGCCATTCCGCGTGGAAAAGAACGTCTTTCTCAGTCGAGAAACAGTTTTAACAGTTTCATTAACTGTAACAAACTGGCTTGGATTCGGATTCGAGACCGACACGACTAGACGTGATGCGGCGAGTAGGCGCTTTACAAACATAACAACGCAAGTGGTTTAGGGACTGCGTTTCGGAGAAATACGGTCATGGTCCACTTCTTTATACCTGGATGATTTCACTTTTCTTGTCTAGAATAGAAAAATATTTTTTGTTTGCATAATAATATGTAGAAGCTTTGCATTTCATTACAAAAGTGGTGTCAAAAAAATACATTGTTTTGTTAAATTATTTATTATATATTTTTTTATAAATAAACAAATTTTCAACGGTTTCAATAACGGAAATTTAATTTTCTAGTCTAACAGATTAAGAAAAGTGCTTTTATAGTTATAGCTCTGCAGTATAATGCAATATTACCTATTAAGGATGCGCTCTACCCCTTTATCGTGCTATATCTCGAAAACGGTTGGTCGTAGGAAAAAAAGTATATGAAAAAAAAATTTTGTAGAAAATACTATTTTACGTAAGTTTTGAAATGGGTTCTTACAACGTCAGATGCACTGAAAACGAGATTTTCGCGAAAAACCGATTTTCATGACCTTTGACCTTCTATATCTCAAGACGCACAAGGGTTGGCATATGAGATTTTTTTGTGCTTTATTAAAACATCAAAACGAAGGTCTCCGCAAAAATTCAGCTTGTTTGGCCTCATTCCGCAGATGGCCACTTTTTTACCTTAATTCACTGGAGTTTTCCTACATTAGAGACGAATACAGACAGAAGACATACAGGACAAAAAGGAAAAGGGATGTCCACAAGGCTCTAGCCTGGGACCAATTTTATGGCTGTTACGGTTTGGAATCAGTTATTAAAAATATTGTCAATAAATAACCAAAAGCTTACCTTAGAGAAGAAAGAAAAAAAACTAGATAACTTCTACTGTTTTCATATTTATTAAATCTTGAGGAAACATAATCATAAATATTACCGTGTGTTTGTTTCAAAGTAAGGAATAATCTTTATTGTTTACAATCTGATTTTCTTCTTCTTTGTTGAATTAATTGTTGGTCTTGGTTTATTAAGTAAAATAGCTCATTATAATCACTATTCGTTATTGGTTAATTATGTTTTAATGGCCTATTGATTAAAATGTTCAGACTGCATACTTTGACTGGTACCTTGTCAGTTTTTTTTGGTTTTTTTTGTAAATGGCTGTCTTTTGAACCACATGGGTTCCAATTTTTCGAAGTAGTTTCGGATTTAAAATTGCCTGAAATACAAAAGGAAAAACAGTAAGTTAAACTTATTGGTATTCTTTTCTTCAAGAGAATTGAGGAGAACCCTAACGGGGATCTGTACTAGTTTAATTTATTCCACATAAAAGCCACACACCACCTTTGGTAAGTTGACCAAGTACTTTTCATTTCTTTTTATTATTTTAATATGATGCTTATAGTTTAAAATTCTATAATTCTTTTAGGCTTTTACTTACTACTACCTGACTTTCAATCACTACTACTTCACTTTTATTCGCTATCGCATGCAACCGTTAGAACATCAAGTATTGGTTAGTGCCACACTCATCGTAGACATCAGTTGAGCTTGCTTTGTTTTCTTGCTTCATACTCCTGGCTTACCAAGTAGAAATTGCATGTTACACCTACCCTCAAGCTGAAAACAGTTGCTTTCCTTACTTCATTGCATGGCTTGCCAACGGAAACCCATCATTACTACCTAGTAACAAGTAAGATTGTTCCTCTTTTTATACTTATCATAGGCACGGGACATTGGGAAGATCATCATAGTGTTGTAGGATCATATCCACCTAAAACAAAGAGAGTTATTAAAGTTTATAGGGATGTGTTTAACAGATTAGCACATTGGTAGTTATTCATTTATTTAAGATATCTTACACATAGTATATTATCATTTAAGATCTACTTACTTTATTTATATTGTGTACACCTTCTAGTACTAAAAGGGGACTCCATAATTGTTGATTACTGATACTGCTTACCATCTTAAAAAATTGTTAGATACAAAATTTGTACAAATACATCAAACAGCAAATAAACTATTTACTACCACTATTCCTTCTAAACTAATTATAATTGTATGTAGTGACGAACCGATAGGCCCTCTTCATGGAACACCTTAATCATTTAATCATTTAATTTTAAAAGAAGTACAGCCAAAGAGGGTGAGAAAATTACCTTGTTATTAAAATAAATAATTAACACAAGTGAGGGTAATATGGCTTCTCGTAATGTAGGACTGGTTTGACATGATAAACAAGGACACGTATACGATAAACGCCAACCTAATACAAGCATTTGCTCAGATTATCCTAATATCAGGTACCTCTCTAAAATCCTTAGAAATTAAATGGGTAGGATAAATGCATAAGATGGGCGAGGAATAATAAATTATGTTGTAACCTCTCAAAAACCGGAGCCATTTTCATTCCACATAAGACAACACGAAGACAGAGACTTAAAATCGCAAATACTAACATACAATTCAAGGACAGTATACGATACTTAGGACTGACGATCGATACCGGACTTTTGTACTTAGAATATGTAAAACTGAACAGACAAAAATCGACAGACATTGGACACAAACTTTTCATAATCACAGGAAGAGAATGGGGGCGTAAACCCAGTATCATGAGGGAAATCTATAACAAAGCAATGAAACCGATGCTACTGTATGGGGCTGAAATCTGGGGCAGACGAGATTTCGACAGCAGGATAGCCAAACAACTGGCTGCTTCAGAACGGCCATTTCTGCTAGTAATTACAAAAGCATACAAAACAACGCTGACATCAGCTTTGTGGTGTGATTTTTTTTTTTTTTGAAAACTGCGAAGCTCCTGATGCCTTGGGGCCAAGAGATGGCCAGGATGGACCAGTGGAAGTTGTAAATAATGCAGGTCAGTCTGAGCGTGCTACACCAGAAAATTCGGGTCCATTAGAGTAACTTGGTATTGAGGAGAATTATATTTTGCTTGAAACGTTTCTGACCAGGAAGCTGGATTGTTTTTTAGTCAACCTATCGAAATAGAAATAACAGGAGATCAACCACCAGCAATTGATGAAAATGTTGGAGCATTGCAGAACTAAGAATTGGAGGTACCAAATTATTAAATGTCATCAGTAGTTTCCAGCAACTGTGATTTCAGCAGCGATTCTGATAAACAGTACCAACCTCCCAGTAACAGTTCAACTGCATCCATTGAAACGGATGAATCAATAGGAGTTGCCAGCAACCTCCAAGCTGAAAATAATGAACAATCAGCTACTGAAGGAACAGTCACAAAAAGGAAAAAACGTAGGGGAAAGAGGAGCGGGAACGAGTATAAAAGACAGAAGAACGCAAATATGCGCTTATTTGGGAAGTCCTATGTTGGTTTCAAAAAGGATGCCCTTGGCAAATATAAACAAAACAAACAAAAAGATGAAAAGAAAATTGGTCCTCGCTGTAGAGGGCACACTCGCATAAAAAAAGGGGACCAAGACAAAGTTTTTTTTGTGACAAAATAAACGATGAAAAACGCAGTCGTCTTTTCTCAGAATTCTGGGCTTTACCCAACAGAGATTCTAAAAAAACTTATATAAAAGTCAATGTATTGTATTCTGAGCCAAAATAGAAAAAAAATGACCTTCCGTTTTTATTTTTCAGTGAGTGATGGGAATAGAGGCGAAGTCAAGAAACAAGTTTGTGAACAAATGTTTATGCACACGATAAGCATTGGGGAAAGACCATTACGTGATTGGGTGAAACCTTCTGAAACCACTAGCTCTCAGCAAGCAATTCTGTAGAAAATAGATCTGCATTAGAAAACGCAATAATGGAATTACAGGAGTGGCTGAACTCTCTGGCAAAGGTTGAATCGCATTACTGCCGCGCCTCTTCTGATATGCTATACCTAGAACCAGTCTGGGGTAGTATGAGGAACTTTTATCGAAAATATGTTGCAATATTTGAGTCTTCAGGAAAAACTAAAGTATCGAGGACAAGTTTGAAAAAAAATATAGACAAGATGAACTTAGCATTTTACACACCAAAAAAAGATCAATGTAACGAATGTACCAAGCATAAAAATGGAACTCTTAAGGAAGAATCGCATGCAAAGCATTTAAAAAAAACAGTAAGCAATTGCCGAAAAAGAGGCTGACAAAAGCAAAGCCGTCAAAAATAGTGGCGAAGTTAAATCTTATACAGTTGACCTACAAGCTGTGCTTCTGGCACCACGTTTAAATGCGGCGGCAAATTATTATAAAACTAAATTAAAAGTACAAAATCAGGTTTATTATAATTTGTCATCAAAAGATGTTTCATGCTATGCTTGGCACGAAGAAAATGGTGGGTTGGATAGCGATGTATTTGCTTCTATAGCAACTAAGTTTATCTCAAATGAATTAGCCCAGTCTCAGCCAATTCCACAAAAAATAGTTATATGGAGTGACGGGTGCGGTTATCAAAATAGGAATACCAAACTGTCTAATGCCCTATTAGACTTGAGCATGAAGTACGGGTTAATTATTGAACAAAAGTATCTTGAGGAAATAGATGGATGCCATTCCGCAATTGAAACTAAGTTAAAGCATCGAAAGCTAGTGTTCCTTCCTGCAGACTACATTCCAATTTTACAATCAGCACGACCTGACTAGCCATTTAAAACTCATTATTTGAGCTACAACGACTTTGAAGAGTTTAAATATGACTACTATACCAGTATTCGGTCAGGGTATAGAGCAGGAGATCCCTGTGTTAATGACCTCCAGTATACCCCGAGGAAGGTAATAACTTATAAACATGCATTTAGCGACGATTGGGCACCATTGCCATGTCGTCCACGACGTTCAACAAGCTTCAGCAACATTAGGCCGAAGTTATATGACCGACCCTGCCCAATTGAAAAAAGTAAGTTTGAACACCTTCAAGAGCTAAAAAACTACCAGAAGATTACAGAAGCTTTAATGAAACTCTACCACACAAAAACTAAGCGAATCAATAGTTTCAAAACTTTCTCATTCTAATTTTTGAAAGATTGTGAATTTGTTAACATTACTATTTTAATTATGTTTAATAAGTTTGTATTTTCTTAAATTATTTTTACAAAAATAAAGACTTTTTGGCAAGTTTTTTTTTTACCTACATACTTATTATTACTTACCATTCACTTTTAGAACAACTGAGAAAAAGTCGTATACGTTTAGAAGACACATTCCATAAAATTCTATGAAAATAATTAAATTTTGATACACTTTATTTATTTCTAAAAAATTATATTGCAATTGGGATATTATTTTAAATTAAAATTAATTTTTTATTACAATTTTTTTCATCACTACCATACAATATGTTTTTTTAATATTATAATTTGTTTTTTAAACAATTTCCATTATGAATGTATGCTAAAATGTATTAAAGGTATTTTTATTTCTATGGATAATCATTTTTCATTTTTATTATATATTGCTTTAAATATATTACATACAATTTACATACTTTATACTCACCTTCGATATTAATTTTGGCATTTTACCTATATCGTTTATGTTGAAATAATTTTTATTACCTTTCAATGGCTTTTTCGTTTGCTTTTTAAGATATAACCTATTTTATTTTTTTCAATTTTGTATTTATTCATTATACAAAAGGAACTTTAACTAATATCAAATAAATTTTCAATTCAGTTTAATATATTTGCTTTATTTAAATAACTGACAACTTTTTCCAAAATTTCAATACTGCATTTTCTTAAATGAAACAATTGTACGTTTTTTGATATTCCTTGAATACTATGATACCATATGATTGTAACGTTACAATAATTTTAAATAACATGAATAAAATCTAATCATATTTAGAATTTAATATTCCATAACTTTTACCTTTTTAGATATTGAAAAATTTTTCCATTCTCACACTATATGTATTATTATTTTTTCATGCCTTCCAAAATTTGTGTTTCATTAAAAATTTCAATAAAATATTAATTTTTTAGTTAATAACAAAGTATGAATTTTAATTAATACATACCATTGATACTATAAAATTGAAATTTAAATATTTTATATCGAAATAGCAAATACCGCATAGTTTACTTTTAAATTAAAATCCTATATTAAATATCTTTTTTCCTTTTCAGATTTCACACTACTTCGTGAAGAGTAATAATTTCATTTCTATTTAAACTTTAAATAATGCCTTATTCTCGAAAACAGTGTATTTCTGAACATAGCATTTATCGTAGTAATACTTCAAGAAAAAATCAGGATCGCTATCTAAAAGTTTCTTTGATTTGGTTGTATAGGTACTGATTTGGCGAATAATACTATGGTTGATCGAATCCCGTCGACGAGACGCATCACGCGTTCTCTGAGTGGTTCGAGCAATCATAGTTTATCGCCGATCAGTCAACTGAATCTGTTGCCGATTTCTTTGTCTATGCCGTCGACATCGTCAACATCATCCAATTTTCCTCGTACGTCTCCTCGTCGTGTTCGCGTCATTTCTCCGATCGCTAGTAGCTTGTCTTCTTCTATTCCAAAGGAATTATAAGTAGATGATAAGATTTTAATGCCTCCTCCGGTACCTGTACCGCAGACATGCTGTTGTGCCGTTGAGAATGACTCACCGCCATGCTATGACTAGGAGTCTAGAACAAATAGAGCAGCTAGGTGAGGACCCTTTTTATTTGGGTTCAATGAACCACAAGTGTCCTCATTGTGGTGCTCTATTTTTTTCCGGCGAACGTAAATATCGCCGGATATTGAATCTTAGTTGTTGCAAGGACGGCGCCTACATTTTGCCGAATTTGAGTCTAAACCATTAAAAACCTTTACTTGAATTAAGCAGAATTTAGGCGAGAGATTCGGTCCATCAACCCTTTGTTTGCGATGGCTTCATTCAAGACCCTCCAACCTGCAGTCGATTTGCGAGGGGCGCAGGGACATTGGAATTTCAGTGTGTTCCTTGATAGCGAGGAAGCTTTAGAACACCGTAACGAGTTTGTAAAGATGCGGATTCTAAATGTCTGCAAAGTGTATCAAGCTCGGCCAATGCAGAAAATACTATCCAAAGCTCCTTAAAGAGTACACGTCCCTACACGAAGATGATAATAAGAGACCAGAGTATAAACGACCGGCCGATGGCAGGTCGATTTATGTAGAATCACTTGACTGTAGGGTAAACAATCGGAGACTTGTCGCTTACAATGCGTATTTGTTGAGCAAATACCAATGTCACATAAATATCGAGGTAGTAGGTTCCTCTATATGATGAAATATTTACATAAATAATTGCAAAAAGGCTCAGACTCGATAACCCTACGCGTAACCAGTGACGTTAATAATGATGGGAATAATTCAGTCAATCGTAATGATTCTCAGTCGGCGGCACAATTGCAAAACGTCGTAACCAGCGTAAGTTAATACGGCTACTGAAACATCGTTGGTTATAGACGAAATTAGACAATATCAAGATTATAGGTATATAAGTGCGATGGAAGCGACGTGGCGTATTTTCGAATATAAAATGCACGATCGCTCCCACTCGGTGTCGGTTTTGCCTGTACACCTACCGGGAGAACGGACTATAATGTTCGAAGAACTAGAAGAAGCTGATAACATTGAAGCGCGTCTGCAATCACGCTCAAAGTTGGATGCTTACTTTAAATTCGCACAACGTTGTCGCCCGTACTTACTTGTATCCCCAAATCATTACACTTGGAAGAACGAAGAATGCAGATGGCAATCCAGGCGACAAGAAAGTAAACAAATCGGATACATGATTGATATCACCCCAATCCCAGGGTTAATGGAACTATTTTATCTCCGACTGTTATTATTTCGCATTACAGGAGCAACATCGTTTGAATTATTGAAAACTTTAGACGACGAAACGACGGTCAACACTTTCGAAGAAGCATGCCGAGCAAGGAACTATATTCGTCATACGGACGAATTTGAATGAGCAATGAGAAAAGCCGTTCTAAAGCAGCACCCACGTAAAATGCGTAAGCTTTTTGCACTCTATTGTAGTATTTCCAACGACGAGGGTTTCACAGAATTTAACGCCATCTGGCAGCAACTTTGTGGATATATGATTGATGATTTCGTTAACATGAGATATCTTTCGTTAAAAAGTGCGGAGGAAGAAGCATGAAATAGAACTAGTCCTTAAAATAAACCGCCCCGATTTAACATTGAATGCGTTAAAGGTACGTCCATTATTCGATGAAAACAATAGAAGGGGTGCTGCTTCGCCCAACAACCACCGGGGATCCCAAACCGGTAACGACTTCCGTGACGATCTTGATTACGATTATAGTGTGGAATACGATAACGATTTACCTATCGCTTTGCGACGTCATCGCCGTTCGCAAACTGACGGCGTTAACAATTTTCAATTTGATCCGTCAGATCTGAACATCGATCAAAAACGGATCTTTTGGAAAATTGTAAAAGTAGTGGCGCAAATCCTAACGTACCAGTTCCCTTGGAAATTCACCATAAAATGAACGATGTTATCGAGGATAATAATTTTGAAGGCTATTTTCAAGTCCATCGTTTATTTTATGTCGACGGACCGGGTGGAACGGGAAAAACCTTTTTATATAATTGCCTTCTGAAAGTTATACATACGTATAACCAAAACTCCACCATCGCGGTCGCGTGGACCGGTATCGCCGCCAATCTTTTGATTGGCGGTACGACGGTCTACAAAACTTTCAGAATGCCAATATAACGGGCGACACCATGCCGGGATGGACGTCAGAGTCGAATCAAAGCCGCGCAATTGTCGAAAATGTCGCTTTAATTGTATGGGACGAATCTCCTATGACCCCGAAATTAGCGGTTGAGGCTGTCGATAGATATCTCCGAGAGATGACCAAGTGTCCCTTACCGATGGGCAACAAATGCTGCCTATTCGGTGGGGACTTTAGACAAACTCTACCGGTAATTATCCGCTCAAAATAAGCATACTCTGGAATCATTTCACTACGTTGCGACTCGATGTCAATATGAGAGCACGACAATACGTTCACATTTCGCAAGAGCTCGGTAACAGGACATACTCCGGTTGGTTGTTGAGTTTGGGTGATGGCATGTTGCAGTACGTAACTCTTCATTCAAAGTCGACAATCTCCGGAGTTTTGCCTAAGTATCTCATCGAAAATCCCAACAAACTCCGCGTATCCAACATCGATCAATTGATCAATTTCGTTTATGGCAACGACTATGGTTCAATTTGTTCTACTAATGCTGCGGTAAATGACGTAAACGAAATGATTCTTGATAGGATGTTGGATATCGAAGTACGTGTGTATTACAGTACTGATGAATACCGTTACCGTAGATCTTTTAAACTCCATCAACCCTGCATCTTTACCGCCGCACGAGTTGAAACTGAGAGTGGGCGCTATTGTCATAATTCTTCGTAATATCGACATTGAGGACGGATTGTGTAATGGTACTAGAGTAAGAAATGTATCTTTGGGGGATAATATTATCGAGTGCGAAATTCTGTCCGGAGTTAACATAGGCCCCGAATACGGATGACCGCGCGAGATAGTGTGCTCCCCATAGATATTATTCGCACGTAGTTCCCCGTACGGCTTGATTATGGCATCACCATAAACAAGTCCCATGGCCAGTCTTTGACGAGAGCCGGAGTTTACTTGAGCGGTCCCTGTTTTACCCACGGGCAACTGTACGTGGCGTTTTCTCGCGTCGACTCCGCAGAAAATATGACTAATGACTTTTTATCTGATTTTATTTATGAAGTAATTCATATAACTACTAATGGTTTCATACATAATAGTAAGTCGTATATATTCAAAATAAAAGCATTTGTTTGTGATGTACCAGCCAAATCTTATATTCTCCGCACAAAAGGTCACTCTGGGTACTATTCTTGCACTAAGTGTGACATAGAGGGCAATTATATTAATTGTCGAGTCTGCTTCCCTAATCAAAAATTTAAAGCAAGAACAGATTTTGAATTTAGAGCCAAAACTCAAATCGATCACCATGTGGGAACTTCGATAATAGAGCAAATTCCAAATTTCAATTTAATAGATAATTTTGAACTGGATCCAATGCATCTTTTGCACCTTGGAATTGTTAAAAAACTCATTCATCATTGGTGTAATGGTAAACCACCATCTAAATTGTCTTTCAATAAAATATCAGAAATATCAAATAACCTAACTAATCTAGGAGATAACATTCCTAGAGAGTTTAACCGGAAACCTAGGCGTATGGAAGAGTATAAGAGATGGAAAGCCACAGAATTCCGACAATTATTATTATATACTGGACCTGTAGTTCTAAAAAAAGTATTGAAAACTGATTTATATCTTAATTTTATGTCTCTCCATGTTGGGATTACTATTTTGTCAAATGAAAAATTACAAACCAATTTTACAGAGAGTGCTCATAAAATTTTATGCTATTTGAATAATTCTATATGGTAAAGAGAATGCTTCTCATAATATACATAATTTATTACACATAAGTGATGATTCCAAAAAGTTTGGTCCACTTGACAAATATGGAGCTTATCCATTTGAAAATTACATGTCAACTATATTGAGTATGATTAGAAAACATGATAAACCACTCGAACAAATTGTACGGCGAAAAGAAGAAATGAAACATGTAGTTAATATCGATGAAGGTTCACATAGAGTTTGTAATTATCCAGAATTTAAAGTAGAAAATAATACTCCTTACCAATTTCAAAAAGCTATATTTTCAGAGTTCACATTAACAACCAAGTGTCCAGATAACTGTTGCTCTTTAAAAAATGGCAGTATAATAATTATAGAGAACTTTATTACAGTAATTAATCAGAAATGTGTTGTTGGTAGAAAGTTTCGACACTATGATGATTATTACACTAAACCATGCTTTTCATCTGATCTAAATATATATGCAGTAAATTTGAATGATCTTGATATTGTAGAGACATGGAATATTAACGAAGTTGATGTTAAATATATTGTAATGAATTTAGAAAGCCAACCATCAGTTGCAATGCCTCTAGTACATATTTAACTTTTTTATGAACCTGAGAAACCAACAGGTACAAGCTGCAAACAGTTAGTTTGAATAATATTAATGTGAAAAAGGAAATATTAACTGAAAATGAACTATAGATCAGCTACATTTTGTAACAAAATACAAAACAATATACAAAAAATGACAATTAAAGGATAAGCATTCGTTAGGACTTTTTCAAACTAGGGATTATAATGTTTCAAGTGTGCCTTCAATTTATTCTTAAATTGTGCCACTGTTGTCAAGTTCTTTATTTCTCCTGGTAGCTTATTATAAGTATCGAAGGCTTTATACATCTGATTTTATATTAAAAGATATGTTCTAGTTATATAAAATGTAATTTTTAATTTTTTTACTATGGTACTGTCTATTACAAACAACATAATTAAAATGGTTTTATATAATTATCAAATAAAGAAGTATGAAAAGTACTATTTAAAGAATGGTAATAATAAAATAGGTTTTTATAGATTGAGTAAAAATGGACACTAGAATAGAAAAATCTTGGACAATAGTACACTTTCTAGAGGATGAAAGTGTCGAGGCAGTGCCAACAGGGTGGATAGTTGGAAATAGCTGCTATTGGCCTCCTTGGAACCAAACAAAAACTACGGACGCAATCAAAAAGGGGGAGCCATTTAGTACCTGTTGGCCTACACATAAAATCAGGCAATTTGTTACGGGACAAAGGATTATTCGGATCTCTTTTTCGAACATCCAAAAATGAGCTCTGTGCATACCGTCTGTTTTAAGCATAACTAGAACAATTAAAGCCTCAGGAATCCTTTTTACTCTTTTTACACATCTCCCTGAAGGGTACCTAAAAATAAGAAATCCATCCATTTATATCTATTTTTATTTATTTTAATCAAATATGATGATCACCAGATCAGGATATTAATTTGATAAGTTGAAAAGCCTAAAGGCTGTTTTGTTTACATAGTGTACCAAATTGGGCTGATGACAATCTTGTCACATCTGTCAATCCTGGAAATCAATCATCTTAATGTGATTATAAATCATAAGTTAACCCTTCCACTCATAGATCTACTGAGAAAAGATCATTGACCTGTGTTATTAATTAATTCTGTCATCAGAGGTTATCCTTGTTTAAGTGCTTTGCTAATAAATAGTTAAATAAAAGAACAAACCTTTTTTTTTGGAAGACCATCATCGATACGTAGACAGGATTTTTAGTTTTTTTGGTCCTTGTGAGATTGTTGAAAGACCACATGGAATAGCCGTTTGGCTGATTTTGAGAATAACATATTTATTAAGTGAACGTAAATTTTATTAGAGTGATCCTGCTGGAACTCTACCACTCTGTCTTAGTGGATATTAAATTTTCGGCTCTTATTAAGATCCTGTCTTCCTATTTGTAGACAAAACCACTTTGAGGCCACCTGACATCTACGGTGAGTTTAGTTATCAGTACTAGGATACTCAATCCTCTTAACATTTATTAAGCAAAGTACTTACCCAAATTTCCTTTCAGGTCTCTTACTCGTATACTTAGTTTTTATCTTTTCTGTTCTTCGTCTGTGCTGTAACCACACCACCTTTATCCATCTCTACATTGGTGGACTACTGTAATTGATCAACCATACCCTCACCTTTACCTACATCTGTAGCCCTTAAGATCAAGTGGTAGAATCAGGTTTCCACCCAACTGAGGTAACATCTACATCGAACCTCTAGTAGGGACACTTACTACTTGATTTCAACAGGTAACCTGCATACTTTACTTTCTTAAGGAATCCGCTAGTTTGAGTAGACAGTGTTGGAGGATATAATCAGACTTACTGAGGAAGTTCAATCTTTCCTTTTTTTTTTGTTCCTACAATTTTGATGGTAGATTAAGTATTAAGAATAGTCTAGTCACTAGAGTTTGTAAACCAACGTATGCATACCAAGGTATTGATTTAGTAATAGTTTGTATCCACCCACCCCTAAGGTTCGAGGGGATAATTTATAATTTTCTACTTTCATGGTAGGGTCAGCCATAACCTACTAGCGAAACACGAGGTCAACTTCAGACTTCACTATAGGTTCATAGGAACTACCTTCAGGGAGTTTTTAGCGTTGCTACTTGAGATAGTTAAATTTTTGTGGTGATCATCCAGCCACTCCCAAATAATTTATTAGATTAAACCAACCTTTTTTTCTATATTGTTGTTTGTTTTATTTTTTTGAACCCACATTAAAGTCTACCTCGATAAGACGGGTAACAAATTGAGAAACTCAACATTTGGTAAGCTGATAGTTTTAACGTATTTTTAAAACTCAGTATACTGGAGAATTTGTAATGTTTCTGTTTTTTTTTCTATAATGATTCACCAAATTATTTTGGTTTGCACATTTATTTCTAGATGATTACTTCAGTGTCCGTTCTAAGTTGCCAAAAGCTTGCCAGACAAGTGACCTAAATTCGGAGTCTGAAGGGGGCAGTAAGAGAAGACGAATAAAAAAAGAAAAGTGTTTGACACATCAGATTCTGAAAAATCTGACAATTATTCAAAATTACCGCCTCCTCCAACAATTATTTTAGGACAAACCTCTGTAATAGAGAGAACAAAAATTGCCAGTAATGCAGATAATGGCAAAACTTCAAATCTGAGAGAATTGGCAGATATGCATTCACCGAGGCCTTCACCTACATGCTCAACTCCCGTAAATAGACGTAAGTTTCAATATAAATAAGTTTCGTTCTATTATATGGCTATTATTATTCTAATTCTTGATGTTTTGAAAAAAATACATTATCTTCTTATAGAGACAGCCACTACACCAAAGCACTGCTGCTGCGAAGAAGTTAAAAAAAGTTTAAGTAAGTGTTGAGATGTTATTTACTGGTATTTAATTTTGTTAAGGCTGCATATATACCATTATGTTAGATTGCAATGATAGGTGTGTTATTTGAAAGTTACACTTGTTAATTCATTGCCTTTTGACTGTCATCAGGTCTTTTACTAAAGTAATATCAATAATATGTATGTATTTATAAATTAAAAGCAGAGACGAATTTATTATTAATAATTGTAAGTATGTATATATTTTGAGAATTAACATATTGTCCCTATTACAGATACATTTCACACAGATATCAACAACAAAATGTTGTCTTTGAAGGCTACTATACTTCAAATCAGGGACGATCTCCAAAATATTGTGAAACCTTTGGCTCCTGGTTCAGAAGAAAATTTTTTAATTAAATTCAACTTTCCAATTACGGAGAAAAATGATTTACAGGCAGTACATGATTATTTGCAAGAAGAAGAATGTTTTAAGGATGCCGTAAGTTTCAAAAATTACCCAGAGGTAATTTTTAATCCTAAGTTAATTCTGTTAAATGTACAAAGCCTAAATGAAGATTCAATTTGTGATATTATACTTGAAATTAATAGGTACAAACATATTTACATCCTCTGTCTGACCGAATTATGGGAATGCCCTGATTCAGTAGGGCAAATATGCATTGAAGGCTTTAGTTTAGCAAGCAGTTACTGTCGTGATGCCACAGTTAGAGGGGGTGGTACAGGAATCTGGGTTAGAAATGATATAAAATACAAACATGTTAATGTCAGTCAATTCTGTATTGATAAACATTCAGAATTTTCCTGCACTTCCTTCAGAGATAACCAGAATAATACCTATATTATAATAAATTGTTACAGGTCACCGTCAGGGAATGTGAATGTATTTTTATCTAATCTTGATAACCTCTTAAGCTCTATATATAAACCTAATATATATTTTATAGTATGTGGCGATTTCAATATTGATACGAGAACCGTGAATACGGATCATACGAAATTGATAAATACACTGTCAATTTTTAATATTAGTAATAATCTTGTAAAATGGCCGACTAGGGTTACTTGCAACAGCATTACAACGATTGACAATGTATTTGTTAATTTTCAGAGCTCATCCTTAACTTGTGTTCTTGACAACACTGTATCGGATCATAGAACTGTGTATATGGAGATTACTAATGAACATACTGCTGAACCGCTTTTTTGCGAGAAAAGAATATTTACAGATAGTACCATTAATCACTTCATTAATAGTCTTGTTACTGAGGACTGGTCTCAAATATATGGCAATTTGAACACAAATTATGCATTTAATACTTTTATGAATATTTTTCTTTATCATTTCAATGTTCATTTTCCTTTGCGGCGAAAAAAGGTTGAACGGGGTAAAAAAAAGTGGATAAATATGGATGTTCAGGAATCCAGTGATAATTTGAAAAATATACATGCTTTATCAAGGGCTGACCCTCAACTGAGAGAATTTTATAAACAAAAAAAAAAAGAACATATCAAACTCTTACAATCCACCAGAAGGAAATATTATCAAAATTTAATCTCAACTTCAGAAAACCCCACAAAAAGCGCATGGAAACTTGTTGCAGATTTTACAAAAAATATTGGTAGTGGTAAAGTACAGCGTATCGCACTACTGGATGATCAAAATAACTTGATTGAAAATTCTTTAGAGATTTCAAATATGTTTAATGTATTTTTTAAAAATGCTCCTTACGACATAGTTTCAAATATATCGTGTGATCCTAAAGGCGTAAATTTATAGTATAGTGATAAGTTAAACCTTAAACAAGAGGCTTTTCTTTTGTGCCCATACAACAAAGATGAATTATATGAACTTCTAATATTTAAGTTAAAAAATAAAAGATCCTATGGTTTTGATGATATACCAGCATTTTTGTTAAAAAAAGTTTTGCCATTTATAATGTCTCCTCTAACATATTTAGTCAATCTGTCCTTTGCAAATGGCGATTTTCCGGATTACATTAAAACTGGGAAAATTACTCCAATATATAAAAAAGGTGAGAAGAGCAGTACTTCAAACTATCGACCAATTACTGTCCCTTCAATATTTTCAAAAATATTTGAGTATAGCTACCTGAAAAGACTTAATACGTACTTACAGTGTCATAATATTATTATAAGCAGCCAGCATGGTTTTCAAGAACGTAAGTCAACTAGTAGCGCTATTCATTCATTTTATGAATGTTTAACTAATCTATTGGAAGCAGGGGAATGTCCTGTTGGTATATTCTGTGATCTCAGTAGAGCATTCGACTGTGTTGATCATAACATTTTATTGGAAAAGCTAGAAAATATTGGTATCAGAGGGATATCTTTGAAGTGGATTGAGTCTTATTTGTATAACCGCTTACAATATGTTAGTATACCTAATTTAACGGATAATTGTATTGGTAAGAGTGATTCGGGTTATGTGTGCAATGGTATTGGTGTTCCACAAGGGTCTGTTTTGGGACCTATCTTGTTTTTGCTTTACATAAATGACATTGTAGATATAAGCTCGACCACTCACTTTACTTTGTATGCAGATGATACGTCGGTCCTTATTTCGGATAAATCCAATGTCGCTTTAGAAAGTAAATGTAATAATCTTTTTTCCAGCTTATACAGTTGGTTTTGTAAAAATTCACTTCACCTCAATGCGGAAAAAACTCAAATGGTTCATTTTCACTATAGGCAAAAGCAAGTACAAAAAATGAATATAAAACTTAATAATGAACAAATAGAACATGCTTCTTCAGTGAAATTCTTAGGTTTATTTATTGATGAATTCCTAAATTGGAAAAAACACTGCGATACTGTGATCTCAAAACTAAACTCAGTTAATTATCAGTTTAGAAACCTTCGATCGGTTCTAACAATTAAACAGCTGGTAATGTTGTACTATGCTCAAGCGGAATCTCGCCTACGGTATGGTTTATGTTTTTGGGGAATTAGTACTAGCTTTAATGATGTCTTCATAGCTCAAAAGAGGATCATTCGTTGTATTGCTGGTATTTCTCGGAGCACTAGCTGCCATGGTTATTTTAAAAAGTTTGAAATTTTAACATTATCGTGTTTGTATATTTTTGAGTTGTGTGTGTTTGTTTATACTAAAATAAAATATCTTAAGACCAATGAACAAGTCCATAGATTTAATACAAGACATTGTAATGATCTACATGTACCTTTATCTAAGGGAAATATTCATTTTAAATCTCCGGCTATACAAGGTCAACGGTTTTATAATAAATTACCCTTAACCATCAGAAACTGTACTACACTAATAGAATTTAAAAAAGTGTTAAAATCATTTTTAATTGAACGTTGTTTTTACTCCACAGAAGAATTTTTTAACTCGTAAATAATGTATGAATAATTATAATTTATTTGTTTGTTCGTATTATGATTGAAATTTTATCAGATATTGTTTAGTATAATTTGCATGTCAATTTTAGATTAGGATTAGGATTAAGTTTTCATTGTGACTAATTCTATACAAACTTTGTTGTTTGTCAAAAAGAAAATAAAGAATTATTATTATTATATTATTATTATTATTTGCAAGAAGAAGAATGTTTTAAGGATGCCGTAAGTTTCAAAAATTACACATTTTCAATATTTAAGTGTGGAATTGGATAATAACTATTATAAAACTGTTTGCTTTGAGTATATAATGTGCAATTAATGTAGTTTACAGTTTGATGCTTGTCACATTAGAATAAATAAACATTATATTTATGCAGATTCAAGTTTAGAGATCTTGCAGTATTGCACATTTCAAATTTGTTGGGATAATTTTATTCATAATTGAAATATTGTAGGTACTTTCAGGTCCAGCAAATGTCAAAATTGGGGGGGGACTAACCCATACGATGCAGTAAAAAGAATGTTTTTGGCCACATTTTCTGATTGCTTGGCTCAAAATTACACTTATGATGGCACAAAACTCCGTTTAAAGAAAATAAATTGTGTTCTGTAATTTTAGGTAAGTTCATTAATGGGATAGTTTTTCAGATAACAAGGTTGTAACCATTTTCAGTAGTTGAACATTGGTAATATTCTCAATAAATATATAGTGCTTCAATAGGTCTTTTTCACAGAAATATGGTATCCTAACACCCCGTGTGTAATTAGATCTTTCAAAAAACTAATTCTTATTTTTGTATCTTCTGTACATTCCTTGTGGTATATCAATTTTTATGGGGAATTGAAGATTTTTCAGATTCTTGATAACGGCGGCTGAAACTCCACTGAAACGTTGAAAATAATGTATAAAAAACATTGTGGTTTGATTTTTATTTTTGTTTTATAGTCGCTGCAGAGGCTTACAACGCCGACAGAAAAACTGCTGAAGCCTGCATAAGAAAATGGCTAAGAAGGACGAAGGAGCGATTAGCTTATAAAAATACCAAGTAAATGTACTTATTTTGACGTACTCCAAAATAAAAATGAAATTTTTCAAATATTTCAATTGTTTCATTGATCAACACCTTGGGCTTTGAAATTCCTATAAAAAAAAACATAAAAAAGCCGGTAATGTTATTTATTTATAAATATTTTTTCCATCTTTTCTCCGATTTTTTTCAGTTTCTCCTTTTTATCACGTTTTTTTTCCAGCATTCTTTTCATAATTTAATTATATTTTTTGTCGATCATTTCACGCCCATTTTAACAATTTTTTTTCCATTCAATTTATTACTTTTCAATTCATTTCATTCATCTCATTCTTCTCATTTATATTTTTTTGGTAAATAATGTTACCGGACCCAAAAAAAATACTACAATACAAAAAACCAAAGAAGATTCTAAAAAAACTCAAAAAACCAAAAAGAAATCTAAAAAAACACAAAAATACTTTTGAAGATTCCAAAAAATTACATCCAAAAAATTGTTCATAATCACATACTATTACAATATATCGTAAGTTTAACATTTTTCCTTTGTTTGTTTCGAATTTTTCCTTAAACTCAACTTTATCTTTCATTTAAAAATTTGATTTTTAAATTTGAAACCATATTATCAACATAACTACAACTATAAATGTATTTTTATGGTATTCTAATCATTAAATATTTTTGTATTTTCCTTCGTTAAAATATTCATGTAATTCAGTTTGAACAAATTCAATAATTTGTTGAGGATTTCAATTTTGTCTTAGGTGTATTTATATTTATTATCAATTATAATTCTCCCTCTCTCGACAAAATACACAATTATTCTTTACTAATATTACAATAGATCTTTTAGGTCTCAGTGAATATCATCCCATCATACCAATTTATCTTTTACCATGTTCTATAATATTATTGAAACTATTCCAAAACCTACAAATTTCAATATGAATTCAAATGTAATTGTATTATTTTAAATATTATTATATATTATCTTTTCGAATATCTACAATTTTCATAATTTCTTTCAATTATCATTTTTTCATACGCCCAGATACAATAAAAAAGTTATTCTGTTTTTGAAAATACAATTTCCTAATTTAGCCAGTCCACATAAACATTAACAATATCAATTGGTATATAAAACTCTTTTGGAACACTTTCAATTTAAATTTTGTAAATCATGTTTGTAAACTATATTTTTTATATTCAATTCTAAATTTTTAACATATTTATTTTCAAGAAAAATCGGACCGGAAGATGTAATCTAAATTCAAAAGACCACAATAGATCTGAAAGGGTCGCATTTTAATCGGTCAATAGGCCACTTCATCAGTTCTGATATATTTATTGAACATTTAAATTTTTTCTATTCCTCTGTAAATTTTAATTCTCAACATATTCTTTGATATTAAACACTTTTCAATTTTTTACTAATAATAATCGTAATCGTTTCAGAATCAAAAATATTGAAATATATTTAGGCGGTGTTAAACGAGCTTTTAATTTGTCATTGCGATTTCTTTGAATCCTTATATAATTATATTTCATGTTAAATCTTTTATATTTACACACAAAATTTCATGCGACAACTTTCTAATTGATTTTGTCCTATTTTGTATAATATCGTTTTTACTACATAAAAAATATAATCTCTATTGTTTTACATAAGGAATTCACTCGGTATATATTTTTCAAACTATTTTCGATTCACTGTTATTGCGTGTTTATAATGAATAAATTCTTAATTACCTAATTAATAAATTTAACAATCATTGTACTTTTAATTGTAATTTTTCAATTTTGATATCGATAAATTCGGCTTTATTTTTTTTTCTTTAAATGGTGGTATCCGCTTTTTTCTGCTTACAATTAAAAAAACACTTTTAACATCTACAGAGCCGACTCAATATTTTTGTTACTACAACATCAATTTTTCAATTGTACACCATAAAATTATTTCTCATTGGTTACTTATATTATATATAGTGACTATCTACCCCAAGAGGGGTTTAGTCGCCGGAGCGGCTTTTTAGATTCAGATTTTTTGGGGGGGATCGGGCCCCATTTCCAAGTTTTTAAATCAATTTAATTATGTTCCTCCACTGTTTCCTGTCGGTTGTTTTCGCCTTCCAGTTTCGGATACCTAGACAGTTTATATCATCTATAACCTCCTGTAGCCACGTTGATTTTGGCCTCCCTCTTTTTCTTTCGCCACTTGGCTTCCACTCAGTCATCGCAAAAATTGTGCTGTTTGGGCCTGCTCCCCACACATGTCCCAACCATTTTAACCTTTGCTCTTTTATTACACTTATGATGTCCCTCTGGGTGTCTTTTTTCAGTTCTTCATTTGTTCTTTTCCTATATCCATTTTGAGTTATTTTCTTGGGTCCTAATATGACTCTTATGCCCGGTTGCAAGAACGCTAATCAAATCTCTCATCATGTGATGGTTGATTAAAAAATTATGAACCATCAATGGGAACCCGATTTCACGAAAAAAATAATGGTCGATTAATTGTTCATCATTGCAGGTACCTATCCGTTGCATTTTGATTGTGTAAATGATGGTTGATTTGAAGAATTAACGAGTTATTATTTCATTGATTAGCCGTTAATCATTCATCATTTTTAATAAGCGTTCTTGCAACCGGGCATTAGTATTTTTCGTTCAAAAATTTTTAGGTCTTCTTGTTGTTTCTTGGTCATTATCATAACTTCAGCTCCATACGTTATTGTTCGTCTAATTATTGTTTTATAAATTTTCATTTTGGTGTTTTTGCCTAGAAATTTACTTCTTAATAGATTTTTATTTACCTGGAAGACTCTGTTTGCTGCCATTATTTTCTCCTTTATTTCCATTTCCCCATCCCTATTGTTGGTTATTGTAACTCCTAAATATTTTATTTTATCAACTTCTTCAAATTTGAAGTCACCGATGCATTAGGTGTTTGTTCACTGTCATTATTTTTGTTTTTGTTTCATTTATTTTAAGACCCATTTTTTTACCTTCTTCCACAATTTCTTGAAACATTTTTCTCATAATTTCTCTGTTTTTTGCTACCAAGACTAAATCGTCCGCATAAGCTATCAATTGTCCGCCCCTTGTCCTTATGTTTCCTTTGTCTACGTTTCTGACTACATATTCCAGCGCCAGATTAAATAGAGTTGTTGACAGAGAATCTCCTTGTCTGACTCCTTTGTTAATCTCGAATATGTCCGTCTCACCTTTTTGTGTTTTTACCGTAGCTGTTGATTGTTTCATAGTAATCAGTTATTTGTTTATCTTCATAGTTTGAAGTGCTCTCATTAGTTGTTGTCTATTAATTGAATCAAAGGCTTGTTCGAAATGAATAAATAGCATCTCTGTTCCGATTTGATGTTCGTGAGTTTTTTCCAATATTTGCTTCAGGATATGAACTGCGTCTATGGTTGATTTGCCTTTATTAAATCCGTATTGATATTGTCCTAATATTGTGCTTATACTGCTTACCAGTCTCTTTTGGATGAGTGTAGACAGTATTTTATAGGTCGTGTTAAGTAGCGTAATTCCTCTATAATTTGTGCACTTTCGTTGATCCCCTTTTTTATGTATTGTTACTATTTGACCTGATCTCCACTCTTCCGGCATCTTTTCATTCCTCCATATACACCTTACTAATTCGTATATCTGTTCTGTCAGTTTTTCTCCTCCATATTTAATCAATTCAATATTTATTTAGTCACTTCCTGGTGCTTTCCCGTTTTTGCATTTACTAATGATTTCTTTTATTTCGTCTAGCGTTGGTTCTGGTATTTGCTCTACTTCTAATTCTTCGTCTTCCGAAAATTTTTCCAGTATTTCCGTCTCTGTTAAGACGTTTTTAAAATGTTCCAACCATGTTGTTTTATATTCTATTTCGTCTTCTACCACTTTACCATTTTTGTCTTTTATTCCAATTTGTTTGGGCTTGAATCCTCTATTTTGCTCTTTAATTTTTTGGTAGAATAATTTTGAGTTCTTATTATTATTTTCGGCCTCTATTTTTTCTAGTATGCTATCTAAACATTCACTTTTAATTTTCCTTACTGCATTTTTTGCTTGTTTTCTTAACTTGTCATATTCGTTCTTTTCTTCGTCTTTATTCGTTCTAAGCCATTGGCTCCAAGCATCCCTTTTTGTTTCCACTATTTTTCTGCACTCCTCATTATACCATCCTTTTTTTGGACTGTTCTTTTTAATGCCTATTTTTTCTTTTGCCGCTATATTAATACATTCTTCAATTTTTCTCCATTTACCTTGAACTTCATCGATTTGTATTTCTTTTCTTTTATCATCCAGTAATTTTTCTATGCACTTTCCATATTCTTCTCTAATTTTTGTATCTTCTAGTTTTTGTATATCCCATTTATTGATTGGATGTCTGCTTTTAAATTTCTTTTTTGTTTTAAAATTGCTGTGACCATGTAGTGATCTGAGTCGGCGCAGGCTCCTCTATTTGACCTTACATTTCTGATCGATGATTGATTTCGTCTTGAAATCAGAACATGATCAATTTGGGAATATGACTTTTGGTCGGGGGATCTCCAGGTATATTTATGGCAGTTTTTGTGTTGGTATTTTGTGCTACTTGTAACGTGCTCTTTTTATTCTTTTACAGTTCCATTATAATTATATGTCTGATAATTTTCTATTTCTCAAGTACTCGTAAATAGTGTTGCATACCTTAAGTTACAAGTCTATTGTTTGCTGTAAATAGTGTCGCATACCTTATTTTGGCAAGATTCGTTTGTTAATGTCTAAGGCATTTTTATTGATGACTGGAGATTGAGTAAGGTGAGGCTAACTATCAACACGGACGAACGCGATTTTTAGTGTTGAATGTAGACTCCCGAATATTCTTGGTGGAAGTCGGTTCCGTGTCATTTGTGATTTCCGGCATTGGAAGAGGTCTTGTTGGTTTTTGGAATTTTTGGTCAAGGTGATGTTAACAAGTGTGCCGAACTCTACGGTTTTCCTATCATATCTGGCTGTATTTGGGCCATCTTAATTGGATTTTGAAGCAAAACCATTTGATTTTTAACTTGACCATTCTATCTTACCTCAGTAGTTGATATTTTTGGATTTTGGTGTCAAGTTAAAATTACCGCTTGCGGGATTTATTTGAGGGAAGCCATTGTTGATTAGCAGGTGCCGTTCCATAACCAAACAGTGTTTGACTTAAAACCCTATAACATCTAGGGTATTTTTTTCCTGGAGGATCCATCCCTGCACTCATCAGGAAGATCTACCTTTTCTTAGTTATTGGAGGATCCCAACTTCAGCAGTTTCGTCTGAAGGGTTCAACCATACCGAGCATCTAGAACGCGCTCAAAAGAAAAGGTTCACACTCCGAAGTGACTTCAGAATCAGATAAGCTTATCTAACTTTTGTTTTATTTATTTCACGGTAAACTAAATTTAGTGTGATCACACGTACGCTATATACGAATTATTTTTTTTCTATCCTATAGTATTATCTCTTTGTACGTAATGTTGTATTTATGTTGACTTAATTTTGTTTTAAATTTGTTAGACAAGTTCAACTTCACTTGATTAATCTTTTTTGTTAAGTAAAGTAATTTAACATATTTCGGTCATAGTTTTATTTATTTGGTTCACCATATTTTTATATTTTTTTTTTTGGTAACTTATCTTGTGGCTCTGCTAGTGCCTACAAGACCTAGGGGTTTCCGGCTTGAACCGTCTAAGCCGGTGGCGCGGCTCACTTTTTTTCTACCGTCTACGGCTGAGCTCGGGCATAATTTGCCAGTAGAGAGACCGCTAGTGGGGTCTAAATATGGAACTACAAGTAACGTGGCATACTTATCACCATGTCTGCGTACGATGCGAAATTACAAAGCCTTTGTCCATTATTATTGGTTTTTTCATGCATGGTATATTTGCCAGCTACAGTCTTTATAATAATCATATTATGATCTTCTTTACCAATCTGGGCATTAAAATCTCCCAAAACCACTATTGTATCTTCTTTTTGCATTTCCATTATCTCTTCTTCAAGCTTCTCGTAAAATAATTCTTTTTCTTCATCCTTTGCAGTTTCTGTTGGTGCATATACATTCA
Source organism: Lochmaea capreae (assembly GCA_949126875.1). Taxonomy (NCBI): domain Eukaryota; kingdom Metazoa; phylum Arthropoda; class Insecta; order Coleoptera; family Chrysomelidae; genus Lochmaea; species Lochmaea capreae. Next base: position 20,481,653 of record OX421411.1, read on the forward strand.
AGACTGATAAGTTAAGAGGTTTTGCTTCAATTCTCAAGAAGGCTATTCTCTCATTCACGGCTCTAAATTCCAAGATATTTTCTCTCAGTTTTTCCCTCACAATAAATGCTACTCCCCGTTGCCCTTGTTTTACTCCTCCCGAAAATAGTAGTTTGTAATCTTTTTTTCAATTACTCCCTCTCCTTTCCACCTAATTTCTTGTAAGGCCGCTACATCAATATTGTACCTTCGAACTTCATTTGCAATTTCTTCCATCTTTCCGGCTTCTAGCATTGTTCTTATATTCCAAGTGCATATTCTTACTAATTTTTTTTTATTTTATATTTTTTATTCTATATTTTTTCCTATTGCATTGTCCTATTACATCGCCTTTGTCATCATTATTACATCCTGATCGATTGTCTATCTTCAATAGTTTTTTGAGGAGACACCTGATGTTTTCTTTGATCGTTCTGCTCCATCATTATTCAGTGGGGATCTGTCTGCTAACATTCTTTTTATGGTACCCGTTCTTTCTACCCCATTAGCACCGAAGTCTTCAAGTGTGTATTCTTTGCTGTTTATTACCAATCTATTGAATTTTAAAAACGCTCTTTCACCTTTTCCCCTTGCTTCTTTTAAATGTTTTATCAGTTTCTTTCTCTCTTCTTGTACTTTTTTGGTGTAGTCATTGTTAATCCAAACGTTTGTTCCCTTAAGTTTGAATGTTTGGTTAAATATTTCAATCTTTCTCTCGAATCTTGTTAATTTCACTAATATTGGTCTGTTTTTCCCTACTTGATAGTTACCAAGCCTGGCAATTTCTTCATTGGTTACTTATTACTATAAAAACTTTCACTTTACAAAATTCATTATACGAAATTTTTTAAATCTCTTCGAAAAAAATTTCTTCTTTTTTCATAGAACACAAATCAATAAATAGTTTCAGCTTTACAAATGTCAAATTTTATATGTTCCTTACAAAATTATGTATATTACTGTTTTTGAATGTCTTTAAAAAATCATTCACTACTCGTAGTACAAAAAAAATGAATATTTTAACAGAATCATTACGTACGGTCCAATTGTGTCTACTGCGTTTCCATTACAAAATTTAAAATCTCTCATTTATTAATATTACCATTTGGCATCTGAACGGATCATAATGTACAGTCAAAGACAAATGAAACGCACAAGGCGAACACCAAAATTCATAAAAATCCAATTAGTCTCAGTGACTTATGTTAAGCCTGGCAACATCGCTAAAATGTATTAGAAATACATCAATAATTGTGACCTAAGGAACGTAGATCTATTTTGTGGGGATAGCAGACATTTCAACGATGCAGTACCAACTTAAACTAAAGTATTTTATGCGATACTTATTTGGTAAAATTGGTTCATTCTGCATATAGTAATTACATCGTACCGCACGGTAAATAATATATCTTCTGTGATTATAAGTATAATATTTTTTTCGTTATTTAGATTTTAGTAAATACAGATCTTGAGGTAAGACTATTGAAATATACCTTATAGGGCGCGTTGTATGAAACTCCTAAACTCGGTTTAACGATAACTGATGTTTAGACTGTGACATATTGATGTATTTATTATCAGTAGTAATAACCCAAGGACATTGATAATTGTTCGAAATAGTATATTTCCTAACTAGTGCGGAAAGTTCCACTTTTCCGCACGCGATTGCAGTTGGCCGAACGACGCATAGCGGAGTTGGGCCAATCAATCAAGTGAGGTAAAGTGAGACTTTCCGCACGAGTTAGGAACGCTATTTTTTCTCCGAGCGTGCATGTAAACATGTGAAAATAAAGAAACAACATATTGAAATTTTATTAATTTTTATTAAAGCATAAAGAAAAACTACAATCTATTCTACTACTTATGATAAATATTAATAATAAATTGGCAATTTGATGCTTTCTGTAAGTTGATCGCTGATGCTATTAGTTTTTGGTTCAATCATATCGGTTGGTGAATCTATTGCTGCTTCGATTTCTTGTGTCGAGAGACTGGTTGTGACAAAATTTTTGTTGGAAGAAGTAGCCTCATATGCATGTTCTTTGTCGGTGGATAATATTTTGCTAGACATTTTCCTCCGCATTTCCGTTGATTCTTCTAAATACCCAGCCACGGCTTTCGATTTTCAACCTCCCAATTTTTTTATACTGGTAATACCTTCTCCACTATCTGCCAATACGATAGCCGAAGACCGCCGAAAACTGTGGCCCGTATAAAATTCAGGGTGACGCGTTCCCCTAAATTTTTGTATTATGAATATAGAAGTTACTGTGTGACAAATGTGTATACATTTTTTGATATTTTTACTTTTCCGCACTAGTGCGGAAAATTGGCACTTTCTAAACTAAAATTAGTGCGGAAAAGTGAACTTTTCCGCACGCAAGTAGAAAAATTTTTATGACAGATTCCGAAAGCTTGTTGCTTGGAAACAGACCGACGCTGCAGGCGGAGGTCTGTTTCCTACAAGCGACAAGGTTGAGAAAGTTGTCATACAATTTCAATCAAATACATCAGTTATCATTCAACCGAGTTTGTGTGTTTGATACATCGCGCCCATAATAAATGTAAACCGTAGAACGATGTATTTTTCTAACATCTTTGTCTGTGGAAATAGGGAGTTTTTGGACCAAATAAAAAATAACTTTTTTGTGGTTATAGTAATTGAGAGTAACGATAACGACTCATGATTTTAAAAGAGTTCTTGGAACATCAAACAAATGTCTCTTTGGTTAGTTTGGTTAAAGTGATAGTAGCCTAACTTTTTAATATTTTGTAGTATGGAGTGTTAAGCACCTACGTTCAAACGCTATCATTGAAATTTGAGTAGTTTGTGTTTTTTCTTTAAATACGGATGAATATATTGAGATTTTAATAAAAAGGACACAGCCAAATACTCAGTTGATTCGGACAGATGAAGACTGTTTGTCCCATATTAGGTTCAGAAAGCAAGATATACCAAGCCTGGTTGAAGCCATTCGCATTTCCCAAGAAATTCAGACTAGATCTTTACATATATAGGATTTTTAATAACATTAGTCTAGAGGTATGTGGTTTATTTGGATTTCTTCAGTTTACAAAACAGTTTACACAGTCAATGTCAATCAATAAAGTAATAATTGTTGAATAGCTTCAAAGTATTATACAAGTTATTTTAACTCAAGGGTTAAGTTGTGCCAAAGGAGTGATCGTCTTTTCTCCTTCGCGTCTCTAAGTCGTCTCTCCTGCTTTTTGGCGCGTACAACCCTTCTACCGATCGACGGTGGTGCCACGAAGGTAGCAACTCAAGACTTGAAATAAACAGGGGCGTAACAAATAAAAATAAAAATGAAAACTTATTTATTCTAAATACCTAAATAAAATACTCCCTACACATATTTCTACCGATAAGTTCCCCTCCGGTATCAAATTTCCGATGTTAGTTTTGTAAGTCATCCGCATCCTTGAACCCAAGTCGTTTTTTTGTTGGAAGTTGTCCTTGATCCCCAATATCTTGCTCCATGTCTCGAAAGTTCAAAAATCTCCAATTTAAAATTCAACCAAAACCGTAAATAACAATTATAACACAAAATTTTAGGTTATAATAACTGACTGTAGTACTGCAATTCAACGACAACTTCTGTCTTCAGATAACCACGAAAACAGTTTAATCCGCCGTGAATAAAGTTCATCGTTTTCGTTACTCAGTTTGTCACCCCTCTTTTTCTTCACTGCGCAATCTCAGAAACAACAATAACTACAAAAATGGTTATTTTAACTGGCCTTGAAACTTTCTATTATGTCTAATGTAAGTTTGTTAGTTTTCGATTTTGTCCATTCATTTTAGAGAATTAATTAATAAAGGTATTTTTTGTTTCATTGTAGATGCCACGTATGTCATAAACTGACCGCGCAAGAGCCATAGCACTTTTAGAAAGTGGTATGTCCGCCAATGCTGTGGCCATAACTTTGGGGGTTTGCCATACGACAGTAACTAGGTTGTATATAAAATATAATCAACATTTGACACTTGAGAACTTACCAGGCGGTCATAGAGTACGTTCCACGACAGCGCAACAAGATATCGCCCTTGTAAATGAAATACAAGCAAGTCTATTTTCAACTTGACAGGAGGCAGTGACTAGAAGTCATTTTCCTGCTTCGGTGAAGACGGCGAGGAGGCGCCTTAAAGAAGCAGGTTTAAATTGTCATACAGCGGCATCTAAAGAGAAACTGTATCAGCATCACAAAACTGCCAGAGTCCGCTATGCGGAAGAATTACTTCAGGAAGCTCCTAATTTCTGGGATTCTGTCATTTTTGCTGATGAGAAAACATGGCAATCAACTAAATCTGGTGAGGTTAAAGTTTATCGGCCTCGTATCACTCGGTTTGAACCCGAATATGTATCTCAAAGAGCTCGAAGTGGGCGCTTCTCAATACTTCTCAATTATAGAAGGAAACCCTACCGGTCTTCAGTATAGAAGCATTCTAGAAGATGTTATGGTTCCTTCTGTACTCTCTGTTCACAACGAAGATTTCCGATTTGTACACGACAACTCTCCAATTCATACTTCTCGAGTTGTGCGAGAATGGATTGGGGGGCAAAATTATTTTCAGGTTCTAGCGCATCCCGCACGAAGTCCTGATTTGAATGCTATTAAAAACGTGTGGGCTGTCCCACAGAAACATGTCAACGGTATGTCAATGGTACGCAGCATGCCCAACCGACTCGAACAAGTTGTCGAAAGACATGGGGAGTGGACAGATTATTGAATGTTTAACAATGTTTGGCTGAATGCAAAATATATTAGGTAATCTTCAATTTTTAGAGTAGACGAGCTTTTGAAACAGACCGCAATTTGAATACGCTACCTAGTACAGAAGAATTTCTCGAGTTTCTGAAAAAACGCTATACTGTCTGTATTTCATTCCGCATCGCGCCGTAATACGAAAACAAAGCGTATCTACTAAATTACGGGTGGTGTATGATTTTTCTGCAAAAACCACATCCGGATATTCGATAAACGACTTAACTTTAAAAGGTTATCAAGTACAAGATAATCTGCTCGACATCTTGTGTCGATTCAGAACCTTCAAATTCATTCTCACAGCCGACATCCAAATGATGTACCGCATGATAGAAATGGCCCCTGCGCATCGCCATCTTCAAAATATCTTATGGAGGGATTCACCTTCAGAGGAATTGTCCCGCCTTAGTTTTGGACAAAATTGTTCGCCGTTTCTCGCTACTCGTGTCCTGAAAGATATCGCACAAAATAACTCGCAATCGGCCCTCGTAATGAACGCATTGATATCCCAAACATGGATATGGACGATATTCTTGCAGGAACAGATAATTTTTCTGATCTCACAGCCCTCTATATGGAATTAAATACAATCTTGAATAAACATGGATTTTATTTAAATAAATGGTGCTCTAACTCGTCCCGATTTTTAGAAGAAATCTCTAACACAAATATGATAGAAGTCGATTTGAATCTAGAGGACACCGCATGCAAAATTTTAGGTTTGAAATGGGATCCGCACACTGACAATTTAAAAATCTCTGCGAACTTCGCATTCAACTCAGAGAATATTACAAAACGCAAAATTCTTTTTTATATAAGCTCATGTTTTGATCCGCTAGGTATAGTGAATCCGTTAATTGTAAACGGTAAAATTCTGATGCAGGAGCTTTGGCAATTGAAACTCTCGTGGGATGAAACAATCACAGATCCTCAAATTCTTAGAAAGTGGGAAATGTTCAAGGATAATTTGGCGCTCGTTTCGTGTTTTTTAGCTCAACCATCAGCAACATTTCGATACATGGCTTCGCTGATGCCAGTCAGATGGCATATGGCGCTTGCATATATTTAGTCGCTAGTTACACTGACAATTCTAGATCGTCTAATCTTTTTACCGCGAAATCTCGTGTCGCACCGATAAAAAACAAACTTACTATACCAAGATTGGAATTATGTGCGATGGAACTTCTGGCTAAACTTATTGATAAAACTTTATCCATACTCGCTAACCGCCTGAAAATGGATTCGGTCAACGCGTGGTCGGATTCTCAGATAGCTCTAAGCTATACAAAAAATTCGCCTAACAAATATAATGTCTTTGTCGCTAATAGAATAGTAAACATACGAACGCTTAGCAATAATGTAGTGTGGAGACATATTAATACTAAATTAAATCCTGCTGACACGCTGTCTCGCGGAATTTTCAACAGTTCGTCACTTTCGCTCTGGTTTCATGGACCTGCATTTTTATGCGATTCTGAATTTGATTTTGATAAAAACAATACATTTTCGTTAACAGATAACTTGCCGGAAACAAAAAAAATATCGCTGGTAGTCACTAAGGACTCTACTAACATGTGGTTATCTATGTTCGCCCGTTTTTCCAAATCCTCTAAATTACAAAACGCAGTGGCGTACCTGTTCAGATTTATACGGAATCTTAAATATAAAGAAAATAAAACACAAGGCGTCCTCATACGGGAGGAGCTTTCACGCGCACATGAATTTAGAATAAAGTCAATTCAAGCTGAATATTTCTCTAAAGAAATCGCAAGTTTATCATGTAATAAACCTATTGTGCAAAAACAATTACTTGCGCTGAACCCCTTTGTAGACGCTTTCGGCATTTTACGCGTTGGAGGTCGCCTGGTGAATGCTCAGGCGGAATACAACCGAAAATTTCCGTTACTTTTGCCCGCTAATAATCACGTAGTATCACTTCTAATTGAAAAAGAACATCGTCGATTGGGACACAGTGGTGCCCAAAATGTCTTAAGTAATCTTCGCTTACGCTATTGGCCATTAAACGGTGTTAAACACGTAAAGAAGATCATCAAAAGATGCATTACTTGTTACCGCTTCAACGCGCAAACTGCTACTCAAATCATGTCGCCACTTCCTGTGGATAGACTTCATTCTCCACGCGCATTTTATAAAACTGGTGTAGATTTCGCTGGACCGCTGCATATTCGAGCATCTCGATTACGCAAAGCACAAGTGCTCAAATGTTACTTTGCCATATTCATTTGTATGGCAACTGAAGCTGTTCACATTGAGGTAGTGAGTGATCTGTCCACGAACGCTTTTCTCGCAGCCTTGAAACGCTTTATTGCTCGAAGAGGCAACCCGCATACCATGTATAGTGACAACGGCACAAATTTCCTAGGGGCTAACAATCAAATGAAAGAGTTATATAATTTCTTCAAGTCCACGCCCGCCTTCGACAATATTAAATTGTATTTGGCACAAAATGAAACCCAATGGAAATTTATTCCCCCTCGCTCTCCACATTGGGGAGGACTTTGGGAATCTGCAGTGAAAAGCACGAAATATCATTTGGTACGCTTAATGGGAAATACGCAATTTACTTTTGAAGAATTGTACACTGTCCTCACGCAAATAGAAGCTATTCTAAATTCGCGACTGCTGTATCCATTGTCGTCGGACCCCAACGATCTTCAACCTTTGACTCCCGGTCATTTTTTGATAGGTACCGCTATGACTGCCTATCCCGATATCGACGTTACAGCAACCCCGGTCAATCGTTTGACATTCTGGAAGCAATGTACGCAAATTCAACAATCCTTTTGGAAACGTTGGTCGGTCGATTATTTGAACCATTTGCAGCATCGTCCGAATTACCCTCAATGATCTAGTTTTGGTAAAAAGCGAAGACTCTCCACCTTTACAGTGGCCGCTTGCTAGAGTCATTGAAACCATCCCAGGAAAAGATGGGAAAGTCCATGTTGTTCGCTTGAAAACAGCCCACGGCGAGTACCTACGCCCTATAACTAAGCTTATTCCGTTATTGAAACCGGAGAGTTAATGTATGTGCATTATAGTAAATACGCTTCTTAATTTAAGTATTTTGTTCACCTATGTTGTAAGTTAGATTAGAAACCGTTCTTTAGTTGCCCCTTGACCGGATGATTCCGTTCGCGTTTGCGCTAGCCATCTCCCCCCCCCCCCCCCCCAGTATGGAGAAATTTCTCCAGGCGCTTCTATTCAGAAGGTCCCACCTCTAATGTACGGTGAACTGCCGTATCACTCTCTATTCTTTTTGGAAATCGATCAGCTAGCTTTTAGTTCCCTCACCCTGCGCTAATTAGTATTGTTTTGAGTACTCGTAGTGTCCACATCGCTCTGGAACTACCGCTTAACGCTTTTCCCGCTTTGAATCGACAGTTAATCTGTTAATCGCGACGAATGGTAATTACTGTACCATATTTTTAATGTATAGTTGAAGTGCCGGGAGTGCGTGCTAAAAAAGACGTTAAAGTTATATACGCGTTGTTGCCAAGTGACTTTCGTTCGCAAACTGCAACTGTTCATTCCTATTTACCAATTTACTCAGCAGCTGTAACTCATGTTATCACCTTCTCTGGTTATGTTAGGTTATTAGAGTTTAATTAAACTCCGATCTATAATCTGACTTGTATTTTAATTTCTCGGGTTTCCGAGTGGTCCTTCACGCTTTTTCGCTCAACGCTATCCGCAATGGGAGAATAAGGGACGCTACCATGCAATTTTGAACCTGCACCGTATCATCATCATTCTTCATAAGAATTTACCCAGTCCACTGCTCTCATGCTCTCCTTATTCGACCAACCACTAAGTGATAAAGCCCCTTCATTCTGCTTGGCTGTGTTTGGTACCGATAACAAATTTGTTTATCAAAATGTAGCGAGTAGATAGAGAACCATGAAAACAGAGGCTGCAAAATTTGGCATAGAAATTCTTGGCTTTTCATCAGATGGAGATTCTCGCTTGATGAAAACTATGCGTTTGGAAATGGAATTTCCTGTTAATCTTTCCCATACAAATTGGCCGTGGTATCACGCGAATATAAACTGCACATCTTGCATTCAAGATACAGTTTATATTGGTACTAAATTGCGCAATCGTTTACTAAAACCTTCTGTGTATTTACCAATTGGGCGTTATATAGCCACAACTGCACATTTATTGTACCTTTTGAAAAATATGCCAAAGGATCAACATTTATTAACAGAAACGGATTTGAAATCCAAAGACAAAATGAATTTCAGAAGTGTAGAAAATATCATCAATAACAACGTCATACAATGTTAAACAGAGGTACGAGAATCTGCAGCAACGATTTTATATTTAAAATTGATAAGAGAGGTGTTGGATAGCTTCCTGAAAAAGGATTTGGACGTAAAAAGGCGTCTTTATTTGATTTGATACAATGTTTTCATACTGCGCATATGGAGGAATTGGTTGCTTGCTGGGAAAACTTTTTCCCTTCAGGACAACTTCATAACTCTTAATACGTATTTATCAATTGAAATAAACGCACATTCTCTCATAGCGCTCATAAGGCTTTTCTCTAAATTTCAAGAAAAGTATTCTCCGACCATGTTTGAGTAGTCAACCTTGTGAGCAAGCATTCCGTTCCAACTAGATCCATGACTAGTACTTTCTCAACAATTGTTAATTTTACAATTTCGGAGATAATCAATCGATTGAATAATATATAGTATAGGACACAACAAATTATTTGAAAGATTCTTTTTATTTTCCACGAGAAAATAATTCTCGCTTGGGAAATGATAAAAAAGTGATAGATTTTACCCCTCTGACAGACTCTGCGACCATTGTTTTTTCATCTCTTGAAGCAGCATCAGGACACATGAAAAGTTTTGGTATCGATAAAATTGACCTAAATATATCATCCATCAAGGTTTTCGATAGAAACGACACGACCGAGTCCATGATAGACATTGACATCGACAATGAGACTGACATCGACAATAACTTACAATATTCAGGGGAGAGTGGGGAGACCTTAGAAAAACCTGTAGATTCAACTGCTGATATTTCTGAAGACATTTTCATAGAAAAATCCGAAGAAATATCAGATAAACTTAATGTCAAAGATTATAGTAACGAAATAAATCCAAAAACTAATAAGTACTTTGAAAATGGTCCGCACCTCAGAGTTTGTCATAATGACAAAATAATGATTGTAAAAAATCCACCCTCTGTTGGCTTTTTTCAAATAAACAAAAAAAAACTAAGCAGTGACAGACTTTTGAGAGTCCAACAAAATTCTTCTTTCGTGAGAAAAGTTGAGAAAACTGCTATACATCATCCTAAAAAAAATTCTGAGATTTCCATAGGTGATGGTGCATATTCAGAAATAATCTGAAAAATAAGAAATCTGATTTTATAACTGGTTCTATTTATTCATTCCGATATCTTAACATCAAGGAAAAAAAATCTGAATATTCACGAGAATCCGCTGAAATATGTCATAAAAATAACTAAATTGGATGTTTGGCAAACTGGTATAACATTGGAGAGAATGGACTACTGACAAATTCCTTGATGAACGTTTATGGATTCTGTGATATACAAAATTATATTTTTACAATATCGGAACCAAAGATTAATTGTGAAAATAAATTATTTATTGAAAAAGATATACTTGATTTGATGAATGAGCATATCGGTAAACATACTGATTTGGGATCAAGCTCTTACGATTCTTCAGACGTACCAGAGGATTCTGATTCAGATTCTGTCGAGGCTTCTGAGATCCTGGAAGCCGAATCAGAAGAAGAATCCCCTCGAGAATTACATTCAACTCGATCAATCTCTAATATATCAAGTGAGAACTATTATGCCATAATATATTATGAGCAAAAAATGTGGTACATTGGGAGAATCATAGAAAAAGTTGAAAATGATAAATATAAAACCAAGTTTTTGAAAGAAAATCTTCAAGAATTCCATTGGCCTGAGAATGATGATATCGACGTCATTCTTACGGAACAAAATTTTCACGGGCCAATAAAAATGTTAGGATGTGAAACTCTTGAAATATCAAGGGCTGATCGTCAGGACGTAACAAAGACAATTTGAAAAATTATTTTGAATATTTCTTTGGCTTGCATGCAGACATCTCATGTTATATTTTTGTTAGATTTTCATGTAGATGGTTTAAAGATCCTAACGACCAAAGCGAGGACCAAAGTATCTGCAATAATGAATCAGCTTTGGGGATAATTTGAGAAAGCTCTAATTCGTTTAAAAAACGTCTAGTCATAAGTGGTTTCTTTCGAGGTTTCGTTATTTCATTTGTTTTTACATTTTGTGTTTGTATTTGTGTTAATATAAATAAAAACATTCGAACTAAACCGAGTTTCTTTGTGAAATTCGATGCATCTTGATGTAATATACGTCGGTCTCAATGTTGGTCGCCAGACTAGTATATGTGGAAATATATACAGGGTGAACCAACAGTGCGTCTTTGCTCCATATATCGATAATGCTGTTATTTATAAATAAAAAACTTGTTATACGGCACCAGAAATACCGTGTTTTGAAAATAGTTATAGTCGAGGTAACAGTTGCACACCCCGTGTATTTTATTGTATTTTGAGTTTCTCCCTGAAGTGCTTATTTCATAAATCTTACACACTTGGCGTCTTGATGGAGTCTAGCGGAAATGATTACATAGGCGGTGAAAAATCTCGATTTTTCAACTTTAGGAATTTTTCGTGTCGAAACTATTCATTATATTGGTCAAAACGGCTTACATGCCCTTGTCTTAACTTATCATTCAATATCAATTGATATGTACCCTGCAGAATCTAAAAATACAATGAAATAGGTGTACAGGTTGTTCCATTCGAGGTTCCATTTGATAGACATATATTTGTGCATCTGTAACCATTGAAAAAACGTGGCATTTCTGATGCTGTATATATATATTTTTTTATATTCCTGTATAAAGGGTCCTCATTGATTTCACAGATGTACTATGTAACGATGGGCACCATATTTTTTTTATATCATTGACTAGTACTGAATATGAAGATAGAATATTTCTGATAACTCCAACTTCTTTGTCTTGATTAATCACCTGTTTATGCATGATTTTGAGTTTCTTGTTCGAATATCAGCACAGAAAATAAATAAAACAGAATGAGTGATTTTTAGTTTTTTCAAAATATTTCAAGAACGACTGAAACTTTTTCAGTTCGCAAAACGGCATTTTGGAGAGGACTGAATTGCACACCTTCTGTCCAATTTTATCAATTTCTTATGTCTTACCGTTTAGGAAATAGCAATACTGCCCCTATCTCGGCCCCTATGAAATCGGTGGGACCTGTATAGCACATTACCGATATATGGAGCAAACCACGTATTGTTGGATCACTCTGTATATGTATGCCATCGAAGCTAGGTTGTTTTCACAGCGCTAATATAGGTAATAAAAAACGAAAAAAAAACATTTAGCTATAAATCCTGATGTATGTTTCCCGTCTATGAACGTCAACAAAATTTCGAAATTGCAACAACTTTCTGCATTATTAACGCTTCATGAATGTTTTAAATAATAATAATAACTTTTTCGATCGATTTTTGGAGAATTTTCTGAATTCTGACATTTGGGTACGCCTCTGGTAACGCAATGTTATGAATTAATTCAATTCAGTACGTCCATGGACTTTGGTTTCGAATGGAAAATGAAGAGAATTAAATAAATAATAAAAGAATCACTGGGAATTTCCTGGAATTTCGGGGAAATGCGGGGAATTGGAGGCATTTCGGGGAAATGCGAGGAATTTTCGGAGGAAATGAGGGAAATGAATGGGAATTTAAGGCATTTCGAGGAATTTCGGAAAAATGTGAGGAATTTTTAGGAAATAAATGGGAAATGAGGAAATAAAACAAAAGAAGGAATTTTTCGTATACTTGTGACGAAGTTACTTTTCAGGTCTAATAATAATTTGGATTGTAGTATCTTCTTTTCCGGTATTAATTGTAGTTTATTTAGTTTTCAAGATATAAAGTATGTAACGTGTTATTTCCTCCTTACTCAGTTTCTTTAACTTTAAATGTTGTAAGGTAGTAAATATAAATTTTACCTGGTAAAACAATTTAATCACAAGTCTGTTGATTTATCATATTTGGGCCGTCCGGTATATATACCTTTTAATTTTACTGGATTAAAATATTTAGGCCGTTCGGTATATCCGTATGAATTTTGGTATAAAGTAATTAAATCTAGTTTGAGTTTTTTGGGCAAAAAATTATTTAGAATCGATTAGTGGGAAAGAAGGCATAAATAGCAAAACGAGAGTTTAATAGGAAGCTTCTTCTCTCCGTACTGAAACAAACCTACAGTGTCCGTCGGAAGTGACCGAGTTTTCGATAAAGTGTTTGAAAGGTAAAATTTTATTTTTGCACCGCATATTTCCGTATTTAATTTTATTTCGTCCCGAAATTGTTTTGATTATTGAATTTAATGTATTCTACAAATGAATAAATTTGTTAGACTTACATCCGTTTGTTATATATGGTACTCAGTGGTATTCTTACTTTTCATTTGTTTTCCGATAAATAAATTTGTGAGCTATCCGACATATTTTCTTTTTTAAAGGTTAGCCTTGAATAGTTCATAAATAATTTGGTCCGTAGATTTTTCGTGCTGGGACTAAGAATCCAGTTTTTTTTGTAAGCATCGGTTTTTTTCCCACTGGTCTTTTACTTTACATTGATTTGTTGTACTTAAGTTTTTATTAGGATTTCACTTGCTGGTTTTAAGAAATAATATTTGATTGCTGGACATCTCGCAAGTCTCGTTCAAGGATTAAATTTATTTTTTTAACAGGAATCTCAGCAAATCGCCGACTGTCTCGGGTCTTGTTGAGATTTCATTCTCTTTCCGTTGATTTAGTTTATTATTAGTTTTGGTTCAAGAAATAATATTTGATTACTGGGCGATCCGAAAGTTTCGTTCAGAAATCAAATTTATTTCTTCACAGGAATTTCAGCGAATCGCCGACTGTCTCGGGTCTTGTTGAAATTTCTTTCTCTTTCCGTTTATTTAGTTTATTAGTAGTAGTAGTTCTGGTTTTAAGAAATGATATTTGATTGCTTGACGCCTAGCAAGTCTCGTTCAGAGATTAAATTTATTTTTTAACAGGAATCACAGCAAATCGCCGACTGTCTCGGGTCTTGTAGAGATTTCATTCTCTTTCCGTTGACTTAGTTTATTATTAGTTTTGGTTCAAGAAATAATATTTGATTACTGGGCGATCCGAAAGTTTCGTTCAGAAATTAAATTTATTTCTTCACAGGAATTTCAGCGAATCGCCGACTGTCTCGGGTCTTGTTGAAATTTCTTTATCTTTCCGTTTATTTAATTTATTAGTAGTAGTAGTTCTGGTTTTAAGAATAATATTTAATTACTGGCGATCCGAAAGTTTCGTCCGGGAATTAAAATTATTTTTGTACAGGAATCTCAGTGAATCGCCGACTGTCTCGTGTCTTGTTGAGATTTCAATTTTCTCCCGTTGTTTAAAAGCAGTTGTCAGGAATAATATTTGATTACTGAGCGACTCGAAAGTATCGTTTGGAAATTAAATTTATTTCTTTACAGGAATTTGAGCGAATCGCCGACTGTCTCGGGTATTGTTGAAATTTCTTTCTGTTTCCGTAGTTTTAGTTTGTTAATAGTTTTGGTTCAAGAAATAAAATTTGATTACTGGGTGATCCGAAAGTTTTGTTCAGAAATTAAATTTATTTCATTACAGGAATTTCAGTGAATCGCCGACTGTCTCGGGTCTTGTTGAAATTTCTTTCTCTTTCCGTTTATTCAGATTGTTAGTAGGACTTTGTTGGTTGTCAAGAATAATATTTGATTACTGGGCGATCCGAAAGTTTCGTTCGGGAATTAAAATTATTTTGTTCAGGAATCTCAGTGAATCGCCGACTGTCTCGGGTCTTGTTGAGATTCCTATTTTCTTCCGTTGTTAAATAGTGTCTACCAGTTGTCAGGAATAATATTTGATTACTGAGCGACTCGAAAGTCTCGTTCGGGAATTAAATTTATTCTGTCAGGAATTTTAGCTTATCTTCCTCTTTCGTGCATATAGGTTGTTATTAAGGTGTTGTTTTTGGTTTTTCCTAAATATTATTTGATTGTTGGACGTGTCGAAAGTTTCGTTCAGGAATTAAAATTATTTTGGCAGCGAATCGCCGACTGTCTCTTATTTAGTGATTATGGTTTTATTCATAACTTACTAGCCGTTCGTTATTACCGTTGGTTTCAATTTGTTTCAAGGCAATTCTGTGCTGACAATCGAGCAATAAAGCTCGACTGAAAAATAATTATACCGCTACTTAGTCTCTACAGGTATTTACAGTCTGACCCCTGGCATTTTCCGTACCTCCATCTGTTGTTATCCGGAACTCTCGAAATTTTGGAGTCGAGGGGCCGTGGAGTTAACCACGATAAAAATCTGGCGCCCGAGATAAAAACTTGAATCCGTAGTTTTGGGGTGTCAATTCTGACGTGTCCAGTTACTTAGTATCAAGATAAGTAAAGGAGGAAGAGAAACGCGTTACACACTATATCAGACTGTGGTGGTTAACCCCTCGGTTGTAAATATTAAATACAATGTCATTATTTTTCCGTTCATTACCATTATTTAGATTTCCTAACTACTTCATACTTTAATACTACAACATGTTTTATCTATTTTTATTCTATTTATTTTTATTCTACTACAAATACATTGCAACAGCATTTATTTATTTTATTTCATTTAGAATTTTGGAAATAAACCTTCATGTCAATGTTGTTCACTCAATAAAACGATATTTTTAGGTAAGTAATCTTTGAAAATATGATTTACGTATGTTATTTTTCCATTTACATTACATTGATCAACCGGCATATTCAAAACGTTTTTACTTAATACTATTTCTATCAAAGCATCCACGAATTATCTAAAACTATGTTGCTACTTGTATGATTTTATACGATAATTCAAATTTTCTATTTGACTTTTATTAGGTTTTTTGGTGGTTTCATGATAAGTTTTTCAATAGATTTGCTTCTGCTGGTAATTTTATTCTTTCAATTCTGCCTATAATTATTCAGTATCAATATTTTTCATAACGTTGAATACTTTTCCTAATTCTTATTAAATTTTTCCATACTTTTGCATAAATTAATATTTTTCATTTAGTTATGTAACATCATTAAAATTCCATGTTATTCAATCTATTTTATACTAAATTCTACGGATTTTCATACTTCAATTTACTTTGATATTTAAATGTATAATATGTTTCTTTTTGTTTATAAGTATTTATAGAAATTTGAGTTAAAAAAAGGTTTTATTTCAATACTTATATGTGTACCGGCACTGGTCTTCACCTTCTAGAAAAGATAATATCACTGCTACCAACACAACCAAATAAAATTCAGGTGTCACTTACCATGCAAGATACTGTATGAATTTCGGTCAGATTTTCCGTCTTGTAAAATTGTGTCAATAATTTGTTATATTGGTACAATTTTTGCAGATTATTGAATACTCTTAAAATTCATAATCCACATTTTGTAGTTTTAAATTTGTTATTCATACAACTGTTTTTTATGGTAATTTATATTGGGTATTTTAATACGTATTAAAGTTAACTATTAATATTGGGATTATTTAGATTGATTACCTATCAAGAATATTATTGTATAGATTGTAGATGATATAATCTTTTTCATATTTTATCATAATAATATTATTGGAGTGGATCAACATTCCAGTTATTTTTTTTTAAACTATTTGATATTCCATTACGAGTTTTTTGCTATAATAAGTTTTCGTATTATTTCAACTATATTTTTAGGTAGGTACCTATAAATTTTCGTTTCTACGATATATTTTATTTTTTCCAAGTATCTAATCTTTACAAATACTTTTTACAAACGTTTTATTCCTTTTCACATTTTTTTGGTGCACAACTATTCCGGAACTTGACACTTTGTTAGTCTCCGTCCATATTTAAAACAAATCACTTCTACCAATACGACAAAAAAAATTTCAAAACAATATTATCAGTTGTATGATTCTTTGCGATGACCGAGTTTTTTTATGTGTTTTATTTTCTAATAAGTTCGTGATCATTTTTGTATTGAACTTAATTCTAATAATTACTGTTTTTCTTTCAATTATGGCTACAATTATTCCTTATTAAGACATTTAAACATCTTTATATAAGTTTATATATTCGAGTAACTTTATTAAAATGTCAATTCATTTAAGCTTTTCAGTTTTCTTGATCATGAAATCTTTCATATTCGAACCTATTTATGGAAAAATTTTACTTACATACCCATCGGTACCTATTCTTTTTTATTATTGATTCCATTTGGTAAAACTATCTTTTCAATGCTTGTATGGTACTTAATTAATATGAAATTATATTCTTAAAACATCTTTTGTTACTATATTATACCATTGCAACATATAATTTTTTCCATATATAAGTAGATATTACTTTTATCTTTCTTTGACTGAAATTTCAGAAATAAATCTTTCAATTTATTAATTTATAACTTGAATCTGCAAAACGCGAACTTGACTTAGATCAGTTTTACAAATAATTTTCACAATTCCGAATCTACATTATATAAATAGAAATGTTCTCTACAAAACTAGTCAAGTCATAGATATATATTGTATTTCTGTTATAAAATTTTTTATTTATCCCTTTAATTTAATAATTAAGTACCATTATTTAATATCATGCGATATTATGCGATGAACCTTAAATTTATTAATAAAAAAGAAATTTCCAAACAAACCGAAATTAAAGTGTATAAAAGTATATACAGATCAGTATTAACATATGGATGTGAATCGTGGACCCTCACAAAGCAACAAGAAAGTAAGATACAAGCTACAGAAATGAAATATCTCAGACGTACGCTAGGAATATCTAGAAAATACAAAATTAGAAACACTGAAATAAGGGAAAAACTAGGAGTACAACCAGTGTTAAAATTTATAGAACAACGACAACTTAGTTGGTGGGGACATGTTCAACAAATGAATAACACAAGACAAGTCAAAAAGGTATACGAGGCAAGGGTACAAATTAAAAGAAAAAGAGGTAGACCAAGACAAACATGGAATCAAGTATTGGGAAGCATATTACAATCAAGAGATGAATCTTGGAACGAAGCAGTCACTCCCACAAAAGACAGAAAAAAATGGAGAAGTTTTATTTATAAGGACTGAAATTTAAAGACGACACCTTTGGTAAAAGGGTATGTGATTATATTATATTATTTAATATCAATTGGTGAAATTTTTTTCTTAAACTCTTTGATTTTTCATTAGTTATATGTATTGATAATTAAAAAAAAAATTATTGGAAATATATTGATTTATCATAATTTTGGCTTCCACAAAATATATTTAAAATTCTCTTCTCAACTCATATCACTTCATAATACATTTTTTTTCAATTTTAAGATTGATTAAATATTTATTTAAGATTTAACATTTTTTCCCTATAAAATTTTAGTGGAAAAAATATTGGATAAATTTTAGAAAATTTTCATTTTATTAATAATTTAAAGGAAATCTTCGATTTCAAATTTGTTGTTGATTTTTACTCTAACAATTTAACGAATTTAGTACACATAAATAATTAAAAAATTGTATGTACCGGGTGGCCCACTAAGAATGGACGCCGGCCGTATCTCATGAACCGATAATCGTACAAGTTCTGTAAAAAAAATTTTATGGGTAAATCGACCGAGGGAAATCGCTAGAAATTATTGTCAAGTTCGTAAGATGACCGCTAGGGGGAGCAATTGCTATGGCTAATCGTTTTCTCAAAAAATATGCAAGTAAAGATTTATTTTGAATAGCGCCATCGTAAACACCGGAAATTTTGTGACATTTTTTGTTTGAGGTATTTTACTCTATTTTATAAAATGTATTGGTGGGGGAACGTCAAATATGTTTTTATTTAAATGGCAATAACTCCAGTATGGGTTGACGGTGTTAATGATTTATATTATTTTTAGTCGTAGAGTGCGGACTTTGATAGAAACGAAAAAACCTGTCAATTTTTAAAAAAAAAATATAATCTGTCACTGTTACTTGTAATTACTAGAAAACTTTATCACAAATAAAATATTGATAAATACACGGGGTATTTACTCATAAGCTCCAGAAAAGCGAATGAAAGTTCCCGCAAACATTGGTCCTTCGAGCCGGATCAGTACCTATACGGAAGACGAATCAGTACCTATACGGAAGAACAGCAGTCCAAGTAGAAACAGGTCAGATCTTCTAGCTACTATTCTAATCGTCTCGATTACATCTTTTCAATATTTTATAACTCGTTTAGTACTCATTTAATGATAATATACTAGTGATTGCAAGTTTTAAAAAGGCATACATTTTACCATACTGTTTAAAACTAATATTAAACATTCACGTCAACACGCCACGACATCACATTATCTTCCATTGATCAGTTATTAACTACATCATTTCTAATAAAACTTAAAAAATAGTAATTTTGTGAACAATGGAGGAGGCTCGAATAATTGATCAGAATTTAAAACGTTTAAAAAACGAAAGACGCCATTTCAAGGCTGAATTAACACGCTTAGAAACATTTTTAAAGAAAATAGATATAGCAGATATACCCTTTGAAAACATTAGAATCCGTTGTGACACAATAAAACCGCTTTTAACCAAATTTCAAAATGTGCTATTTGAAATAGAGCAAATTTACATTGATAATTTTCCCGATCAATTTGATGAACAGGAGGCAAATGTAGAATATACAAATTTTGAAATCAAATATTATGAAACCGTCGCTATGTGTCAGCGTTTTTTATCGCAATTACAACCTAGTGCTAACGAAAATTGGAATTTGCGTCATAGTTCGAGTGGATCAGCGGAATCACTTGTTGAATTGGCATCCTCAGCTAGGCCAAAAACCACGGCAAAATTACCATCTTTAAAATTACCAGAATTTACCGGTGTATATGGGGATTGGCAGGGATTTTTTGACACATTCCACGCACTTATTCATGAAAACAAAAATTTATCGAATGTTGAAAAATTCTACTACCTACAAGCCTCATTAAAGGGGGAAGC
Organism: Lochmaea capreae; assembly: GCA_949126875.1. NCBI lineage: Eukaryota > Metazoa > Arthropoda > Insecta > Coleoptera > Chrysomelidae > Lochmaea > Lochmaea capreae. The sequence continues at coordinate 20,501,623 of OX421411.1, forward strand.
AGCTAATGTTATTGCTTCGTTACCTATATCTTCTACAAATTACAGTACAGCATGGGGCCTACTCAAAAAACGATATGAAAATAAAAGGGTTATAATAACTTCCCAGTTGCGCGAAATAATGAATCTACAGTGTACGGCAAAACAATCGCATTCATCGTTAAGACAGTTTTCTAATACATTTCTAAAAAATTATCGGTCTCTGGAAGCTCTAGGAGAAAATGTTATTGAATGGGATACTATTCTTTTATTCATATTGTCCGAAAAATTGGACTCATTATCCAGAAAAGAATGGGAAATACATAGTACGGTTGTAGAAACTCCGAATGTCAATGACCTTATGGAGTTTATCACACAACGCTGCCAAATTCTTGAAGCAATAGACGATAAGGCAATTACCAACTTGCGCAAACCACACAGTAGTAATTCATTCTTAAACACGGATACTCGTGAAAACAAACAGCTTTGTCCATTTTGTAAGGCATCCCATTTTATATATTTATGCGATAAATTCAAGGCTTTATCAGTAAAGTCACGTTATTCTGAAGTAAAGCGTCTTCGCCTTTGCACGAATTGCCTCCGACCGGGTCACAAGTATCCAGAATGTCGATCTGGATCATGTAAAATATGTCGTCAACGTCACGCCACCATACTACACTCCCCATCAAATCAAAACCGACCCTGTCATAATGATCAGGAGCCCGGAATTAATTCACAGGATAATTTGCCAGCAAATACAAGTGCAGGTTTAATTAATTCTTCTAACGATGATATTGCCCATCAATATCCTCAGACACAGCACACTGTCTTATCGAATTATTGTAAAAAATCCTCGACTTCGATTATATTACTTTCCACGGCTATTGTTAACGCATACGACAAAAACGGAAATCCGATACTCTGTAGACTAATCCTTGATAGTGGATCTCAATCAAATTTTGTAACCAAAGCATTTCTCAACGTTTTACAAATAAATACGAATACGGTAAGTATTCCGGTAGCAGGAATAAATCAAACTAACACAAATATAACTGAACGCGCGCGAATATCCATATCGTCTCAACATACAAACTTTAAAACTGAACTGAATTTTCTTGTGTTGCCCGCAATTACTAGTCGTATTCCTCAAGATACATTTGATATTTCTAATTTACAAATACCTTCTGAATTAAATTTAGCAGACAACTTTTTTAATGTTTCATCCAATGTGGATATGCTACTTGGTTGTGAAATATTTTTCGAACTTTTGTGTGTTGGGCAAATTAAATTAGGCAAGCATCAACCAACTTTACAAAAAACGTTGCTTGGCTGGATCATAGCTGGCAATTTATCATTTAATCAAAAGACAAGGTTTCAAACCGCGATGATGACAAATTGTTTATTTTCGGATGTAAATTTAGAAAGATTCTGGTCAACAGAAGAAATAATTTCAATTCCACAAACCTTTATGACTAAAGAGGAACTAGAATGTGAAAATCTTTTCAATCAAACTACTCGTAGGGATGAATCAGGTCGTTTTATAGTACAACTTCCATTAAAGGAAAATTATATCAACTTAGGCATGTCTGAGCAAACGGCCCTAAACAGATTTTATTCACTAGAACGTCGGTTGAGAAATAATCCCGAATTAAAAATCTCGTATACATCTTTTATGAAAGAATATCAAGATCTTGGACATATGTCTGAGATTTCACGTGACTCCGTATCAAAGACTCCAGTATATTATATACCACACCATAGTGTGGAAAAACCGGACAGCACAACTACCAAGGTTAGAGTTGTTTTTGACGCATCATGCAAAGGCTCATCTAATTTATCGTTAAATGACATTTTAAAGGTAGGTCCAACAGTGCAAACTGATTTATTTTCGATTTTGACTCGATTCCGGCAACATGACGTAGTGTTGATTGCGGATTTGAGCAAATTTTATCGCCAAATATTAATTGATGAAAACCAACGAAATTTACAACGGATTGTTTGGAGATCATCTCCAGACGAACAAATAAAACATTTCAGTTAAACACAGTGACTTATGGAACAGCATCAGCTTCATTTCTCGCCACACGTTGTTTAAAACAGATAGCGATAGAAAACTCTAATGTATTTTTTGAAGAAAGCAGAATAATTGCATCCGATTTCTACGTAGATGACCTTTTAACAGGTGCCACAGACCCAGCTGTGCTTATAAATATAAGAAAAAATATATGCGATATATTAAACCGATATGGATTGGAACTTAGAAAATTCCAATCGAACGATTCACGCATACTTCAGGATTTAACACTGAATGTAAATAACAGTTCACCTTTCATGATATCTGACGACTCAACCACCAAAACACTTGGTATTTCTTGGATACCATCATTAGATATTTTGGAGTATAATACTCATCTCACTTCTGACAATTTTAAGCCTACTAAGCGCACGATTCTATCATTCATTGCCAAAATTTTTGATCCATTGGGTTTACTCGGGCCTATATTAATTAGAGCCAAAATCAATATTCAGCAGCTTTGGCAACTTCAAATTGATTGGGACGAAACGTTACCTAGTCATCTACATTCCAATTGGTTAAAACTGTATTACGAAATTTCTCACATAGGTTCAATTCACATCCCTCGACAAGCTGTAGTTAAATCTGCCATAAATATTCAAATTCATGGATTTGCGGACGCCAGCGAAGTAGCATATGCATGTTGCATTTACTTGCGTTCCATAGATAGCAATAATCATATTAAAACTCATTTATTATGTGCTAAGTCACGTGTCGCTCCATTAAAAACACTTTCAATTCCTCGATTGGAACTTTGTGGTGCTCTTCTACTCGTTAAGTTACTATCTAAATGTCTGGATGCTCTCACTATAAATATTGATCAGATATTTTTATGGTCAGATTCTACAATTGTACTATCTTGGATAAATGCGGAACCTCGAAATTGGAAAGTATTCGTTGCTAATCGAGTCTCAGAAATTCAGCGTTTGTCAAAAACAAAAGATTGGAATCACATTGCTTCGGAAATCAATCCGGCTGATATTATATCACGCGGCGCAAAGTTGGCAGACTTGTCTCATTGCAAACTGTGGTGGCATGGTCCTCCATTTCTTAATCTTCATCATGATCAATGGCCTCTGCAAAATCATTGTTGGAAGTCAACGACAGGTATTCCCGAGTCGAAAACTATATCACTTGCAACCACTTTGAATCCAAAATTCGATATACTTAAGAAATTTTCTTCATTAACTAGGCTCATTAATGTATTCACTTATTGCTTGAGATTCATGCACAATACAAGGGCTAATCATTCAAATCAAAGATTTACTGGAAATCTGCATCTCGAAGAGACACAAATCGCTACTATAAAGTTAATCAAATTAGTACAACTAGAATCTTTCGAGAATGAGCTGCAAAATTTAAAAAATAATAAATGCGTTTCTTTAAGGAGTAAATTGAAACTGTTAGACCCATTTCTTGATGAAAAAGGCGTAATAAGAGTAGGAGGTAGGCTAACTAATTCCGATCTCCCATATGATGCAAAACATCCCATTGTTCTCCCCAAGAAACACGCATTTACCCAACTTGTCATCCATCATGAACACATACGAACGCTACATGCTGGCATTCAAACTACACTCTCTCATGTAAGGCAAAAATACTGGCCAATAAATGGGCGCCAATGCGTGAAATCTTGCGTACAAAAATGTGTCACGTGCTTTAAAGCAAACCCAATCACCGTTGAACCTAAAATGGGCAATTTACCAAAATTACGAGTTACTCCTGCTAGGCCATTTTTATCGGTTGCGCTTGATTACGCTGGTCCATTTGACCTAAAGGATGGTAAAACTCGTTCAACAAAAATAATCAAAGGTTATATTTGCATATTTGTATGTCTTGCCACGAAGGCGGTTCATCTCGAACTTATATGCGATCTAACTAGCGACGGTTTTTTAAGTTTATTAAAAAGATTTTTTTCTCGAAGGGGTATTTGTACAGATATCATATCCGATAATGCCCCAAATTTTGTTGGTGCGAATAATACACTTAAAACCCTCCAAAATCTCCTCGATTGTTCAAAAATGAAAAATTACTTTTTACAATCTAACATTAAATGGCATTTTATACCTACAAGGTCTCCACACTTTGGAGGCTTACATGAATCAGCAGTTAAATCATGCAAACACCATCTTAAACGAATTTTAAACAACATTCATTTAAATTATGAAGAATTTTACACTCTAATAACTCAAATCGAGGCGATTATGAATTCCCGACCTTTATTCCCGCTGTCTCCGGATCCAAACGACCTAGAAGCTATCACGCCAGCCCACTTCTTAATAGGACATCCACTTACGGCACTACCAGAACGAGATCTAACGAATACACCAATCAATCGTCTCAAGCGGTACCAACATCTTCAAAAAATGGGCCAGCATTTTTGGTCTCGCTGGGTCAAAGAATATTTGCATCACCTACAACAGCGCACAAAATGGCAGTTCAATCAGAAGCAAGAGATTAAGTTAGGAGCCTTAGTACTTCTTCACGAAAACAACGTACCGTCTATGCAGTGGTCGTTAGGACGTATATTGGAAGTTCATCCCGGCAAGGACGGAATTGTGCGAGCAGTCAGTGTAAAAACAAGGACTGGAATAGTGAAACGGGCTATTGTGAAGGTGTCGCTTCTACCTATAGACTGATTCAACAGACATTAATTATTTTGAAATTTTAATATTTCAAAGGGGGGAGCATGTTAATGATTTATATTATTTTTAGTCGTAGAGTGCGGACTTTGATAGAAACGAAAAAACCTGTCAATTTAAAAAAAAAAAAATATAATCTGTCACTGTTACTTGTAATTACTAGAAAACTTTATCACAAATAAAATATTGATAAATACACGGGGTATTTACTCATAAGCTCCAGAAAAGCGAATGAAAGTTCCCGCAAACAGACGGATTCGAACAAACTAGGTCTTGTTTAAAACAGCTCTTTTTACTTAATTATCGACTGCATAAATTATTTTCGAATATATTTTGGTGTGGTATGTAGAGAGCGCTGTTTGACATTACAACATGAAAAGTTTAAATAGTAAGCTATGTCTCTTTTTGCATAGTTAAATAGTAGTCAAAATTCCTAAAAAGTTAGCGCAAACCGCAACTTCCTATCTTTTTTCTAACTGGAGATATCAATAAAAGAAGTAACATTAGGCCGCTAGCTATGAAGTGGTGGTATTATTATATTCAGTGATAATAGTTGGGGGCGAAAGTCGGGATTTATATTTGTAAATTTACTTACATTTTAGTGCAAGAAAAGGAGCTAATTTATCTCGTTTTTATCCTAAAGCTACAAATTTTTAGAGCTTCATCAACAAATTAAAGAAATAATAAAACAGTAGGCCGTGAAAACATAACTGACTCCAAGACGTCAAAATAATAAAACAATTTTGTCACGTCAGTGTCATTTAGGGCCGGTTTCATAATTCGATAGTTAAAGTGCCTTTAGTAAAAGTAGACTTTAACTTAAAGTATCCTTTTAGACGACTTTAAAATAATTGCGTTTCATAATAGAGAGATATTGCTTGTTAAAAAATGGTCTGCGGTAATTACGTTTGCGGTATTTTGACGTGTATTACATGCGCGATTCACTTTTTTACGACTCTAACGTTAGCGCTTCGCGTAATTTACGGTTACGTACCGTTGAGTGTTATTGTAAATACGGCACATAATTGCCCTGCGCAGTTGACAAAATAGAACAAATCGCATCGGATTTCTGCATATTTACCAAATCGAATTCAATAATAGAGCCTTAGCGTCTTCTATTTTGGTTTTGCTCCACTCCAAGTATATTGTGTAAAATCACACATTCAATATCATTTTCATTAGCTCCAGCTATAAGATCGCCGCTTCGAGAGCTTCATCCATATTTCATTACTTTTATTTTTTTTTAAATATGCAAATAGTAAGGTTGTTTGGTTTTTGATATTTTTTTTAATTATAAGTATTCACAGAAAAAGACCAGGTTATGTCACTTCCTACGTTATTAAATTATAGTATTGGCAATAGCTCTTATTTCCAAATAAATTTTAGGTAGACCGTTATTAAAATAGCGCTACATAAATACCGCACCGTATGCGGTATTGCAATTGGCAATATCTCTCTAATGAAAGTAGCACCTTCTTTTAATGAAAGTAGCATTTAGCTAAGTTGGCAGCCCTGAAATTTATTTTCGATAACTTAGACACTATTTAATTTAGTTATCTAACCTAAAATTATTGCTTTGGCGGTTTGTTGTTGTTGACAATATTGTTATATTGAATATTTACTGAATAATGGAGGCACATAAAAAACGTATAACAAACTTTACAAAGGAAGAGGAATTGTCTCTCCTACAAAGCATAGAAAAACACAAAAATGTAATAGAATGTAAAACGACGAATAAAATTAGCAGTGTTGAAAAAGTAAGTGTATACAAGTATCCTTGTTGAAATACATTGTAGGTAATAGCATTGGAGTTATAGGAAAAGGCTTGGAAGATGGTGCTAGATAGTTTTAATGCATGTAATATTAGCATTCGTACACTAGAGCAGATTAAGTCCAAATATGATAATTTAAAAACTAAAGCTAGAAAAGAAGCGGCACACAAAAAAAATATATCAAGGGAAATGGTGGTGAGACTGCAATTATATACGATGTAGATCCAGTAGTAGAGGCTGAGTTGCGCATCATTAATTTTAAGTCGGTGGCGGGGTATATTTGACTGCGATGTGCCCACACCAAAGGTTAAGTTTGTCATTAAATTTCTCATAATTTATTATTAATCGCCATTTTTTTTACAGGATATTCTTGATGTGTACAATGAAGAACACTTTGAAATAATTGAGGAAATAGAAGTGATTAATAATAGCAGCCTACTTAGCAATAGTGGTCCGTCTGACAGCCAGTCACTAAATACGTCGTTCAGCAGCCCTCTGGAAGTATGTGAGGTGTTCAGGTGTGTAGTAGTTAAAGTATATATATTTACATTTCGAGGGTCAAAACGCAGGACCTCGTAACTAGCATTTTTGGCGAAATCCGTTTTATTATGGAATATTCCGTAGAATAGTAGCTGGCATCTGTTGACAAAGTTAGAAATTACTCACTTTTAAATTTTAGCGGTGAAACGCAAAAAACATAACCTCGTATTTACATTCGCGCCAATTTTAAAAGCATTACCTCGTATTTTCCAGTCGGCTCCATGTTATCGACCGTTTATGTCTGAGTTCGTAGAAGTGCTCCGTGTTTTTGGCTGGTAAGTTGTTTAAAATAACTAAAAGTTTACCATACTTTTATAATAGTGGTTTGAAAGGTTTTATTAGATGTTTTTGTTTAATTTATTCTACGATAAAATGTTTATTTCTTTACTAAAAAATGATTTTCTTTCCAGGTGACACTTACGAGATCCTGCCTTTTTCAAAATTCAAATTAAATTAGCCCTTACGAGGTACTGTATAAAGCTATTTATTGAATAAAAATGTCGAGCCGAACAAGAAAGAGAGTCGCAATGGCTAAAAACCTCAATTCTAATGATATAGAAATAGTAAATGAAGACCACGAACAAGAAATTTTAACAACAAGTCTTTTCTCGAGCTTAACTTAGAACAGGTCCTGAGTCCCGAGGATATCTCTGAATTAATCAATAACGCTGAGGTGGTATTCGAAAGTAGTTCTTCCGACCAAATGGCTAATTTGGAACTCAGTAAACCTACAGCATCAGATCCCAGTTTTCAAATAAACAATGTAGAAGCTAGTTTTGAACAAAGCTCGAACCCCGTAATACCCGAAGAAAATATAATATTATATGATCCCGATTACGACGCCACTATGGAGTCTGACAACGCTGAGTCATCTGAAGAAAGCTTAGACGAACATATTTCAGATCAAGAACCGCAAGAGCAAATATCAGGAGAGGATAGCGATTTGGAAGGTCAACCTGCAAGTGAAAATGAAAGCAAAAAGCGAAAAGGTTACAATAAAAGAGCTATTAATAAAAGACTAAGATTTACGGGCAAAAGATACTTGGGATTCACAAAACCCAAAAATCAGAAAAATACGTTTCAAAACAAAAAACGCGATGAAACGAAAATAAAAGAAAGATGTAAGTGTCCAAACAAGGAGCAGGTGAAGAATGTTACAAGAAAAATATGTTCTTTGATTTCAGACCAGGATCGAAAAAAACTTTTTCAAAAGTTTTGGGACGATATGACTTGGGAGCAGCGAAAAGTTTTTGTTGTAAATACCGTTAAGGTTTGTTATACAAAAAGGCCGTCAAAAAAAATTGAAACCTCTCGTAGATCCCAAACGCTAACTTATTCTTTTGTTATCAATAATCAATCCATACCTGTTTGTAAGAAAATGTACCTGAATACCCTTAGCATCGGAGAATGGTCTGTATGATCCTGGACCATGTAGTCTGAAAATGGCATGGCTAATAGTATCCAAACTGAAATAAGCAATAGAGAAAAACGAGAAGATATTTTAGAAAATGACAGAAGGTTTCTCACTGAGTTTCTTCAAAATTTAAACAAACTTCCTTCACATTATTGCCGAAAAGACACGAATAGAATGTACTTAGAACAATCTTTTCAGTCATGGTCGGATTTATATCGAGCCTACAAGGAGCAATGCCAAGAAAAGGGGCAAAATCCAATGTCTGTTCACTATGACTAAACTTGCCGACCAAATGAAAATCTCTATATTTCGACCGAGAAAGGACCAATGTGATGTTTGTTTCAAGTATAAGAACGATAATGTAGAAGCAAAAGAATATCAGGAGCACATTGAGAAAAAAAATTTAGCAAGACGTGAAAAGGAAATAGATAAGGAGAAGGCGATTAATGGGGAGTTCCACATGATAACCATGGATGTGCAGGCTGTGAAGCTATCTCCACAAATACCAGCCAGCACGTTGTATTATAAACAGAAGTTGTGTTGTCATAACTTCACAATTTATAATTTAGTGAACAATCAAGCCGTTTGTTATTGGTTTAACGAAACTGTTGCTGATGGACAGGCATCTGTTTACGCTTCCTGTTTAATTGACTTTTAACTCAAGAGGTCAAAAGATCTATCATTATTTATTCTGATGGCTGTACAGCTCAAAATATGAATAGTGTGTTGGCAAATGCACTTCTTTATTTATCAGATAAGTATGACATTTCAATTACACAAAAGTTTTTGGAAAAGCGTCACACTCAAATGGAGTGCGACTCTGTCCATAGTGCTATCGAAACATGCTTAAAAAACAAAGAAATATATTTGTCTAGTGATTATTTAAGAATCACTAAGTTAGCACGTATAAAAAATCCCTATTTAGTGAAGACTATGGATTATGATTTTTTCAAAAACTACGGCCACAAAGATTTTCTAAAATATGCGTCGATTCGTCCTTCGAGAATAAATGATAATAGGGATATTGTGACCAATATTAGAGCTTTAAAATATTGTGATGGGCAAATTTCATTTAAGTTAACATTTTGTGATGAAGACTCACCCTTTTCCGATAAGACCAAAAAAGGTTGATTTTAAGAATGTAATACTTCCACCCCTTTATCAATCACCTTTGCTAATTACTAAAAAAAGTATGATAATTTACAGAGTATTAAAGCTACAATTGCTGAAGATTGTTGGGGATTTTACGAACAGATGCCTTATAAGTAAAAAATGTTTTGCTAAGAAAAAATATTCATATGTTACTCATTTATTATTATATTTTATTTGTGTTTAGTTCATACAAAATATTTTTGTATAAGATGTTGTTTTTAGAATTATGAAATTACATAGTCACGCATTTTTGGAGGTACCTGATAATGACTGTGACTGTGATAGGTTTAGATTCAGATCACACCGCTATTGTAATACCACTAAGTGCAAACGTTATATGGAGAACACCACTTCCAAAACTGTATAACAATAGAACAAACTGGGAACAATTTAAACATATAATAAACACCAATATAAACCTAAATCACAGAATACAGGAACCACGAGAAGTCGACAAAGCAGTGGAATACCTGACAAATATCATACAAGAAGCAGCCTGGAAATCAACGCCGATAATGCATAAGGAAACAGCTGTAATACGCAATATCCCCCTCCACATAAGACAACTAGTTAGTGAGAAAAGGAAAGCCAGAAGAAAATGGCAAGCAACCAGGAATGCTGGGGATAAGACAATTCTGAACAGATTAATACACCGTATCAAGAACGCCTTAAGTCAAAACAGAAACGATACTTTTAATTACTACATCTCCAACTTATCACCACAAGATAATACACTATGGAAAGCCACCAAAAAATTCAAGAGACCTACTGTGTCAATCCCCCCATTAAGAAAACCTGATGAAAATTGGACTCGCACAAATGATGAAAAAAGCAACACGTTTGCAGAACACTTAGCTGAAGTTTTCACCCCACTTCCATCAAATAATCCAATAATAGATGCGAGGTAGAAACCTACTTAGAATCTGCCAACCAACTATCACCTCCCCTAAGAGCAATTACCCCAGCAGAAGTGTACAAAGAAATCCTGTTGTTAAGCCCACATAAAGCTCCAGGATATGATCTCATCACCGGGAAAGTATTAAAACATCTTCCAAAGAAAGCCGTCGTACTAACCACCACAATATTCAATAGAATACTACAAACTAATAATTACCCAATACAATGGAAGTATGCACAGATAATCATGTTAGCGAAGCCAGGAAAACCTCACCATGAACCCAGCTCATACAGGCCAATTAGCCTACTACCACAACTATCTAAACTCTTTGAAAGAATCCTCCTACATAGAACTAGCGAAATCATACCTAAAGAAGAACTATCTCCCACTAATATGTATTAATTATAAATTCCAGACTCAAAATCCCTTTTCAAATTGCTATTATTAAAAATCGTTTGATCATGGGCTGACCCTGGCCACCGTGCCACTATATTTTTAAATTTTAAATTAGCATCACATACAGCTTGTACATTTATCGCAAAAAAATCTTTTCTGCAGCGAAACACTTCTGCGTCTTCACCACCAGGAGAATCTATTCTCATAAGAGTACCATCAATAGCTCCAATTACTCTTGGAAATCTTACTATTGCATAAAACTTTTGTGCAGCTCTCTTCATTTCTGCATTATTTATATACCTAGGTCGAAGGCTGATACGTTTCACTTTTAGCTAAACGAGACGGCAACATTAGCGCTAGGGAAATTCTATGTTATGGTTGCAGTTGCAGCTTGTTAGTATTCAGACTTTACCCTGTATATCATTGTAATGTCGCGGCACGCAATATTGGAGTGTATGACATCGGGTAGAAAGATGAATATAATATAATTGCGCACTAGGTTAAATGTACCTTTGTATCTACAGCACAAACTCTTGTAAGCACTTGATTTCTTAATAACATATTTGTTTACTTCCATTAGTACCTTACTAAAATTTAGATGACAGTTTAATCGATTTAAATGTATTGATGATTGGATTAAATACCAATCGATTTCTCGTTCGAGAGGTCGCTGGTTCTGTTGACACTATAATGTCGGGTAATTGCACGCGAGACTTGTCGAGCAAGGACGATGTGCATTCCTCTCGTACCCGCTATTGTCCGAGAGTACGTAGGGGTGAATGTACGTCAGTCTGCAATTAACATGACATACCTTATATCTAGGAATGACTGTTCATTGCGCGCGAGACCTGTCAAGCAAGGAAGATTTGGATTCTCTTCGTGCCCACGAGCCACCTGAGAGCACGAAGGGGTAAATGCTTCTCGTTCCGTGATTCACGCGAAACATTCGTTGGCAGACGAGCGTCTTCACTTGTGAAGTCGATTCATATTGTTGGACTATCTTTTGTTGGCTTAATCCATTGTTCGACTAGTAGGTATTAGTGTGAAAAGTGTAGACTGACCTGTTGTACGCCGAACGCATTTCACTTGGATTGCTGTTCAGAACGTACTAGCGCTCGCCCCACTTTCGAAATTCTGGAGGCGATGTGTTGTCCTGAAACGATTGGTTGAGGTTAAATTTGACAGCTGGAAAGGACTCCTGATTGGTGGTTCAACTCGGCAGGGTGACGCGGACTCTCTGCGCCGGGACTTCTGGATAATTACTAGTCTATGGGTACATCAAGCAAACGGGCATAAAATTTCTTGTTATCAAATTTGGTTGAAAACTATGGTTTTTACCCTACTGGGGATGTCCAATTGATAATTAATAATTTCCCGGGTAGTTTGGAGGATATTTTTGGAGAATTTTTGGAATATTTAGACCCGTGGAAATACCATATGATGGGATTAATGAAATTATGACCTGTGCCGGAAGCCATTTTGTTGTTTGGGGCTTGGCAAAGCTTGGAAGTATTGTACTGTAAGTATTTGAAAAATCTTTTGATCACTACTTGAATCCACTCAAGCAGAGTGTTTTATTTGACTCAACCATGAGCGTAGTTGTTCCTAGAAGTCCCTTATGGATTCATTTTTTTATACATAGGTGGTGATGTCTGTGTTGGTGAGAAATTTGGATTGTTGAGATCAGAGTAGGCCTGTATCACTTGCTGGGAAGCTAACACCTGTACCAAAGATTGAATCTCAATCTGGCCAATTGGTAAGCATGTATTATGATAATTTATTTTTTTTTATTTCGGGTTATGGCAGATGCCATGTCAGTTTTTTTTTTGTTGTTTTTTTTATATATATGTTGCTGGTACTAAGGAAAAAGGGACATACTTATAGACCAATTTTAATGAATTAGTATAGGGTTAAATGGGGGGTTAGGATAATATTGATTTATTTTATTAGGTAGGTGGGATACGAGGTGTACAATAGTACTGTATGCTATTACTGGTACTGTCCAGTAAAGATTAAATGGTGTGACCTTACTTGGTACATACCCGATAGGTGTAGTACATATTTGTTGAGTTCTAATTAGTCTTTTTGTTTTATTTTAGGGATTTGATTCCTGATTCCTTATTCCAATTCAGTTTACGATTCCATGTTCTAGATTAGAAAGTCTATATTTTGATACCATTTCATTTTGTATCCAACTCGTAACTTCTATGAAATTCTACTATTGTTTGGTTTCTGTTCTGGGAAGTTGTGCATAAACCAACGCCAGTGTACTCTGCACTCTTCTGGCCTAATCGAAGGGTGTCAATGCAAATAATTTGATGAGACGAGCTAGTTATCTCCCATCGGTGGAAGTCGGAGTTCGTCGATAGTCGTCACAAGTAGTCTCATCGTTCTATCACGCAAGTTTTTAAACATTTATCATAAATTTGTACCTAACATCACACTGTTATTATATTATTAAGTCATTTAAGGGGGGGTATTGCGCTATAGTGGTTTTTACTGAATATTTTGAATGGTTACGCCATATAACATTGGCATGTAATAAACTTATGTATTATTTACAACCAATGCCTGCAATTCATGCAGTACATCCATACATATATTGTTATGATATCAAACTAAAGAATCAATAATTAAATTAATGGAAGAAAAATTAGGACAGGTTGAGAAGAAACTAGAAGAATCAAACTTATTTATGGAAAATAGTATCATACATCACATACACCAAACAAGGGTTATTTCTATATAAAGTTTTAAAAATAAAAACTATCTAAAAGGGAAATTTCTCTTATCAATAAACAAAAATAAATCAAACTAGAGAAGACAGTTTGAAATTTATAAAGTAACTAATAAAAAAATAAACTAAAATTTGAATTAAATTTGACAAAATAAAATAAACAAATCGCCTGAAATATATTTGAACTTTAATCAGAACTTAAAACAGAAATCTTGATAACTTCTTTCTAAATTATTAAAAATCCTTTTCATATGAATTTTTCAGAGTCTTCAATCTTCAAATCTTTATAAAAGGTTTCTTGGCTAATATTAATCTAAAAAGAAAAGAACCTTAAAAATAAAAAAAATTATTATTAGTTAGGTTATATAAAATCTGACATAAAAATATAAAGAGTATATCTATGAACATAGTTAACTAAGAGTGAACCATAGAGAAATATATTAATTTTGTCTGGAGTGAATTTGGATTTGTCAACTTGAACGAAAGAAAAGACCTTAGTAACAGAAATAAAAACAAATGTAAAATAATTTTTAAAATTTTGAAATTAAACGATAAAAACAACAATGAAGTTTTTAAAGATATTAATAATAAACTTTCATATTAAAAAAGGAACATAAAATTAAACATTCAAGTCAAATAATAAAAATTAAAAATTATTAAATGAATTTGATTGGTCAGCTGAAATAAAATAAACTAAAAACTAAGAGACACATGGTTGTTGATTTTAAAAAAAAAAGAGAAAAGGGAGATACAGAATTAAGAGAAAAAAAAATGGTTTTTTTTTAATGTGATGTTAGGAAAGTAATTAAAATTTAAGTTAGAATAAAGTAAAACAACTCAAATATATGTAGTAAAAGTGAAACTAACCTCTTTCAACAAGTTCCTGTTAAAAATCCCGTGGTAAATATCCATTTAAGTTAATAACCCTTTCAAATAAACCATAAATGGAAACTAGAGGCCATTTATACTGATAATTCTCCAAGCAGACGACGAAACCTGAGAAAAACAATCCAAATCAAGGACTGACAGGCCCCCAGAGCGGTCTGAAACATAAAAGAAAGTAATTATTAGAATTTCAAAACGTAGAAGAGGAAAAAGGTATTTAATAAATCATAATTTGAATCATCAACTTACGTGTGTGTGGTGATAATTAAAACTCTGATATTTATCTCTCATTGTTGAGGCAATAGATTCATCCATTTTGTTGAAACACATGTTTCCAATTTCATAAGAAAAATTTGTATACTATCTTTTTTACACAATTGTGTTAGAGTTGCATAACTAGTATAAGAACTAGCTTTTAATTTTCATTAGTATGAATGTTCAGGGGTGAAAGACCATTTAGATAAGAGTATATAAAAAAAATTTGTCTCCATATTTATTTTTAAATCTGTATCAATACACTAAAAAGTAAAGTAATAAACTTATTAATATTTCTCTAATCACAAAACTAATTTTTTTTTTTTTCATAAGGTTGGCAAACTTAATACACTATTGAACAATTTCAAGGGCAAGGACACAGGACCGGCCTTAAAAGTTTTCGAATATAATTAAAGTTAAAGTTAAAAAAAAAAAAAATTAAAATAAAATAATTTAATACCTGAACTCACCCTGAGTATTGAAGAGTCCTGAAAACGGTAAGTGGTGTATGATACCATTAACATAAAATAGATTTCTAAAAATCATTGGCGCCCAACAACAAAAAAAACACATCAATACAATAAATAAAAAATTTTAATAATAATAATAACACACAAAACACTAAATTCATATCAATTGTCGCAACCAACGTGGGGCTCTCTTTTTTCTTCTTTTCTCACAATTAATTTTACATTAAATGTTGTAAGTTATATAACATATTAGATCAATACTTAAATTTTCCATTAAAATTAATTAATTAAAAATAAAATGCCCAATACACGAGGAAAAAATTATCACAAAAACACAGAAGAGGAAGAAACAAATAAAATACAAGAAATTGGAGAAACAGGAGAACAAGGAACAAGCAGTCAAGGAAGAGGAGACTCTGAGTCACAAAATACATCCATGGCAACACATAGTCAAATGGATCGACCAGAACAAATTAGGGACATAGGCACATTATACGAAATGATGAAAACAATGATGGAAAATGTGGTGAAAACTAGTAAGAAGATTGATGACAATTACCAGAGTGTAAATAAAAAATTGGATGATAATAATCAGAACATGAATAAACAAATAGAAGATGTAAAAAAGGGAGTAGAAGAAATGGAAAAGAATATAAAGACAGAATTGTTGAATAAACATGAAGAATTGAAGAAAGAGTTGGAAAAAGACAATAAAGAATATAGAGCATTATTGCAAAATACTATAGAAAATAGATTAGAGGAAATAAAACAACATACTGATAGAATGGCACAAGAAATATCCACAAAATTTGAAAAAACAAATATAAATATAAATACCAGGATGCAAAAATGTGAAGAAAAAATACAGGAACATCAGCAAGAGATGAAACAGATGGAAGAAAGAATAGGTCAAGGAATAGATTTAAATTCTCAAATAAGTCAAATGGAAAAGGATGAGGCAAAGAAAAAATTACAGATAATGGAAGAAAATTTTAAGATATTAAAAGAAGAATATAGAGAAGAAAATTTGAAATTAAAAAACGAAATGGAAAGAAGACAAGGAGATACAAGAATTGTTACAGTAGGCTCTATGAATTCTCTAAAATTTGATGGAGATTTGAAGAAGATCCACCCTCAAATATTTGTAAGGATGCTTAAAAATAAAATGAGAGGCCAGTACAATATTCAGGAATTAAGGGAATTCATAAGGGAACATCTGGAAAATCATGCACTAGTATGGTATTCTACTAAGGAAGAAGAAATAATAGAATTCGAGGATTTTGAAAGGTATTTCATGGCATATTTTTGGAGTGAACAAATACAATCCAGAATAAGGGATAGACTTTGTTTTGGTAAATATGATGAAAACAGGGGAAATAGTATGAATGCATATGCAATTCAAATGTGTGCGATGGTACAACACCTACAACCAAGAATTCGTGAAGAAGAAATCGTAATGTACGTTTCCAGACATTTCAAACACCAAATTTCAGAAACAATTGCAATCCAAAACATTAAAACAATGGAAAATTTAAGCAATTATCTAATTAGAATTGACAGAAATATAAACCAAAAAAATAATATTAATAACAATATCAACACTAGTAATAACAATAATAACTCGATTAGGATGAATAATAATAATAACAATTATAGAAATAGACAAATTAATAATTACCAAAGAAATAATAATAGACAATTTAATAATAATACAAATTTTCAAAATAATACCAATAGAAATCAAAATATTAATAATAATTTTAATAACAACCAACGTAATCTAAATTATTATAATGATAATTATAACAATAATTCTCAACGGAATTGCAATAATAACAATGGCCCAAATTATAATAATAATAGTAATAATGTACAAAGACAAAATTTTAATAATAATTACCAAAATCAATCAGATTATAGGAATGGCAGGGTAAATGATAGAGAACCTGAAAATAGAAGACGAATTAATTACACCAGACAGAATAGAAATAATTATAGAGCTAGAAGTTTAGATAGCCAGAACAGAAATAGATATCAAAATTCAAATAGAACAGAAAGTAGACATAATAGTTTAGATAGAATTAATAGTAGCAGAAGGGAAGTTGAAACTATTGACACAAATCAACAAGATAATCAGAATTTTTAAAATGTTGCTCCTTGCGCCAAAATTTAGCTATTTGTCATCCCAGAGAATTTATAAAATTAATAGATGATTTTAAAAATGAACAAATGTTTGATTTAATCATTATAAAAGGTCTGATAAATAAGCAGGAAATTCAATTAATAATTGACACAGGGAGCGAAGCATCACTAATAAATTTAAGCTTAGTTGAAAAATTTAAACTAAATGATACAAATGAGAATTTTATTAAAATACCTAAAGTAATTTTATTGGGTGCAAACAATAAAAAGTTATGCGAGGTTAATAAACTTTATGACACAAATATAGAAATAGGAGAAACAACATTTAATTGTCAACTTATGGTAACTCCAAATTTAGATATAGACATAGTTATTGGAACTGATATACTGGAAAAATATGATGCAATCATAGATTATGAAGAGAAAAGAATAAGATTGAATGGATATTGGATAAATTTTTATAACAAGAGTAGAAGTGAAGAAAAAAGAATAATGATGAGTATGAAGGGAAGAGATAATATTGAAAATGATAATTATTATTATGAAGAAGAAGAGGAAACGAGTGGAGTTATTATGGATTGTGAGGAGAAATATTATGAAATTATAAATAATTTGATGAATAGGTATGAGAAATTAGTGTCGAAGGAACCGAGAGTAGCAAAAAATTATGTGCATAGAATGGAAGTAAGAGGAATAGAAGAATTTAAGTCAAAAACATATCCAGTACCATACAAAATGAAGGATAAAGTAAGAAGAGAAATTGAAAAGCTATTAGAAGAAGGAATTATTGAAAAAGCTAATACACCGTATATCAATCCATTGGTAGTAGTCCAAAAGAAAGATGGAGATATTAGATTATGTCTAGATGCAAGAGTTATAAACAAGTTTACAGTACCTCAATATGAAGCGCCAATGTCAGTAGAAACAATATTGGGAAGAATTACTAATGCAAAAATTTTTTCTAAATTAGACTTAATGCACAGCTTTTGGCTAATACCATTGCACATACATTCAAGAGACTTCACAGGATTTTCCATAGATGGTGTGGTATATCGTTTTTGTGTAGTACCATTCGGACTTCAAGGAGCTTGTTCAGCTTTAGTAAGAGCTCTTCACCATGTTCTGGATAAATATGAAGACTTTATACTACATTACATAGATGATATCTTAATTTACTCCAATAGCATCGAAGAACATGAAATACATTTGGAGACAACATTCAGGATACTAGACGAAGCAGGTCTGAAATTAAATACAAAAAAATGTCAGTTTTATAAGACAGAAATCACATATTTGGGTTACAAAATTGATCAAACAGGTATAAAGATGGATCCTGACAGAGTTAAAATTATCAAGGAATACAAGAGACCACATAATCTTAAAACTTTAAGAGGTTTTTTAGGCTTAATAAATTATTACAAAAGATTAATACCAGATATAACTCAAAAGGAAATACCATTATTGGAACTCTTAAGAAAAGGTATAACTTGGAAGTGGACAGACGAAAGACAATTGGCATTAGAAAATATCAAACAAATTTTTGAACAACAATTAAAAATATACTATCCGAATTATAACATTCCATTTATTTTACGAACTGATGCATCCATGAATAGATATGCAGGAGTTTTAGTACAGATACAAAATGATATAGAAGTCCCAATAAGTTTTGTATCAAGAGCTACAAAGAAACATGAAAAACATTATAGTGTAAGTGAACTAGAGCTTGCCAGTATTATTTTTTGTATCAATAAATTAAGATTTTACTTACTTGGTAATAAATTTATCATCGAAACAGATAATCAGGCTCTGACATCAATTTTAAATAATAAATATGGAAATAATCGATTACACAGATGGGCATTACTACTACAAGAGTATTCATATGACATCAAATATATCCCTGGTAAAAATAATGTTGTATCAGATGCAATCACAAGGATGGATGGAGTATCTAAAAATAGAATTAAAGAAGTTAGAATTGGGATAAATATTTTTAAAAATACAGAGGGCATATTTTCACAACAAGCTATTATCGAAGATCAGAAAAAATTAACAGAACAGGAAAAGAAAAAAGCTAAATTTAAAGAAAATATTTGGTATAAAGAAGAAGGCAGACGAGAATTATATCTAGTATCCAAAGATTTAGCTCAAATAACAATAAAAGAACTACATGATAATTATGGACATCCAGGAATTAGAAAGAATTGGATGCTTTTCAGGGAGAATTATATCAGCAAAAATGATTTATCATTAGTTAAAGAAAATATTAAACAATGTACAACATGCCAACTAACAAAAGAAAAAAATTACCATAATCAGAATATACCAAAATCCATAACATCCCAGGAACCATTGCAATTAATAGCCATAGATTTCATTTCAAATATAATTACAAGTTTTCAAGGAAATACACATATTTTTGTAATATTGGATATTTTTTCCAAATTTATATTTTTGAAACCATGTAGAAGAACAAACACAAAGACTGTAATACAAATATTTCAAGATTATTTTGAGAAGATGGGAAAACCAAAAATATGCATATTAGATAATGCAACATATTTTAATAATGATAGATTTAAAAGATTTATGAGTTCAAACAATATTCAATTGAATTTTACAAGTATAAGACATCCTGCATCAAACCCCACAGAAAGATACATTAAAGAGATCATAAAATATTTAAGAATATTAACTGGACATGAACACCAAAACTGGGAAAACAAATTAGAAGAAGTCCAAACATTTATGAACTCATTACCAAACACCACAACATTAGAAACACCTATAGTATTAATGAAAAATGAAAATCCACAACGACCATGGGAAGTAGAGAACAAAGAACAATATCAAAATATCATAGAAAAAGTAAATAAAAGACTTCATAGAAATGCCGACAATTACATAAATAAGAGAAAGAGAAAAATGAAGAAACATATATCGTACAAGAAAGGAGAGTTAGTAATTATAAGAGCTCATAGAGTGTCTAACCATAAAAATAATATTTGTGCTAAATTAAGCCTTCCATTTGAAGGACCTTTTATAATTGATAATGAAAATGCAAAAAAATAGTTACTTATTAAAAGATCCTTATACTCAAAGGATACGAGGAATTTTCAACATAAATCAAATATATAAATTTTGGCCTAGTAATGATCAAATAAATTAATTCAGATAAATAGTAAGACAGTTGTTGTTATTGTTATTTGGAAATTTACCATTTGCAATTTTTCTGGATCAAATATCCAGGAAAAAGTTGTAAATGTAAATTTGGGAAATTGTTATGATATCAAACTAAAGAATCAATAATTAAATTAATGGAAGAAAAATTAGGACAGGTTGAGAAGAAACTAGAAGAATCAAACTTATTTATGGAAAATAGTATCATACATCACATACACCAAACAAGGGTTATTTCTATATAAAGTTTTAAAAATAAAAACTATCTAAAAGGGAAATTTCTCTTATCAATAAACAAAAATAAATCAAACTAGAGAAGACAGTTTGAAATTTATAAAGTAACTAATAAAAAAATAAACTAAAATTTGAATTAAATTTGACAAAATAAAATAAACAAATCGCCTGAAATATATTTGAACTTTAATCAGAACTTAAAACAGAAATCTTGATAACTTCTTTCTAAATTATTAAAAATCCTTTTCATATGAATTTTTCAGAGTCTTCAATCTTCAAATCTTTATAAAAGGTTTCTTGGCTAATATTAATCTAAAAAGAAAAGAACCTTAAAAATAAAAAAAATTATTATTAGTTAGGTTATATAAAATCTGACATAAAAATATAAAGAGTATATCTATGAACATAGTTAACTAAGAGTGAACCATAGAGAAATATATTAATTTTGTCTGGAGTGAATTTGGATTTGTCAACTTGAACGAAAGAAAAGACCTTAGTAACAGAAATAAAAACAAATGTAAAATAATTTTTAAAATTTTGAAATTAAACGATAAAAACAACAATGAAGTTTTTAAAGATATTAATAATAAACTTTCATATTAAAAAAGGAACATAAAATTAAACATTCAAGTCAAATAATAAAAATTAAAAATTATTAAATGAATTTGATTGGTCAGCTGAAATAAAATAAACTAAAAACTAAGAGACACATGGTTGTTGATTTTAAAAAAAAAAGAGAAAAGGGAGATACAGAATTAAGAGAAAAAAAAATGGTTTTTTTTTAATGTGATGTTAGGAAAGTAATTAAAATTTAAGTTAGAATAAAGTAAAACAACTCAAATATATGTAGTAAAAGTGAAACTAACCTCTTTCAACAAGTTCCTGTTAAAAATCCCGTGGTAAATATCCATTTAAGTTAATAACCCTTTCAAATAAACCATAAATGGAAACTAGAGGCCATTTATACTGATAATTCTCCAAGCAGACGACGAAACCTGAGAAAAACAATCCAAATCAAGGACTGACAGGCCCCCAGAGCGGTCTGAAACATAAAAGAAAGTAATTATTAGAATTTCAAAACGTAGAAGAGGAAAAAGGTATTTAATAAATCATAATTTGAATCATCAACTTACGTGTGTGTGGTGATAATTAAAACTCTGATATTTATCTCTCATTGTTGAGGCAATAGATTCATCCATTTTGTTGAAACACATGTTTCCAATTTCATAAGAAAAATTTGTATACTATCTTTTTTACACAATTGTGTTAGAGTTGCATAACTAGTATAAGAACTAGCTTTTAATTTTCATTAGTATGAATGTTCAGGGGTGAAAGACCATTTAGATAAGAGTATATAAAAAAAATTTGTCTCCATATTTATTTTTAAATCTGTATCAATACACTAAAAAGTAAAGTAATAAACTTATTAATATTTCTCTAATCACAAAACTAATTTTTTTTTTTTTCATAAGGTTGGCAAACTTAATACACTATTGAACAATTTCAAGGGCAAGGACACAGGACCGGCCTTAAAAGTTTTCGAATATAATTAAAGTTAAAGTTAAAAAAAAAAAAAATTAAAATAAAATAATTTAATACCTGAACTCACCCTGAGTATTGAAGAGTCCTGAAAACGGTAAGTGGTGTATGATACCATTAACATAAAATAGATTTCTAAAAATCATTGGCGCCCAACAACAAAAAAAACACATCAATACAATAAATAAAAAATTTTAATAATAATAATAACACACAAAACACTAAATTCATATCAATATATATTTTTTTTTTGTAAAGTAAGGTAGTACTATCAATACCTATTGACTACTCGATTTTATTATAGATTAAGGTAACTTGTGGTCACGTATGAGCTCATATGTCATCTCTATGCATTGGTGTAGATTTATTATTGTTTCACTATTATTTATTGTATAACATGTATTATAGGTTGCATACTGTGCAGGATTGTTGCACTGTATAAGCATATTCATGCTAATTATTTGATTTTGTGCGTTATCGGAAATCAAGTGTTTGCCAGAGGACCTATGCTTTGAATTTTAATAATTTGACAATTAGAATTGTTTGGAACTCACTGTAGTACCATACTTGATGTACCTGTAGATTAGTCACCTCTATCCAATTTTATAAGTTGAATTATTATAATTTGGTATTATAATTTGAGGATTTTACAACTAGGGATTTATACTTGGTATGTCATAACTGGGATATTTTAATTTGAGGATTTTACAAATAGGGATTTATACTTGGGATGTCATAACTGGGATATTTTAATTTGAGGATTTTACAAATAGGGATTTATACTTGGGATGTCATAACTGGGATATTTTAATTTGAGGATTTTACAATTAGGGATTTATAGTTGGGATTTTATAAGTTGAGGATTTTACAACTTGGGGATTTTACGGGGTATAGATAGGTATCATAAATTGTTTAGATATCCTTCCATTTTTATTTTTGGGTTTGTGATCAAATTACACACTGGGTAGTCTGTGTCAATAAATTGTAACTTGGGATTTGAACATCTGACTTTTATTTCCTCACCTATTTGGTAGTCTTAGGGTGTGGGAAAACTGGTATAGGTTGTTGTTTGGAGGCAAGGTTACCTGGCGCCCATTTCTCAAAGTAGTCTTCGACCATCGGACCCTCCCGACTCCGCGAGAGCTAGAGGCAACGCCTAAAAGCGTAAAGCGACCAAAGTTGCATTTTGCAATTCGTGTGAACGAGTGGTGGCATATTTTTGGCGCCCAACGTGGGGCCCATTATTTGATAGATTTTGGCACAGATTAATTAAAATTTTTTGGTGTGTAGTTTTAGATTTTGTTGTTATAGGAAGATAGGTGTAAATTTTCGTTTTTTTTTTATAATCATTTAGTGCCAGTGGTAAGCAATGGCTAGTAAGATGCAGATAAATCGCTTGCAGCAGGATGAGCTACTGTACGAGGTAACTATTAGAGGAATCGCACCTGGAACGGTGGAGGAGATGAGATCGACACTTGCAACTGCCCTTAGGTTCGAGAAAAGTGGTGGAAGTACGCGTAACCCGGCATATCCATATACAATGGAAGAGGATGTGGCTGCAGTGACTGCGAAATTGGCCGAAATAGGATCGTTGGTTCGGGATTTTAGGGACTCTGCTATGAGTGGACTTTTTTGTAAATTGAGGTCAAAACTGGTCCATGTGATGAATCGTATTGACCATATTAATGAAGAGGAGTGTGCTGAGGTGCCGATTTTCAGGGCGAAGGCATTGACGTTGTTGGATGATTTGGAGCGGAGATCAGAAGATTATCAGAGGTCAAGAAGTATCCCTCCGCAATTTAGTGTGTTAGGCCATAGTACTAGAGTCGATGCGTCGCTGATAGCAGGTCGTAGATCGTCTGGTTCCTCAAGCGTTTCTCCCGTTCGTACGAATACCGTGTATAAACCAATACTACCAAATAGTTGGGGAATTAAGTTTTCTGGGGACAGTAAGGGGTTATCATTGAGCGCATTTTTAGAGCGGGTGGAAGAGTACCGTGTGTCTCGACACGTTTCAAAGGAAACATTGCTGGAATGCGGAATTGACATTTTTAGCGGTAGAGCGTATCAATTTTATTTAGCATATCGAAGTGAAGTAGATTCTTGGGATCATTTTGTGGATCTCTTGAAAGAGGAGTATTTGTCTCCTACGTACAATGAGAAACTTTTTGAAGAAATACGTAAACGTACTCAAGGTCCGGATGAGAGTATGGGGATATATTTGGCGGTTATGTTGGGATATTTTAATCGTTTGACTTGTTCTGTTCCTGAGGAGACTAAGTTGAAGATTTTGTTACGAAATATTGCTCCATTTTATCAGAATCAATTGGCGTTAGTTGATGTGACCTCCATAGCTCATTTGAGGGAGTTAGGTAGAAAGTTAGAAGCACGTAAGGAAGCAGTGGAGAATTTTTCCGGTCCTTCCAGGAAGCATAGTGTGTTAGAACCTGATTTAGCGTACATTGAAGTAGGTGTTGGCAACGTTGAGGTGTCAGAATGTCAGACTGCTGGCACTAGTGGTACCAGTAGACCCGGCAACGAAGTTGTTTGTTTTAGGTGTAATAAACCTGGTCATAGAGCTGTTGGGTGTACTGCTAGAAGAGAGAAATATTGTTACAGGTGTAAGAAGGTAGGGTTTACCGTCCGTACGTGTCCCAATTGTTCCAAATCGTCGCCATCTTCTACTTCGGGAAACTTGGAACGGCGCGACTAGGAGATCGAGGTAGCCGTGCTGAGAGTAATAATGTCTCGGTCGATAGATTTAGTATTTTGTTAGATTATGTACTTGAACATGCCAAGGGCGATGAAAGGCCGTATTTGACAGTTGAGATTTTGGGTAAGTCGATTCTAGGACTTTTAGACTCTGGAGCATCTAGGACCATTATAGGAGGCCATGGGTATTCTATGATTCGTGAGTTAGGCTTTGTGGTTCAGCGTTCGGATGAGACGACTAGTTATTGTACCGTGGCGAATGGTGCCAAATGTGAAATTTTAGGATATGTGGAACTCCCAATAGCATTGCGAGGAAAAGTACGTTTGATAGAAGTAGTGGTTGTTCCCAGTCTACCTCAATTGTTAGTACTAGGCGCTGATTTCTGGCGAATCATGGGTATCGTACCTGACCTTCGGACTAAAGAATGGCAATTTTCCACTGAGCCGATCCTACTGAATTCTGTTGAACATATAGCGGGGCAAACTTATTTGACTGATATGGAAAAGGCGAGATTACAGGCGTTGATTGATAGGAATGTTTCCTTAATGGGATCTGAACTTGGTTGTACGGATAAGGCAGAGCACGTTATCGTGACGAACAGCGAACCGATTAAACAACGGTATTATAGGGTTAATCCAGTAGTACAGCAGCAGATCGACAAGGAGTTGCAGGAGATGTTGAAATTAGGTATTGTTGAGCCCTCAAATAGTCCCTGGAGTTCACCCATTTTGTTGGTGAAGAAGAAGGATGGAAATTTTAGGTTCTGTGTTGACTATAGGAAACTTAATTCGGTCACAGCTAGGGACAGTTATCCGTTGCCACTTGTCGCAGACACTCTTGACAAACTTAAAGACGCGAAATACCTTACTAGTCTTGATGTAAAGTCCGCATACTGGCAGGTACCTTTGGCGGAGGCTTCTAAACAGTTTACAGCTTTTACTGTTCCCAATAGAGGATTGTTTCAGTTTCGTAGGATGCCTTTCGGTCTTCATAATGCGCCAGCTACGTGGCAGAGGCTAATTGACAATGTTCTTGGTCATGATCTTGAACCTTATGTATTTGTTTACTTGGATGATGTCGTCATTGTTAGTCAGACTTTTGAGGAACACTTGACGATACTGGAAGAAGTATTTAGTAGATTGAGGAGTGCCAGGATTACTGTGAGTATCGATAAATGTCAATTTTGCAAACCTGAGATGAAATATTTAGGGTACGTGGTCGATAGGAATGGGTTACATGTCGATAGAGATAAGGTGAAGGCTATGTTAGAGTTACCAACCCCGACTACAGTGAGTGAAGTGCGTAGGCTTGTGGGAACGTTTTCTTGGTATCGCAGGTTCGTACCGGATTTTTCGACGATCATCGCTCCTATTACCGCATTGCTTATGAAAACTTCGAAATTTGTGTGGACTGATGAGTGTGCACGTTCATTTGCTACCATAAAGGAACGGTTAGTATCCGCACCGATTCTAAGTTGTCCGGATTATACTAAGCCC
This sequence comes from Lochmaea capreae, assembly GCA_949126875.1. Lineage (NCBI taxonomy): Eukaryota > Metazoa > Arthropoda > Insecta > Coleoptera > Chrysomelidae > Lochmaea > Lochmaea capreae. The sequence goes on from OX421411.1 coordinate 20,528,141, forward strand.
TTTGTAATTCAAACGGATGCATCAGGTTACGGTTTGGGTGCCGTTCTGACACAACCCCACGAGGAGGGCGATAAGGTGATAGCCTACGTCAGTCGATCACTAACGCGGCAGGAACGCAATTTTACCACGACAGAGCGAGAATGTCTAGCTGTACTCTGGGCAATCGAGAAACTTAGACCTTACCTGGAAGGTGTACAATTCACGGTCATCACTGATCACTACAGCCTACTTTGGCTGCAGAATTTGAAGGATTTAACTGGTAGATTAGCGAGGTGGGCAGTCAGGTTGCAACAATATTCTTTCAATATTATACATCGTAAAGGCAAGGAACATGTAGTTCCGGATACTCTCTCTAGGGCTGTTCCAATTGTGGAAAATGTTGAAGCATGTGGGATTAATGATGTAGAAGAGTTTGGTCCTATCACGGACAAATGGTATAACAGGATTGTCGAGAAACTTTCAAAGGATCCATTGAAGTTTAGTAATTGGAGATTTTTAGGGGGAAAATTGTGGAAGCATGTTACGGTATCGTATCCTGAAATTAGTAAACCCGAAGATTCATGGAGAATAGTTGTGCCGAAGCAACATCGCGGGAAGCTGATGTCGTTAGCTCATGAACCTCCAACATCTGGTCACACTGGAGTGTACAAAACGTATTCTAGGTTAGCTGAACGTTACTATTGGCCTCGCATGAGGAGTGATGTAGCGAGTTTCGTTCGTCGATGTCAGATATGTGTAGCACACAAGCCGCTACAGGATCGCCCCGCAGATAAGTTGGCTTCCCACCCTAAGGCTAGTCGTCCATGGGAAATGATTTGCACGGACTTAGTTGGGCCACTTCCAAGGTCATTTTGGTCGTTACTGATTATCTTAGTAAATTTCCGATGCTGTTTCCGCTCCGTAAAGCTACTGCGCAAGCAGTCGTTCGTAATATTGAAAAGGGTATATTTTTAGTTTTTGGTGTCCCTCGGGTTATCGTGTGTGATAATGGTCCTCAATACAGGAGTAAGGAGTTCGCAAGGTTGGCGGAGAAATATAATTGCACTATCAAATTTACACCGAATTATTGTCCTCGTGCAAATCCTGCCGAGCGAATTAACAAGAGTCTTAAAACGATGTTAGCCATGTATGTGTCTGAGAATCACCGGCTGTGGGATGAAAACTTGGATTCGATAGGCTGTTGTCTCAGGACGTCGCGTCATGAAGTCACGAAAATGACCCCCTATTTTGTAAATTTTGGCCGTAACATGTCGTTATCTGGTGCAGATTATTCCAATTCAGAGTTGTTTGATGTTGAGAGTGGCAGTCAGTCGGGAGATAAAAGTCGCAATCAGGTTTTTAGGCGTATCTTTAAGGATGTGGTCGATAGATTGCAGGTTGCTAATAAGAAGAGTTGTAGTAGCTATAATCTTCGTCGTCGTCAAGTAGAATATCTACCGAATCAACCAGTGTGGAAAAGGAATTATGTGTTGTCAGCTGCTGCCAAATTTTATACGCAAAAATTAGCTCCGAAGTTCTTGGGCCCTTTTTATATTAAGAAAAGGATTTCTCCCTGGACATACGAGCTGCGCGATGAGCAAGGTAATAGCGCGGGTGTATGGAATACGAAGGATCTCAAACCAGGTCCGGAAGAGGTAGATGATTAACGAGTTTTGTTTGCTTGCAAAAGGAATTTACGGGGTAAATCCCTTGAAGTAAGGGGGGAATTGATACGTTTCACTTTTAGCTAAACGAGACGGCAACATTAGCGCTATGGAAATTCTATGTTATGGTTGCAGTTGCAGCTTGTTAGTATTCAGACTTTACCCTGTATATCATTGTAATGTCGCGGCACGCAATATTGGAGTGTATGACATCGGGTAGAAAGATGAATATAATATAATTGCGCACTAGGTTAAATGTACCTTTGTATCTACAGCACAAACTCTTGTAAGCACTTGATTTCTTAATAACATATTTGTTTACTTCCATTAGTACCTTACTAAAATTTAGATGACAGTTTAATCGATTTAAATGTATTGATGATTGGATTAAATACCAATCGATTTCTCGTTCGAGAGGTCGCTGGTTCTGTTGACACTATAATGTCGGGTAATTGCACGCGAGACTTGTCGAGCAAGGACGATGTGCATTCCTCTCGTACCCGCTATTGTCCGAGAGTACGTAGGGGTGAATGTACGTCAGTCTGCAATTAACATGACATACCTTATATCTAGGAATGACTGTTCATTGCGCGCGAGACCTGTCAAGCAAGGAAGATTTGGATTCTCTTCGTGCCCACGAGCCACCTGAGAGCACGAAGGGGTAAATGCTTCTCGTTCCGTGATTCACGCGAAACATTCGTTGGCAGACGAGCGTCTTCACTTGTGAAGTCGATTCATATTGTTGGACTATCTTTTGTTGGCTTAATCCATTGTTCGACTAGTAGGTATTAGTGTGAAAAGTGTAGACTGACCTGTTGTACGCCGAACGCATTTCACTTGGATTGCTGTTCAGAACGTACTAGCGCTCGCCCCACTTTCGAAATTCTGGAGGCGATGTGTTGTCCTGAAACGATTGGTTGAGGTTAAATTTGACAGCTGGAAAGGACTCCTGATTGGTGGTTCAACTCGGCAGGGTGACGCGGACTCTCTGCGCCGGGACTTCTGGATAATTACTAGTCTATGGGTACATCAAGCAAACGGGCATAAAATTTCTTGTTATCAAATTTGGTTGAAAACTATGGTTTTCACCCTACTGGGGATGTCCAATTGATAATTAATAATTTCCCGGGTAGTTTGGAGGATATTTTTGGAGAATTTTTGGAATATTTAGACCCGTGGAAATACCATATGATGGGATTAATGAAATTATGACCTGTGCCGGAAGCCATTTTGTTGTTTGGGGCTTGGCAAAGCTTGGAAGTATTGTACTGTAAGTATTTGAAAAATCTTTTGATCACTACTTGAATCCACTCAAGCAGAGTGTTTTATTTGACTCAACCATGAGCGTAGTTGTTCCTAGAAGTCCCTTATGGATTCATTTTTTTATACATAGGTGGTGATGTCTGTGTTGGTGAGAAATTTGGATTGTTGAGATCAGAGTAGGCCTGTATCACTTGCTGGGAAGCTAACACCTGTACCAAAGATTGAATCTCAATCTGGCCAATTGGTAAGCATGTATTATGATAGTTTATTTTTTTTTATTTCGGGTTATGGCAGATGCCATGTCAGTTTTTTTTTTGTTGTTTTTTTTATATATATGTTGCTGGTACTAAGGAAAAAGGGACATACTTATAGACCAATTTTAATGAATTAGTATAGGGTTAAATGGGGGGTTAGGATAATATTGATTTATTTTATTAGGTAGGTGGGATACGAGGTGTACAATAGTACTGTATGCTATTACTGGTACTGTACAGTAAAGATTAAATGGTGTGACCTTACTTGGTACATACCCGATAGGTGTAGTACATATTTGTTGAGTTCTAATTAGTCTTTTTGTTTTATTTTAGGGATTTGATTCCTGATTCCTTATTCCAATTCAGTTTACGATTCCATGTTCTAGATTAGAAAGTCTATATTTTGATACCATTTCATTTTGTATCCAACTCGTAACTTCTATGAAATTCTACTATTGTTTGGTTTCTGTTCTGGGAAGTTGTGCATAAACCAACGCCAGTGTACTCTGCACTCTTCTGGCCTAATCGAAGGATGTCAATGCAAATAATTTGATGAGACGAGCTAGTTATCTCCCATCGGTGGAAGTCGGAGTTCGTCGATAGTCGTCACAAGTAGTCTCATCGTTCTATCACGCAAGTTTTTAAACATTTATCATAAATTTGTACCTAACATCACACTGTTATTATATTATTAAGTCATTTAAGGGGGGGTATTGCGCTATAGTGGTTTTTACTGAATATTTTGAATGGTTACGCCATATAACATTGGCATGTAATAAACTTATGTATTATTTACAACCAATGCCTGCAATTCATGCAGTACATCCATACATATATATATTTTTTTTTTGTAAAGTAAGGTAGTACTATCAATACCTATTGACTACTCGATTTTATTATATATTAAGGTAACTTGTGGTCACGTATGAGCTCATATGTCATCTCTATGCATTGGTGTAGATTTATTATTGTTTCACTATTATTTATTGTATAACATGTATTATAGGTTGCATACTGTGCAGGATTGTTGCACTGTATAAGCATATTCATGCTAATTATTTAATTTTGTGCGTTATCGGAAATCAAGTGTTTGCCAGAGGACCTATGCTTTGAATTTTAATAATTTGACAATTAGAATTGTTTGGAACTCACTGTAGTACCATACTTGATGTACCTGTAGATTAGTCACCTCTATCCAATTTTATAAGTTGAATTATTATAATTTGGTATTATAATTTGAGGATTTTACAACTAGGGATTTATACTTGGTATGTCATAACTGGGATATTTTAATTTGAGGATTTTACAAATAGGGATTTATACTTGGGATGTCATAACTGGGATATTTTAATTTGAGGATTTTACAAATAGGGATTTATACTTGGGATGTCATAACTGGGATATTTTAATTTGAGGATTTTACAATTAGGGATTTATAGTTGGGATTTTATAAGTTGAGGATTTTACAACTTGGGGATTTTACGGGGTATAGATAGGTATCATAAATTGTTTAGATATCCTTCCATTTTTATTTTTGGGTTTGTGATCAAATTACACACTGGGTAGTCTGTGTCAATAAATTGTAACTTGGGATTTGAACATCTGACTTTTATTTCCTCACCTATTTGGTAGTCTTAGGGTGTGGGAAAACTGGTATAGGTTGTTGTTTGGAGGCAAGGTTACCTGGCGCCCATTTCTCAAAGTAGTCTTCGACCATCGGACCCTCCCGACTCCGCGAGAGCTAGAGGCAACGCCTAAAAGCGTAAAGCGACCAAAGTTGCATTTTGCAATTCGTGTGAACGAGTGGTGCAATAGCGTATGATACTCTTTTCACTATGCGACTTGCAGAGGATTTAGAAACTCCTGAAAAATCTGCTACTGTAATTAGTAAATTCCCATTTGCATAGAAACGAAGGGTAAGTAATAATTGGATGTCCGGTTGAATACACCCGCCTCTACAATAAAATCATGGTATTAAAAGCGAATCAAGTTGCTGCCATAAAACACTATATTTGCCTATTGGTTGGCAACCGAATTAGAGGTTCAATGTTTTGTAACAAGTTACAAACAGTAGGTTTTGTTAACCGAAAACGATAAAAAAAGTCAGCATCATCATATCTTTCAAAGTAACACTTTTTTATTCTTCTCAAATAAATCACTTCGTCATCGGTTGATGAACTAGAGCTGGAAGAACTATCAAGCATGTTCATCATTTTTTCGTGAAGTATTCAGCCTGGTTGACAAAAAATATGGAGAAAACTAGGTTGTGTCTGCTTTAAAGCCACTTTATCTTCAGTAAAGTTTAGAAATTCGCACTTTAAGTTAAAGGAAACTTTAGGCACTACTTTATCTTAAAGTACGATTATGGGACCACTTTTTCAACTTTAAGCCAACTTTAATATTTAAAGGCACTTCAAGTTGATTGTGAAACTGGCCCTTAGTTACTACTTTTCTATGCTCGTTCTTAACTTTCCGAATCGTATTTAAACAGTTTCTGTTATTGTTTGAGTTTTTTGTGTTGTTTTTTTTTGTTGCTTGTTCGTATTATTCTTGTTCGGTATTTTCCTATTGCGTTCAATTTTAGTTATACAAAATGTTGTATACAAACGAAGAATTATTTGACATGATAGGTGTTTATTTTGAATCCATGAGAAATGCAACAGTTGCTGCGAGGGTATATGCGCAGCAATATCCTGATAAAAGCCACTCGAGTAAAAAAGTTTTTCTTCGAGTTATCCACCGTTTTCGAACAACTGGGAATGTTCATCTTCCTACACATTGCAGACAACGCAGAGGGCGCACCGAAGAGAACATACATTAATGTTTTAGCTTGTGTCGAGTTTAATCCTCACCTAAGCACTAGAGCTATTGCGCAGGACCTTGGAGTAGCTTGAACCACGGTTCAAAAAATTCCCAAGGAGCAAATGTAGGCAATTCTACAAATTATATTGGTATAAGCGAGACATAAAATTCTAAGTTCGGCGCTTCGAATCTGAACCTCAACTGTAAACTTCAGTTGTCTCTATTTTGTTTCAGGATACACCCGTATCACTTAGTCCTGCACCAGGCTTTAACTGCTGAAGATTATAATCGAAGATTAGAACATTGTCATTGGCTTTTGGATATGATGGAAGAAGATCGGCAAGTTCTTTCACGTATATTGTGGACAGATGAACCCACTTTTCATAGCAATGGAGGTGTGAACCTCCATAATATGCACTATTGGTCAAGAACGAATCCGCACTGGATGCAAGAAGTCCAGCATCAAGGGCATTGGTCTATAAATTGTTGGGCAGGAATTCTAGGAGGACGGATTATCGGGCCATTCTTTTTTAACCTTTAACTACTCGCGCTGGTGTAAAAAATACACCAAATTTGTTCCAAACGCTGTCGAGTTCTTACGATTTCTTTTTCAAGGTCGCCGAGCTCGCTAACCTTTGTCTGGTATATCCTCTGAATATACGCGCAGTGTCGATTTAATAGCGTAACAGAGTAGTCAGATATTTTGCAAGAATTTGAGTGGTGTACAAAATACGCCAACGCGAGTAACTATGTAAGTATTTTGAAAAGTATTATTTTTTTGGTTTTCTGCAATAAAAAAATACTTTCTTATTTAAAAATATGTATATATGTACTCATTTGTTATATACTTACTTATAATAATTGTTTTTAGGCATCGAGTAGGAGTTAAAAATCCCAAAAAGTTAACTCAAGATGAACTGGAAGCAATGGCTCAGGTTATTTTTGATAGCGATTCTGAAGAAGAGGTCGGTGGAGAACCAGATTTGTCAGAAGACGAGCTTATAGAAGAATCTGATCACCATACTAATTCGGAGCAGGAAATGAGTGACTAAGATATTCCAGAAGACGAAGTCATGGATGAAAATATGGAAAATTCAGATTTCGAAGAAGTAGTCGATTTAGACAATCAGTATGTTGGAAAGGATAAAAAACTGTATGGTCGAAAAATGAAATTGTGAGTGAATTTAGAAAAACCAGTAAGAACAATTTACTGAAAATATTCCCGGGACCAAGGCACGTGATATAACTGATGAGATGAGCGCTTTTATGAAAATATTTGATGAAGTCATGGTTGAACAGATTGTTCAATGTACAAATTTTGCGAGTACGACCAAACTATGATCAACAGCGAGACGCAAAGGATGTTACGAAAACCGAGATGCTTGCTTTTTTGGATTATCATTTCTTTCTGGTTCTAAGAAGCAAAATCACACTCATTTTTTGGAATTGTGGACAAAGGATGGGACAGGATCGGAAATATTTCGAGCTTGTATGAACTACCAAAGATTTCTATTTTTGCTTAGCGTTATCAGGTTTGATGACAAAACAACCAGAGACGAAAGAAAAAAAACGGACAAGTTGGCTGCAGTACGATGCCTATTGGACAGCTTTGTAGTTAATTGCAAAAACAATTACAGTGTCGGTGAATTTGTAACAATTGATGAGATGCTAATATCATTCAGGGGACGCTGCAATTTTGTACAGTATATTCCCAACAAACCTGCTAAATATGGCTTGAAAGTGTTCGTCCTTTGTGACGCTAAAACATTTTATGTTAGCAATTTAGAGCTGTACTGTGGAAAACAACCAGACGGACAATACAACGTACCGAATACTCCAACTGCAATAGTTCACCGTTTACTTGAAGAACTGAAAGGAAGTAATAGAAATTTAACTTGTGATAACTGGTATTCAAGCTATCCTTTGGCACATGAATTATTACAAACTAAGATCACAATGATTGGAACGTTGAAAAAAAATAAACGAGAGTTGCCACAAGAATTTTTGCCCAACAAAACAAGAGCGGCTGGTTCATCTATTTTTGGATTCCAAAGGGAAATAACAATAGTTTCATATGTTCCAAAAAAAAACAAATCCGTCGTTTTGATTTCAACAATGCACGATGATTCTGCAATCGACCCAAATACCAATAAACCGGAAATTATTTTTGACTACAACCGGACAAAAGGTGGAGTGGATACAGTGGATAAAATGTGTAACACATATGCTGTCAATAGAAGATCGAAACGTTGGCATTTGACAATTTTCTTCCAGTTGCTAAACATAGCTGGAATTAATAGTCAACTTTTATACAATGCCAATCATCCTAATTCTCCCTACAAATACTAGACTTTTCTTGAAAACGCTTGCTTTGAAGCTGATGAGGCCACATCTTTCAGAAAGAGCTAAAATTCCAACTTTACCTACCGATATTAAATATTTTTTGTCTAAGTATCGAGAAAATGAAGAGGAGGTGGACCAAGAACCTCCCACAAAAATTTGAGGAAGGTGCTTCATCTGTGGCAGGAAAAAAAACAGAGTTACAACCATCACATGCGGCCTTTGCAGCAGATCAGTGTGTAAAGAACATAGTGATAATGTTATTACATACCATAAATGTAAAGTGCATGATTCTTCTAGTGAATAAGCAAACCCCGTGGAAAATGTTTGAATCCCATTTTTGTTGTTCTTTTATTCTTAATAATATTAGCATTTTCATTTTTTTTTAACCCGGATACTTTTTTACATTTTTTTGAAAATAAAACTGTGTTGGCAACCAAAATGACCTAGTATTATTATTTGTTTTTCAGCATTTTACTACAGATACTTCATAGCCAGCGGCCTAATGTTATTTCTTTTATTGATATCTCCGGTTAGAAAAAAGATAGGAAGTTGCGGTTTGCGGTTACTTTTTAGGAATTTTGTCCACTATTTAACTATGCATAAAGAGACATAGCCTACTATTTAAAATGTTCATGATAATAAGCAATAACTGTTGTAATGTCAAACAGCGCCCTCTACGTACCACACCAAAATATATTCGGAAATAATTTATGCAGTCGATAATTAAGTAAAAAGAGCTGTTTTAAACAAGACCTAGTTTGTTCGAATCCGTCAACCCATACTGGAGTTATTGCCATTTAAATAAAAACATATTTGACGTTCCCCCACCAATACATTTTATAAAATAGAGTAAAATACCTCAAACAAAAAATGTCACAAAATTTCTGGTGCTTACGAGGGCGCTATTCAAAATAAATCTTTACTTGCATATTTTTTGAGAAAACGCCCGTTTTATGATTAGCCATAGCAATTGCTCCCCCTAGCGGTCATCTTACGAACTTGAAAATAATTTCTAGCGATTTCTCTTGGTCGATTTACCCATAAATTTTTTTTTACAGAACTTGTACGATCATCGGTTCATGAGATATGGCCGGTGTCCATTCTTAGTGGGCCACCCGGTACATAGTTTAATAATTACGTGCCTCTGATATAATATAAATAAAAAATTTAAATTAATATGTAAAAAATACCGATTCACCTAACAGGATAACTCTATTTAAAACCAAATCAACCAAAATAACAATCAAAACAAAAGCTATTTTCATGTTATTAATTCCTATTGAAAAACTTTCAATCTTATACTACTTTACATTTTAAATTGTTGAAATTTAACCCTTAACTACTATCCCCGGGTCAATATGTCCCAACGATCTGTCGATACACGTGATTTCAGGAGGAGTACATACCAAGTAAGCCGGCAAGATACGGCTTGAAAGTGCAGATCTTAGCAGATTCAAAAACACATTACATGGTCAATTCGGAGATATACAGTGGAAAACGCAATGAGAAGTCCAAGTTTTCGGTACCAACAGAAACAGTATGTCGCCTTCACCAGTAGAAACATAACAGGTGATAATTGGTACTCATCGATGGAATTAACTAATGAACTTTTATAACATTTTAATTATATTTTTTTTTTTTTAGATTTTTGATTCTTCTTTGATGGTAAGTTTTTTTTTTAATCTAAAATTTATCTTGATCATGCCTTCCAGATCTCTAAAGTGTGTTTCTCAAACAAACGTTTATCGTCAAGGTATAATTAGACGGCAAAATCAGAATCGCTATCTAAAAGTTTCTTCGATTCGGTTGTATACTGATTTGGCGAATAATACTATGCTTGATCGAATCCTGTCGACGAGACGCATCACGCGTTCTCTGAGTGGTTCGAGCAATCATAGTTTATCGCCGATCAGTCAACTGAATCCGTTACCGATTTCTTTGTCTATACCGTCGACGTCGTCAACATCATCCAATTTTTCTCGTACGTCTCCTCGTCGCATTCGCGTCATTTCTCCGATCGCTAGTAGTTTGTTTTCTTCCATTCCAATGGAATTGTCTGTAGATGATGATATTTTAATGCCTCCTCCGGTTGTACCTTAGCGTGAACCGATTCAGGGTGGACTTGGACAGGGGCGTCGCAGACATGCTGTTGTGCCGTTGAGAATGACTCACCGCCTTGCTATGACTCGGAGTCAAGAAGAAATAGAGCAGCTAGGTGAGGACCCTTTTTACTTGGGTTTAATGAACCACAAGTGTCCTCATTGTGGTGCTCTATTTTTTTTCGGCGAACGTAGATATCGCCGGATATTGAATCTTAGTTGTTGCAAGGACGGCGCCTACATTTTGCCGAAGTCATTGGCCATAATCCATCAAACAGCTTTACTTAAATTCGGCAGAATTTATGCGAGAGATTCGATCCATCAACAGTTTGTTTGCGATGACTTCTTTCAAGACCCTCCAACCTGCAGTCGATTTGCGGGGGGCGCAGGGACATTGGAATTTCAGTGTGTGCGGGCAAATCTATCACATGCTCTGTGGAATTCCTAAAAGTCAGGATCTAAGGAATCCCAACCTCAACCACTATTATTTCCTTGATAGCGAGGAAGCTTTAGAGCACCGTAACGACTTTTAAATACTCGAGTTTCCTTGGCTACCTTGGAAATAATAGAACGGTCGTTGAGAGCATGTAATAGATACATGCAAGCCTACAAAACGATCGCTGAAATGCTGGAAGATGAACGTTAAAGATTGGATAATGATGGCGACGTCGACAATTCCAAACGTCGATTATTCGTGTGTATCGTGGCGACGGGCGATATCAATATTCAACGACGAAACTACAATTTGCCGGAAAGTCGGAGTGAAATCGCCGCCGTATTTCGAGGGAACGATCCCCCTTTCAATGTGGATCTAATTTTGTATCCGCATGCAACTCTGTCTCAGCCCGAAACAAGGCATCACCGTCTAAAAAATCTCTCACCTTTGGCTGATCCAATGGTGTATCCGCTGTTATTTCCACGAGGAGATAACGGTTATTCCCCCGATTACCGATGGTAGATTGAATCGTAACAATCAACCGAAATCAATAACATTCAACGAATATTACAGGTACCGCTTACAAATACGTGAAGGTGAGGTGGCTCGAAATTTTCGAAAATCTTGGTATCCCACAGAGATGGGAAAACAGACCGGATTTAGTCTGTAGAGTATTCCACGTCAAACTACTCGAACTAATGGATTACCTATCGCATAAACAAATATTTGGTGACGTAAAAATCTACCACTATGTCATCGAGTTTCAAAAAAGAGGTTTACCCCATGTTCACATAGTATTAACTATGCATACAGATGACAAAGTGTTGAACGTCGAAACCGTCGATGCTATAGTACAAGCTTATATACCGGATCGAAGTACTAAACCGGTTTCGTACAATTTAGTAAAAGAATTCCACGTCCATGCACACTGCGGCATTCTAAATATGCCTGCCAAGTGTATAAAGAACGACCAATGCAGAAAATACTATCCAAAGGCACTTAAAGAGTACACGTCCCTACACGTAGGAGACCAGAGTATAAACGACCGGCCGATGGCAGGAAGATTTATGTAGAATCACTTGACTGTAGGGTAAACAATCGGAGAATTGTCCCTTACAATGCGTGAGCAAATACCAATGTCACATAAATATCGAGGTAGTAGGTTCCTCTATACGATGAAATATCTACATAAATAATTGCAAAAAGGCTCAGACTCGATAACCCTACGCGTAACCGGTGACGTTAATAATGATGGGAATAATTCGGTCAATCGTAATGATTCTCAGTCGGCGGCACAATTGCAAAACGTCATAACCAGTGGCAGTAATACGGCTACTGAAACATCCTTGGCTATAGACGAAATTAGACAATATCAAGATTATAGGTATATAAGTGCGATGGAAGCGACGTGTCGTATTTTCGAATATAAAATGCACGATCGCTCCCACTCGGTGTTGGTTTTGCCTGTACACCTACCGGGTGAACGGACTATAATGTTCACAGAACTAGGAGAAGCTGAGAACATTGAAGCGCGTCTGCAATCACGCTCAAAGTTGGATGCTTACTTTGATTTAAATTCGCACAACGTTGTCGCCCGTACTTACTTGTATCCCCAAATACCTGATTCTCTGGGAGATAGGACTAAGGGAGCTGCTAGTCTATGAGACTTTCCTCAGGAACTAAATAGAAGTAAGGGGGCACAATAGATCTTTTAGGTATCAGTGAATGTTACCCCAAAATACATACATACAAATACCTAATCATCACACCTGGAATAACAAAGAATACAAATGACAATCCAGGCGATAAGTAAGTAAACAAATCGGATGCATGATTGATATCACCCCAATCCCAGGGTTAATGCTGGTCGTCCTATAGATGCGTTTTCGTCCGAATTACATTCGTCAGAAATCGTACGAAGAAATGCGAAGAATCCAATTTCTTTTAAATGAATTGAGAGTCGTACTTTACATCCGAATTATTCGTGCATTTTCGGACGAAATCATGCGATGTGCGACGTATCCGCGAAGAATGGGATATTTCGCAGTTGTTCGGACGAGTGTTAACACGTCCTAGCTTAAAAATGGATGTGGAGAAATTAATAAGCTTGGTTAATGATAGAAAAGCTTTGTGGGATATAATTGATAAATCATATCACATGAGGGATATACAAAGAAAATTGTGGCAAGAAGTAGCTGTTGAAATGAATACTAATGGTAAGTACAATTAATTAATTAATGGTAAGTCAATTAAATTAACAATCTTTATTTTAATAAGATAGTTTCACAAATTAAAAAGTTCACAAATGTTATTTAAGTGAATTGGATATTTTTTATTATAAATTATACAATTCTTGAGATGAAAAATAAGCTTTAAATTTATTTCTGTGTAACGTTGATACTATTTTTCCGATATCTGGTAGTATATATTTCAGTATTTTTTATTTTTTTAATATTAATATCACCCTCTTTCGTATCTAGTTGTTAAAATTGGGGTATTAATAATTATTTGATATTATGTGTATTAGTTTTAAAACATCTGGTATATTGTACCTGTATGATTTACGATACCGTACGCGCAAATCAGTCCGCGCATTTCTTAAGATTTTTAAGTAGGAGACCTACTGAGTGGGGTCGACGGAAAAATAATAGCGAGAGAAAGATTGGGGGGCTTGCTCTTGTTCTTCTTGCTCTTTGCTTTGCACTTATAATACCAGCGACCGTTACCCGACCGACCGTTTCCGGAGACTGATTTTCGTGCACGAGGTAAGCGAATTGAAAGAGTATATTGTAAATAATTTCTTCCGTTATAAATTCATTTACGACTGACTTCTTTTATTTTAACATTATCATTGATAGAATTTAATTTTGCTTATTGCCTGCTTAATTGTATTTGTGTACAATTCCGAACTATAATTTAAATTGTTGGCTTTAGGGAAAAGAGATATATTTGGGAAATTTCAAGGATTGTCGCTGCCAGAGCAGGTAGATTCTTGAAAGGTTTTCAAAGTATTTCGTGGAAACCCGACTGCCGCCGTTCATCTGACAGGAAAATATTTTCAGGAATCTCAAAGGCTGATCGCTGCCTGAGCAGGTGAATGAGTGGCTCTGAAAATATTGAAAACAAACCCGACCGAAGGAAACAGTTCATTGTAGTAGATTGAGATATTTGATCAAAGACAACTTGGAACAGTCTCGTACGTGCACGCTGCCTTAGCAGGTGCTAACATTTCGAGGATTTTCCAAGGCGTTAAGCGAAATAATCTCACGAGTGTTCGCTGCATAAGCAGGATCACAAGGGAGAGGTTTTCGGACTCTATTGTCTAGCTTTCATTTAAGTGAGTAATTTAGCACCAACGGCTGGGGTAACGTCAATCTAAAAACATGTTCCGACAACCGTGATAACCTGGAATAATCTTGTACATGTACGCTGCCAAAGCAGGTACAACATTCGGGAGGTTTCCAGGCAAATTGATAAAATTTCCGTTTTAAGTATCGGCAACTAAAGGTTTTTTTTTATAAATTACTTTCGTTTTAATTAAATCTGTACACAAATATCAAGAAACGCTTAGTTAGACCCGCTAGTACCCTAATAACGCTTTCTTTGTGTATTTATCATTTGGCCGCTAGTTAAGATTCACTATTTTCACCTGCATCTAGTCATAACAGTAAGCCTGGCACCTCAGCTTGTACGTATCTTGTAAAACGAATTTAACTAATTTATTGCTTGGTGTTGTGGTTTTTTTTTGGTTTTAGTATTAACGTAGTTAAGTATTGTAATATAGGTACTATTTAATTTTAATATCCATTTAGTTATTCAAAAATAAAGCTCCGTATTTTCAAAATAAATTATTTCAAAGTAGAAATAAAAAACTATAATCTCTCAGCAACTGGTAGTTTCATTTTCCGATAGTGGTGAACAATTAAAGCCTGTTGCCCACTACGTGTTACGTCAAGGTCAAGAACAACAGACCCCTGGAATTACTTAACCTCCATCTGTTGCTACCCTGGTAACTCTAGACGCTGCATTCTCAAGAGCTCGGTGGAGTAAACCATCCCAAAAATCTGGCGCCCGAGAAAATCTAGTAGATACTGAACCCGTGGGTGTCATAGTGACGTCCGTAATCATAGTCAAAAGAGAAAGCGCGTCACAAAATGGCGCCCGAGCAGGGACCAGACTGTTGATTAGTAGGAACCGTTTTTTTTGTCCATTTTCGGGTTACCGTATTGCTGCAGAGAGAGCTGATTTTTTTATTAGAGTAGGAACTGTTTCATACCATTTTCGATTTTTTTCTTGAGGTATTGTTGCTGGTACCGAGTTATTCTCTTTTGACTGTCTTCTACCGTAGTTGTTGATAGAGTAGGTACCGTGTTAACCCGTTTTTCAATAGGAGAGAAGGAGATACATTGTAAATGTCTAGGAGAAACTCTGAGGAGCTAGACATTACTTTCCTATTTGATCGTGAAGCTGCTGAGAAAACACCCGGAAAAACGGAAAAGACTGGTAAATTTTTTAGGACCGAAAAATAGGTCTCCGCAACCCGCTGTTGACCAGACAGAACCTACTGTTCATCCGACCGCTATGGCAACACCACCAGTAAATGTACACGATTGGAAGGTGTCTTTCGGAAACCGGGGAGATCCTGCTGCCTTTATAGAGAGAATTGAGGAAATATGTACGGCAAAGAATGTACCGAAGGACAATTTGCTTCCAGTACTACCCGAATTACTGTCCGGTGAGCCCGCTTTTTGGTACCGGAATAATCGGAGCAGATACACGACCTGGGAAGAATTCGAAAAAGAT
This sequence comes from Lochmaea capreae, assembly GCA_949126875.1. Classification (NCBI taxonomy): domain Eukaryota; kingdom Metazoa; phylum Arthropoda; class Insecta; order Coleoptera; family Chrysomelidae; genus Lochmaea; species Lochmaea capreae. Next base: position 20,543,784 of record OX421411.1, read on the forward strand.
TTCCGAATTTTCTTCTATCCTGTAAATTATGAGGAAGATTTAGAAGCCGAGATAGGCAGACGACTACAGAAACGAAATGAATTGGCCGCTACGTACATAACCGAGCTACAGACTTTAATGAGAAGGCATGGAAAGCTATCTCCCGAACAACAGTTGGCTTGGCTGTACCGCAACCTGTTGCCAGAATACCGTTTACAAATACGGAAAGGGGACTTTGAGGATTTCTCCTCATTTTGTCAGGTGGTCCGGGAATATGAGCTCCTCAGGAAGGAGCTCTAGAATGTGCCCAGCACCAGTGGACTGAACCGTGGATCAAATCCCCGTCCACAGCCGTCAGGTACACCAAGATATGGACCTTCCCACAACCCAACTCATGGTCCATCCAGGGAGGCCATCGCCGGTCCCAGCCAACCATCATCGACCGATACTTCTCGCCGTCCGCCGTCTGATACAACCCAGCAACCATTTGGACAATCTTCCCGGCAACCAATCTGTTACCGTTGTGGTGAAGCTGGGCATTACCGAAACAATTGTCAAAACCCGCCGAAGATATTCTGTTCTCGCTGCCGGAAAGAAGGAGTATTTTTTCGAGACTGTTCCTGCAGGAGGCAGGAAAACTAAACCGAAGTTGTACCGAGGAGGGGCCGACACAACTTCCGCAAATCTTTGCCTCTCATACCGAACCGCCAGCAGAAATGAGCGACCCTCGACCGCACATAGACGTAGAAATAGAAAATCACATGTTTAGAGCATTGATAGATACCGGAGCAGCGAAGTCATATATTGGTGATCAAGTAGCTAAGACATTTTCCCAAAAGAAGCAAACTACTGCCCGTCGAGATACGAAGGCCCGTTTAGCTGATGGAAAGTTAGTCTCTATCACTAATGCGTATGAGCTGACATGGAAAATCAATGACGACACCATGGAGGGTTCGTTAGAGCATTTTCCCGGATTGATCACAGATATTGTTTTAGGACACGATGTTCTCCAAAAATATAATTTCCGTTTGGAGTTAGGAACTGGCAGTATATATATCGATGATAAAATAGTAAGGCGTCCGTCATTAGCCAGTCCCTTTGGAGTTTTAGGGTTGCTAAATATATCAGCGAAAGAAGTCGATGTTCCAATCATTACAGAAAACCGTTATCCTGGAAATCCGACCGTTTCCGAAGTCTCTGTGTCTTCCCTGGAATTAGGGGTTGACAAGGAGCAATCTGTTGTTGAAGTTTCCGAGTTTTCCCCGGTGTTGTTAGGGGTTTATGAAGAAAAGTCTGGTTTTGGGGTCTCTGCGTCCTCCCCGGAGTTGTTGGGGGTTGACGAAGAACAATCCGTTTCCGTCTTTTCGCCCTTTCTCGTAAAATGGAGAGATGGGAAAGAAATAATAGATTTAACTTCCCCTGTGTCTTCCCCTATTCCCTTTTTCCTTACTTACCCTGTGTCTTCCCCTAAACCCTTTTTCCCAACTTCCCCTGTGTCCGTCCCACGTCTCTCTCCTGTTTCCTCGGAGTCTCCGGAATCGATCATATTCCCGGAAGGTTTTGTCCCACTATGGGAGGACCTGGATTTCCCGTATGAGTGGGTACCGGATACCGAGCTTGCTTTCCTGGAAGACCTGATGGCCATAGAACCGTATGTTCCGGGCAACACACCACCGCCGTCACCCCCAGGTCCTGAAGCCGGCACGTATGTGGAGACGATTACGCTGGAGACCGTTATTCGGAGGGAGATACTCCTTCCAGCGGATGAAGATGAGGTGGTGAGGTGCAGTGAACGGATTACCAGAAGGTCTGATGTACGGTACGCATTCGAACCGTTATTTCCGCCGCCTCCTGCCCCAAATGTTCCACCCCAAATGGTATCAGAGCACACGGAGCAACAACGGCTGATTACTTTCTCACGGCAACAACCAAAGGACCGTCCGTGGCCGACAGAGTGGGTCAACCGTAGTCGCTCGTGCAGGCCCGCAAATTCCGATCCAAGACGTTGGTGTAGGGTGTACTTATACGACGACCAGGGTGTACGGTGTAAAATATACGTACCGCCGATAAATGAACACTAGTTTTGATAATGCATTAGATAGTGCACTGAGTAGAATTTTGTCTTTTTTGTTTTGGTGATTAATTGTGGATTTTTTTTTCTTTTGTTTCATGGGGGGAAAACAGTGTGAACCTGGTATCAGACAAACTCACGCGAAGTGCAGTAGAATTATAAAACTTTCTTTTCGTTTCTAGATTTTCGACCTCCTACCTTATGCACAATGGCTTCCGATTCTTCATTCGAAATATTAGACATGTGCGGTTCGGAAAGTTGGGATGAGGTCGATCTTATGTCCGAAGCCGTTCAGCGATCAGTGGACCAATCCATTAACAAAGAAGATACGCCCGCCAGCTCACCCGTTCAAGCAAAACTGAGCGTGAATCCGAAGTTTAACAAAATGGACTTAGAAAGTCCGGCGAATTCAAGCAGGCCCTCCGTATAAGATGAAGTTCCGGAGGAGATTAGACGGGGGATCGACCAATCGACAAGCCATACATACCAGCCATCGAGCGAGCAATCATACGATGACATTTATTTACCCATTGAGAGGGACTTATGTTGGAAGTGCGGATACCCGGGACACCGCCGTGACGCTTGTACTCGCAGAAAAACTATACTATTCTGTTTCCGTTGTGGCCGTATTGGTCAGATGTCCAGGGATTATTCATGCAAGAAGCCGACCGTAAGGACAACCCTTATTAAGCCATCTCTACGTTGTTCCCGCTGTAATAATTCCGGGCGTATAGCAAAGGATTGTACCTGTGGAAAACTGTCTGTGAGACGAATCGCCAGCCGAACCGTTTCCCGGCCGGTACCAGAGTCAAGAAAACGCTCCGTAGCAACGCAGGCACTCATAGTTTCACGTTTCCTCCAAGATGTTGGCATTCAATGCGAACTCTGTGACTGTTCCCAGAAAATTCCGGAAGGCATCAATGGCTTTCGTCAGCGGTACTCAACGCTTCGGAACATCTCCACCTGTAGAGGAGTGAGGCAACGTTCTTCCAGGCCATATCCACGCCTAAGTACGAGAAGTTTCAGGCTCCAGTGATACCAGTGAGGTTTACGCAGGACTCAATAGTTTTATTGGGTAAAGACATTTTGTGTTATGTTAAGAAGATTCATTTTTCCAGGTTTTAAGTTAGAGATTATGTATTATGTGAAGATTAGTTTTTTTTAGGTTTTAAGTTAGAGATTATGTATTATGTGAAGAAGATTCGTTTTAGGTTATAATAGGATTGTAACGTGCTCTTTTTATTCTTTTACAGTTCCATTATAATTATATGTCTGATAATTTTCTATTTCTCAAGTACTCGTAAATAGTGTTGCATACCTTAAGTTACAAGTCTATTGTTTGCTGTAAATAGTGTCGCATACCTTATTTTGGCAAGATTCGTTTGTTAATGTCTAAGGCATTTTTATTGATGACTGGAGATTGAGTAAGGTGAGGCTAACTATCAACACGGACGAACGCGATTTTTAGTGTTGAATGTAGACTCGCGAATATTCTTGGTGGAAGTCAGTTCCGTGTCATTTTGTGATTTCCGGCATTGGAAGAGGTCTTGTTGGTTTTTGGAATTTTAGGAGGTGATGTTAACAAGTGAGCCGAACTCCACGGTTTTCCTATCATATCTGGCTGTATTTGGGCCATCTTAATTGGATTTTGAAGCAAAACCATTTTATTTTTAACTTGACCATTCTATCTTACCTCAGTAGTTGATATTTTTGGATTTTGGTCTCATGTTAAAATTACCGCTTGCGGGATTTATTTGAGGGAAGCCATTGTTGATTAGCATGTGCCGTTCCATAACCAAACAGTGTTTGACTTAAAACCCTATAACATCTAGGTGAGTCGATTATTTTGTCTATATTTCATGTGTACTATCAACGTAATTGCTGTTGAATCAATTAATTTCGATCATTTTAAACTATAAATTCGTGTCTACTATAACTCTCTTTAAATTTTCATTTTTTTTTAAGTAAAACGTTAAGTATATTTTATTCTATCAATTTTCACTGTAATTCGTTTAAACTCACTCTTACTTACTTTGAATTGGAGATGTAAGTATTTACTAGTAACTTCCGTAAGCTCTTCAGTTTATAAGTAAAACTTAAGGTACTTTATTTTATTGGAAATTTGCAACGTTATTCGCTTTGAACACTGTTATATTACTTTACTGTGATTTGATCTGTACGTAATTTTAGTAGTAACTTCTACTTTGGTATATTATTTTGGTAACAATTTTAATTCAATTTTGGCTTTTGATTGTTGTTAAAGCCACTTTAAAATAGACATTTTGTAATTTTCCTTTCTAATGAAATTGTGAATTTTAATTTAATTTTGGCTTTTAAGTGTTGTTGAAGTTACTTTCTTATTGATTTTTTTGTAATTTTCTTTTCCAATTAAATTGAATTATCTAGGGTTTTTTTTCCTGGAGGATCCATCCCTGTACTCATCAGGAAGATCTACCTTTTCTTAGTTATTGGAGGATCCCAACTTCAGCAGTTTCGTCTGAAGGTTCAACCATACCGAGCATCTATAACGCGCTCAAAAGAAAAGGTTCACACTCCGAAGTGACTTCAGAATCAGATAAGCTTATCTAACTTTTGTTTTATTTATTTCACGGTAAACTAAATTTAGTGTGATCACACGTACGCTATATACGAATTATTCTATCCTATAGTATTATCTCTTTGTACGTAATGTTGTATTTATGTTGACTTAATTTTGTTTTAAATTTGTTAGACAAGTTCAACTTCACTTGATTAATTTTTTTTGTTAAGTAAAGTAATTTAACGTATTTCAGTCATAGTTTTATTTATTTGGTTCACCATATTTTTATATATTTTTTTTTTGGTAACTTATCTTGTGGCTCCGCTAGTGCCTACAAGACCTAGGGGTTTCCGGCTTGAACCGTCTAAGCCGGTGGCGCGGCTCACTTTTTTTCTACCCTCTACGGCTGAACTCGGGCATAATTTGCCAGTAGAGAGACCGCTAGTGGGGTCTAAATAGGGAACTACAAAAAACGTGGCAAATTTTTGGCGCCCAACGTGGGGCCGGGAAATTTTTTTTTTGCGGGATTATGTAGATTTCATTTTATTATCATTTATGGTGAACTAAGTAAAATTTTATAAAGATCTATCAATTTAGTAGCGTATTTATTCATATATAATATTATTTTTCGGATTACATTTGATAACTTATTTACTTATTGCTAACTTATTGTTGATTTATATATTTACCTATTGCGTTGGGTTTAGTACATTCTCTTTCTTTATATGAATATTTTTTTCATTTCTCTTCGTAGTAGGGTTATTCGTACTGGTTTTGCTTTGTTTGAATTTTGTTTCGTCGTAATTTTGAACAGTCCTTCTTTGCACATCGAGATGGATTACAAGATGGACGTTAGTTATTTGAAAAAGGAAATGCTCATCTATGAACTTGTTGTCCGAGGTATTGCGGCTGATTCCAATCTAACTGTTGATCGGTTGAGAGCAGCTTTGAGACCCGTCTTACAGATGGAGAAGAGGGGATCCTTCACTTCACCCCCGTATTCTTTAAATTTAGCGATGAAAAAGTTCAAATTAAGTCTCTTTTAGCTCAGGTTAGGGAAACTATTTCCACCATTGATGCTGACAATTCGCAGCAAAAATATCATTCTTCTCTCTCTAAGTTGGTACATATTAATCACCGTGTCCAACGGATTCCTGAATCGGGGTTGACCCCTCAAGAGATTTCGGAGAGAGCTAATCTGCAGATGGACGTGCTGAGTACATTGGATTCTTTAGAAACCGCCGCTAGAGGTAATCCCGAACTTAGTGTAATCCTTCATGAATCTGATGAGGAGCTCCATTCCTCACCCAATGTTTCGCGATGTAACCCTCGTCCTCAGGCTACGTCGTTACAGTCCAGTTATAAACCACCAAACCTGGAGAAGTGGAATCTCAAATTTACGGGAGATGCTAAATCGTCTGTACATAATTTTCTTGAGAGAATTAGAGAACTGAGTAGGGCTCGTAATATTCCGGAAAGTCAGTTATTCGATAGCGCGATAGATTTATTTACTGGTAAGGCTTTGAATTGGTATCGAGCCAATATCGATAGGTTTCACGATTGGCCTAGTTTGTCTGATTTACTTCGTCGTCATTTCGAACCTCCTGATTATAGATCTCGTCTTTTTAAAGAAATCATTGAACGAACTCAAGACACTTCGGAAGGCATAATCGAATATCTTCCTTGTATGCAGGCAATGTTTAGACGCCATGGTGGTCTCACTGGAGAAGTCCAATTAGATCTTTTGATTCGTAATTTGTCACCTTTTTATACCACGCAGCTTCCTGTCGTCCAAACCATTGAGGAGCTTGAAGCAGAATGTCTTAAGTTAGAGACTAAAAAGTATCGTGTCGAGAACTATGTTCCCCCTTCGCGTAGGAAAAATCAGTTTGTGGAACCTGACTTCGCTTTCGTAGACGTATTACCCACGGCAGCAGATCCGCAACAACTTTCAAATCTTGACAATAGCTCTGTCGGCGTTAATAGGATCGATACACCTGATAGTAGTCGTCCGAACAGGAATATCGTTTGTTGGAATTGTCAGAATACGGGACACATAAACCGGAACTGTCCAAATCCCCGGAAAATACATTGTTTTCGTTGTGGAACGCCTAATGTTACAGTCAGGGCTTGTCCGAAATGTAGTAATTCGGGAAACGGAACAAGGGAGAACCGTTAGGTCGTGACTTTCTCTCCCTAACAACATCAACGACCGACTATGTTTTTCCAAATAAAATACTTTTAGATTTCGTTAACTCACACGCTCAAGGTGATCAGCGTCCCTATCTTCAAGTTGATGTATTAGGCTATTCTATGTTAGGTCTTCTTGATTCTGGTGCTAGCCGAACTATAGTAGGATTGCCAGGGTACGAAATACTTTTAAGTTTAGGTCTTAAACTCATTAAGCACTCTTTTACCTGTACAGTTGCGAATGGGGAGTCTTGTCACAGTATTGGTTATATACAAACACCTGTCACTTTATTGAACAAAACTAGGATTATAGATATTTTAGTACTTCCTGAACTTTCGCATAACATCATTTTGGGAATAGACTTTTGGAGGGCAATGGAGATTATTCCGGACCTTAAGCAGGATGTGTGGCGTTTTTCGGAACCTTCAGCTAACATCGATGTGTCGTTTATAAAGAGTGCTGATAGCTTAAACCAATCAGAAAGGCGTGCCTTAGACGAAATGGTTACCCGTAAAATCTCGGAAATAGGTACTGGTCTTGGTTGTTGTAAAGTAGCAGAGCATGACGTTATTTTAGAACCTGGAACCAAGCCGATTAAGCAACGTTATTATCCGGTATCCCCTTTTAAACAGAAGATTATCGACGACGAGGTTACTGAAATGTTGAATTTAGGTGTTATTGAAAGGTCGAATAGTCCATGGTCTAGTCCAGTGTGTCTTGTTCGTAAGAAAGATGGTTCGTATAGATTCTGTGTCGATTTCCGTAAGGTGAATTCAGTGACTAAAAAGGATGCATATCCAATTCCTTATATCTCCACCATCCTAGATCGCTTGAGAGATACTCGTTACATTAGTTCCATCGATATCAAATCCGCTTTTTGGCAAGTACCGCTTAGTGAGTCATCTCGGGAGTATACAGCTTTTACTGTTCCTGGTAGAGGTCTTTTCCAGTTCCGTCGAATGCCCTTTGGACTTTCAAATGAATCGTAGACACCATTTTAGGTCCTGAACTCGAACCAAACGTCATGGTATACCTTGATGACATCATTATTATTACGAATAACTTTTCTGACCACTTACGACTCTTGGGGAAAGTTCTTGATCGTTTGTGTAAGGCCGGTTTAGTTGTGTCGAAGGAGAAGTGTCATTTTTGTAAGCCGCAATTAAAATATCTTGGCTACGTAGTTGATGATAAAGGTCTGCGTCCGGATTCTGAGAAGGTAGAGGCTATAGTGAATATTCCGCCACCTCGTAATGTTAACGAAATACGTAGGTTTGTAAGGACAGCTTCTTGGTACAGACGATTTGTACCCAACTTCTCCTCTCTGTTAGCTCCGATCCTTAAATTGACCAAGAAAAATGCCAGGTGGCATTGGACAGCAGATTGTCAACGTTCGTTTACCAACCTTAAGGAATGCTTAGTGTCTGCTCCTATTCTAACTTCTCCTGACTTTGAAAAAACTTTTCATTTGCAAACTGATGCCTCTATTTATGGTCTTGGTGCTGTTCTAACCCAGCAGTATGAAGAAGGCGAAAAGGTTATTTGTTATTTGTCTAGGTCTTTATCTAAACAGGAAATGAAGTTGTCAGTGACTGAAAAAGAGTGTCTTGCTGTTATTTGGGCTGTTGAAAAACTACGTCATTACTTAGATCATGTACATTTTGTTGTTATCACCGACCATGCGTCGTTGCTGTGGCTCCATCGATTAAAAGATCGCCAAGGTAGGCTTGCACGTTGGCAGTTGCGCTTGCAGCAATATGATTTTGAGTTGATTCACCGTAAAGGTAAAGATCATAAATAGTTCCTGACTTTCTCTCTCGAGCAGTACCTATTTCTGTCAATTCTATATCCGTTTTAGATCCTCCCATGACCACCAACGACAAATGGTACTCATCAATGCTTCGATCGGTTCAAGCAAATCCATTAAAATATCCCTTGTGGCGAGTATACAATGAAACTTTATATAAACTCGTAAAACCATCGATTCCTGATCTCTCGTCACCTACTGATGACTGGAAAATAGTAGTTCACAAGGACAAACGGTTGTCTATCCTTCAACGTTGTCATAATTTACCCTCTGCTGGTCATTTAGGTGTCTTTAAGACTTTTGGGAAAGTTCGCCAAAGCTTTTACTGGCCTAAGATGAGAATGGATGTGGCTAAATATGTGAAGTCTTGCAAGAGTTGTGCTCAGAATAGGGTAGAACAGAAGTTGCCTACAAGGTTGATGGGGGAACGACCAGAAGTAACCGAACCATTCCAAGCCATTAGTCTTGATTATATAGGACCACTTCCACGGTCGAAACGGGGTTACCAATATATTCTTGTCGTGTCGGATTATTTTAGTAAAACAGTCTTTTTATACCCTTGCCGAACAGCTACAGCTAAATCTTTGGTAGAAATTATGGAGAGTTTCTTTCTTTTGTACGGTACCCCGATGACGTTGACTTGTGATAACGGAGCTCAAATGAAATCCAACAAATTTCGTAAATTGTGTGAGAGGTTTAACACTCAGATATTTTTCACAGCTTCTTATAACCCTCGAGCTAACCCCACCGAACGTCATAATAGGGTAATCAAAACGATGTTGCGTACCTTCGTAAAACAGGATAATCATCGAACGTGGGATGAACATCTGAATGAGATAGGTTGTGCTATTCGAATTTCGCACCTCAGCTTGTACGTATCTTGTAAAACGAATTCAACTAATTTATTGCTTGGTGTTGTGGTTGTTTTTTTTGGTTTTAGTATTAACGTAGTTAAGTATTGTAATATAGGTACTATTTAATTTTAATATCCATTTAGTTATTCAAAAATAAAGCTCCGTATTTTCAAAATAAATTATTTCAAAGTAGAAATAAAAAACTATAATCTCTCAGCAACTGGTAGTTTCATTTTCCGATAGTGGTGAACAATTAAAGCCTGTTGCCCACTACGTGTTACGTCAAGGTCAAGAACAAGAACAACAGACCCCTGGAATTACTTAACCTCCATCTGTTGCTACCCTGGTAACTCTAGACGCTGCATTCTCAAGAGCTCGGTGGAGTAAACCATCCCAAAAATCTGGCGCCCGAGAAAATCTAGTAGATACTGAACCCGTGGGTGTCATAGTGACGTCCGTAATCATAGTCAAAAGAGAAAGCGCGTCACATCTGATATCATAAGCTGAGCTGGCGGCTCTTTTTTCACCTAACGTTCCAAAATGTGCAGTTTTTGAATCGTTTGCTTTGAAATTTGCTCGAAGGCACTAACTACTTGCTGTTCCCCTTCTCTATCAATTATAATATTTTGCAAGAGGCATATGCATTTAATTAGTTTATCAGCAGAGTCAGGATTTACTTCAATCGATTTCTGTGACAATCTCCATTTGCTACTCATAATTCCAAACGCACATTCAACAACTTGCCTGGCTCGAGACAAACGCTCATTAAAAATTATTTCTGTGGGTCCTAGTTTTGGTACCGGGAAAGGTCTCATTAAATAGGTTTTGAGTGGATAAGCTTCATCTCCCAGCAGAACATGAGGTACTTTTATAGTTGTTCCCGGTGGTGAACGATATTATGTTTTAACGCCCATTGCTCCCTTTTCAAGTTTTTTTGCAAAGGTTTGAATGCGAGAAAATACCACCATCAATTTCTTTACCATAAGCACCTACATCTAATGCTATAAATTTATAATTTGGCCCGGCAACAGCTTGCAACACAATTGAGAAATACTGTTTATAGTTCCGATACATGTTTCCTGAATGCTTCGGATTCTGAATGCGTATGTGTTTTCCATCTATGCAGCCAACGCAGTTTGGAAATTTCCACTTATTCCAAAATTCTTCGGATATAGACTGCATGTTCTCATTTTTCGGAAATTGCATATGTACATTATGCAACGTGTTCCAAATAGCATCAGATGTTTCATGCACAATTCTTCCTACTGTTACGTCTGATATTCGAAACGAATAACCCAATGCTTTGAACGTTGAACCCGTGTCCAAATACGTAAAACATGTTCATACATTTTCAATTTCGAATTTTCAAATCAATACCTCGTAAGTCCGATAATTGCCATTTTCACATTTTAATGTTTTTGAATTTATTAGAACTAGGGACGTCATCTATTAGACGGTAGTTAACCTACGAGAATTTGTTACCTAGGGAAATGGCGCGCAAACAATACCACGTAAATTATAATCGTTAAAAGTCAATTCAATAGCTCGTAAGTCAGCATTTCAGCATACGCATGCTTGTTAGAAATGATTAGCAGACTATAAACGGACCCAGATTGTAAACTTATAAAAAAATTAGTGTTTCATGGTGTTATAACAAATGTAAGTAAATAATGGTAATTAATTTGTATAATATCCATTCTTAAAACATTGTACTTTGCTGAAATTAAAGTGTTCCATTTAAAATTTGACTTACGTATTATTGAAAATTTGCACTGAATGTGACTTACGTGGTATTGATTTTTATTTTAGTGTAATACAATGCCTTCAAGATCGAAAAGAATGCTTGAAATGTGCCAAAGTAATGAAAACAGACCAAATAATATTGCCAAAGGAAATACTATTATTGTACCTAATAACCTGATAGATGGAAAAGAGAATAAAAATGATTTTAATATAATGGATCTGCCAATAGACATTATCACTGACTTGGACCTTAACGACAGTTTTTTAAAGACAACTGATCACGGTTCTGAAGAAGTTGAAGGTGCTGTGTTTAATTTAAAAGAGACTCTAGAGCCCACCACTAGTGCCACCGAGGTCAATTCTTCACATGATCCTGTCCTTGAAAATGAAGTTTATCCAACGTCGATATTTTCTACTTCTGCATGCGAAGATTCAACTGTTGATGAAGACCAGGAAAGAGATTTTCATCTAATTGAAGAAGAGAACCTAGAATCTGACTCAGATGCATCCGAAACTTTTAATGTCCTACAGACTCAACAACAATCCAAAAAACACCGAGAGCTTGGTAAGAGTACTAAAAAGATTAATCAAGATCTGAGGATGAAGGGAAAAGCTTACCTAGGATACAGAAGACCATCAAATCAATCGAAAACATTTCAGGACATTGAAAGGGAAGAAAGAAAAATGGGAATACTATGTAATTCAAACTTTTGCAGAAAGTCAAAGAAGAGAATGTGCAATGCAATTGATGATTTAAAACGTAAGGAAGTCTTTGAAAAATTCTGGCAAGATTTAACGTGGAGTCAAAGGCAAACTTTTGTTTGTAATTCTGTTAATAAAATACCACCACAACAAAGAAGACCATCAGAAGGAGATAATTTTCGTAAAACAGGAACCCTTAAGTATACTCTCAAAATAGACAGCGCTATTTATCCTGTATGCAAGAAAATGTTCCTTTCCACCCTAGGATTAAGAGAATGGCAGGTTCGTAATTGGGTAGAGCGAAGCAAACATGGGATAAATGATGAAAAGCATGAAAGATCGAAGATTGAAGGAATTTTATCAGAACGCGTCCCAAACAAATTTATGAAAACATTTTTAGAAAACCTTAACAAACTACCTTCACACTATTGCCGAAAAGACACAAATAAACTATATTTGGAGCAATCTTTTTTCAGTATTGTTAACCTATATTCGGTATACAAAGAAAGCTGCAGGGAAAATAATGAAGTAGCAATGAGTCAAAATTCCCTAACAAAAATGTTGAAAATATTGAATATTAGTCTTTATCAACCGAAAAAAGACAAGTGTGATATTTGCTGTCAATACGAGGAACAAAATTTATCACATGAAGAATGGAAAAAGCATCAAGATGAGAAAGAAAGGGCAAGAAAGGAAAAGGAAAAAGATAAAGAACTAGGTGTTCTAGGAGCTCAACATGTACTTACGATGGATCTACAGGCTGTAAAAGTTTGTCCTTCATTGATGGCAAGTTCCGTATATTTTAAAACTAAGTTATGTGTTCATAATTTCACCATATATAATATTGTTAGTAAGCACTGCACCTGTTATTGGTTCGATGAGACGCAAACGGATCTTCAAGCCTCAACATTTGTATCCTTTGTCCTAGACTACATAAAAAGATTATGTAATGATGGTAAGCCCATCGTCATTTATTCAGATGGATGTAAGTACTTACTAAAACCGCAATAACAGTGACTATGCCCGGATTTGTGAAGAGAGCCGAACATGTAAAAAATATGAGATAAAACTAGTGAAATACAATTTTATTAAGAACTTCAATACAAACCAAATTTATTCTTCCATTAGACCAGGAAAAAAACCTGGAGACCCGACGGTTACGAATTTGAGGGCTTTGAAATACTCGGAGCAAAACATTTTTTTTAAGATAAATTTTGATAATGAGTATAAAATACGCATCTAAACGAATACAAACTTCTTCATTCTTAAAGGATTAAAATTGCCAAAACAAAATTTGATCACCTGCAGCAATTGAAACCTGTTATGCCTGAAGACTGTTGGTCATTTTATGACAATTTACCTTTCGTATATGTTTTTCGTGTTTTTAAAACCAATTTTTTATAGTATCTTTAATTTATCCATACTTTTCAAATTTTTTGTGCATACTTTGTTGTTTTGTTTTTTATTTGAATTACATACTTACCTGAAGACTGTTGACAAATTACCTTTTGACTAATAAATAAATAGTGTGCAATAACACGTAAGTCTATTTGTTTGTCTTTCGATATCACGTAAGTCTAGTTTTACAAAGAAAATTATTTTTATTTTGAAATTTTATATTTAATATAGTTTCTTATGATATTGTCTTGCTTATTTATAAAATAAACATCAGTGGTATACCGTAAACCAGAAAAAAATACTTTTATGTGATTTCCCAAAACCTATCATTTTAGACATACGTGGTATTGATTTGAGACCATCGATATGTTTTTCTTTGTTTCAGTTGACGTAGTAAAAACTAAATGGAGGGGACTGAGAGATACATTTCTAAAAGAATTCAATAAGTCCAAAAAACAAAAATCTGGAGATGGGGCAGCATCAGTAGTTACTTCCAAATGGCCATACTTTAAAATACTGTTGTTTTTATCTAGTACTGTTGAACGAAGGAAACTACATGGAAATATATCCCCACAAATGATAGGCGATAATAACAGTGATTCTGAAACAGGAAGTATGTTGGAGACTGCAGACAATACAGTCTCGCAGTCAATCATTCCGGAAACTTCACAGCAAATTTCAAATTCAGCTATACAACAGCCATTCACATCTAATACTAAAGCTATAAGTTCAATAAGTGCACCCACGAGTACAATACCTTGTGAAACAAACTTTAATGAATGAAACAAAATTTAATTGAATGCGAATGAAACACTAATAAAATTGAGTGCTATAAGAACTAAAAAAAATTGATGGAAAATATAATGTAGGTTCTTACCAAACTGATTTTGCATTTGGAGATAACAAAACCAGTTCTCAGGGCTTTGTTATCTAACGGAAATTAACAAACGAGAATAGTTAGGAAAAGAAATTTAAGGGCGCCAGCAAATACAAAAATCAGCTAACTTTTAACCTTTGCAATCTACTCAAATATAATTAAGTTAATTGAGATGTTGAAAAGAAAACTGATGGTGGAGGTTTAATAAATAAAAAATTTCACAAAAAAGATGAATATGGATAACTATATTGATCTAAACATTTAAAAAATGATCTTATGCAAAAAAAATTAAAACTAAAAAAAGGGTTAGTAAATACAACTATTTAAAAAAAAATGGTTATCAAAATTATGCAACAACTTGAAAAAATACGATCTATAGAGTGATACAAACTCTTTTCTTTTTCTTCTATTATTGATGCGTTGAACAGATAGAACTGGTTTTTCTACCTTCTGACTTTTACAAAAAAAAATTTGTATGCTGTCCTGAAAGAAGCACCCTTCACGGACAGAATTAGCACACTCTTCAGAAAGAGACTGGTGCGCCGCTGCGCTGCAATGATACTGGGAACTGTAGGTACTCCAGGTTACTGTGATCATCACAGGAGCAGTCCTCTAAGCAACTGTGCTCCAGGAAGCTGTATTCCCAGAAACTTATAGGTACATCAGTAAACTATATCCCAGAAGCTGTGCTATAAAGGATATACAGAAGATATAAGAAAAGAATAAAGAAACTATAAGATTAATAAATATTAAATACAATTGAATACTATAACTCATAACTTTAGGATTCCTGATTTATATGAAAAAAATGTATGAACAATCTGACAAATGAGAAAACTATATGTTGATAAGGTAAAGGACCAATTAGTGACCAGTAACCAAATAGTGACCGATTTTTTGTATAACGGTATAAAATAAGATTTTTTTCATATGAACATATAAGATATGTTATTATATCAGTTTCTAAATATGTCTAATTTCAATTTAATCATCCTTTTTTTTTTCAAATATGTTTGAATTTGCCGCGAAATGATTCTAAATGTTTGGTGGTAGGGGAGGATTGCATCCAGACTGTTCTGAGTACTTGTCGAGTTAACACATGTGTTTTTCGGTGAGTGGCGAATAACAGCAAAGTGAGTGAATATATTTGTCAAATTAATATTCTGTACTATTAAAGAGGATATATTTAATGATTTACATTAGCTGGAAACGTGAATATCAAATTTATTTCCAAAAATAAGCTTGGTCAATTATTGGCACCTGAAATTAAATTATGTTCCAAATACTGACCAGAGGGTCACTAATTGGTTTTGATAGATGATATATTTTTTCAAGTTTACATTGTTACTGTTAAAAAAACTTGGTGTCCCATCACAACATGTTAAAAATAAAGGACTACGGCTCTCTAAGACCAAATAATGTTCATGTTTCATTTAAAATTGTATAAATGTTAAGGCTGTAAAATTTAGGTCAGTTTATGGGATGAAAATTGATCATAAATTGGTTTCGTGTTGGTCACACATCGGTTCTAAGTCTGTTTACAAATAGTAGTGAGGAGCTCATGAAAGATTATATAGATGAAGATGGGATTTTACAATTCAAGGACCAATTCTTAGAAGAAATAACTGATGAACAGCTAATTGGAACCCAACCAAAAGAAACAGGCTCCTTAGAGAAGTTGATTGAAAAGCTAATACAAAATACACAGACAAACAGTCAACATAACTTGAAACTTATCGCAGATAAATGTGTGGTTGAAAAATTCACAAGTAAAACCGCAAATGCAAGTCAGTGGATTGATATCTTCGAAAAAGAGTGTCTTCGTTTTGATATAACAGAAGATAAAGAGAAAATTGAGATCTTACGCTTGTTTATGGATAAATCTTGTGTGGACTGGTACGGCTCAATGATGTTAAAGCTGACAATGGATTCAGAATGGCTACTATGGAAATACAAATTTTGTGAATCATTTGAGAACAAAGGCTGGAGCACGGTTACTTATGCATTGAACTTTAAATATACAGATGGTTTATTGTTGGAATATGCCCTAAAAAAAGAAAAATTGTTGTTAAACATGAGAAGAAAAATTGATACAGGTACTTTACTTGATCTCATTGCAGCTGGTCTACCGGAATTCATATTAAATAAAATTGACAGAGAAACAATAAATGATTCAGTTGGTTTATTCAATGAAGTTAGTAAATACGAGCATATGATGAATAGAAAAAATAATTTTTTTAAAAAGAAAAACATAATTACAAAAACAGATGGAAGAACTGTAAATAAAATGCAATGTAGTATTTGTCAAAAATTAAATAAAGGTATTCGCTATCATTCTGAAGATACCTGTTGGTTCAAATGTGAGAATGGTACTGAAAAAAGAAGCTTTATAAAACACGTGAATAACTCAGACCTAGAAGTTGAATTGAATGAAGCTGATCAAAAAAACGAGTAAATACACCATTAATAAAAGTCAAACTGCTCTTAGAGAATAAATTAGAATTATTTGGAATTTATGATTCAGGATCAAACGTTCCTTTGATAAATTCAAAATTACTAGAAATAAAAAAAAAATAAAAATAATATTCTAAATCATGCAAATCTATTAACAATTAATGGTGTGAAGAAAACAAGTGGTTTGACAACTTTAAAAGTGAAAATATTTGAAATTGAAAAGTATGTTGATATCTACATTATAGATGAAAAATATTTTCAATACGACGTTTTAATTGGACTAGACTTAATAAAGCAGTTCAAATTAATTCAAGATGACAAATTGAAAATAACTCAGAAAACTATTCCATGTGCATACGAAAGAAACCAAATAGAAAAACTGTGCGGAAATAATAAAATGTATGAAAATCTAGAAGAAAATAAGAACCATAAACAAATAAATCCAACATTGTCAGGTGAAGAAAATCTAAACAATAGTTCAGGCGAATGTATAGTAAATTTTAATGAACATTTTATTGAAACCAATTTTGAGATAAAAATAAATCATCTAGACTGGGACCAAAAAAATGATATTAATAAATTGATTGATAAACACAAATCAGTTTTCGCTAGAGACAAATATGATATCGGTACAGTCAAAGACTATGAAGCAAGAATTGACTTGTTAACGGATAAATATTGTAGTAAAAGACCATATAGATGTACTGTAGAGGACAGGAAAGAAATAGAAGAACAAATATCAAGACTATTGGATGAAAAGTTGATAGAAGAATCTTATAGTCCATTCGCTGCACCAGTAACTTTAGCCTTCAAAAAAGAAGAAAACAGAAAATCAAGACTATGCATAGACTTCAGGGATTTAAACAAAATAGTGGTACCGCAAGCTCAACCATTTCCATTAATCGAAGACCTAATGGTAAGAACAAGAAACTAAATTTTTCTCGACGCTGGATATAAATTCTGCATTCTGGTCAATTCCACTACGAATTGAAGATAGGAAAAAGACTGCGTTTGTAACACAAGAAGGACATTTCCAATGGACTTGCCTACCTTTTGGATTAAAAACGTCACCAGCAATATTTTAGAGAATATTAAGCAATATATTGCGAAAATATAAACTCACTAATTTCGCAGTTAACTACATTGATGATATTCTTATATTCTCAAAATCTTTCTCTGAACATATTAACCATCTAACACTATTACTACAAGCTATACAAAAAGAAGGTTTTAGGTTAAAATTCACAAAATGCACCTTTGCATTAGACAGAGTAAAGTATCTTGGTCATATAATACAAGATAATTCAATCAGACCACTAAAAGATAATCTAATATCCATAAAAAACTTTCCTGTACCAAAAACTCAAAAAAATATAAGACAATTTTTGGGAAAAATCAACTTTTATCACGATTACATACCAAAATGTGCAATAGTTCAGAAAAAATCAGAAATTAATCTGGTCTCAAGATTGCCAGATATCTTTTAACAAGATAAAAGATTTGCTGTGTTCACAACCAATACTGGAAATTTTTGATACAAATTTACCAATAAATATTCATACGGATGCATCATCAGAAGGAATTGGAGCAATTTTGAAGCAAACACAAACAAATGGCAAAGAGAAACCAGTTGCTTATTTTTCAAAAAAACTTAATGAATCTCAGAAGAAGAAAAAAGCAATATACTTGGAATGCTTGGCCATCAAAGAAGCAGTAAGATATTGGCAATACTGGTTGATAGGAAAATATTTTACCGTCTATTCAGACCATAAACCCCTTGAAAACATGAATCTTAAATCGAGAACTGATGAAGAATTGGGCGACAACGACTGAGCGCCGAAAAATAAAGATTAAAGAAATACACCCCTGGAAAAGATAATCTGGAAGCAGATTGTCTCAGTAGAAACCCAGTGCTAGAGACAGAAGAGAATAAAGACGAAACATTGAAAATTGTGAATATTATAAAATTGAAAGACATCCTATTGGATCAAGAAAATAATGAATAAGTATGTTCAAAATAAAAAAGATAAATTATTTAAAAAACAAGAGGTATATTTCAAAAAAGTTAATAAAAAAGAAAAAATTATTTTATCAGAAGAGTTCAGTATTGAGCTAATAAATTCTATACATGAAAGTTTATGTCACATTGGCATCAAGCAAATACAGAAAAAAATTAGTTCCATTTACTCAGCAAGGAACTTAACAAAAAACATAAGAAACATATGTTTAAACGTTGTGAAATATGCATAAAGAATAAAACAAGAGGACAAGACAAGTTTGGCCTCATGTCTCATTTAGGACCAGCTACAAAACCCTTTGAAATAGTTTCCGTAGACACAATTGGTGGTTTTTGAGGGTCCAGATCAACAAAGAAATATCTACACCTTCTAGTGGATCATTTTACCAGATACGCGTTTATTACAACATCTAAAACTCAAACTGCAAACGATTTTGTTAAATTGGTCAATAAGGTCTCGGAAATAGAAGATATTGGTATGCTGCTCACAGACCAGTACCCTGGAATCAATTCAAAGGAGTTCAAAAAATACTTAGACGAAAAACAAATACCTCTGGTCTTTACAGCTGTGAACGCACCATTTTCAAATGGATTGAATGAAAGATTGAACCAAACTCTGGTAAATAAAATCAGATGTAAAATAAATGGGAATAGAAAAAAAAAAGCTTGGACAACAATAGCACAAGAGTGTGTTGATAAATATAATGAAACTGAGCACTCAATTACCGGTTTTCCCCGAAAATACCTATTATATGGTACAGAGGTAACAATTTTGCCAATGGAGTTAAAACAGACAGTGGTAAAAGAAAACTGGATAGAAGATAAAAAACATGCTTTAGAGAATACAATTAGATCACACAATTATAATAAAATACTTTTTGATAGAACCAGAAAACACTTTGAGTTCAAGATTGGAGATTGGGTTTATGTGGAAAATGGAAATAAATTAAACCGGAAGAAATTGGATGAATTAAGAATTGGGCTATATAAAATAGTGGAAAAGATATCAAATTCGATTTAT
Organism: Lochmaea capreae; assembly: GCA_949126875.1. Classification (NCBI taxonomy): domain Eukaryota; kingdom Metazoa; phylum Arthropoda; class Insecta; order Coleoptera; family Chrysomelidae; genus Lochmaea; species Lochmaea capreae. The sequence continues at coordinate 20,563,437 of OX421411.1, forward strand.
AAAATAAACACTGGTCGGGAAAAACCAGAGTACAAAGTTTTCCATATCACAAAACTCATTCCAACTACACACTGAGGAAGAGGAATAAACATTTGGAGAAAACTGAGAAAAAAAAAATATTAATTTGTAATAAATTTTCTTGCCTGCGGGGGGAGATGTAAAGAAAGTGTATTTCTTTAATCTTTATTTTTCGGCGCTCAGTCGTTGTCGCCTAGCGTTATTATTTGAATGTTGATAGAATGACAACTCATGTCATTAATAAAAAAGTTACTCAACTGTAAAAGGGAATAATTAAGAAATAGACTTTAATTGTCGTTTCTCTATTTACAGGTGAGAGTATGTGTTATGTTAATAAGTTTTTATATTAATTAAAATAAATCTCTATTTACAGAGCAACATTTTGAAGTTTATTTATTCCCAATCATTGAAGATTAATCTTATATATTATATATAATAAATAATCAGCTTTGCAGATGATACGGTGGTAATATACAAAGACACAAATTGGTATAACTTGAAACTAAAAATTGAAAATGATTTCACAAAAATTAAATCCTGGCTAGACTTTTATCAATCAATTTTGGAAAAACATTTTACCTACCATTTAGTAGTTTTGAAACTTCACTTCCAGACTATGATATAATCAAACAAAATTCATTCGCTATACGGCCCACAAATAAAATAAAATATTTAGGAATTATGTTGGATTGTTGTTTCAAATGGAATATCCATGTGGACTATCTGATACAAAAACTAAGATGTATACTTTATAGATATAAAAAAATAGTAGAATATCTGAATCCAAGAGAAAAAATCATAGTATATCAGAGTCTTGTGGAATCACATTTGAGATATGGTATCATGGATTGGGGTGGTGTTTCAAAAACATATTGTAATATGTTACAAGTGTCCCAAAATAAATTTTTGAGAATCCTCTTGAACAAACATGGAAGATACCCTGCGGATCTACTGTTTTCCGAAACAAAGTTACTTGACATTCGACAGTTATTCTATATGCAGGTCAACATATGGCAATACTCAAACAAATGCAAACTACAACACAACATCCATACTTATGAAACAAGAAATAGGCAGAAATATGTTGCACCTGCTATGAAGAAAAATATCGGACAAAGGAGTTATTCATACCTGGGAATAAAATTTTATAACAGCCTACCAGAGGATGTAATAAGTGAGAATACTATAAGAAAATTTAAACAGAGCCTTGTAACTCATATCAGAAGTAAATCTAGGAAAGAGACTCATGAGTTGATTGAGATCCAATGATGGTAATGATAATAATCATAAATAAAACTGCACAAAGGCACACATCTTTTGGTTGGATTGCTATAATAACTTTTGGTAAATTATACGTAAATGATGCTGTCTTGTTTCTACAATATAAAAAAAAAAGTTTTACAATATAAATTTTACCTTTTTAATTTTCTTTTTCTTGTTCTCTGGTATCTTCAAACATATCAATCTTTTGATTCTTTGATATTTCGATTGTTTTTATATATACACACACCTTAGGTGATAGAATAATGTGCGTATTGTATTGTATTAAATTTATTTTTATTATAGATATGTAATTATGTGATACCACGTACAAGTGGTTGAGGCTCTCAACAACTTCTGTGGGTTCTTTAATGTTTATTGTATTTATTGTATGTTACTCGTGTGCTCAGTTATCAATAAACATTCATTCATTCATATATATATACAGTGATGGGCAAATGTGTGGAACCAAGTAAATATCTCTGGAATTATTAGAGATATCAAAATGAAATTTGGAAGGTGGATACTACAGTAGATTGCCAATTTGTTTTCATATTTTTTAACAATTTTGAACTTCCGGTTTTACCGGAAGTAGTGTCGATTTTAAAATTTGCAATGGAACACCCTGTATATTATTTCAGTTTCTGATGAAACATTTTATTAAGAATACAAAAATATCGGGTTCGATATTTTTTATTTCAATACCTACCGAGATATTAACAGAAAAGTAACTAAGGAAAGGAAAAATTTGATGGTAGCTAGTAGTCCATGAAATTCATTGTAGAAGTGACAGTAGTTGTCGAAATAAGTTATTAGTATTTGTATTTGAACGTAAAAAGATTGTATTGTTTTAATTTGATCGTAAAATGGCCGAATTAAGTGAAAGAGAAAGAATAGAAATATTAATGATGGTTGGGTATGGGGAGAGGAAAAGGACGCATCAAGAAGTTTGTGACCTTTTTAACATTGTTCATCCGAATACACAAATATTCCGTTCAGTAGTGACGAAAACTTTGCGAAGGTACGACACAAGTATAAAAGTTAGCAATTTACCAAAAAAAAGTGGAGGGTTAAAAAGTGAAAGTAATGATAATGTAGCTCAAAATGTTGCTATATCTTTGGAAGAAAATCCTCACTTATCCACTACCGACCTCGCCAATGTGCATGGAACTAGCCGTCGTTCAGTAGGAAGGATATTAAGGCGGGAAAAATATCATCCATATAAAATTCGCATCGTTCAAGAACTATCCGAAGACGATTTCGACAGACGTTTACAATTTTGTGAAACGATGATGGATATTTGCAACCATGATAATAATTTTATAAGAAATGTGGTGTTTTCAGACGAGGCTACATTTTATTTAAACGGTACGGTTAATCGACATAACTGCCGCTACTGGGCGCAAAGTAATCCTCATTGGGTACAAGAGGCTCATACACAACATCCCCAAAAATTTATAACAACATTTATAACAACAGAATCGTGGGACCCTTCTTACAAGAAATTTTAAACGGAGATAGGTATTTACAGCTCTTAGAGACACAAGTGATTCCGGCATTGGAGGTAAATGGACAATTACCAAATAATATCTGGTTTCAGCAGGATGGAGCACCACCCCATTACGCTCGCATTGTTCGAGATCATTTAGATAGGACATTTCATCACAGATGGATTGGAAGAAGGGGTACTTATGAATGGCATGCACGAAGTCCCGACCTTGATCCACTAGACTATTTTCTGTGGGGTTATTTAAAGTCTAAGGTTTATGTTAATAGACCAAATAATTCGCAAGAATTAGCTGCAACAATAACTCAAGAGATCCAGAGAATTCCACCAGAAGTAATAGCTAATGTTTTTCTAGAGAATTTACAAACCGACTTGCCTATTGTCAAGAAGTGTACGGTGCTCAGTTTGAACATCTAATACATTAATTTTAGTTTAGTTAAGTTTCAATGTTTCAATGTTTCAGTTAATAATTATGATTATTTCTTTAATGGATATTAGATTTTTCCTTTCCTTAGTTACTTTTCTGTTAATATCTCAGTAGGTATTGAAATAAAAAATATCGTACCCGATATTTTTGTATTCGTAATAAATTGTTTCATCAGAAACTAAAATAATATACAGGGTGTTCCATTGCAAATTTTAAAATCGACATTACTTCCGGTAAAACCGGAAGTTCAAAATTGTTAAAAAATATGAAAATAAATAGGCAATCTACTGTAGTATCCACCTTCCAAATTTCATTTTGATATCTCTAATAATTCCAGAGATATTCATTTGGTTCCACACATTTGCCCATCACTGTATATATATATATATCATCGACATCGTGAGCTATGCTCAACACAAAACATAAGTGGATAAGGAGAAGTTATTCTAACCAAATAGTTTGACAATAAGCCAGTAACTATGGCTTCTAATTACATGTGTATCGGGTCAACAGACCAGTGCAAAAGATGGGATGAACAATCAAAGGAGTACATAAATGTTCCTCGTACAGAAGTTATCAGAAACTATAACGTCAATATGGGTGGCGTCGATAAAATGGAGTTTCTGATAACTATTTATAGAACTAAAATTCGGACACTTAAATGGACCCTTCGAATGTTTACTCATGCCCTAGATTTAGCTTGTACAAATGGATGGCTTGAATATAAAGCTAAAGCTATAACCCTTGGACTGGGAAAAAAGGACGTTATGGACCTTTTGCATTTTCGTGCACACATTGCTGAGGCTCTTATTGGTACCAATAAAGATAAAGGTACGATGTGACTTGGGCACCTACTTATGCATTTGATTTTCAGTTGCGAGTTCTGCAAGTTAGGTTAGGCATCTATCCCGCTGCGGCATCTATCCCGGTTTTACCCTACCTCCATGAATTTTTGAAGAAAAATTACAACTTTCTTTTTATTACTGCAAAGGCATATATGGAGTTCCCTCGTTTAAATTTTTGTACAAAGTTTAATAATGTAATAGTCTTTTATATTCCATGTTCAAAATTCGCTGACAAACGCTACGAGGGTCGAAAAAATTGGTACCAATAAAGATATACAAAAAAAGAAACGAGGAAGACCCTAAACTTCATGGTTATCGCTTTCGCCTTCTGTAACTGTGAAAAATGGACCACAGGAAGTACAGTCTGTGGATGAAGTCAGATTAGATGGCTACAATCATTTACCTATTGATGATAAAAGCTTTGCATCCCGTTGCAAGTTCCCCGAACGTAAGAGCAGAACTCATAATATGTGTCAAAAATGTAATGTACATTTATGTATTACAAAAAAAACAAAATTGTTTTGTCCTAGAGAATAAAAACTCAATAAGTAGATACAATTGTTTTATTGCCAATATTTTAAGAAATCGTAAATATTAATATTTTTTTTGCTTTGGAGGTTATGATTCCGTCAAGTCTCAGTGTACACTGCGGTGTACATATCAAATGTCAAAATTGGGTAAAGATAGGATTTATTAACAAAAACTAAAAATCATAAAAAAAAAATAAAGATATGTACCAAATTTCATAATTTCATTCCAAATTAAAATAAATCGGGACCGAAAGGGTTAAATAATGCGAATAATTTGAATAAACGCCATCAGCCGTCTTATGCTCAGAGTATTCAATCAGCAAAAGAGATTATTATTCAGATTTCGGTGTGCGCTACGTTGTTGGAATTTATGAGGGAGCTAAACCTTTCAATCATCTTGAAATTGGTGATTATATGTTACTCGCGGATAACAATAACATTTACAAAATATGGCTATCAAATTTTCTGATAGATATATGGCTTTGCAGTAATAAAAAGAAAGTTGTAATTTTTTTAAAAAATGCTTAGTTTTCAATTTTTTCGACCCTCGTAGCGTTTGTCAGCGAATTTTGAACATGGAATATAAAAGACTATTACATTATTAAACTTTGTGCAAAAATTTAAACGAGGGACATCCATATATGGCTTTGCAGAGGTAGGGTAAAACCGGGATAGATGCCGAAGCGGTGTAGATGCCTCATATTCTAAAAACCTAACTTGCAGAACTCGCAACTGAAAATTAATTGCATAAGTAGGTTAATATGATTTCTACTTCTCTTATTCATCAAATACCTAATATGCCTATTGAATTTAATAGAAAGCCAAGAAGTCTTAATGAATCTAAGAGATGGAAAGCCACTGAATTTAGTCAATTTGTTTTTTATACAGGTTCTGTTTGTTTAAAAAATGTAATAAACCATGCTCAGTATATTAATTTTCTGTCACTACATATTGCTTTGTCATTATTGTCTGATTTGGATAAAATTGATTATGCAGAAGAATTGCTTCATTATTTTGTAAAATCTTTTTCTAGCTTATATGGTGTACAGAATATATCTCATAATATTCATAATTTGCTCCACTTATCAGATGATGTTCGTAACTTTGGACCATTGCACAGCTTCTCTGCATTTAAATCTTGGACTGTGGTACAGTTCAAAGAGGATAATTCTGTGGCTGCTGTACCCACAAGTTGGATTATCAGTCCAACAAAGTGCCTTTGGCCACCATTTCCGGCTCCAAAAGTAACCAGTGCTATCAGAACTTTAGAAGTTAATACCCATTGGCCGTCCCACCAGATAAAGGTGTTCAGAAATGCAACATATAGTGTGTATAATTGGAGCAAACTACTTGTATCAATTGCTACATTTTTATATCATTTAATAATATTATTTTTAGGGAGCTATGAAATAGCTAGGTCAAAGGCTGTATTGGCTGAAGATACCAGTGATCTTAATTCTGATGCAGAATTGAATAAAAAAAGGAAACGGAGGAGAATAATATACAGTTCTCCAGAATCGCCAGATGACAGTAATAGGGTTTCTTTTATGAAACCTCCTCAATATAAAGTTTGTTTGTTTGTTTGATTACTCCTAACAACATATATATCCATTTATTTTTATAAATAGTTTTTTACATACTGTATAATTTAGAAATATCAACACTTTCAATTTTATTGATATATTTTAGAAACTTTGAAAAAAAAACTTCAATTTGAATCAACATCTGAAATACCAAAGACTCAAGAACTTTTGGTGCCGGAGACTACTGTGGTCCCTTCAAGGACTTCAAACATTCTAAATACAGTTGAGCCTCATTTATTTAGTCCCAAACCAGGTATGAGCTTTTAAAATTGTATAAACATTGTTAATTATATTGGAAGTTTCAGGACCAAGTACTTCAAATACAGTGGATCCCTTTAGTTCAAAACCAGCCATGGGATCAATTGAAAAATTTGGTTGCTGTGTTAGGCATGGTAAGCAGTATTACAGTGTTTGAATTTAGAACTACATAATTTCACTGAAGGTCATTAAGTTCTGTCATTATATTACATAGCCTTCATGTGAGGTGCTTTCAAATCAATTTGTATTTGAAAAATACTTACAATGTGGGAAAAACAACTGTCAACCAACAGGCCCTGTTAAGTTAATTAATAGATGTTTTCAAAAAAGTAAAATTGACTATCCCTCATTTTTTATACATCACTTAACATTCCCTCAATAGCACTAAATAATATTTTTACCTAAACGATGGTCGTATGTCAAACAAATCAGATTTTGTGGACAATGTTAATATTCATTCACCAGTTCACTATTTCATTTTTTCAAATTAATTTCTTTTTAGCTGGTTACATCAGCGATTTGGTAAGAGAACAACGGCGAATTAGAGATGTTTTATCTGATTTGCCAGAAAGCATTTTAAATATATTAAGAGAAAACCGTTTGAGGACATCACCTATAAAACAAAAAATCTTTGAAAATTATAAATTGCCGTTTCAGTATGGAAATGAATTGGACTCATTTAATGAAGAATTGACAAAGGATGAAATCTTTCAACAGGGGGTGAGTAAATATTGATTTTCAGAATATAGAGTGCTATACACAGGTTTTTTAGTTATGAATTTGAATAACTTTAGCTGTAGAATCATGGACTCAAAATATTAATATTTAACTCAAGCTACTTAGATAAAATGTGACTCCTCACTGAGGTACAGGGTGTTTTATTTGAAAATGATTTCACTTTGAAACAATTTGTTCTATCCGTATCATATTTCTTAGGAATTGTAAATACTACAAATTATATTTTTTAAGGTTTCTGAGCTGATTAAGATAGGAGGGAAAGATTGCATGGAATTTATGAAACGATGTATGTCATTTTTCTTCACCAACGAGTTAGCCTGTAAATATAGTTGGCTGGGGCGCAGACAGAATAAGGCTTTTAACAATTTTAAAATTGTTAATTTACTGGTGGTAAGTAGTATAATAAGTATCTACATCAAAATTTACGATCGTAACCTGTTTCCAATATTATTTTTTCTCATAATGCCTCAAATTTAGTGAGACAACCTGTAATGTATACCTACATAACTTTAAAATCTAGCTATGCAGAATTGAGGTTCACATTCCAGGAATAATATATTAGCGATGAAATAAGGAATTAAATACCAAAAAATCACTATACTGAATGTATTGTGAATTTTAAGTAACCAAAAATATTTAATTTGAATTTTATTTTTCATTTTCAAGATGCTGCTGACCGGGGGAGTTTTTCAAAGAATTCCAAGGAAACAGAAGAATGTATAAAGCAGTGGCTTCGTAGGGCTGATGATAAAAAAAAAGAGAAATGCATGAAATACAGCAGAATAAAAGCAGAATAAATATTTGAAATAAACTTTTAACAGTTTTATTTAATTCCAATTTTCACTTTTTTTACATCCCAGTGACGGCCATTGCATGGACGTAGCCTTTGTTCCCATTATGTACGAGATTCGTCCGCCTAGGTCCAGTAAGTTCGGAATTCGTCCGTTGTTGGACGTACATAGTACGTAAATGGGATGTAGTTGCGTCCCGACAGTTATGTACCAAGGACGTACATAGTACGTACTCATGCTGTTTGGGAGCATATACCGTAAAATTCCCAAATCGACGGCACCCTGATGCAAAAACTATACGACGGGTTGAACAAAGATTACTGGAAACAGGTAATTTAAATCCCAGATTAAATAAGGGAGGACGCCATTCTACGCTCAACGTCGTCCAAGAAGAGCAAATTCTTGATTTTGTTGAAGCGGAACCAAATACAAGTCTTCGAGTTACATCGAGACAAACGCATTTCCAAAAAGATACCATTCATAGGTTATTAAGAAGGAATGGCTTATATCCATTTAGGCCTCAAAAAGTTCAAGTTTTACATGAAGGAGATAGGGAGCTTCGGATTAATTTTTGTAGATGGTTATTGGATAACGTAAACAAAGATCCACATTTTATAGAAAATATTATGTTTACTGATGAGTGTACATTTACCCAGACAGGGATTATAAATACTCATAATTTGCACGAGTTGGGATATGAAAACCCTTATTTGATACGTAAAAGATGTCACCAAAGACGATGGCCAGTAAACATTTGGGCTGGATTATTAAATAATAATGTAATCGGCCCAAATATGTTACCTAACCGACTTAATTCAGCATCGTATTTTCATTTTTTAAACGACAATTTACCACTGCCATTTCTCGATCAAGTTCCATTAGCAACTAGATTGAATTCTTGGTTCCAACATGATGGTGCTCCTGCACATTATGGTAGACAAGTGAGAACATTACTAAATCAAACATTCCCCGACTGTTGGATTGGAAGAGGTGGACCTGTACTATGGCCTCCTAGATCTCCAGATCTAAATCCATTAGATTTTTTCTTCTGGGGATTCTTGAAAGAAAAAATTTACTTTGAACCTGTTGAGAGTGCGGAAGATGTAGTAGCTCGTATTCACGCTGCTGTGACATTTATAGACGAAAACATGCTACAGAGGGTTCGTGATTCAATGATAAATCGTGCAAATATTTGCATTGAAGTAGGAGGCGATTTGTTTGAACACCTTTTATAAATTAATTTCTTGTTTTGTAACAAATATTCGTTTTTAATAAAGTTTAAACATTGAATGTTAGATCTTTGTTTTTTTGTCAATAACTCTGTAACCATGGACATAACGCAATTTGTTTATTCTTACGTTTTAATTCGTTTTAGCCCCCCGATTCATATTCTGAAAGGACGGGCGTCAATTTTGAGATACCCTGTATATGTCATGTATGGTCATTAATTAGGTGAGGTTTGTTCAACATTTTGTGAGATCCTTCGATTTTTGTGATTATGGTGTTGCCTATAATTATGATAAAATTCAATTTTATACATATGGGGCACCTTTGGACATTTCAATGGGGTAGTATTGAACAGTGTTCAAAGGTACCCCAGTTATACAAATAATGGTAATTTCTTGTTTTAATCCTAATACCTATTGTAATGCCCCTCGTATAATGTATTAGGTCATTGACGAAATAGCTTAATTAATACTTTTATAAATATGTCTATCAGCAATGATATAAAAGTATTAGTAAGCTTAAATAAAAATAAAACATAGTTTTGGACATTTTGATGAGACGGGGAAAAATATATTTATAATTAGATTAATACAATAGACTTCAAGGAGGTCAGTTCGATACCGATAGATCAACATAATTTGTACTTAGAATTATTGAGTTGTTTAATAAAGATATAAGTGACTTTTACTAAGTGTTTAATAACAACAACCCCACAACTATTACACTATATTTCTTATAGATTCAATAATCAATATGGTGAGGACGTATAAGAAAAAAAAGAAGCAAATTTCACAGAAGAAGACATGACAAAGGCAATAGCAGCTGTAAGGCAAGGTGCAAATTGGGACACGTATAGCACGTGTGAGTTGACGCAGCACAGCACGTTGTTTTGTAAACTACATGATTGAATACATTGGCGTAAATTGGTGACGCAGCGCGACCTGGCACAACACACGTCGGCTCACAGACGTGTCACGCAGTTGTTCAGACACAGTTTGCCGTACCACGAGTGTGGGTGACTTAGTTTAGTTTTCCTTTTCTTACGAAAAAATGACAGAAGAAAAGTTAATAGATGCTGTAAGGGGATACAGAGACCTTTATAATACAAAAAATGCTAATTATATGAAGACAAAACTGAAGAATCGGATTTGGGGTGATATTGCAAATGATTTAAATTTAACAGATGGTAAGTACAAAACATATATTTATTTGCTAGATATTTAATTTCAAATTCAAATCCTCATCCCAAGGGGATGAAACATCTCCTATATTTCAAAATATATTGTTGTATATTCTCCAACGCTACATAACTTGATAATATATAAATGAGTACTATAAATATTGTCAATATCTTCCAAGCATAACGGATTGATGTTGCCGCGGAACTGCTCCCCAATTATTGAGATATGAAGTAAAATGCTCCCCCACTCTAAAAGCAGCTGATGAAGTTCTCGCCCTGTTTTCCTGTACATGTAGTAGCTGAGTTTGTGGCAACTCTTCGGTATCATTTACATCTTCTCCTATCACAACTGAACGCAGTAAATAATTGTGCAAAACACAAGCCGCTCTCACAGTGTCCACTTTATTTTCAAATGGCCTTTTGAATACACTAAACCGCGAGGCACATTCTACGGTTTGTCGAGCTCGAGAAAGCCTGGTGTTGAACACTTGGTGTTCATAATTGCCAGTTACATGCCTCCTGGGATATGGTCTCATTAAGTTTATGGAGAGGGGAAAAGCCTCATCTCCCACAAAAACGTACGGGAGTGACTCAGCAATTGTGGGTATTTGTTTAGGAGGTGGAAGTTGTAAACTGTATTTCATCATTTTCTTGCCTAATCCACTACTAGCAAATACATTTCCATCGCTAAATCTTCCCATAGCTCCAATATCAACCGTAACAAATTTGTAGTCCGGCGTCAACTACTGCCATCAAAATAATGGAATATGTATGCTTATAGTTGAAGTATGACGATCCGCTTTTACTAGGTTTTTTAATAACAACATGTTTTCCATCGACTGCACCAACGCAGTGTGGAAATTGCCATCTCTGTTCAAACCGCGAAGCTATTGATTGCCATATTTCTGTTGTTGGCTCCGGTAAATATCTTGCACAATATTCGACACTGTTCGGTCTCCCATCAGGTAGTTATAAGCCATACTTTTGTAGCTGTCTCCAGAAGCCAAATATCTGGAAAAAAAAATTATATGCAGTCTTAAGAAGAAAAAAGTCTTAAGAAAACATTTTTGTGTCAAAGAACAATATTTATAACGAAAAAAAAAAGATTTAAAATTAAGTTATATATTAATTATTGTTTTAGGAGAAGAGGCAAAAACGTTGTGGTTGAAATTAAGAAACAGCTATCGAGATGCGCGACGAAGGCAACAGAGATTTATAAAAAGTGGAGCTGCTCTCGAAAATATGAAGCCATGGAGGTTTCAGCAACAAATGCCGTTTTTGGAAGCTTTTATGTCGACTGGATCTCGTGAAGGACACATAAACGATAGCGATGAGAATTCACAGCCTCCATCTACTCCAGCTGTAAGCGATGATTTCGAGGAGGTTCCAGAGGATAATTTAGATGAAAGTGAGGAGCCTCAGGAATCCAACACTTCGGTTGTTAAATCCGATAGGACAATAACGAAACGTTCAAGTGCATTATATACTACTAGCTTAACCCCCGTTGTTAAAAAAAACAGGACGATAATATGCAAAATTTAATAAAGCGATCTCTACAGCAGCGGGATGAAAGAGCAAAACAACGGGCGGAAGAAAGAAAAAAATTGTTATCACAGGACAATCCCACAGACGACCTTCTCTATAATTTTTTCCTTTCTATGTACCAACTATCAAAAAAGATGCCCAATAATTACCAGCATGGGGTGAGGGGCGAACTTTTCCTGGCTGCTTCGAAAGCGGAAGAAGAAATCATGAACATCCCACCCAGACCAACTTCATCACTGACTTCTCATTATTCACCTGTAAGTACTCCATATCCATCGCCTCATAATTGGTCAGATTCTCGAAGCCAGACGCCAATCCACCATCCTCAAGTACAACAACATGGAAACCTGCAAGATTCCACTGATCAACCTTGCCCTTCCTCTCTGTCAGACTATGTGACCGGATTTGCGGAACTTTGATTTTTATAACAGATTGGAAATGTAAGATTGTAGATTGTAATTTAAAATTAAAATGATTGTAAAAAAAAATAAAATATATGGTCATTACTTACCTCAGAAAAACTGCAAGTTTTTCTTCAGTCGCGATTGGCTTCTGCGCATTACATCCATGTGACTCAATGTCTTGTCGAATATCTCATGTACTTCAGCAAACTGGTTTCGATTCATTCGGAAATAATTAGTAAAATCAGCATCACTCATTTTAGTTGTAATTGTGAATTGTCCACTATTTTTTTTCTTCGATAGAATAAATTTATTAGGTGATTTAAATTTCTTCTTCATCAAGGAATAAAACAACATTTCCTCCTCTGCATCATCCGATTCTGATTCAGAACTTAAGTTCAAAAACAACAATTGTTCGTTCGTTTGCCGAAAATGTTAGACATTTTTTGATGCCGGCTAGTCGCGAAAAGCAAATAAAATCCAAAACCGAGTGTCTCATATGCGGATCACCACGCAGCACGTGTAGCACGTACGAGTCGTGTCTCTCATGTCACGTCACCTCACACGTGCTATACGTGTCCCAATTTGCGCCTTGCCTAGATGTCTTTGAGAAAAGCTGCAGAAGTTTTTGGGGTGAAACACACCGCGTTGTTTTATCGATTGAAGAAACAGCCTAGACAAGAAATATACTCCTCAAAATACAGTTTTCGCCAAGTGTTCACCATGGATCAAGAAGTTATGTTGGTGAATTATGCTTTGAAGTGCTCCAGACTTCTGTATGGTCTGTCATATAGTGACTTAAGGGTGTTAGCCTTTGATTATGCAAATAGTCTTTGTAGAATGTATCCACCAAGTTGGGATATTAACAAGATGGCAGGGTTGGACTGGGTGCAAGGGTTCATGAGACGGCACAAAAATCTAAGCTTGCGGAAACCGGAAAATACGAGCTTAGCCTGAGTTAGCGCCTTTAATGAAAGAGCTGTTAACGGGTTTCAGGAAAATCTACAGCGTGCCTTACAAAAACACAAGTTTACTGCTAATGCGATAGTGAACCTAGATGAAACAGGCATAATAACTACCGTTGACACTTGTGACTATGTGTGCCATCGTGAGAGCTGATGGCAATAGCTTACCACCAGTATTTGTTTTTCCGCGAGCTAAATATCATGAAAGTTTTCTCACGAATGCTCCAGCCGGAAGTATTGGATTAATTAATCATCCTGCAAGTGGTTGGATGACAAAAACTCTATTTCTACAAGTTTTAGGACATATTAAAAAATTTACAAAATGCAGCAGAGACGAAAAAATTTTGATTGTGATGGATAATCATGAGTCTCACTGCTCATTAGAAGCAATAATATTCGCAAAAGAAAATGGTATAGAGCTTCTCACTATACCGCCTTATTGCACCCACAAATTGCAGCCTTTGGACGTATCGTTAATGGCTCCGTTTAAGGCTAAATTGAAAGTTGCTCAACACGATTGGATAGTTTCAAATCCTGGTAAAACCATCACAATTAACGATTTAGCTGGACTCGCAAATGTGGCAATTCAATCGTCTTTTACTCCCAAAAACATTATCTCCGGTTTTCAGAAGACAGAAATATGGCCATTTAACAGGAACATTTTTTCTGAAAGTGACTTTGTTGCCGCGGGAAAACCTATTCTCGACACTGCTGAAACAGACGAATCTTTGAACCGCAATGACCTAACAGAAACAAACGAACCTATTGCATCAACTTCTACGGCATCAGTTAGTGACCTGGAATTACTCTCTCCTGAAGTTATCAGGCCACTTCCAAACATTTGTTTGGCGAATAGGAAGAAACGTCAAGGATCCAAACCTAAAAAATCCTTCTTTCTAACTGATACGCCCATGAAAGATGAAATTGAGGCTGAAGTGGCAGCGCGTGAGGCCAAGAAAAGAGCGAAGACGCTAGCTAAAAAACCAAAAGTTAAGAAAGCAGTGTTTGCCATTAGCGACTCGTCTTCATGTGACGATGCATTATCTATTCACGATGAATCAGATGATGATGATGTTGATGACGTCAAGATTTGTCGTGGGAAGCTGAAATTGACGATTTTGTTATAGTGCTGTTCTGTACAAAGAAAACAAGAGTCCATTATGTAGGAGTTATTACTGGTAAAAATGAAGATGACTTCACCGTGAAATTTATGAGAAAGAAAGGTCAACAATTTTATTTCCCAATAATTGACGATATTGGCACAGTAGCGTCTGCAGACATAGTTCAGAAGTTGTTAGTGCCTATAAAAAAAGGCACCGAAAGAACGTGCGCATTGATGAAGTTTACGATAAATTTCAATAAATATGACTTGAGATAGTTTTTTTTTTGTAAAAATAATAAAAAGTGTTTGAATAAAACTATGTTCAATTCTGCCCCATCCCTTGTTCAAAGGTACCCCAAGGTTGAGGTACGTTTGAACGATATGAAATCAAGCGTTAAATGGTCTGAGAAATCCAAAATATTTAAAGTGGGTGTGATCTGGTACTGGGAATGTAAAGTGCATATATTTTCGACCTGAACCACCTTTTCGACATTATTGATACCCGCGTTCAAAGTGGTCAGTAATTTGATTTGTAAAAATACGTTCAAACATGCCCCCGCCACCCCTAGTAATAAATACTGTTATATTTTTCATAACGTCAATATACCTACTGGTTCATTGAGTCTGCATCTAGATATAAATAAATGTTATTTTTTTTATAATTTATTAAAAAAATACGAGGGCATCTATCCCTATCACAAAGGATAGTTTGAAACAAATTAAAAATAGCTGGGTGTCAATGAAACAAAAAATAATTGAATGCTATGAGACTTAAAAAAAATGATGAAAAATAAACTGCAGGTTCTTACCAAACTGATTAATTTATTTGGAGATAACAAAGCCAGTTCTCAGGACTTTGTTATCTGATGGAAATTAAGAAACTAGAAAAGATTAGATAAGGAAAGAAATTTAAGGGCGCCACTAATTTTGTTTCCTAAAACAAAATTAGAAAAAAAATCAAATAAATAAAATCAGCTAACTTTTAACCTTTGCTATCTACTCAAAAATAATTAAGTTAATTGAAAATGACAACTGGTGGTGGAGGTTTAATAAATAAAACTTTCACTAAAAAAAAATTAATATGGATAAACTATATTACTATAAACGTTGAACCATTGAAAGTGTATAAAAACAAATATCTTAATTAAAAAAGGTTAGTAAAGCTTAAAATTAAATACAAAATGGTCATCAGATTTGTAACAATTGTAAAAAAAACTTAACCATAAAGTAATACAACCTCTGTGTTTTTTTTTTCTATTTTTCTGGTCTTGAAGCGTTGACCGAATAGAACTGGTTTTTCTTCCTTCTGACTTATAAAAAAATATTTTGGATACTATTTTTGAAAGAAGCACACCCTCTTATGAAAGAGACTGGTGCTCCGCTGCGCTGCTAAGAGACTAGGAAACTATAGGTATTCCAATAAAATTCTAGGTAATCCAGGAAACTATAGGTACTCCAGGAAAACTATACCAAGAAACTGTCGGTACTCCAGGATTCTATACCAAGAAACTGTCGGTACTCCAGGAAACTATAGCCCAGAAACTGTCGGTACTCCAGGAAACTACAGCCCAGAAACTGTGCTATAAAGGAATATACAGAAGATATAAGAAAAAAAATAAAGAAACTATAAGATTAATAAACATTAAATACAATTGAATACTATAATTCATAACTTTAGGATTCCTGATTTATAACAAAAATGTATAAAAAAAACTGACAAATAAAAAAAATTATATGTTGATAAAGAGAATTTTCAAGGAATATGTAAGTAAATTGATAAATCCATGTGGCATCCAAAATGGGTATCCATCTTGTACTAACTAATTTTTTACACAAAAAAAAATGGTACATTTTCCAATAACATAATTTAAAATTAAAAAGAAACAACATAATGTAATTACATCGCAAATAATCGTTTTTTTAAAGCACAAAAGATATTTCTAAAGATTACTGCACAGTTTCTATAAGTTGCTTCGTCGACTGACGATATGAGAAGACCTGCCGGTACCTTCTCCGTTCTTATAATGAAATTTCAAAATTTTAAATTTCGCGGTATAATAGCTATAGAATATTGATTTTTGGTTAATGAATTTATTCCACCACAAAACACAAATGTGAAATAATTTATTAATTTATCTATGAATTTATCAACTGAAAGGTTGAACGCAAAGTTCACGTTTCAAGTTGCCGTGATTTTTCGAGGTATAGTTGCCATTAGGGGCATCTATCCCTCCATACACCATATATCGAGTAAGTGTATATTTTTAAAATATTTTTAGTGCGTGTTATATTTTTTATGTATCTACGTAGGTATATTTATATCTGGACCTTTTACCGATTCTAGCAAAACTACCTAGGTATGCCACGGAAATATATAAGAAAGGAAGGAACGAGAGCTCGAGTATGTTCTTGGACTACAGAAAACCTAGTCAGCTTTCGATGAAATGGACAAAAAAACCATGGGGATAAACGAAATTACCCGACAATTTGGAATTCCATCGAGGACATTGCGGAGACGATATGCTGCTAAAAATACAACAAAGTTTCGACACTGCGTCACCTGAAAGTTGGTTTGTTCAATATCCCCATAATTCAGTTTAACTTTATCTAATATCCCATAATTTCAGATTTTTTGAGGGTAGGCTTGTTCATTATCCGGATATTGAACAATGCAGCATGAAAATATTGTTTGGTGTCCAACATCCATCAAAAGCGTTAAAACCAATTTGTTCAATTTCCACTTTGGCCAATAGTGGAACAGTCTACAATTGCATTTGGCATGAATGTAATGGTGGAAGATCCGGTAATGACTTGGCCAGTGCACTGGTGAAAATACTTGAAGAAATTGCTGATGATAACCCATTTTTAACAAAGATCATTTTGTGATCGTATAGTTGTGTTCCCCAGAATAAGAATTCATACATGACTATGGCTTTGAAATACTATTTAGATTCTCCAAAGTGCAATTCTTTGCAAAACTTTGTCTTCACCCAAGTCCCTTTCACACGAATTAAACACATTATCTACAAAAAAAATGAAATTATGAATATCATGTACAGAACATCTTTTGAAGAAGACTTCTTGACTGTAACAATTGATCGACGCACCGTTGGAAAACATAGAAAAAATAAAATGAAAGCACCCTTCATAATGCCAAAATTAACTCCAATCAACAGATATATTGCACTTCCAGAACCCAAAATAAAGCACCTCAATGAAATGCTCAAATTCTTGCCTGATCAGACGGTTAGGATATTTTATAGATCTATTTTGAAAAATGTATCTCCTAAGAAGAAGAAGAACAAATAACTGAATTCAAATAATGATTTGTATTTATTTCGTTTATCTTAGATGATGTTCATTGAAAAATATTATCTTTCCTGTTGAAACTTAAAATTTGCTCAATTGTGTTTTCCTTTTCATCATAGTTCTGATGAAAATATTAATGATTTCAAAATTGTTCTGTTCAATATCCTTATCTTTGTTCAATATCCAATACTAATAAAAATGAATAAAAAAATTGTTCAATATCCTTTTTATTTTAGGTAATATAAACTTAAATATCCATGCTCATCTCCATTTTTCGAATTCACTACCTCATTTCAATCATAGGTCGAGTATTATAGTTGACAGAAAATGAAAATTAGGTTTAAGGACTTCACAACGAGCATATAAACCTTTGCAAGCTTCTCCTGGAAAATCACAGTTATGGTCTATTGAACATACCAACTTTCAGGTGAGGACTGGGTAATTTTAATGAGACTACCAAATTGCTGTAATAGATTTATTAACGTTAGAATTTTTTAGGAAAACATCCGATTTTGTATTTTGACAATGAGAAAAGGCTAGTGAAGCACATTTTCAAGCTTTGTGATGCAGGATTTCCCCCAAATAGACAAGCTATACGCATGTTAGCTTATCAATTTGCTGAAAAGCTACAGCTAAAACATAATTTCGACCACGAAAACGAAATGGCTGGAGGTGCATGGTTCAAAAGTTTTCTTGAACGAAATCCGGAGTTGTCTATTAGACAAGCTGAAGAAGTAAATAACTTCTATGACCTTTTGATCAAAGTTCTAACCGAAAATGATCTGTTGGACAAACCAGAAAGGATCTTCAATATGGATGAATCCAGAGTTCAATTAAATAATAAACCCGGAAAAGTAGTAGCAAAAAAAGGTGCAAAACTCGTCAATTCAGTCACATTTGCCGAGAAAGGTGAGACCATGACAATCGTTGGCTGTTGCAATGCAATTGGTAATTTCCTTCCACCAACTCTCATAATAAAAGGTGTGAATAAAAATTAATACCTTCCTGGAAATATACTGAGATATGCAAGCAATTAAGGGCTGTGATAAGAAGCTTATAACTACTTAATTCTGAAAATTCACTAATGCCTTGATCCTACCAATTTAAAATGCATTTACATATAGACAAGATTAAAAATATTGTTACGTCGCATAGTTTGAAGTATATTCAAGATTTGTGAGAGATTACCTACATTGTGGGTGGCTAGTGGGAATTGTCTGTTTGTTTTCTTGCAATCTAATTTCTCTCAATTAAGGACGGGAATATTTTGATATGCTTTTTGCTGCCTCATATTCCTGAGCTGCAATCAGCGTTTCAATCAACGTTTGTGGTGTCGTAGCTGGAGAGCTTGTTGTATTTCTACGTCTTGTAATCTATCAACGGACGCCTTTGTGTCGATATACTTTCCAGGAGACTCTGTTTAGAACTACAATGCCGGTACTGTAGAAGGCTTGAAGAAACAGAAAACCCAGAGGAAGAAGTTAGTCTACAGATAACCACAATCAATCTAGGAGGTAATGGTAATCAGAATACCCTTGAAATCCTTATAAAAGGTC
Source organism: Lochmaea capreae (assembly GCA_949126875.1). NCBI lineage: Eukaryota > Metazoa > Arthropoda > Insecta > Coleoptera > Chrysomelidae > Lochmaea > Lochmaea capreae. The sequence continues at coordinate 20,582,679 of OX421411.1, forward strand.
AAAAGAAAGGCAATGACTCCAAATATATAAGAGAATGGCTCAAAAAAGTAGTCAGACCTACTTGGCAAGAGGTAGCCAGATATAGTGGAAGCTTAAAGTGTACTGGGCTCAGTGGGATTCACTGTTCCTTCACAATGGCATATTACTTAGAAGATGGGAAAGCCCCGATGGAAAACGTATAGTTCACCAATTGGTACTGCCAAGATCACACATCAAAAGTGTGTTAAAAAAACTTTATAGCAGCCACTCAGGATGACATTTTGGTACTAAGAGAACACTGGCACGAGTTCGATATTATTGGGTCAACTGTCGACGGAACGTAGAAGATTAGTGCAAGAAATGTGATCTGTGCATTTGTGTGCAATTTTGCAAATTTGATTCTCTTCGCTGGATAGGATTGTTTATCATCAAACACATTAGGGTTTGGATTCTAGGTTACTTTTAGGCCTTCTTCTTCTTATTTTAGAAATACTACTTTTATAAAACCATTAGACAAGATAAAACTTATATTTCAACGCTAGAGTTAACCTGACTAATAAAATTAACCTCTAAAGATGTTTATAATGCCGATCCTTAAACAATCACTTTTATAAAAAGATAAAATTCAATCAAAGACCAAAATCAAAATTAGTTTACAAACTGGTTAGAGATGCTAGATGTCATAATTACAATCGAGAAGAAGAAACTGGTTAAATTAAATTGTTTTGCTTTGTTTTATTTTGTATCAAAAATAACAATAAAAATACAAAAATCTGCTTATTTAGATTCTTAACACGTTGACTGCCGATGACTCAGCTGTTGAGTCACGTGGTTCCCCTACCAAAGGCCGATGGCTCAACTGGTGGGTCACCTGCTATTGATTTAAATATTAACCAGTGCTGCTCCGGCTTCCGTAGGAGTGATTTCGCATTCGGTCGGCCTCTTATATACGTATAAACACGTGTTTTAGCAGTTTTGGTTTTTCGATCGGGTTTGCTGTAAAAACAAAATGGATGATCAAATTGCGGGACCATCTAGGCCCAAAAGAAGGCTTACAGACTCTGAAAAAAAGAAACAATTAACGTCAGCTGAAATGGAAGCGCTGCTTAACCTGTCGGACAGTGATGAGGAACCGTTTGTAGAGAGTGAGAGTGAGTACGAGCCAAACGACACTGATTCGAGCGATGGGGAGGGAGATGTTGAAGACGTTCCTGCTGTGGATGATGGTGAAACAGACACCGACCAAACGACCTATTCGTGGGGTGATAACGCTAATTTCAAAGACTTTCCATTTTTGGGCAACACTGGTCTCAAAATAAACTTGGATGCCGATGAGCCTATGGACTTTGTGCGTTTGTTTCTTACGGATGAATTTCTCGAAAATATCGTAACGGAAACCAACAACTATGCCGAAGAGTTGTTCCTTAGCAAACAAACTAAAGAGAAATCAAGAATAACTGATTGGAAACCTTTAACAGTTGACACTTTACAAGTTTTTTTGGGACTATGGCTTCATATGGGTCACATACAGATAAACCGCTTACAGGATTACTGGAAAACAGATGAGTTATATAATCTTCCTTGTTTTAGAAATTATATGAGCAGAAATCGTTTTTTAACGATTTTAAGATGCCTACATTTCTCTAAAAATCCGGAAAGAGGCGAATTAGGATTTGGCGATCGTTTGTGGAAGATAAGATGGCTTCAAAATTTTTTCAATCAAAGAATAGATGAAATTTACTATCCGAATAAAAACCTTTCATTGGATGAGTCCATGGTGCTTTGGCGAGGCAGGCTGATCTTCAGGCAATATATAAAAAATAAAAAACACAAATTCGGGGTGAAACTTTATATTTTATCGGAACCTAATGGCCTTGTTTTGAAAGTGAGGATATATACCGGCAACGAAACGGATATGCAGGGAGAATTAGGGCACTCAGCAAACGTTGTGATAAGCCTTGTAAAGAACTATTTTGGAAACGGACACTCTCTCTACATGGACAATTATTATAATAGTGTGACTTTATGCAATGAGTTACTTTCGAAAAAAACGTATGCTACGGGCACCTTACGGCAGAACCGGAAAGGAAACCCACCAGAAGTAACATCTAAAAAACTGAAGAAAGGTGAAGTTGCAGTGAAATATTGTAATGGAGTAGGAGTAGGAAAGTGGCGAGACAAAAGAGAAGTATTATTTATTTCTACAGAGTTTGATGGTGAATTGGCTAATGCAGTAACTAGACGGGAAGAAGAAAAACTAAAACCAAACGCTATTATTCAGTATAATAAAAATATGTCAGGGATAGACAGGCAAGACCAAATGCTTTCGTATTACGGAAGTGACAGAAAAACAATTAGGTGGTACAAAAAGATTGCCATCCATTTCATCTCGATTATGCTTCTTGACGCCTTTCACCTTTATAACATGTATTCCACTAAAAAAAAACTCAATTATTATGACTTCCGACACTGTATCATCAAAAATCTCCTATCAAAGGCGAACAACCAACCCACTGAAAATAAACCCAAAAACCAGCTTGGTCATATGCCTGAAAAATATCATCTGGATGACAATGGACGCCAGATGAGAAAGCGGTGCAGGGTGTGTTATGAACAAAAAATCCGCAAGAATACCCCATATTTTTGTCCTGCTTGTCCTGATCAACCAGGACTTTGCCTCGGAAATTGTTTTCGCATATTCCATGACAAAAAATAAAGCTCCTTTGCTTTGATTTTCGCATTTTCATATATTTTTTATTTTTGTTTTATGTATTTTTATTTTTGCTTTATGTACCTATTTTTATTTTATGTACGTTTCTGAGCTTGGAAAAATGCTCATTTTATTTTGTTAAAAGTTAGAATGTTGATTTATGTTGAATTATCCGAATTATTTGAGTTTTGCTTGACTATTATTTGTAAAATATATGATATTTTCAATAAAATGAAGTTTGACTATGCATTTCGTGCTTTTTTCCATATCATAGGTGAGTTTAGGGTCTGACTCGAGTGTTGAGTCATCGGCCTCGTGATAGAGAATAGGTCCTCAGAGGCCGGTGACTCATCCCTTGAGTCATAACAGTTTGAGGTATAATGATTAATTCAAAATTTTTTTAGTAATCAACTTAACACTAAGAAATACTTTTTTTACAAATCTAAACACGAAAAAAAATCGGTTTTTTCGAAAAGTTCCAATTTGACATCGGCAGTCAACGTGTTAAACAAAAATCCATAAAGTAAGAATATTTAATATAAATATTGTTTATTGTGTTAAAAGAGTTAAATAAACAAACATATAGAAGTTTTGGTTAGGTCAAATAAGTGGGCTACGGATCATTATTACAGACATCTTGTAACTGATTAGTTTTGATTATGACAATTTGTTGAAACGAGAGTGATTATACCCAATACCTTACATGGCGATCCTGCCATAGAGTGAGCTCTTATAAAATACATTACGTGGTGATCCTGCCAGAATTGGAACCAAATAAATGGATGGGAACTTATTGGCAAAACAAGTAAATTAATTTGAATAATATGGTGGATTTGTATATTCTTTATTGTAAACAGAATTTGATTTCAGCCTTCCGTCAAGGTTCGAAGAGAATAGAAACGACTTCCGACGAGGTTTAGAAAACGACGATCTAGACCAAATGCGTCGAGTCTCAACCCGCAGAGGTCCCCCAAGAGGACGTAACTTCAGAGGAATATCTAGCGCATCCAGAAAATCAACAGACCAGAGACGTTGGATTTAGGAGAGATCGGTCAAACGGTACCCAAATGGATTCATCTGAGAGTTTAAAGAAACAAATGTTTCCAGGCATCAAAGATGCAAATGATGCAATGAACAAGTTAGAAGCTATCAATACTTTCACCGCTATTTCATTGTGCATCACTACCCGTGGATTAGGTTTCGGGGTTCTCACTCATGTGTTTATGTCTTCAAGACAATTTAACAATACGCTAGTGAATGGCAGTGTGTATGAACTATATAGACTAAGTCTCGCTTTGTTCGGGGCAAAAATGATTATTACACAAAGAGGTGTTCAAGCCGTGCAACTTCATTCAGACTAATTTTAAGGGGCCCACTGACTAGGAAGGAAGCGCGAAGGCTTGAATGCGCGTGGTACGGGGTACAGTGAAAATGGTGTGTGTATGACGTTCCGCCGTTCAAAATTCCGCTTGGTCGGAATCAGGATAGTTTTGATTTTCAGCAGTGCTCATCGTACGTGGAAGAACGATCTTTTTACAATTCGGGAGCTCCTTTGGAGAAGGTAGTGGTAATTTTCTACCTTTTAGATATTGGTCAAATTTTTTATTGTCAATGACACCACCATCCGATATGCGACCGTTTGTGCCAACATCACAAAGAATAAATTGATAATTAGCATCACATATCGCCATTAGTACAATGCTGTGGTACCCTTTGTAGTTCCAAAAATAAGATCCGCTTTCTGAAGGAGCAGTTATGGCAATATGCTTGCCATCTTCTGCTCCTAGGCAGTTCGGAAAATTCAATTTTCTACCAAAGTCAGCTGCTATCGATTTACATTCCTCAACATCAGCCGGAAGCTAAAACAGAAATTAATATTTTATTATGTACATAAAATAAAACCCATAATTTATGATTTGAATTGAATATTTGCGTTTCCAGGCACATTCAGATGAAGATGAAGACAACACACTCGGGAATGATAATGAAATAGACGGTTCTGAAGAGATACAGTCCACAAGAATTGGAAAAAATACTCAAGATCGACCTGGTACATCGCCATCATCATCCTCTAACAATATTCAAGATCGACCTGGTACATCGCAATCATCATTCTCTAATAATACGCAAGGTCGACCTGGTACTTCACAATCCTCATACTCTTCTCGTGTAAAAACACCTTGCAAAACGGATTCTTCGTATATACGGAACAAACAATCAAGATCAGCAACTATAGCCAAATCAGATCAGTTGCTCGATATTATTTCTGACAAATTACAGAAGGAATCTTCATCCGACGACGAATTTGATATCATTGGAAAGAATGTAGCCTGCAAATTTCAAAGATTTTCTGAGAACACCAGGATTGTTCCAGAAAAATTATAAAACAATCTCCTTTACAATGCGCAGTTAGGAAGACTTAATGAGAATTCTATTATTTTGGTAAATCAGCCACTTATGACTGCACCACCTGCTTCTGGTAAAAACTGAAAAAAGAAAACAAGGAACGACAAATAGGCTCGAACAAGGACATAAAGAAGTATTAACGGAAAGAAATGCAGACGAAGATCATAAAACAAAGAGAAGAAAACAAGATGAAACAGAACTCGAAAGATAAAACAACGAAAATAAGAACATGGAATATTAGGACAATGTTAACTAAGGAAAAATGCAAGAGATAGGAGCGGAATTGGGAAGATATATATTATTTATTCAAATAAAATGAAATAAAATCACATTTTACAATAAATTTCAACTACACGATTAAAAATAAATGATAGAGAGGTCGAAAAGCAAAAGCTTGTTACGACGTAGAGCATATTACAACCAATAAACGCATGATACATAAATATAAATAGTAGCTGCGGTCGTTATTTACGTCCGATCAATCTTTTTAGTCTGAATCGTTCGTTTATTACATCTAGAGGTGGGGGAGGTAAATCTGAACTGTTCGGTAATTCCGCTCAGATCAGTCGGATGTAAATCTGTTTGCTCGGAATATTTTGACCGACGAGAAAGATTAATCTGTTTATCTGTCATGTTGTGAGGTTATGTTGTAGATGTGTTGTATTTATTTACTGTTATTTTTATTTGTGTATTTTTCATGTCTTTGGCAAAAATGACCGATATTGAGTTATACGATGTTGAGGAAGACAAACTATATGAATTTCTTGTAACACAGGATAATTATAATGATATTATTGCTGGAGATAAGTTCTTTATGTTTATGATTATGTTTATCATTTAATTTGTATCATCTGTGGATATATCATATTTAATATTTTTTTGAGAAAGACCATATCTACAAAATTTATCACATATCCCAAACACTTGTTAAATTATTATAAGATTATACCTACTTGATTTCAGATATAGAACTGGCTAGCAAGTTGCTGAATGAACATAAAGTAAAAAATAATTTTGTAGCCGCATTTCAAATCATGAAAGAGACCAGTAAAGGTGTTAGTGGAAAGCCACAGTTATCAGCTCCTTCAACATCAGGTCTAAGGTTGGATGAAAATGAAGACAGTAAGTTATTCCTAAAAATTATAAATATTAACACATAAATAATTGTGAATATATTTTTTTAAATTTTATTTTAGATAAATCAGAAGAAGCTGCTGAAGACCTTACTGAAAGGATAGATGAGAATGAGGATGAAGGTAGTCAGTAGTTTATATTATTTTTAAGTGTATAAAACCTTTGCTAAACACTTTGTGTACCTCTTTACATTAAAGGTCTTTTAAATTGCTGTTTCAGATAATTCTCCTGGAAAAATGTGGTCAATTAATTCTACAAAATTTTTCATTGGGCTATGTAAAACATATGACAAAGACTTGGAATCTGATGTAAAAAAATATTTGTGGACAAAAATTGCCAACGACATGTCGCAGACTTTTCAGAAAAAATTTACATCTCAGCAAGTTGACACAAAATTTAAAGTATTGAAAAATATGTACAAAAAAGTGAAGAAACATAATGACCAATCCGGAAACAATAAAAAAAATTGGGAATACTTTGAAGCAATGGATGAAATAATGTTTTCAAAGCCAGAAATCTGTGCTAGAGCCACATGCTCCAGTATAAGTGGATTGGTTAAAAATGTTCCTAATGTTATAGGAACATCAGGTTAGTTATGAAATTAAACCTATTCCATGATGATCAGGTTTCTTCATTGTTCTAAATGTTAAAAAGTATTTTAATTTTAATGTGTCTTTGTTTAATTTGTAGGCATGGAATATAATATCACAATGACTGGTGAAGGTGATGACAATGCAAGCTCATCATCTCAATTTGTCTCTGCATTTACAACTAAGAGGAAACATTTAGAAAACCAGGTAAATAAGCGCCACAAAGAAAAAATGCAGAGGCAAGATAGATACTTGGACTTACTGGAACGCCTAACAACTGCAATTGGAAGAAATGCAGGAAATTGAGTTTTGTGTTTATTTATGTTTATTCCTAATGAGTTGTTGTTGTGTTATGCTATTATTTATTTCAATTAAGTTACACTTATTTGTTGGTTTCAACTGATTATATTCATATTTGAGATTTTTTTACCAAAGCATTTGTTTTGTTACCAAAAAGTTAACTATTTTATTATTGTTATTTGTCTTCAGTTGATATGTGATAAAAGTATTTTTAAATAAACTTGTTTAATAAAGTATTTTGTTTTTTTTTACTCTGAGGATTATCTATAAAAAAGGAAATAAACTTGGAATTTATATATTTTTTCAAATAGTACAACAATAATATAAATCAAACATTTGAAGGCACTAACTGATTCATAATTTCATTGCGTTTAATGCTGCCTAAATGGTTTTCTCTATAATTTCTTCTATCACCAATGTAATAAGGCTCATTGTTTAAATTATTCATTTCTTCATCTATTTCTTCATTCACATTCATTATGTCATCTGCCGCATCTCCATTCAAAATGCATATGTTATGTAATATGCATGCAGCTACCGTAAGTAAGCAAATTAAATCCAATCTGACTGTTTCCATATGCTTCAGTCTCCGGAATCGGCCCTTTAACAAAGCGAAAGCATTTTCAATCAATACTCTCCCCTGATTCAGCAAGTAATTAAATCGTTTTTGTTGATTAGTTAAGCGGTCATTATCCTTAAAGCCCACAATGAGGTTTCTTGTTAATTTATAGGCTAAATCGCCCAAAATAAAAGACTGCCCAAAAAATTGAATTGATCCATCTTCAATTCCTTTAAAAAAATCGGATTTTTCAAAGAGGCGGCAATCATGTATAGACCCAGGTTCTCCTGCATATACATCCGTAAACAGTTTTTTGTTGTCGCACACTCCCTGTAGTAGAATGGAATGAAAATTCTTTCTGTTACAATAAGAATTGGGATGATCTCTAGGCCGGATAATTCGAATATGGCTTCCATCAATGCACCCTATAACTCCTAAAAAAATTATTTAATTTGTTTAATGGAACTTGACTTTAAATGGTAATCATTTTTGAATATAAAAAAAAGTTTGTACTTACCATTAAAACCATTAATCCTTCTAAATCCTTCTCTCATCAATTCTGAACGTTGTTGGGATGGCCAACAAACAATTTTGAAAGTCTTGTTCACCTCAAGAATACGTTCACATGTTTTATACAGTGTCACCCAGCATGTTGATTTGGAAATTCCGAATCTATCAGCAACACTTCTGAAAATAAAAAAAACATGATACCTACTAAAAAGTAAAGAAATAATATAAATAGCACTGCCAGAATTTTTAGTGGTCCTAATCTTCAATGGTTTTCCGGGTTGTTAAGCCATCATCGGTTCCCTCTCAATGGTACATTATATTACTAGGAGTGGAAAGTGCTTATTATGTGTTGAGTTCAGACGTTTCCTGCCGAGGCATTGTAATCTGAGCGAAACACATAATGATGCCTTCTACTCAATGAGAAATACATATTATTTTTCCTTCAAGCTTGCACATTGCAATTCTAGACATTTTTCAAATTCAATATTCAAATTTGACAAATGTAAAATTAAATAAGCATACAGTTTTTATAATTATACTACTTATATATTAAACTACTAACCGGAAACTATCTGTGTTAGCCAAACACCACAATGTCACCATGGCCTGTTTTTCCAATTTCATTTCCGGATGTCCAGCTAAGACATTTCTGTTGGTCACAGCATGAAGCTTTTGTAAAAGATCTTCAAAAGTTGTTGGAACCATTCGAAAGTTGAACTGCATATTAGAGAACTGTGGCACAATTTCTTCTGCATAGCCCTCAGACTTTGCAACAGGACCTTGTTCCTCCTCATCGTCGTCATCAAATATTATTTGATGACTATGAATAGCGACCAAAATTGCCTCAGGGATTGACATAGCCGTAAATCATCAAAAAATAAAACACTAAAAGAACGAACACAGCAATCAAAAAAATCGTAATCCCTAAATAATAAAAAAATAAATTCTATAACACTAGAAGAACGAAAAGAGCAAGCAAAAAAATCGTAGTCCATAAACTGGACTAGATATATATGAAAAAGTTATGACACAAGTAAAAAAAGAGGTTAGAAGTTCGTTGGTCGGACCGTTCGTTAATCGCAATTTGCTCAGATTAATCTGTGATCACGTGTCCAAAAATCTGTCGCCTCTGCGATGCAAATAACGAACGCAGCTAATCTGATTTTCCTAACCTAACCATTAACCATCAGAACATTATTGCCTAGTTCTGGCCTTTTGCTTGATGAACCTATAATGCCAAATAAATTTGATATTTAACTGCATACATAGGTACCCAATACATCAAAGAAAAAAAATTGTTTCATCAAGTTGAATCGTTTTTAGATAAAGCTTGAAAGTTCACGAGACCTACAATTTTCTAAAATTTGCAGATATATTTTTTTTACATTTCTTTTGAAATGACCACTTCCTTTTAACTTTTTCCAAGGTGATAAATCCATATTATATTATATTCAGGAATTATAGGATATTATATAAATGATAAACGCGATATTACCTACTTATTTGAGGTTGAGGATATGTTAATTTTATATAATGCGGAAATTTGTAACCATTTGGTTCTTCAGTATTTTCTTAAGAACGTATAAAATTATTTTATATAGTAGTTATAGCGCAGAAACTGTAATGAGTTTGTCCAAAATACTACTAATTTGTTCTCTAAACTGTTTATAACAGGGATATCGACGCCATTATAGGTAAACAATAAAATCATTTTATACGTATTTTATAAAGCACTTGGCTTTGTCGTAATAAAATTGTTTTATTTATCATCTTACAAAGCTTTTATACAGCTTGTATTTAACTTTTACAAAACATTTTTTTAACGCAGAATCTAAAGGTGTTATACATAAACAATATAATCATTAATTATAAAGCACTTAAAACACTTGTTGATAATGTTTTTAAAGCGGTCTCATAATGCGATATAAAACTGTTAAACAATATATTAAGCCAAAACCAAGTTTTATCTTTATAAGGTGGATTGTATAGACAATTATACGATATGATTATAAAAACGTTTAGCTACAAACACAAAAATGTCGCAATCAAACTCATTAAGTGATAAAATACTCCTTAATTCGGCATAAGAAAATACTTATAAAATGGTTTAGTTTCATAAGGCCATTATTTTGCTACTTGGGTTGGTTTGATGATACGCATGATGTTGTCAAGTATGGTTGGGTTGACGATCCAAAAAACTGTTCTGTAGATACTCCGTGTTCTAGAGGAAAACGCTTTATTATTCTTCATGACTTTGTACCTAATGCGTTGCTATTGTCGGCTAAAAATATAACAAAATATTCCACTGATTATCACGAAGATATGACAGCCGATTTATTTGAAAGATAGTTTGACGAACAGCTTTTGTCTAATATTCTGCCAAATTCGGTAATTGTTATGGACAATGCGCCGTATCATTCGCGAATATTAAATAAAATTCCCAATATCAGAACGAAAAAGGATTAAAAACATCATTATTCCTGAAAAAATTCCGGTAAGAAAAATATTGATTGAAATAATAAAAAGTAGGAACTTCCAAAAAAAATATGTCATTGACAATATTTGCAGTAGGTCCGGTCATACCCTTTTGCGATTACCTCCATACTATTGTATCTTCAATCCAATAGAAATGGTTTGGGGTACTGTAAAAAGTCGTTTGCGTAAATATAATCAGTCGCCAACTTTGAACGCAGTTGTCCTTGACAATATTCGGCAATTAAATGAAAATTATAGCGATGTATGGGAAAATTGCGTGGCTCATGTTATTCAAACGGAAAAAGAATATACGGATTAACCGCCTATTGCAAACATAGCTCCAGTAGTTATCCAACCCAACGATTCTACTTCAAAAGATTCTGACAATTCCGGTTATTAAATTATTTTAAATACATTTTCCTTGTAGGTATATTTAAAACGCGTTTTCTGTTTCTAAACCTATTTATAATGCGATATTTTCGAAATCCGATAAAAAAAGCAAAAATTAACAAAAAAAAAATGTAAAAAAAATTAAAATAAAAAAACTAACTTCATTTTCCTACCCGATCCAATCCTTTTTCTTGGTAAGAATAGCTCATACCTCTTCGTGGTTCTAGCTGGGCTGACAATTTTTTCAGATTGTCTGGCTAAATATAATAATAATAATAATATTTTTCAAAAAATTCATAGAGTGTTGAATATTTATAATTATTCCTTTCGACATCTGTTGATACATTCACTCTATTAAATACGACAATATTACAGGAAACTGTAATAAGATTTATTGTTTCAAGCCTACGTGGTTTGTTGTCAAAATTTCAAGGTTTTTGGTTTGCGATTGGAAGTGAAGAGGGCGCTGCCGTCACAATCATTACATTTCCGTTACTGGAAGACATGTATTGATTGTGATTGAAGTGTACTCTTCAGTCCGGGATTAGAGATTCTCGGGCGGACACCACATACCTTGTACTGATGAGGCGAAAATACGCCGAAACCGGTCTACAAGTTGTGTTGTCCCTTCTAATTGCAAACCAGAAAGGTTGGTTTTAAAATATCTTGTAGATATACCAACCCCGTTTGACTTTGGGGTGTAATTCAATATCCGGCGGTGCATATTGCACGGGAAGTAGTTGTTGCTCCTTAGTTGAACAGCCACTGTTTTTGAAAAATATTATTTTTCAAAAAGTTCATAGAGTGTTGAATATTTATAATTATTCCTTTCGACATCTGTTTCAATTATAGATTATCAAGAGGGAGAAGGGTAATAGAGAATGCATTCGGAATTTTATCAGCGCGTTGGAGGGTATTAAGGAAAAGATTATCGGCCGAACCCAAAACGGTGGATAGCATTATTATGGCTTGTTTATGTCTTCATAACTATCTAAAAAAACATGATGACTCCAACAAAAAAATGTATTGTCTCCCTGGATTTGCGGACACTGAAACTAATGGTAAGGTAGTTCCAGGGGAATGGAGGAATGGCAACCAAAATCATTTTAATACTATTGGAAATATCGGAACACATCGTAGCACTCAAACAGCCTACACAATTAGAAACATCTTAGCAGAGTATTTCGAAACAGAAAATGGCAAAGTTCCTTGGCAGTATGATTACATCAGACAGGGAACTAACCGAAATATTATTTAATTACTTTGTACGAGTTTTTATTTTTTATAAGTTTGTAATTATATTTAAATTAAAAAGGAGTTTGTGTTATTATTTATAAATAAACATTTATTTATATACTTAACTTCTCAGGTACATACATATTGCAAATATGTTTAAATCAAAATATATTTGCATCTTTAATTATGCCTAAAACTAATGAATAGTATAAAATCGCAGAAAAAAAAACTTATGAAGTTATAAAAACCAGAAAAATAACATTCCAACTAAACAAAATAATAAATTATCAAAATGTAGTTATAAAAAACATAAAAAACAACAACAAAAAAAATAACATTCTAACTTAACAAATCCTTAAATAAATTATCAAACTAATAAATAATTTGCAAAATTCTGTTTTTAATTAAATCTTTTTCCTCTGGTTCCTTTTTTCTTAATTGTGATGCGACTAGTTTACCAAATAGTTCGTCGTCATCATTATTTTCAGTATTTACAGATTTTAAGCTAACATTGTGAACTAAGGTCTCAATAGCAGAATTCATTCTTAAAAATGACTGTTCAAGTGGATCAATCTTCTTTTTTTTACATGGCTCTTTAAACATTTTGAACTAAAAATGATTTTTTGTTAACATATTTACTTGTATTCTTTAAAAGTACTTTTGAACACCTTTTTTGGAGCATTAACTTCTAGGTTTTCTGTATCGGTTACATTTTGTTTTTTTGTTTCTTGTGTTTCTGTTTCTTGTGAGGTTTCTTCTGATTCCATATTTTCCTTATTTAGATTACTTGTAACTATTGGTTGGGAATTATTATTATTAGTAGCACCAACAGAAGAATTTGAAGTAGATGCCATTGACTGAGTATTTGAAGCAAAAGCTCTAAAAACAAAATTGAATTATACGAAAGTCTTAATAATTGCACTTATGTAATGTTTATAATTACCTACATATGATACTTACTTTCTTCTTACCATTTGTTTTTCTAAGAAAGCATATTATCATAGAGATCCCATGATGTTCTATTTGATGGACCAGCTCCACTTTGGGATTCCTGTTCCCTTTTATTTCTTTCTTTAGAAAAGTATTGCTTCAATCTTCCAAACCTCTCTTGACACTCTTTACCTTAAATATAATTGGCAAGTATTATGCTTGGCATTCTTTTATGATAGTGTTAAAATTACAAAACATGCAACACTTGAATCAGAAATGTTTAAGTGTAGAACTATTACTCTTACCTGGCAAAGCCATAACTGTAGCAATTTCTTCCCAGGCATTATTTATAACTGTGTGATTTTTATGTTCAGTTATGGTTTTATCATAAATCATGGGATATCCTCGAACTAAATCCACAAGTAATTCATCGCCTGTTTTATGAAAAATATTTTGAAGGTCATTATCAGAAAAATCTTCATAATATAATCCCATTATTTCATTTTCGCTTTCGTGATCCATTTTACCAACAAGCAACCAGATTCAAAAAAACACTTTTTCTTTTTAAAATTAATTTAATGATTTATCACAAATTCTAGCAAAAGCAAGCTTCCAACTTCCAACAACAATCAACTAGGTTATGAAAATTCCGATTTTTCTCGAAAGGTAAAGTGACTACTGACAAGGTGATAAACAACGATTCCGATTGGTCAGATACAAGCAATAAGATACAAAATACCAAATTTCCGAAATTCTGTATCCATGACATGTATTTTGTTTCCTATAACCTTTTATTTTGGGTTACAGCATTGATTTACATGTATTAAGTTTTTGTCGCTTGTCTCTTGTACTTTGTATTTTTTATTGTGTCTTCAGCCTTACAGGTGGACCACTGTAAGTAGAAAAAAATGCGCTCCGCAGGTGGCCTGCGATATTAGAGAGTATTGTGTGACGATTCAGGGGCATGTGTGAATTTTGTTTTAAAGAAATATTTAAAATAATAGTAGTAAATATCTAGTATTTATTTCTTGGTCGAGTGAGTTTAGTGAATTGATATCAATATAATATTTATTTGTTCGTGGACGTTACTAACGTCCGATTTTATAAGAGATGTTAGAGACAAATTTGAAGATATTGAGAATGAAGCATATTTAATAACAGAAAACAGAAACTATAAAGCTAGTTATGAAAGAATAAGGAAAAGAAAACTGCAGTTTGGAGAAACATCAAATAATGGTACACATTTCAATGATAGGCAAAATTTTATAGTTAACGTACACAATGTGATATGTGATGTTCTCATATCTGAGTTATCCAGGAGATCCTCTGTTTACAGCGGTGTTTTAAACGATTTTCAAATTTTTTTTAATGACAAAATGAAAATGGAGGAAATTATTGAATGTGTGAGTAGATGATATATGTATGTACCACAATCAGTATAGGGAAATCAATGTTATCCGCCTCCGCCAAAATATCGCCTCCACCAGCGTGGCGCTACGGTCTTACGGGGCGGTGCGGAGGTAATCGACGTAATCGAGAGTATAGATATACCGGGGATGGTTGAAAGTAGCGCAATAATGCTGTCAAAAAAGGCACTAACACCTAACTACGTTACTATTGGTCCGATTTGAATGGAACAAACGGCATTATGTATGGAAAGTGATGTAATTTATATATGGAGAGTATAAGCATGCGCAATAATGCTACCATAAAGGCACTAGCACGCGTGATACGTCAAACGCAACGTGTAACGGTGAACGTTGGGAGGTTTTATAAAAAATATATATGTTGTTAATAATGTGTTTGGGGATTAGTTTCTTGAGGATAACAGAAGGGTGAAGATCATGTTAATAATTATATTAGCTGCAGCGCTATGTCCAGCACTTTGTGTTGTCGACCAACAGTATGCTATGGAGTATTTACAACGCTTCGGATACGCAAACGAAAATGATTTGACTAAACTTGAGGATTATTTGTTGAGTTTTCAAGAAAAATATAATATTCCTGCAACGGGAGAATTAGATGAAAATACAATACAACTTCTGGATAGGCCAAGATGTTCTGTAAGTGAAGCAGCTTCCGACGATGATCATTCTTTTACAGTTAGATCAAAATGGACCAAATTTGATTTGAAATGGTTCTTCCCTCAGGCAAATCAAGAATATCTTGATGTAATCGAAAAGGCTTTTGAAGTGTGGAGTAACAGTTCAAAGTTCAAATTTGAATTAATACACAAAACAAGACCTTATGCTCCCGATATAACTATCACTGTTGTACATGGAAAACACTATTTTCGTGCAGATTGCCAAGGTAGAGATGAATGCCCCAGTACATTTGATGACCCTGGAAAGGCGTTGGCACATGCTTATTTCCCAAATGGCAACAGCTGTATAGAACTTCATATTGATGCCGATGAAAAGTGGGATTTAAGTTTGGATGGATCAAGTTCAGATGATAGGACTAGTCTACTTATGGTATTAATTCATGAAACTGGACATATCCTAGTGATAATGAAAAAGCAATAATGTATCCATGGTATCAACGAAACGTGACCCCAAAATTGGATGAAGATGATAAAATGACGCTTGAAAGCTCTTTATGGACCAATCAATAAATATGTAAATAATCCTTACAAACCTACGCCACCGACTACAGGTCATCATAGGCCCCATCCACCAAATAAAAATGTATGCGACATAACGCCGGAGTATATATTTACTGCGATGGCTGGTGCATTTGAAAATTATAACTTATATATTATTTATAAAGATTTTCTATGTAAAATTGATTTGAACTCGAAACTTATTCCCTCAGAACCAGAAATGCTCGATGATTATCTACCCGAAGAAGTTGGCTCCATAATTCAGATTTTTCAAAGTTCTTCCGGTAATTTAATAGCAGTCAATAAAGATGTTCGTAAATACTATATAGCAGATTTCCCAGGTTTGCGAATACTTGAGGAAGGTAATTTACTTATACCGAAAAATTCTCAAATAAACACAATGTTTCAAAGCAACCACGGAAAAATGTATGTATTTTATAATAACAATAATTATATTGAATATGATAAGAACTTAAAAATTGCCTTAAATAGAGGACAAATTAAAGATATTTTCCATGGACTACCCACAGATGTTACAGGAGCATTCCAGTACATTGACGGACACGTGTACTTTTTCAAAAACACCACATACTACAAATATAATGAGTTTACCAAAAAACTTGTTGCAGCCGGACCCTTTAAATGGAACCTATTCGATATCCCATGTCCTAATGGAGACCTTTTAAATCATCTCAAGACTTTATTAACAAAAATAATTTCTTTTTATCAATAATATTTTTAAAATAAACTTTGCAAATAATTAAATTGTTTTTCTGAAATTCCTACGAACGTTACAGATAAGAAATTTTTTATCTACAATACCCATTGTAACAGGAAGTTACAATCTAACGCAAACATGGGATTCCTACGAACGTTACAGATAAGAAGTAACGAATTTCCAGCCACCATGTACAACAGAACAGAAGACAGCATGAAAAATGAAATTAATAATCTTTTCGCCATGTCATGTGTAATATTAGTGGCTGTATTTGTTTTAATTTTAAAAATTATCTTGAAAATTGTAAAACGAAAATTCCAATCTTCATGTAATATAAAAGTTGATGAATATACAGGATGTTTTTTTTAATAATACTTATAACAATTTTATATTATGTTGTTTTAAGAAATTAAAAACTTAAAATGGCAGAAACTAATGCAGAATTATATTCAATGATAAAAGATTTTTGTGATTGGCATAACGAATAATTATAATTGACTGTATAAAAAAAATTATTGCTGCTGACCCATTCAATTGGAACGTTTTCGATATCGCATGTCCTGATGGGGGTCTACTGGATCAACTTAAGATTCTATTGGAAAAAAAAATTTCTTTTATGAATAATGTACCTTTAAAATAAAAAACCGTTTATTAATCAGTAAATTCGTTTTATTATTTATCAAAAAAAAGGAAACAGACCACCACAATACAGGAAACTTGCAATTTTATTATAAGATTTTCAGACCACATTTATTGAAATTGCAGGAAATCACAATCCTTAGATAAGACGTTTTCAAAACTCAAAACCTGTAGGTGCAGGAAATCTCTTATCGTGCGGTTAGTTTGGAAAAACATATTTTTTTTTTACATTATCACTCTAAGGATCTGTCGGAGGGGAACCAATCATATTTTTTGTTTTGTTCATTTAGACGCGTTATGTATTAATTAGCGAAGTCCAGAGAGCTCACTTTTCAAAAGCCAGTCGCAGTTAATAGACGTCAGTTAATAGTTTGTGTGTGGTACCTTAAAATATTAAAAGTAAGTTTATTTTTGAATTTCATATCTTTTTTTATTTTTTCCACATTGATACATTAATAATTTCTTGTATCTCAAAAATATCTCAATTTTATTTTTTCAATAGAAATTTTTTTATAAAACATTTTTGCGCTAATTAAGTAATTGTTTTTTTTGTTATCATTATTTAATTTGAATAATTTTAAAATGGTAACATGTTTTTCTTTTACTTGTAGATGGATCTAAAAAAAATAAACGAAAATTGTAATATTGCAGAGCGAAAACCAAAAATCCAATTGAGCGCTTTGCCACTTAATGAGCCGCAGAAAATATATGCCGCTAAAATAGTTAAAAGCAGATTTGGAGACTGCGTCCTACTAGATTTAGAAGAAGCTGTTACATTTCTTCCAGCCCGTGTCACAAACCAATACAGGGAGAGCATTAAGTATTTTGCTTCCGGAAAGTACTCAGTAATATTTAAAGGAACGGTCGACGTGGGAAAACCATCGCCTGCTAATTCTTTCGCAATTGTTGAGAATAAGGATTAGAATACGGGTTAGGTGATTCTTATTTTTATGGCCATGCATTCTGAAAGTTTTAAAGAAATTGCTAAAAAGTCAAACGATTTTTTGTTGGTTATAAGAAAATTGAAAAAAATTATATTCAATAAATTTACTGGAAAACATAAAGAAATCTGGCTAAAACGGCTTAAAAAACATATTAGAATTTGCAATAAAGCTATTCGTTCGAGGACTAAAGATACAACTATAGGTACTTTGAGAAAACTTCAAACAAACATTGGTCATTTTAAACATTTTAAAAATTTAATTGAAAAAAGACACATTCGTTTAGGGCTCAACAATAGAAAATTGGAAAACAGGGTCACGTGGGAAAATGTAGCTTCGAGCTTTAAAAGTAGAATCAAAACAGGGTTAATAATAAATTTAGCTCATAAAGACTTGGGTCCATTTTTGGAAGATGCTTTAATAATATTTAAAATGGAAATTTCTAAACAATTTAGATCGTTTCATATAATGAAAGTTAATACTTGTTTTTGCGGAGAATTTATAAAAAAAAAGGAAACAAAACTGAGGACGATGAAATTTTAGACTTAAAATATTTCAATACGAAAAATGCAATACTTGATGTATCTACCGATTTAGAGCGTTGGTTTTTTGATAACGTAAAAGATAAAATTTTCCAAAAACTATCTGAGTTTCAAGAAAGGGATTCTTGTTATGCCCTAAATAAAGTTGTCTCTTTAGAAGTAAATATTAATAAGTTTGAGATAGGTAACGGTTCATCTTTCATTCCATTACCAAAACAAATACTTAATAAAAATGCATCCATAAACATCAAAAATACAGATCAAGCCTGTTTTTATTGGTCGATTGTAGCAGGCCTTTTTCCGAAAAAAACAAACATCCTTAGAACTTCTTCATATCCATTTTATAGCAAGGGATTAAATGCAGAGGATTTAGATGCTCCCATGCCGTTATGTAAAATTTCCAAATTCGAAAAATTAAACAATATTTCCGTTAACGTGTATGCTTTAGACTTAAACAAAAAAGAATTTTATACCGTGGTACCGGCAAGATTAACTCAAACTAAATTAGAACACCATTTTAATTTATTATTGATTCAAGACAAGTATTTTCCAAAATTAAATGACTTTGATGCTCCTCCAGAAGATGATGATGGCAATAATTTTGAAGTCAAGTATCATTATTGCTTAATTAAAAACATGTCTCGACTCGTAAGTTCGCAACTCAGTGAAAACACAAAAAAAAACTTCTGTGATAGATGTATGAACTATTTTAGTGGTTGAAAATATACTTAAGGAGCACGAAAAGTTGTGTTATGAACTTAATGAATATAAAATGTCTTTTCCTAAATATGAACATGTCGAATTTAGAAATTTTACTTACCAGCAAACTACTCCGTTTGTAATCTATGCCGATTTCGAAAGCATGTTAACAAAATTTAATGATCCAAATGTTTCGACTGCAACTAAAAGATATCAAAAACATGAAGCGTATAGTGCAGGTTATTATGTAAAGTGTAACTATGATGACAATTTATCGTTTTACAAAAGCTATCGAGGTTCTGACTGCATGGATTGGTTTTCAAATGAAATGTCGTTAGTAGCCGAAATTATCCAATCAAAAATAAAAACCATAGTGCCAATGGTACTTCCGTCAAGTACCGTTGATGCATCTGATTGCCATATTTGCGGAAAACAATTTAAAGACGTCGAAATAATTGTACGCGATCACAACCACTTTACCGGTCAGTTTCGCGGATTCGCACATCAATCGTGCAATCTTAATTACCGCAAGTTGTTCGTAACACCTGTCATTTTCCATAACTTGAGCGGTTACGACAGCCATTTTATGATTCCTAGTTTATGTAAAAAAGGCAGTATGAGTGTTCTTCCAATAAACCTAGAAAAATACATTTCATTCACTTTATTAGACTCAAAAACTAATTTAAAATTTAGATTTATTGATTCATTGAGATTTTTGGGGGCTTCCTTGGATGAACTAACATCCATCATGGATCCCAACGATTTCATCATATCCAAAAAGGAATTTTCCCATTTGGATAATGAAAAATTTAAATTATTGATTAAAAAAGGAATATTTTGCTATGACTACATCGATAGCTGGGAAAAATTCAATGAAACGTCATTACCGCCTATTGAATGCTTTTACAATAAACTAAATTATAAACCACTTAGCTCCAACAAATATGCTCATGCCCAAAGTGTGTGGGATAAGTTTCGAATTCAAAACTTGGGCGAATATTCAGACATGTACATGAAAACAGACGTTTTACTTTTGGCAGATGTTTTCGAACAATTTCGGAAAAAGTGTCACGCAACTTACACTTACACTTTACGATAAAAAAAGAGTATACCGTTCATTATCGAAATTTAAAACAGATGCTCGCCAACGGATTACAGCTCACTAAAGTGTATGAAGTTTTGAAATTTAAACAGTCTACCTGGCTAAAGTCCTATATTGAGTTAAATACTCGACTAAGAATGACAGCTAAAAGCACTTTCGAAAAGAACCTGTATAAATTGATGAATAACGCGGTGTTCGGTAAGACGATGGAAAATATTAGAAAACATAGAGTAGTGAAATTGGTGACTAAATGGCAAGGTCGGTATGGGGCGAAAAATTTGATTGCAAGCTATCGGTTCCATAGCAGAAAAATTTTTAATGAAAACTTGTCGGCAATTGAACTCAATAAAACTAACATAATATTCAATAAACCTTTGTATGTAGGAATGGCAATATTAGATATTAAACGGGTTTATTATTATGCCGCAGTTGTTCACATTCCGGAAAAACAATTTGTATGCCCCATCTTTGAAATGGTTAGAGACCAACACGATGCACGGAGTATCGGTTATTGGTTGGAATATGTTAAGGACTATGCAATTATTAATAATTGTAAATGGCCGTTATTTTCCACAGTTGTTACGGATTTTAGTTTCTAGCTTATGAACGGGGTTATTCGTCAATTCACCTTTCCCATTATTAAAGAGTGCCCGGTCATAATGAGTGCGCACCTCCTCTATTTCCCTTTCTCCCTTTTAGGGTTGGTTATTGTGACTTGTCGGAAATGTCTAATGTCTAGAAATGACATTTGTTGTTGGTGTTGTTTGTGTTTATATCGTTGGTTAATTGTTTATTGTGAGAATTTAAAGATGTGGAGTAAGGACATTACATTACTTAGTGATTTTACTATAGGCATCGCTACAGATTTTTTTAAAAAGCATGTTGTTTTGAGTAATCAAATTTCTAGAGGTAAGCTAAGTTTATTGCTATTCTCTGTTAAGTGGTAAGTAGATGATATATGTATGTATGTACCACAATCAGTATAGGGAAATCAATGTTATCCGCCTCCGCCAAAATATCGCCTCCACCAGCGGGGTGCTACGGTCTTACGGGGCGGTGCGGAGGTAATCGACGTAATCGAGAGTATAGATATACCGGATTTAGTTGAAAGTAGCGCAATAATGCTATCAAAAAAGGCACTAACACCTAACTTCGTTACTATTGGTCCGATTTGAATGGAACAAACGGCATTATGTATGAAAAGTGATGTAATTTATATATGGAGAGTATAAGCATGCGCAATAATGCTACCATAAAGGCACTAGCACGCGTGCTACGTCAAACGCAACGTGTAACGGTGAACGTTGGGAGGTTTTTTAAAAAATATATATGTTGTTAATAATGTGTTTGGGGATTAGTTTCTTGAGGATAACAGAAGGGTGAAGATCATGTTAATAATTATATTAGCTGCAGCGCTATGTCCAGCACTTTGTGTTGTCGACCAACAGTATGCTATGGAGTATTTACAACGCTTCGGATACGCAAATGAAAATGATTTGACTAAACTTGAGGATTGTTTGTTGAGTTTTCAAGAAAAATATAATATTCCTGCAACGGGAGAATTAGATGAAAATACAATAGAACTTCTGGATAGGCCAAGATGTTCTGTAAGTGGAGCAGCTTCCGACGATGATCATTCTTTTAGAGTTAGATCAAAATGGACCAAATTTGATTTGAAATGGTTCTTCCCTCAGGCAAATCAAGAATATCTTGATGTAATCGAAAAGGCTTTTGAAGTGTGGAGTAACAGTTCAAAGTTCAAATTTGAATTAATACACAAAACAAGACCTTATGCTCCCGATGTAACTATCACTGTTGTACATGGAAAACACTATTTTCGTGCAGATTGCCAAGGTAGAGATGAATGCCCCAGTACATTTGATGACCCTTGAAAGGCGTTGGCACATGCTTATTTCCCAAATGGCAACAGCTGTATAGAACTTCATATTGATGCCGATGAAAAGTGGGATTTAAGTTTGGATGGATCAAGTTCAGTCCATACAAAGGATGCCTTTTGGAACTTGGGATTAGCTCGGGTCCATGGATCCATGCCAGCAGAAAAATGCGTGGTGATTTTAAATAAAAAGCTTAGTGAGTTTCAACTTGATTTTACCAACATTGTATCGATTACTACAGGCGGTGTTTCAGTGATGAAAAAAGTAGGAAAATTAATAGATCCACACCACCAATTATGTTTAGCGCATGGCATACAATTATCCGTGATTAAAGTATTATACAATAAAACTGATTCACACGAAGCTGATAAATTACGTAACGAATATATCGATGGAGATGAAGATAGTGAGCCCGATAAAGGTAATGAATCTAATTCCGAATATTCCGAAAATGAGGAAAATGAAATTTTAAACGACAATTTGGAAATTGGATACGAAGCTGGTGGAACCATCGATCAAGCTCTGCCAGTGCCAACTTTCTCATCAAATATTGAATTAAATGGTTTAATTACAAAAATTCGGAAAGTCGTTAAAATTTTTCGCAAATCACCGACTAAGAATGATAAGATTCTACAAAAACATGTTAAAGAAGAATTTAATAAGGAATATTCTTTAATACTCGACTGCAAAACCAGATGGAACAGTTTGTTAGCAATGCTGGAAAGATTTGAAATGTTGAGAAATTGCATCAGGAAGAGCTTAATAGACATTAAATCAGAAATAAACTTCACAGAGGATGAACTTGAGCTACTATCTGGTACAATTTTAGCCTTGCAACCGGTAAAAGCTGCAGTAGAGCAATTATGTTGCGAAGATGCAAATCTTTTTATAGCTGACATTACCTTAAAATTCATGATTGATGAGCTTACAAGTCAAAACACAGTTTTAAGTATTGAACTGAAAAAAGCATTGCTAGATCGTATAAAAGAGAGACGGACCATTTATTCTGATGTTCTTCAGTACCTGCATAATCCGTTCCCTGAGGAATCCAGTGTTGAAGATTATGGAGTATTTAATAAAAGCAGCCAATCTACAATAAGAAATGCAATAGTGGAAGTAATTGAGCGAATTTCAAAACAAAACCTAGAAGAGTCATCAGAAAATACAAATGGCATTGACCTTGATGATTCCTCTGATGAAGATAACATCCCCCTCAGTCGGGTTTTGGGCCCATCAACTTCAAAATCGGATAATGCTGCATTGTCGATTAAAGAAAAACTTCAACTAGCTATAAGGAAGAAAATTAATGGAAACAGTACTCTTCCAATTAAAAGACAGCAGACTACGTCTAATAGTGTTCATCAATGTGTGAAAACAGAAATGCAATATTTTAGGAAGGAAGGAATTCAGGGAAAATACTTGAAAATGGCTTTTGCAGCACTCATGACCACTCGGCCTACTAGTGTGGAGTCCGAAAGAGCTTTTTCTGCGGCAGGAACAATTTGTACTAAGATTAGATCGCGGTTAAGTGATAATAGTATTGATAAGCTGTGTTTTCTCAGGGCCTTTTTTATTAAACAAAAGAAATCGAAAGAGTCGTTGGAAAAATGAAAAACGATAGATATTTTTTTATTTACATAGCTATTTCGAATGGTTTGAGACTTGTGACTAGTCTTTAAGGTAGGAATATTTTTTTTGTTTACTCAGAGGTTTACTATTCTGTTGTTATTATTTGATAAGAATTAAAGTTTGGTTATTTATTTTGTGGCTTATTTCTTCGTTTTTTTTTGTTGAAAAATACCGGTAAGTATCGGTAAATCGGTATTTTTTTAAATTATTTACCGAATTACCGGTGAATTAAAATTCGGTAAATTTGCAATCCCTAGTCGTGTGTTAGGAACACACCCCAACAAAATATTAGGTGAGACCACTCCAACCGAAAACAAGGTTGGCAATAAAAAAAAGAAGATTGACAGCGCGCGGTCTGTCATAAGCAATATAACAAAAAATATATACTCACATGGGCAGCGATGTGCTCACAATGTATAAAAAAAATGTATATAAGTGTAAATAAAGTGTACATACAAAAAAAACTAGTTCTTTAGTGTTGAACCTTACACGAATACAGTCCATTAATAAAATCAATTAGTTCAACATTAAATTTGATCCTTCTACCCGGATAACCACGTGTGTGAAGTGAAAAGTAGTTCTCCAAAGGTGAAAAAAGTCTCATGTTCGAGAAGAAGATGCCAAAAAGGAGTGAAATGTAGCGCTACCTGACTCAAAATAAACGTTAGCCAAAACAGTTTAGTGAATTATATAGTTACAAAAAATATAATAAAAGTTTCAAAGTCAAGCAAGGTTAAAGAGCAACTAACAAAAATGTTATTTTTATTTTCTTGCCTCTCACCAATTCTATCGAATATTTACATGGAACATTTTGAAACCAAAATAGTAAATAATCAAAATTTAAAACCAATTGTCTGGTGGAGATATGTTGACGACATTTTTGCAATATGGCATTACGACTTAGTATCTCTGAATGATTTTTTAACAAACATAAATGAAGGAGAAAAATCCATCAAATTTGAAATTGAAATTGAAAATAACAATTTTTTACCATTTTTAGATGTTCTTATTAATAAAACACCTACAGGGTATGAAACAAGTGTTTACCGTAAGCCAACACATACTAATAGGTATTTGAATTTTGATTCAAATCATTCTATAAGCGTTAAAAAAGGAATAGTAAAATCTTTATACGATAGGGCCAAAATTATTTGTTCTAACGATAATCAATTCACAAAGGAGAAAACTTTGCTGAAAAATGTTTTAAATGCCAATAATTACCCGGCAGAATTTGTGAATAAAGAGATTAAGAATATAGAGAAGGGCTCATTGTTAATACCCCATAACAATAACAATAATATTAATAATTCAGCTAACATAATTTTTAAAACCTTGACAATACCGTATGTTAAGGGTTTATCAGAAAGAATTAATAAAATTGGTAATCAATTCAATATTCGAACTAGCTTCAAATCTAACAATACGTTGAGATCTATTCTAACAAAAACGAAGCCAAAAAATGAAGAACAATCTTCAAAAAACTGCATATATCAGATATCTTGTGAATGCGACAAATTCTATTTAGGTGAAACATCTAGACCATTGAAAGTCCGAATAAATGAACATAAAAAGTATATCAAAGATAGGGAGTTCTTTAAGTCAGGTATTTGCAAACATGCTTGGGAAGAGGGGCATAAAATTCAATGGGATTCGACAAAAATAATATTGAAAGAGCCCAATAATAAAAGACGAAAAATCAAAGAAAGTGCTTTAATACAACTAAATTCAGATAAATGTGTAGCTAGTATTTCAGCCGAATGTAGTCAAATTTGGTTACCAATGTTAGAAAGAGAAATTTCCAATAATCAATTACCGGCGTTATCAGGATAGCATCATAAGTTTTTATCCAGGTTTTCTTATGATTTATCTTTGGAATGGTTGTTAATCGATACACACTTCAATACACAAAATCACCAAACTGAGTTATACATATTTTGAAAACAAAATAATCATACACAAAAAAGTAACAACAAACGCGTTTATATCAACAAAATTTCCAAAATAAGCAAGAAAAAAGCGCTATCAAAATAAAAACCGTTCCTGGAACGTGCACTTCACTGGATTCCATTTCTAGTGGACTACATATCGTTAGAATGTCATGAAATGAAATATTTTATTTCTCATTTTACCAGAGGTGTGATCTACTATGAATGGACCTTAATAAAATTTGACAACAAAGTTTTGTAGTCTTAAACTTCAAAATATTATTGATTGTCTAGTTGTCAAAATTTTTTTCGTTGTGTCAGATAGGGACTAAATTTTTCAGGAGTATGACTGCGAACAAAAGGCATGTGAAGACATGTTTCAAAAATCTGTTGTATTAAAAAATAAGGAATTTGAAGTCAAATTACCTTTAAAATTTGACATGTCAGAAATTAATCTTGGCGATTCGTTTTCTGTTGCCTATACAGGGTTTTTAAATTTAGAAAAAAGATTCATTTCAAACCCTCAGCTGTTCAACAACTATAAATCCTTTGTTCATGAATATATCAATCTGGGACATGCAAAAATTGTTGAACCAGGAAATTACGAAATTGATAATCAACCGGTGTACTATATGGCACATCACCCCGTTATACGGGAAGAAAAAAGAACAACAAAGCTTCGCGTAGTGTTTGATGGAAGCATGAAATCAAAAAATAAACTATGCATTAATGATTTTCTATATAACGGTGCGGTTGTACAAAACGAATTGTTTGACATACTCATTTTATTTCGAACTTATAGATACGTTTTCTTAACTGATATTAAACAAATGTTTAGGATGATAAAAATTCATCCTGACCATTGCAGCTTACAAAACATTTTGTGGCGTGACAATAGTGAACTTCCAATCCAATGCTTACAATTACAAACCGTAACATACGGGCTAAAAAGTTCCAGCTTTCTCGCTACTCGTTGCCTTATAGAGTTAGCACAAAGGTACAAAGATAAATTTCCTCTTGCAGCAAATGTGCTAATTAACAATACTTATATTGACGACGTACTAGCCGGCGCTGACACCGTGCAGGAAGCAGTAAAATTAAAAAACGAACTTATATCGTTATTAAAATTAGGATCCTTTAATCTGCACAAGTGGTGTGCGAATGATGCTTCTATTTTAAAAGACATTCCTTTAGAAATGCAACACCTTAATGAAGTTGACATAGATAAAATAGATCCTCCTGTTAAAACTTTAGGGCTATTATATAACGTAGATAGTGATAGTTTTAAAATTTGTGCCCCAAAAATCGACTCCAATGGGTGTATTACAAAAAGGCAAGTCTTGGCCTTCATTTGCAAATTTTATGATCCTGAGGGATTTGCTGGTCCAATCTTAGTTACAGCCAAGGCATTATTGAAAAAGTTGTGGCTATGTAAATTAGACTGGAACGATATTCTTCCAAATGACCTTAAAAATACATGGCTGGAGTTTCAAAATAGTTTAAATAACATGCCAGTCATAACAGTTGAACGCAATTTACATTTACATGATGCAACAAGAGTAGAGCTAATTGGATACTCGGATGCGTCCCTCACTGCATATGGAGCAGTCTTATATATTAGAGCAATATGTAGCAGCAATATTTATTGCAATATTTTATGCTCAAAGTCTAGAATTACTCCAACAAACAAACAATACACAGTACCCCGTTTAGAACTAAATGGCACACATTTGTTGGCCGAGTTAGCAAGCAGAATTTTCACCCTGTTAAACAAAAAAAATTCTGAAGTTTTCCTTTATAGTGACTCGAACATTGCTTTAACATGGATTCACTCGGATCCTAAAACTCTAAATGCTTATGTCGCAAATAGTCATAAAGATCCAAAACTTGACAAGGTCATTTAACTGGGCTTACTGCAAGTCTAAGTCCAACTCAGCGGACATCCTCAGCAGAGGAGTTGATCCACAAGACACAAATTATATAACGACCTGGCTGCATGGGCCAAAAAGCCTAAAAGAGGCAGACTTTCAGCACAACAAAAAATTTACAGAATTTGTAAATCCACTACCAGAAATAAAAACAAAAGAATTCATTGTAGCCGTCACAAAAAACCAGGAAAAATCTTTCTTCGAAAATTTCTCTAGTTTAACCAAGTTAGTTAGAACAGTTGCTTGGATAGCTCGATTCCTCTACAATACAAAAAATAAAAAACTTACAGGGCACCTTTCTCCTTCAGAGTTAATTGCAGCATTGCATTTGATAATTAAAGTTGAGCAAAGTAAGAATTTTGTAGAAGAAATCAAGGCCCTTAACTCAACCTTAGAAATAAAATCAAATTTGAAAACATTACACTCATTCATAGACCGGGAAGGCTTACTGCGCGTTGGTGGCAGACTTCATAATGCAAATATTGGGTTTGATCAAAGGTATCCCATTATTTTACCAAAAAATAATTACATCACAGACTTGATAATAAAAAAGGAACATTTAAAATTGTACCATGCAGGTCCAAAACATGTTCTCAGCAGCCTTAATCAAAAATTCTGGATAATAAATGGAAACCATATGCTTCAAAGCAAAGGCCAAATGCTCAGAACAATTAATGGGAACTCTTCCAAAAGACAGAGTGCTTTCGTGTAGGGTATTTACAAATGTGGGCATTGATTTTTGCGGTCTATTCAATATTAAGCAGTCAAGAATCAGAAAATCAATCGTAACAAAATGTTACATAGCAGTTTTTGTATGCTTTTCTGTAAAGGCTGTTCACTTAGAACTTATTTCAGATATGACTACGCCAAATTTCTTGGCCGCTCTCAAAAGGTTTATCCATAGACGAGGCAGGCCAACAAAGATTTATTGCGACAATGGTGGCACCTTCAACAATGAGTTGCAAGAACTATATAAAACCCAAAACACGAAACAAAATAAGGACACTATCCTCAATTATGCTGCAAATGAAGGCATTGAATTTAAATTCATCCCAGCATATTCCCCTGTGTTCGGTGGGCTTTGGGAGGCTGCTGTAAAAAGCGCGAAGTTTCACCTAAAAAGTGTAGTAGGCAACGCTCTACTTACTTACGAAGAGTTTAACACTAAAGTTATAGAAATAGAAGGCATTCTAAACTCACTGCCTTTGACCCAAATTACCAGTGATCCCACCGACATATCATATTTAACTCCAGGTCATTTCACAACAGGTGCTCCAATAACAAGTTTTCCTGAAAAGAATCTAACCGGTGTTCCTGAAAACCGACTTAAGTTTTGGGAATTATGCACAAAAATAAAACAAACGTTTTGGAAAAAATGGTACAACGATTATCTAACACAACTCCAAACAAGGCCTAAATGGAAAAGTCCCGCACCGAATTTGGAGGAAGGAATGCTTGTACTTTTAAAAGAAGACAATGTTCCATCCCTTAAATGGCCAATGGCGAGAATCGTAAAGGTGATCCCTGGCAAGGATTCAAAAGTTAGAGTCGTTCATGTAAAAATTCAATCTGGAGTCTACTCTCGCTCAGTGACAAAAATTGCTGTTCTTCCCATATGTTAATCCGTACAAACTGAAATAAACCACTTTGAAAAAAGAAAAAAATAACGCAAAAAATGTATAATTATTGTGTAATTATTTTAAAATTAAAAACCATGTACTTCTCAAAATATGTAAAGTTGTATAAATAGGTAGATTTTAGATTTTTAGAAATATGTAAATAAACAAAAACATGCATGTGTACTTGACAGCGTTCAAAAAATGTACACATCAATGCGTTCAACTCAAAGCAGTTGCAATATAGCACCGATACAAGAGTATCAATATTATACAAAGTGCTCAACTCGAAACGGTTGTAATATAGCACTGGTACAAGGGTATCGATATTAAATACACAAATAATAAATACTTAATCGGCATGAGCCTAGTAAAAAAACACACCGCTCTCTCGGGAAAAATTGCCTTCTTCGGGCCCCCAGCACGCGGTCTGTCATAAGCAATATAACAAAAAATATATACTCATATGGGCAGCGATGTGCTCACAATGTAAAAAAAATGTATATAAGTGTAAATAAAGTGTACGTACAAAAAAAACTAGTTCTTTAGTGTTGAACCTTAATAATAGTGCGTCTCCGAGGGAATTTTTTCCGTATCGGTTTGTGCAGCTCATTCACCAGTTGAATTTTTTCTTTAGAATGCTTATGTGACATGACTGACTAGCTTTAGCTCCAGACTGCGAATGCGGTTAGTGTTATTCAAATGCATAGTCCTTACATTGTCTACAATGCCGGAAAGGTTACTTTTCAAATCAGAGACGGTTCTGATATTTTCGGCAAATTCTTTTTCTAATTCACCTATACTTTTAACACACTTATTTATAGAAGCAGTGAATTCTTTTTGAATAAATATTTTGGCTGCCGTAATTGAATCGTCAACGTATTTCTTCGTAGCCATATCCCTACCTGCTACAGGGGGATTTCGCGAAATAAATACATCAATTTCGTTACTTTTATTTTGTAAGTTAGTAATGTGCGCCTGTAATATGGGAATTTTCGTCTTATGAAGCTCATTTCTTATTTCGTTCAATCCTACAGCTAAATCCTTTATATCACGGTCTTGTTGCTGCAGCACCACACCATGCGTTTGAATTAATGGTGAGTTGATAGTACGTAGGTCATTCAATTGCACATCAACATATTTTTTTGTTGCAGCATCACTATTTGTTGTCGGTTCCTTAACATTACAAATTTTCACATTTTCAATATCAATATTACCGTCCGGTGTATGAGGAAACGTAATTTTCGCCGGTAAACGCGCATAGGACGTTTGATGTCTATGTCCGAATTTATCGACTGGCATAATTGAAATGAACAAGATTCATCTTGTATTATTCTATTATATCAGCCTCCTTGAGCTCATTGATAATTGCTACTATTTCGTTGTCGTGTGACGTATTACCTGCCTCTTTCGAAGCAATCAACAACTTTAAACGATCCACTAATTCATTGGGATCGTCCCAATAAATATACTCCATAGGTTTATCATTATATGTTAAACGATCGATACCTTTTCCTTTTGCTAAAGGAATCGATTTTAGACGAGTCAATACCTGAGACGATCTATTCGTCGTTAGAGATTTTGTTTTGAATAAAGGTTTTATGATGTAGTGATATTTTTCAGTACTTGAGCCCTTAAGACGATCTAACGTGTCTAAATGAACTTCAGTTGTTGTCAAAAGATTTTTATAGTTCTGTAAATCTTGATCATTGTAACTGGGGTCTCGGTAAAATAGAAGCTCATACAAGCCTGGTGTTCCAATAACATATCTTCCTCCTTTGTTTTTCTCAGGTAGTATGTTTATATTACCGGTTTTTCCATCGAACGCAATTCGACGTTTGCCTAATGACCAACCGATTTCATCATCGTATATCGGACCATAATTTTTATCAATTTTATCATCTTTTTGGAAGTAATCTTCAATGAACTGATGACTGATGGCAGGATATTGGTCCAAATAGTCTGCGAAAGCTTCCTGAGAAATTAAGGGACGCATCTGTTCTGGAGAACGTGTAATATTGCCGGATTCATCGGTTTCGGCCACCGGTTCCGTTTCGAGAAAAGGTGTAAACACATCATCAGGTTCTTCTTCTTCCTTCTTTATTTCCTCTTTTGGATTTAAATTTGTAATCGTTTTTTGTAATGTCTTTGAGGATTGCACAATTTCTTCAAGTGGTTTGGATATTGGCTTGAATAGTTTATTGATAGACTCATCTTGCTCTGATTTACCCAATTTCAACGCCAAGTATTTTTGCGATTCGATCTGGCAAGTTCAGACACTTTTTTCTTGCGCAATGCAGTAGCAACCTTATCATCAGACATATTGGTGCAGACTAAAGGCGCAGCTTACATCTTTATATATTTATCGAATCCTTTGCGATACCTGCCATCATTAAAGGGAAAATCCTTCACAATTACCAAAGTACCATAACGGTCAGACCAGCACGTTGAACACACATTTTTAAATGTGTCGAATGTCATGTCTGGAGATACGTGTTCGTCGAATATATGTTTCAAGTTCACCTCATCTTGCTTGAATAACACAATTACATTACAATTATCGCGTATAAGCTGTTTCGGTATTTTTGAGTATGTTTGACAAAGATATGCAGCATCGATATCTTTATGTCTGCACATGGAATAGTATTCACGAATTTTCTGTTGACCATCACATGCAACGTCATCGAATAAAAAGACATAATTAGGCCGAGCTTTATCTGGACTTATTATTTCCTCGTTGTCTTTAAATGGAAAATAGCCAACGCCCTTGACTTGTGCTATAACTTCTTACAGAAATTGGTACTTTGGTTGGAATAACGATTTTGAATAAACATAAACGTTTTTGAATTTCGCGCCATTCGGATTAAATAGGAGCGCCAGCACGACATTCGTCTTTCCACACCCGCTGGGACCGCATATAATGGCACGGAAAGAATTTGGTAACAATTTACCATGTTTGCCGATCGATGGCGTTGAGGTGAAATCTAGATTTCCAATGGGCATCGCCTGCTCTTGTTGAATTATTTTCATTGTGTGTGTTGTTTTTCGTAGTACTACTCTCTAAATATAGGTGTCACCACTTACGCGTATCAGTCTTAATGTTGGTGTTTGAAGGAGAAGGTCTCTTAAATTCTCTCATCAATAAACTACCTATTGAACTTCACTTACCTAGCTATCAGTACCGTGGACGTAAGTACTCCCCCCCCCTTTTTATAAAAAATTAATTGTTTTTTGGTAGCCGGTACAAAATTGGAAAAACGTCTTGATCGCGGAGATCCAGGCATTAACCCCTTGGACGCTGCTTGTAAACAACACGATATTTCTTACTGGGAGAATAAGTCTCTCGAAGAACGACACAAAGCCGATCAGATACTTGAAGATAAAGCTTGGGCTCGCGTCAAATCAAAAGACGCTTCTTTGGCAGAGAAAACTGCTGCATTACTTGTGACAGGCGGAATGAAGGCGAAAAGAAAGCTGGGGATGGGATGTCGCCGCCGCAAACGCCGTTCCTTGCATCGAGATGTCATTCTAAAAGTGGGAAAGTCCATGAAAAAAGGGGCATCTTTGAAAGACACTGTGTAACGCGTTTACTTCCTTTCCGTGGTCTTCTGCCACACTAACACGTCACTATGGACACCCTTGACATAAAATCTTACAACGAAATGCTCGGGCGCCAGATTTTTAACGTGGTTTGCTCCACGGCCCCTTGACTCTTAGCGTCAAGAGTTCCGGATAGCCTCAGATGGAGGTTACGGCGAATTCCAGGGGTCTGGTTGAATTTACTTTAACCAACCAACCTCAAATTTACAACTCGGATGAATCAAATATCGGTTTAGTTTCAACTAATGATTTACTGACGGAATAAACAAATATCTTTCCTTTGCTATAATATTAATACTCTGTGGTCTATTGTCGTTATAAATCTATAGGGCCTGAAAAACTAACGGGGAGAAGAGAGGGGCGGACTTAACAGCCAATCAGGTTACTAATACGGAGTGAATCTGCCGGGTAAACGAACAAGCGTAACTGAGCCACCTCCAAGTTCGAATATCCCTTTGGATTTAAATGAAATCCGGAAAATGACACAAAAAATTTGTATATCGGTTACTGAGTAAAGGGAATAAAGTTATAAATCTGCCGGGTAAACGAACAAGCGTAACTGAGCCACATCCAAGTTCGAATATCCCTTTGGATTTAAATAAAATCCGGAAAATGACACAAAAATTGTATATTGATTACGGAGTAAAGGGAACAAAGTTATAAATCTGCCGGGTAAACGAACAAGCGTAACTGAGCCACCTCCAAGTTCGAATATCCCTTTGGATTTAAATGAAATCCGGAAAATGACACAAAAAATTTGTATATCGGTTACTGAGTAAAGGGAATAAAGTTATAAATCTGCCGGGTAAACGAACAAGCGTAACTGAGCCACATCCAAGTTCGAATATCCCTTTGGATTTAAATAAAATCCGGAAAATGACACAAAAATTGTATATTGATTACGGAGTAAAGGGAACAAAGTTATAAATCTGCCGGGTAAACGAACAAGCGTAACTGAGCCACATCCAAGTTCGAATATCCCTTTGGATTTAAATAAAATCCGGAAAATGACACAAAAATTGTATATTGATTACGGAGTAAAGGGAACAAAGTTATAAATCGGCCGGGTAAACGAACAAGCGTAACTGAGCCACATCCAAGTTCGAATATCCCTTTGGATTTAAATGAAATCTGGAAAATGACACAAAAAATTTGTATATCGGTTACTGAGTAAAGGGAATAAAGTTATAAATCTGCCGGGTAAACGAACAAGCGTAACTGAGCCACCTCCAAGTTCGAATATCCCTTTGGATTTATAATTTACAACGGTATACTACTATTTCAAGATTAATAAAATAAATTAATTGTAATACGGTTCCAATGATTCTACTTATTGACACACAGAGTAAGAATAAAACTCGGGAATAAAATTGAAATATCACAATAGTACCTATCAACTGAATATAAAAATCCTGTAAATAAAACACGTAAAATTGTACCCTCAATGGAGAGCCGGCGAATATTCACTATCAATCACCTATTTAGCAATGTAAAGAAAAACCCAATTTTAGAACAAATCAACCTTTATTCAACAAAAAACGGAAACGAGCTTCAACTCAATAGCAAGTTACATTTAAAATCCGGGATACATAAAAAAAATTTAACTTCTTTATCATTAATTATACTATCATGAAAATAGTTTACCCCAAAACAAATCACACTAATTAAATGGTGCCGGTTATTTGAAAAAATGAACAAAGTAAAATACAAAAAAAATCAATCGGTCAGGGAAGTAAAATAAATATCGAATTTATTACTAGTTTACGGAGGTACGAAAATTTCGGAGAAACGGTGATTCTTACAATATCTTTACCTTGTTTCAAACGGCTTCGGTGTCGGAATTCACTTCACACGTTCAGAAAAAAAAATTAATGTCTGTTAATCAGTAACTCCGGGAGCCGGATCGGAACACTACTAAATACGGACGGACGGAAAACGTAAAGCGGTATAAAAATTACTTTAAACAAAACCAGTGCAAGCTGAGAGCTGAGAGTCACGGATTGAGAACCGAGAATTTACTTCTTCTCACCTTTTATATTCTCATTAGTAAAATTTTATTTACAAACTACAAAAAAGTTTGTCATATACTAGACGTCTTTCGAAATTAATTAAATTAAATTGAATGGTTTATATACCAAATGTCCTTTTTGATTGAAAAATTTTAACTTTGGAAACGACTAAATTTTATGATTTAATATAAATTTGCGTACCTCCGGATTCATACTAAAAATACTACAACTACAATATAACGGTAAGAATATAAAAAAAAATATATGATTCGGTAACTAAAGGGAATTGGAAAGTAAGTAACGAGTTATCTAAAACCAAAAGGTAAAATAAAATAGTAATATGTGTTAAGAAGAAAAAAAAACATTAAATCGGTGCCAAGAAAAAAATAACTCGTTACAACTGCAACGTTTGCCTTACGAGCAGCCAAAGCACTTATTAAAGAATTTGGTGGGAGAAAAGAAGTCGAGGTTCCTCGAGTAACACCTGTAGCGAAATCCGGAGGTTTCCTACCACTTATCCCTTTGTTTGCTGGCCTTTCGGCACTTGGAGCTTTGTCAGGTGGTGCTGCTGGGATTGCTGGAACTGTCATGTGGCATGCGCAAAAGAAATTGGAAGACGATGTACGTCATAATAAGGCTATGGAACGTGTGGGATCTGGTCTGTATCTGAAAAAGTACCCAAAAGGCGGTTTTGGATTGTATTTGAAAAAAAACCAATAAAGCTACCCAATCACGCATTAACCGACTTTGACATAACACATTATGCAAAATTACTTTAAATACCACATTTTCGAGGAGTTTTCATGCGAGACACTCTCCCCAAAAACAAGAATGCGCAGTGGTTAATTTGGATACCTCTAAGAATAGCGGAAGTCATTGGGTAGCTTACAGAAAGATAAACAACAATATAGAGTATTTCGATTCATTTGGTAACTTGAAGCCACCGAAAGAAGTTGTTAAATATTTGGGAAAGAGCGCGAGAATTTTCTACAACAATACCCAATATCAAAACTACGATCAAATCAATTGCGGTCATTTGTGTTTGAAATTTCTACAACAATGACGGAACTATTACTACAACATATCTACCATGGAAAAACATTGAGTAGTTTCACTGCCGAAGAACTAAAGCAGTTTCCCATTGAGCATCTAATAGAGTGTGTAAGGCCTTCGGAATTGCTTGATATGTGGCAAGCTTCAAAGTTTTGATTTTCTCACAGGATGTTATGAAATTGCTGATCTTGAAGCGTTTATCAGTGATAAGTTGGGTGCGAGCAATTCAACCAGACCGGTATTTTCACTAAAACCCAATCACAATACGTTGAAATGTGAAATTTCAAGTAAATACAAAATTTCCTTTATGCAAAATGATAGTCTTGGGAGAATATTGGGATTTTCACCGAAAATACTCGACGCTAACAAAACGCACTCTTCAGATCTCCCCGTCAAAATCATTAAAGTATCCAGTATCCGCTTCGATTGTAACATTACCACTGGAGCCTTCGATGCAAACAGACCTGCTCATACTATCTACGAATTCGTCATACAAGTAGATCCTGGATATTCCATCGACGAAATTCCTCATAATTTGCTCTACTTACCCGTTATACCACAACGTGAAATAACCAATATCACCGTTATAGCCGTAGACCAAGACGGTCAGCCTGTAAACTTCCATGGAGAATATAGTACTTTGGTGTTGGAGCTTAGAGTGCGAAGCAGATGGGACTAATAATCAATCATGGAAGGCAGTCTGCAGAGCTTTCAACTTCATTAGCTAAGCAGTCGCCAAAGCTAAAACAGCTCACGTTCGCAAACAAATTGGTTCTGCAATCGCTGGGGTTTAAACTGAAAAATGACAACCACGTATGGAGAACGTCTTCGTCAAAACGACAACATGCCTTCGATGTTTGATATCTATCGTAAGCCGATGTTTGACGATTCAATTAGAAAGGCTGAATATAGAACCTATGCTCCATTTATAAAATCATGCAATTGCAGTGACATTGTGGAGTTTAGCATTAATCAAGTTGATTCGTTTTTTGCAATGAGCGATACTTTGCTATGCATTAAAGGTTCGCTTGAAACACATGGAGATGGCGATGTAAAATTAGCAAATAATGTTAGAGCCTTTCTATTCGATTCATGTACGTACAGTGAAAGTGCCAGGGAAATGGAAACAGTTCGGGATCCTGGAATCGTAAGTGCCGTACGTGCCATGACTTGTTATAACTAAGAAGACTCCAATCATATGGCTATAGCTGGCTGGAATTACCCGAAAGATCCTATTCTGAATGGTAGCGACAAGTCCTTCAACTTTCAAATACCTCTCAAACATATTTTCAACATTTTCAACGATTATCCCATGATTACATGTGGGCGACAAACAATACGACTAGTTCGAGCACGAAATGATAATGATTGCATATATATCACTGAAAAGAATGTCTCTGGAAAGCTCTCTAGTACAACTGCTAAAATTAACATTACAAGTGTTGAACTAAAAGTTAAACATATCTTTCCTAATGACGATATAAAATTGAATCTCATGAAATCCATTCAAAAAGATCAACCTATAGTTATTCCATTTAGGAAGTGGGAGTTACACAAATTACCCACAATTACTAAAGGTGCAAGACGTGAAGTTTGGGCTGTTAAGACATCCACTTCAGTAGAAAGACCCCGTTTTGTTATTGTCTTCTTCCAAACCGACAAACGTAACGTGACTACAGCCGATCCTACTTTATTTGACAATGCCGACGTGCAAAGTATAAGACTGTCACTTAATGGTGACTATTGGCCTAATGAAAGAATGCAATTGGATTTCGCTAAAACTGACTACAATGAGGCATATTTCAACTATACTGAATTCTATCCCAACTACGCAAACTCCACACAGAAGCGCCCCCTGCTGGATTATTCTTCTTTCAAGAAACGAGCATTGTTTGTTATCGATTGTTCGAAGCAGGAGGAAAGCATGAGGGCGTCCACAGTCGATGTGAAACTTGACATTAAAACAAACATAGGCTTCCCCGAAAATACCAAAGTATATTGCATCATAATTCACGATTGCGTAATGGAATACTTCCCTCTCACCGAAATTGTTAAAAGCTTGAACTAGATGTTGATATGAGTTAGTGTTCGAGCAGACGTCAACATGAGAGTAGCATTTGTAGACATTCAAGGTTTTGTCGTTGATGGGCTCTTCGTTGCCAAAGAGCTCACCATAGAAATTGGCTTCAGAAGTTCACATTACATATTTTTGCCACCGCAACCGTTTGCTACATTAAGTAACGATGATAAAAAACCACATCATACTTGGAAAGAAAAGTGCACGGCATTCGATACTCTTCAGGAGATGTAGAATATTCTAAAGTAAATGAAATATTAGAAAGCAAGTTATTGTATGCCGCAGACTACATTTACGTTCGAGGACAACAAAAAGCTTTCTGCAAAAGAAATGTCACATTTTCGGTATTTTTCCACATATTATTGACGTTTGCAAATTTGATGGTACGCCGTGTGCAACAGGAAACTTTGTTCAAGATCTAAACCCCTGTCACGCCTTGGGCCAAATACTGTATTACCATTATAAATAAAGTTTTCAAAGAAATATAGGTTTTTTATTGAAACACCCTGTATATTCATCAACTTTTATATTACATGAAGATTGGAATTTTCGTTTTACAATTTTTAAAATTAAAACAAATACAGCCGCTAATATTACACATGACATGGCAAAAACAATATTAATTCCATTTTTCATATCCTCTTCTGTTCTGTTGAACATGGTTGAATACGTCTTAACGGATAAGTAATTTGCGGTAATTGTCTTTAGGTAACCAGTTTATACTAAGACTGCACCACGTCTGTCGTACTTCTTCTTTCCCACCAGATAAACTGAGATTCTCTATTTGCCTCATAACCTCACTTTTATCCTCATAAAAAGCAATTTCTTCATTTAATTTACCAATTTTCTTAATAAACTCTTCAATTTGATGACTGTACTCTTCCGAAGCCATATTACAAATGAGCTGTTTAACGTAGCTTGTGCCACGTGATGTTTGGCGTAGTACGGTTAGCCGTTACACGTGACGATTAACGTGACACGTGACGCGTGACGTTTGGCGTAGTACGTAACATCCACCGTTACACGTGACGTGACACGTTGCGTTTGACGTAGCACACGACGTGTCACGCATATTTCAAATATAGAATGTTACTTTTAAGCTACCCGGTATATTACGAAATTCTTAGTAATATTTCAACATAAGTTACGAAGTTAGGTGTTAATGCCTTTTTTGACAGCATTATTGCGCTACTTTCAACCATCCCCGGTATATTTATACTCTCGATTACGTCGATTACCTCCGCACCGCCCCGTAAGCCCGTAGCGCCCCGCTGGTGGAGGCGGTATTTTGGCGGAGGCGGATAACATTGATTTCCCTATACTGATTGTGGTACATACATATATCATCTACTTGTGTGGATAGATTATGGTCCAAATACGTCAATCATATCGACATTAAATATTTTATTGATGAAGTTCTCCATTTCATCAAATATGCTAAAGAAGGAAACGTATCCGATCCTGTCAGTATGTATAAATTATTAATTGACGGACTGCAGTCTACATTTCCTAATGTTGAGACTATCTTGAAAATCTTTCTGACAATGCCTACCTGTAATGCAAGTGGTGAACGTTCATTTTCCGCACTTAAACGGGTTAAGAATTATTTACGAAATTCATTGAGTCAATTTCGTTTAAACAATTTATCACTAATGTTCATTGAAAATGATGCGGTTTAATTATTAGATTATGAATCTATTATTGAAAAGTTCGCAAAAACAAAGGCAAGAAAAGTTCCACTTTAAACGAACACTACTCGTTTAAAGCACCGAATATTAATAAACAAGAAGGGTCACTCGGCTTTTTTTCTTTAATGTGGTGTAGATAAAGGCTAGCCGGCGTCAATAAATTATCTGTTAGAGAGCACGTGCGAGTGTACGAATACGAGGCTTCCTCGTAAAAATTGTGACATACACATTAAAACATAAATTGTACAAGGTCTGGTCAACATGTATTTGAATAAATGTATTTAAAATTAGATAACGTATGGAATTTCAGTTGTAGATATATTTGAACATTATGTGACATGCTTTTTTTAAATTAGCATCTTCAGAATTAATTATTAATGAAAGTATGAATTGGTAACTATAGAATTTTTTTTAATTAGTGTTATGCATGTTTAAGATTTTTTTAATTTTGTTTTTGTTATTTTTAAGGTATATGGACAATAATACACGTAAATATCAACTAAATACTCAACATAAACATTTTTATTTAAAAAAAAAGATTTCTCTTTATAACAAATGTTACACATAAGAAAATAAATGAATACATAAGTAATAAATAATTTATATCAAATAAATGAATAAAAATAAGAAAAGCGTAGTGTACCTATACATACATTATTTCCAACAATAGTCGGGGAAAATCATAAATTTTGCAATATTTTTAATTTTATGTTGAGTTTTGAAGGTTGCTTATTTCGAATTTGACTTTTAATATCTCGGTTTGCAAATTTTACAGTAAAATATATTCTGACTCTGGTGTAAAGCGACAAAAAATAATCAAATGGGAACAGCGAACAAGGATGTGTAAAAGGTATTGTTTTAAACAAATCTTTTAGTTTTTCACCAATAGATCTATTCGAAGTCAAATTATTAAAATTTTCCATGAATATTTCCTCCAAT
This sequence comes from Lochmaea capreae, assembly GCA_949126875.1. Classification (NCBI taxonomy): domain Eukaryota; kingdom Metazoa; phylum Arthropoda; class Insecta; order Coleoptera; family Chrysomelidae; genus Lochmaea; species Lochmaea capreae. The sequence goes on from OX421411.1 coordinate 20,623,500, forward strand.
TGTTTAATATATTCGACCACATTTAGGGGAGGTAAATTTAAGCCGCCCGATTCTTTTGAATTAGAATAAGACTTTGCTTCAAAAAAAATGGTTTCTTGCTTTTTGAAAGATGCTTTTCCATTGTATTCTTTACATGTGTCACACGAATGCTGTAGCAAACATTTTTTCAGCAAATAGCCGGTAATGTAGATCAGAGCATTACCATCGGTGCTAGAAAGTGTTTGATAGTCACTTGTATATATTTTAAGAGAATTCTTTCTCGCTTCTTCGGGAAAATCAATTTTCTGGCAAGTCTCTATTACGTCAGGCGTTACATTTAATAATACAACATTCACATCATCCATACAATTTTCACTCCCTTCATTTATGCATCTCAAAGTAAATAATTTTTTGAAGGCTCTACAAAACTGTATCGGTGTTGGATTTCTACAGTTACCTCCACAATTTCTAATCTGTCCGAAAAAATTCTCTAAACAATCTTGGTTTAGGTTACGTGTCATCAAAAAAGAATAGTTTTTTGATTTTAAAATATCCCACAAAGCTTTAATCGAACTAATCGTTAATTTTAACCCGTTTATAAAATGCATTGTATTGTTGAAACATTTTTCTACAAAAATGTCCTTTCCATCCTTTTGTTTTGATTTTACAATTTTTACAACCTTCAAGTTATCAAGCATGGCAGTAATTTCCTCTAAAAATTGCATTTGTTTTTCTGTCCCTCTAAAAACGTTAAAATTTTGTAAGTTGGACGAATTTAACAAATCAAATAGATCATTCATCTTTTGTACAAAATTTGCTGTTAATCTAGCTTCTGGTGGCAAGTATTTGAAATCGATATATGCGAGCAAAGCTGCTGCCACAGAGTGACTAAATACTTGGGAGGCATATTTGACTTTCATTTTCTGAAAGCTACTGGGAGATAAATGTTCATCGGTTAATTTAGGACACATCCTGCTTGCCTTTTTCTTGTCATATTGATAAAAAATATCTAAATAACATTTTTTAATTAAACCTTCTGGTAAGCGGAAATCGTATGAGAAAAAGTTATTTCGGACAGATTTTAAAAGGTGTGGTGCATCAAACATATAAACAAGTTTTAAATTATCAACAGTAAAATATATATTATCCGGGGTTAATTTCAAAATTTTATTTACTAGTTTACGAAAGTTAGAGCCTTGATCTGAAACAACTCCCATTACGTTAAAGCCGATTGAATTTAATTTCCTAACGCTCTCAAATAAAATTTCTTTCACCTCTTCTGCGGGAGCTACTGAATTATAAAAAAAATACCCAATAGGCTGTTTCCAGCTAGATGCAATTCCTCGCGCCATTACTACCAAGGCGGAAGTTGCAATTTTGGTACTATGTGAATGCCCCTCCTGGAATCCAACAATTTTGTCTTTGCTTATGTCGTAAAAAAAATTTGATTTTATGGACATTTCGTCAAGGCATATAATACAATCTTTCTCCATTTCTGCAAGAAATTTAGTTCGAAAGTTAAGTAAGCCAAAAATAAAATCGTTGAATCCAGGATTCACTATCCATTTTCTAATAAATCGGTTTAGCGTACTTTTTGAAGGCAATCTATACAAACTTGAAAATTGTTTGTAAGCCTTAGGCCCCAAAAAGTTAACGCTTACAGCGAATCGCTTATATTCTTCGGAATACCTACAGCCTTTTGGGAATTTATTTAATAGGTATAATTGATTTTTGATAAGTTGGCAGGACTTTGCTGGATATTTATCTTCTAAAAACCTATGGACATCTTCAATTGTAATATTTTTCTCCAGCTGCCTCTGACATTTTGGAGCCTTTGACTCTGATGCGCTGGTTGAGGCCCTTTTCAAACTCCTTATTTCTTCATTAAGTTTAGCTTTTCTCGGAGTGTTTGCTGAAAGTATGGTTGTTGTTTGTGTAGATCTGCTATTTAATGTAGATGTATGGGTTTGCGAAGATGCGTCGTTACATTTCTCATGATCAAAGTAAAAATCTGTTTGAAGACATGCGTCTTCTAGGCTTATGCAATCGGTTTGCATGCAGGCATCCATATTTGTTTGATATCCCAAGTTTAAAGAGGGAATCGCATTACATTTTAGACGAGGTCTGACGCTATTTTCTAGAATATCATGATTTGTAAAATGTAAATCGCATACTGCCAATCTGTCATAACACTGGTCTACAGTGAGGTTAGCATATTTATGCGTTCCAACAAACCTTAAAACGTCTTTCCAACTTTGGCATCTGTAAAGATGCAGAATTCATAAATATTACTTTTTTAAAATGTTACTGAATAAAATACCTATCGCATAAATGCAGCACAAGGCTACGTGAAAAATATAAACACGTTTATTACCTTATTTCATCTCTCGGACAACGAAAACATATTCTCCCCCCAGGTCCTTGTCTGCTATTACAGCCCTCTACACAACAAAATCTCGGCATTTTTTTATATTTAAATTTTAAATAAGTGTAATAATTATACTCGTAACCTAGAACTAAACTTCAACTACACACACAATAATTTTATCTGGCCCGCTGGTGAAGACAACCCGTATAATATGAATATTCTCACTGCAGCGAAGTATTTATTCCGACCGGTATAATTCGAGTGAGGATCTGACTCCGATTTACTCCGAAAAAAGAGTTGCGACGATGCGACAGAACGACGTTTTGGAAATATCATAAAAGAAGGCGGAGCTGAGAGTGACCCTTCTTGTTTATTAATATTCGGTGTTTAAAGTGACACATTGTTCAAATGTTCACCTTTATAATTAGTAGGTTAGTAGGTAATTAATAATTAATTTTTCTGTGATTTTTTTTACGTTTTACCTGAGAATGTGATTTTTTTTTGTAATGAGAATACCTATATTTTTATTTCCGTTATCTTATTTTTATGTATTTATGTTTTTGTTGCGTCCAATGTCATTTTTTTTTCTAATAAGTACCTGAGAATATTATTTTTATTTCCGTTTTATGTGTTTATGTTTTTTCTGCTTCGAAAAATAAAAAACGTTATAATTTTCTGCCTTGTACATTTTAATGGATCCATTCCCCTCAAGTGAGGGGGCCTCAAAATCGAGTTTTGCCTGGGGCCTCGCAATATCAAGATCCGCCACTGGACGTTAGGGTGAGTTTTATGATTATAATTTATTTGTAATTAATTAGAATGGCATTTTGGAGACCATTTGAAACGACAGTCCAAGATGATGCTCGGGAATCTAATAATTTGGCGCCACAAACAAATGCAAATGATAATGATAATAGGGCCGAATTTAAAAACAAAGATTTACATGTTCAGTGTCAACGCGTTGTTTTAAATATGTACGCGTGTTTGAAAAAAAAATTCTGTAATTTCTGATAATGCGGTTATCGCGAGAATTCACGAATTGACGAAAATCGGGCTTACAACGATTTATAAAAAAATTAAACTAGGAACTGTTACGGATCATTCTTTAAAGCGGAAACGAACAAATCAAAAATTGAGTAAGGTTGACAATGCTACGAAACATGTTATTAAACGGATTGTTTACGGGTTTTATAAGGACAATATAGTACCAACCTTAGAACTGATTCGTGATAAATTCCTGAATATAATTATCGATGTTTAGAAACACTGCGCGCGGTTTTATTAAATTGTGGATTTAAATATAAAAAGTTAGATAATCGAATGGTTATAATGGAATCTCGGCGTATCGTTGAACTTAGACAGGAGTATTTGCGCAAAATAAAAGGGTAGCGTGATTCAAATACAACTATAATTTATTTAGATGAAACTTGGTTTGATGCTCATGATGTTGTCAAGTATGGTTGGGTTGACGACACAAAAAATGGTTCTTTAGATACTCCGTGTTCGAAAGGAAAACGCCTTATTATTCTTCATGCCGGAAGTAAAGATGGTTTTGTACCTAATGCGTTGCTATTGTCGGCTAAAAATATAGCAAAGTCTTCCGCTGATTATCACGAAGATATGACAGCCGATTTATTTGAAAAATGTTTTGTAGAACTGTCTAATATTCCGTCGAGCTCGGTAATTGTAATGGACAACGCGTCGTATCATTGGCGAATATTAAATAAAATTCCCAATATCACCACGAAAAAAGACGAAATTTTAAAATTCATGAGAACTAAAAACATTAATATTCCTGAAAAGATTCCGGTGAAAAAAGAATTGATTGAAATGATAAAAAGTAGGAATTTCCAAAAAGAATATGTCATTGATAATATTTGCAGTAGGTCCGGTCATACTCTTTTGAACTTACCTCCATACTATTGTATCTTCAATCCAATAGAAATGGTTTGGGGTACAGTAAAAAGCCGTTTACGGAAATTTAATCAGTCGCCAACTTTGAGCGCAATTAAATTGTTGACATTTGAGGTTGTGTTTAGAATACTACCGAATTTTTCATTTTTGAATATTTCAAGACGTTTAGCTAGTTTATTTGTGAGTGTTGTGTGTTTTATTTGATCTAGAACCATGCCTCCTAAAAAACTGGTTGGTGTTAAAAGAAAAGTTATCCACAGTGAAGACCGACAGATTATTAAAAATGTTGCAACTTTTATGGAGTCTGAAGCTGAACATGGAATCCAAATTCTTTTAAAAAATTATCGGTAAGTCAAATAAGAAAGTATATTAGCTATGTTCGCGGGTCACTATCCGAACCGATTCCGAACCAGTCTGGAATTAACTCTAAATTGTCTAGAGCGCATGCTTAGTTCCGAACCAGCAAATAGTTTTAAGTATACCGCGAACGGTCTTAGAACCACGGATCACCTTTCAGGACTTGAACGAAAACAAAACACACTTCTGACAGCTAACAAATGAAAAATAATCAAAATACACTAAAAATAAACAAAATATAAAAACCAAAATAGACTAAATAGATAATTTAAATTTACCTTACACTAGACTTGGACAGTGGACAGCTAAAAATTAGAGTTTGATATTTATTTACCACGTTGAAACACAACAAAGCAAACAATAAACAAGTGAAACAACAGGTTACTAAAATAAAACAACTGACATATCGATCATTTGCGCATGAGCATCCGAACCGAACTTTCAGTCCTTACCAAAATCAGAGAACTGCTAGGACTGATTCCGAATCAATAACGAACCAATCCGAAATGATCCGCGAACACCGAACTATTATTGAAAATTCAGAATTATATTAACCGCGAACGCCACTTTTCAGAATACGCATGCGAATAGTCCCTGAACTGGTTCGGATTGTGACCCGCGAACATAGCTATTAATCCAATATATATTACGCATGGCATTCAGATTGTTATAAAATATATGGAAGAGTATACATTACTTCAAAAATAATTGAATTCTGCTAATAATTAGGCACACGCATATTTCATATTTTGCTTAGATATTAATTTATGATAGTAAAGTTGATATCAAAAATAACTAATAATAGGAAATAAACCAGTTTCCAATGGAAATTACTTCCAAATTTTAAAATAAAATTCAAATTTTATTGCAGTTTCCGACCACCACCCGAGGATTTCCGAACGCTACCGATGAGACGTGTGATGTCATACCATGTGATTACTTTAGTCAATATGGCCGGTATTGCATTAGGTTCTGGGTGGTTTTGTGTTTATATTGTAATTTAGTTAACTATTAATTGCTTCATCGACGTAAAAATATCATTTTTCCGCAAACGTCAAAAAAAGTAGACATTATTAACGTCAATTCATGATGTTGAAGTATGATTTCACAGACGCCACTTTTTTGTACGGCCGTGAGCGGACAAAAAAGTTTTTAGATTTACTATCAGGAATCTTTATATGAATAACAGATCCTAAATCTTTTATATCGTCTATTGTCATGTTCACCATTTCATCGCATCTACATGCTCCAGATACGCCCATTATTAGAACAACCTAAAAGTAGTATGTATTTAAAAACTTGATTGTATTTATGCAGGTTAGAATATTATAACTAACCTTAATTCCTAGATATTGCTCATTAGGTGCATTATTTAAAAAATCTTCAAACTGGTCTTTTGTGAATACCTTTGACTTTTTGGGAGTATACCCTTCATTCTGCTTCTTCAGATAAGCACGTAGTTTCATATATTTGCTAATATCTAATCCATGTTTAATATTCAGTAATGATTTTATCATGGAATACTGAGACCACATTGTTGAACTCTTCATTTTTAATTTAGTTGTCATTTCAAAAAAATAAGCTAGTAGCACATTTTCCGAATAGTTTGAAATGTTTTTATCATTCCACCATGTGAGAAATCTTTCGTAAGCATGATTATAAACTCTACTTGACTTAGTTGGAATTAAATCATTCGTAGCTGCCTTAGCAATGTCAACAACGTCGGGCGGTGTACCTACAGTTGGGACCTGAATCCGACATAATATAATATATATAATAAAATTTCAGTACACTTTACTACAACAAACGAAATTTTGATGCTCAAGTACTTACCAAAAATGCACAGTCCAATTGTTGCTTTAAATCACTTACAATATTTCTGACATTATAAAATATTATTGAACTGTCAAATTTGTTTTTGACTTGGCAATCACAAAACCAGTAACCACGGAAATGTAGTGCGCAGTTTTATAATTATTATTCTCTGAATTTATCAACTTCGTTGCAATCGTTTTGAATTTTTATTTAAATATTAATTAGTTCTATAGTCTGGATGCCGTTTGCGGAAAAAATAGCATGTTTCATTCGGAGCAAAAGCACTTTTTGTGGCTCGGCCTCACTAACGTTCGGCCATCAAACATTCAGACTCGCCACAAAAAGTTATACTTTTACTCCTAATAAAACAATATACTATTATATGTTTGTTTGAGACCATTACGTGTTTGTGTGTGCTTTTTTTAATTTCTAAAAGTCGACGTAAAGTGGAAAGTGGACATAAATATTCGATGTTTCCGAGGATATTTTAAAACTTTTAAAACAATATATTTTATTTACTAGTTCAGTGACGCATAGCTTGCAACCACAATGCCCTTACACTCTGGAACAATGCTTAATATATTTTATATTTATCTAGCATGTTAGCTTATATTAGCTTCTCTTGCTTAATTCTAGGAACCACACAAGAGAAAACGACCTTCTGGCGCAAAATTTCGGGAGCAAAAAAGTTAGAGCCGAAGAAAGGGCGAAGATGGCTGGCAAAATGAAAGATTTCTTTGCGAAGACTCCAGTTTCCAATGCAGAAACAGAAGCTTTAGAGAGTCAATGTTCTGGAGAGGTCGCTGCTTCATCTTTTCCTGCACTTGAATCATCTACGAGTACATCTCTCAGTGGAAACGTAGAATCGGTCGAACCCACCGGCTCAACAATAGAGGTTACAAGTGAAGCTGAAACCGAAGCCTTGACTGAACACGATAACGGAAATTTTCTTAAGGCTGTCGAGATGATTTCCTCATTTGACCCTGTGAAGAGAGAACATCTTAGTAGAGTGCAAATCTCCCAGGAAAATTCTTTAAAAAAACTCACTATTTAGGCTATCAAATTCAAAACGAAATTGTAGAATTAATGTCGTCTAAAGTAAAAAATAATATTTGAAATATGGTACGCAGTTCCAAATATTATTCAATGATTATGGACTGTACGCCAGATACAAGTCACAGAACAAATAAGCCTCGTTTTGCATTATGTGGTGTTAAATCATGATTGTGAAAAAGTTCAAATACAAGAGAGTTTTTTAGCTTTTAGCCCTATTTTCGATTCTACAGGAGAAGGACTATTTAATTTTGTAGTTGAAACTTAACGAAATTTAAATTTAGATATTAAAGACATGAGAGGTCAAGGGTATGATAACGGTGCCAATATGCGTGGAAAGCATATTGGCTTACAAAAACGTATACTGGACGCTAATCCTCGAGCTTGTTTTGTGCCATGCGCTGCACATAGCTTAAACTTAGCAGTAAATGATGCTGCTAAAGTGTCAAATGAAACAGTAATAGGATATTACATACCTAGCGAGGAAGTAGATCATTACAGCCCAGGCTTTGTTAGAGGTCGCTAAAAGCTGTGGCTGGAATGATCCTTCTCGCGTGGTATGTATACTATTTTATTCACAATCGCTTAGTTACAAGCTGTTAAAAACATTAATTTTAAAAAAATTTGTAATCAGAAATTAAAATTTTTTTCGGCAAAGAACTTCATGAATCTGTTGCTAGGCAATATTACTAATTTATTGGTTTTGACAATTATGTCATAAATTATTCTTTATGTCACGAAATTATAAATTTTTTGCTCAAACAAGTACATAATGTCTTATTTTGAATTAATCTGTACTCCTACGGGAGTTCAAGAAGCTGCGGTTGAGGGAATAACTCCGTAGAATAGCAAAGAAAGGTATTAACTTTTTTTTAAAACCAGCTTAACACAATATTGTCATACTTCAGAAAAGTGAAACATGCTTCTAGCCGGAAAAGTACTTTTCCGGCTGAGGCGTGGAAGTGAAAGTAAGTAATGAGTCACTTCCCTACCGTTTTAAAGGTAAGACATGTCTATATTACTGACCGATTGTGAATAATAGTATATTACACACCGAGGTGGGAAGTGATTAGCGTCGAGGTTAGCTATGATCTCGAGACAGGAATGAAAATTCCTACCGAGGTTTGTATACTATTTTATTTACAACCATCATATTTCGATGAAAATTAATAAATCTCTGTTTCGTTCTGAACATTTCTAAAATATTACATTTAACGAAAAATTACCAAGAACGCGGTTTTCTCAGAATAATCAAGTAGATATATTGTTACCGTGACTACGGGGTATACAATTGTCACCAATATGAGTAAATATCAGATAAAGTCAATAAATGTCAGATAAAGTTGGATATTAAATTCGCGAATTATAAATTGAAAACCATGTCTTCCGACGAAGAATTTATGGATTGTACCCCACCAGAAGTACGACAGGCTGCTCACGCAGCAGCCCAGGGCTTGGTGCCAGAGAAAAGTAAGCATCGGTATATAAAAAAGGTTAAGGTTATCGGTTCCGAAAGTAGTAACAAGTAGCTAGTAGTAAGGATCGACGAGCAGCGGAGCGAGGTAGACGTGTTTACGGAGCTCTTAAGTAAATCGATACGACGTGTGTGCGGAACGAAAGTTCGAAAGCGGGAGTGACGGAAAGTGTTCGAGTAACGAAAAAGTGAGTGGTGACCGGTACGAGAAAAGGTACATGCTTTTTTCAAAGCATACCGATTCGAGTGCGCGACAGTGAAGTGCAGTGAAGTGAAGTGTGTACAGGAGTCAAAGGAAGATCTACCAGAATTTATAAGGTAAGAAATTTTTGACAGTATTGATATTTTTGGTAAATTTAGGGATAAGATGGAGCCGGAAGGCTCCAAAGTGAGTAGGGAAAAACCCTACGATAGAGGGACTTCCAAAGAGCGAAGAAAAATAACGGCAGCGCTCGAGGAAGAACGGAGAAAAAAGACGGCGGCGCTCGAGGAAGAAAACGCGAATCTAAAGCAACAAATAAACGGCTTGCAAAGGTCACTAGACACTTTAAATGAAACTATACAAGGACTAAGAAAAACGATAGAGGAAATGCGCGCCGAGAAGAATCAGGAAGAGGAGGCAACAATAGAAAACAACAATAAAAAACAGACGGAAAGCGACTTCGATACGGACGAAAGTTGCGAGGAATACGCTGCAGACATTACGGGAAAAACAATGGACAACGAGGGAAATTTCAAACAACAAAAAAGTAGGAGAGCGAGGAAAAACCAAAACAGGAGAGAGGCGAAAGACAGAAACGAGGGAGAAATAAATAGGAAAAAGTTAATGGAAATGGACACACAAACAAATGAAACCAATGACATACAAACAATACAAACAGAAATAACGGAAACGGTACAAAACGAAAAGGAAAACAGCAACACACAAAAAACCGCAAGAAGACCTCCACCAATAATTTTAAAAACAATTAGCGCATGGAACAATTTAAGAAAAGGAGTGAACTCAAGAGGCATTAATGTACAATGCAAGATTGCCAGAAATAGCGCAAAATTACAAACCGCTACCCCCGAAGATTACAGGAAAATGACGGCGTACATGAAAGAATTTACAGATATTGAGTGGTACACTTATCTACTGAACGAAGATAAAGAAAGGAAGCTAGTCATTAAAGGACTAGCAGCAAACACAGACCCGGACGAAATAAAGGAAGCATTAAAAGAAGAGGGATTAACAGTACACAGGGCGTGGCAATTATACTCTAGGACAGGAGACAAGAAGCCACTACCAATTTATATGATTTCAATCGACCCCAAGGAGGAGCAGGCTTATAAAAGCCTAAGATACTTATGCCACACCAAAATAACGGTGGTGGAACAAAAAAGGAACAACGGACCGGTACAATGTTATAGATGCCAGGGATTCCACCACGGACAGAATTCATGTAACATGGAAGTCCACTGCGTGAGATGTGCAGGAGCACACAGGGCCGCAGATTGCCCCAGAAGAAAAGAGGAAGCAGCGACTTGCCAAAACTGCGGGGGAGACCACCCCGCAAACTACAGAGGATGCCCCAAAAACCCTGCCCAGACAGCAGCCAACAAGCAACAAAAGAAGACGGAAACAAACACACAAACAAAAAGCTACGCACAAGCAACCAACAACGCACCGAAAGTACAAGAAAAACAAACGGAATTCGTGTCAATGACACAATTCAAAGAGCTGATGGAGGGATTCCGTGTCATCCAGGAATTCATGAAAAATTTCCAGAAACAGTAAATGGATATACAAACCTTACCAAGTAAAATAAAGATCGGCTCATGGAACACGGGAGGACTCAGAACAAACATAAATATCATGGGAGAAATATTGGAGGAGGAAGATTTTGACATCTTCGCGCTCCAAGAAACAAAACTGCCAGGAGACGAGTTCAGACTCACCTGGCCAGGTTATAACGTATACAGAACAGACATCCACGGAAACTCGGGAGGCACAGCGATCCTTGTTAAAAAGGAGCTGCGCCAGCATCAAGAAAACACGCCGGACGGACTTATAACTATGGAAGCGACAAGGATTATAGTGAAGACAACCTTGCCTTGATTTTTCGTTTCACCAAATCGAGGTTGTATTCTACCTCTTGACCATGGAGACTATATAAGGAGAACTAACTCATACGGAGAAATTGACAAAACCTGACCTCAAAATCGACTATCCAAGCAGTTTGTTTTTTCAACGCTACGCTGCGCATTGCAATACGTGCACCATCCAAATAAGTAACCTTAGTTTTTATAAATGACAGTAATCAAATTGTAAACATTACTTATGACAATAATAAAAACTAAAAGTAGGAGCTAGAAAGATTAAAATTATTGTTAAAAATTAGCAAAAGACAAAGTGTGTGCGTTGTTAAAAATTATTGCAATAGTGTTTGATAGTGCCATTCTGATATATACAAGTAAAATTCAAGAGAACTGGAAGAAAAAAGGTGAATATGATAGTTGATATAAGGAATAAGCTGTGAAAGTAATTTGAAAAAACTACTAATAGGTATACTTTGTATACAGAAAAATATAAATTGAATTCAGTGATAGAAATAGGAAATCAAATTATTAATTTTGGAGCAAAAATATACAACAAATGGAAAAAATATTGGTACACTCTACCTCTACAGGGGTTACTAAAACCATTCGACATTGAAAGTGATTTTTAACACTTCTTTCTTACCAATCTTCAGCTAAGTACCTAATTTCAGTCTGTCCCAGTAAACATTTTAAAAATTATATGACCAATAAGTTTCGCTTAAGTTACCGTCAGTTAAGAGTCATTAAAGCTGGAAAAGGGGCGCCCTAACCAACTCTTAATTGACCCTTTCTAGGTAAGTTTCACTACCTTAAAGTTACTGTTTCATTACTCGATCAATAATAATAAATGACCGTACTGTTACCGTTTAATTACCTATGTATCAACTTCTCTTAAATTACTTTATATTGACCACTTCCACGTACATTAGGTCGCTCCTTAAACAACTACTAACTTACTAATAACTGACCATTAAATGACCATTACATTACCATTAGTTGACCCTATGATTTACTTTTAAATGACCGTTATGTGACTATCTTAAAAATAAAATAAAAATAAACTATTTATTAATCTTATATTGGGTAATTTTTTCTTCTTTACATGTTTATACGTTCATATAATTACTTGTTATCACAGAAAAATCCCCTTGTTCATTCTGATTGACCACACCTGTAACCGGGACTCGATCCAACGCCTTTTCCATACTTCAATCTCCAGACCAACACCTTAACCACTAGACCACACCACCGATAGTGATACTCTTCCAAACTAACAGAATATTGTTCGAAACATAGGTAGTGTCAATTTTTTGAGCATGTTATCATTATATATATATAGTTTTAAGTAATATTTTATTCAACTTATCAATAATAAATTTGTATATTAAATAAAATTAAATAGACGGATGTACCCTACAACCGTTTCTATTCATGCCTATGCAATTTATATAATCAACTCACCTCGGTTATAATATGGATAATTTTCTTAAAAATGTAAATACCTATCAAAAAATTCAGACAAGGAATATCGCGAACACCCCCTTCCTTGACTTTGAAGGTCAATTGCTATTATGTTCAAATTCGCCCTAGTTATATGTGTTCTATGCCCTATAGTTGACCTATAATAGGTTTGTTACTAATTACGTCGAGTGTGTTTGTTTTTAAAGTAAGTATAATACTTAATAATATGTTTATAATACTTAATATGTTTATTTACTACTTCTAAACCCAATTTTGTTGATTTGTTGAGGTGGAAAAACACGAAAAACAAATTAATTAAGAACGACACACGTGCAACTAAAAGGTTATGAAAACTGATGGACATACCTACGCATTTTTACAGATTGTTATTGTCGGTAGAGGAGATATGAAATTTTCTTCTTCGAAAATAGTAAATTAACCCGCTGGACACGGTTTATTCTGGGTCTAGCATAGTAGTTATTTCTATATTATTATATCAGGTGTTGCTAAAACACCGTTCTTAACAATAGGTGGAGTTATACATTTTGCCGATGCCGACGCAATGTAAAGCCAATTTGATTAAAACATTTAAGAGAATGTGAGGTTAACTGATGGAAATACTACAAATTGAGAGATATTATAAACTGACGCTCGTGTTTTACATTTGAGAGAAGCATGGATGGATATTCAATTTTTAATATAGTTCCAAAAAGTAATATTTGAGGAAATAAAATGCCAGTATTGAAAAAAAATGCTATATGAGCCACGGTAGGGAAGTGTATGGATCAATTGAAGACCTCGTGGATAATAACTCACTTTTCTCCCTTGGCGCATAATTACTATTAGGTATTATAATGTGAGGAGGCATAGGATAAATCGCGCCAAATATCAAATATCAAAATTGGACAGATCCGTATATCTTCCTGTAGAAAAATTTAGACTGATTAATGTATTTTTTCAGATCATCAGCACTTACTTAGGTACCTTTATAATGGATAATCTATACAACGTTGTTTTAACTGTACGATCGCCCAAATCGACGCAAATAGATATCCATATAGTACCCTCTCATTGGATAGAGGGAAACGTTCTGTATTATCCCAGAGAAAGTTGTGGGAAGACAACTATTGAAGGCATGATAAAAGCCGGACGATACGCGCCATGTGACAGAAAGAAATGGAAAAGATATGCTTTTATTTCAAAACAGAAATTCAATACTTGGGAACTGGCAAATAATTATGTAAATTCCAAGCATGGAACAGATGATACGGATGACACAGACAATGAAAATTTGAGACGGCTTAAGGAGGAACAATTATTAATTAATAATAAACGTCCAGACAACAAAAATAAACGTAAGATTTTATTTTATGTAAACATTATGTTATTTTGATATGAATTTTAAAAAAATTTACAGGAATATTGAACACTTTCATTACAAATGCATATACCTGAATATATATATATATATATAAATATTTTTTTATTTGATATATACAAAAAACAGTTTTAATTAAAAAATATAACAATAATTCCAGTTTAATATTTGATAGAAATATGTTGGAGGTCGTTGATGATAAATAGAAAGTCGCCGTCGTCTGAACCGTTTGAAACAGGAAAATTTTAATTTTTCAGTGTTTCAAATAATATGTAGTGAATATTCCTGATTAAAATAATTTGAATTATTATCAATATTAATTATTATTATTTTTTAGCAAGAGAAGCAGTGGATTACAATGCTTTAATGCAAGATAAGACAAAGGATGAGGCTGATGGAAATGATGCACATATAAAACAATTATTAATAAATAAAGGCGATAAAAGTAAGTTATCATAACATAAAAAGTGAATATGATGGCACCCATACGTGTTCTTGTATTTCTTGAAAACTTAAATGGTGGCAATGTGATCTAGTTTTTAATATTAGTTTATATAATTCATTAGCATTAGGTTTTCTAAATATTTTAGGTAAAAAAGTAGAAATTTTTCCAGCGCCCAGTACGCAATGCGAGCCAGTAGAGCAATATACAGATACTTTTGAAATTCCAGTAGTCAATTTTGACGTCAGCTTTGATAATCTCAACAGGAAATTGGATGGAGTGGAAAAAAAGATAGATACATTGTACGAACGTGTATGCTCTAAGGTAGAAGAATCTATGAAAACCGAGTTTTCAAAGATAGCAGTATTAATTGAAAGTATTATTAAGAAATATAGAAACTCATCTTTCCAATTTGCCACAACTACTGATGATTCAACATCACAAGACACTAATAATAGATATGAATCCGAATTTAATGAGATTGGCTTACTTCATTCAATAAATAAAGTAACAACTATTGAAGAACTACAACAACTGGAATGCGACTTATCAAATCATGAAATACTAGGACAGTATGTAAGTATAAATTGAAGAGTTAATTCTGTGACAATTTGTTTATACTAAAATATCAAATCATGACTTGTTTTGACAGTTTTGAAACATTAAAAATAATATTCCATTTGTAGATGCAATATTTTAAATCGATATTGATTGAACCAGAAAGCAAAATTCCAGAAGTTAGATCTACCACAATCATTTTACAAGTATCAAATAGACTTTTTGATAAGCAATTGTTACCAAATAAAGTTACCTGGTCTGGTCGAAGCCCTCATGGCCACAGAATTGCCTTCAAAATGTTTAAAAATATAATATCATTGTTTCAATTAATTATTAAACATTTTGTTCCCCAAGTTAAACTTGGAGATGTTGAGAAATTATTGAATAAAAAAGTCATTAAACATGCAAAATCACGTGCAAAATCAAATAATACACGAGAATCGACAGGTCGAAGAAATTTTATTAAGAAAATCAAAACTTATGAAACAGAGGGAGAAGCAGAAAATAAAACAACTGAAACCAGAGTAAATGAGAATAATATACCGAATGAAGATAGTTTGAGTGACGAGAGGAAAAGTGACAGTAGTAGCGACAATGTGGATATGGAGTACGGGGAAGAAACTGATGTTGCGGAAACTTCGGGAATAAGTGATAGCACATCACATGGGAATGCGAATGATGAAATAACTTATTTAATATTTTACTTTTAGAAAAAGTCAACATAATTTCAATATTTTTTCATGTATTTTCGAGATTAAGAATTAAATATTTTTCATTTTTAGTTTGGAAAAAAAAATTGTGTACAACAAAATAAATCGTTCGATGCATCTATAATCATTTGTTGTTCGTTTCGATTCTGAATGAATAAACTTAGGTATTTTTGATTGTGTGTATTAAAGGAATGAATACGTAAGTATTCACATTTTGACTTTGTATAGCTACAAACTTGCACATTATTTCTTGTATGTTAATACGTTTTAGACTATTTTGATTAATATTTTCTATATTTGCAATGTATATATCTAAATATGATGATTTCAAAGGAAATTGAAAAAACTCGGAGTAATCCTCTATTTCATTTCCTTCAATAAAGAATTCAGAACAATTTTCATACGCATGACGCATACGTATAATTTTATTATTTTTGGTACAAAACCAGGCGTCCGGAAATTTGAAGTTACTCAATTTAAAATCAGACAACTGAATTTCACAGTCACCATTTTCTTTATAACGAATAAGGGGGTTTTTTTATCAGAGTTTCTATTATTGAAATTCTCAACTTCTAGCCGCTCAGTTAGTCGGTTGGCGACTTGTGTAAGAGGATGTTTACCCACTCTAAGTATTCGTTTAATTGAATATAGGAAACTTTCAAAAGGATATGCTGAAATGGAAGATAATACACCAAATCTTCTCACATCATCTACTACATGCTCCAAACAATGCACATTGCTTGTTATATACTGCGGTCCATATAACATTTTATACTGCTGAATAAAATCTTTAAATAATAATTCTGATACGTTCAAATAGGTAAAATATTTTTCTGCAGAACAAATTCTAACTGCACAGAATAATTTTAGGAAGTACCACCAAACCATAATAATTTAAAAAATTTCTGAATTCTAATCCTTTCCAGTTAGACAATAGTTTAAGGGAACGTGTGCCACGATGAATTTCACTAGGCATTTTAATCATTTTTAGCAATTCGGATATTTCGTTTTGTTGAGCACAACTCCATTTAGTTCGGTAACTTAAGTCTCCACTACGCCATCCGTTTAACAATCTTTTCATTACTCCCAATTCTAAAAGATGAAGTGGATCGGCTACAATAACATCTTTTATAATGTCAATTGGTAACTTGGTTAAAGCTGTGTCAAATTTTTGGTGTATTTTATATTTCTTCTTACGAAACCTTTTATCAGTTCTTGGAGGTTGATTCATTTTCGTAAACACAACTGTTTTTGAAACGTATGAATATTTTCCAACTGTGGTACATTTTTGACATCCATGTTTTGCATTAAAGCTTAGTGTACCTAAAATAATAGTAACTAATAGTCTGTTCAAACTTATATGTTTTTTATGTGAAGACAAACCTTTGATAAAAGCTCGTGCTGGACTGTCACAAATAAAACATCGTATACTGATTTTTATCATGTGATTGTTTATTTTCAAACCATTTTCAAGAAGTTTCCTAATTTCTTTAACAAACGGCATTAAGTAGGTCTGAGCATTCTGAGGTTTAGACATACCATAAAATATGCCAATGACCATTGGACGAATATTGGGATACTCTTGTATATTAAATAGAACCGGCCAAAAACACTTCGTCGTACTCTTGTAAATCGGCAAGCCATCTATATTGATATTAATAGATATATCTATATTTCTGTCAATATCTTTAAAACATTTTCTAATACACACTTCTAATCCCTGATGCCAGTACATACCGTCACCATTGTTTATAAATTCAATTTTTGTAGGAGTTTTCATTAAAGTTCTCGGATCAATACTTAGGCCTGCATCAAAATGTGTATTTATCATTTTTAGAACTGCCTTGAATGCCGATTGAGTAATATTATGATCGATTGTCCATTTTCTCAACTCATTCGTAACGAGATTATGTCCCTGATGTATATCTGAAAAAAGTATAAGTATGCCTAAATATATAAATGGAAAGTAAGTACCCATAACTGTTATAAAACAGCATACAGTGTATACTGTGTTACAAATTGGCGCCCCTTGTTTTTGTTGCACTGTATGCCAGTTGGGTTGAGGCGGGCTATGGATTTTTTTCGTTTTTTTGAATTTACCTTTAACTTTGAGTTTTTTTGCTTTTTTTAAATTTTTCACCTTCAACTTTTTGCTAACTTTTAATAATTAACTTTTTACCTTTTCACTTTTTTGATTAAATGTTTTAACGTCCTTGTACTTACATTTTACCTACATTAGGGTCAATTCTATAAGAATTGGTTAAAAATTAAAGGCACGTTAAAAAATGTGTTTTTAACGTCCCGTTAATTGAATATAACCCAATTCCAATTCTGTAACGTCAATATTTAAGGGATCCTTTAAAATAATTCATTTTAACGGTGGTGTTAAATGTGGTTAGATGAAGCAGTGTTGACAGATCGAACTTGATTTATTTGAACTATTTCGCTCGGAAAGTATATCAATGATCCCCATTTCTAACCTCTAATCTAGTGAAGTGACAGCAACAGAAATTTTTTATAAGTTTAAGGGTACAGCAAGTTTTGAGGTAAGTAATTGTGTTTTTGCTTGATAACTATAGCGAGGTTATCTATATTTTTTTTTATAATTTTCAGTTTTCAAATAGTTACAATAACTATAATATAACAATGTCAATGCCAAGAGGTGCCAGAATGAACAAAAAACAAAAACAGCTATCGATATCGTACTTAGAAAATAATAAAGAAATGCTGAGATTTAAACATCCAATTTCAGAGCTACCTACTATTAAAAAGAATTGGGAAGAAATGGCATTGATGTTAAATAATGAGCCAGGAGCAAACAAAACTGTTAAGCAGTGGAAAGAGGCAAGTCCTTGCAATCTGACAAAAGATAACTAGATCCTTTAGTAATATACTATGATGAATTATTTTTCAGGCACTTAATGAATTGAAAACCAATGTCAGAAGAAAATCCAGAGCACTTGTATTTGAAAACACTGGAACAGGAGGGGGGCCAAAAAAATTGAAAGAATTGGATGAACTAGAAGAGAGACTTCTGGCGCTACTATCCAAAATTGTAATTGTTGGAGCAACTAATGTTGTGGAAGCTGGACTTTAAGATGAAATAAATGATGCTGTACCAAGTGCTGCACTTGATAATAATTATTATGCCTTAGATGGTAAAATGGATGCAGATTTCGAACCAATACTAATTGAGGTAGGTAATTTTGGGAAGTTAGTTTCATCACTGAGTATTGAGGTAAAATAACAAAAATTATCTTACAGTATGTTCCAAGTACATCACAACAAATAAGTGAGGAACACTTCAATGCCGAAAGTGAAACATTTACAGTGCAGGTACCAATAAAAAGATATATAATAAGTAGTTTTATACATGTAAAATCATTTTCAGGAGACAAACAACATCTCTCAGGTTAAACAAAAAAAAGGTTTGGACACTTCTTTTATTAAGAGCTCCAAAAAAAATCAAGGAAAGCAGAACCCTTGAATGATTTAACAAATCTTCATGTGGAATGCTTGAAAAATTTAACACAGTTTAATAATGATATGGCTGCTGCTATTTCGCAGTTAGCGAAGCAATTTTCCAAAAGAAACTTTTATAGGAGTCCTGTTAATAATTTAAGATTTTAGTAGACTAGTATAATTTTAATTTAGATTTTTTTTACTTCATGTTCATGTATTATTTCAAAACTAGTCCTAACTTATCAAGATTTATATTATAGGAAACTTTGGTTATAAGCTAGTCTCAACTAATAAGTCTGTTTTTTATTTATAAGAATTTTTTTGTGAAATCAGTTTATTCCTTATGAGATATATTTTATTTCAAAACTAGTCCTAACTAATAGTGATTTATATTATAGGAAACTTTGGTTGTAAACTAGTCTTAACTAATAATTACTGTTTTTTATTTATAAGAAGTTTTTTTGTAATTGGTTATTTCATATGAGTTACTAGTTATATATTTTATTTCAGAACTAGTCTTAACCAATCGTGATTTTTATCTATAGAAATAGTTTTATAGTCTGGTCGAGAAGTGAGTTTTCTGCGAAAAATAGTTAGAACAAATTTAAAAATATGAGGTTTGGTTTTTTGGATTCAGAATTTTATTCTGAAAAAGGGGAATTTTGGAATTTTTTTGCTCTTAAATATTGCAATTGTTATTAACAAAAAACGAAGAGAGAAAAAGGTGGTCTCCATTTTTTAACAATAACTTCAAAAATATTAAAAAAAGCTCCATTTTAAAAAAATATTCTAAAAGATGAGAAAATTTCATAAAAAAAAGTCTGGATTCCCGAAATTGTAGTTCCATTATTTATAATTTTAATTTAACGTTGAAAATAGCGTTCCACGCGGCAGTTTCAACGTTGTGATGTCGCCGCCAAACAAACTAATCGTCATAAAATAATTTTTTTATTATATTTATTATCAATATAAAAATTTGAATAGATTATAGTATCATTGAGACACTTGAGGGAATACAATCCAGTTTACAAAAAATTTTTAACTTGATTTTTGTTTAAGTTATCCAATTGTTAATTAAGTTATTTTTCATGAACTTAAGATAACATAAAATCTATCATAAACGTATAAATAATTTAGCTAAAAATCTTTTTCCTCTTGGAGCTTACTCTGATATACTCAATAAACAAGATTCCGGTATAAACATTTATTAAAGTTTTTTCATTTGTTTATAATGAATTTTTTAAGTTAACAAAAAATGAAAAATCCGAAAAATGTAGTTAAAAAAATTTTTTTTACGAAATCTTTGATTTTCAATGTTTTTATATGTATTTTTTACATTTCATTGCTTAGTTGAAAAATTTTTTACATCATTTGTTTAAAAATTTTTTATAAACAAATAGGCAAATTTAATATTTAGAAAAAATTTTTTTTTGCCATTATATTGTCAAAGTGAAATAATGATTTTTAGAAAAAAAAATTTTTCAGAAAAAAATTTTTTAATTGTTAATAACCGTTTTTTTATTTATCTGACCTTTAAATTGTTAATTAAGAAATCGGTTTTTTTCTAAAAATCATAATTTCTTATTTTAAATAAAATTTAAAAAAAAACATTTTTTTTCAACAATATTTTCATTGTTTACTTTATGAACAATTTGTTATAAACAAATTCTGACTTTTATATAATTTTTTTTTCGTTACTTAGAAAAATTATAAATATAGTTATGTACATCAAAGTAGTGAAAAAAATGTTGATGTAGTGAAATATTTAAAAATGCCAAAAAAAATATACAAAATTTTTTTCACTACTTTGATGTACATAACTATATTTATAATTTTTCTAAGTAACGAAAAAAAAATTATATAAAAGTCAGAATTTGTTTATAACAAATTGTTCATAAAGTAAACAATGAAAATATTGTTGAAAAAAATTGTTTTTTTTAATTTTATTTAAAATAAGAAATTATGATTTTTAGAAAAAAACCGATTTCTTAATTAACAATTTAAAGGTCAGATAAATAAAAAAACGGTTATTAACAATTAAAAAAATTTTTTCAGAAAATTTTTTTTTTCTAAAAATCATTATTTCACTTTGACAATATAATAACAAAAAAATATTTTTTCTAAATATTAAATTTGCCTATTTGTTTATAAAAAATTTTTAAACAAATGATGTAAAAAATGTTTCAACTAAGCAATGAAATGTAAAAAATACATACAAAAAAATTGAAAATCAAAGATTTCGTAAAAAAAATTTTTTTAACTACATTTTTCGGATTTTTCATTTTTTGTTAACTTAAAAAATTCATTATAAACAAATAAAAAAACTTTAATAAATTTTTACACCGGAAGCTTGTTTATTGAGTATATCAGAGTAAGCTCCAAGAGGAAAAAGATTTTTAGCTAAATTATTTAAACGTTTATGATAGATTTTATGTTATCTTAAGTTCATGAAAAATAACTTAATTAACAATTGGATAACTTAAGCAAAGATCAAGTTAAAAACTTTTTGTAAACTGGATTGTATTCCTTCAAGTGTCTCAATGATACTATAATCTATTCAAATTTTTATATTGATAATAAATATAATAAAAAAATTATTTTCTGACGATTAGTTTGTTTGGCGGCGACATCACATCGTTGAAACTGCCGCGTGGAACGCTATTTTCAACGTTAAATTAAAATTATAAATAATGGAACAACAATTTCGGGAATCAAGACTTTTTTTTATGAAATTTTCTCCTCTTTTAGAATCTTTTTTCAAAATGGAGCATTTTTTAATATTTTTGAAGTTATTGTTAAAAAACGGAGACCACCTTTTTCTCTCTTCGTTTTTTGTTAATAACAATTGCAATATTTAAGAGCAAAAAAATTCCAAAATTCCCCTTTTTCAGAATAAAATTCTGAATCCAAAAAACCAAACCTCATATTTTTAAATTTGTTCTAACTATTTTTCGCAGAAAACTCACTTCTCGACCAGACTATTAAACCTTTTCAACGAATAATTGTGATTTTCATTTTTTTTATACTTTTTATTAAATAAAATATTTTCAGTGAGGCCTTTTTATTTAATTAGGTAGTGTAGTTAATTATACAAAAAATTGTTGAGTGATATTGTTACGAATTTGCATTCCAGCCTGTAACCATTGGTTTCCATTAACATTTAAATTTGGTCTATTTTGTGCTACATTATCATTGGGATTTATGATTACATCATCATCTGGTAATTCTATATGATTTTGAATTGCCAAGTTGTGCAAGACACCACAACTATAAATTATATTTGCAGCACGAATTGGGTCAAAATGGAGTGCCCTGTGACCCAATAGACATCTAAATCTTGCTTTTAGAAGTCCATTGGTGTGTTCAATCAAAATTCGAGCTGAGGAAAGACTTGTATTGAATCTTGACTCAGGTGAATTATCTGCAGCATCATCATATGGTACTAATAACCATGGCTCTAGAGGATATCCACTATCGCCAATCAAATAGCTATTGCCTCCATTTACGTAGTTTTGACGTAGCAAGGTCTTTACTTGAGAACTAAGCCATATCGCAGAATCGTGGGTTGAACCAGGAAATCTGGCATTCATATTAAGTATTAATTTGTTGGCATCACAAATAATTTGCGTATTTATGCTGTAGTATCCTTTGCGACAGTAATATGGTGCAGCAGGGTACACAGCATGATTAACAGGAGGAGATATAATTTTTATTTGAGTGCAGTGAATCACACCACATAACCCATTAAAATGAGGAAACTGCTCATTGAACGTCTCCTGTACCATATTTCTATTTTCTCCAACAGGAAATATAATGTACCTAAGTAATAAATGGTTGACTATTAGATTTGTAACTTCTGCAATACTGCGACTGACCATTGGCTGACTCAATGCAATTTGATGAAGCTGACCTGTGGGTGTCTGGTAACTGCCATGACCAAGAAAATGCAAAGTACATAGCACGCGGAGGTGTTGAGGAACTAAAGTTGATCTTTGACTATCATGCATGTGTTCAGATATTGAATTTATGACTGATTGGCAAGTTTCTTTATTAAGTCTGAGAAGCTTAGTGAATATTTTATAGGTAATTCGGAAGGATTTGAATTATCTCTCAAATTTCTTTGTATTCTCCTATACTGTTTCCTAAAAAAGATTTGATTTGTGAGTAACGTAAAATATATCATAACCCCAAAATTAACTAACTTTCTAAGTGCGTTCCTATGAATTCGAATTTCTTCATTCATTAGTAATACATCAAATATCAAAGCCATTTCTATTATTCACTTGAATTTAAATCGATTCGGTTGTATTTGTTAAAGTTTCCGATATGAAAAATGTTTTAATTCTTAGTCTAGAGTAGGGTTTACATTTTAACAGATATCGGGTAAAATTAAGCGTCTTCCGTTAATATTTTAAAGCTTATGATGCATACAGAATAGCAAAATGAAGTTAGCGGATCGTCTAATTTTTAACCATGCTTTAAAATTTAACAGTTGCTTACAGAATTGGCCCTATTATATGCCTTTTCTGATATTTATTTTAAATTTCGTTTTAATATTTTTTGGGTTTCTACATGTAACATAACACAATATTTTGTTGTTAAAAAGATAAGGGAATTTTCTTTTATTGATTATTTTGGGATGGTTTATGAAATCTGATTTCTTGGCAGTGTTGCCACATATAAAGTAAATTTTTGAGATGTTCATTTTTTTAATGTTATATTTTATGTATCTCACTTTCTTTATCGTGTTCAGTTGAATTGAAACATATATATTTTCGTCCTGATAGCCTGCTACTTGAAGATTCATAAATTGAAGCAAATTTTTTTGTATTCTATGCCTGCTTCTGTATCCTTTTCTACATCATCTTCTCGATTAACTGTGGATTCTAAATCATTTTCCATCAATTCACTTAAATCTTACTTTCCTTATCTCGTTCAGTTGAATTGTGTCGAGTTGCACAAACTGAAACGTCTTATCTATTTTTAATATTGCTATTCAAGTGCAGTTATGCCAAAGTAACAATTTATCTTTAAACTTACTTTTTCTCACCTTTTCTTTAAAATTGTTAATCAAGTACAGTGTTGCCAAGTTAACTATTTATCTTTGGAAATGAACATTTTTCATTCCAATTTTTTTGAATAGCATGAGAATTGTTGTGTTACAATAATTTCTATGACAATCTATGATCCATTTTTGATCTTGATTGGTTATATATTTATTATTATGCAACATTTACATTACTAAGTATAATCGTTGATTGATAAGTTTGGGAAGATACGCAATGCAATACATTTAATTGTAGCAGACGACGTTTTTCATTCTCCTTACGCCGATTGACCCCTGGCCCTAGTCACGACATTTGTAAGGTGGAGCCTCTGGTGGCCCAACAAGGAAACTCTCATTTTATCTCACGTCTCGCCAGATGCTTCATGGAACGAGGGATAATGAAAAAATTTAATTTATACAGTGAATAAATACATACGGAATTTTAGGAATTTAACAAGAGTATTAGAAAATGTTTACATGGAAATAAAGTGCAAAAAGTATAGTCCATCCGGAAATATAATATCCCAACTTTTTAATCTCCAATTAAGATGTAACTTATTGTAAACAACCTATACAAGATTATTCATGATTCAGGTATAAAGCAGTACCGTTTCTATAAAAATCAATATATACCTATAATTATAACTAAGTATTAAATCTTCAAAAACAACTATAGTTATTGGTATATTGATTTTAACAGAAAGGGACCTGCTGAATTATGAAGTCATAAATAATCTTTAACAATAAGTTTGGTTCTTATATTTCCGGACGGACTTTACCTGAACACGGAATTCTGCGAATATTAATAAAATAATTGAATAAGTATACCTGGAAATTTACTCACAACAATAATTCCCGAACTATTTTCTAGATAAATAAGGTTAATAAGTGAGAGAGATTGATATCTATTTGGTCGTTAAGTAGATTACTTGAATATTTATTTTTATTCATCTCAAGAGCTTCTAATAGATTGAATTCAAAAAATTCAGGTAATCTTCTTAACCACCAAATAAAATCAACCAATCTTTTTTCAATATTTTTGTAAATATCCTTGCAATATCCTTGAAATTTCGTATAAATAAATAAATCAAAAATTGAGAAAATGTTCACTACACCTTCACTTGTTTGATAAAGCTACTGTTTTAGCTAAACGTTTATAGTTTATTTCATTGTAAAAATATTGGTATTGACAAGTGTTTTGTCACTTATAATTGCACAAGAGGTTTGTATTTAATCGGGTAAATTTGGATTGTTTAATGAGAAACTGTTTCCTAGCAATTAGACGAGAACAACTGTCAACTATTAAAAACGCGACACCGAAGGTGGAGCGTTTTTAGGTTGACAGTTTTTCGAGTCTAATTGCTAAAGGAAACAGTTTAGAAGTTGAACAACACAAATTTACCCGATATCAATACAAACATCGAGTGTAATTCGGCAGTACAATTCAATGAATGGGCTCATTGTTTGTGTTTAGAAATTCAAATTATCTATTTTGGTAACCAGCACTACGATAATTGATAAACAAATGCATAAGTGAAAAAACCACAAGTGCATTTATCAACAGTAAAAACACAAGAGCTCTTTTTTTATTGGATAAATTTCTCTTTGCAACGAAACAGTTTAGCCAATCAATAATTTTATCTAATGTCAATTTTATCCAGCAAATTTAGTGATTGGCAAAAGTTTGAGTTGAAGAGAAATTTATCTGGATAAAAGAAAAGCTCGAGTGTTTTTTGGCAAGATAAATTAACGACAGAATATATCGATGAACAACAACAATAATTATCTCATTGTCATTGTGTAAAAGTGACGTCCACATACTAGAAATTTAGGAAGAGAGGTTTTTATCGCGATAAAAAAGGATGCACCTTTTTTATCGATGTCAAACATTTCCAGGTATATGACATTTTAATATTGAAGTTAATTTATCGCTGAAAAAGTTCAAGCTAACTTTTGCCGCTGTCAAAGTGAGTTGAATTGTCAGTAAAAGTACAAAATATGACAATCCGCTATCTGAGCTAAAAAACCGATCAAAAATGTGTAACGTCAACCTTTTGTATATCGTTTGATCTTTTATCCTATTTTCTGGTTTTGCATCGTTTAAATGATATTTAGGTACTCGTTTTATAGAATTCATTACAATCACACAAAATAATAATTCAAATTATAGTAGAGGTAATCAAAATAAACTTCTAATTTGCTAACTGAAATATTTTTGCGTTTTGGTGCGAAATTTTAATTATATTTTAAAAACGTAAATTTCTCATTTTAGCCTTTATTTTTGAAAGGAACAACTTTTTTTAAATTAAACTTATGCGAACAAACATCGTAGAGCAGTTTTTCAAAATCAGTCATCATGCCTATTAATTGATATCTAATCATTTAATAATTTTCATTTAATTTAAGTCAAAATTAGCAGACAAAAATATAATTAACCTACATACCTTTCCAAGAAACGGGTACTGCATCTTTTCTTAGTAATTTTCTTTTGCCACTGAGGTAAACATCATTTTTTGAAAAATGATTTTCGCATACACGAAGATTTTTTAGCGATGTCTCCTCCATCATAAACAGATCCATATTTCCACAGTTCTGTATCCACTCAGAAATTAAATTTGATTTAGACACTGGGAATTTAAAAAAACTGATTATATTGTCTTTATTTTTCTTTTTATTACAACATCCCCTATAACAACAGGTATTTTGTTTTTTCATCTCCATAATTCAATAAATTTAAGAAGCACAACGAAATTCAAAACTAAAAAATACTTATACTGCTGGTACCGATCAACTGCCGACTCAAACAAATGCAAAACCGATTATAAATATCGAAGTGAACGTTCAAAAACTACCCTGTCTACTGATCACAGCTCGCCTGACAAAATTCTCGGGCTCGACGATAGTGTCGCCATCCCATTCTCGGGCACTTTTCGCGCTACATTTTGGCTCGTAAGGTTGCGTATCTTCCCAAACTTATCAATCAACGGTATAATTTATTGAAAATATCGCATAATTTGTTGAAAGTATCGTACAGTATTGTTTATTTTAAATGACATCTATCGGTAGTGTGTATATGTTGTTTTTATATCTATAGTCATCCACTTATATTCAGTTTCTTTATCTATATCTTGTTGCCAGGCATTTACGTTCATTTGGATTTTAGAAATTTCTAATCGCACTGTGGGTGCTAACGAACCAGTTGCTGTATACATCTCTTCAATGATAGGATTATTTAATCGCTTGTCTAGTGTCGTTGACGAACGTACTCGTGTTGCAAAGATTCGTAGGAACCTTTTACATTCTTTCATCTCGTCTTTAGCACTTCATAACCCCCAAACAGTTGACGAATTAACCGAATTGTGCAAAAGAATTGAAGAATCCCGTGTTTGGTCAGAGAGATATAAATCATCTTCTCCTAATAATCCTAGATTGCTTGAATCAGATTTATCTTGCCTTTATGTTTCCTCCCCGTCAAATCAAAGACAAAGAACTTCCACAAACGTTTCAGCATTAACCTCCTTGGTTTGTTGGAATTGTAACAAAACTGTTCATTCATATTCCGAATGTTTCTCGCCCAAATCTATATTTTGCTACGGTTGCGGTGCAAAAAACACCACAAAACCTAAATGTCGTAGATGCATTCAAAAAAACTTGAGACAGACTGGTCCTCCGAACCTGGCCATTGTGTCCAGTTAAGCAGAATCAACTACAGAAAACCCCAGAAGAGCGAACATACGCCCAAACAGAACTCCAAACAATCACAACCCCCCTACAAACCAAAGCTAACTTTTTCAACTTCCGCTGCTGAATGGCAAATTTATCTTATCTTTGTTAAAGGTTTCCTAGCGTCCAATGATTTTAGAAATACAGGCAAACCATTACCTTAACCTACCAAATAACTTACAAATACCTTACCGTGAAAATTTTAGACATACCCGTTTTAGCTATGGTTGACTCTACTGTTCTTGGAAATCAGGATTTCTCTTTGTTGCATTCTCTACATTTACCTATACAGTATGACTCTTGTTTGAATATTACCACCGCTGACGGTGTACCTCAACAATATATGGGCTATATTTCCGCACCAATGACAGTGAATGACGTTACAAAGACAATAAAAATATTGATAATACCGTCAATAACTCATAACCTTATTTTAGGAATGGACTTTTTGAGCTTGTTCAAAATAGACATAAGTTTTCATGATTTGTCATACTCTTCATTATCTTCTACTTGTGTTATCAACCCATTAACGCCCAGTGATACCGTATGGTATCGACAAATCCGCGGTAACTATAGGGGCATGCTTTCCAACACAAATAGGAGGGGGTCAAATTTTATTCCCGATTTGGCTTAACCAAAGACCATCAGCAGTGTTGCCAGTCCTAGTACTTTCGTACTAGATCTGGTACCTTTTCACTCTGTCTAGTACGCCAGTACGCCGATCGCAACATTCGTACGTTTTCTACGTTTTGGTTGGGAATATCGAACTGAAAAATATCATTAACGAAGTGAACCAGAGAAAAGATCAACGCGCAATATAAGTGCAATTCGTCCATCCATACATAGTTTTGTGCGTAAGTTTTCCATGCGTTCTTATTGACTGTCATTGGTCATCGCTCGCTCGAGTCATGATAACTGATAACTGTCGTGTCGTCTGCCATATGTCTGTATTGTCTATCTGTATTTGAATCATTTATACATATACATATATGAAATAAATATAAATAGTTCAATAATGGAAAGGTATAATATAATACATATTTTATAATAAGCCTTAGTTACATTACCTGTTATAATATTTTAGGTACTTATTTCAATTACCACCAAAACAAGCTACTTTTGTTCTCGAGAGTCCCGATACTACGGATGTGAGTCTGGAAGAACTTGCCCCTGCTTCAACTTCAGAACTTCCACAAGAAGAAGGGAAGACGATTGACATGGATAATAAAACTGATAAAGAGGAATCCAAAAAACTCAAAAAGAATTACCTACAGAAATATAATAAAACTTGGGAGAAAAGATTTCCTTGGTTGGTATTAAAAGGCGAAAGAGAAATATCATGCAAATGTTGCAATACGATTATAACATGCAATTTAAATCACATAAAACGACATGAAAATACCTTGAAACATAAAAACTTCTTAACAAATCTATTGGCACCCCAAAATTACCATCACTTCAAGAAGTGAAGAAAGTAAATACATTGAATAAAAAAACTCAAATAGCAGAATATAAATTATTGATGTTCTTACAGGAACATAATCTTCCCTTTTTATTGATGGACCATTTACCTAAAATGTTGTGTTCTGCATTTCCTGATTCAGATATTATCAAAAATTTGAAATGTTCAAGAACAAAAGCTACTGAAATTACAAAAGACTGTCTGTCTAGAGAAGCTTTGGAAGAAATTTCAGCTGAAACACAGAATAGTTTTTATTCATTGATTGTAGATGAAACCACTGATATTTCAACAAAGAAATCACTTGCTATTGTAATTCGTTACCACAATGGAACTTGTGTAAGAGATAGATTTTTATGTCTAGCGCAAGTGAACTCATGTACTGCTGAAAGTTTATTCAAGACTGTGTGTGATGTTTTAAGTAGAAATAAAATTCCACTTAAAAATCTAGTGGGTTTTGCAGCAGATAATGCCAATGTGATGATGGGCAATAAAACTGGCTTAAAAGCTCGGTTCAAGGAAGTGAACTCAAATATATTTGTAATGGGATGTGTTTGTCACTCATTTGCCTTGTGCTCATCTGCAGCTTGCTTGAAATTACCTAGAAGTTTGGAGGAGTTTATAAGACAGATATACAATCATTTTGCAAATAGCAGCAAGAGAATGGAAGACCTACATCAATTCCAAAGTTTCTTGAATTTGAAACCACATAAGATGCTACATCCAGCTCAAACCCGATGGCTCTCCTTACAAGTAAGAATGAATGAAAAATATATTTTACAAACAATTCAGTATTTTTTCACTTTCAGGCTGTGGTAGATAGAGTTCTCCTATCCTGGGATGCTTTAAAACTATACTTCACAAGTGCTGTGGTAATAGATGGTCTTCGTAGTAATCAAACAATATTGGATAGTTTAAACACACCAATAGTTAAAATTTATTTACTGTTCTTGGCATACATTTTGAAT
Organism: Lochmaea capreae; assembly: GCA_949126875.1. Lineage (NCBI taxonomy): Eukaryota > Metazoa > Arthropoda > Insecta > Coleoptera > Chrysomelidae > Lochmaea > Lochmaea capreae. The sequence goes on from OX421411.1 coordinate 20,653,747, forward strand.
ATTGTGAATAAATTAAATCTTGAATTTCAAAGTGAAAAACCCAAAATACATATTCTGGCACAAAGATTTTCAGAATTATTCAGAACAATTTTGAGAAATTATATTAATGTTTCACATTTAAATGAAACAGAGCTCAGTAATATCTCTCCAAGTAATCCTGAACATTTTTTGCCAATTGAGAATATGTATTTTGGGGCAAAAGTTCAACTAGAGATTCAAGATGTTAGCGATCCTCAAGAAGTTCAAAAGTTTCAAGTTAATGCCCTAGCATTCTATGTGGAATTATGTTGCCAAATTAAAAATAGGTTCAATTTCAAGGAACCTGTTTTGGCATTTTTATCAAACTTTGCAGTCAGTCAGGCTATTTCTGGTAAGGTATTGAGCATTACAGAAGTAACCAAATTTTTTCCACAGGTAAATTTAGACTTGGAAAATCTAAATTCAGAATGGAGATATTTAGCAGATGCCACTGATATTAAACAATATAGCAGTCTAGATTTTGAAGAATTTTGGTACAAAATTTTTATATGCAAAAACGGTATGGATCTACCAATGTTTCCAAATTTGAGTAAGGTCGTCAAATGCATTATGAGTTTACCTCATTCTTCAGCATGTGCTGAACGTATTTTTTCCCAATTAAATTTACTCAAGACCAAAGTTAGAAACAGACTGGAGGTTGATACATGTGATGCAATATTACATGCTAAAGATTTGATGGGAAATTACAATTGTACCAATTGGCAACCTTCAGCATCCTTGCTGCTCAAGAAACCAAAGTATGATTTCACCAAAAATACATGATTTTTTTAAGTTACCATTGAGTTGTTTACCATAATAATATGTTTTTGTTTGTTCCTATTTTTCAGTCTTATATGTGATATACCTTTGTGATATGGTATGGAATACAATTATTTATTTTGTTTTGTTTCAGAATGTTTTTTTTTTCATATGATATATTACTGTTCAAGTTCAGTAAATAAATTTGTATTAATTTTTTGTCATTGTTTATTTACCCCCTCACTTGGAATTTGAGATGAAGATTTAAACCAGCTCCTAAATGCCATGGGAGAATCCTTCTATTGCGCATGCGCTCTGTAAATTTATCCTTTCAACGATCACAAAAATAATATGTCCCATGTACCGGAATAAACGTCTGCCAGTATTAACATAAATTTGATGTTTTCGTGAATGTTGACTGAAATAACCTCAAAACTACTCACATGCTAATATAAAGATTCACCCTTGGTATTTAGGACTTTGGAAGCTCGTAAATTTTAAACTAGTACCTTTCACGAAAAACTAGTACTTTTTTCGATGATTTTCTAGTACATTTTGAGTTGCAGAGCTGGTAACACTGACCATCAGTTGTACGACAACGATCGCGGTAGAATCTGTGCGGACGTAGCAGCTGTGAACACGTGTTTTTACTGTGGAATTTTCTAACATCGACAAATCATGGACATTCGTTTTACGTAAGTGAATTTATTCCGTTCTCTAAACTTTTTTTTTTAACGAAAGCAGTACAATATATTAGGATGGGTGTATACTTTGATGGGACATTATGTACTTTACTCATTTTTTAAAAATAACATTGTATAGTCGGTTATACCAAATAGTATCACTGGGCGTTTCAACTACTATAAAATACGGTTTTATTTCAGAGGATGACTAACTTTGTCCGAAGCTTTTGGATATAGTTTTTGAAGACGAAAATATTGCTAATGAAGTAGATGAAATATTTATAGAGCCCCCTGAGAGTAACATAGAGACCGACGAAGACTGCAGATGAGGACGAAGGAGGTACGGTTCAAAACCTAACGGGAAGACAGCTACGGGCACCGGCGGAAATCAAACTAATAGACAATACTCGAATGGGTAACAATAGTGTCGAACCTGTGACGGTACCTGACGAATATCTACCTTCAACCGCTGAGGTGATTCAGGAAGGATCTCAAAGTCAGACCGATCAGACCGATCAGTAAATTCTACATAGTACGGTTAAATTAACATAAATTATGAATCAACTAACAAATGAAGAGCTATTTCGTAAATTAGAAAATCTTATTACTTCCAAAACTGACGAAATAAAAAATGAAATTAAATCATTAGATGATAAATTTAATGAAGAAGTACAAGATCTAAAAAATAAATACCAAGATATAGAAAATAAAATTAAATATATTGAACGAGGCAACAAAAAAAATAATATTGTTGTCTTTGGTCTCCAGACAGATAGAGATAACCTGCTGACTGACACATTGCAAAAATTAAACAATAGTTTCAAGTTGAACTTAACAGAAAGCGATATAAACAATATTTACTTCAAAGGAAATAAAGGTACTATTATCGTAGAATTTATTTCATTTCTAAAAAAGCAAAAACTTATTCAAAACATCAAGAACCTTAAAGGTACAGGAATATCTATAACCCACGATCAAGGTCCGGAAGACCAAAGAACAACAAAAATTTTAGTGAAACACCTTAAAGAAGCCAGAGAGAAGAATCTGAAAGCTTATATAAGAAACTTTAAATTGTATGTGAATGAAGTCCCTTACTCATTAGAAGAATTAGAAAAAGAAAACACAGAAACTGATTCGGAATCAGAGTTCGAAATTGAGCCCAATAAGAAATCAAACAGTGCCCCTCCGACTCCGACCCCAGTAATATCAGAACAAGTCCAGCTCGCCGAAGAAGTTATTCCAGATCTAGCTAAGAAAACCACAAATAAATCTAAAAAAGAGAGTGAAAATAAATCTACAAATTCTAAGATTAATAATACTCCCCTCAAAAATATCGGTAGGCCGTTAAGAAATAAAAATGCATTGAAGTCAACTTCATAAAGTGTCTTAGAGAAAAATTATTTAATAAGAAGTTAAATCTTTGCTAACAGTTAAAAGACACTAACGTGATCTGCTTCATCACAATTTCAAACTAGTTTGTCCTTTTTGTAATTTTTAAGTCTATTTTTTTTATTTCTATTTTAAATTATAGGTAATTAAATTTGTAATTTTTAGTCTATTTTTATTTTTGTTTTAAATTAGATAGTTAAATATATAAATACACACATATACATAAGATGGATCAATATATTAGAAATTTCTCTATAAAACAAATAGAAAATTTTCATTTAAAAATCAATGAAGCTAAAGATATTCTAAAAGTGAACTATTTGTCGGAAACTTTTAATATAATTCACAATAATATAAGTAGCATCAACCATAATTTTGATGAATTTAAGTTACTGTTGGATGATATTGATATATCATTTGACTGTATAGTTTTTACAGAGACGTGGAGTGTTCCTGATATCACAATATTTAACATCCCTGGATATAAAACATTATACAACCACGGAGATCTAAACCAAAATGACGGCGTTGTAATATTTGTCAAAAATAATATTTATGAATCCCATGAAATTATTAGGTTTAATAACAGCTATCTTTTACAAGTTAAAATTAACTCCCATAATAATATTTTTATAATAAATGCTATCTATAGGTCACCCGCTACCTTAACTGATAATTTTATAAAAGACCTGCAAGACTTTCTATGTCAAGAAAATAAAACAGGTGACTACAAAATATTTATAGGAGACATAAACATAGATTTGTTAACAAATACTGAAGAGTCACAAAACTACCTTGATACGATGAACGAATTTGGTTACTTACCTGCTATTAAATCTCCGACTAGAGAAAAAAATAACTCCTCAACATGTATTGATCATTTATTTATAAAAAATAAAAAAATGATTTATGATACTATAATTCCCTTGACATTAGAAACTGATATAACAGATCATTATACAATATTAGCTCAAATTGTACTTCAAAGGTTTAATAAAAAACATAATGTAGGAAATAACTTAATCAAAATAATAGATGAAAATATTTTAAAAAGAGAACTTGAGACAGTTTCTTGGGACTCGGTTTTCAACTTAGATGATGACATAGAACCTGAAACAAACAAATTTATCGATATAATAAAAAATTGTGTAGATATATCTACCAAATATAAAAGGATTAAAAATCAAAAGAAAAAAAGGAAGCCTTGGATAACTAAGGGTCTTATCACCTCAATAAATAAAAAAAAAAAATTATTTCACCAACACAAAAAATTACCACATGACGAGTTATTGAAGCAAAATTATCAAAACTACAAAATAAAATTAAAGATATTAATTAAAGAGACAAAAAATAAATACTACCGAAAGCGTATTGAACAAGAAAATACCTCCACAAATCTCTGGAAAACTATAAATGAATTCTTAACTGTTCCTGAATCTATCCCTATAAATTTATTAAAAAATAATGAAAATGTACTTGTAACTAAACCATTAGAAATAGCTGAAACATTTCGTATCTGCAGGTAAAAAGCTGGCTGCTAAAATTGAAAAAAACCCAAATTATATTGAAAAAAAGAATTCTTGTAATCACTCCATTTTCATGTATCCAACAAATGAAATTGAAATCAAAGATATTATAATGCAGCTAAAAAATAAAAAAGTGCCAGGTTATGACGGTGTAAAAGCAGAAAGTCTAAAAGTCATTAGAAATGAAATCGCGAAACCACTCACACATTTGATTAATAAATCATTACAAAAGGGGAAATTTCCAACTGCTCTTAAACTTACAATCATAACCCCAATTTACAAGAATGGAGAAAAAACTGAGGCCGTTAATTATAGACCAGTGTCACTTATTAGTAATATAGCTAAAATATTTGAAAAAGTAATTCAAATAAGACTAAATAAATTTTTAGAAAAAGACAAATTGCTGTCTACATCACAATACGGTTTCAGACAAAATAGATCAACACAGGATGCCATTAAATCTTTAACAGGAAAAATGTACAGTGCTATAGATAAATCCAATCCCTCAATAGGAGTTTTTCTAGACCTAGCCAAGGCGTTCGACACTGTCGATCATGGAATCCTTTTAAACACGCTGGAGGATATTGGTATTAGGGGTATTCCACATGACCTCTTTAGAAATTATTTAATAAACAGAAAACAAAAAGTAAAAATAAAAGATACATATAGTAGTGAAAAAATAATCTCATGTGGAGTGCCTCAGGGAACGGTTTTAGGACCAATCCTATTTAATATTTACTTAAATAACCTATTTATGCTAGAAACAAACTGCAAAATCATCAGTTTCGCCGACGATACCGTATTGTTTTGTGAAGATAGCAACTGGTTCAGTTTAAAACAGAAAGTAGAACAAGACTTGGAAGCTGTCAAGAAGTGGCTCGATTTCAGACTTTTGTCGCTTAACATCAGTAAAACAGTCTACTTACCAGTTAGTTCCTATGCCAATGCTCTTCCAAATTATGAACTGCTTATTGAAAATCTTGCAATATCTCCTAGTAAAACAGTTAAATATCTCGGTATTATAATAGATCAAAATTTAAGGTGGGATCAACACATACAACATCTTTTAAAAAAGTTATATATATTATTTAAATTCAAAGAAATTTGTAAAATACTTAACTTTAAGCAAAAGCAAATTATATATAAAAGTTTGGTGGAACCTCATCTAAATTACGGAATAGTGGGTTGGGGTGGAGTTTCAAAAACACATCTTTCAGCATTAGAAATCCTTCAAAAACGTTTTCTTAGGACAATTCTTCGTCAAAGCTATGATTGTCCAAGTAATACTCTTTACTTTCAGAGTGAAATATTTGGTATCAGGCAACTATTTTATACAAATATCTGTATCATCCAGCACGCTAACAAACACGAACTGATAAATTTAAGTCACAAATATGACACGCGAAATAAAACGGAATTTACTACTCCCCACATGCAAAAAAGTGTCGGTCAGAAAAGCTACTCATATTTGGGTCCTAAAATTTATAATTCACTTCCACTCGATATTAGGAATGAAACTAGAGAGTTTCTATACAAAAAAAAAGTAAAACAATTTGTATTTGATATGTCCAGAAATTTTGTAGAGGAACTGATTCAATGATCCGGTTATTGTTATTATTATGTACTTGTTATTGTTATTATTATGTATTCTTGTATTTTTTGTGTTATACCACACACAAGTATCTTTGTCGTACTTCGTGGTACACCTGTTTATTTGTACTGATTTTTCTTAAAAGATTATATTTTGTATGTAATATTGTATGCGAATAAACATTATTATTATTATTATTATTATTATTATTATTATTATTAGACAGACCAGGACGTACAACCAAACTACATTTGGATCAATGACCGTCTTGATAAAAAATTGGATTGCATTTGGACCGAAGGTGATTTAGAAACTGGGCGGGACAGTTTTCCAGAGGCAAATTATTCCCAGTATGAGAGCTTGTCATGTGTCGATATATTTGAGATGTTTTTTGACAATGAGATTATCGAATATCTGGTAGAAGAGACTCAAAAATATGCAATTTTTTTAAATCAGCCCGATCCAAAAATTTCAGCAGCCGAAATCAAATGTTTCCTGGCTATCCTAATTTTGAGCGGCTATAATACCCTTCCGTCTAAGCGTATGTATTGGGATTTAAAGGACGATGCAAAAACATATTGGTTAGTCTCTATGAGGCGAAATCGCTTTATACAAATACAGAGATTTCTCCATTTCGCCGACAATACTAAAATGGATGTTTTAGATAAGGCGTGGAAGATTCGTTCATTGATGGATAAAATTAAAAAACGATTTTTGGATAATTTTGTGCCTGTTCAGAATCTTGACTTTGATGAGTCAATGACTACGGTACTACGGCCGCCACAGCTGTAAACAATTCATCCGTGGCAAGCCGATTAGATTTGGCTACAAAATGTGGTCGTTGAACTCAACAGAGGATTATCTGGTGAATTTTGACTTATACCAGGGCCAACATCCTCGTGGAAATGAAAAATACGACACACTCTTTGGGAAATCAGCATCTCCATTAGTAGGGTAGACCGGGGATAAAAGTGCCACGGGGAAAAAGTGCCACTTGCCGCCATTTTGTTAAATTAAACGAAACGCATGCGACGCCAACATTACAAGGTCATGTCTATACCGCTTCCTGTCGAGCACATGCATTTAGTGTCGAAGTAGTCGTGTAAGCGAGAGGACATATCATTTTTAATTTGTGCGCTACGTAGTAAATAATTTGTTGTTGTCTATTTTTTGTTGTGCAACAGTTAGTTTTCATCGAATTTGAAGCAGGTAAGTTTGCTCTGATACATTTTTTATTCTTTTTTGTTGCAGTGCTGTCAAATCTTAAATATTTCAGATATTTTTTTTGTTATGAGCAATAGTATTGGAATGAACCAGTTGGGGTTAAAAGTGCCACGTACGTTTTATGTGGCACTTTTTACCCCACTATGGAGAATGAAGCGTTATTTTACTTCTTTTGAATTTTTTAATTATTGAAACTCATTATTAAATCAGATGTTTTTTTTTCAGAATGCGAAATTACACCAGGAAAACTGCGCGGGGGCAAGCTTCTTTAGAAGAAATGCATCGTGCAGCTGATCTTGTTACAAAAAATGGACAGTCCATAAGGTCAGTAGCCAAAGCTCTTGGGATATGTAGAGTGTCTTTAAACAGATTTATACAACGCCGTAACACCGATCCAAACACGACCTTTGGCTATAGATCAGCACGTAGGGTTTTTAATGACGAGGAAGAAACAGCACTTAATGAATATTTGACACAGTCTGCACAAATATACTTCGGTTTAACCCCAAAAGAGGTGCGTCGTCTAGCATATGAGTGTGCAGTCCAATATAAAAAAGATATGCCAGACTCATGGCGACATAACAAACAAGTAGGTGCTGACTGGTTTGCAGCGTTCTTAAAAAGAAATCCACGACTTTCCATTCGAACACCCGAAGCAACGAGTTTGGGAAGGGCAACATCTTTTAATAAAAAAAACGTAACTGATTTTTTCGACAAATTATATAATGTTTTGGAGCGCTACCCATTCAGTGCTTCCTCTATATGGAATACAGATGAAACAGGAGTTTCAACAGTCTTGAAACCTCCAAAGATTGTAGGGGTGAAAGGGTCAAGGCAAGTCGGTGCTCTTACTTCAGGTGAAAGGGGAACAAATATTACATTAACAACAGCAGTTTCTGCAAGTGGAGTTTGTATACCCCCTATGTTTTTATTTCCCCGAAAGAATTATAAAGATTATTTTATTCGGGGTGGACCACCTGACAGTGTTGGTACAGCAAACTCATCCGGTTGGATGACGGAAGATAGCTTTCTTATGTTCATGAAGCATTTCATTAAACATGTGAAACCGACAAAGCAATCACCAGTCCTTCTGTTATTGGACAACCATCATTCGCATTTGGCCATATCAGTTTTAAATTTGGCGAAAGATAATGGCGTTATTTTATTATCTTTTCCGCCACATTGCTCGCACCGTCTGCAGCCGTTGGATGTGGGTGTATACGGTCCATTCAAGAGATACCTGTCTTCTGCGCAAGATGCCTGGATGAGAAATAATGCCGGAAAGAATATCACAATTTATGATATTCCATCGATTGTCAATTCAGCTTACCCCCTAGCGATGTGTCCTAACAATATTATAAATGCTTTTAAAAAGAGTGGCATATTTCCTTATAATCGGGACGTATTCTCAGATATTGATTTTGCTCCAGCATATGTCACCGATCGGCCAGTTCCTCCTGACGGAAATTACAATCAGAGCAATCAACTTTTAGAGAATGACAAGCCGTCAAATATTCGAGAGCACATTCCTAACGACTATTCTCAACAAAACCTTCCTAGTGAAAATAGTCAACATAAAGAATGTACAAAGAACATAGGCAATACCGAAAATCCAGTAGCTGGACCATCTAACATTGATAATCGGCCAGGAAAACAAACATTTTCTCCACACATAGTAAAACCCCTTCCCAAGGCGGGACCTCGAATGGGATCGACAAAAGGCAGAAAACGTAGATATACAGCTGTGCTCACCGATACTCCAGAAAAGGACGCTCTAGAGAAGGAGCAAGCAACAAGATGCCAGAAAAAGATGAAACAAGTTAAGCAAAAGACAAAGCAAGTTAAAAGGAATGTTTTCTCAAGCAAAAATAAGCATGACTCGGAGTCCTCAACCGATTCAGAAGATGACTGCCTTTGCCTAATATGTTGCGATTCATATTCACAGAGCTTACCTTCAGAGGAATGGGTGCAGTGTAGATCCGTGTAGATCCTGCAAAGAATGGGCTCACGATAAATGTGTTACGGGTGACTCAAAATTGTTTATCTGCGTTAACTGTGACAGTGACATGGACTAATAAACTTTTTATTATTTAACTAAACTTTTGCTGTTCAGTTGTTCACGTTTTAAAAATGTCATGTACCTACTTTTATTTGAACGCATTAAAAATCACCTTTACCTACGTATTATCTATTCTATCCTATCGTGGCACAACTTACCCCGTGGGCGTCACTTCCTACCCCATGTATGGGGTAAAAAGTGCCATCTACAGGAAACCATAAAAGGTGATATTACCGGTTTTTTTATTATGTTAAGTCTTTGTGTCATATAATTTTTGATAACTTAAAGTTAAAACCACTAAGAGGACAAAGAAGAAAAAAAAGTAATCTGCCAATTTTTTTTTTAAAACACATTTACCAAAAATGGCACTTTTATCCCCGGTCTACCCTACTGATGCTTGAAGAATTGCGTTATCCAGATTTACGCTATAATATTCATGTCTATAATCTGTTTACAGGGTTTAACCTATTTGGTTACCTACGGTTTTTAGGCTATGGTGCTGTAGGTACCATAAGAGAAAACCGTATACCGAAATCATGCCCATTACTCAATAAAAAGTCTTTCCAAAAAAAAGAGGGGCGAATATCAACACATCTTGGAAAAAAAATCTGGGATACTTTTAGTGAGATGGTTAGTTAATTCTGTAGTTACCATGGCTTCCACCGATGCAGGAGTATCCCCATTAGGATCCGTCAAACGATTCTCACAGGCCGGGAAAAAAACTATATTAGTAGATCGCCCATATTGCGTCGCCAAATATAATCAAAATATGGGCGGAACCAACCTCATGGATCAGTGTATTTCCAGTTATCGGGTTGGCATAGGAAGCAAAAAGTGGTACTGGAATATATTTACATGGATATTAGATGCTGCAATAAACAACGATTGGTTACTATACAGAAAACGCAATAGTAAAACCACAAATCTACAGTTTAGGAGGGAACTAGTACAGGTATACTTGGTGCGTTACGGTGTAGCTCCTAAAATGCCAGGACCAGCAAAAACTTCAACTTCCCGGACTCTTCTTCCAACCGTACGTTTTGATGGTATGCACCACTACGTTGCTCCATGTAACAGACGCCGCTGTGCTGGTATGGACTGTAAATCTTTTGGAAGAACCATGTGATGTTGGGTTATGTGTTCCTTGTTTCGCCAAATATCATACAAATGAGTAAACAGTTACACGTCCTATGTACTACTTCTATAGATATATACATGTGTCTACATTATTTTCAAAGATAATACACAATATAACATTATAGTTGCAAACGAATAAAGATTTGTTTCTTGGGTTAATTTATTGTACCTTAACCGCCCAGTGATACCATATGGTATCAGCTAATATTTCTGTTTTCAAACAATTTTAATTTTTTTATTATTTTTTTGATTGTTATTACACTAATCTCAACTAATATAAGCCAGGTAGAATAAAAAAAAACAAAAAATAGTTCCGGGCGCTGATGGGTTAACACAATACAATCTGCTTCTACTCTCTCTATTGAAGAAAAAAACAAACTCGAGCAAACTATAAACTTATTCTCTTCTCTTGCCCCTCCTGACCGAATTGGCAGAACGAATTTTGTCGATCACGATATCGACACTGGTGATGCAAAACCGATTGCACTACGCCAATATCCTCTATCCCCAGTTACGCAAGGACATTTAGTGACCTTCGAACTCCCCTTGGTGTTCACCCCTTTGGGTAGTCCCAAAAAAGTCTGGAGAATGCCGCGTTTGCTTCGATGGCCGAAAGTTAAATAAAATAACCACTCCGGATTCCTATCCCATGGCTCAAGCAGATGTCATTCTTAGCAAACTTCGAGACGCTAAATTTCTTACCTCCTTTGATTTGAAAAAAGCCTTTCTACAAATACCCCTTACCGAATCTTCTCGCCCCAAAACTGCTTTTGCTGTCTATGGCTTAGGTTTATTTGAATTTACGACCACTCCCTATGGTCTAATTAACGCACCCAAAACTGTGGCACGTCTAATGGACATTGTTATAGACCCTTCTTTAAGGCCCTACTGTTTTTGTTATTTGGATGACATCATTATTGCTACCCCTACCTTCGAACTTCATTTAGAAATCCTTAATAAGTTATATCTTCGTCTTAAAGAGGCAAACCTTACTGTAAATTTCCAAAAATGTGAATTCTGTCGAGATTCTCTTAAATTCCTTGGTTTTGTAGTCGACAAAGCTGGTCTTCGAAAGGATGAAGACAAAGTTCCCGCAATCCTTAACTATCCTGCTCCCAAAAACACTACCGAAGTCAAAAGACTTATTGGCTTAATTGACTGATATCGCCGATTCATCAAAGATTGTTCTACCGTTTGCTCCCCGATTACTGACCTTCTTCATGACAGAAAAAAAGGACAACCGATTTCCTGGACCCCTGAGGCTGAAAATGCTTTTATCGAAGTCAAAAAACGACTTACTTCCAGCCCCATTCTTGCAAGCCCTGACTTTTCGAAGGAATTCATTATACAGACTGACGCTAGTGACACCGGACTTGGTGCAATCTTATATCAACAATGTGATGGTATCGAACACCCTATCGCATATGCAAGCCGTACCTTGAACAAAACCAAAAGAAAGTACAGTACCACAGAAAAAGAACTCTTAGGTGTAATTTTTGGTGTAGAAAAATTTAGAGGCTATGTGGAAGGAACCCACTTCACACTTGAAACAGACCATTCATCTTTACAGAATCTGTCAAAACTTTCTAGCCCATGTGGACGTTTAGCTCGTCTTCCACTTAGATTATCGCAGTTCGATTTTGAAATCAAACATAGAAAAGGAGCCACTATGGTTGTAAGTGATGCACTTTCCCGTTCATTTCCAGACATTTCAGTGATTGATGTCACTACCTTCAAGCCAGATACTTGGTATACCGCCATGATTGATAAAGTCAATAATAATCCTGAGTCATTCCCCACTTTTAAAGTAGAAAATAATGTCCTCTACAAACATGTCTTCTCTCCAAACCCCATATCTAGTAATTTATCTAATTGGAAAATTATAGTCCCTACCCCGAACAGACTTGATGTCCTAAAGACATTTCACGACAATCAAACTAGTGCACATCTCGGCATTTCTAAAACTATCGCCCGAATTTCTGAAATCTACTATTGGCCAAAACTTAGAAGCACTGTATCTCGTTATATCAATAAATGTTCCGTTTGCTCTTCCTGTAAAACCCAAAATTTACCTAAAGCTGGTATAATGGGCCAGTATAAAGACATTAATTTCCCTTGGTAATGGATCTCTGCTGATTTAATAGGTCCATACCCCAGATCTAAAAATGGCAATAGATTTGTTCTCGTTATAACAGACTGGTTTACTAAATTTTGTCTTGTTCATCCTATGCAGAATGCCACAGCTGCTGGTATTGTTAAATTTATCGAAAATCAAGTTTTTCTTATTTTTGGAGTTCCGCAAATATTTTCCGTCGATAATGGCACAGTCTTTACCTCTTCTCTCTTCAAAAATTTGATGAATCAATATAAAGTACAAAAAATGTTCTACAATGCACGCTATCACCCACAAGCTAATCATACAGAACGGACCAATAAAACCATAGTTACTGCCTTACGTTGTTACATTCATGACAACTCCTCTCATAAAAATTGGGATGCATCAATACATAAAGTTGCACAAGCAATAAGAACCGCAAAACATGACGTTACAGGTTACTCTCCCGCTTTTTTGAATTTTGCCAGAAACGTACCGTTAAGTGGAGATTTTTATGGTGTAATTTCCGAAAATGCTAACAATTTAATCAATAACGCAGACAAATTACAACTGATTGACGACTTACAGACTCTTCCTAAACTATATATTGATGTACGCAAAAAACTTAAGCAAGCCCATGACAGAAACACAAAGTATTATAATTTACGAGAAAGAGATGTAGAATATCATGTCGGTGACCGCCTATGGAAAAAGAATTATGTACTTTCATCCAAAAAAGATAACTTTGCAGGAAAATTTGCCCCTACATTTATTCCGTGTATCGTCCATAAAGTAATTTCTAGGCTTGTTTATAATCTCAAAGACCTTTCAGGTAATGATTTTGGAAATTGGCATGTTTCAGATCTGAAAAACCAATTTATTGACGTTGACGAAAACCCTCTGGATGACTTAGACCATGAACAAGACAATAACGTTGACATTGCAAATTAATTTAGAATAACCTCATTGCTTACTAACTCCTTTTCCTACCTCGAAATGGATTTTACGTCATTAAAATTTTTTGGTTTCTTTTGCCATGTACCTTTTGCTGTTTCATTACCGTTCCTTTTGCTTTTTATAACTTAACATAGAGTCCCTTACCTCAGAAACCGTGTCGTACACTGGAGTTTCGCTATCGTTCTCCTAAAAAAACGGTACAATTGAGTTTTAGTTTACCATCATTTTTATTTTAGTTTTCTTCGTTTTTTTCCTTCTTTCCGTTTTCTTTCTTCTAGACAACCGTGTCACTTACCGTTCCGATTCCATACTCAACTTGGTTCACAATCATCTTACCCCTCGCATAGAAAAGGAAGTAGACCCAGCTACGTAGGAGTTTATACCGTTCTCCGAACAAAACGGCTCCTTTTCTTACGCCGCATTTCATTCATTCTGTTTCAAAAATAAAATACCGGCTAGACACCGTAAGAGCTCTCCATTGCGAAAATGGATTTTACGTCATTCAAATTTTTGGTCCCCCTTTTTGTTATATATCTTTTTGTTGCCCCGAGTTTTTCGTATCGTTTCTCAACAATAAAATGATACTTTTGTTTTTTAATTTAACGTAGAGTCTCGATTGACGTACCGTAAGACGTTAGGCCCCAATTGAACCGGGTTTGCCTTTGCTGAGTGGCGGATTGCGCTCGGTATACAAATATAATAGGTTTGAAAAAAAAATGACTGCTTAGTCGCTCTATTTCTTCATAGCAATCTCTTCCCTTTCCCTTGCCTTCAATGGCAATACTTCCTTAGTTTTTAGTCGTTTTTTATTGTTTAACCAGGTTGGCCAGACTTTTATACAGTTCTTGACCGATGTACCGTATTTCCTGACAGGATCAAGGGTGTAATTTTAATATTAATTCTTTGTTCAATTTAAGAAGAAATCGTATCATAGGACGAAATATATGGAGGTGGATTGACTTTCGGATCGATGACCAATGGCTGCTGTGGACGCTAACTGGCAACCTCACCGATTGTCGATTGGGCGCTATTATTTCTGGCCTCTATTTGTGCTTTCTGTCTATAAATTAGTACCTTTTTTAAGTTTAATTATGTGATAAAAATCTATCAACTGTTTTCATTATGTCGCCATATAGTATTTCTGCCACAAACGCACTTATTTCAACCTTTGTTTATCTTTCAGAGTTACCACGTATATCGTCAATTCCCTTCTACCGTTACCCATTCGAAGTAAATATCTATGTATTTTTTTTCTCTCTCTCCCTTAACATACCTTTTGCGTTGCCGTATTGTGATATTTGTGAACTACCTACCGTTATCGGATATTTTAGAACCGTTCCTTGTGGAAATTTTTGCTAGGTTAAGTAGTATTTCCCCTTGGGTGACGTCATTATGACAAATCTTTACTCTTTGCTCGGTGAAAATTAGACTGATTTATGAAATAATTAGAATTCCGACGGAATTATATTCTGAATCCATTTTAGGCTGACATCACTCCCCGTGTTTATTTTTGTGTCTCCCCGAAGACATTTGTTTGGTAGACAACTTTTAGGCAAGTTTCAGTTCCTGTTTTTGTTCCCGTGCACGAGGTACACCGCCTGTTGAAGCCATCGCAGCCATCGTCGCCAGAGCTGCCCAACATCCCAGCCCTCTAAGATAAGTTCCTTCGTCTTATCTTTAGCGTGTGTAAGATTTGAAGTTGGCGTGCTATATTACTTTGCTATCCTCTTCGTTTGGTTTTTTGAGTATTCAATTTATACAAATTTTTGGATAAACCAATAAATATTTAATATCTTCAATTTTCTTATTGATTATTCAATATTTATTAAATTGGATACACGTGTTCGGGAATAAGTAGTTTCATTTTGTTAATTTTTTTAGTAACTTAACTTTAATTTTTACGAGGTGTTTCCAGCTTTCCACCTTTTGTTTCTGTTTTTTTTATTGCATTCGTTCGTTTAAAAAGCTGGTGGCGTCCAATTTAATATTAATTGTACACCTCATCCCAGTGATAGAGAATAAAATAGTTTAATTGGTACCGAATTCCACTCCCTGAGGTGGAGTGCTCTAGCCTGGGACTTTAAGTTACAATGTCTTGAAGTTGAAGTATAGATGTCTTGAAATTGAAGTATAGATGTCTTGAAAGTGAAATTAGATGCCAAGGGGTATCCTAGTGGTAACCTGGCATGTAATGGTATTCTGGCATGTAACGGTATCCTGGCATGTAACGGTATCCTTGCATGTAACGGTATCCTTGCATGTAACGGTATCCTTGCAGCTGTGCTTACCACAGCAATTTGAGGTAAAACTTAGTTAAATTTAAAAGACGATAAAAGGTATGTCCTTGCTACTCAAGGGTCGGTAACGGAAAGGGATGAAACCACCCCATGGAATCGGCTGTTGACATCATATGTCAATCGTCTTAACGGTCAACGAGAGTAGGAGAAATTTAGATCACAGAACTATATTGGAAGTGGTCACTATGACGGCGAGCGGTAATTAGGGAAATTATTTCGAAAAATCGAAACAGGTCGATAGACATGTAACAACGTCGCGAACTATACCTGTGTTAAATGAATCAGTATTCAGTGAGCATCGACTAGAAACGCATTGTGTCGTTCTGAGCACCTACTAGTAGTGTGACGAAGTTACTAATTTTCCGATTTGCAAAAGCAGCAATTATTCCGGTTTTATACTTAAAATTGTATTTCGGGTATTTTTCAACGTAAAAATATGATTCTTTTTCGTATGTTATCAGAAAAATATCCCGGTTTTAATATAATGTTTAATTCTTCCGCGATATCAGTTTTTACAAAGATTGTATCACCTTCGCGCGTCGATAAAACTCTGAAGGCCGGCCAACCGCACCAAATAATACACCGACGTATACTTTGCTGGTAGCACTAAAAGGCATGCTACCGAAACGAAAGGACAGTCAGTCCGCAGACCTCGCAGAGGCTAGAGGTTGAATTAGGAACCACCAGCAGGTGTAGATACCGAAATCTCGCAGAGTCAGTTCTGGTAGAGCCAGCCGTCCGATCGCCAAGCCGTCTACAGAGCAGCCGGGAACCGAACCAGAGTAAGTTTTGCAATATTTTTACTAAGTCCGTGGTAGAGTTTCTGCGCAAGTCAGAATAAAATTGGGTGGGAGAAGCCCAGGTAGACCGATATAAGTAATTGATTTAGGAGTTGTAAGAGTGGTGTCCGTGACCCGATACCGAGAAGATCGCAGCACATATTCCGAGGTGAGTTTTTGGATTAGAGCTTGGGTACTGTTCTCAACCGCCGAATTTCTAAGTTTGGGCCTTCAGCCACCCGTTGAAATACCGAGGGAAAGGAAACTGCTACTGGGGGCGCTGAGTTTTCACATCTCAGTAGTAGTCGCGAAGCTACCATTGAGGGCGCTGAGTTTTCACATCTCAGTGGTAGTCGTGTTTGGGCCTTTAGCCAACCGTTCGCATACCGAGGGAGAGGAAACTGCTACTGGGGGCGCTGAGTTTTCACATCTCAGTAGTAGTCGCGAAGCTACCATTGAGGGCGCTGAGTCTTCACATCTCAGTGGTAGTCGTGTTAGGGCCTTCAGCCAACCGTGCGCATACCGAGGGAGAAGAAACTGCTACTGAGGGCGCTGAGTTTTCACATCTCAGTAGTAGTCGCGAAACTGCCATTGAGGGCGCTGAGTCTTCACATCTCAGTGGTAGTCGTGTTAGGGCCTTCAGCCAACCGAATCAGATTAGGATCTTGAAAAAGTGTTACTAGGAACACAGGGCGGGAATACCATAACGCGTAACCTGAGAACCGTACCCCTCTATCGTAGAGCTTTGACTAATCGAGAGCTTTGTTTGCACACGCTTAATCCGTCGCTTAGCACGCGCCCGCTTTCGCTTGCACACCCTCCGTTCTATGTAGTAATAATCCGTATGTTTCGCACTTTTGATACCGTGTTTTTGCTTATAGCGTAGTAATAGTTTTGTTTGATTTTTTGTTGTTGTTGTTAGATGACTTAATAAATGTATTGAGAGTAATCATTGTTTCCCTTCCACTTCTGACAACTCTGTGGAAAACATAGCAGCGAATACCCAGGTTGGCAATCCAGGAGGGCAGGTAAAATCTGTTCCACCGGCTACAGTGCATCCGTCAACACCATATTGACCCCTGGAGTATTTTTCTTCTTCACTGACGCTGCCCGGAGCAAGTGGAGCATACCACTTTTTAAAAAAACTGGAGCCCGAGGCATCCGTTACCAGAGCTTAAGCGTCAAATCTACCAGTAGCGACGGGAAGGACGTTACAGTAGTATCGTTTATGGTATTTACCACGTGAGTTCGATTTCAATAATGGACGAATCTTTACCGGGACCGTCGAGAGTCGGCACACCACAAGCAGGTAGAAAACGTAAATTAGAAGGTTCATACAGTGATGAAGACTTGTTAGCTATTCTGAACAGCTCTGACGATGAACTAGACGATCCGACATTTTCGTTAGCAGCTGAATCGAGAAAATGTGGGTGGCTTGATTCTGATGAAGAAGATGAAGACGACGAACACGAATATGAAGAAGACTTTTCAGTAACCAATCTTCATCAGAGGATAGTTTACATATGCCTCAACCCCAACAAAACCGGAGCAATAATAGTGAAATCATAGCCTGGGAAAATACGCCACGTGCTGCTGTTCAGCAACTTAATTTTGAAAAAGCGCGGCAACTGCCTGTTGTACCAAAAGGAGATGCTCCTATAGACTTTTTTGACCTTTTCGTAAATGAAACTTTCTTTGAATTAATTGCACTGGAAACTAATCAGCATGCGATTGAAGTCTTCATGAAAGCAGGAGCTCAAGAAAATTCACGTATTAGTCGTTGGAAGGATGTAACAGGGGAGGAAATTCGAACGTTCTTTGGTTTATTGACACATATGGGGACTATCCAGTTGAGTCGTATACAAGATTACTGGAGAAAAGATCCTCTGTTAGATATACCGATATTTAGTGGAAATATAAGCCGAGACAGATTTCTCCCTAATTTTTCGATGTTTACATTTCAAAAAAAAATCCTGCGGATGGTGAACCTGTGCCGGAGGACAGGCTCTACAAGATACGTTCCCTTATTGATTATTTCAATAACAAAACGGTAGAGATCTACTATCCGGACAAGTGTTTGTCTCTTGATGAGTCAATGTTGCTTTGGCGAGGCAGACTTGCATTTCGCCAATATATTAAAAATAAAAAACACAAATACGGGATTAAGTTATATGCGTTAACAGAACCCGATGGAACCATCATCAAATTTTCTGTGTACACAGGTACACTTGATGATTGTGGTGGCAGGGGACACTCCAGCAAGGTTGTCATGCATCTGAAGGATGAAAAACTGGACGCCGGTCATGCAGTTTATATGGACAACTATTACAATAGTTATGATTTAGCTATTCAACTGTTACAGAGAAAAACCCATTGCACCGGAACCCTACGGAGCAACAGACAGAACATTCTACTTGATATAAAAAATACTAAACTTGGTAAAGGAGAAACGTTAGCTCGTTACGCAAATGGTGTAATGAACGGCAAGTGGCGCGATAAACGAGAAGTCACATATATAAGCACAGAATTTGATAATACAATGGTGGAATTTGAAAACAGACGACATTAAATTCAGCAGAAGCCCCGTCCTATTTTTGAATACAACAAGAACATAGGTGGGGTAGATAAGAAAGACCAGATGATGGCATACTACCTATTTGAACGAAAATTAGGACTTCATATTTATCACATGCTACTAACAAATGCGCATCACATTTTCAAGAAATACAGTCCCAATTCAAGAATGCCTTTCTATGATTTCCGTCTGCATATCATACGACAGTTGCTGCCAGTAAGAAGAACTGTTCGAGAACTTGCCCCGGCAAGGCCTAATATCGAACATGTTTTGGAGAAAAATGCTTCAACTGGAGCAAGGAAAGTTTCTCATCGACGATGTGTGGTTTGCTACAAAAATAAAATACGAAGAGAGGCAGTTTATTGTTGTGTCACAAGCCCCACAAAACCAGCTTTGTGTGTTACTGGCGCTTGCTTTTCTTTGTTATTTATTTTTATAATTCTATATTTTTGAAGTGTACACATTTTGAATTTGACATTTGTTTATTCCAATGTTATATTATTGATATTGTAATTTTTTTGTTGCGTTTTATTTTAGTTAATGTTTTTATGTGTATCATATGTTTGTTTCAATGTTTTTGTGATTTTATTAGCAACATAATATGTTCCAGGACTTACTTTATTTTCTTTTACCTCCACAAAGTTCAAATTCCAAACAACTTTTTCAGTTTATAGGGAATAGTTTACAAGTTTATAAGGAAGTTATTGTAATGGTTTCCATGACGTCTGTAGAAGTTATAAGCATTGGGGAGTCAAATTTCACGGTTAGTGCGCGTGACGTGTACAATTTTTTTTTTTTGAAAAAAATTATTGGGAGAATTTTTTTTGTAATATTATATTCATATAAAACAAATTTTTTGAAAAAGAAACGATCACTTGGAAAAATGCAATCAGCACCCAGGGGTAGTATGTCAATTTATGGTTAGCAGTGAAAGGGTTCATTAATAATTTACTAACTATTATCTCCAATAAATATTAGATTAAAAAAAATTACTATTGTTTTATTATAATAAAATAAGAAAAAATATTTTTTCATATAACTGGATTTCATACGTGAATAAAGGGCGCCAAAAGATTGTACCGCACGGGATACTAGGGCTACGTACTTGAGACGTGGAGTTGACTACTCTAAAAACTGTTTTGAAGTGGATGGGGACACAATAATTCCTCTGTATGATGTTCCGTAACTATTCAAGGGTTTGTGGAATAATTTATTGAAATTAACCTTGCGTTATAAAGAAAATGGTGAAGATAAAGTAGGAAGATGGGACCACATTTATACTGCTTACAAAATGGACCCACAACTTGGATGTTTGAGGCTGATGCCAAAGGTAACAGATGCCCATGCCAACCCGGAGAAAATTAACAAAATGAAGGAGTCAAAATGCACTCAAGTGTTCAGTCACACTGTGGCTGCAGCAATTAATGTATTTACATTTTCTGGTAGGTAACTTATTATTATTATTATTTACTAATTTTAAATGTGTGTAACATTTTTTTGTACAACTGTCAAAACAGAAGAAGAAATTTTAACAATGGACAAATCGGCTATGGATACCGTGACATTGTTGGAGTTTCTTGACAAACTTTTTGACAGTTTGAATGGAAGCTCATTCAATCCACCTCCCGGAAAAACTTTAAGTACTGGTGTCACACAGGGGTCTCATCATGGAAATGATTGGGATGAGGCCATTGAAAAAATTAGGAGCTTTCGATACCAAGGAGATGGGAATTTTTTTGTACCTTCCAGTGTCAAAAATTTAATATCAACAATACAGTTTATTTCACGAATTTACGTCTGTTTCGGATTATCGGCAAAAACTCGACGAGCAGTGTCTAGCTTGTTCAATTCAGTAAGAAGGACGAAAGTAAACTGTCCTAGTACCACTTCTAGACACAAATGTAAAACAATATTATTTTTCCCATTATTGTATGCGTATTTCGTATTTTTCAGGAGAGCAATAAAACTATTTTATTTTTTTTTCTAAACGATAAGCTGAGATTTTGTGTATGAACATATTCGCTAAAAACGAACACAATAAGATTATTATAGAAATATTTCGTAATTTTCTTCTTTTTCTGAAATAAACTACATTTACGAGGTACTGAGTTCTAGTAAAATACAGATACGAGGAATTGCACAATCGAAAAAGTACGAACACAAGTTATTATTGTGAGAATAATTTATTGTATAATATCACAAAAAAAATAAAATAAATAAATAAATTTTAATAAAAAGCATAATAAATATATTTAAATTTGTTTATTAACACTTCCGAACAAAATACAAACTCAAATTTCCAGAATTATTGAATACCTTCTAATGTTAATTAAGTATCACAGTCATTATCAGGTACCTCCAAAAATGCGTGACTATGTAATTTCATAATTCTAAAAACAACATCTTATACAAAAATATTTTGTATGAACTAAATACAAATAAAATATAATAATAAATGAGTAACAGATGAATATTTTTTCTTAGCAAAACATTTTTTACTTACCTATAAGGCAACTGTTCGTAAAATCCGCAACAATCTTAAGGAATTGTAGCTTTAATACTCTGTAAATTATTATACTTTTTTTCAGTAATTAGCAAAGGTGATTGATAAAGGGGTGGAAATATTACATTCTTAAAAACAACCTTTTTTTGTCTTATGGGAAAAGGGTGAAAGTCTTCATCACAAAATGTTAACTTAAATGAAATTTGTCCATCACAATATTTTAAAGCTCTAATATTGGTCACAATAGCCCTATCATCATTTATTCTCGAAGGCCGAATCGACGCATATTTTAGAAAATCTTTATGGCCGTAGTTTTTGAAAAAATCATAATCCATAGTCTTCACTAAATAGGGATTTTTTATACGTGCTAACTTGGTGATTCTTAAATAATCACTAGGCAAATATATTTCTTTGTTTTTTAAGCATGTTTCAATAGCACTATGGACAGAGTCGCACTTCATTTGAGTGTGACCCTTTTCCAAAAACTTTTGTGTAATTGAAATGTCATACTTATCTGATAAATAAAGAAGTGCATTTGCCAACACACTATTCCTATTTTGAGCTGTACAGCCATCAGAATAAATAATTATAGGTCTTTTGACCTCTTGAGTTAAAAGTTGCCCTTCTGTAACGTTTTTCCGTGCTTCGTGCCGCGAATGCACTCACCACTCTTACATTAGCGACCTATTAATGAAAATAGATCGAACTTGTGGCCACACAAAAAGAACTACTATAAATCCCCAAGTTACCAGCTGATCGGTAGGCCGATCTTTGCCACAAGGTATTTTACCCGCTAGACTCTAGTCGAAGAAGGGAGGTTCGTATGCTGGTAACGAACAAACAAAAAAAGTTAACTAAACCCAAGGCGCCAGGTAAACCGTACCCGAGAAAATACCACTGACTACGTTCCTAACCGTAGTTTACCCCCAGTTAGAAATATACGAATTAAATCAAACACAATAACTCAGTTCAAAAAAAATAATGTGATTTAATAGGTGGTGGTTTGGTTTGACAGAGTAAAAAAAAAATGACTACAGGAGTCTCGGAACTAGCTTCCGACAGAGGACGCTTACATAAGTCCTTCAAACTCACTTCTCTAATTAATGATCTTAAAATCCCATATACCCTCAACCCAACATGATAATACTATGCATATCCAATACTAAAATTACAAGTATGATGATGCAATGCTTATTCTAAAGTACAATACCAAAAAAATAATTAAAAACCTGTATACCCCCTTTAACCCCTAATTTTAACGCTTAGAAGGATTTGAACCAGCAATCAGTTCTACTGTAAATCCGTTCTGAAAAATTATGGCAAAAAAAAAAACCAAATAATAACTGCTTAATAGCATTAATTAAATTACACAAAATTATTTTATACCCATACTGTGGCTTATCTACCCATGTAATGACGATGTTTGAGGTCCTACCAAATAAAGAAATTTTACCAAAAGCGTTAAGGACACGATCCGTTTGAGCTCAGACGCAACGTTCTACCTCCGCCGCGAATAATTAACAACCGCGATCTTAATAAAGAATACAAGCCACTTGTACGTTTACAAATGGTCTAAGGTGAACTAGTAAATAATCTATCATGAAACACTTTAAAAATTAAATTAAATAAAACTTGCGTGACTTCACCCGTTGGTAAAAATAATTGACCATCAACAAGCTATTTCCAATGGCCGGTCTTGAAGTAGCTCATGGTTGACCCTCTTAGATTCCAAAACTCAAGTATTCGGGTACTTAGCTGGGACCGCAACTAATCAATCCTCAATCGTCGGAACTCCAACATGACTGGAGCTTCAATATCCCATATAACCGCCTAAAACTGGAACTAGAGACTCCCAAAACCGAGTGAATCCAGTAGGAAGCCACAATCCGGATACAGAAACCAAGCGTAGTCAAACAACGTCAAACTGCCACGCCAACAACAAAAAACCAAAATCCAAACTCCAAACGCTAAGCGCTAAACCCTATAAAAGACACTAATTAGTGTTGTTACTTCAACTTAATATCATTAAATCCCCCTATTATTTCCTTTTCTACCTGAATAGAATGATCCCATCTTTTCTACTCCCCTTTAAAAGAATCAAAATAACTTTTATTGCACTATTTGTACGATAGTGTCTCTAACTAGTAGCCCCATAAAACCCATAACTCACAAACCCTTAAACTAACAACCCCTTACTGACAAATATTATGTAGAAGTTATACTTGAACGCGTAATCAGGTGAAGTAACCTCCTCCGCACAACTTTGTTGAACCTTAAAAGGTATAATTAATCCAATACACAAAATGTCTTACCTATTGGGCCAAAATAGGGTGTCTCCCTTGTGCTACTGCTGGTGATTAAGGCCTTAATATGATCTACAAACGATAATATAATATCACTAACTGCAACCATACCACAACGGGGCTGATATACCCACTTCAGAAAGAAAATGACCTACCTTCAACAAAATGGTGTGTGTCTGGGCTTGAAATTCCATCTGCATCTCACAGATGAGGTTTGGGAAGGATATATTATTCCACCAACTTCCTGCACTCTCTTACCATCTCCCTCAAACCAAACTACCCCCTAAAACTATATCCCCCTTCGGGATGAATGTGGATCATTCATATTCGTTTTTTTTCCAATGGGGCTCCAGACTTGTTCGCCACTCCTCACACAAAGCAAAAATGACACCTGTCCTAAATTGTTGACATCCGTCAAAAAACCTCTGTTCGAGGGTCACCCTCAATCGAGCTGTACGGAGTAGACACGTTCCGTGATCTCGGGTATGAATTACCCTACCTGATCATCAAGCACTAAAATCCCTTACTTACATCTATTGTCAAATTCCAAATTAAACCCTATATTACACCATGCCGATATTACCCGTATATATATTCACAAAATATCCTATAATACACTCTATTATACATCCACGTTACCACCACAGTAGCCAACTTTCCTTACTGGACCACGGTCCCCTGAAAGTTCGTAAAAGAAGAATCACTATGCGACTGACAGACGTCGGATCAGCTGTTCGGAACTTTTGTTTACAAAATGTCTAATAAAAGTTATTCTATTGAGAGTCGTTATTTTCTATATATATATTAACCAAATTGGTGAGGAATGAGTTGACTACTATGAAATTAAATCGATGAGTTACAAATGAGACTAAAAATTGTGGACTAACAAGCTTCTTTAACTTGATCTTAAGGTAGGAATGTTTACTTAATTATGGCCAACACTACTTGAACGTTGTCTTTTATGCTAAAGGCTTAGACCTACGAAAAAAACGTAACAAATCCCCCCCCTTCTTGAAGAAGTTTACCCATGGGAAACTTCACAACTATAAAATTATTCCTCTGTCAGTGGCCAAGTGATCTACAAAGTTAACTTTGGACGTTCAACATTGAACTATGTGTAACTCTAACCAAATCCAACAGACTTCGATTATCGTGAGACGCAACCAACCCATATCTGAGTCCTGATTCGACTCGTCTAACCGAAAGTCCCCAACCCACAGAAACACAGTGTATATCTTAACCAACGCGACGTTCCTTCCACACTCTAAAGAAAACCATGCTTTCCCCTTCTTGAAGAAGTTTACCCATGAGAGAATTCACGACTATAAAACTACTCCTTTTTCGATGGCCAAGTGATCTACAAGGTTAAATTTGAGGTCGTTCAACATTATGTATATATGTGGAGTTCTAACCAAATTCAAAAGACTTCGATTATCGCAAGACGCAACCCACCCATATCTGAGTCCTGATTGGACTCGTCCAACCGAAAGTCCCCAACCCACAGAAACACAATGTGTATCTCAACCAACGCGACGTTCCTTCCACACTTATACACTAGTCTAGTCGTCCCCTTGTACAACCTTGAACTAATCCTACCTTTTACATTAAACACTCATGACACCGTTCAGCTTGAGACAGCGATCTTAGATTAACGATCTGTTGATCCTATTACCCGGTACTATGTACATCGGCGATATTACATGACACAGTATTACGACGTCCACGAAGTGCGCAGAAATCCCTCTTATTGACTAAACGATAGGGACTCATCCGAGTCTGGACCTGATTTCAAATCCTTAACTTGCCAGATACCCTTTGAGACTCCTTTGTCATCTCTCAATTCATAAGTCCACGGTGAAATCCTCTTCTTGATGTAAAATGGTCCTACATATTTCGGCGCTAATTTCTTGGAAAAATACTTAGTGGCATCAGACAGAACATAATTCTTACGCCATCCAACTGGTTGGGTAAATACTCGATGTGACGTCGACGTAGATTATATCTATCACAACTCTTCTCTGCCGCCAACCTCAAACGTTCTTTAATGTCTGAAAACATCTGTCTGAAATGTACATTACGACTTAAAATCCCTTTTTGTGTACCATCTTCAACACCCACTAGATCTTTCTCCTCGTAATCCTTTCCCGATAACATCATATTACGCCCAAAATTAACAAAATACGGAGTTAAATTAATACCCTCATGAGTACTCGTACGTAGTGCACTACCTATTTCCGGTAACCTTTCATCCCAGGACCTGTGATTGTCCGATACGTACATAGAAATCATGTTTTTAATAACTCTATTAACCCGTTCCGTCGGGTTTGCCCGTGGATTATAGAGTGCGCTAAACTTAACGTTGCAATTATACTTATTAACTAAATTACTAAAATCCTTACTACGATACTGTACACCGTTATCACAAATTATGGTACGCGGTACCCCAAATACTAAAAATACTTCTTGTTCGATTTTACGACAAACTGCTACACCTGTAGCTTTCTTAAGAGGCCACATTAACGTGAACTTACTCAAATAGTCCGTAACAACTAAAATATAGCTATTCCCTTGTTTTGATCTAGGAAGAGGTCCCATGAGATCCGTACAGATCATTTCCCATGGACGCCCTACTTTAGGGTGGGACGCAATTTTATCGACTGGCACGGTCTGTGGTACCTTGTGTTCGGCACAGGTTCGACAGCGTCTAACTACCTTAGCAATGTCGCTCCGCATTTTCGGCCAATAGAATTTCTCGGCTACCCTACAAAAGGTCTTAAAAACACCGGGATGACCTGCAGTGGCTGGTTCATGAGCCTTTAAAATGATAGATTTACGCTCGGCTCTGGGGACAACTAATTTCCAAGAATCAGACGGTGGAGACAACTCTGAATACAACGGTTCTACATACTTCCATAGACGACCATTAGCCAACCGCCAATTACCGAACTTCTTTGGATATTTACACACTCTATCCACCATCAGCTGGTACCACCTGTCCTCTTCCACTTTCCAGGTACTACCTACGTTCTCGTCAGAAATAAGATCTACCAAAACATTATTGACACTATCAACTATAGGAACGGCTCTAGATAACATATCAGGTACAACGTTCAATTTACCCTTACGATGTACCACCTTAAAATCGTACTGTTGAAGACGGACTGACCAACGACATAAACGCCCACTTAAATCTTTCAAATTCTGTAGCCATAAAAGACTATAATGATCAGTTACGACTGTAAACTGTACTCCTTCGACATAGGGTCTTAGCTTCTCGACAGCCCACAACACTGCCAAGCACTCTCGTTCCGTAGTAGAGTAATTACGCTCTTGACGCGTCAACGACCTGCTTAAATATGAAATTACACGTTCTCCATCAGGGTGGGGCTGGGAAAGTACTGCGCCAATTCCGTACCCAGAAGCATCAGTTTGTACAACAAAAGGTAGTGAATAATCCGGACAACTAAGCACGGGTGCTGCTACTAACCTTTCTTTGATAACCCTAAACGACTCTGCGCATACTTCATTCCATTCAAATTTAGAACCCTTGCGAAGTAAACTAGTTATCGGAGAGATGATAGAAGAAAAATCCGGAATAAAACGCCTGTACCAAGAGAATGTTCCTATCAAACGACGAACGTCTGAAACACATTTGGGTGTCGGTAATTCCAGCATGGACCTCACCTTATTAATATCCACATGAATACCATTTCGATCAACAACGAAACCTAAGTACTTCATCTCTGGTCTGCAAAATTGACATTTCTCTGGACTGATGGTAATATTCGCCTCCCGAAGGCGACGGAAAACTTCTTCTAAAATCTGCAAATGCTGTTCAAACGTCTGACTAACAATGACGACATCATCCAGATAT
Source organism: Lochmaea capreae (assembly GCA_949126875.1). Classification (NCBI taxonomy): domain Eukaryota; kingdom Metazoa; phylum Arthropoda; class Insecta; order Coleoptera; family Chrysomelidae; genus Lochmaea; species Lochmaea capreae. The sequence continues at coordinate 20,681,516 of OX421411.1, forward strand.
ACAAAAACATGGGGCTCTAGATCATGTCCCAACACATTATCAATTAAGCGCTGCCACGTAGCAGGGGCGTTATGAAGACCAAACGGAAGTCGACGAAATTGAAATAACCCTCGATTAGGTACTGTAAAAGCCGTATATTGTTTCGACTCTTCCGCCATTGGCACCTGCCAATAAGCACTCTTAACATCTATACTAGATAAATACTTTGCATCCCTCAACTTATCTAATGTATCTGACACTAATGGTAGCGGATAGCTATCTCTTACGGTCACTGAATTCAACTTCCTAAAGTCTACACAAAATCTAAACGTACCATCTTTCTTTTTCACAAGTAAAATCGGTGATGCCCAGGGACTATTACTAGGTTCAACAATACCCTGCCTCAGCATATCATCCAGTTCTTGGTCAATCTGCTTCTGAACCACCGGGTTAACACGATAATAGCGTTGTTTAATTGGAGCACTATTGGTAACGATGACATGTTCTGCCCGATTAGTACACCCCAAGGTTTCACCCATCAAAGTCCTATTCCTATCTACAACGGCTTGCAGCCTGGATCTTTCCAAAGATGACAACTGTGTTTGACTATTAACATGAACCACTGAGTTCAAAATCACTGGTTCGTTGGAAAATTTCCATTCGTCCTGACGCAAATCTGGTACGATGTCCATGATTTTCCAAAAATCTATCCCTAATATTAACAAATGTGGAATCTCCGGTACTACAATAGCTTCAATCACCCGGAATCGACCCTTGAGAGTAATCGGCAACTCCACAACTCCAGCAACACTGCAACGGTTCCCATTACCTACTATACAAGCTGTCTGGCGACTCTTATCTATCCTTAAACCTAACTCGTGAATGAGGGACAACCCCTTACCGCCTATCAACGAACGAGATGCTCCGGAATCAAGCAATCCTAATATTGACTTACCTAAAATATTTACAGTGATATATGGCCTTTCATCTTCGGACGCATGCTCAATAACGTAATCCAATAAGACTTTAAATCTATCGACCGAGAAGGATTGGTCGACATGCCTACCTCGATCACCTACGCATGTCGGTTGTCGTTTCCCTCTTTTTTATTACATCGTGGGCACGACTTAATTGTCACTCCTTCCAACTTACATTTATAACAAAACTTCTTGAGACAACCCCTAGCATAATGACCTGGCTGCTTACAGTGATAACAAATGACCTCTTTCACCTCACTCTTCGGGACTGCTACTGAAGATGTACTAGCTATCGCAAGATTTTCTACTGCCTCCGCCACTTGGACATAAGCTAAATCTGGTTCTAAAACATGCAATTTACGAGAAGGTGGAACGAAGTTCTCCACTGCCTCCTTTCTGGCCTCAAGTTTTCTACCTAACTCTCGTAACTGTGACACTGAGGTGACGTCCACCAACGCTAACTGGTTCTGGTAAAACGGGGCTATATTTCTGAGCAGTATTTTGAGCCTAACCTCCTCAGAGACCGTACAAGTTAACCTATTAAAATACCCAGACATTACAGCTAAATAAAGTCCAATAGATTCATCTGGGCCTATGCGACTGACAGACGTCGGATCAGCTGTTCGGAACTTTTGTTTACAAAATGTCTAATAAAAGTAATTCTATTGAGAGTCGTTATTTTCTATATATATATTAACCAAATTGGTGAGGAATGAGTTGACTACTATGAAATTAAATCGATGAGTTACAAATGAGACTAAAAATTGTGGACTAACAAGCTTCTTTAACTTGATCTTAAGGTAGGAATGTTTACTTAATTATGGCCAACACTACTTGAACGTTGTCTTTTATGCTAAAGGCTTAGACCTACGAAAAAAACGTAACACTTCCAAGTAGTCAATTAAACAGGAAGCGTAAACAGATGCCTGTCCATCAGCAACAATTTCGTTAAACCAATAACAAACGGCTTGATTGTTCACTAAATTATAAATTGTGAAGTTATGACAACACAACTTCTGTTTGTAATACAACGTACTGGCTGGTATTTGTGCCTGCACATCCATGGTTATCATGTGGAACTCCCCATTAATCGCCTTCTCCTTATCATTTCCTTTTCACGTCTTGCTAAATTTTTTTTCTCAATGTGCTCCTTATATTCTTTTGCTTCTACATTATCGTTCTTATACTTGAAACAAACATCACATTGGTCCTTTCTCGGTCGAAATATAGAGATTTTCATTTGGTCGGCAAGTTTAGTCATAGTGATAACAGACATTGGATTTTGCCCCTTTTCTTGGCATTGCTCCTTGTAGGCTCGATATAAATCCGACCATTACTGAAAAGATTGTTCTAAGTACATTCTATTCGTGTCTTTTCGGCAATAATTTGAAGGAATTTTGTTTAAATTTTGAAGAAACTCAGTAAGAAACCTTCTGTCATTTTCGAAAATATCTTCTCGTTTTTCTCTATTGCTTATTTCAGTTTGGTTACTATTAGCCATGCCATTTTCAGACTTCATGGTTCAGGATCGTACAAACCATTCTCCGATGCTAAGGGTATTCAGGTACATTTTCTTACAAACAGGTATGGATTGATTATTGATAACAAAAGAATAAGTTAGCGTTTGGGATCTACGAGAGGTTTCAATTTTTTTTGACGGCCTTTTTGTATAACAAACCTTAACGGTATTATCAACAAAAACTTTTCGCTGCTCCCAAGTCATATCGTCCCAAAACTTTTGAAAAAGTTTTTTTCGATCCTGGTCTGAAATCAAAGAACATATTTTTCTTCTAACATTCTTCACCTGCTCCTTGTTTGGACACTTACATCTTTCTTTTATTTTCCTTTCATCACGTTTTTTGTTTTGAAACGTATTTTTCTGATTTTTGGGTTTTGTGAATCCCAAGTAGCTTTTGCCCGTCTTTTATTAATAGCACTTTTATTGTAACCTTTTCGCTTTTTGCTTTCATTTTCACTTGCAGGTTGACCTTCCAAATCGCTATCCTCTCCTGATATTTGCTCTTGCGGTTTTTGATCTGAAATATGTTCGTCTAAGCTTTCTTCAGATGACTCAGCGTTGTCAGACTCCATAGTGGCGTCGTAATCGGGATCATATAATATTATATTTTCTTCGGGTATTACGGGGTTCGTGGAAGAATTTGCAACGCTTTGATCCGAGCTTTGTTCAAAACTAGCTTCTACATTGTTTATTTGAAAACTGGGATCTGATGCTGTAGGTTTACTGAGTTCCAAATTAGCCATTTGGTCGGAAGAACTACTTTCGAATACCACCTCAGCGTTATTGATTAATTCAGAGATATCCTCGGGACTCAGGACCTGTTCTAAGTTAAGCTCGAGAAAAGACTTGTTGTTAAAATCACTTATATTTGAAAAATTCGGGTCATTTTCTTGTTCGTGGTCTTCATTTACTATTTCTATACCATTAGAATTGAGGTTTTTAGCCATTGCGACTATCTTTCTTGTTCGGCTCGACATTTTTATTCAATAAATAGCTTCATACAGTACCTCGTAAGGGCTAATTTAATTTGAATTTTGGAAAAGGCAGAACCTCGTAAGTGTCACCTGGAAAGAAAATTATTTTTTAGTAAAGAAATAAACGTTTTATCATAGAATAAATTAAACAAAAACATCTAATAAAACCTTTCAAACCACTATTATAAAAGTATGGTAAAATTTTAGTTATTTTAAACAACTTACCAGCCAAAAACACGGAGCACTTCTACGAACTCAGACATAAACGGTCGATAACATGGAGCCGACTGGAAAATACGAGGTAATGCTTTTAAAATTGGCGCGAATGTAAATACGAGGTTATGTTTTTTGCGTTTCACCGCTAAAATTTAAAAGTGAGTAATTTCTAACTTTGTCAACAGATGCCAGCTACTATTCTACGGAATATTTCATAATAAAACGGATTTCGCCAAAAATGTTAGTTACGAGGTCCTGCGTTTTGACCCTCAATATGTATTTCAAAATTATCAGTACATTCATTTTCTTTCAAGATAAGTTAATGAGTAAACTATCAAGTCAAAAAATAAAGTACCTAAGACAAAAACAAAATGACATTTTGTACAAGATTAGATATTAGCATTATTTTGTTTTTTACAGGAGAATGTCGTTTTTTCTTTCATTTCATTTTATTTTTGACTAATTTTTATCCAAGTTTGTAGTAATAAACATTTAGTAGGTACCTACATACCGCTTGTAATTTAAAAAACTTTGTTTCTATTTCGATAGGAAACATGCCAAGACGTGCTTTAGATGTTGATACATTAATATTTAATGTACACGCTTATTTTACAGCTGAGAAAGCTAATAGAGGGTCGTTGCTACCAGTTTTGTCAGTGTTTAAACATAAGTGTGATGCGCTCTCCATTAGTGAAACTAAACCAAAGACAGTTTTAGAAAATGCAAAAACTCCAAACATTGTCCAAAAGGTCGTAAAATATAAACCTCGCCGACATCCAAAGACTGTAGATCTTCGCGAAGGTCACAAATTTGACACTTTATATAAAATGCGTGAAAAGAAAGAACATGTCTCTTTGGATTCACTATTAGAGAAATTAAAAGAAAAAAATCTAGTTGAAATTTCCAGATTGGAGAGTATTGAGACAAATACCTAATAAAAAATATAAAACCAGTTAAAACAAATTATCAGACTAAAATTGAATCTAAAGTTTTATACAATAAGGTATGTGAAGGCAATAACGCCAGGTGGTAATAACGCCATGGTGTCGTAGATCAGAGATTTTTGATCCAAACAGCAGATGGCGCTAAATGTTGTTTAGTCCCATAAGTATAGGTGTCCTGTTCAAAGATTTACTACTCTGTGGTGAGAAACGTCAGTGCTGCAGTGTGTTTTTCATCGGACGGACGTTTGTTTGTGGACTGATATTAAATATTGAAAACCTATCGAGTGCTGTGTTACAGAAACAAAATAGGTAAGTTAGTTTTTTATGTTAAATGTTTAATCAGGGTATTTTTGTGGTTACATTAATCAAAAAAAAGTTTTTTATTTCTTTTTCTTTCTTTAAGTAAACATAGGTTATGTTAAAAAATGTAACTGTTAGCAATAACGCCTTACTAAGGTCTAAGCAATAACGCCATGGCGTTATTGCCAACAGCTGAGATTTAATACAATAATTTCTGGTTTGTTAAATCTTTTTTTTCTGTTGCAGCGTAAGGTGCCCAGACGTAGAAATCAGGGCCTAAGGGGTAACTGGGACGCAGAATCGCTGCAAAATGCCATAAATGATACTCAAAATGGCATGTCTGTAAATATGGCGAGTAACTCATACGGCATTCCTCGGCGAACTTTAAGAGAATATCTGCAGAAAGGAAACATGGCAAAATTTGCAATGGGTCGAAAAACGATCATCTCGCCTGAACAAGAGGGAGAGCTTTGTAGGAGAATAATCCGCCTGTCGGAAGTAAGATACCCATTAACTGCAAAGGTATTACGTCGATGTGTTTACAATTTTTGTGTGACAAACAATATCAAGAACCCATTTAGTGCTGAAAAACAAATGGCTGGCCGTTTCTGGCTGAAGCATTTTTTTGAGAGGCATCCTGAAATCAGAGTGCGCAAAGCTCAAAATATGAATCCAGCGAGGGCTCAAAAGCTAAACAAATTTATTGTTTCTGACCATTTTAATAAACTCGGAGCTCTTCTTATCGATTTAGACATAATGGATAAACCGGAGCATATTTACAATATGGACGAGAAAGGATGCCGTTTGGGTTTACATAATCAGCAAGGTGTGCTCGCGAAAAAAGGTGCTAAAAGAGTTCACCTTGTGGCTAAAGAACATTCAGAGAATGTAACAGTGGTTGCATGCGGCAATGCAATGGGATCTTCTATTCCTCCTTATATTCTTTTTAAGGGTAAAAGAATGAAGCCAGAGTAGGCCGACGCCTTACCAGTAGGTAGTAAGATTGCAATGACGCCAAAGGCTAGCATGACCATTGAAACATTTAAAAAGTGGCTTTATCATTTTAACCAGTATAGATTGCCTGGACCTTGCGTGCTAATTTTCGATGGGGCCAAGTGTCATTTAGACCATTCGATTGTAACAACTGCAGATGATTTGGGCATAACTTTATATTGCTTGCCAAGCAACACAACACATGAACTGCAACCCATGGATAAGGCTGTGTCCCGTTCATTTGAACATTATTGGGACGATGAGGTCATGAAATTTTGGTCAAGATACAGAGACCGATCCTTAACTAAGCAACATTTCGGAAGCATCCTCTCAGTTGTATGGGATAATAATTTTCAGCTTGTGGCATTTATCCCTTCAATCCGGACATACTGCCAGAGGTTGCTTATGCACCAAGTACTGTGACTGAAAGAGAAGACCCAGAAATAAACCAAATTGAGCCAGCCCAAAGGGATGACAATCAACAAGTTTTATCAACAAACCGTTCAGTAAAACCTCCGATAATTCGAGAGAATACACCATCTCCTGGTCCTTCTGGTGTGGCTCCCAAACGTCGACGCTTGGGCAAAAAACGATTCCGAAAGCAATTTCGAAAACTCTAATGCCGAAGAAAAATTAGAAGTTACCTTTTCTCAAATGCTTGAGACTCCAGATATGACCCAAAAACCTACAACTCGTCGAAATACAGCAATAAACAGCAGAGCGCAAAGGATTATTAAACAAAAGTTACAGACAAATAATTTAATAGTAACTAAAGCAGATATACAGTTGGTTCGGTGAATCTTTTCCCATGTATGAAATTATTCACATACTACTTTTTGTAGTACGTCTCTTTTCTACTCACAGAATCTAAACCCCCGAAATGAAACCGTTTGTTCCATTACAACATAATATAACAAACAGAGATAGCCATATGATGAATGTCGGCGATAGGTTTGACCCATACAACAGAAGTTCTGTGGTTTTGTACATTGACAGACTAAAGACTTTGTTTACATATTTATTTTACATTTTTATTCATTTTTTTGCCCGTTGCATATAAATTTATTTCAAAAACAGTTGTTATAACTACTAACTTATATACCTGAGTGTTCGAATTATTGTGGTAAGTAAATATTATTTATCTACTTTTTATTTATTTACTTCGCATTGAAAACAAACCTTAAATTGACATTTCATTATAATTCTGGATAGAACTCCATCAAACTGAATTTATATGAAACATATTTTGCTTCCACCAATGTAAAAAATATTGAACTAATTTTCTGAAACACCAGAACTATTCATGATTCACGTCCATGGATTATTGAAGTCCACGGATGTGATTCCGTGGACTAATTGCTAATGTAATTACTCTGAAAAGTTATTTGAATCATTAATTTTCTATTGCCAACTACTTGCTTGATTATTACCTTTTTTGTTAGTGGAAAGATATGTAAATATGGTTTTTTATTTATGGAAAAAGTTCAAATGGCAAAAGGCAAGAAAGAGACTGATCGGGTGTTACATAAGAGACGAGAAATGAAAAAGTTGAGTATGAGACGAGCAAGGGAAAAACTTAAAAATAGTCCAGCTAAATATGAAGAAGAAAAAGAAAGGACAGGGAGCGAAAGAAGCTGAGCAGGCGGCCTATATTAGATTTCAGTGAAAGGGATCAGAGAATAATCAGAAAAAAGTGGAGAGAACGTTTTAAGCGCTACAGAGATAGAAAAAGAAATGAAGAACATGCTGCTGCTATACGAAAATAATTTTATGGAATCTATAACACCACCAGATAGCCCTCAAATTGTAATGGAGCCATTGCCAGAACTATCTGAGCCTAAGAACAATACACGTCGGGATCGTGGAAGAAGGATTGCTAGAAAAAATCGAGAAAAACTGAAGAATAAAATTGACGATTTAGAGAAATTAGTGGACTCACTAAAAAAGAAGGTGAATAAGTATAAAAAGAGAGCCAGCAGAGCAAAGCATTAGAATACACCTAATAATACAAGTCCAAGATCTAGAATCAATTGTTTGCTAAAAAAACAATCCGTCACTATGGAAATTCGAAAGAAACTTTTGTTTGTTGAAGCCATCGGAGAGCAAATGAAAAGAAACTTTTATCGTGAAAAAAAGTCGAAAAACAAGAGATACTTTTTATCTATGCTTAATGGCGAAATGATAAAGAAATATAAATGTATCAATAGTATTGGTAAATTGACTTCAATGAAATTGAATAAGAAACTCAAGTCACTACCCGAAAGAAAAATTTTAATTGCACAGAAAAAGGTAGAAGCATTTTTAGAGAAAGATGAAAATAGTAGATTGACTGCAGGAAAGAAGGAAACGATAACAAGAAAGAAAAATAAAAAAACAAAGAAGACTACTCAATGACACACTTTTAAATCTACATAAAAAATTTGTTTCTTTTCATCCAGAAAACAAGAAAATGAGTTACGCTACATTCGCTAAACTCCGACCATTTTGGATTTTAAAGCCAAATTATGAAGATAGGAACACGTGTTTGTGCAAACATCATGCAAATATTTCTCTAATGGTACAGAGCTTGAAAAATAATAAAATCATAAATGAATGCACAATAAATGAGGTCATCAATAATTTATGCTGTGGAGACAGTCCTGAAGAAAAATGCTTGGAACGATTATGTTTTCGTTGCAAAGATCGTGATCTACATTTCAATTATTTCGAGAATGAAGAAGTTTCCTACCAAACTTGGATCACAAAGAAAGAAGAAGTGAATGTGAAAGGACAAAAAAAAACTCGCAAATGTCCTAATGTAGAGCTTGTCAATCTTTTTAAAAACTCCTTAAACAAATTCATGCAACATGTATCAAATATCAATCATCAGTACACAACTTTAGACAGGATTAGAAAAAATTTATCGGTCACAGAAGCTATGATCCACATGGACTTCTCTGAAAATTATGTCTTAAAATATGCGTCTGAAGTCCAGTCGTCTCACTTTGGCGCGTCAAAAATACAAATCAGTCTTCACACATCCGTGGTTCATTACAGTAATATTATAAGAATAAAACCTGTTTCATATGGAACATTTTCAAATTCGTTGAGGCATGATCCTGCCGCAATATGCGCCCATTTAATGCCTGTATTAAAAGAGATAAAGGAATTTGTTCCAAATTTAAAGATAATTCATTTTGTCAGCAATAGGCCGGTGACTTATTATCCGAACAAAACTATGTTTACCTTAGCATATTCTATTCATATTTAACTAGAGTAGTTGGAGTGCAAAACATGTTTTGGCATTTTAGTGAAGCTGGACATGGTAAAGGAGCACCAGATGGCACACAAGAGGACAAGATTTGCCTAGCTTAGAAATGTTGGTAGAGAAATTGAAGCAAGCTTGCAAAGGAATTAAAGTGTTAAAAATTACTGACGAATCAATTTCGTATATGGATCATAATGTACCAACAAATGAACATTGAATACCCACCAAATTGTTTGGCGCAGCGATCATCCACTTTCAGTATTCCTACGAAGACTAAGTTGCCTTAGCTGCATGACTTCCTGTCATCATTATGGTCTAGGGGAATTTAAACTGAAATCCAGGAATGACGATAGTATTATCAGAGACGTCCCGTCTTCTTCAAATAATCAACGTGTGCGTTATGAAGATATTTACTCATCTGATAGTGATGCCAGTGATGACATGCCTCTCTCAAAAATAAAAGTAAATTTAATACAAGAATTGAAAGAAAACATGTTCGTCGTGGTAAAATTATCAGGGAAAAAAATAACTCGTCATTATGTAGCTCAGATCATTTCTGTCGATGAACATAATGAATTTACTATAAAATTTATGAAGAAAACAGGGAAAAAAACTTTCGGTTTTCCAGAGAGGGAAGAAATCTCTGTGGTAGACAAACCAGATATCCAAGTGGTTTTGAGTCAGCCTGAGTACAGCGAAAAAAGGGATGATTATATTTTTCCAAACGACTTAACTTTATTCCAAAATTTGTTTTAATATTTTGTAAAATTATTCATACATGTTATTTCTCTCTTTCATTTTTGTCAATAAAATGGTGTATTTTTGGGTAGAACACTTCTGTAGACAAACTTCATCACTTCCGTGGACATACACTTCACTTACGTGGACCAAAAATTTAGATTTTTCCAATTTTTAAGTGAAATTAATAAAATTGATCGTAACCGTTATATAGGAGGTAGTAACTAATATATTAAGAACTGAAATAAAGGAACAGATTTTGGTTCTTGCGAAGTTATTTCATGGACTAACTCCATTATCATTAAGAGGAGCTGTTTTTGATTACGCCGAAATAAATAATATTGAAAATCCATTCAATAAAGAAAAGAAGCAAGCTGGCAAAGACTGGTTTTACGGTTTCCTCAAAAGAAACCCAGAAATAAGTATTAGGCGTCCCGAAGCTACAAGCATAAATAGAATTTTAGCGTTCAATGCAACTGAGATTAAGTTATTTTTTAATCATCTAAAAACTACATTGACATAGTACAATTTTGCTCCACACAGGATATTTAATGTTGATGAGACTGGGGTCAATAGCGTTCAAAAGCCAGAAAAAATTCTGGCTCCAAATGGAATGAAACAAGTTGGTGCAGCAACGAGTTGGGAAAGAGGGAAGAATATAACGATTTGCTGTTGTATCAGTGCTACAGGTCAGTACATACCTCCAATGATTATATATCCGCGTGTTCGCATGCACCCTTCACTGGAGCAGGGTGGTCCAAATGAATCTATTTATAAGTGTGCAAAATCTGGTTGGATGAACGAGGAACTATTTGGTATATGGTTAATTCATTTTGTAGAACATATAAAAGCAACTCCAGAAGATCCAGTATTATTACTGTTGGATAACCCTTGCAGTCACATTTCTCTAAAAATATATCATTACTGCCGTAACAACGGAGTCGTTATGGTTACCATACCTCTTCACACGTCCCACCGAACACAACCATTGGATTTAACTGTATTTGGCCCTCTTAAGACTGCGTTACACATAGAATGTGATTTATTTATAAAAATTCACCAATATGAAAAGCTGACACCTCTTCAACTAATTCCTCTTTTCACAAAAGCCTATCTTCACATAGCAAATGCAGAAAAGGCTATCAATGGTTTCAGAGCGGCAGGAATTCGGCCTTTTGACAGCAACGTATTTAATCAACTGTTCGAGGAGGGGGATCCAGCTCATCCAGAAAATGTGCCTGCAGAAGAAGCAATGCACATACTAGAATCAGAGAATATAAACAGTGAATCAAACGTTCCGATGGATGAAAATGCTGATATGGAGCCTGCTTTGCAACCTGCTCTTCAGTTTTCTCCGCAGCCTTCTACAACAGGCTTGAATTTACCGAAACATGATAAAGAAAATCTGGAAATGGTAAAAAGGAAGATTTGTACAAGTCCTGTACATAGTTTTGAATCTATTTCCGCAGTACCTTTTACTTCAATATCGCCTAAGCCTGAAGCCAACAAAGATAGCGGAACCGGGAAAGATAAAGATTGTGAGAAAGGGAAGCGAAAATATAAAAGCAATAAACAACACTCAACTATTATAGCAGATACGCCTATGAAGGTTTTATTGGAACAGCTGGAGGTAAGGAAAGCTGAAAAACAAAGAAAAGCAGAAAGAGGAAATGAAAAAAACAAAACAAAAACTGTCAACAAAAAAATTAAGAAAGATAAAAAAAGAAAACACGAGAGCTCTTCATCCGATGACAAAGACATACTAATATGTGATGACGAAGAAGAGTGTGATGAGAATTGGGAGAATCCCGGTGAAAAAAGTATCGATGATATTTGCGTTATATGTGAGGAATATGGGAAAAATAAGGAGTTATGGTACCGGTGTGTCGTTTGTGGAAAATGGGCCCACGCTTTATGTAGTGGTGAAGATTCTGCAGAAAATTATTGTTGTGGCTATTGTAATTAAATTAAATGTACGAAATTAACCGACTACTGTACGATATAACACTCACGGTTCTGGTAATATCGTACCTACTTTGTTTGTGAAAAGGGTCGAGTAATTTTTTACATGTTTAGGATATCATTATAATTGCCTTCATAATAAAACTATATTACATTACCAATCCGTCTCTCAATGATGAACGTTTCTATGTCATCCCAATTTCAAATTATCGTTTTTTGAAATTAAGTGTACGGTAATACCCCCCTACTCACCTATTTTGACGATTATCTGTCGAAAAATTTGCGGGTTATACACAATTTACAAAGAAAAATCCAAAAAAAGATTTTTTTTCGCCACTTGAGCCATCACTTTTTGGCACGATATTTCATACAAAAAACAGTTTAAATGTATTGCTCTGTACATGAAAGTGATCAAAGACAATATACTATAGACGTTTCACGCAGATGACCCGTCAGTAACAAGTTTTTAGTTTGTCTCAAAGCTCTATCGTGGTATCGTGGAACGTGGTGTTGGTTTAATTTTGGCAAGCCTGCGTTTACTTCGTAAGTGCGCTTTTGCTTATTTACTATCATTCATTTACTATTTTGGCTTTGCTTAAATAGTGGTGTTGTGTTATTTTTCTAAGTTCTATACATTGATTCGTGAGTTATTAATAATAAAGAGTATTTATAATGCCTTATAATAAGTGTTCTGTTCCATCATGTGATGGTGATACTAAAATGTGGCACAAATTTCCTAATCCAGCAACCGACAATGGAAGATTTAAACAGTGGTTGAAGGCTGTGAATAGTAGTGAACTGATTAATTTGCACCCAATGTGGATTTATAATAGTAAAAGAGTGTGCCACAAACATTTTGAAAAGTGTTATGTCTCCTCAATATCTAAGAAGAGGTTACATGCAAATGCTGTTCCATCATTACATTTAGAACAAAGTAGGTAAAACTTTAAACTTGTCCGAATTTATATTATTGTGAACAGGTCTTACTCTTCTTTATATCTGCACATAACTCTAGTAGGATATATTTAAACTGTAATTACTTGGTTGTGTGATTTATTTTTAGTAATTGGTACACAGTAATGATGGATTTCAATGGGTTTTTCTATTTTTCAGATTCTTCAATACTTGAGCACAATTATTGCAAACCATTAACTGTTTAAATTGGAGATGTTTCAGAAGTAACATATAGAGAAACTAAAGGTACAATTAAATATACATATTGACAAATATTTTTTATCTAAATTTGTTTATATACCTATTACTTTTAAAAATGAAACTAAAAGTTTCTAATTAACTCCATTTAATAATAAAAAATATATGGAAATTCAAAATTGATAAACATTTTGATATTTAAATTATCATCATCAGAATGACGGAAGTTATGTAATGTATTTCCATATATTTTTTATTATCGAAGTGGAGTTAGTTAGAAACTTTTAGTTTCATTTTTAAAAGTAATATAAGTAGGTTCCATAAAGTAAGGGACCAGACAGTAAAATTGTGTTTATATTTTCCAGCTACTTCATTACAACATGATATCCCATCAACTTCTAAAACTGAACATTTTTCTGAAGAAGTAATTCGTCAAGAAGAAACAACAGGTATAGTTAAAATGCATGTTTTACGGTTTTTATGCAAAATAATATAATTTTTGGTAAATATTTGTATTAATTATCTATTTATGTATTGTCATTACTACAGCATAATTCTTCTACACCTATAACTTAGAGTTTGCCTTAATTTATTTATGCATTTTCCAGGTTGTATTTTTATGAGTGATTTTCCATTTTCAGATCTAGGAGATGTATTATCACCATTTCAAATTTTGAAACAATCTGGGGTTACAAAAGCAACCACTTCACATAGGAAAAATAAATTATATGCACACATAAAAAATCTTTATAGAAAGTCTCAAAGGGAGAGAATAGCTAAAAAATATTTTAAACAAAGACTGTTTGAAGCAAAAAGATATGAGAGCACACATCAACTGGAAAATCATATCACACAATTGAATCCAATGGCAGCAATGTTAATCAAATGTCAATTTAGAGAGTCTAAAAAGTCCAAGAAGCTTAGACGTTTTACTATAAGGGAAAAAATTTTAACTTTAACACTATATTATAAACAGAGCCCTGTCAAAAATATTTATCTTGCCTCATAAATCTACATTGAACAGATTGTTGAGTCAAATTGTTGGAGGGCCAGGATTACACAACTTTGTATTTGATTCTCTAAATGAAATGGTACAAAAAATGGATTCCTCTGAAAAATTTGTGGCAGTATTATTTGATGAAATGGCAATAATGCCTGGAGTTCATGTTAATGAAAGACATAGGCTTATACAAGGATTTTAAGATATGGGTAACTTTCAGAGAAACATGTATATTGCCGACCATGTACCTATGTATTTATGGTTAGAGGGTTAAAACGGAATTGGAAGGCACCTGTGTCATATCATCTCTGTAGCAGAGGGGGAGCAAAAACATTTCAAATCAAATATTTACTAACTGAAGTGATTTCAAAGTTAATAGAGATAGATCTAAAGCCCATAACTGTCATATGTGACCAAAATAATATGGCTGTAATCAACAGCTTGATTAAAGATACTAGATCCAGATATGTTGCAACTAATAAAATCGATCAGTATAAAACTGGATCTTTTGAAATTGAAAATATTTCAATATACCCAATTTATGATCCACCTCATCTTCTAAAGGGTGTTAGAAATAACTTTATAAAAAAAGATTTATTGTTTAAAAAAAATAATTTACAAAAGACTGCCAGATGGTTCCTTATTCAAAAATTATATGAAACTGATGTGGGAAATATTGATGGCTTAAGAGTATTGCCACATATAACAGATGAGCATATTTACGATGAAAAAATTAAAAAAATGAACGTAAAAAATGCAGCTCAGATATTCAGCCAAAGGTTCGCTGCCACTTTACAATTGGTTAGCCATATAGGTGAGTATTTCTTTAATTTAATTAAGGTATTAAATTTTTTTTATATGAAGTCAGAAATAATGTTCGTGAGAGTTTATGACAGACCAGGTTATCTAATTTTAGTTCTGTATAATGTTATAATACTTTTTTGGTTACTTCTGAAACATTATTTTTCCTAAGAAAGTATATGTTTATAAAATATTGTACAAACATTCTATGTGTCTAAATGTAAATTAAATACATTTCTTTGTATTTTTACAGATACTGCAGGAAGGGTTGGCCATAACGTTAGGGATACTGCAGAGCTGTTATTATTTTTTGACCGGCTGTTCGATTCATTTAATGGTTCGCAGAAATATTCTTCTAATGGAAAAACATTACGGTGTGGATTGTCAGAAGATTCTGAACATCTACAATTTTGGAAAAAATGAGGCCTTACCTCTTCTTGAAGAGATGAAGTTTCAAAAAAAGAAACCAAAGAACCATTAACTCCCGCCAAGTTTGAAAAATTGGACTTTTACCATAAAAAATATTATGTGTATTTGGCAAATACTGAAATCTGAAGGCTTTAGTTACTTATTGACAAGACGTCTTAATCAGGATCCTTTGGAAAATACTTTTGGACATTTGAGAAGTTTTGGAGCTTTAAATACGAATCCAACATCATCTCAGTTTTCTGGTGTATTTAAAACATTATTTTTCAAAACCGCATTATCGTTTTATAAAGGAAGTTTTAACTGTGAGGATGATAGTTGTGAAAATATGTTCATATCTTTTCAAAAACTACTTTCAAATAGTGATGTGAACAATGTAGAAGAGCAGTCTACTGATTCAGTTGAATATTTCAATATAAAGGCGGCATCCCACCGGACGCTCTGCTCTGCGCCGTGCCGTTCGTTTTCGTTCGATTGTGCGCGTTTAGGGCTTGAGCGTTTGGTGGGATCGACAAACTGCTCCGCGCCATGCAAGTTCGAACAAGGGCGAACATTATCCGTAGGTTGTCGGTACTTCAAAGAAACGTGCGCGTTCAGTGGGACTGGTGTTCGTGATTTGATTTTGTGTTTACATTTTGTTTAAAATGAGTTTTGAATGGAATCATGAAGAAATTGAAAAACTTATAGAATTATATCGAGAAAAACCAGAATTGTGGAGTCCAAAAAGCAATAATTACCATATTAAAAATAAAAAGCATGATGCATGGGTACTCGTTGCTGACAAAATGGGTTGTTCCGTAGCTGAGGTTAAAACAAAGATGACGTCTTTGTTGTCTTCGTATAGAAGAGAAAAAATGAAAATGAAAAAGACAATGGGTACAGGGAAAGGTAGGTGTATATTTTAATTTCAGTAGGCACTTGTAAATGTTTTATTTTATCTCTACAAACATTTTGTTTTTTTAGGACGAGATGATATTTATATTAGTACTTGGTTTGCTTATAAGCATTTTAAATTTTTGGCAGAAAAGGATGAACCCGTCAATACAATCGACACAGAAGCACCTGACAACGAAAATGATATCGAAAATGTAAGTATAGCAACATTAATCACTGTATATTAAAAATACATTAAACTGTTCTTAACATAATATGCTTGCTCGTCTTGCCAAGGTATACGTCCATCTGTAACAAAATAGTTAGCAAATTCATTGCGAATTGCTTGTGCATTCGAAGAACTTTTTCTTGGTATTTTTTTCAAACTCAACAAAGAAGATTTTTCTCCTTCATGTCTCCAGGAGCCGTGTACCAAGTCACCGTTAGATTGCTCAATATCAAAAGTCCCTTCTGGCATATATATATTGTTTCATTGTACACTCTGTCTTAAAAAGTTATGTAAGTAAACAGTTGTTAAAACTACGTCTCTGGCTTTCTGCGGCTCCAAAAGCATAGGTTTTCTTAAGACTCTGAAAACTGAGCTGAGGATTCCAAAAGCATTTTCAACGACTCGTCTTGCTCTAGAGAGGCGGTAATTAAATACCCTTTCTTTAGAACCTTTGTCGTGAATGCCAGAATAAGGTTTCATAATGTGTTCATGTAGTGCGAATGCCTCATCTGCCAAAATAACATATGGTATAATCTGTTCACGTTGAGGAAGTGGTTTATCCTCAGGTATATTCAGGGCGTTTTTCTCTATTTTCTTCCATAATACGGTATTTTTAAATATGCCGCCATCCGATATACGACCCTGTGAACCTACGTCAACAAATAAAAAGTTATAGTTTGCATCCACAAGTGCAAATAAGACAATGCTGAAGAATGATTTATAGTTGAAGTATTCACTGCTACTGTTTATTGGTGCTTGCAGTGCCACATGTTTACCGTCCATAGCCGCTAAACAGTGCGGATAGTTCCATTGTTCCTCGAATTCATTTGCACATTTTAACCATTCTTCTGAATTTGCCGGCAACTGTAAATAAAAGGAATATTAATTTGGATCTGTATTACTTACAGGTTTACGATAATGTAGACATCCAGAATAGCATGCCAGATGTATTAGAGGAAATGAATGAATCCCAGGAAAATCCATACCATTTACCTACCGAAGAAACAGCTGAAATTGCTGTTCAGCAGCCTGGGCCCTCAAACAGAGTTGGAAAACGGAAAATTCTTGCCTCTTCAAACAGGCCAACAAAACACAAGAATTCTGAAGATCCCAGGCTAACTAAAGCTTTTAACATCTTGGACAGTGTTGCCGATGTAAACCGGGATAAATGTTCAACTTTTGGGGAACATATAACTCAGAAACTTCGAAAATTTACAGAGCAAAAAAGAAGTGTACTAATGCATAAAATAAACGATATTATTTTTAACACAGAAATGGAACTGTATTCCCAGAATCAGTATATGTCAACTAGAACACCATCTTCTTCTGCCTATACTCCTCTCCTTAGTGCTACTCCATACATTACCTCTACTTATGTTCCCCAACATCAGACTGAATATCACAGTATATCAGCGCCTCTTGCCCAAAATCATCATGCTACATACCACTCACTCTCGGCACCTCCTTCGTCTGGACCTACCCCTGTTCCACAAAAACTTGATATAGTAGTAGATTCACCTTCTTCACAAGTGTCTCCTTTACAGGAATTTGTCAAGCATTTTAATAAACAATCATAAAAACAGCTTTCAAAAATCCTATATCATTACTTTTATTATGAGTTTACAAAAATACCACTGTTATTTTTATTAGTTGAATGTTAAGTTACTTTTATTATGAGTTTACAAGAATACCACTGTTATTTTTATTAGTTGAATGTTAAGTTACCTACTTATTATGTAAGTTGAATAAAAATTAGTTTTACGTACGCGTATATATTGTTTGAGTGCTTCATTGAGAGCACTACGAACTTCCATAACACTCCTTGATACAGTTTGCTGGGACACTTTGAATGTATACATGAGGCTGCTAAATGAATCTCCTGTTGCTAGGAACCGTAAAGTGATTGCCAGTCTTTCTCTAGCAGATACAGCAACTCTGTAATTAGTATCCTTTTTTCTTATGACTGGTTCAATCATTGTTAACAGGTGCTCGAAATCTTGCAACGACATACGACAAAAATTTTGAAACTGTCCAGCAACTAAATCACTTAAAAGATTATTTCCTCCATAAATGTCTCTACTTTTAAATACTGGTGTAACCCAATAACGACGTTTCCTCCGGGTCTTTCGTTTTTCTTGTAAAAAATGGTTAATTACTATAACAGCAGCACTAGCTACTTTCGTTTCCATCGTACGCGTGTCAATATATACTGGAACTTTTTGCTCCTCGACGAACATAGCGCGCAAACGTGCGCCGCTCTGTGTCGTTCTGCGCCGCGCTGCTCGGCACAGAGCAGAGCGGAGCAGAACAGAGCGTCCGGTGGGATGCCGCCTTAAGGTGCGCTGGTGAATCTTTGTCATTGGACCAGAAATTACATAAACTTTCTACAAGTTATGTGGCCGGTTTTATTTTGAAAAAAATTAAGAAAACGGTTAGTTGTGTTGAATGTGAAAATACAATGTTTTCTGATGATTTTACATCGGCACACAATCAACTCATATCTATGAGGGAATATGGTGGATGGGCTAGAAGATTGTACTACCCTACTCCATCATTTGTTACATGTTTTTATGACATTTTTAAAATAATTAATTTATATTTAGATAAACAACCACATGCCTCATCTCTGGTGGATCATTTAAAAGTAATTATCAATAATAAAGTCGATTTTAAGTTTTTAACTTGTAAAGTGAACCATCATAAAACTGATGTCATTAAATGCATTGTAAAATTTTCACTCAGAGTTTTGTTACACAACTGGTGTAGAACTGTCAACAATATTTTGTTGGGAAAATGTTAATTTTATTCCGGCAGCAATACTGTCAAATTAGAGGCAAAAAAATCCGTATGAACAGGCGTAAAAAGCGGAATTTAAAAAAGCCTCAACATACTGTTGCAGAAACAGTGTAGGATTATTGTTGTTATGAAACAACTTTTATTTGGTAATTATCTGTTTATATTATAAATAAAAATTACAATTTGTGGTTCTGATTTTTATTTCTTACTTTTATCAAAAATTATACCTTTAATTAGAAACTTTCCACTATTAACTTGAATTACAGTTTCAGGCATTGTAATTCAAATTAATAATAGTGGATTTTCAATTTTGTTTTATTCTAAAATGAAAATTCCTACAAATTTATTTTTAAATTTCCCACCAAATGTGATTTTCAAATTTCCCGCGAGTGTCAAATAGCGATTTAGTACGGCTCAAAGCTCTAGATAGAACTAAAACTTGTACGAATTCATATTATTGTCATGAACAATCTAGGTGTTCCTTTATCTATGAAAGTGATCAAAAACATGTGTTCTCGCTAATTATAACAACATTTCAGTTAGTTTCCTTATAATATTGTTTAAATTACCACTTTTATAAATATATATTTGACAGGCTAAAAATTTGTATGAAAACAATTGAATCAAATGACAAATGACATAGAAGCTCTAGCGTAAGCAGTAGTGTGTGTAACATGTCTATCGACCTGTTTCGATTTGACGAAATAATTTCCCTATTTACCGCTCGCCATCATAGTAACCACTTCCAATATATAGTTCTGTGATCTAAATCCCCACTACCGCTGACCGTTACGACAATTGACATATGATGTCAACGCTCGATTCCAGGGGGTAGTTTCATCCTCTTTCCGTTACCGACCCTTGAATAGCAATGATGTATCGTCTACCGTCTCTGAAACTTATCTAAGTTTTTACCTTAAATTGCTGTGGTAAGTCCAAAATTATAATTTATATTTATCAAGCTTTTTCTAAAATAGTGGCTGATATAATTTTTTTGTGCATTTCTTATTTTTTTACAGAGATAGACGAATATACACATGCCACGTGGTCAACTACATTTCTTTTATACTTGTACATTACTTTTAAACTAATGCTGCAATTCTGTGTACGCAAATAGTAAAATCGTTAAACCTTAAAACCTGTAAGTATATACCAAACTTGTATCCGTTTCGATATTACGAGTCTTATAGATCGTTACGATCGCTAAGATTTTTACACAGAATTGCAGCATAAATCTTTTATCGTAAATAACTTTTACCTTTTTTTAATACAAACATTTGCTAGATTCTGTGTTGTAGAATACCTAATTATTTTCAAAGATAGATAACATTTGCATTTTAACCTGTTCAAATATTCTCTTATCATAAAAACCTGCCAGTGCCGGCTTCACATTTCATTAAACATTTTACTATAATTAATACTTAAAGGTCATTAGAACTTTTTTAATTTGGCTGATAATTTTTACTGTTTTAAGTGGGACATATACGTTGGAGAGCTTTCAGTAAATTTAAATTTCATTAGTTATTTCAAACAACTGCCTTCCTTTTTTACCTGAAAAGCTAAACCAACATTATGTGCCCCATTACATTTAAGTTCCTACATATCCCTAATCCACCTGAACTTCTAGGTAAGCACAGCTGCCAGGATACCCCAGCCAGGATACCGTTACAGCTACAACTGTCAAGCTACATCCAAGATACTTCACCTTCAAGACATCTCTAATGTCACCTTCAAGACATCTCTAATGTCACCTTCAAGACATCTCTAATGTCACCTTCAAGACATCTCTAATTTCACTTTCAAGACGTCTCTTCTTCCACACCGACAACTTTACATCAACTTCAGGACCTATCCACTTCAACTTCCATTAAGATAAGTACCTTCCAGAAGTACAGGTTTCTTTCACTTTTCCTTTATGTTACGTCCTGTGGCAGAATAAATTTAATATTTTAAAATTTCCTTTTTGATTTCTTATACACCCGGCTGTAAGAGCTGTAGGGATTGTGCCCGGGTTCATGTAAGTTTGTAACTTTTTTATTTCTCATTTAAATTAAATTCTACAAGGTGTTTCTACCTTTTCACCTTAGTTTCTTTTCTCTTTAATTCAATTCATTTTTTGTCGATGTTTACAAAGGTAGTGGCGCCCTAAGTTCTTATAGTCTGTAAACCCTCTGGCATACCTAGTGTGGCATTAACATGGAGTCGATCCACCCTTGAGAGAGTCTCTAGCGGGGACCTGTCTCTTAAGGAGAGAACTAGTGTTAAAAATTAGTGATAACCACAAATCTACACCAAATTTGTAGTAAGTATATTTCTATTCCTTAGGTTCGATTTCAAACAGAAAATGTTGGTCGCATTGCTTGAGTGCAAAGCCAACTATTTTTGAATTGTTTTGTACGTGACAAACGTTTATAAATCATCTATTTTAAAATGGATCCAAATAATAGGGAAATCGCCTCAGCGTTTAACGAAGTTGGAGATATTTTTGATTGTGCGCCACCAGGAATGGCCAGATTGTAGAGAGAAAAATTATTATTTGGACCATTAAATTATAGAGATAGGTTTGTGTATATAGGAGCATATGGATATGCGAACAGTATAGATCCGGAATTACTAAAAACAGCTCTTCATATCAATAAAAATAGTACAGCAAGAAATATACATAAACTTCTGGATCTGTATAGCTATTTCAATGAAGATAGACTTCTTGGTGATGGTTCTCAGGAATTATTATTTGAAAGACGGAGTAGGTATTACACTTACTGTATTTACAGAAAAAAATTCATTGATTTAAATGGAAATAATTATCATCTAAGGAAATAACTCATGTATAACATGTACATATATAATTCAACAATTAATAAAATCTTTACATAACATATTTTGTAGTTATTTGAAAAGTAAGGTTTTTCATTCTCTTTTCTGCATTGCCGCCATATTTTTTTCCCACATATTCGAATCTATAAGGGGATGACATAACCCCCAACCTTCTGCAGTATCCCTTAACCCTCCGGTAGTCGCGCCGCTGTCTGTGAGAGCGGGTCGTCACTTTTTGCGTCGTAATAAATCGGCTTTTAGTCATTTTCGGTTGAGCTCTTCAGTACCTTCATCTATCGTTACAGTTGACCTTCAGTCGTGTTTTAGTCGTTACTGGGTGAATGTGTGTACAGAAATAATCATTTCGGGTGTCTGAGACCGGCGCGACCTTCTGTGATACACAATTGTGAAAAGGTATTTTTTTGTTTTTTATGTTATTTGATCACTGTATTTAGAAAAAAAAAAGTTAAATTATAGCCATGGCTTGCTATGAAAAGGACCAAGAATATTTGCAAAATCTTCTGGGTGATATAGGACTAGGTGATAGGGACAATGAAGAAATTGTTTTCGAAGATGAATCAGATGAAGAGGAACAGGACAATGTGGAACTTGTAAATCACCAAATTGATTCTGAACAGGAAATTTCTGATTCAGAAGAAATTGTTAAGCATCCAATTTCCCCACTTGTCTACATAGGTATTGTAAAAAATATGACAAAAATTAAAATAACTATCCAAAATGTACTGTTGTTCTTTTAGGCAAGAATGGTACGATGCGTTGGAAAAAGCATCCCCCACGCCCAAAAACTGTAAGAACAAGGCAGGATAATATACTTATTCGCTTACCAGGGCCTACACAGGCAACCAAAAATTTGAAGACTGCTGAGGAAATTTGGAATTATTTCTTCGATGATACGATAATTCGAATTATTGTTGACAGTACAAACAAATACATATTGTCCATCCAAGAAAATTTTTCAAGAGACTAAGATGCTAGTCTAACGGACAACATTGAAATCCGGGCTTTTATAGGACTACTATATTTATCTGGTCTTGGTCACTCCAACCGCTCAAATGCTGAGGATCTTTGGAGGAGAGATGGGTATTGCATAGACATGTCTCTCCTTACAATGAGCCTAAAAGGGTTCCGATTCCTTTTACGTTGCTTACGTTTTGATGATAAAGCAACGAGGATAAATCGAATACAATTTGATAAACTAGCTCCCATTCGTGTAATATTTGATCAATTCGGCGTTTGTTACCATTGATGAGATGCTTCCGGGGTTTAGAGGTAAATGCCAATTCCGTCAATACATACCCTCGAAACCTAACAAATACGGCCTGAAGATTATAGCAGTTTGTGACGCGAAAGTCTTTTATACTTCCAATTTGGAAGTCTATGTGGGATCCCAACCCGAAGGCCCATATAAACTTTCTAACAAAACCTATGACCTGGTTTTAAGAATGTGCAGACATCTTTCTGGGTCACGCATTAACTTGACCATGGACAATTGGTTCACGTCTATTCCTTTGGTGGAAAAATTACTAAAGGATTACAAAATAACTGTAATTGGAACAGTGAGAAAAAATAAAACAGAACTTCCAATTGAATTTTCAAGACCAACTAAACGCCCCATCTATACAAGTATGTTTGGCTTCACCGAAGATCTAACAATAGTTTCATATATTCCTAAAAAAGGGAAAAATGTTATATTAACATCCAGTATGCACCACCATGACGATATTGACCCTGATAGTGGTGAGAAATGTAAGCCGGTAATTGTTACTACATATAATGAGACAAAAGTGGGTGTCGACGTCGTCGATCAGTTGTGTGCTTCATATGATTGCTCCCGTAATAGTAAAAGATGGCCCATGGTGATATTTTACACCATGTTGAATGTTGCAGGAATCAATAGTCAGGTTATATACAAGGCTAACAATCCCAATGAAAAAAATGTACGTCAGCGAAATTTTTTGAGAGAAATAGCAAACGTACTGATCCAGCCTCAGTTGAAACGGAGAGCAGCTCTTACCAATTTCCCAAGGACACTAAAGTGCAGACTTTTGGAAGTTACTAACACAGAAGAACGAGACCTTCAAGATAGACAGTTACCACCTGGAAGATGTGCCCCCTGCGGATGGAGGAAAATCAGAAAAACAAGATTTTATTGTTATAAGTGCAGTACCTATATGTGTTTAGAGCATATTATATGTGTTTGTCAGAACTGCAGGGCAGCACAGTAATAATAGTTGGCTCTAGGTTTTTTGTTATAATATGTTCACTATACATTTAGTTACCATTTTTAAATTTTGCTGATCTCAATAGAATGTTCCATTTTTTTTAGTTGGGTTATATTTGAATGTATGTTTTTTTATGAGTCTTTTTTTCAAACCAATGTTAAGCATTTGTTAAATGAGTTTTAATAAAAAAAATTCACTAAAACTGTGTATTTTTCATTATATTACCGTATTCTTAAAAAATAAAAAATTTAAAAAATCATTTAATATTTTTTTCCCCACCTGGTCTCAGACACCGGCGCGACTAAACTAACTTCCATTTATCGGTGTAGAGATTTAAGTTACCAATATTTTCGTAGTACAGTCCTGGACTTGAATTTATCAAGGTATTATTATAATAGTCACTTGAAAACACCATTAGTAGCAGGGTGGACAAAAGAACTGAAGGCAAATTAATGGCCTAAAACTAATTTAAAAAAAAATGTATATAGCATTATTTAAAACAAGTTCCTTAATTACTAAATTTTCTGCTTAGTGTACCAAAAAGGAGTTCGAAAGGAGTAAGGGAGGTGGAGATATGAGGAGTAGTATTATAAGTGAATGTAGCAAAAGGAAGATAACTCATCTCAAACGCCGAACAGTATTAAATCACAGTTTACATCATTATCCCAGTGACCACAAAAGAAGAGATCATCAAGTTACTTTCTTCCATGCCTCCCTTGCAGGGACATGTGGATGGAGAAGATGAGCTTTCTCTTTCTCTGGAGAGACCGAGCTCATGCTCTACTCCGGACTCCTGCATCGTGAAAACCAATTTTCCTGAAGCTGGGCCTGAGCTTTGTGAAGTTGGGAAGGGAAAACCATCTACGACAGTGTTACGGTCGCAAAATTCGTAACTAAGTAGTTCTCAGTATAATCTCGAAATGCTATTTATTGTCTTTATACCTAAATAGCATGCATGACTTTTGTCTAACATGACAACCCCATCCTTTTGATTTGCGTAGTTGGTAATCGTTATTGTTCTTATTTAGTTGCGTCGTTGGTATTTCACTCACTGAGTATTTCTAACTCACCCAGTATATTTTTCTTAAGTAAATAATCACCATATTCCATTCATATAGTACCATAATATGTGATTTCAACCAAACAAGCGAAGTCACTGGTTGAACAGTATTCGCGAAGCGATTTCATTTACAGGTGTATGTAGAACGTACCTTAATTACAATATTATCAGTTGGCCATACTGTTGTAGTTTCGAAGGCGATTGTCGATTCCAACAGGGTAGACAAGGTCCGGAAAAACTCTTTATGGAGTGTTTCGTTATTTCATATGTGATGAAAATGATATTTAATGAGATATTTCCTGATTAGGAAATTGTTTGTAAGAAATGGTTTCATTATTCAGAGTTGTTTAGGAAACAGGTTTTGTGACTTGTCGCTGATTACGTTCCTGTAAAGTGTGAATATATTCATTTTAATTTTTGTTGTTTTTGTAAGCTCGGACGGAAAATTTCAACAGGTCTTGTTAGTTACGATCTTATTTCCGATTTCCGTTTAGTTTTTTTTGGGATTTTTGGATCTGGAAGGAAAAGTGGTGTGAAGAAGAGGTCTCCGGTAAAAATACAGTTGACTGGTCCTTGTTGGGGTAATATCACTTTGGAGTGTCCGTTGGTAGATGCGGGATTTCACCCTTCTTGGAAATAATTCATTCATTGTCTCTGGAAGCAGTCAGTGGAAAAGAAAGGACTGAGAGTTTGGTTTTCATGTCTGATACCGGTAACTAGTTCACGTGGCCATCTTTCACATAGGAAAAAATCTCGACTCTGTCGGGGTAAGTTAATTTGGTTTTTATAAATTTCACTATCATGAGAGTTCTTCCCTTTTGATTTACAGATTTTTTTTTATTGGTATAAATTTTCAAAATACTTCGGAGCGACGTTCATCTAAGAGGTTTCTCAAAAATTAATGAACGACAGTTGTGGGGCTGCCCCTTTAGGAGGTTAGTCAATCGTGAGATGGTTGATTCTTTTATCAATCATATCCCCCACCTTTTGCTGCTACTGGTAGTCGCGTAGAGAATATTGTGTCTCCTATCCTTGAAGAAGACATCCCTAGAAGGCTGCAGCTGAAGTCGTAATTAATGGCATGGTATCATCAGAATGCTAGGCTAAGTATTCAATGTCAAGGTAATAGATTAAAGTGTTGAATATGACTATTTGGAAGTATTTATTATAAGAGTAATTCACAATAAGTGTGTTCTTGAACCTTAGGAAAGTGTTGATATCTTAGTTTTCTTTAAGACTAACTGTACGCTTTCAGCAATTGCTTTAAGTCCCTACTCAGTCTAATATTAATATTAATAGCGATTAAGTATTTCAAGCTTTAAAAGAAACGATTGACAAAATAGTAAAGTTAAATGTACATATGTATAGGCACACAAATAGTGTAGTAGTCAAGATGAAACCTTGAGTGTGTTAATTTTTTTTTAGTCATTGGTATACTTTGTTTAAAGATATAACTGTTGAAGTTACTTTTGTGTATAGTATTTAAAGTACAATTTTTATGATAACTAGCCACCAAGCTCCAGCCTAGGTAGCAAATAAACTTCTGATCATCTGAGCCGTTTGCTTTTCTTGTTTGACCTTTTGCACATGCCTTTATGTTTCAGCTGGTAAGGTAATTTCACTATTAATTTTGGGTTTCGTTGAATTCTATTTCTTTCTTTCTCCTATGTAGCCTCCCATAATCGTGAAGGTAAGCAAACTCTGATATCTCCATTGTAGCCTGAGTTGCCGAATGTAGGACAAGAAGGTATATTGAACCGATATCTCGATACAGGTATGTTCGTTCTTTGTGGGGATTGAGCTAGCCGGAGAGTCTTATACACTAACAGGTTTGATAATATCCACAGGGACGTAGCAACAGGAGATCTGTTGGAAGAAGAGTCTGCTATTCTTAGGCATCCAAAAATAGAAGTGGGAAATTCTTCCACCTCGCCTCAGTTAACAGTTCAGTCTTCAAATCAGTTTTACCAATATCAAAGCCTCCTTGACAAAAAAGAAATTCTTGAAGAGAATGCCAGAGTTCTAGCAATAGAATTAGTTGACAAAGACATTTTAAGATCCCAAGCTCGATTCTACCTAACTCACAGAGAGACTATAACGGATACATTTTTTATCGAATGCGTAACGAGAGGGATGATTACATCTCCCCTTCACAACTACTTTGGATGCTCCAAGGAGCTCATGGAGGTGTCTCCTCTTACCTTCCCTCAATCCATAGACAGCATGAAGTAGACAAGAACAAGACGATCGAGGATTTACGAAATAAGATTGCCGAAATTCAAGACTCTCGTATTCAGCTAGAATTTGACAAGAACGAATCCATAGAAAACTCTCGCCTAATCCTTAGTAAAATGGAGGCTCTATTAAAATCCCCCAAGACTAATGGAGGTGAGAGTTTTACCCAGTCTCAATTAAAATTGTCTATTCCAGTGTCCACCCCAAACCTGACACCATTTTATGTTGTATGCTCGTGAGTTAGGCAAGTAAAACAGGATTGTCAGAAGATAACCCTTTATTGGTTTAAATTGTACACTGTAAACCCGACAAAGAATGTGCGAAAAATGACCAAGAATTCTGCCAAGCTTTCTGTTTTATAGAACATGTAAATCATGTGATCGAAGCTTCTAGAATTTTAAGTTAAACCAATGAAATTATGACAACCTTTCTGACTTACTGACCAATGAGACAAAAACGCAAATGTTAGTAATTCTATGAACTAGATATGAAAACAGAAAACTCAGCTAATTACGAAATAAAACCTTTTATGAAATATATTATGTAGAAATATGAAGACTGTTAAGAATGTGATTAATATACATTTCATTAATAGAATAATAGAAATAAAATAAGAGCAATACCTCGAAGAGGGTGTAAAGTTAGGGCTTTACAACACGTGTTACTTAAAGTATTGATGTATTGCGTTTGTATATGAATGATGACGCATGGGAAAAGATCCAACGAACCAACTGTAAATTTTGATTTTCACTGCCAAGATCTGTGTAAGCGTTTAGCAAAAGCAACTTTTGCCATCAGACAACTAAGATTCCAGCTTGACATTCAGTACTTAAAGATCCATAGTATACTAACCTATGGCTTAATAGTTAGGGGTGGTAGTAGTTATACATATAGAAAAAGTGTTTATTGCACAAAAAAAGGTGATTCGAATAATAACTTTTAGTAAATTCGACAGCCACTGTAAACCTCTTTTCAAGAAATTAGGTATTCTACCTCTTTATTGTTGCTATATTAAGGAGTGTTTGATACATATTAAGAACAAAGTTGCAAATAATGATATTATTAAGCTGAATAATATTCATACATATGGGACAAGAAATAACGCCAGCATCTATTTGCCTCAATGCAGGCTAAAAAAAACGCGGAGTTCATACACCTATATGGGTATGAATCTATATAATGCACTACCACAGACATACAAAAATCTACCGGTCACCACTTTCAAGAAGAAAATATACATGCTTCTATTAGAACATAACTTTTATTCAGTAAATGAGTTTCTTAAACACAAGCCTACTTGTGTTTGTGAATAATTACCAATGTGGAAATTGTGCCTCATAATGGTGTATTTCACTTTCATTATTGATGTTTACTATTTATCTCTTTTTAATTTGTTGTAATTGTACTTATTTTGTATTTCATAATTTTTATATTTACATTTAATAACTGACGATTGTACTACTACTGTGATATTACTTGAATAAATTATATATCTATCATTCAAGGAAATATGACGTAACGAGAAACATTCGTGATTTATTACTATAATATGCAGCGCCGGATTAAGAGAGGGGCTTGCTGAGGCTATAGCTCCGGCCCCGAAGGACCCTTGCTTTGGAAAAAAAATTATAAATTCTAATTACGGACACGATTTATGAAATTGAAACGGATCAAATTTTTTTGGGATGAATTTTTGTAAATAAACATACTCAGTGAACATCATTTTTTTTTAATTGGTTATTTAACGTCGGCCTATTTCTGCGACTGAGGCTAATCACCGACGCCGGGAGCACTCTACCCCTAACCGGAAATTTTGCCGAACCCACTGGTGTTCCAACCAGTGGTAGGGTTCTTTATCGAGCCCAACATCCATGGACTCGGGACCTCGGTTTTACGTTTCCTCCGAAAGGCGGCATACCTACATTATACCTCGTGCTCATTGATGCACGGTGCTATTTTCATACAGAAGCATTCTCAATTCTCAAGTCGAGCTCGAGTTATTTGCTAGTGTAATTTGTGAACATTGGAGTTTTGATCAAAAGACTTAATAAAGCAATGTGAATGTGATGTTTGTTTTGTAAATCGTATGGTCACTGAAGTGCCAATATGTCACTGTCACTTCGAAAATAACCTAGTGGACACGCTAAAAGGCTGATAAAAAAAAGAGACGAAGCAGCTAAAAAAACAACCCAGTGTTATACCCTTTTTTATAAAACCTTCTATTGAGCAAAATCAGAAAGGTATGTTGGAATGTTGTGATACTGAGCAACAATATGTATTTTTCACTTGCCCTCGTAATGTGAAGAAAAAATTTCAACAAAAATAAAAAAAATACATCGAGTAGACATATGTAAATTCATCTAAAGTTCCGGAAACAATGGAGAATTTTTTCATATTAATTTATATTTACGCAACTTGTCTTTTAATCAACATATAATTTGACTCAAGATTTTTTTATTGAATTTCGCAATACACTTTTTAGCTACACAGAAATATTTGACTACTTTTACTGATAATGCGACGTCAACTAGTCTTTCGCCGATGTCGAATGAAAATAGTGCTCATATTGCCGATGTTACCAATAATTGTTTAAATAATGAAGAAGTACAAAAATTTTAGATAATCCTTTAAAAACAGGTAAATTATAGAAGGTGACTATTAGTTTTACTCAACTTTTAATGTTGAAAACATAAATTTTTTTTTTATTATTAGACACAGAAAAAACAGCTGACTTGGAAGTTTTGAACGGAAGCAAGCAAGATGTAGCTCATAGCGATGAAAAATTGTTTGTGAATGAATTAACAAAGGTTTTCCAAGATAAAATTGAGGAGAATAAGTACACAATTTCGTTACTAGATATAGACAGAGATCCTGCGTTCTGGCCTTTGAAATGAAGTGAAAATAGTCTTGAACGTGAAAAATATTTACAAAAAGATTGTTCTTACTTTCAAAATAAAAGCTCTAATTTTGAATCATCAAAACAAAGAGGGTTTGCTTACCTTGGACCGAAAATATTAAATTTCTTTTTTCAACAACAAAGCTATGAAATAAATGATAAAAATATAGTTTGCTAGGTTAATATACAGTATGATGCAAAAGTATGGAATAAATTCATTATTTCAGAAACAGACGACTTTTAAAAAAAATCTTAAAACACGTCAATTTTAATTTTTGAATGGCCATCAACTGCTATAGATGTGTTGGACATTACGTCATTAGTGATGGCGTAATGACGTCATCGACGATTTTTTTAAATACAAACCGAGGTCACGTGACAGCTCATTTGAAAGGTCTCCTTATCGCCTTTGCAACAATGTAATCATTTAAATATTTATTTCTACAGGGTTAACCAAAACTGTTGGTTTATTAATACAATTAACTTGGAATAAATGTTTACTTACATACAATTAAATTACAACAAATGTTCAAATTGCCGACCTTCAGCAATGATACAATGAGAAAGGCGAGCAGTAAATTCTTTCGTAACGTTTTCGAGGACTTCAGGTGTTATTTGTGCAATTTCCGTTCGGATTCGCTCCCTCAACTCTTCTACATTATTCGGTCGACTTTGATATACTCTGCTCTTTAAATATCCCCACAAAAAAAAGTCTAACGGAGTCAAATCTGGAGACCTTGGTGGCCATTCGATAGGCCCCCTTCTTCCTATCCACCTTCCTGGGAAAACGTTATTAAGGTAATTTCGTACCTCAACGCCATAGTG
Source organism: Lochmaea capreae (assembly GCA_949126875.1). NCBI lineage: Eukaryota > Metazoa > Arthropoda > Insecta > Coleoptera > Chrysomelidae > Lochmaea > Lochmaea capreae. The sequence continues at coordinate 20,712,718 of OX421411.1, forward strand.
TGGGGGAGCCCCATCCTGTTGGTACCATAAATCATTTCTATTTGGAAATAGCTGATTCAGCTGTGGCAACAGATAATTTTGAAGAAATTCCAGATAACTAGCAGCAGTTAGGTTTTCCTCAAAAAAATATGGCCCTACAATTTGATTATTTATAATGCCGGCCCAAACATTCACCTTCTCGGGATATTGTGTCCTATACTCTTCCATCCAATGTGGATTTTCACTTGCCCAATATCGACATGTCTGGCGATTTACGTGACCGTTCAGCATAAAAGACGCTTCATCTGAAAAAAGTACCTTTTGTATGAAACCCGGATCTCTGTTACATTGTTCCATAACGATTTCGCAGAATTCGATTCTTCTATCAAAGTCATCTTCTAATAGCTCCTGGACCAGATGTACTTTGTATGGATGCCACTTCTCCTTTTTTAGCACTCTTACAACAGTTGATTGGTGGACATTCATATCTAGTGCGACCTGCCTAGAACTTGTATGAGGATTTTCTTGAAACGCCAGTAGAACGTCCAGTTTTTTGGCTTCGGATATTGAAGTTCTACCGCTTCTGGGAAGATCTTTAACATGGCCCGTTTCTCTAAATTTTTTTTCAATTTTACTTACTGCTGATTGAGTAATTGGATCGCGATTGGGGTATTTGGCATTAAATAAATTACGAACTTCTGCTTGAGTCCTCACTCTATCTCCATAACCAATCATGGTTAAAATCTCGATTCGTTCTGTTTCTGTTAGTTTCATTTTTGTAAATGCTGTTATTAATGTCGCAAAAAATTCGAAGAGTAAAAATTTGACGTCTATTATTTGACAGATTCACAGATCATTGACGAATAAAGACGAGTCAATGACAATATTGATTTAAATATTTTTGTAAAAATAATTCCGAGCACTTACTACAATAATTAATTTCAAATTATAATGTAGCATTGTTTTTATCAATGTATTTTTTTTCGGAACCAACAATAAACACTATTTTGTTTTATTCCCAGTGGCGGTCCTTAGTGTATTATAGTTCAGTGAATGAATATTTATTGTAATTCCATGTTACTTAACAAAGTTCATAATTTTGGTTAACCCTGTAGAAATAAATATTTAAATGATTACATTGTTGCAAAGGCGATAAGGAGACCTTTCAAATGAGCTGTCACGTGACCTCGGTTTGTATTTAAAAAAATCGTCGATGACGTCATTACGCCATCACTAATGACGTAATGTCCAACACATCTATAGCAGTTGATGGCCATTCAAAAATTAAAATTGACGTGTTTTAAGATTTTTTTTAAAAGTCGTCTGTTTCTGAAATAATGAATTTATTCCATACTTTTGCATCATACTGTATGTGTGTGAGTGTGTGTATGTGTGCATATGGGTGTATATTGATATGGAAAATAGTATCATACATCACATACACCAAACAAGGGTTATTTCTATATAAAGTTTTAAAAATTAAAACTATCTAAAAGGGAAATTTCTCTTAACAATAAAAAAAAAGATAAACTAAAATTTGAATTAAATTTGACAAAATAAAAATAAACAAATCACCTGAAATATATTTGAACTTTAATCCGAACTTAAAACAGAAATCTTGATAACTTCTTTCTAAATTATAAAAAATTCTTTTCATATGAATTTTTCAGTCTTCAATCTTCAAAAGCTTTATAAAAGGTTTCTTGGCTAATATTAATCTAAAAAGAAAGAACCTTAAAAATAAAAAATTTATTAGTTAGGTTATATAAAAAATCTGACATAAAAATATAAAGAGTATATCGATGAACATAGTTAACTAAGAGTGAACCATAGAGAAATATATTAATTTGTCTATGGAGTGAACTTGGATTTGTCAACTTGAACGAAAGAAAAGACCTTAGTAACAGAAATAAAAACAAATGTAAAATAATTTTTAAAATTTTGAAATTAAACGATAAAAACAACAATGAAGTATTTAAAGATATTAATAATAAACTTTCATATTAAAAAAGGAACATAAAATCAAACATTCAAGTCAAATAATAAAAATTAAAAATTATTAAATGAATTTGATTGGTCAGCTGAAATAAAATAAACTAAAAACTAAGAGACACATGGTTGTTGATTTTAAAAAAAAAAAAGAGTGATACAGATGGAAGAAAAGGGAGATTTGGTTTGAAATGTGATGTTAGGAAAGTAATTAAAATTTAAGTTAGAATAAAGTAAAACAACTCAAAATATATGTAGTAAAAGTGAAACTAACCTTTTTCAACAAGTTCCTGTTAAAAATCCCGTGGTAAATATCCATTTAAGTTAATAACCCTTTCAAATAAACCATAAATGGAAACTAGAGGCCATTTATACTGAAAATTCTCCAAGCTGACGACGAAACCTGAGAAAAGCAATCCAAATCAAGAACTGACAGGCCCCCAGAGTGGTCTGAAACATAAAAGAAAGTAATTATTAGAATTTCAAAACGTAGAAGAGGAAAAAGGTATTTAATAAATCATAATTTGAATCATCAACTTACGTGTGTGTGGTGATAATTAAAACTCTGATATTTATCTCTCATTGTTGAGGCAATAGATTCATCCATTTTGTTGAAACACCTGTTTCCAATTTCATAAGAAAAATTTGTATACTATCTTTTTTACACAATTGTGTTAGAGTTGCATAACTAGTATAAGAACTAGCTTTTAATTTCATTAGTATGAATGTTCAGGAGTGAAAGACCATTTAGATAAGAGTATAAAAAAAAATGTTGTCTCCATATTTACTTTTAAATCTGTATCAATACACAAAAAAATAAAATAATAAACTTACTAATATTTCACTAATCACAAAACTAAATTTTTTTCTTTCATAAGGTTGGCAAACTTAATACACTATTGAACAATTTCAAGGGCAAGGACACAGGACCGGCTTTAAAAGTTTTCGAGTATAATTAAAGTTAAAGTTAAAAAAAAAAATTATTAAAATAAGAATTAAAATAAAATAATTTAATGCATGAACCCACCCTGAGTATTGAAGAGTCTTGAAAACGGTAAGTGGTGTATGATACCATTAACATAAAATAGATTTCTAAAAATCATTGGCGCCCAACAAACAAACACATCAATACAATAAAAAAAAATATTTAATAATAATAATAACACACAAAACACAATAAATTCATATCAATATATTATATATGTGTGTATATCGGAAAAGTCTCGAGTAATAACTGTATTAGATGTGTAGTCAAAAAAAAAAAAATTACAAAAATCAAAATTAACAAAAAAAAACTGAAGCTACTACTAGTTAGTCAGTGATTAGAATATTTTAGAAATTACCTTTACCTTGTATCTGTATTTTTTTAATTGTGGCGTCATAAAAAATAATATTTATGTAATCATATTTTCATACTGATATTTTATTGCCCTTACATACAGGTAATTTTACCTCGTAAGTTATTCTTTTTATTCACTGGGTATGGTATGTATTCTATTTTATATGGTGAATAAAAAATTATTGAATTATTATTAAAACGAGCTTACAACACTCAAAGCTGGTATTTCTCGGCCAACTTTTTTTATAAGAAATTATAGAACGGTGAAAAGTGTGACCGAAAATGGCTCATGTTTTCTGAGTCAAAGGGATCAGTGTTTTGCTATGTTTGCAAACTATTTTCATGTAAATGTGATAGTCCTTTTGTAAAAGATGATTTAGTAACTGGAAAAAGGCGAGGAAATAATATCCTCTCATGAGAATAGCATAGAGCACAATAAGTGTATGATGGAATACCTTATTTAGTCCACGGGAAATATGCGCATAGACAAAAGTGTTACTAAGGCACTTGAAAATGAGACACAATATTGGATCAAAGTGCCGAAGAGGGCTGTGTCCGTTGTCTCTTTTTTAGCCAAAAGAGGACTTTCTTTTCGTGGGACTGATGAAGTCATAGGCTCACCAAGTAATGGAAACTTCTTGGGCGTTATTGAGTTACTTTCGGAATACGATGCGTTTTTAGCAGAACATATAAAATATATGTAAATAAAGGACGTGGGTGTGTTTCATATTTATTTAAAACCATTTACGAAAAATTCATAAGAGCAATGGCTAAAAAGGTGATGATACATATTATCAATGAAGTGAAAAAAGCTAAATATTGGGGGCTTGTCTTGGATTCAACACCAGATATATCTCACGTAGACCAATTGTCGGTCGTATTTCGATATTTTCTAAATAATCACGTGCACGAACGCTTTTTCACTTTTCTACACTTCAAAAGTCATAAAGGTAGGTCGATGACCGATAATGTTTTAAATCTACTTGTGCATCATGATGTTAAAATTGAAAATTGTCGAGCACAGACATACGACAATGCTCGTAATATGTCAGGCAAATACAACGGTCTCCAAACCTGCATTACCGAAAAAAACGAATTTGCAGTCTGTCCCATGCATTGGTCACTCTTTGAATCTAGTTGGAGAGTGTAGCGTTGAGGAATGCATTATTGCTATAATTTTTTTCGGAGTATCGCAACACTTATATGTATTTTTCACAATTTCGGCTGGTCGATGGCAGCTACTATTAGAGCAAAGTTCTAATGTGAGAAGCTTGTCCGAGATAAGATGGTCACGTCGTGCAGACGCTACCAGTGCCTTGAAAAACAATTTTAAAGGTATTCATAAGGCCTTAGAAAAGATAGCCAACGACAAGGATCGTAAAGCTGAAGAAATCAAAGATGCTTCAGCTTCACTAAGCTTGAAAACGATTTCATGATTCTCTTCTGGGATTACATTTTAAGTCGTTTTGACGCTACAAGTCAATACCTTCAAAAAGTTGAAGTTGATTTGATTTCTGCCAGTAAAATGCTGTTATCTTTAGTAGATTTCATTAAGGACTTGCGTGAAAAGTTTGCAGAATTTGAAGAAAAAGCTGAAACGCTTAGTGTGTGACTGTTACCTATAAATGACTAATTACTATCCTCGCTCGAAGAACCAAAATTGAAAAATTATCGGCTTTTGACAGACTTTTATTTTTTTTTTTTTTTTTTTTTTTTTTTTTCGATTTATTGTCGCATCAACCGCTGAGGGTTATTAGCGACAGGAACCATTCAATTTACACTGGATAGATGCATGAATTACAAAACATTATACAACTTTGTTGACTTAAGAAATTGACACAGGTTATTTTCGTATTTTCTATCAAAAATGGACGATAGTACATTTGGTAAATTTGCATTTTTTCTCTGACTATCGTATTTTTTACAGTCTAGCAATATGTGTTTTACTGTGATAATAACATTACATGTATCACAAACCGGACTCTCTTCTTTTTTCATTAGGTAGTCGTGCGTAAACCTTGTGTGACCCAAACGCATTCTTGTTATTTTGACTTGATACGACCGACTGAAAGAAGAGCACTGCCACTTGTGATACATCGGCTTAATTTCATGCAATTTAGACACAACGTTATTCCACTCCGATTGCCAAAATTCAATCATTTTGTTTTCGACAGACACCTTAAAATCCGCACTAATAACCCTATTTACACTCGTAGAATCACAGTTGGAGATTGCGCCGCGAGCACACTTATCTGCTTCTTCGTTGCCGGTGATACCAATATGGGATGGAATCCAGATGAAAATTACTGTTTTATTTTGATTTCCAGCATTGGCCAATTCGAATTTTATGTCAATTACAGTTTGGTGATTCGGGTATAATTGTTGTATACAAGTTATGGAACTGAGTGAGTCCGTTAAAATAATAAACTGATTACTATTGCTGTTGTCTTTGTTAATATAAATGAGGGCTTGATAGATTGCGAAGAGTTCTGCTGAAAGTATTGTAGTGCAAGTTGGGAGATGAAACATTAGTTTTTGAGACAAAGTGACTACGGCAGCTCCAACGCCTCTAGCGTCCTTAGAAGCATCTGTGTATATGCATTGATAACTATTATACATATACATATAAGGGGTGTTTTTAAAATAAACTTTTGAATAAAACTGTTCTCTTCCACAAATCTTCCCCCAGTAATTGGCTATTTGTAGAAAGCAATTACTCCACATCTAATACGATAAGCTTGGATACAGGTCTCTTTAATAATGTGTGTGTACTGGTTTTCACATCAACTACTCGGATTTTGCCATCTTTCGCTGGATAAACTTGCGACACCTTGCCCTTTTGCCAATTATTCCGAGTTCCATTGGGATCAACCAATACTACAAGGTCACCAATTTTTATTGGTTTGTTGTTGGTATACCATTTCGAACGACGTATCAAAGATGGTACGTATTCGTGTATCCATCTCGTCCAAAAATAATCGGCTAATCTTTGTGCTGCTCGCCAGGATGACATGAGATGTGGATCAGCTTCCGCAGTAACTGTATAAGGAACGGCTTCATAGGAAGGTCCAATAAGAAAGTGATTTGGGGTGAGAGCCTCTGGATCCAAATGATCTGTTGATACGTGAGTCAGAGGTCTCGAATTCACGATGTTTTCGCACTCTACAAGTAAAGTACGTAATACGTTGTCGGTAGGGTATTTGCTTTTTAAAATTTCACGTAATACCTTTTTTACACACTGTATTAATCGCTCCCAACTACCTCCCATATTTGGAGCCATAGCTGGATTAAACAAAAACTTAATTTTTTTCATAGAACAAAATGTTATAATTTCATTTTTGTTTAACTTTTCAAATTCTAGGGCTAATTCTCTATCAGCACCATGAAAATTAGAACCATTGTCACAGTAAATTTGTTGAGGAAAGCCTCTTCTGCAACCAAATTGTCTTAGTACATTTATAAATTCGTTAGTACTTAAATCATAAGCAAGCTCTAAATGAATGGCTCTAGTAGCCATACATGAAAAGATTACACCGTATCTCTTTTCGTGAGATCTTTTCACTTTAACTTCTATAGGTCCAAAGTAATCCACACCGGTTTTAATAAAGGGTCTGATAGTGGGTTCTACCCTACATGAAGGAAGCTGTCCCATTAAAGGAACGTTAGGTTTACCTTTTTTTATTTTACAATATTGACAATTTCTTTTCATATTTTTGACTGTTTGTCTCAATTTAAATATCCAATATTTTTGTCTGATACTATTTATAACAGTTTCCTGTCCTAAGTGACAAAATTGTTCATGATAGTTATGTATAAGTAATTTGGTGATGATATGTGAAGGGTCTAAAATAATTGGTTTGGTTGTTAATATGTCAAGAGAAGATTTGTCGAGTCTACCACCAAGCTTAATAAGACCATCTTCGTCTGAATAAACTGGTGTTAAGGTGAACAGTTTCGAGGAAGGGGGTATGGGCTTACCATTTTTTAATAATTTGAATTCATTCGGAAACAACTCCAATTGGGCCTTTTTTAGAAGTAATTTTTCAGCTCTACTCAGTTCGTCAACCTGTAGTACTTCTGGAATTTTTCTTTTTTCACGTATTATTCTAATAAATCTTAGAATATAAGCGGTCGATCGCAGTAATCTATTCCATTTGGAAAATCTTGTAGGTTGAGGCAGTGTTTCGTCTAAATTGTTGTGAGATGTAATCAGAAGTACAACATTGTCTTCTACTCGTCTAATTTCGAGTACGTCCCGATCTATTCGGTGATCCCTACGTTGAACAGGCCATTCTTGTGATGGAGAATACAAAAATGTCGGTCCCTTGATCCATCTCGAATTCTCATGCAAAATTGTTGCATTAACTCGTTTAGTTGCTTCATCCGCTACATTCTCTTTCGAAGGAACATACCGCCATTCGGATACATCGGTCAATTCTTGTATCTCACCAATTCGTTGTGATACAAAAACTTTAAAACGTCTTGCTTCAGAACGAAGCCAATGAAGAACTGTATAGGAGTCGCTCCAGTAGGTAAGGGTTGATATTTTAAGATTTAGACTGTCTCTCAAAAGTTTACCAAGTTTGGCGGCCACTAACGCAGCCTGTAGTTCTAGACGCGGTATAGATAGCGGTTTTACAGGTGCCACTCGCGTTTTGGCACAAACGAAACTTATTTGTACTTCTTGATCAGTTTGTACTCTTAAATATGCTACAGCACAATAAGATCTTTCGGATGCATCACAAAATGTGTGTAGTTGCACATCATTTTCGTCGTAGTCCAGTGTAAAGTATTTGCGATTAATTTGAAATTTGTACATCTGTTTAAGATCTCTTATCCAATTCTCCCATTCACAGTAAAGATTTTCTGGAATCTTGTCATCCCAACCAATATGGGTTCTCCATAGATCTTGGATTTTTCCTTGAATTAAAAAATTAGCTAAAAATCCTAGAGGATCGAACACGGACATAATAACTTTTAAAATATCTCGTTTTGTTGGTCGTCTAGCTAAAGTTAAAATCTCTTTGTCAACTTTGTAAAATTTTGTCTTATATTCAAAAGAGTCCTTCTCTGGATCCCAATAAACTCCCAGAATTTTTTCTGAAGCAGTGGTTACCTCTCCTTTTAAAGTTTTAATGCCACTTGCTACTAAATCAGGCTGAATAGAAGCTAAAATATCTTGAGAATTTGATATCCAATTACATATAACGAATCCCCCTTGTTGGTGTACATAAATGATATCGTTAACAAGTTGGATAGCTTCAGATAGACTGTCTGCCCCTCCCAAATAGTCGTCCATATAGTGCTGTTCAACTATACACTTAACCGCTTCAGGAAATTGTTTCTGAAAATCCAAAGCATTGCGGTTTTTTGCTTCTTGTGCAAGACATGGTCCACAACTGGAACCAAAAAATACAACACCAATTTCATAAGTGTCGGGTTCTCTATCCCGATCCATTCCTCTCCATAATAGTCTTTGTGCACAACAGTCTTCAGATCTAACACGAACTTGCAAGAACATTTCGCGTATATCGGCAGTGAAGGCATATTTTTTAATTCTAAAATTCAACAAAATATTAAAAAGAGAATTGTATAAATCAGGGCCAGTGAGTAAGTTATCGTTCAAGCTAACATGATGGCTCTTAGCTGCTGCATCAAACACAATTCTCAACTTCTGTGGTTTGTTGGGATTCACCGTCCCAAAATGTGGCAAATACCACGTTCGATCCGACTTCTGTTGGGTTTCCTTAGGCGATAACTTACGTATATACCCTTTTTCTTCCAATTCTAAAAATTTGTTAACATAAATTTCACCATACTTTTCGTCTCTGTCCATTTTTCTTTCCGTAGATAGTAGTCGTCGGAATGCATTTTCCCTACTTTCAGGTAAAATAATATTAGGATTCTTCCATAAAAGTCCTGTCTCATATCTATCACCCAATCGTCTCATAGTTTCGTTAAGGATAGACTCGGCACGTCTGTCTTCGGGAGAAATGGATTTATTTCTTCGTCCCGGGACCTCATCTAATTTCCACATTTCTTTAACTGAATCATGTAAAATATCTAAATCGTCTTTAATGTCTCGTATGTCAGTATGATCATTTTTGTCTGATATGTGTATGTGATTTACGTACTGTGTGTTTCTATAAGTATCGAGTAAATTACCATGAACAACCCAACCAAGTAACGTTTTGCTTACTGCTGGACCTTTCCAAGGACCTGATATTAATTTCCTATTTACTAAAAAAGGCCAGTTATCTTGCCCAATAATGATTTTTGGTTGTGCATTTGTCATAGACATAACATTTTCATTAATATAAGGGTATTTCTGTTTCAATGCTTCAGCATCTACTGTTTGAAACGGTAACGAAAGTTTTATAGTGCGAACATGCCTCAACTGAAAACTTTGCTTTGCATTAATCCCTCTTATTGTAAAACTAACAACTTCCGAATCACTTTCTTCTTGAGTGAAGGCATTATTTGTCCACTGTATGGATAGCGGTTGATTTGGACCGGAAAGTTGAAGTTTTACACTAAGATCTGTATCTATTAAACTGATAGTAGAAGCATCATCTAACAAAGCATAAGTTTCCAGATTAATTGATCCATGTTGCACCACAACTGGAATAATTTTCAAAAGAACACATTTGTTATCTGATATGTGACAATTGGTTGCAGAGGACTCACCTTTTGTTACCAGAGACTCATTTAATTCTAACGAATTGTTCTCTGATTCACCTGCTTGTTCGACAATATTAGCATCGTGTTTATGAAGTAAAACATGATGTAATTTCTGGCAATTTTACATTGTGAAAGGGATTCAAACAGGAAAAACAAATCCTATTTGCTGTGACAAGATTCCACCTCTCATTCACTGAAAAAGCATTAAATTTAGGACAAGTAATTAATTGATGATTTATCTGACATCCGCAAATACATGTTTTGACGTTTCCCTTATCTTTGGTTATGAGAGTAGTTCCGTATCTGACATTTTTAGAGTTACTTTTAGGATAACTTCTTTTTTCTAACTTATCAAAATCAGGTGTTTTGCTATTCTGAACTTGACACAAAACCGCGGATTTTCTGACAAGCCAGTGAGCAAACTCTAAAATTTTGAATTTAGGACTAACTTTTGAGACATGCTCAATCCATTGAATTTTATATGAAATCGGAAGTTTATTGAGTAATTCATTTAGCAGTAATGGATTATGAAGGTGATCTTCCTCATTTAGCGATTGCACTGTGGCTACAAAGTTGTTTACTTCATCAGCAAAACCTATAATTTGATCAATTTGTTCCGTCTTTAGATTGGTAAATTGTTTCAAATTGGTAAGTAGTAATGAAATTATTTGTTCAGGTCTGCCGTATCTAGACTGCAATAAATCAATAACCTTCTCAACATTATGGGGTATAATCAACAAAGACTGACATACCTTCTTGGCATTCCCTTTTAAGCATTTTTGCAGTCTACATAGGTTTTCCTCATTACTGAATTGACAAATTTCATTAGAACTTCTATATTGTTGTAAAAAATTTGGCCAATCTATAGGATTACCGTCAAAGTACGGTAAATCCTTCGGTAGAGATTGTCTAGTTAATAATTTAGTTATTAGCGGAGATGCTGTTTCTAATGGAGACATATTTGGCGATGACCAGGAGAAACCTACGTTTAACTGTAGGATTTCTGACTGGTCACTGTCAACTAGGGAAACACCTCCATACTATGGGGGAAACTGTCAGGCATGTCTTATGCGAGTGTCCGGAGTTATCGTCAATAAGAGAGTGTGTGTTCGGTGAGTCTTGGCCTACACCTGCCGATATAAAGGAGATGTCTCCTAGTGACCTGTCCACCTTCCTGAGAAGGACAGGATGGACAATGACCTAGGAAGACAACTCCTCGGGAGGATGTACAATGGGTCACATGTGGCCTAAGTGCTGTGAGCCTACACTCACCCTCCCTACTCTACAGATACAGACCCCCTCTACCTTATCTGACAATAAGTAAGGAACTTTTCCAATATTCTAATAAAGCTTGCAAGAAGTTAGACATTACTTATCTATGTCAAAAAGTTTCTCTACAACTTCATAGCAAATATCCAGACTGTATCAGCCAAATCCTTCAAGTCTCCGAAGAAGAAGCCCGTTGCCTTTATGTTCCAGTTAATAATAATAATAATGTTTATTCAAGGAATATAATAATACAATATAATAAATAAATAATTTAAAAAGAAATAGTTAAGAATACATGAATAAACATAAAAACACTGAAGCGCCCAAGACGCTTGTACGTGATACATGATATTTTCACATAATTAAAAATACATTTATAAAATATCATAGCATATAAAACTCCAAATATAACTATTTTAATGAATCGAAAAACAAACACATACCTACTTGACCACTTATAATTGAAACTATATATATGATTATTGGGAAAGGCAATAATAATAAGGAACTCAGTGAAGTGGTCACATTAGGGCAAATTGACATTATCGGGAAATATTGGCAGTATTAATTAAACTCATAACATCAAATATAAAATTTTAGGTTGACTAGATCATTGAATCTTTTTCTGTCAGTATTGTACATCCATTCCTTCACAGATCGTTTAAATGTTCCAGGATTAATTATGTTTCTTAAGTTCAGAGGTAAAATGTTATAAATTTTCGCTGACAAAAATTCCACTGAGCGTTGACCGATTGTTTTTTCACATATAGGTATATTGATTGAGATTTCTTTTGCTCTCGTGTTGTGATAATGTTCGATTGGCTGCACTTTTATTTTATTTTTATGAATATTTGTGAATATGTTTTCGCAGAAAATTTGTCTAATATCAAATATTTTATTTTGTGTGAAAAGTTTGTCGCTAGAGAACCCTATATTTTTTTTATATATGATTCTCAGTATCCACTTCTGTAAGACATTAAGACCCTCCAAATTACTTTCTGTTACACCTCCCCAACTTAGGATACCATACTGCAACTGACATTGCACCAATGAGAAATACAAAATTTTAAGGTTTTTCAATGTTAAAAAATCAACTAGGTATCTGAATTTAGTCAGCAGACCTCTTAATTTATTCTTGACGTTGTTAACTTGTAAGTCCCACCTTAAATGTCTATCTATTACGATTCCCAAGTATTTGATTCGATCTTTTTCAAAAATTTGTGTTTGGTCATCAATTGTTAATGGTCCCAGATCAGGAAGGTGATTGGAGTAGGATGTGAACGGTAAGTAATTTGTTTTTTGGCTGCTTAGAGTCAATTTATTATATTTAAACCAGTTACATATTTGTCTTAGATCTTGTTCTGCTAATACTTTGAGGTCTTTCCAACTTTCACCCTCATATATTATGGCCATATCATCTGCAAAACTGACTATTTTTCCTGATGTTTGGGAATGTAATAAACTATTTGTATAAATCGTGAATAATAGAGGTCCCAGTACTGTTCCCTGTGGAACACCACAGGTTACTGTCCTGGAACGACTTGAAACTCCATCTATACTTACTATTTGTTTTCGCTGTGATAAATAGTCTTTTAATAAAAAGTAAGCTGGACCTCTTATACCGTAACATTGCAGTTTCTCTAATAAGCGTTTATGATTCACAGTATCGAAGGCTTTTGATAAATCCACAAATATGCACATAATTGGAACTTTTTTATCTAACGCCTCATATAATTGCGATGTTAGCTGCAATATGGCATCCTCAGTAGAACGTCCTTCTCTAAAACCGAACTGATTATCAGAGAGTATATGAAATTTTTCAAGAAATCCATACACTCTATCTTTAATAAGTTTTTCCAATATTTTCGAAAACACTGACAATAATGAAATAGGGCGGTAATTTTCGACTTTTTGTTTGTTACCGTGTTTGTATAGCGGTTTAATGATACCAATCTTTAAGCAATTTGGAAATTTACCCTTCTGAAAACATTTATTAAAAATATTAGTTAGAGGTTTTGCAATTTCAAAATTTATTTCTTTTAGAGTTTCTGATCTGATATTATCCCATCCTGGGGATTTTTTTTGTTTTAAGTTATTAATGATATTTATAGTTTCAGTTTCAGATACTGGATTTAGAAACACAGTATTATGTATATTGGTTATATTTTCTGAAAATTTGTTTACATCATTTATTTTATTTGCATAATTTTCACCTAAGTCACTATAATAATTATTAAATATATCTACAATTTCACTCTTTGATGTTATGAGTTCATTGTTTACCTTTAATGTCTCTATTATTACGTTAGGTTTTTGATTTGGACAAATACTATTAACTGCGTTCCATAATCCACTAGAAGAATTTGGACTATTTTCTATTATTCTATTCGCATATTCTTTTTTAGCTTTATTAATTTTCTGTCTAAGTGTGTTCTTTAAGCACCTATAATTTTTCTTAGTATCACATTTTCAGGGTGTACTTTCAGTTCTCTATACATTTTATTTTTTTCATTCATTATATTCAGTATGTCTGGAGTAATCCATGACTTTTTAGTCTTTTTCGCATTTACTTTGATAGTATTTGTGTATAACTGGATATATTTAGTTAGTTTTTCTATAAAGTTTTCCATAATCAAATTGACATTTTCTGAGTCATAAATATTGATCCACTGTTCATTTTTCAGGGTATCTCTTAAATTTTCATAGTTAATATATTTTTTATATTTATTTTGCTGAATCTTGTCAGAAGAAATTGACTCATAATTGTAAATAACTGCGATTGGAAAATGATCAGTTATATCATAATTGAAAATGTATGAATTGAAATGATTTCGAATGCTATTATTTTTAACAAATATGTGATCTATACATGTTTTACTACTAGGTCTCGTAATTTGATTTATATAAGGAATGAAATTAAAGGAATTAAATACATTTTTATAATTATCAGTATCATTATTGTTTTCCAGTAGATCGATATTTATATCTCCAATAACAATATGGAATTTATTTTGTTCCCTTAACTGTAGATAATTATAAAGCTCTGTGATGAAGTTATTTTTATCTGTACTGGGTGATCTGTAAATAGCTGTTAAGACTAATTTAATTTTATTCACAATAATATGTAATTCAATGGCAGTACTCTGAGCAATCTGAACAATATTATAATTGTATTTTATATTACTTTTAATAAATACTAAGATTCCATCGTTTTTGTTTAATGTTCCTTCACTGTAGACATTGCTATAACCTGGAATAGTGTATACATCTTTATCGAAAATAGTGAAAGTTTCCGTTAAAATTATTATTTCATATTGCTCAGAAAACTGATTGAGAAATATTAGGCACTCATCGTAATTTTTTGCAACACTTCTGATATTCAGATGTAATATTTTAAAATTTTGAAGTTCATGAGTAAAATAGCTTTGGTACTAATAGAAGCGATGACAACCTCTTATTATATTCCGTCATTTCCGTCATCAACGAAAATTTCAACTCAGTGTTCAACTAGCAACATTCAAGTTCTACATGGTGTTTATCTAATCGAAGTTCCACTAGGATGTGAATTTAGCACTCCCTATGAAAACTACTTCAATTCCAAATAAATAACAATAGAAGAACCACTCACGTTTCCAAAAATTCAAACAATTGCTCATTATTCCTCTACAAAAACCAAAACAATCAAATTAGAAAAAATCCATCTAGACGAACTACAACGCATTCATCAAGAACAACAGCTTCTACATCCATTTTCTTATGAAGACAGCTCTTTCAACATCACTTACTTTTGGACGACCCCTGTATTTATCATTATAATAATTTGTATATCGAGGGTTCAAAGACAGTACCTCGTAAGTAACATTTTTGGCGAAATCTACTTTTTATTATATTTAAATTCAGGACATACAGATCCACCTATTGCCAGTTATGAGAAACTTAATAATGCAGGCTTTAGGGAGAAAACTGTAAGAAACGTTAACTTGTAAGTGCGCAGTTAAAATAATTTAATGGGCTTATTCTGTACAAGAATGTTAGCGGTAACAGCGCTGTAAATCTTCAAGGTCGAGAGATGTTACGAAAAAGCTATTCTGTACGCTTTTGATGTAACTTACATCGATGTATAATAATATTTTCGCTGTTAAAATAACGCCGACCAAAACATTCGACGTTAGGAGTGTTTTGACACTGTTTGTTATAAGTTGAAGTTTTATAATTTTCAAGAAATAAATCAAAATGAACAATATCATCCCATTTTTGGCATACGGTTTACATGAGGCAGATTACCGACGGTAAGTGTTTATTAGCAATATTGAAAATAAAAAATAAGCCAAATATAGGTTATAATTTGAAATTCTTTTCTAGGAATTATATGCGAATAGAAAGAAAAATATTACGTGATTCACAAAATCCATTTGATATACCGGAAGACCTTTTCATTGCCTATTACAGGCTAAATAAAGAAATTGTGAAGGAATTAAATGGTTACTTAGAGCCACATGCAAATAATCCAGGAAATGCAAACGCCTTACCATTTGGATTGAAGGTATTATCTCTATTGATGTATTAAAATATAAATAATGGAGTTTTTTTTAAGCTGTTCACTACCTTGAGTTTCTTTGCAAATGGATCTTACCAAATACCCATAGGCAACTCATCTTGGACTAATATCAGTCAAAGTTCGGTTAGCAGATGTGTAACTGAAATAAGTGAATTGATTGTACAACATTATATGCCTGAAATCATAAAATTTCCAACTACTATGGAAATGAAAAATAATGTGAAGATTGGGTTAGTAAAAATGGTTATTTATAGCTATAAAGTTTGTGGTGTAGCTTCCAAGAAATTTTCGTAATACATATTTTATTTTATAGATTCAACAACAAGTGGGGGTTGCCAGGAATTATTGGTGCAATAGATGGCACCCATGTGGAAATTGTTGCACCACCAACTACTGATTTACAGAATCCTCCTTTTGTATTTATTAATAGAAAAGGAAAGCATTCTATAAATGTAATGCTGGTAAGTATTTCAATAATAATAAAAGCTGGTTTTTACTTAATAGTTTGAAATATTTCAGATTCAGAATGTAGAATCTTAGCAGTAAATGGATCTGTTCACGATTCAGCTATATGGTCAATGTCTAACACCCGGAATTATTTACTGAATGAATATTCCAATGGCCATAGGCATTCATTTTTAATCGGTAGGTATACATGAAGTAGATTTACTTATTATTAAAAAAAAATGTTTAGGTGATAGTGGCTATCCTTTAGAACCATGGCTTTTAACTGCCTACAATAATCCAAATGAAGGGACTCCAGAAGCTCAATTTAATTCTCAATTTAAAAGTGCAAGGAATGTTATTGAGAGAACTAATGGTATTTTGAAGGCAAGATTCCGATGTCTTTCTAAAGAAAGAATACTTCATTATAAACCTGAAAAAGCTGGTAAGATTATTAATTCATGTTGTGTTTTGCACAATATTGCTATAAATCACAGACTGCCCCTTGATGATTTTATCCTCAATGAAAATCAAGAGGAACAATTATTTGGAGATAATATTGGTAAGAATTTCAGTTCAAACTTTTCAATTGAACAGTTTATGAAAACTATTTTGCTTTGTTGCAGGAATTATACAATACAATGATTAATTGGAAGCTGGCCGAGCAGCTAGGGCATATTATTTAAACAATTTATTGTAATTTTTAAATACATTTTTATTCAAAACTAAAATATATTGTTTTTATAACAAAATAAATAATGATGTTGTTATAACAAAATGAACAATATTGTTTTAATAACAAAATAAATAATTCTTTAGTTAAAACTTAAAAAAAAATAAAAATAAGATAATAATAAATAAAAACAAGGTTGACATGCACAAAAAATATCAATCCTTCAAGTTGAAGTTCGGGTGCTCAAACTTATTTTTTTCAATTTCAAAATTTAGTTTCTTTTTGGCAATTTCTAATTTTTCAGACTCTATAGCTTTATAAGTCTCTGCAAATTTTTCGATAGATGCTGCAATGTTTTCATTTGGCTTTATGCTCTTATTAAATGCGTCCAAAATATTGTTTGCTACCTCATTTAAAGGAGGTGGTCGCCTAGGTTTATTTTTGTCTTCCTTTTTCTTAATTTTTTTGTTTTCAAATTTTCTATATCACCAATCTGATACAGTGGGCTATCATTTTCATCAATTACTTGAAACTCTACAATATTTTCTTCTACATCTGTGAGCTCTACTTCATCCACAACAGGCATCATTGCACTGAGACTTATTGGAGGTCCACCTTCCTCAACACCTTCAAATCCAGTGACTGTAACCCTTCCCCAAACAGATAAACCCCTATCTTCAAGTGCTGTTAACTTTATGTTGGATGGTGGACCTCTACCTGTTGCATTTCTGCTTATTTGGATTTTTCTATATTTTGAGCGCGTAGAGTTCTTCCATTCCTTGAACCTCTGAAAATTAAATCATTTGTAACATACATAAACATTTTTTAAACAAAAATACCCTTTTCCATTCTTCCACAGGCAATTGCGGTCCATTACCAGTTGCATTTAATTTATTCACAAGTGATTTCCACTTATTTTCTAGGTAATTTTCATCCAAAGTTGGGTTAATTGTTCCACTTCTAAAGACATAGTCATTTTCCATTTCATTTAAATATAATTCGTACTGTTCATCTGATGTCTTCCTTTTTCGTTTTTTCGTTTGTCTACAATAGTTAATTGTTTGATAATTTATTTTACAAATTATATTATCTAAGTACTCACTGTTCACATGATGACGATGTGCTAGCAAATTCATCCATTTTTTAAACAATAAGGATGAATAAATAAACCTGAATAAACCCACTAATAAATAATATAACGATAACCTAAAATTCTACTACACAACATAATATAAGTTAAGTTAGCTACGATGTAATATTGCGCTGTGTCAAATTTTTGCAGGATAAAGATGAAAGTGAATGGTCTATTGAAGACTTCAACAAGATGTGTGAACGATTCTTAAAGCAACCTCTAGCAGATATTGTCAAAGCTCAGGCAGTACTAATAGATAAAAAGCCTTTAGCAAGAAGGTATTCTGCAGAATACAAACAATTTGCTCTTACGCTACATTTTTCAAGTCCAAGAGCGTATTTATTTTTATCGAAAATTTTATGTCTTCCTACGAAAAGATGTATGAACAATATTACCCAAAAATTAGTCACGAACGTAGGCTTACAGAATAATGTAATTTTTAAGGCAATAGAAATAAAAGTACAGACAATGGTGGATGTTGAGAGACACTGTACAATATGTATAGACGAAATGTCTCTAAAATAAAATGTATTTTATCATACTGGACGCGATGAACTTATTGGACTTCACGATGTTGGTATGGGCAAAAAGGAAATTCTTTACGCCGAAAACGCCTTGGTAATTATGGCAAGAGGCCTATATTCGAATTGGAAACAGCCTATTGCCTATTTTTTTGTAAATAGTCAATTTGATCCCATATTGCTTCGGCAAACAATCGAGAAGTGTGTGTATAAATTAAGTAATGTAGGTTTAATTGTAGAGGCTATCGTAAGCGACATGGGCTCTAATTTTAACAAATTAGCAAAGATACTTGGGGTTACTGCTGACAATTCTGAAATAGATTTGTGTGATAAGAAAATTACTTATTTATTTGATCCATCACACTTAATCAAAGCAACACGTAATACGTTATTAAAACACACAATTCATTTTACATCATGGTCATTTATACAAGTTTTTTTTGAGAAAGATTCGAAGCAATTTTATAGATGTGCCCCAAAGTTAACAAAATCTCATTTGAATCAAACTAATTTTCAAAAAATGAACGTAAAACTTGCGACACAAATTATAAGCCATACTGTAGCTAGCGGTCTCAACGTGTACATGTCTCTTGGAGTTATTTTCTCAGATACTATTGGAACCATAGATTTTATTGGAAAATTTAACAATTTGTTTGACATATTGAATTCAAGCAACAAAGCTGAAAAGGATCCATGCAAGAAAGTCTTTGAGGGCGATCCATTTCAAACTAAATTCATGAAGGAAATGCTTAATTTTATTAAAGACTTAAAAATATTTGACAAAAATTGAAAAGACGTAACATCCAACTCCAGACAAAAAAAATGGTGGGTAATAACAAGAAATGGTATATTAAGTCTTTGGAAGAGACTATCAGCTGCCGATTTTAAATATTTAAAAACAAGAAGACTTAATACGGATTGTATTGAGAATTTCTTCGGTTCCATTAGGTAACAAGGTGTACTACCAGCGCTACGTGCACCTTACAAATTTATTCAGTTTTCTAAGTGTAGCTGGAATAGACAGCGACGTCAACAGTCATCGAAAATTTGACCCCCACTACATCAAAGATACCGACACAAGCCTTCCCTTCTGTGTAGGTAACTATTCTGGGGAATCTCTATTACAAGAATTGAATGAGGAAGAAATTAAATTCTTGACCCCCAACATAGGGGACCGGATAATGCTGAAAAAAGCCATTGAAACTCTCAAGTCTGATGATCATGTAAGTCTATAGTATACCTAATAAAAATAATATTGTATTATATTGTTGAATATCAAATTCGACAATTTTATTAAAGTTGAGGTCAATATATGTATAGATTGTCCACGGATAGCATTTTGTTAACAAGTAAAATATGCATCAGGCAGATTCTTATTTTAAATTATTAATCTTTTGTAGATTGATGAACCGTTGAAAAAAAAGTCAAGACTGACGACTCATGAGATGTTAATCTGATCGGATCCGATGATAATTATTTTACTTCAAATATATAAATATATAATAAAGTTTCGCCTGCGCCTTGTTTCAACACAGAAGAAGATACTATTAGCGTGGCTACAACATCAGACCTATGTGACGGATACCCCATCCACAGCTTCTTCTTCCCATGTATTTGAAACAAAATCTGGAGTGCAAAATTCTTCGCTGGGTAGCTTTGACCTTAAACACTTTTTAAAAAACGATATACTGGTTCTTTATTATCCCAGGAAGCAAAAGACAGCCAAATTTGGCTGCGAAAAAATACGGAGCCACAATGTGAAGTTCTTCATCACTGGAAACTGTCATATCCTGCTAGGAAAAGTATGTAATTACAAACAATTAGAGAGTTCTTAAATCTGTGGCCAATTTTGAAAAACCGAATTACTCCTGATCTGGTAAGAACATTTGTAGATTCATACGGATTTTTTTTAAATGCAGCTAGTAAAAAAAATACTGACATTAACCCATTATGACCTAGTGCTACTTTTATGTAACGGTTGTAGAGGTATCTTTTGCCTTCTACCAAATTCACGTTTCAGCTGGTATCATATAGATGGCACTACTAGACATTAAAATAAAACTAAAGAAGGCGCCTGTGGAGGCAAAAGTTGACATGAAATAACTTATCGAGAATGCCGAAGTCGTTTTTAAAAAGATTTATTTTTACAAATTATTAAATTCTACAAAATGATTTTATTAAATTATGGTCTTAACTGTATGAGAAATAAAAAGAATCTAACGAGATTGTTAATTACTGAAACAAGTGTTCATAGATAAGGAAATATAATATAATATGCTGTAGTTGCAGTCAGCACTTTTCTTAGAATACACCAGTGAAGGCGTGAGGTAATTCCTCCCCTCGAAGATTCAAATCCGAAGGGCTAACGAGGGATTTGAACAGCCGATGGTTCTAGGGTTGGATGGTCTTCTTGAGATTTCTTTTTGGTACAGCACCTTGGAACGATGAACCTGTATGCAAGGTAGATTAGAAGAATGCTGAAAAATACATAAATAACAATAGTCCAGATGCTTGGAGTATTGGAAATTCTCGAAAATGACAGATCTGGCTGGTTTTCTAACAGTTTCATCTTCAGATCTTGCAACTCGTCTAATAATCTTCAATACTGAAACTTGAAATTTTGTGGGCTTCGGCTTCGTATAATTTTAATTTGGGAAACAAAACTGGTTGACCTGAACTTGTCTGGTGCTCTTGGTTTTCGATAATACGGAATGGCATTTTTACTTGACAGTTGATTGGAATTTCAAATAGATAGCTCCCTTGGAGAGTAACAATCTCTTCTTGAGTTTGGCAGTGAATGGAGGTGGTTATTTCTTTTGGCAGTACGGCTATCCATTGGTTGGCATTGTCTAGCTTCATGATAATGGGCCGGTTTACAGGAGTAGGTGTTTGCTGGCATATGGAAGTGTTTTTTAAATTTAAGAGTTCTATTTCACAGGAATTTCCAAATTTCATTTCTTGAAGATCAATTTCGTCACAGAGAAACAATTTTGTTGAGATATTACTACAATAGTCATTTGTATATGCAAAGTACAGTTTGTTATATATATATATAATCAAAATCCCTGTTACCATTTAATGGTGTAGGGTATATTTTATTGTCTATATTGTCAACGATATTTTTCAGTGTCTGTACACAAATTTTGCCCATTCTTTTTTGTTATTTGCTAGTGCCTTGGCCGCTAACCATGTTGTCCCTCTTTTCTTCATTATTTCTACAATTACTCCATCCCATGTTTGTTTCGGTCTTCCTCTTTTCCTAGCTCTTTTTATCCTAGATTCCCACACTTGCCTGACAGGCCTATCCTTATTCATTCTTTGGAGATGCCCCCACCAGCTAAGTTGTCTTTTCTCAATGAAATCCAGCAGTGGTTCTATTTCCAGGTCTTCTCTTATTTTTACGTTTCTCAGTTTGTCTCTTTTTGTGACACCCCTGACTCTTCTGAGATACTTCATCTCTACAGCCTGAATTTGGCTTTTTTGTCGCTGTGTGAGTACCCATGATTCGCATCCAAATGTAAGGATTGGTCTGAATATGGTTTTATAAACATTCATCTTCGTTTTCTTTGATATTTCTATTTTATTTATAAATGATCTGTTCATTGCGTAGTATGATTTCAAAGTGTTTTGTATTCTATTATTGATTTCAATATCTTGTTTTCCGTTCTCTTGAATTTCCGCTCCTAAGTATTTGAAACTTTTCACCTGCTCAATATTTGTTCCATCTATTGCAATATTTATTTTTGTACTGTTGTTACTTATCTGCATCACTTTTGTTTTGGTTCTATTTATGTTCATCCCATTTTCTTTTAGAGTTTTATTCCATATGTCGAAGTTGTGTTGTAAATCCTTTTCTGACCCCGTCATAATAATCAAATCGTCTGCAAAGGCTCCTTCCGCGATGTTTACTCTCTGTAAATTTCTGTAACCTATATGTAGTTTTTTCGTCTTTGGTGAACATTGTTTTATAATTTCATCCATAAAGACAATAAATAATAGTGGGCTTAATCCCCCTCCCTGTCGGAGTCCTTTTTGTGTTTTAAAATATTCTGAAATTATATTTTCGCTAATTATACAGCATAACTTGCTTTTATATATATTTTCTATTATTCTTATTGTCTTCTGGTCAACTCCTCTATTTTTTAGGATTTTCTATAGCGCTTCCCGTGTTACTTTGTCAAAAGCCTTCTCCAAATCAATGAAACCAACATAAGCTTCTTTATTTTGCCGTAGTAATTTTTCTGCTAACAATTTAACTGTGAAAATGTGATCTTGTATGCTTCTTCCTTTTCTAAAGCCACTTTGTGATTCTTCTAGTGTTTTTTCCACTTGTTGTCTCAGTTTCTTGTCTATTACTTTCTCATATATCTTCATAGCCGTGCTAAGTAGAGTTATTCCTCTGTAATTGTTGCAATTGTGTTTGTCCCCCGTTTTATAAATTGGCACGATCATTGCTATTTTCCAATCCTCAGGTATATGTTCTTCATCCCATGCTGTATTGATTATTTCTAGTAAATAATTCATTCCTTTATGACCCAGATTTTTAAACATCTCTGTTGTAAGTTTGTCATATCCTGGAGCCTTACCGTTTTTGAGTGTTCGTATAATTTCTGTTAAATCTTCCATGTTTATACCTTCACCTTTTTCTTTATTTATCAAGCGTTCGATAGTTATTTCCTCTTTTCCCTTTTCTTGTTGTCCATCTAGTAGTTCATCTGTTCATTATTTCCGTTCCTTCCGTTAGCAATTCTCCATTTTTATCTTTAATACTTGTCGTGTCTGGTTTTTTTTCTTTTCGCAAGGTTTTCATTGTTTTGTAAAATAATTTTTGATTAGTTTTGCTGTCACTTTCCATTTTTTCTCCAAATTCTATCCATGTCTCCTTCTTAGCCTGCAATACTAGTTCCTTTACTATTTTTCTTTCCCTCTTGTATAATTCATAATTTTTTGTACATCTGTTACTCAAGTACTTTCTCCACATCTTCTTTTTAAGTTTTATTTGGTTTTTTATTTCTTCTGTCCACCAGGCGGTCTGTTTCTTATAATTGTTCTTTTTACTAGTTCCACATATTTCTTGGGCTGTTTCTAATATTGTATTTTTGAAGTAATTCCACCTTGTCTGCAGATTATGATTTTGTTGGGTTTTTGATAGCAATTCAAACTTCAGTGTAAGTAATTCAGTGAATTTTTTTGCTGTTAACTTGTTTGATAGTTTATAGGCTTTTATTGATTCCCATTCAACTCTTGTGTTTAGTTTAGATTCCTCCAGTTTATTTATTTGTTCTTTTATTTTCGTTACTAGTAGGTAGTGGTCACTACCAATTTCTGACCCCCTCCTTACTTTCGTGTCTATTATTTCCTGTCTATTACATTTTTCTACCAGAATGTAATCGATTATTGATTTTTCATTTCTGCTTTTGCATTCCCTCGTGAATTTGTGAATCTCTTTATGTTCAAAGAACGTATTTGTTATCATTAGATTGTTCATTGTACAGTAATCTAGCATTCTTTCTCCATTATTATTTCTGATCTCCTCTCCATGCGTACCTAGTATACTATTATATATATTATATATATAGTACAGTTTGTTAAAAGCCAAAAATTTATTTTTTGGAATAATTGCTTTGAATTGATTGTTATGAAAGATCGGTACGGAATATAAGTGATAAAAATCTAATTCAAATGGAAATGTTATAGGGACGTGCAAAACATATATAATCCTGTTGTTGTTTGAATAGCTTTCTATCTTAACGAGTTTTTCTATCAGTAGAACGTTATTTAAATTTATATCTAACGGAAGTTTGTGAGGACCGATATTATCTTGTATAATTTGGAGTTCTTTAAAGAAATCGTTAGTTCTCATTATGCTGGGATGCATTTTTCCCAATCTTGAAAATGCAATGGAATTTTCTATATCCTGTATTAAAGAATAAATTATATTGTAAATTCCAATAATATGATTGATAGTATCTTTGATAAATATTGAATTTTCATGAAGTACCTGACTGTTGACCATATTTGAAATTTTAATGATTTTTGATTTTAGTAATCTTTCATTATGTATTATAGTATTAACAGTGTTGTTAAATTTTTCAATTAATCGAATTGATAGTGAATTTTGGTTTCTGATACTTGAAGCTAAATTTTTCTGATTATTTTGAAGTTCTGTGATTAGCTTATCATAATGTTCGCCGTCATTAGCGTCTAAATTTCCAGATATAGTTTTGAAAATTGAACCTAATCCGTTTATAAGTCCTCGTTTAATTCTATCGGGATGAGGAAATATATCATTTAATTTGTCTGTTACTTTTTGTTCAAGAAACTTCAATATTTTGAAATAATTTGTGTTATCTTCTTTCCCTTTTAGAGGGTAATATCCCAAAGGATGATTTGCCCAATTAGTGTTATCTTCTACTACCGAATATTTTTCAATTTTGTTTTTGTAAGATTCTAAATAATGGGTTTGGACTTCTAATTGATTTAGTTCTGTAATTGTCGGTTGAAGGTCATAATAGTGAATTAATTTGTAATCATAATCTTGAATTTTTGTTTTTCCTAATTTTACAGGAATTAATCCTGGGTTATTTTCTAAGTCCTTTATTTTTACTTTTTCCAGTGAGCTGAAGACTCCAGGTAAACTGAAAAGATAAATTTGAGTTAGTCGTTAAAAGTAAACGTACTATTACGGGGACGTCTTAAATTGTCCATATGCACTTTTTCTTGTGATTCTGTTGAAACCGTTTTATCTTTAGCCTTAACTTCCTGAATTATTGTAGGTTTGTTAAATTTATTGGCATGTTTTTGTCGTTTGGGGTTTTTAACGTAAACTTTCTGATTTTGTGTAAAAATACATGGATCGTCTCGATTTTTATTCACTCGATCTGTACGTTTTTCCTTTTCCTTGATAAGAGTTTCATTTATTTTTTTATAAAGCAATTTAGTACGTTCTCTATGGCTCTCTATGTAATCGTTCATAAGAATTTTATCAATTTCTAAATTAAAGGGATCATTTGTATTTATATGTCCATTAATTATATCTATGGGTTTCATATTTGTTGTAGAGTGTATCGAATAATTGTATGCAAGAATGGCATAGTTCATTTTCATAGTGATAGGTGTTTTAAGAAAACCTCTGGTATTAAGTAGGCGAACATGTTCCAAGATTGTTGAATGGAATCGCTCAACTACTCCCTGTGATTGAGGGTGATTGGGACAGCAGAAATGAATTTTAATTTTATGTAAAGCTAAAAGTTCGGAAATGACAGAGTTTTTGTATTCGGTACCATTATCAACTAGAATTTGTTCAGGAACTCCGTGGTGGGAGAAAAAGTTTATTAGATTATTTACGATTTCTGTACTAGAGAGGGATGATAGATTGTATGCTTGTGCATATTTTGAGAAACTATCTACTATTGTTAAGAATTTATCGCGTTCTAAAGTGAATGTGTCCATATGTATTATCTGAAAAGGTTTATTAGCGGTTGGTGTGGTATTCATTTTTATAGTAACAGGATGTCGTTCGTATTTACTTTGTTGGCATATCTCGCAATCATTAATATATGTTTGTATAGAATTTTTCATGAATGGCCAGTAATATTTTTCTTTAATGCGTTGGTAGGTTTCGTCTATACCTCTATGATTACTTTTGGATTCGTGGTAATTCTGAATTATCTCTTTAGCATCGTCTTTATCAGTAATATCGATTAATTTTTTGGTGCATCTTCTTAGTTTTAGGGATGAATATTTAAAATACTTTTGTAATGCTACTAAAAATGGTTCATAAAGATCAGGGTTTTCGAAGTATAGACAATATTGCGTGTCCGGGTTAATGTAATTTTTCATGAAATCAATAACGTTTTTTTCAAAATTATTTTCTGAAAGCTGAAAATTTATTCGTTTTTTATTTCCGAATAAAATTTTAGTATTGGGATTACTGGGCGAGTGTAGAACTGAACTAATTATGATTTGATTTTGACAATAGTTCAATGCTGTAGTTGTGGTAGGGATTTCGAAAGTTGGGTTATGTTCAGCGTTGGAGTGAATAGTCTCGTCATCGGTGTCAATTTGACTCTCGGAATTGTCGGTTCGGTTTTTGTGTATTGTTATTGGATCTATTGGAATGTTTAGGTCAGGATGCACTAGTAAAGATGTGTTATCTTCGTCTTCGTCCTCATTTATAAGGTCTGTTTCAAGTGGGCGGTCTGGGATAGGGATATTTTCGGTATAAAGGTCTATTAGAGGTTCTTGTGAGAGATTAGTTGTAACTGGATCATGGTAGGGGTTTGTTTGTGATCTGTTATTTTTGTCATTGTCATTTATTATTTCGTCTACTTGTTGCCAAAATGTATCTGTTTCCTTAGTGTGGACTTCTATTCTTGAGAGTGAATCAACGTTAGAATTTAAGGTTCCACGTTTATACAAAATGTCATAGTTGTATTCAGATAATTTTAATTTCCATCGTGTAAATTTGCTGTTTTCGTCTTTAAGTGAGAAAAGCCATTTAAGAGGTTTATGATCTGTCACGATAATAAATTTTCGACCGTATAGGTAGGGTCTAAAATATTTTGTAGCCCAAACTATGGCTAGTAGTTCCTTTTCAATAACCGAATAATTTCGTTCGGAGTCATTTAAGGTCCTTGACGCATATGCTATCGGCAAGTCTTTACCAATCGGCCCCTGGAACAATATTGCACCTACAGCAACATTACTTGCGTCTGTAGTTAAATTGAATGTTTTATTAAAATCTGGATATTGCAAGATCGGGTCATTTATTAGTAAATTTTTGCATGTTTCGAAACAAGTTATGAATTCTTCATCATGTATAATTTTTGCACCCTTTTTCAAGCACTTTGTTAAGGGCTTAGTAATTCTGGCAAAGTTTGGAATAAATCGCCTGTAGTAACCTAACAAGCCTAAAAAACCCTTAATTTGTTTTGTTGTGCCTGGTATTGGATATTTTTTTATTACTTTTATTTTGTCCGGGTTCGGTTTCATGCCATCTGGTGTCACTATGTGACCCAAGTAAGCTACCTCTTTCTTTAAAAACTCAGATTTATCGAGCTGTACTTTGAAGTTTGACTCTCTTAGTCTTTGAAAAACATTTTTAAGTCGTTCAAGATGTTCTTGTAATGACGTGGAAAAAACGATAATATCGTCAAGATATACAAGACATTGTTCGCTCTGTATACCGCGAAGGATATTATCCATTACGCGTTGAAAAGTAGCTGGAGCTCCTTTCAAGCCGAATGGCATACGTAAAAACTCCCAATGTCCTTGTTCTGTCGTGAAAGCAGTTTTTTCTATGCCGGTAATCAATTACCACGCGCCATTTTTGTTGTCCTGATGCATCTAGTTTTTTGGGAACCACCCATATTGGCGATGACCACGGTGAATTACTTGGTCGAATAATATTAGAATCTAACATTTTTTTGATTTGATTTTGAACTTCGTTTTTATAAATAAATGGATAACGGTATGGTCTAGAATAAACAGGTATATCGTTTGTTGTCTTAATTTGGTGTCTTATTTTATTATTAAAAGTCAAAGATGTATTTTCATGGTAAAAGATATCAGAAAATTCCTTACAAAGATTTAAAATTGATGATTTTTCTTCTTGATTTAAATGATCTGTTCTAATTGCATCTAGGTTTAAGTAATTTCTACAATCGGTTTCAATATTGTTGAAGTCAAAATTCTGAATTTCTTGTCTCTCAAAATGTTCGACTGATAATGGTCGAGAAAAATCTAAAGTAACTGGCTGTGTAGTGCTGTTTAAAATAGTAGTAAAAGCTTCGTGATCTTTAGCAATTGTTAGACTTTCGGGGATTTCGCAGTTATGAATCTTTTGGTGGGGTATAATAATTTCTCCACTCTGTATAGAAGTTTTCACTTTAATTACTTGTTGGCATCTTGGGCCAATTGTTATAAGATTAAGCTCTTTTGATGTGGGATGGAATAATAATTTCAATTTACAATAAGGTGTTACTAAATATCCTTTTTGAAAATCTAAATTGGCTTCTAGAAATTTCAAATTATCGATACCAATAAGACCGTCAAATGTATTGTGAAATTTGAATAAGTAAAATTTCATTAATTTAGTTTCTGGTAAATTAAATATTTTTGGAGTAGGTATAGCTACACTGTGCTTGTGTGAAGATTTTTGAAACACTGTCGATACTATAAATGGTTCAAATTTTATTGAATTAGGAAAAAATTTATAAGCGATATTTGGATCGATAAATGATTTTGTTGCTCCAGAATCTATAAGAATTTTAATATTGTATTCTGGAAAAATTATATAAGAGAGTTCACTCGAATTTGATGTGTTGATAGAAATGATTGGTGTTATCTGTCTCTGGTCAAAAGAGGCTTTTCTTGAAAATTTTGATTATCAGGTGGTGTATTGATATCAATTTCGTTGTTTTGATAATTGTTAGAGTTTTGAATAATATTGTCCTCATATCGATTATTTTGATTAGAAGGTCTATCATAGTTTTGATAAGTCTGTTCATAATATTGGTCTTCATCAAACTCGGTGTTGAATAGTTCTTCTGAGATATATTTTGGTTGATTACCGAAATTAATATTTCTATTAGAATTAGGTGAATTGATAAAATTTTGATTTTGACGGAAAGTCGATGGACCGGGTATTGGTTTTGAGGTATTTCGAGTAGACACACTCATAGGTGTAGGGTTTGCTAATACTTGGTTCGGATTTGGTTTGAAGACGTTTCTATTATTGGGGTTCCTAAAGACTTGAGAATTAGTTGGGTATCTTGTGGGCTGGAAATTTTGCCTTGGTTGTATATGAATGGGCTGTGAGGGAAACGAATTTCGTCTGAATTGATTATTTTGTGTTTGATAATTGAATGGCAAATTTGGCCCACCATTAAATCTCTGATGAAAAATTGGCTGTTGGCTTCTATAGTTGTTTAGTGGAATTTGGGGTGGGGCAGAATTTTTGTTCGAAAAATTTTGGAAGTAGTGAATATTATCTTCCCTAGTAAGATATTGCAATGCTTCATTTAAAGTCGAAGGTTTCATACAACGTATAGTTGTTCCTAATGGTTCCTTCAGACCAGATAAAAATGTTTTCAAGGACAATTTTTGGTATAGCTCGCGTTTTAAAAGTCTACCCTCGTTTGTTGTTTCGTGTAAATCTACATAGTTACATAAGAGATTCAATAAATTTAAGCACCTATCAAAAAATTGCTGAGGTTTTTCGTTTTGACCCTGTCTTAGCATGACTAAGTCTCTGTTAAGACAAGCTTCATCCCTCTGATCAGCAAAACTACGAGTTAAAATTTGTTTTAAGTCTTCCCAAGTAGAAACATTCTGAATATTAACCACCAATTTTGCATTACCCTGTAGTTTTGAAATTATAGAATTTAAGATAAATGTATTTTGGAAATTATTCGGATTTCTGACATCGTAAAAATTAGCAATAAGTGATTCGCTCGTAGATAGATACCTATTCAACTCATTAGGATTCCCATCAAATTCTGGGATGCACTTTAAATATTCTGGTTTAAATTGATTCATTTTTAAATTTAAATTATTGGTTTCGTTTGCTAAAGCTAAGTTGTCAAGTTCGTTTGTAATTTCTTCCATAAAATAAAATAAATTGGTTCAATTCAAAAAGTACTTACATATGAAACAAAACGACTATTAGCATCTCACTTATGTTCCTATAAAGATGACTACTAGATCTGCGATTCTGTCTTTTCTAAGTAGGTCTTCTTTGCGAATTGGGACGATTTTTATTCCAAATTCCGGTAGTCTACTGGTTTTGAGCTGCGCTGGTTCTGCGATAGATTTGGTTTCCTGATTTTTGAGGAGCCTCCAACACAACACTTCCACACAATGACACACCCTGTATTGTAAGTTCGGTATTCAGCCAATCGTTTAAAAACGAAAAATGCACGTACGATACGCGGATTCCTGAATATCCTACTGACTGCGCCAAATAACTTATCGAGAATGCCGAAGTCGTTTTTAAAAAGATTTATTTTTACAAATTATTAAATTCTACAAAATGATTTTATTAAATTATGGTCTTAACTGTATGAGAAATAAAAAGAATCTAACGAGATTGTTAATTACTGAAACAAGTGTTCATAGATAAGGAAATATAATATAATATAATATGCTGTAGTTGCAGTCAGCACTTTTCTTAGAATACACCAGTGAAGGCGTGAGGTAATTCATGTGTTTCATTTAGTGAGTATTTGTAGTGCCTGAAGTACGTATAATTTGGAAAGCATGATGGAATTCACTTCGAGTAAGTATTGCAAAATCTTTATTTTTAGAGTAGAACACATGATATTCCACAGGGATACTTTTAAATAGTTCTTTTTTGTTGTTGTTTGTGAAAATAGTCAATTAGTGTATATACGTGTCACAAATACAGCTTTGAATACGAGAGTTACAAATATGTAACGCTAGGCTCTCTGGGGTACGCGTCGTTTTTGAATTTGACAAAGGTATTGATACTCGATATTTTTTTCCAGACGCGGCTTAACTCTACAAGAAGCTATCGAATTAGGATATATAGATGATGCAGATGAAATTTTCCTGGAACCTCCCGAAGCCAGTGAATTAACGGATGAGGATTCGGGAGATGAGGATGAGGGAGGCACTTTAGATAACCTAACTGGCCGTCAGCTTTTGTCCAACGTAGAAATTAGGTTCAAAAGATATACAGAAAATGATGATGACGAAGTTCCCTCCAATGCTGTCGACATTCAAATTTTAAAGGATGAGAATAAAGAAAATCAGAACCATCAAAAGCAAGAAGAAAGGCTTGATATTCCCAAAAAAATTGGGCTAAAAGATAAGATCAACTGGAAAGAAAACTGTGACCTTATTCCGTCACTTGCGCGACGTTTTCCTGACCAAATTTATGGAAAAGAAATCGAAGATCCCGTTGCAATTTTTGAAAAAATGTTTGATGATAATATTATTGAATGGTTAGTAACAGAAACAAGAAGATATGCCATGTTTAAAAATTGTCCAGACCCCCATATTACAGCTGAAGAAATTCGATGTTTCATCGCTATTCTCATTGTGAGTGGATACGACAGCAAACCAAGCAAGCGGCATTATTGGGACTCCCAACCTGATATGAGAAATAATGCAGTTCACAACGCCATGAGACGGGAAAGATTGGTCCAAATAATGCGGTTCATACACTGCGCAGATAATTCCAAAGTTAAAGGGTAAATTTCACAAAAGTTTTGTTCCTGTTGAGCACCTGTCTTATGACGAATCGACACCGAAAGAAAAAATCTCAGTAATACTTATCGAATGTTTGTTAATGTCAACTTTGTTCATAATTACGTATTGATATTTATAATTGAAAAAGCTTATTTATTATAATCATTACTGATGATTTGTTTGATTAATAAATAATAGAAGATTTGTTTCTGCTATAGTTGTTTATTTTGAATAAAATGTTTCAATAATAAACAAATCATCTAACACGCCAACTTCGCGATGATAATTACTAAGTTTAATTAATAATTATAACTTAATTGATAATTATTATAAATGGTACAGTTTCTATTAATAAATCTTTTTGTATCATTATAACATTCAATAAGTTCATTTGTTTGTTATAAACCTACGTTATACAAATGAGCAAAATATTGTTTAATAGTTAATCTTGTTTGTTATAAATCAACAAACTGTCATGCGCGTGATCTTACGTCTGCACATGTGATGTAGCTACCCTTATTTAGATTTGCAAGTGTGCTGTGTATCGTCGTAAATAATAATCTTTCCCTCAGTTTCAGTGTGTGTTTTTGCCGGTAATTATATTATTTGGATATTAGCAATAGTGTGGGCAGCGTGGGGGTTGGTAAATAGTTTAGTGTTTACTGAGTATGTGCTTGAACTGGTGTATTTGGATATTACACCAAAATAATGGCGGACGGCGGTGTATGTGTCGACTTTAGTAGCACCCCCCATATATTACATCTATGAACCAAGAATAGGTTAGTAACCATAGTTCCTAGTAACTCTACTATTTTACCGTAATGTTATTAGATCATTCCTTTGTGATTGACATTTATCGTTTAGTCAGGGTTCAAAATATAAATTTAATAAAATGTAAGTTCCCTTTTTGAATAAATCGCTTGATTAAAAGTTTTGTTGTTTCATTCACCAGCCTCTAGGTATAAGTCATTTTGAAGAAAAGCACAACAATTTATCATTTATATATTAAAAAAAACTGTAATGGTGTAGAAAACGAATAATAGGTATAGCTATAAACACTAAAAAAAAACAAAGAAATTTTCAAAAATGTCTCAACACTTATTTCATCAACAGCAATAAGTTGCTATCTCCAGTAAGATCCTCTAAAAGTAATCAATGTATTAGCAGAAATCACCAAAGGCTGATATGGTTTCACTATCTGCTAATATCATGATAACTTTTCGGGTCTAGTTGCCGAAATAAGTATTTTGACATCAATCTATAAATATTGGTAACAAAATGTAAAAATATTTGTTTATTATCAATAAAGGGGCTTTGGTCATGTTGTCATTGTGAACAAATATATGGGTATAATAATTCAATCTGGAATAACAGTGACAGAATATGTAATAACTATATACAATGACTTTGTAATAATAAATAACATACGGTGTGGTGGAAAAACATATATTCTTAGTGATTAATCATTTTTTCATAAAAACAAAATATACATTTATTGTTAATAACTAATTATTATAAGAAAATATTCTCATGTAATAGTAAATAATTCTTTATTTATAGAGTGAAAACAAATAATTTGTTTTTCACTAACAAACGTTTAATAAGCCATATTTCAATAACGGATTTGGTGATAGTTAATTAGTCTTAGTGATTGTAACCAAACTGTTCTTTCAGTGGATGATTCGATATTTTGGAAAACACGGATGCAAACAATTTATAAAAGCAAAACCAATTAGATTTGGTTTTAAAATGTGGTCCCTGAATTCCTATAGTGGATATCTCATAGATTTTGAATTTTACCAAGGAAAACAAAAAAATGTTCACACCATAGTGGAGGAAACTCTTGGAAAATCTATCACTCCGCTCATAAATATGTTGGACCAGATACCACACAAGGAATATCCTTACCATTTCTACGTGGATAATCTTTTCACCAATATAAATGTGTTCAACTTTTTCAAATTGAAAGGATACAGTATTACGGGAACCGTCAGAGAAGACAGAATTCCGGCGACATGCCCATTACCGAAAAAAAAGGAGATGAAAAATTGGG
Source organism: Lochmaea capreae (assembly GCA_949126875.1). Classification (NCBI taxonomy): domain Eukaryota; kingdom Metazoa; phylum Arthropoda; class Insecta; order Coleoptera; family Chrysomelidae; genus Lochmaea; species Lochmaea capreae. The sequence goes on from OX421411.1 coordinate 20,746,571, forward strand.
ATCGAGGAACTTCCGTTTCATGCATTGACAGTGATCATGGTATTTTTTTCATAAAATGGGTAGACAATAGTGTTGTGGCTGCTGCATCGACAACTTACGGCTCTGAACCTGTGGGAAGTGTGCGTAGATATAACAAACAAGAAAAAAAATATGCGCAAATTACAAGACCACATATTATTGCTAAATATAACAATAACATGGGGGGAACGGATCTGATGGACCAAAACATATCTACATATAGAATTGGAATCCGTTCAAAGAAGTGGTGGTGGTGTATCTTTACATGGTTGATAGATGCAAGTATTAGCAATAGCTGGATACTTTACAAACACTACCATCCTAAGATTTCCCAGTTAGATTTTAGAAGATGCATCGCAAAGACATACCTTGAAAAATATATGAATGCTCCAAAGCATGGTGGACGACCTAGTTCTTCGAAATTTAGTGTCTCACTTAACCGAATATCAGACAATTTGAGGTATGATCAACGCAATCACCTTTTAATATCTATACCCAATAATAAAAGACGTCGGTGTGCAGGAGAGGGCTGTATCAGCAATACTAGAACAATGTGCAGTAAATGTGATGTAGGCATATGTATTGACTGCAATTATAATTTTCACACAAAAACATACTAGCGATATGTTCGATATGTTCAATATATGTTTTTTTTTTAAATTATTATATTTTAGTTATGGTGATATAATGACCTAGCGTTACATATATGTAACACATGTTTTTTGGTTAGTGAGTAAGTTTTTTGAATAAAAAATTCACAATGTCTCTATTAGTATATGTTCTTAACGGAAATATATTACTTTTATCAATGATTTACAAATAAAAAAAACTCGGGTCATAATGGGTTAAACTAATTCAGTGTTTGCTTTTAAATTTTAGATAAATTATGATTTTGTGAAAATTTACGAATTGCCAGAGAATTTCGAAGAAAGATCCTTCTTCAAAATTAACTAGGATAAGATTAGATCTAGTAGAATATATAAAAGGTTCTGACAATGTTGCAGATGCCGTATCAAGAATTAGTATCAACAACCTAAAAGAAATTCAAAATACAAATTGTCAAATTCTTGTAGTAACAAAGTCAATGGCTGAAAAACCCAAGTCACCACAAAGTGGGCAAGTATAAAAAGTAAAAGAACATTGAAATTGTAGAGTATTTGAAGTTCTTAACGGAACAGTGGTTCAAAAATTACCTAAGCTGGCATTTGAAATGAAACCTATACATCTAAGGATGATTGTATGGTTCAAAAATAAAATAAGCGCGCAAGAAGTACCCAGGTAGCAAAGTCACCTAAGATGACGACATATTGACGTTCATTTTTCGTCATATTAGGCCCACGACGTCTCGGACCAATATATGACCTATAATGTAAGTCACAATATATGACTTATATAAGACACGTCATGATTTTTGACGTCTGATAAAATTTGATATTACCTATATTTCAAATGTTATCTACTGCTTCGACATTTTTCCAAAAACTATATTTTATTCAAAAAGTAAACTTTATGAAAAAGCTTTATTTTATAAATCGTCCTCAAATACAGATTCGTCATGAGGTGTTCTCAACTTTACGTCCCATGATTGTTCACCGTTTCTTGTCGGTGTTCTGTGTCCTTTGTCACGAGATAGGCGTCATCCGCCATGACTCATTACATTCCCGCCAAGCCAAGCGTGCTGTGAATTTCTGGTTAGGAAACGTGATATCAGTAGAGTAGACAATTAGGTAAGTGAGCTATAGTGAGTTTTAAAACGAAATTATATAAAAAATATGTACGTCGTAATAGAATTTAAAGAAATAAATGACGCCGGGGTTAACAGTGTAGCGATTGTACCGAAAAGCTGGCTTTCACCACGGAAGCAAGATGCTTTCTGGCCACCATTAAAAAACCAGAAGGTCTTTGATAAAACCCTTCAAAGCAAAACTAATAAGGGTATTGAAAAATAGAAATTGTATCCTGTATCAAGGTGCTTGTATGAAACTGGTGAGTAGATGCCTATTTAAGGACTTAGTAGTTACACCACATCGATACATTTCCAGTGATGAAGATGAGAAATCAGATATCAATCGTCCTCCCCAACTTAATAAGAGGTTGAAGAATATTTTGAAGGAATCCCAGTTTCAAGGTGAATATGGTGCATATAGATATTTGCAGTTTTATAACTTTTTGGAATTACTGTTACTGTTTACTTTTTATGAAACATACAACACTTAATTTACTGTGATATTTTCTAGAAACTGCCCCAGAAATATTTGGAGGAAAACAGAACACACACAGCTATCCAAAACAGTCTGAAACATCATTTCAAACTAGTGTTCAGGCAATTTGCCGTGTAACAGGTAACTCAACTTTTATTTAAGTAATAATATCTACCCTCTTGATTTCACATAGATGCTATCCCAAAATTAGTAATTGCTTAAACTCATCAATATTTAGAAGATAATAGGAATACTTTCAGATCCTCCTGTGGCTGTACAGAATAATGTACATGGAATTTGTCTCCAGAATTATTTGAAGGTACAAAGAGCAGATATTGCTGGTAACACTTTACCTGAGTCAACAGGTCAGTTGATTGCTCGTTAAGATAACATAATGTTTTATGCAACTGACCCTATAACATTTAATATTCAATTGTATTTGATAATTACTCATTTTATAGGTTTTCATGAAACTGTCGTAAATCTTCTGTCCCATATAAAAATCCAGAATGCCCAGATATTAGCACTATTACAAAACAAGGAAGAGGCAAAAATAAAAGACTTTGCCTTCACATTTCCAATGAAATCTGTGGATGATATTCAAGATCTTGAAAAACTGCTTGAAGATCAAGAACAAGTGGATGTTCTTGTAAGTGATTTGTACTTAATATTTTAATTGGAATGCTCAACTTTCATCCTTCAAATAAGGTTTTGGCAATGTGTGTTATTTTAGATTTCCTATTTGTCCACAATTGGTGGACGAGATCTTGCCAGTAAAGTATCTAGGATATTAAAACATCTGTTTTTGGATACACTAGCAGCCAAATATAGTTTTTATGGGAAACGTTCCAACAAGAGACCACTCTCAGAACTACGTCTGAAAACTGCGGTTTTGAGTAAGTATAATAATTTTTTAGCATTGTGTTTATTTTAGTTGTTTGATCAGAGCTTACCTGCTCTTCCAATTCTTATACATAATCAAATTCACGAAATATGTAACGAAAATACCTCGAAAAATACACAAAAATAATCAGAAAAGCCCCAATATATATTTTGATCTTAGTGCTATATGTCTTCAGTAGGCCTGAAATTAAGTCGAATCTTCAGTATATATTAATGAGTCTCTTATTTCCATTTTTTTGTTTATTAGGCTTTTCTGAATAGTTTTGTGGTTAGACGTCAAAATAATAGTGTAAAAATATTAAAACGCTTTACAAATTAGAAAATTACTTTCCAAAGGATCACCATGAAGCAACATCTACTTCTCGGGCAATATGCCCAGCCAGACAATAAATTACACTTCCAAGATAAACGGGGTTGGTATATATGAAAATATAGAACCAACCATTCTGGTTTATAATTAGAAGGAACACTATCACTTGCAGACCGATTTCGGCGTATTTGCGCCTCATCAGTACAAGGTAGATATTATCTGGACAGTTATAACACAAAAATAGTTATAAATGATATGTCAGAGAATATCTCCAATGATTATGAAAGTGTTCAGAACAGTATACATCAAAATATGTTCCCCAACTTCAATGAAAACCCTGTAATTAAGCAATCTGATGATGAATATAATGTTTCCTCTGGCGAAGAAAATATTCACAATGAAACTAATCATGACACCAAATTTCAAGACAGTCATAATTTGGCCTGTCAGTTAAAACATTGGGCTACTATTCAAGTCTCCCGAGCTGCCGTTGATGATCTTTTGAAAATTCTTTCCCCACTGCACCCAGAATTACCATTAGATAGCCGAACTTTGCTGCGAACTCCTTCATCTACGTAAACCAAAGAATTGGATCATGGAGAGCTATGTAATATGGGTTTATTGCAGCCTCTCAAGGAAGCTTTGTTGAGGTGTTCTGCATAAGAATTATGAAATAATGAAATTAATGTTTTATCCTTCTAACGAAGGCTGTTGAATACAATTGAGGGGCCTAAAAAAATACAAAACATTGGAAATCTGTAAGTTATACTATAGTACAAAAAATAAAGCTAAATTTTTTTATACTTTTTATAAATAAATCAAATATTTTGAAAAATAAGATATTGTCTTAGTGAGACAGATATTGTTTTCATCATATATTATAGTAAGTATACATAATTAATATTTATTTTTATCAAAAATCAGGCAAAATGTTGATTACATATTTCATCCCGTTTTCTCGTACCCTGTACATAAAAATTTTGATCTATATTACCATCATGCCTAATCAATTCTTCTTCAGCATTGTAATGTAACGCCACATTATGTAAAATAGCGCATGCATTAACTATTTTTCCAGCTTTTATGGGATTATGATTAAGTGTTCGGTGTTTTAATAAACATTTAAATCTACTTTTCAAATTACCATTAACTTGTTGTATAGTAACTCTTGCTCGTCTTAAATGTGAATTAAATCTTCCTTCTGAAATAACCAAGGTGACAAGGGATATCCTTCATCTCCAATTAAATGATAATGCAAATTTCCTTGCAAATATATTTCTTGTAAATGTGCGTTTATTCTAGACATTTGCCAAATCAACTGAATATTTATGCTATGATAACCTTTTCTGTTATAATATGGACCTGCTGGATAAATTGGATGATTATTTGGTGGTGAAATAATTGCTATGTGGGTGCAGTCAATGCTCCCAATAACTCGAGGGAATCCATAGCGATTAAAAAACTTTTTAATATTTCTATTTACTGCTTCTGGTGTTGTAGGGAATTATATCCACCTATTTAATAAGACATTATTTACAGCATTGCAGACCTCCGATATACAACGATTTACAGTTGGCTGACTCATGGGAAAATGTAATGTTGTTCCTGTATCCATTTGATAACTTCCATGTCCGAAGAAGTTAAGTTTACATACAACTTTTATACGTATTGCAATAACTGTTATTCTTGTACCTTCATATACAGTGTGTCCCAAAAAGTTTTATACAAATGGAGAAAAAGTTTATCTTACATTTCACAAAAAAAAATATTCTTGATAAAAAGCTCTGCATGACTTGTAGATTCATAATCAAGTACAAAATTTTTAAAACATGGGCTGGAATACAGGGAAAATCAAAATTATGATTTGGAGTGATAGTAAAATACGTTCAAACTGTAGTGGAGAGCAAAATATTCATTGAAATTGTTATTAAGTAGCAAAAAATTATGCACACTTGTAGATTAGTGATTTTTCCAGATAAAAATTACAAGATATTATTAATTAGATTATTTATTGAATAAAGGAATAAGACATGATAAAAAATTAATAACCTCCTTATCAACAATACGCAACTAATACATTTTATTAGGAACATGTAAAATTACTTAAATAATACGGAACTTCAACGTATCCACCGTCCTTTTCTAAACAGGTGATTGTTCGTTGATTAAATTCTTTTATGACATTTCTAATCACATCTGGAGTTATAGCTTCACATGTTTCTCTAATGATTCTTTCGAGATGATCAACATGTTGAAATGGCCTCTGAAGGTACACCTTTTCTTTTAAGTAGCCCCACAAAAAAAAGTCTAGAGGGGTAATGTCTGGAGACCTTGGAGGCCAAAGAAACTCCATGTACCTCCCGATCACTTTACCGTTAAAAGTGTCGAGGTGAAAATCCCGAATATTTCTGTTACAGTGACATGGTGCTCCATCCTGTTGGTACCATATTTTTCCTAGTTCATTTAGTGGTAGTTCATCAAGAAAGTCAGACAACTGATTATTTAAAAATTATAGGTATCTTTCTCCATTCATGTTATTTCGAAAAAAGAATGGTCCAACAATTCGGTCTTTGTAAATGCCACACCATACATTCGTTTTAAATGAATATTGATCTCTGGTTTGGACATGGAAATTGGGATTAACATCGCTCCACCATCGACAATTTTGCGAACTTACTGTATCTTCCAATTCTCCTTGGATACGAGCACAAAATTCGAACCTTCGTTCAACATCTCCTTCTTTTAAAGTATGGGTAAATTGGGGTTTGTATGGTTTAAATTTATTTGACTTTAAAATTCGTGCAACTGTAGTTTTAGTTACATTCAATAAATTGGATCGTTTTCGAAGTGAATATTTTGGATTTTCCACGACCGATAGCATCACATCAATTTCAATATCTTCATTTCTAACCCATGCCCGATGTTTCTTTCTAAATTTATTTTCAACACTTCCAGAACTCTTGAATTTATTTATTACATATCTGACAGTTCTGAAATGTATTGTTTTATCAGGGTGTCTATAATTAAAGATTTCTGCTGCTTCTCCACATGTTTTATAATTTTCTCCAACAATGAGAACAATTTCAATTTTATCTTTAATACTCAATTTTACTGGCATTTCTAATTATTGCAAACACACACAATTATGTAACATTTGACATTTGTTGACAGTTATATTAGATATTCCAAAGCACTCTATCCAGAACGTGTTTAATAAGGATGAGTAAAACAAAATCAGGCGCTTATTATGAACGGGATCTTACGATGTTTCGTACTACTGCGCATTAATCTAACAATTGCTGACGTGTTTATTGCAATAATCTTGTAATTTTCATCTAGAAAAATCACTAAATTACAAGTGGGCATAATTTTTTGATACTTAATAACAATTTCAATGAATATTTTGCTCTCCACTACAGTTTGAACGTATTTTACTATCACTCCAAATCATAATTTTGATTTTCCCTGTATTCCAGCCAGTGTTTTAAAAATTTTGTACTTGATTATGGATCTACAAGTTATGCAGAGCTTTTTATCAAGAATATATTTTTTTGTGAAATGTAAGATAAACTTTCTCTCCATTTGTATAAAACTTTTTGGGACACACTGTATATGTGGGGAAAAGATTTGTATAAGAAACTGCGTGGCATCCTTATTTAACCTAAATAGTTTCAGAAATGTTGAGTCAAGAAGTTCAAAAACGTCGCTAACATCTCGCAAATTTCTGTGAAAAAGGCGTGACTCCGTCCTAAAATATGAACGAGGAAAATTTCACATATACGAGTATTTATGTATTCATTATTTACCGTCGTCTTCTTTCCCTATCATCTTGGTGAATCATAACTGCAACAAAGTTCATAGCTGCCATTTGAATAAAAAACAAATGTTTAAACACCTATACACCGTAACGATATAGATAATATTATAACCAACAAAATAACCACCGTTGGTTATGATTATAACCAAAGTTGTTAATACAGAATACGGACAGTGATTATAACCTGCTGTCAATTTATAACCTTTGGTTATTTTTAACCAACAAGTTACAGAATAGATCCCTAAGTCTGAAGTAATGAAGATTTGAATCGTAAAGAAAGATTAGTTTTACTAAAATAAATAAAGAATTTAGAATCTTTCTTTGATTTCCGATAACGATTTCAGTGTCGAAGTTGTTTCAATTTTCTACCACATTTTATTTACTTAGTTTTCTTTTCAATAGACAAGAAAAAACTTATTTACAGTTTTTTTTATTATTAGTGTTTTCTTTGATTAAGTTTTTTTTTTACAAATTACTTGAATGCTTAATATAAAGTAGATTTAAATTGGATTTTAGATTTCGTTTTTCAGATTACAGTTCTCATACCCATTGTCCTACCTTCCGACCAAACATATTATACATTTTTGTACGATTTTTATATAAATTTAAAACTGATTGAGGGCCGAGTGCGAGGCCGATGCCATGTTTTGTCCAACTTTCAGCCGGTAAAGTTTAATGGTGTTCAATTTCTTTTTTTAAATAATGTTTTTTCTACAAAATTACGATATTCAAACTTGTCTGAGGCCTATGCCGTAGGTTGATTGAATATATAGTTAAATTCACTGTATCCATTGCTTCTGTTTTCCCTAACTACCCTAACTGCAACCTTTTGTTTTAGTTTATTTTAATTGTTCATTTTGTACGATAGCTTGAAATTGGAACTGATTGTGGGGCAAGTGCGAGGCGGATGCCATGCGTTGTCCAACTTTAAGCCGGTAACGTTTCATTGAGTTTCATTTTATCCAAAAATTATCGTACTCCACATTTTAAATATTCAGAACTTAATTCTCAGGTTCAGAAATTATTAATTCAAGGTATAATCGTGTCGTCAATCTCAGATTATAATAGTCCAGTTTTACTTGTACCTAAAAAGGCAATTGATGGAGAAAAATCTTGGACATTGTGTATAGATTTCACACAATTGACTAAGAAGATTGTTCCAGATAAATTTCCATTACCTAGAATAGATTCGATCTTAGATCAATTAGGAAGATCAAAATTGTTTTTCAGTCATAGACCTTATGTCAGGTTTTCATCAGATGCTATTAGAACAGTCCTCAAGGAAATATACATCTTTCAGTACAGAAAAAGGTTCTTTTCAGTATACAAGATTACCTTTTGGTTTAAATGTTAGTCCAAATAGTTTTTCAAGGATAATGTATATAGCATTTTCAGGATTAACTCCAGAAAAAGCATTTTTTTACATGGATGATATAGTTGTAATAGGGACGTCAGAAAATCATCATTTAAGTAATCTCGAAAACGTTTTCAATGCATGTAGAAAATTTAACCTTAAATTAAATCCCCAAAAGTGCCAATTCTTCAGGCGAGAAGTAACGTATTTAGGACACAATTTGTCCAGTGAAGGGGTTCTACCCCTTAAGGCAAAATATTCAGTCATTGAGAAGTATTCAGTGCCCAAAAATGCAGAAGAATCTAAAAGGTTCGTCGCATTCTGTAACTATTACAGACGTTTCATTCCAAATTTCGCTGAAATATGCATACCTCTCAATAAATTATCTAGGAAAAAGGTAAAATTCGAGTGGTCGAAAGACTGCGAAAATCCATTCCAAATACTAAAATCGGCATTAATAGAGCCGCCAATTTTGAAAAATCCAGATTTCAATAAAAAATTTATATTGTGTGCGAGACACCGATCCTTGAGCGCTCAGGTAGCGATCTTTAAAATCTTTATGAACGCGACACTTCCCCTACTTTGCTACGTGAGCGCTCAGGCAGCGGTCGCCATTTTAAAGATCATATTTTGCTCAGTGCTATAGTATATTCAATATACAGGTTTTTATAATAAACTACATTCATATTTTTTAAATAATTCAATTTATTCAACTGCAATAAATATATATACAGGGTGAATCACGACTAGCGGGACGGAGGTTTATAGCGAAACGGTAAGAGTTTTGAAATATTTGTCACTTCACTAGTTTGTACATTCATATAGGCTACATTTTAAAATTATTTTGAAATATACAGGATGTTCCAATAAAGTGTGGCGTATCAAAGTTATATTTTTTCTTATGGAACACCCTATATTTTATTGCATTTTCTAATTTCCCCTAAAAAATAAAATACTGTTTCATGTTGGTTCCCTATATCTAAATACACAGGGTTCCGAGTTATGGTGACTTTTTTAAAAATGTGAACATTTCGAAAAAAATTAATAACTCATTGGGCGCGTTCACCAGATCAAGCTGTTTGCATTATACTGTTTCAAACGTTTGTTAGTTCTGGTAGCCGGTCGTCAAATCAAGAACGTTGGGATTTTAGATTGAGGTTATGTGATTATCTACTATCTGTCATACGTCAACGATTTAAATGGCCTTAATTCGTTTGTAAACAATATGGCACGAGACATTGCAGTACGAAATATTTTACTATTTGATGATAATATTCATATAAATGCTCTTGTAAACATAGCTATAGAATTGGCCGATCCTTTATTCCAAGAACAGTTGTATCCCGAAGAAAGAAATGTTGCAGCGAGAAACGAAAACTATTTTGAAGTTACCATCCCTAGATATACAATTTTTCAATTTCGAGAACATTTTCGTATGTCTAGGGAAACATTTCAGGTAAGTGTGAAATGAGGATGACAAAAAATTAAAAAAAAATAGATGTAGATGTATTTTTGTTTTGTAGGTTTTGTTGAATCGTTTAAGTGAAGAACAAGACCAGCAAAGACATATTGTCATACCCTTAGAGAAGAAACTTTTATTTACTGTATGGACTCTAAGTAAACCAGAGAGTTTTTTAGCAGCAGGTGACCGGTTTGGTATAGCAAAAAGTTCAGCTCATAAAGTTTTCATGGAGATGATTGAGCAACTTTGCCGGTTATTACCGGAATACATCAGATGGCCGAATATACAAAATCATTTACAAACTGCAGCAGTAATATAACATGAAATCATTTCTTTAAGCTTTAAATTCACATAATACTGTTCATAGGTATTTGAGGATCGTTCTCATGGTATCCCTGGAGTGGTTGGAGCAATAGATGGCTGCCATATACCAATTAAACAACCTTCAGGAAATGCACATGATTTTTACAACAGGAAAGGTTTTCATTCTGTCATTCTTCAAGGTAAATCAACTTTTTTTGGTATATAAAAAATTTAGTTAAATATTGTTTATTGAGTTTTTATATATCAACTGATTGAATCTATATTGGTTTTACAAGTTTTTGATTTACCAACAATCCCATTTAGAATATATATATAGTTTTAGTAGCACTTACATTATTTTTAGGTGTATGCAATGAATCAGCAGCTTTTATAGATATATCTGTTGGAAGCCCAGGCAGAATGCATGATGCCCGAGTATTTAGACTCAGCCCTCTATACCAATGTTTAACAAGAAACGAAAATCCTCTTTTACCACCAAATTTACATATTATTGGAGATTCAGCATATCCACTGATGAATAATCTTATGAAACCATACCAGGATAATGGTCACTTGACCAATGAACAGCACAGATATAATACAAAATTATCGTCAATTCGAGCAGTAATTGAAAGGGCCTTCGGGCTCCTCAAAGGCAAATTTCGTAGACTTAAGTATTTGGATGTCTCAGATCCTAATACAGCAATTGACATAATTGTTGCATCATGTGTTCTGCATAATTTCATAATTTTTCAAGGAAATCATCTGGATGATTACAATATTGAAGATGTTCCAAGGCACAATCTAAATATTAATCACTTCGATGGAAATGAGGAAATTGCGTATGAAGCAGAACAAGAGGAGGCAGAACAAAAAAGAAGACGTATTTTACTTATATGCAATGCACTGTAACTAATTGATTTTAATAAAAAAATTATAACATTCAGGCGTTCATTTATTGAGAATAGATGGAAAGCAAGAAGCCAGACATAGGCTATTTTTAAGTTGAATCATTTCAATTGCATTCAATTAGTTACACAAAGAAAATAATGTTTTCCATACAAGTATCACAGTTTTATTGTATATCATTTAAATTTAGTTGAATAGGAACAAAATCTTATTGTAGGAAAATAAAAATCGAAAAGTAAAGCTAAGATTTATTCAAAAGAATTTTTAATAGTTCATTACGTTCTCTTTGAATTTTGTTGTTCTCTGCAAGCTCCTCTAATATTTTTTCTAATGATTTAACCCTCCTATCTTCAATATCAGCAAATCTTTGTCGAAGATGATACAGACCCCTTCCTTCAGCTGCTTTTTTTTGTTTTTTTGTGGGTGTCTCAATATTTGGAAAAACAGAATTATCTGAATTATTGCGTTTTATTCTTGAAGGGCCTGCTTGTGATAAAGGTGAAACTAAGTCGGAAACTAGAGAAGATGGAGTAGAGGATAATGAAAGTTGTGGGAGGGGATGTAATAAAGAAAACTGAGTATTATAACATGAAGCTATTGCTTGTGATGGAGAAGATGAGTTTTGCACTCTGTTGGCTCCATCCGGATTTATATTTATGGAAGACACAATACGGTCACAATTTATTGTCTTATCATTTGCAAATATTTTGTCAAATAAATCAAAATATTCCCAAACAATCCGTCCTCGACCTTTTTTTGTTGTTATTCTTCACAGTCTTATAATGATGCTTCATATTATTACGCATTTTGCGGTCAAGAAAATCTTCAGTAACTGTATATCCCTGCCTAAGAAATACTTCACAAATTTGCGACCACAACTTCTTTTTTTTCATTTTAGGATCTCTAAAATTGTCAATTATGTTACCGTATTCTGTAACTAACAATCTGGTAGTTTCTGCAGTCCATGTAAAAACTGCCTCTACAAATAATAAAATACTTCATTTATTTAGATTTGTTATGAAACAATATACTATCCATATTAATATTTAAAATTTAAATAAAAATAGGTAGGTAGGTACATACCATGGGCTACTTGTATATTTTCAGCAGTTGCATTTTCCTCTTCAACTCTAGAAATTTCGATTTCATTTTGGTGTTGTATAATGTAATCAGCAAAATACTCAGCATCTATCAATTGAAAAAAATGATGTATATTCTAATCTATCTAAAATTACTATTAGATTCTATTCCTAACCTCTTTAGACTTTATTTACTTACCATTCAAGAGTTCATGAGTTGCATTATTTTCAGTTATATTATAATGAATTCCATTATAAATATACTCCATAGTAGATGCCATATTCAAATATTCCCTCACTTAGCTACTCACAACCATAAGATTCAACTGTTGAAAACAGTAAGCATAATAAATCGCCGCTTCCAAAAATGGCGACCGCTTACCAAACAATCCAAACACGTTTAAGAAATAAAGGCACCGTCTACCAGATTAATTGGCAACGTTTGTATCTGGTGAACGCGCCCATTGATATAATAAATTCTAGCAAATTTTCTCTCACAGCTCAATAGTCGCACATTCGTTGAATGTATTCTACGATTGAGTCTTTATAGGGTGTTCAGAATTTTCAGTTAAATTATTAGATCATTCAATGTATAATATCGGGCTTATTTTAAATGGAATACCCTGTATTTTGATAATTCACCATATTCAAAAAAATGTTCCCTTTCGAATGGTATAAGGGTGTCCTATACCTAAGTATTATACTTTTCGTGCAATTTACAATTTTCTTAAATCGTATGGTAAATCGATTTTAAAACAAAAAATTCTTACATAATCTAGTCGGTACCTAACTTAATGTCATTTTATGACATTTCTCAGTTAATGAAGGAGTCCGTTAGTACTACCACTACAAAATTTTTAGGTCTAAAATGGGGGTCTGTTTTCTAGGTCGTTTTGGTCATTTGTGGACTTCGAAATAACTATATTTTCACATTATGAGTAATATAAGCACTTCCCGAGTACATACTTTTGCAAAATTAAGATATTTTATTAAATTTGGGGATAAAAATGTCATTAGCAGGAACTTTAGATATATCTAGTTGGGCGTTCCTAGCTACCAATTACATTAGTAAAAATTGACAGTTAAGCTTAGTTATCATTGGTTGATTTATTAAGAAATTTTTATATGCACCAATAATAATAGTGACAGATGTATAATAAAATGCTGATGTGACATGCTGCAGCCATTATTTTAGTTATCTATATGCCATCCCATCTGCCATCATTGTTTTGTTTTTTGTTGACTGTAATTGTATATTTTCGGACTATATTAGTTTGTGCAGCTTTTTCTTATTTATTTGTTCGGACGCTAGTTTTTCCAGTGTGGTATTGCCTATTATTTACTAGAGACTGAAAATTATAATTAGTATAAAGACACTTAGTTTATCGGATTTTATTATAATGCGCCGCTGCTCCTACAAAAATTGCAAGAGCGATACAAGATATTTGAAAAATAAAAAAATCAAATTTTATCCATTTCCTACACCTCGAAAAAATTTATTAAAATGCTTGAGATGGATCGAGTTAACTGGGAACAAAAACCTCTTACCGCAAAATATAAAGAAACTATGGATATGCAGCAAACATTTTGTAGGGCGATTTTCAGAAGAGTCTGAACCTTTACCATGGTCTTCGGAGACATCTTCTGTTTTAGAAGAATTTTGCAATGAAATTGAAGTTACTGCCAGCAAAGATGGAAACACATGCCCTGATAATGTACCAGATTTTTATGTTGAATATGAAGACACCAAGGAAGATGAGGAAATAAACAAAAGAACATTTAGATCATAATTATATTTCATTTGAAAGAAAACAATCACATAGTTCAAAAATGACAAATATTTTTGCTTATACAGTTTTAAATTACAATAAAATATTAAAGTATTTCACTGGTTTAGAGTCGTGGCAATTTGATGCGCTATACAATTTTCTTGATGAATCCATAATGGATAAACTCAAGTACACAACAAATTATAATAAAGAAGAAAAAAATATTAAAAGGTCCACATTTTCCAAATGGTCCAACAAAGACAAATTATGTATGACATTAATTAGAATAAGAAGAGGTTATACATTGAAGGAGATGTCAATATTTTGCAAAATAAGCAAATCTCACTATTCTACCATTTTTTTTACTTGGGTACAATTTATGTATTTTCAAATTATTGGATGCAAAGGAGATTTAATTACACAAGGAAGAAATATTAAAAATGTACCCTATTGTTTTAAAAACTTTAATGGGGCCAATGTTACCTTCATACTAGATGCTACTGAAATAATGATTGAAATGCCATCTAATTTCAGACAACAAGGGAATACATTTTCTGCTTATAAGCACAGTAATACGGTTAAATTTCTTGTTATGATTTGTGTTTCTGGTGCAATAGTATATTGTAGTGAAGGATACGAGGGGTCTATTTCTGATCAAGAACTGTTCGAACAATGTGATGTAAGGTATTTCATCCGAGAAGATGATGTGCTCTTAGCAGATAGAGGATTTCTAATTAAAGAAATGTGTGACAACCTGAAAGTGAAGTTATTTACACCACCTTTTTTGATGAAAAGGGACAAACTTACACCAGCAGAAGAAATGGTAACAAAAAAATTGCTCGATCAAGAGTACATGTAGAAAGAGCCATAGGAAGAATAAAATCGTACAAATTTTTATCCAAAAAATGCCCTATACTTTTAATACCGTTAATTTCAAATATATTCACAATAGTATGTTTTCTGGTAGATTTTGAAACACCACTTGTATTTAATAAATAAAAAGTTGAATATCTACTACTAATTATATTTATTTTGATAAATTAATCTCTATTGCATACGAGAAGTTGAACAAAACTTGTGTAGGATTGAACGAGAGTCTGAGCGGACTGTAAGAAGGGTTGATGAAAATTAAGAACGAGAATTTGGCTTGGTTCAAATAAGGATCCTACACATGTTTAATTGCGGGTTGTACAAGTTAGAAATGAATCGAAGGACCACCCTGTAAACAGGGAATGCGGATGTAAATAAAAGTCGGTTGATTATACCAAACTAAAATATATATATTGTGTGAACATTCCAAGTTTAGGTTGCAATAATGGAAAACAAACATTATAAAAGGCGACACATTTTTATGAAGTTTCTGAATTGGCACAACAACGTGCGCATGTCGGCTCAAAGTAATAAAGCGCGAACACAAATGGTAGCGTAACAACAATCAACACTACAATAAAGATAAAGCTACAATAACATAACATAACAGATTCAAATATTAAGACAAATCAATATCCAAACGATTTTTACAGTAGCAACAATTATAATTTCTCCAACTTGGCAACGCCGTGTAAAACTTCCCTTAACGGTCTCGTACTTTGCCGCGTTTTCGGCGAAAATGAGCCTTATGACAGGCAGTGAAAAAGTAATATTTATATTATAATTTGTTACCTGAATATAACACTACTTATACACTAAAATCACTAACTAAAATTGAGAGAGAATTGGCAATCCATGAAATATGGATGAGAAATATGAAAAAATGGCATGGTAGCCGAATTCTAGTATTTTTGCACTATAGCAGGAAACATGCTTGATGTTCCATAGCTTAACGGACGGACTCTGTGGGTACTCAAGGCGAGGAGGACACGTCGCTCTTCGGGTTTTCCCGGGGAAGCGGTGATTTACGACATTTGAAATCTTAGCGCTCAACTAAGATGGTTTGGGTATACAGGGGCGCGTCAAGAGAAAATTAAAAGAAGCGGAAGGCGTCACATGCTGTTAAAATAAGTGATTTTAACAAAATTAAAACAGTTACTGGCGACGACGCCAACGAATTTGAAGTACTGCTGTCGGTTACGGATCGAGTTAATCTCCTCAGAATCAATTCTCAATTAAAATCATGTTCGAACAAAAAAAAAATTTGGTTTACCTTATTTGCAACCAGAGCAAGTAAGTGACATGTTTTGCTTTGAAATGATGAGTGAAAAACCCGAAGGTGATGCTATCACGAAATTTGCTGGTTATTTAATTAATACGTACCTATATAGATGAAAATTCAAGATTTCCTCCAAAGTTATAGGCAAAAATGTCCCCAAGCGTTTCTCGCTCTACAAACGCTTGCGAATCGTTTCATTCACATTTTAATGCAAGTTTCTACACTTCCCATCCAAATATTTTTAATTTTATACAATTATTAATTACATTTCAAACAATGTCCTATATAAAAATAATAAGTGCAAATACCTGTACAAATAAAGTATTGCGTACAAGAACTCAAAAGAAAGTCGAGTTCTTGGACCAACAAATAAGTTTTTTTAAAAATAAATTGCTAGATTTAAGCACTTATATAAAATATGTTACCACTGTTTATTATACTTTTGAGAATAAAATTTTGTTTCTGTATAATGTAGGTATTTAATATAATGATAATGATAGTCTGTTTGTATATAATGAAATATCAGTTTACAAGAAGTGTTCTTTTCATCAACGTTTATTCGTTGATTATATCAGAAAGAAAAAGTTTTGAGGTATACCGGACTAAGGATACAATTTGACCGCTGTGCGCAATTTACCTACGCCCGTTCGAAGAAACCAATGCCTATTGCTCAATGAACAACATTGATAACAGATATCAAGGGTATTTAGTAGATGGGGAGGAAATAGTATATTTGGTTGATTATCCACATTTGTTTAAATGTTTGCGAAATGGGTTACTCACAAAAGACCTTCACTTTTATCAGAATGGAGTTCAACAAGTAGCATCTTGGGAGCACATAGTGAAACTCTATAACATGGATAAGCAAATGGGATTTTTTAATAGCTTCCCCAAATTAACTGACCAACATATTCTTAAGGATAAAATTTAAAAAATGAAAGTTAAAAATTGTACTCAGGTGTTTAGTAGTAGTTGCGCCCAGAGTCTCGTTTTTATTTAAACCTCAAAGCAACTGAAACGGCACACTTATTGTTCTTTTTAGATGAGCTTTTTGACAGCCTTAACGGAAGTCTGATAAATCCTCCTATAGGTAAAGAATTAAGGGGTGTTATAACTGCTACATCCAAACATGTAACTCTGTGGAACATTTCACTTTCAGTATTAAATTCATTTTGTTTTTTAGATCCGTCTAAAAAGAGTGGCAGATGTGTAACACCTTCTTTGAAAAAATTACCATTTACCAATAAAGGTTTTGTGTACATTCGGCAGAAATTAAAACAAGAGGGTTTCAAATTTTAAGCTCTCGAAATTTTAATCAAGATGCTATCGAAAAATGTTTTGGCCTTGTAAGAAGTCATGGCATTCGTAATACAAATCCCTCGTGTTCAGCGTTTATTTCATCTACGAAATCTTTAATGGTCAATAATTCTCATATTGTCAAATGAATTTGTCAAGGGGAATTCATTAATTGAGCAAACATAAAAAAATGTTATGTGTGCACCATCAGTTAACTACAATAATATTTTTAAGAGTATATCTACTAAACCTTTTGAAATCTCTTCTATTTTTTGTATAGATAATAAGAATTTTGTAGATATATTTATTAATATTGTTTTCAATGTTTGTATTTTTCATTATGTGGGCACAGTTAATAAAATTTTAAAAGGAAAAGACCTTCGCTGTAAAGATTACGATATCATAATTAGTGTGATTGCGATGTTACCGTATTCATTTTTTTGTGTTTTTGTGCTTAATTGTTGTGCCACGTTCTGAATATTCTGTATATACTGGCCGGATGGCCCTGCCGAATTGTTGAATAAGAAGAAGTATATTGACAGTATTGGCAATAATTATATACAGAGTGCGGCATTAAGTTCCGCCCCACTATCAGGTTCTTACAGGGCGACGTAATCTGGTGCAGTACAACTTCTGCCTCGTTAGTTTGTGTTCTCAAACGAGTGTGGCAAGGTGTTCGGTATATTATTATTGTCCGTACGTTCATTCATTGTAAGCTGGTGGATTTAAATTTACGCAGGAAGAACGAATTTTCCTGTTAACATCGTACATAAGAAATGATGCGCATTTCCAAACAATTTTCGAAGAATTCGCGCAACAATTTCCAAACAGGCTCCGTTGCTGATGCGCCGAGAGCAGGTCGTCGTCGTAGCATGACGACTGAAGCGAATATGGAAACCGTGGAGCTATCCTACGTCGAAGAAAAACACCAGCGCTAGAAGGCTAGCGAGAGAACTGCAGATTTCTGATCGTTCCATACTTCGAATCATGCATAGGTAACTCTTATGAACCAGCTTGTCCCCTAAGAGCAGCTTGCGACTACACTCGCGAGAGGCTCTGTAATCACCTTAACACGTTGAATGCCACCGTGGACAAAAAAAAATTGGTCCCTTAGGCCAAATTTTTTTTCGCTTCTCTCCAAAGGAAAATAACCATAAATAACTCATTTTGCTACTAGAAGCTAAAAGAAAAAAATTTGGAAATGTAAACAGAAAAAACAAAAATGGTGACACATTGGTCTCATGCGGCCACTGAGTTGCAATTTTTGCCCTCGGGCCATATGAGACCAATGTGTCACCATGCCGATTTCATGTTTTCACAGGTCTCGACATGTGAGTAGAGGCAGATGTGGTCGCTCGCTCGTTTACAATATCAATTCAGTTGTTTTTGCACTTCCGGTACGTTACGAGGAAGAACAGCGAAATTTACAAAAGTTACTGCAAGAATGTTTTTCCGATGAAGAGGATATGAACGATTTTGAACCCGACGGAACGTCAGATGAATTTGAACTCGAATCAGATAACGAGTCTGACTCTGATTCAATAGAATATCAACCGCGCAAAAAGAAGAAAGTTTTGACAAAAATAAGTGGCTCAAAACGCACTGCCAATTCACACCAAGTGAACTTAGGAGCATCGACGTCTAGTGAGATTACCCAATCAGCCAGTAAACCACAACATAATATATCAGATACTATTGAAGATGTTATTCGACAAATGCAGGTTTCTTCATCTGGTGACGAAGAAGAGTCAACAAGTGACTAATGGTACATATGTATGGGAATCAATGACTGGCAGTTACCTGAAGAAATTTGATTTTTTGGAAACCGAAAATGGTACTGGATTTACAGCGGAATTGTATGAAATACAATAAAACTCCCTATGATTTTTACAAATTGTTTGTAAACCACGATATCATAAACTTAATGGTAAAGGTAAAAATACTTCTTTTTGGCTTTTTTGATTATTTTCCTACTTTTAGGTGACTAAAACAAATCACTATGCTGACCAATGCATTGAGAAAACCGTTCATCGTTATGCTCGCGTGAAGTCTTGGAAACAAACTGATTCCGATGAGATTCCTCAAGTGCAGAGCTACTGGTCCCGAGACGAAATATGTACTAATTATATCTGCAAAGTTATGTCTCGCAACAGGTTCCAACTTTTACTCAAGATGCTCCATTTCAGCGATAATAGAATTTTGTCAAACGACAGGTTACAAAAACTGAGGCCGCTACTAGAAAAATTGATTACTTCATTTCAAAACCCGATTTTACCTTCTGAAAACGTATGTATCGACGAAACTTTAGTTCCGTTTCGAGGACGACTAAAGTTTTTACAGTAGATAAAAAATAAACGCCATAAGTTCGGCATCAAGTTGTTCAAGTTATGCCTTGAAAAGGGTTATACCTACAACTTTAGTGTATATTGTGGAAAATCCAAAGACGAGCAAATGTCAGTTCCATCCAAAATTGTCATGGTTCTAATGGGGAACCTCTTAGGTAAAAGACGCACGCTTCACAATGATAATTGGTACACTTCTTGCAGTTTAGCAACTGAGTTATTGAAGCAAAATACCCATCTTGTGGGAACATTGCGTGTAAACCGAAAATTCAACCCAAAAGACGTTGTTCAGAAAAAACTCAAAAAAGACGAAACAGTTGCTGCTGAATGTAAGGAAGGAATTGTGGTACAAAAATGGCGCGATAAGCGCGATGTTCTGTGTCTAAGTACTAAGCACACGGATGAGATGGTTCGAGTGCAGAAAAGAGGACAAGACATTTTGAAGCCAAAAATTATTATGGATTATAATAAATGTAAGGCATTTATTGATCTATCCGACCAAGTGAAAGCCTGTAATACATCTCTAAGGCGAAGCTTGAAGTGGTGCAGAAAGCTGGCATTGGAACTTTTAACAGGAACGTGTCTTGTAAATGCTTATGTCGCTCATCAGCAGATAGCTAATGAGAATATGTCAATTACTAAATTCAGAGAAGAAGTTGTAAAAGGACTATTGAGACAAAATGAAGTTATCATTCCAAATAATATAGAGTCCGAGGAAGCCTCACATATACTGGAAGATGTTGGTCGAGCTAACAGAAGACGTTGTGTTATTTGTTATGCGAAGATCTCTGAACAATCTGGATCAAAGGAAGCCTCAAGAAAGTTCATTGAAGTGCTCTAATTGCGAAAAACATTACTGCCTATCTTGTTTTTTTGTAGAGCATAATGCAAAAAAAATATAAAATAACGAAGCATTTGTTACCTTTATTTTAAGTTTTTATGTAGAGTATAGTTTTATTATTATGTAGATGTACTGAAAAAACCAGAAGATTATGTTTCTAGTTTGAAACAAAAAAAAAAGAAATCAGGTTGCTGTAGGGTGCCACATCGGTCTCGCATATCCACGCCAAATATAGCAATTGGACCGTCAGGCCATGCCTTTCAAGATCCAATTGATTCAAATGCATACAATGATACCAATGCTGCTTCATACAACGATATGTAGCGGCGAGGCATATGAGTCCACATTGGTCTCACGAAGCAATTAATGACCAGTTATGGATGAGACCATGTTGGTCTCATCTGGCACTCAACGTGTTAAATTTGAACGTTGTCAAATCTATAAAGAAAAATTCCTTTATTCCTTAGTTTTTCGTCACTCATTTGATATCTGATCCACTGATCATTATCAAAGTTTAAATAATAATATATATTTGTAACCTATGATATTGTTATTGAAAATTGAGTAAGTCAACATTATTGTAAATTTTAATTTTTATATATTCAAGAAATAAGAGTTACTAATATAAATATATTTTCTCATTATCTTAACATAAAACATGGACTTCAATTTGTATTTGTATTTTAACTTATTTTTTAATACCGTACAGAAACTATAGATGTTTTATTTCTTAACTAAAATCATTATGACTAATGATAATTTTGAGATATGGCAACATCACAGCTGCTTTACGAGAAGGCAATACGCAGGCGCAGCAAATCATCGCCCAACATTTATCAACATAAATACCTAACCTAACCAAACCTAACCCATTATTATTCGAATTAGTGTTGTAGAGTCCGTTTCAATAAGGAAGAAGCCACCTGAAGTTGGCGTACTGACCTGCACATAAGTCAAAATCTGTCGAGCGATCGTACCATGCCATTGGCGTTACAAGCAATGTTTCATGCCGGCAGCAATTAAATTGTTGACATTTGAGGTTGTGTTTGAAATAATCATTTACTGTCGAATATTTTCCAATTTTAAATATTTTAAGACGTTCTGCTAGTTTATTTGTTAGTAGGTCCTGTGTGTTTTATTTGATCTAAAACCATGCCTCCTACAAAACTAGTTGGTGTTAAAAGAAAAGTTATCCACAGTGAAGGCCGACAGATTCTTAAAAACGTTGCAACTTTTATGTAGTCTGAAGGTGAACATGGAATCCAAATACCTTTACAAAATCATCGGTAAGTCAAATAAGAAAGTATAATAATCCAATATATTACTCATGGCATTCAGATTGTTGTAAAATATATGGAAGAGTATACATTACTTCAAAAATAATTGAATTCTGCTAATAATTCATATAGTCTGCTGCACTTAGCAGTTATTTATATGGTTCTAATACTTCTAATTTTGTGTTACCCTACAAAATGTGAAAACGTTACGCTACTGATTTAGATTAAAATATCAATTTTTAAATATGGCGCTGGTTTTGACATCAAGGTCGTGCATCGACTGCAACTTCAGGTGGCTTCTTCCTTATTGAAACGGACTACTAAGTTGAATTTTAATTTTTGTGTTATTTTATTGTTGAACTGATTTAACCAAACCAATATAGTGTATTCTTGTTGTGTGCCAACATGCAGGGTGACCATGTGAAAATGCATCGATTTCCCAAAACCGATGAAAATGTGAGTACCGATCTTACTATTAATATTTTAGCTGTGATAATTATATTGACAAAATCTGTTGTTATTATTTCACTACTATCATGAAAGAACCTTATTATTTATCTCATTTGTCTAATGAGAAGTAGCTCATTATTTACCTAGGCTAATAATAATCATTTTTCTTCTAGCGTATAATAATATCTATATTATTTTCGACAACACAGATCGTAGAAATAAACCATTCTTTATTGTTATAAAGAAATTAACTAAAACTATTTACTTAATGAAATGTACATGAATAATAAACTAAACTCCACGAAATGTCCTTAGACAATGAAAATAATAAAAAAATATGAAAATTATAAATATAATAGTAGAAATGGCGTAGCCACTCAGTTTCAATGAATTTATTCAATGCTTTAACATTATCCGAGCTATTTGATATTTCGATATCTTTGAATAATAGGGGAAGTGTCTAATTTTAAAGTAAAAATAAGGTATTTTGGTGTTTTGGTACTAGTTTGGCCTTAGTAGTGGAAAGAATACTATATAGGTATACTTCGGTTGAGAAGGCCATTACTTACCTCGAGGCGTAGCGCCTCAGGATATAATATTTCTCAATACTTGAATAATGGCACATGTCTCAACCTGGGTATATAATTACCATTATAATTACAGTATCCATGTTTCTAATTGTTTGTTTCTTTTTTAAAGACATTTATGGTATGGCTGAAAAAAATTTGCAGACCCAAATTGTTGACTTGTTATCGCAATTCGTGCTGAGTTGCCGCAATAACAAGGGTCCTACCTTAGGTGTAGTTACTTTTTAAATAAAGACCAAAGTCGTTAGAATGCCCAACTTAATGAATTAGATTTCTTAAAAAGCGGTAGGTACCTCACTCAGGAGTGGGTGCATTTTGTCGGTTGCTTTAATGTCACTATTTTGGTTCAGAGCGCCACCGAATTTTACTCTCTATGGAAAACGCGGAAAACAAGGCAGGTACCTGGTAAATAAATTAAGCAGCCTAGGTTGGTGACCAAGATAGAATGTTGTTTACTAATAAATCTGTAGTACGGTATAATACAAGTAAAAATTCTACATTTCTATACTTAATTGTACCTACTTAATTGTTGGGTTATGACAACCAATAACTACTTAGCACTGTATGATCATACAAGCTTTACAAGCCAGTTCTTTTCTAAATCTATTTATAATATATTTATTTGGATACCTTAAAACCCACCCATAATAAAACAATATTTAACCAATTCTAAGAAATTTACAATAAGGGAAAAAAAAATTACAAAACGTAAAGGTTATTTAGTTTGGGTTTCAGCCAAACTAAACAGTCGAGTCCGGGTCTTACATTCAATTTGTCAATATCGGCGCAATCACTATGAACTAAGGTTGGGTTCCAGCCAACCCTAGTTTAATGATAAAAAAAAAAGTCAAATCTGGTAAACTAAGGTCAAGTAGTGTGAAGTAGTGAGATCAGTGATACAGAGATTCTTAACTAGAGTACTTAGCTGCTATGGTGTCGGTCGGAGTTCCAGCTACCTATCCACGATGTAGGGCAACAACCCAGTTCCAAAGTGTCCAATTCAAAATTTCAGTATGATAAAGTCCTAATAATTATTGTCTCTACCCACTTAAGCCAATGAGCCAACCAAACGAGTGACTATCCAAGGGAAGAACCCTAAAATGATAAACCTTTACTATAAAAAAAAACAATTGCATACCCAAAATATGCGACAACTATCAACCTTCCCTTTTAAGAAAATAATCTAAGTAATAACTTACCTCAACACAATGAGGGTTCAACTAAACGACCACGCTGGAATATGGCAGGAATATGGCTCGATGTCAAAATGAGCCTGCGGCAAGTTCTTATCCAATAAAATCCCTTTCGGTTAATACAGCGGCTTCTAAATATTCCAAACTACTGCCGACTATATTCTATTATCTTTCTGTGCAAATCGAATCCCGATTCAATACGGCTAAATCCAAAATTTTCCAAAATTCACAGTACCTTGCACAACGATGAGAACCGCCAAATAACTTTTCCCCAACAAACGTAGCGGTCGCTTCCTGTCCAATTTTACTCAAAAATGGCTAAATCAGTTTGACCAATAAACAATGGAAAAATCAACTTCGAAATCGATTTATAAAAAACTCAACTCTTATTGTTTCAATTGGCAATATACGTAGGTTAACCCAAAAACAGAATCCAACACTTCCGAATTCCAAAAGTGTTCTCACTATTCTCAATAGTCTTGTCTTACTCACCCAAAATGAAAGAGATAGATAATCAATCGATCGAAGGCTGTACAGCTGACACACGCAAGGTGCACCAGTGTACCATGTGGCGAAATTTCAATTGACACTTGACAGTTCTACTATTTAACCAAAACAAAGGCATGAAAACAGAAACTAACCCGAAATTAAAGATTATTAGAATAAAGCCAGGACTTCCTTATGAAACTGGCAAGAACTAATATGCATCCAGGTAAGCCAACTATATTTCATCAATTAATATCTACTGACTAGTTTATTTGTTTAATATACATCCAACAGCTAAAACAGTGTACAGAGTACGTATTTTCATTTAATCTTCTCCAGTTTCCTAAAGGAAAATTAGACATAGACCATTTATATACAAAGATAAAGCTTAGTAAAATAATATTCGATAGTTATTTATAAGTATTTTGTTATATTTTAGACACTACACAATGACAAACCCAAAGCAACAAAACAAAGGAAGGTTACTGAGAAATCAAAGTTCCATGGAACATACTAGAGTGGGGTAGAAAATAAATGACTAGAAGAAAGTGGATACAGAAATGTTCATATAGAAACAACCTGAGTAAGTTCCTAATCATAGAAGATCACAATTTTTTTTGGTAAGATAGACTCGATTGTTTCCGAAGAAGTGTTTAGTGTTATGGTCATTTCATCATTTTAAACGGTATTTATGCTGATAATATTCTAGTTTTGCTATATATATTTGTAAGTGGTTTTATAGGTAATACAGTTCAGTGTTAACAAATTCATGTATAGTTATTTATTACCCCGTACTTGAAGAAAATTGGAAGCCTGTAATAGTAGATCATTAAATTATTTTATTTGGATCATAATGAAATTCTCAGAGAATTTAACCCATAACAGACTAAGGATCCAAAGCTGGTTAGGGAAAATCTTAGAGTATGCGATATACATTTCTCTGATAATTACCGTTTACATGGGCGTAGTGGTTCAGATTTAAAAATTGGAAGCTATCCCACTGTTCATTTACCTGACCCTGCTTTAGAAGGTGAGTTTTTATTTTTATTTTAGTTCAAACATTTTCAGATAATGTAATAAAAACACTTTGCATGACCAACAAATTGTCTCAATGTAATGATGAAATTACCAATTTCACCACTGCTCGTTGTTAATAATATGTTCTTTACAGATATATTAGTTAATGAAAATAACCCAGAGAAAGAAAATGTTCAAGAAAGTCAGTC
The DNA here is from genome assembly GCA_949126875.1 of Lochmaea capreae. Lineage (NCBI taxonomy): Eukaryota > Metazoa > Arthropoda > Insecta > Coleoptera > Chrysomelidae > Lochmaea > Lochmaea capreae. Next base: position 20,772,543 of record OX421411.1, read on the forward strand.
AAATCTGCAGATGAACCTTTTATTTCTAATTTGACATCAAGTGCATCAACAGGATTAGAAATTCCAGCTGTACATGTAGGTACCATTAAAAGAAATTTCCAATATTCCTACAACTTCTACTCATAGAACATGTCAAGGTAAGCATGAAACAAATGATTTTATTTACATCTTCACTATATTAAGTATGCAATGTAATGCTTTTATGATTACTTTAACTATGAATGTACATAAATTTGGCTAATCCAGATCTATATTTGACCAGAAAGAAAAGATAAGCTGGTTGACAAAAGGATTAGGCATTCAAAGAAATAACCACACAGAAATCCCCAATTCAATAAGTTGGTCATAAAGTAAATTCCCAGAATTTTTATTTTGTTTTTCCACTGTTCCTAACAGAGATTTAATTCTTGGGATTTGTTTTGTACCTGTAAAATACCAAATTTCCTATTATAGGAAAAATCTTATAAAAGAAATTGTAGGAGAATGTATGAAGATTGGTTTCAAAATTGTAGCCACTGTCTGTGACCAATACTGTGCCCCAGCAGTTAACCTTCTTCTTAAGGAAACATCAGAGGCATACTTAAGAGACGGAAACAATAGAGTGCCTTTTGGATTTGAGGTAGATGGGCAGGAGATAATACCATTGTTTAATCCTCCACATCTACTAAAGGGATTTCGCAATAATATGTTGACAAAGGACCTTCATTTTAAGATGGATGACGTAGCTAAAGTTGCAACATGGGCAGATATTGAACATTTTTATAATTTGGATACTGCCGAAGATGTCAAGATTTGCCCAAAATTAACATTTGCTCATGTGATAAGAAGCAAGATTAAAAAAATGAAGGTCTCTTGTTGCACGCAAGTTTTCAGCTACCAAGTTGGTTCCCTTATGAAAAGGATTAGTCAGTGGAGTAAGTAGCTATTTTATGTACTTTATTTACAGTTTCCTGCAAATAAATTGTCATTTTAGTAAAGCGTGTATACTGTTACCTTCGACATCTATAGCTAGATTAGTTTTGTGTCTATTATGTCAATTTATTACATTATTCGTCATTATATCGTATTTTATGATAGAATTAGTCTGACTAAATTGTATACTTGTCATGGTTTTAATTATGAATGTATTTCTACAAGGGGGTGATAAGTGTACAATAGTATACAGTAAACTAATTTTTTATATTTTCCAGATTTGTTACGTTCTGCGGCCGCTGATACTGCTGACATAATCCTTTTTTTTATGAGCTTTTTGATAGCATGAACTCGAGCTGTTCAGTAGCTCCAGCGTCCAAACCTCTAAAAGGTGGTGTTACTAAGATGTCAACCCATTTCAAATTTTGGAATAAAGCTATAAACATAATCCAGGAAATGAAATATTTTTCTTCTAAACGGATAAAATTGGTGACGGTTCCGACGTTAAAGCACACCATATTTACATTGAGGGGGTTCATAAGGTTTGCATTCTTTATTTATTGCAATATATACAACAATATAATTTCATTTAATTAGATTACTTATAGGATACAGTTATGTCACATTCTCCAAATGAACATTGTGTTATTATATTTTTAACAGTTTCCTTTATTTCAGATTAACCAAAAGGTTATTAAATGATGAATCCTTTGAGTGTGTTTTAACAAGATGTTTCAACCAAGACGCGTTGGAGAACTTTTTTGGACTTATTAGAAGCCAAAAAGCTCGAAATGTTTTGCCAAATGTTACTAATTTCCAGTCATTATTTAAGAGTCTGGTAATCAGTAATTTTATGGCAAAACATTCCATATTTTCTAATTGCGAGGAGGATATTTCAACTGGGGCACTTCATACATTTCATGAGGCTTTGAATACCTCTGTGCCAGCCACTAAAGTTGATCTTCAATTTATTACACCGGACATCAAACTTCCACATTTGAACATCCTGAAGAGGTCAATGGTGTCCAAATGCTCAGTGGCATATATCAGTGGATATTTTATAAAAAAATGTAAAAAACAATTAAAATGCAATGTATGTATAAATAACTTGACCAAAGACAATAATACTGATGAGAATCAATTTATTGATGCTCGTCAGTATGATAATTCTACTTTACAAAGACCTGGTAAATGTTTTGGTTTTTTGGTGTACCAGACGATTACATACTTCTACCATTTACTGCCCAGAGTTTGTGATTATGAAAGCACAACCGCATTTGGCTCAGCCGTGTTCTTCGATTCTCAATTGATGAAAGAGCAGGGCACAAACGCAAACAATGCAACCTGGTGTTGCTTAAGCTTTCGAAATAACGAGACACCGGCTAGTTGGATTGCCAATCGCAACTACCGCCGACTCACCCTGCCCACACCGTATTTGGCAGAGACATTCCAGACGATCTCCCTGGATGCAAGTACATACCGTACCAATATCATTAAGCAGCTAGTAACTGCAAAGAGGTAGTGACCATGGCCTGGCACTTCTCTACTACTGATAGTTTTCAGCACAACGTAAGACACCCAGCTAACTATCACATTTACACTTAGAAAATAGAATAACGTAAGAAACCCATCTATTTTCTCTCTTTTTACATCTTTTCAAACATTTTAACACCGCATGGGGGTGTTTTAGGCACATTTACCCTCTGGCACCTAGAAGTCGTCCTAGCCTGACGGAGCTCCGTGAGCTGAAATAGGCTCATCCTCTAAAATAGTCCCTATAAGATCCCAAAGACCATGGAAGTGTGGCCGAAAACACAAATACCAATCTGAACCCAAGGAGGAATAGCACAGAAGACAATACTACAAAGATAAGTAAAAATGATTTGAATAGTCACCAAATTAGAGGCTCTTTAGGAATTCACCAGTCAAAAATTTCTTTATTCTGTAAACCAAAACATTAGAAATTTGTTATATCTAAACCTTTGTAAAACTCAACATTGTAATAAGTTTGGTTTATCAAATCCAAATTTGTGAAGCTAATCTCAGAATTGAAAATTTTGTAACAAAAAAATTTTTTTTTAAGGAGACATAGGAAATAAAAAACTGTGATATATTTTTTTTTGAATCTTGCTTTATTCTTTTTACAACCTCTAATCAACGAGCATCGAGTTTAGATAGGTGGCGCCCATTATTTTGTAATTTTACTTTCTTTATAGTTTATCTTACCTTAACTACTTCATTAGTTGAATAAATCAATACGGGAGAACAGCGACGCAACAGTTGTTCTCTTCCTATTAATAATTTATGCTGTGGAGACAGTCCTGAAGAAAAATGCTTGGAACGATTATGTTTTCGTTGCAAAGATCGTGATCCACATTTCAATTATTTCGAGAATGAAGAAGAAGTTTCCTACCAAATTTGGATCACAAAGAAAGAAGAAGTGAATGTGAAAGGACAAAAAAAACTCGCAAATGTCCTAATGTAGAGTTTGTCAATCTTTTTAAAAACTCCTTAAACAAATTCATGCAACATGTATCAAATATCAATCATCAGTACACAACTTTAGACAGGATTAGAAAAAATTTATCGGTCACAGAAGCTATGATCCACATGGACTTCTCTGAAAATTATGTCTTAAAATATGCGTCTGAAGTCCAGTTCTCTCACTTTGGCGCGTCAAAAATACAAATCAGTCTTCACACATCCGTGGATTATTACAGTAATATTATAAGAATAAAACCTGTTTCATATGGAACATTTTCAAATTCGTTGAGGCATGATCCTGCCGCAATATGCGCCCATTTAATGCCTGTATTAAAAGAGATAAAGGAATTTGTTCCTAATTCATTTTGTCAGCGATGGGCCGGTGACTCAATATCGGAACAAAACGCATCTTCATATTTAACTAGAGTAGTTGGCGTGCAAAACATGTTTTGGCATTTTAGTGAAGCTGGACATGGTAAAGGAGCACCAGATGGGATAGGCGGATGTTTAAAAAGAAGTGCCAAAAGTATAGTAGCAAGAGGGCAAGATTTGCCTAGCTTAGAAATGTTGGTAGAGAAATTGAAGCAAGCTTGCAAAGGAATTAAAGTGTTAAAAATTACTGACGAATCAATTTCGTATATGGATCATAATGTACCAACTAATATCCCTGCGTTCAAAGGAACATTGAATACCCACCAAATTGTTTGGCGCAGCGATCATCCACTTTCAGTATTCCTACGAAGACTAAGTTGCCTTAGCTACATGACTTCCTGTCATCATTATGGTCTAGGGGAATTTAAACTGAAATCCAGGAATGACGATAGTATTATCAGAGACGTCTCGTCTTCTTCAAATAATCAACGTGTGCGTTATGAAGATATTTACTCATCTGATAGTGATGCCAGTGATGACATGCCTCTCTCAAAAATAATTGTAAATTTAATACAAGAATTGAAAGAAAACATGTTCGTCGTGGTAAAATTATCAGGGAAAAAAATAACTCGTCATTATGTAGCTCAGATCATTTCTGTCGATGAACATAATGAATTTACTATAAAATTTATGAAGAAAACAGGAAAAAAAACTTTCGGTTTTCCTGAGAGGGAAGAAATCTCTGTGGTAAACAAACCAGATATCCAAGTGATTTTGAGTCAGCCTGAGTACAGCGAAAAAAGGGATGATTATATTTTTCCAAACGACTTAACTTCATTCCAAAATTTGTTTTAATATTTTGTAAAATTATTCATACATGTTATTTCTCTCAATATATTTCATTTGTGTCAATAAAATGGTGTATTTTTGGGTAGAGCACTTCTGTAGACAAACTTCATCACTTCCGTGGACATACACTTCACTTCCGTGGACCAAAAATTTAGATTTTTCCAATTTTTAAGTGAAATTAATAAAATTGATCGTAACCGTTATATAGGAGGTAGTAAATAATATATTAAGAAATTGGGTCCGTTGAACACGAATTTTTGACTGATTTTGCGGCAAATCGATAGTAGGGGAGCGGCGGGTAATATCGTACGGAGGCTAATACCGTACGGTACTGTTTTTGCCAAATGACAGAGATTCTATTGTCTCTCTTTGTCTTCCGTGCTCTGTTAAAGTGAGAAATTTACTGTCACAAGGAATCTAGTCAGTATTGTAACGCATTTCGAAGTGAGTGTATGTTGCATCATTTTACGTCTTGCGATATAAGTTCCTGGAAATACAAAACAAGCTGTACCTAAGTAGATTTGAGAAAGTATTTTTAATATTCTATTTATTTCATCGTGTATAAAAGGCTTTGAATTTAGAAATTACATTATTTTTAAAGTAATTTCACACATCTTATGAGAGTTAAAAAACATTGAAATTCTAACTCTCATTTCGGATAATTTCGTACATTGTACCGCAGTACCTACTAATTATGATCTGAATGTGATAAAAAAACAATGTTTTTCCAAGTTACACTTAATTTTGGTCTTTGGTTGTACATAATTAATGCTGAAATATAAAGAAGATACATTATTTTTATCGTTATCTTTTAGGTAACGGCAGCCCTATATCATGTTCCCGTTATGACGTTGTCAGATTATGTTAAAAGGGGTAATTTAAACTTTTTTATCAGAATGGGCAGGAACTCAATATTTTCTTCAGAACAAGAAACTGAAATAAAGGAACAGATTTTGGTTCTTGCGAAGTTATTTTATGGACTAACTCCATTATCATTAAGAGGAGCTGTTTTTGATTACGCCGAAAGAAATAATATCAAAAATCCATTCAATAAAGAAAAGAAGCAAGCTGGAAAAGACTGGTTTTACAGTTTCCTCAAAAGAAACCCAGAAATAAGTATTAGGCGTCCCGAAGCTACAAGCATAAATAGAATTTTAGCGTTCAACGCAACTAGGATTAAGTTATTTTTGAATCATCTAAAAACTAGATTAACAAAGTACAATTTTGCTCCACACAGGATATTTAATGTTGATGAGACTGGGGTCAATAGCGTTCAAAAGCCAGGTAAAATTCTGGCTCCAAAGGGAATGAAACAAGTTGCAACGAGTTGGTAAAGAGGGAAGAATATAACGATTTGCTGTTGTATCAGTGCTACAGGTCAGTACATACCTCCAATGATTATATATCCGCGTGTTCGCATGCACCCTTCACTGGAGCAGGGTGGTCCAAATAGATCTATTCATAAGTGTGCAAAATCTGGTTAGATGAACGAGGAACTATTTGGTATATGGTTAATTCATTTTGTAGAACATATAAAACCAACTCCAGAAGATCCAATATTATAACTGTTGGATAACCATTGCAGTCACATTTCTCTAAAAACATATCATTACTGCCGTAACAACGGAGTCGTAATGGTTATCATACCTCCCCACACGTCCCACCGAACACAACCATTGGATTTAACTGTATTTGGCCCTCTTAAGACTGCGTTACACATAGAATGTGATTTATTTATAAAAATTCACCAATATGAAAAGCTGACAGTTCTTCAACTAATTCCTCTTTTCACAAAAGCCTATCTTCACATAGCAGTTTTATTGGAACAGCTGGAGGTAAGGAAAGCTGACAAACAAAGAAAAGCAGAAAGAAGAAATGAAAAAAAAAAAACTGTCAACAAAAAAATTAAGAAAGATAATAAAAAAAGAAAACACGAGAGCTCTTCATCCGATGACAAAGACATACTAATATGTGATGACGAAGAAGAGTGTGATGAGAATTGAGAGAATCCCGGTGAAAAAAGAATCGATGATATTTGCGTTATACCTATGTGGGGAATATGGGAAAAATAAGGAGTTATGGTACCGGTGTGTCGTTTGTGGAAAATGGGCCCACGCTTTATGTAGTGGTGAAGATTCTGCAGAAAATTATTGTTGTGGCTATTGTAATTAAATTAAATGTACGAAATTAACCGACTACTGTAAGATATAACACTCAAGGTTCTGGTAATATCGTACCTACTTTGTTTGTGAAAAGGGTCGAGTAATTTTTTACATGTTTAGGATATCATTATAATTGCCTTCATAATAAAACTATATTACTTTACCAATCCGTCTCTCAATGAAAAACGTTTCTGTGTCATCCCAATTTCAAATTATCGTTTTTTGAAATTAGGTGTACGGTAATACCCGCCGCTCCCCTACTCACCTATTTTGACGATTATCTGTCGAAAAATTTGCGGGTTATACACAATTTACAAAGAAAAATCCAAAAAAAGATTTTTTTTCGCCACTTGAGCCATCACTTTTTGGCACGATATTTCATACAAAAACCAGTTTAAATGTATTGCTCTGTACATGAAAGTGATGAACAACATGTGTTCTCACTAATTATAACAACATTTCAGTTTGTTTCCTCATAATATTGTTTAAATTACCACTTTTATAAATATATATTTGACAGGCTACAAATTTGTATGAAAACAATTAAATCAAATGACAAATGACATAGAAGCTCTAGCGTAAGCAGTAGTGTGTAACAACTGTTAAAAATTAGTGATAACCACAAATCTACACCAAATTTGTAGTAAGTATATTTCTATTCCTTAGGTTCGATTTCAAACAGTAAATGTTGGTCGCACTGCTTGAGTGCAAAGCCAACTATTTTTGAATTATTTTGTACGTGACAAACGTTTATAAATCATCTATTTTAAAATGGATCCAAATAATAGGGAAATCGCCTCAGCGTTTAACGAAGTTGGAGATATTTTTGATTGTGCGCCACCAGGAATGGCCACATTGTTGAGAGAAAAATTATTATTTGGACCTTTAAATTATAGAGATAGGCTGTATATAGGAGCATATGGATATGCGAACGGTATAGATCCGGAATTACTAAAAACAGCTCTTCATATCAATAAAAATAGTACAGCAAGAAATATACATAAACTGCTGGATCTGTAGGGGGAGTTGGGGTGCATTGATACAGGGGGCACTTTGGTACAGTGGGCGTCATTCAAAAACTAAACGTAGACATAGTTTTCTCCTATTGTCGAATGATGACATTAGTAGTGTTACGATGCCCATACAAATCTCGAGAACGAGTAGTCTGTTCATGGGAGTACACGTGTTTTTTAACCTATAAAGTAAATTCAGAAGACGAAATTTAAAGTTTTAGTTCAAACGATAGAACAATACAATTGCTACTAAATTATAATCAGAGGACAAGGACATTATTGCTAATGGTATGTACAGTTCGTTTTAAGTGAAAGTCTAATAGTTTTTCTGTAAATCTATCAAATGATCAAAATGGCGTCTTGGGGCACTTTGATGTGTATCAATGTACCCCATTTTCTCTCTTAATTAAGTAGTGTTGTTTTGTTTTCAGACAACATGGTTAGAATCTATAAAAGAAAAACGGTCAGAGAAACACTATTTTTCAAAATATTGTTTTTACCGTTGAACAAGAAGGCCAGTTGAATGTTTATGTTGTAAAATGCAGCAAAATGCATTTTGGTCTTACTCTACTTCAGTTAAGATATCTTGCTTATGGATTTGCGCAGAAACTAAACTGCAAGTATCCTGCAAAATGGGATGAGAAACAACAGGCAGGACTAGATTGGATTTACGGTTTTAACAGAAGAAATAGAAATATTAGTTTACGAAAACCCGAAAATACTAGTACTGCAAGATCCTTCGGATTTAGCAGGACAGTTGTAGAGGATTTTTTTAGCAACTATCAGAAGGTTCTTGATAAATATAATTTCAATGCTGATCGTATTATAAATTTTGATGAGTGGGGAATCACAACTGTTTTGAACACACCAAAAGTATTGGCGGAGACAAAACAAAAGCAGGTTGGTCAAATAGTTTAAAGAGAAAGGGGAGAACTAGTTACATTTTGTGGCATAATAACAGCCATCGGGAATGCCATTCCTCCCATTTTTATTTTTCCGAGGGTGAATTATAAGAACCATTTCATGACTGATGCTTCTGAAGGTAGTTTGGGCATGGCAACTACAGGGTGTTTCAGTGGACATTTCAGTTTTCAGATGAGCCTTACGCCGGCCCTGTACAAGAGGGAAAGGGCGCAGGGATGCGAGCAGGTAGTGAACGTGTATGCGGATTTTAGTTATCATGGCAGAGTGGACCGGTCAACATCGCGCGTTCATGATCGAAGCCTATTTTAAGGCCAACGATTCTTACACCCTGGCAAGACGTCCGTTTTTGTAACCGTTTCGACATTCGACGAATAGCAGATGCCCCATCGGCTAATTTGGTGAAATCATGGGTAAAACGATTCCGAGAGACGTCCAGTGCCATCAATAAAAAACGTCCAGGTGAAGAGAGAACTGTACGAACACCGGACAATGTGGCAAGGGTGCGGCGGGCTGTGACTCGAAATCCGAGGCGATCAGTACGCAAACATGCGCAGGTTTTAAATCTTTCGACTAGCAGTGTGTACCGAATATCAACAGAAGACATGAAGTTTCATCCTTACAAAATTCAGCTGACACAATACGTAAAGGAAACAGATTACGCTAAACGAAAAACTTTTGCGGAAACAATGATTATTTATTTTTGGAATGCAGGCGGTCTCGAGGAGGTGCTCTTTAGTGATGAGGCCCATTTTCACTTGGACGGGTACGTGAACAAACATAATGCTCGCTATTGGGCGGCAGACAATCCGCGACAAAAACACAGTAAACAACTTCACTCCAAAAAGGTGACTGTGTGGTGTGCCATGTCCGCGTCAGGCATTATCGGACCGTATTTTTTTGAAGATGCCCGCGGCCGCCCTCTTACTGTAAATGGGCAGCGGTATCGCGCAATGATTAATAATTTTCTACGCCCTGCCCTGCAGCGTTTGCCTGGGTCGCTATTCTTGAATTTGTGGGAATAGAAATTCCGAGGGGAAATGTTCGAAAGTGGGCGTGGTTCCCTCAAATTTTAAAATGCCGTATTCTTGAAAAATTTCTATCGAAAAATGAGGGAAATTATTACTCCCTAAAGGAATTTTATTCTATTGGTCATGACTGAGAGAAAAAGCCAAAATAATGTGAAATTATTTAGATTTAACCTCAAAATTTGTTGTTTGCTTGGTTTTTGGCAATGATAAGGATAAATGATATTTTATTCTTGGTTTTTATTGACTTGTTTAAGTGTTTTTCTGTTTTAGGAAGTTTGAGAATAAGTTCAATATTCTTGAATTTCTGTGGACTTCTTTAAGTATTTTTTGGTTTTAATAAGTTATGAAGAATCTCGTTCTTCATTTTTTGTAGACTTTTCAGTGTTTTTCGGTTGTACTTAATAAGAAATAAGGAAATTTGTGTAATATGGACGAATTTAATCAACTTGTTTATTGGCATGATGCCATGATTCATGATTTTGAGGAGGCTTGGGAGGAGATGAATATTGGAAGAGACATTCTTCCACAGACAAATCCGTTCCAACTTTCTCCCAGAAAGTTTGTACAAATGTTTAGATTAACAAAACCTCTTGCTGAGGACGTTATTGAAATCGTAACACCATATATGGAGGCCCCGACAAGAGCATCAGCTTTGACCATTCAAACTAAGGTAAAAACGGTAACACTTTTTTTTTTGTTTTTGATAGGACCGCCTAAGCTCACACTGTACTATATAGTCATACATCATAGCATACTATATGTGTGTATACTACAGTTATATTTTGTGTGAGCAAAAAATACTAGAGTTATTAAGCAGAAACTAGTGTCTATAAGTATGTAAATTAGTAAAAATATATATTGTTATATTGTAGGTGTTGGCTGCGCTGAGATTTTTTGCTTCAGGAAGCCATCAAGAAATTACTGGTTCAAATCATTTTGTGGCTATAAGTCAAGCCTCTGTGAGCCGCTCCATTGCACAGGTTACAAATGCACTGAATCAGCTGCAAATTATGAACCAGTACATACATTTCCCAAGCAATATGGCACAGCGAAATGCACTTCGAACTGGGTGGGTACCTATATGTATTACTGTACACAAGTACTTGATTGAAAAATAAAACTTAACAATTCAAGAACTATTGGTGCGTTGTCCCACATGGTACTATCCCTCAAGGTGTCTAGATAATGTAAATTGACTACCTATTTTTTTGTAGGATTTTTCAACATTTAACCTCCTTAAACCCCCCTTACTGCATACCGATGAGTTTAATATTGTGTATAAATGAAAATGTACTGCTAATGAAGCTGTACGTAAAATTTTATTACAATTAGTTTATTGGGTTACTTTTTAACAATTAGTTAATTTGTTAATTTTTTAAAAATTTCAAACCCCATTTACACGCCCTCCACATACACCAATGAGTTTTTATTGTGTGTAATTATAAAGGTCGCTAAATAACTTATGTGGAAAATTTGATTAAATTAAATCGGCAATTTTTTTTTTAATTTTCAAACCCCTCAAAGAACATTTATCTATGTCCGTGTTTTTAATTTTCAACCCTTCTTACTTTCCAATTTTTCCAAAAACTAATCGGCTCCAGATTTCCACACCAACGATTTTTGGTGGAAATTTAATGAAAATCCATTAAGCCATTTTCTCTAAATCGTTACGATTAATTTTGCCACAGACATTTTTTAGAAAACATGTGTTTCGGACTCAGATACCTCCAAAACGTGAAAATCTGGAGATCGAAATTTTGGATGATACATTGCGAGAAAGGAAAAATTAATCTTTTAAAGTCAAATTTGTCGAAGAATTTAAGTGGGCAATTAATTATTTAATTTCACTTTGGTTGTAGGTTTTATCAAAAATATGGATTCCCAGGAGTTATAGGGTGTATTGATTGCACCCATGTTGCAATAGTACCTCCTTATTGGGGTGACCCAGAACACCCGGAACACATTTACGTCAATCGCAAAAATTATCACTCACTTAACGTGCAGCTTGTAAGTAAAGTACCAAAATGTAACTTAACAAATGATAAAATACATCTTTTTTAGATATGTGATTACGATCTTAGAATCCTGAATGTAAATTCAAGATTTCCTGGGTCAACTCATGATTCCTACATTTGGAATCATTCTCCTGTGTCCCAAGCAATAGAGCAGCTTTACAGGCGAAATCCAAATAATACTTATTTTCTGTTGGGAGATTCAGGTATAAAAATATAAATTTATTTAAAAGACTGTAACATTGAGAGTAAAGAAGAGAATTAAGTAAACTTGAAAAAAATTATTTGAAGGTGGCTTGAAAATATATCATATTGAACTCATATTAAAGATTAAATACATGTCAAAGTTACTTCAATTCTCATGTAATGAAAAATTTCAGCAATTTGTATGTGTTATAATATACTTAATTTCCAAACGCGAAGATGTAACTTATACTTTTTTGTTTTAGGATATCCAACCAGGCCATGGATTTTGACTCCTCTACCCCTAGTTCAAACTCCCGCTGAGGAATTGTTTAATTCTCGACTTCGTTCTGTTAGGTCCATTATAGAACGATGCAATGGAGTTTTGAAGAACAGGTTTAGATGCCTAATTAAATACAGGACATTGCACTACCACCCAACAGTAGCTGGAAAAATTGTTAATGCTTGTTGCATACTCCATAATTTATGCATTAATAATAATGTTCCAGAGCCAGATGAACCTCACCCAGAAGAGCCAGACTATGGCATGTATAATGTAGAAAATCCTGAACATAGAAATAGGGTGATAGGAAATCCTGATCTGGCACGTGGTCGACAATTACAACAAAATATTATACAAAATCATTTTGTTTAAGTTTTCTACACAGCTACGTCGCACCTGTCTCCATTCCCAATCCTCTACCCAGCCAGCACAAATATTGAGGTGAAGTTTCACATTTGTTTAAATGCCTCATGTAAACCTATCTGGATTTACGGTATCCAACTTGGGGGGTGTGCTAAAGACTGCCACATAAGCAGTATTCAGAATTATGAACAAAGCAAATGCTCCTCGGTACATTCATATTGATTTACACTGAGATCTAAGAATACCACCTGTTTCCAGTGAAATAAAGAGGTTCGCTCGAAAATACAAGTCTCCCCTACATTGCCATCCTAATGAAGAAACATCTCAACTTCTGGACAACGAAAACCTGATGAGAAGACTCAGAAGAAGGAAACCTTTCGAGTTAATCATTTAAAGTGCTGCAGAACACAGTTCAACACGAGAAAAGTGTGCGGGTATTGTTGAAAAAACTTTTGGATGTCAATGGGTGAACATTAGGTTAAGAATTATCACAACTAAATTAATGGCCGGTTTAATCGACCAGTTTTAATTTATTGTTAACAAAAAAAAATTTTAAATTGTAGATATTTTGTTTTGGGAGAATTAAAATAAATAAAAGCTTATTGATACTGTATTTTTGTTTATTTAACTAAAAAAACAACTGGATGGTATTTAACCAACCTCTTGTAAAAACAAGAAATCTAGTACCTACTTATGTAATATGTAATATATAAAGTAAATTATTTAAAATAGTTCCTCTGAATTGTCTGCTATTCTCTTCAGAGCAACACCAATGCACTCTATAGCTTCTGTTTGTTTCTCTGCGATCCTAACTTTGTTTTCGTAATATTTTTTTTTCATTTGTAATTTCTCATTATAATATTTAACTTTTTGATTATGATATGTTTTGGTGTCTTGGACTCCATCAGTGTTCAACTTTAAAAACTCTTTATTGTTTTTGATAGATTCCGTCAATCTCATCGATTTTGTAACCCGTTCTGTTCCAAACCATTTAGAAGCCGAAGTTGTTGGGAGTTGAGTATTTTTTTTTTCAGTTTGAAGTGCAGGTGTTTTTTTAGGAGTCTGCTGGTTTAAATCTTCTATTTGTTCAGTTTCATCAACCTATAACAAAAAAGTCTTGCAACAGAAAAATACTATACAGCTTTCAATTTTTTTAAGTAAAAATTAAATACAGGGCATTTGAAGGCTTACTATAAACAAATATCTCTAAAACTAAGACAATCTCGCTGAATCTTAAATACAAAACTGGAGCTTAAAAGTCCATCACCGTTAGCTATTTTACAAATATTATATTTGTTTAAAAATGGAAAAGCTATGAAACTTATAAGAACATGAATAAATATAAAGACAAAAACGTATAAGCAATTTTTTATGCTATGTGTTGCCTACTATTTTTCAGGAATATTTTGATACATTTTGCAAAATTGAAAAGGTATGAAAGAATTAAGTATTTCTTCTAGCGTTTTTCAGTTTTATTCAGTTGTGTGCTATTTTAGACTAAAAAGTGTATGTAAAATAAGGAAATATCTAAAAAAATTATATGATGTAACTTTGAAATAGTTATACTTATTTTCTTTGTCGAATACACAGGATTTTACTTCCCTGTTCAACACAAAATGTGAGAAGAGAATATAAATATTTGTTTGTAAATTTAAACATTTGAGTGTTAAAATCACACAATATATTTTTCTTTACAATATTTACCCTTTTACTGTAATTACAATAATGTATTTCCGTTCATCAGAATAATTTTGGTGTACTTGAATAAATATACTTACTAAGCATGTATCCTCCATCTCCAGTTCTGTATCTGGGTCTTCCATGGCATCATCTTCAATGGTTGGTTCAGGGATATTTTCATCTCCAGTGGCTGCAACTTGAGTAATCATTTCGAATTTGATTTGTTCATCGAAATCATTACTTTTAGGTGGTTTCATTGGAGGACCCCCTCCAGTACTACATTGGTATTTTTTCACTGCAGCAAATTTCGATTTTGAATATTTTTTTACATCAATCCATGACTAAAAATAAATATGTACCTACTTACTCTACTATTGCTACCATTTGGAGGAGATACATTTAAGCGATACCTCTGTTTACCAAGATCTTTGCTGTAGGTATGCATGTATAATCAAATAAAAATGAAAAAACATATGTTAACAGTTTTCTGAATATTTTTTATTAATTTTACGTTAACACATTACTTAATACGAAAAAAAGTATAATGTATTGTTTAACTTTGTGCATCAAGCACCAATTTTAACTATGTGGTAAAAAATTATAACTTACCTTTCGCCACCCACACCAATCTTTGGCGGCCCCATTGGGAACCGAATTTAAAGTTATAGTCAATTCTTCCCATAAATCTTTTGATTTAGATTTTGTAAATTGGGGAGTAAACCTCCCCATGTACATTTCGGGGTTTTCTTTGAGAAACCCTATCATAATGTTCTTTTGTTCACTAGAAACTTTTTTTTGACTACTCATTTTTTAATTTACAAACGACAAAACTAAAAACACAACTAAAAATGCCGCGAACTTAGAAGACGCGAAGCAAAAAAGGTTAGGCTAAGTTGAAAACGTCTTCTTCTTATTTGGTTAAAATTCATAGCAAAACAGCACAGTTTGCTTAAACTGTCAAAATTATCTACGTTTTGATTGGTGGTACATTTTTGAGAATTTAGGCAACACTGTTTCCTTTTTCCCTCACTCATTTCTATTCCCTGATTTCAAGAATAGTGCTTTTTGAAATCGAGTGAAATTTTGTGGGAATAGAAATGTCAACATTTCCCTGGGGAGTAAAAATTTCGGGGAATTTCAAGAATAGCGTCACTGGTAACAATGACATTTGGTTTCAACAAGACGGTGCTACGGCACACACCGCAGCATTGTCCCTGGCAGCACTTAGACAATTGTTTCCCGGGACCCTTATTTCCTTACGTGGTGATATTCTGTACCCTCCACGATCGCCGGAGATTTCTCCAATGGACTTTTTCTTGTGGGGCTACTTGAAAAGTGTCGTGTACACTGACCCTCCTCCCGCAACCACACAAGAACTGAAGGACAGGATTGAAGCAAAAATCAACAGCATTCCCGCCGCAATGTGCCAACGAGTATATGCGAGCTTACGACGTAGATTGGAGGAGTGCTATCAACGCGACGGACAGCATTTGGACGATATAATCTTTAAACAATGAAATCCGCATGTATATCCATTATTTTTTCTGTAATAAATATTTTGTAGCATCTTCCAGTGGCGGGTATTTTTTATTTGAAAACTGCAATGTCCACTGAAACACCCTGTAAAACGGGATGGATGAATAGCAATCTTTATATGGAAGCCTTGAAACATATAAAAAAAACATACGAATAGTTCAATCGAAAACCCTGTATTATTGCTGTGTGATAATCATTAATCACATGTTTCAGTTGTAGATTATTGCCGAGAGAATGGAATAGTTTATTTGTCCATTCCACCACATACCTCCCACAAGTTGCAACCGTTGGATGTGGGAGTGTTTGGACCATTTAAAGCTAAATTGAAAGTATCATTTAACCCTTTCGCTGCGGATGGCGCATAAATGCGTCATTTCATTTTCGTGTCACCTCTGCGGATAACGCATTTTTGCGAAAGGTCTGCTGTGGGCGCATATTTGTGTATAACGAATGTCAGTTATTTATTTACTAGTTTTGACGTGTTTGAGCTAGTCAGTGGCCGGTGGTGAAGCTGTGGGCGTGTTGTGTTGCACGTTTAGTAATAATAAAGTAATATTATTGGAATAAAACGTAGTTATTGTGGGCGAATTGTACCGGTACAGTGATTATTGCATAAAAGGTAATTATTTTGGTTGGATAGAGCTGGAATAGTTATAATATTCATTCATTTTTTCAGTAATAACTATGTCAAATATACCCCTGCCACCTAAAAGAGGGGCATATTATACCACTGCCGAATTAGAGGAAATCCTGACACAAAGTGACTCTGAAAATGATTTATAGCCGGAGATGTATCGGATAATTCCGCTGACGAGATTGAAGGTCAAGTTTTGGAACAGCTATCAACCTCACCAGATGACCCTGAGGCGGAAGAACGGGCAGAGGAAGAACCAGAGAACATAAACGAAAACTTGAGTTGGGAACAGGTGAACATTGTGCCGCATATATACCCTTTTGACGCTAGTAAGTCTGGACATAATATTCCGGATCTTTTTGATAACTGTTCCGAGTACGATTGTTTTCAAGTTTTTTTTGGGGAGAACATCACAGGTTTTATAGTAAGCGAAACTAATAAATTTCATAAGTACGTTGTGGATCACAAGGAGCGCCTTCGGCCACATTCTAGATTGAACCTATGGAACGACATTGACGCAAAGGAATTGCATCGTTTTTTTGCACTAAATTTTCTCATGGCGCGAGTAAGAAAGCTTCAGATACAAGAGTACTGGTCTACAAATACGTTTTTAGAAACACCTGCTTTCAAGAAAACAATGTCACGAGATCGGTTTTTGGGGATCCTGAGTATGATGCATTTTTCCGACAACAATTTGGCAAGAGGCGATGATACATTACGCAAAATTCGTAAAATTGTAAATCATGCAAGAGCGACATTTAGAGAATCTTTTACCCCATATAAAGAGTTATGCATTGACGAGAGTATATACCTTCAAAGCGACACCGATTTGGAGTAAAATTTTTTGTCTTGTGTGACGCAGTAACCGGGTACATATTAGATTTTATCATATATACCGGAGCAACCACAGAAACTGCGCAATCGCGTTTCGGAAAATCTGGAGATGTAGTTGTTACACTCCTTCAGCCCTTCTTGGACGAAGGTCATACACTCTTTGTTGACAATTGGTATAGCAGTCCTGATTTATTTTTATGGTTATATGACCGGTGCACTAACGCTTGTGGTACTGTGCGCAAGAGCAGAAAGCAAATGCCTAAAATGGAAGAAAAATTAAAAAGGGGCGAGTTTTCGTTTCGTACTACTGGAAACAAACTAATAGCCATAAAATGGTGTGACAAGCGTGAAGTATTTATGCTTAGTACATCCCATGACAATAATGTCGCAGCTACAGGTAAAACTGATAGAACGACTAACAGACAAATTATGAAACCAGAGTGTATTATTGAGTACAACAAAAGAATGGGAGCAGTAGACAAGACTGATATGCTGCCGAGCTCTGTCGAAAGTGTACGAAGAACAACTAAGTGGTATAAAAAAGTCTTCTTCCATATATTGGACATGGGCCTGCTCAACAGTCATGTATTATTTCAAGATGCGACAAAAAAGAAGATACCACTGGCTAAGTTTCAGCTAAATTTGATTTCTCAAATGATAGAATTAAATTTAGATGACTACGTTTACACAGCACGAAGGGCGCATGATCCAGCTCCATTTCGAATGACAGCTAGACATTTTCCTAGAAAAATTCCGCCAAGAAACCAAAATAACTTGATCGCTAGAAAAAGATGTTTTGTTTGTACTCAGAATAAGGTACGGAAAGAGACAGTTTATATGTGTGAACAATGTGATGTCGGCTTATGTGTGACACCTTGTTTCGAAAAGTATCACACGTTACGTAACCTTAAATAGATAAGTACATAAACATTTTGATTCATACTTTCGTTTTGGTTATGCTTTTACAGTCTGTTTTGTTTTTTAGAATAAGAGCCTTGTTATTATTCTTGTAGGTAATAAAAGTTTTCTTGATAATTTTTTTTATTTTATTGTTTGATATTAAATTAACCATAAAATACCAAAATTAATTAAGCTGTGATTATTAATAAATAAATAATAGCTTAAATGACAAATTTGACGCTTCACTGCGGATGACGTCTATTAGCGCAGCACTGAGGGAATCAAAGCCGGTTCGATCTTGCCGCAGCGAAAAGGTTAATGATTGGCATTTAAATCATCCAGGGCAAGCGCTGTCAATTTATGATATTCCAATGCTAGCTAAACTTGCTTATCTCGAAGCCTTCACAGTGAAAAATATTATTAGCGGCTTTACTAAACCAGGCATTTATACTATAAACAGACTTGACTTTCTCTGATGATGACTTTACCCCCTGCAACATTTACAATGATCAAGAGCCCCCTGCTACGCAACAAATCAATTTGCAAGAGCCAGCACTGTTATCAGATGATCAACCCGGACCTTCACACTGTTCCACAATATCTGAAATAGATCTGCTTCAACAAAATACACCTCAGAGGCTAGAACCAAAGCCTTGTACCAGTACAGAAGTAGAAGTACAAGTAACACCTGAATCTATAAGGCCATACCCGAAAGTAACAAAAGTATCAAAACGAAAGGCAAGAGAACGTGGCAAATCAAGAATCTACACAGACACTCCTGAAAAAGAACGACTTCAGAAGTTACACGAGATGAAAGAGCAAAAAAGGCTATTAAATGAACGACGACAACGTGCTAAGGAGTTGAAGACCGCAAGGAACCTTATAGCTGTAGACGAAATAAATGAGAAGCCCATCGACATCAAACTCAGATCGAAAAGTAAGAAGCCCGAATCTGACGAAGAATCCGAAAGTACCAGTGAAGAGTTCGAGATAATAGATTCAAGCTCCAATTTTTATTCAGAGCCATCGAGTAATGAAAGAGAATTTGAGACAACCCAACTGATTCCTGAAAATATAAAAAAAGGAGACTTTCTGATAGTCAAATTTGAGAAGAAAAAGTCGGTTCTTCACTATATTGGTAAGGTTATCTCTAGAGACAACAGTACTTCTGATTACCAAATCTCTTTTTTGAGGAAGAAACCTGCCTCTTGGACTTTTGTCTTTCCAGACAACAGAGATGAAGCTTCGGTTCCACATCCGTGTTGTCATTAGGAGAAATTGGTAAGTTTTTTTTTAAATTATATACATATGTATTGCTAATTTATGATGAAAATAAGTATTTGCTAAATTCATCGAAAGTGATAAATTACATGGGTATAAAAAAACTGTATCAATGCGCCCCCACTCTCCCTATAGCTATTTCAATGGAGATAGACTTCTTGGTGATGGTTCTCAGGAATTATTATTTGAAAGACGGAGTAGGTATTACACTTACTGTATTTACAGAAAAAAATTCATTGATTTAAATGGAAATAATTATCATTTAAGGAAATAACTCATAAAAAAATGTATATATATATATATATATATATAATTTAACAATTAATAAAATCTTTACATAACAAATTTTGTAGTTATTTGAAAAGTAAGTTTTTTCATTCTCTTTTCTGCATTGCCGCCATATTTTTTTTCCCACATAAATTGGTCCACATACTCGAATATGTAGGGGGATGACATAACCCTTCTGCAGTATCCCTTAAATACTGCCCAGAGACCCTCAACCCTATTAGTAAGGTGCCAGTGGTAGGGTCTTTGAAATTTTTTGAGTGGTTGACCGTCTTATGAATGAAACCAAGGTTTTTTAAATTTGTATATGCTCTCCACTGGTCTGTCCAAATTTCAGTGCCTGGTTTCACATATTTCTTAATTAAAGGGATGAGAGTCTTGGCCTTCCTATTTTCAAAGTGGATAATAACGCTTTTATTGTTGAGGGTGTCTATCATCCCCAAAACCCATACTTCGGGGACCATCCTACCCCTTTTGTATTTCCTCTTGGAAATTACACTCTCGTCAATTTGTACTATGTGACCTGGTCACCTAAAAGTTTATTAAATTGGATATATTTGAATTATTAAAAAAAAAGTCGTATAAATACCTAATGGACGCTCTTCTTCATCCTTCAGCAGCATCCAACTGGCAATATCTCTAATAAATCTATTTATTTGTACAATAGATTTCTTAGACATACCGCCTCTTTGGTAATAGACACTGATCGTTTTTACCTCACACGACCAGTACCAAATCACCTCCAGCACTGCCCTCACTGGCAGTTTCATCTCTTCAAAAAATGAGCTTTTGAAAATTGAATAGCTAACTCTACACTTGCGGCACCAGAACACATAATTCAGAGAATTGGATCCAATTTTTCTTACTAGCTCGCACATGTTGCGGCAATTCCTTTTTTTACATTTTTAGTCCGGGAAAGTAAGGTCGAAAAATCTGTGAACTATCAAAACTTTCCCATAATTGAGTTTTCATTTTTAAATGGAAGTATATTGACCCAGCATCACTCTCCTAGATTGTCTAATAATTTCCACTGGAGCTTGCGATGCAGCTTGCAAGCACAGCTCAGACCAACTAAAATTCAAGTGATTTATGCTCGTGTCATTTCTGGATGTGTTCTTACAAAAAAATCGTAGAGATGAAAATTGAAGCAAATCTTATGCTCTTGAAGGTGAAGTAAATAGTTTTTTAAAAAAAAAATTTTCCGATCTTAAATTTTCCAAAAATTGAAAAAATTTTCGAAAATTATATTTTTGGCTGGTAATTATTAATAAAATATTAATATCGAGGTCAAAACATAGATAAACATAGAGGGCAAACTTCTAAAAATTTACATTTTTTCAGATTTGGAAAATTCAAAATGGCGGCTGCGCAAATTGGAAACAAATTTTTTTTTTCATTCGCGTCTAAATTTATGAACATTAACGATATTGAGAAACGGTTTGTTGCAATCGGCAGAGTGAAAGTTAAATTTTTATAAATAACATAAACAAAATTTTTAAAAAATTTTTTACATAATTTTTTAGAACATTTACCGAAAATAAAAATTTTTCCATCTAGTTTTTTCTCATTTTGGCGTTGAAAAATTTGTTTAAAATATGTTTTCACATTATAAATATGTGTGTCTTAGTAAGACGAGTATTTAAAAAAAAAATTTTTTAGATGCGACTTTTACAAGCTGAGATAAACAAATTCAAAGTCTGTTAGATACTGTAATAATATTGATTGAAATTTTCAAATTTTGATCACTTCGCTAGGTTGTCGAATCCCAACTCAACTTAAATACCCCCTGTGGTACAAGAACATAAATCACTTGAATTTTAGGTGGTCTGAGCTGTGCTTGCAAGCTGCGTCGCAAGCTCCAGCGGAAATTATTAGACAATCTAGGAGAGTGATGCTGGGTCAATATATTTTCATTTAAAAATGAAAAGTCAATTATGGGAAACTTTTGAATTTTATTTCCTTACTTTCCCGGACTATTTAATGAGCGGCGAATCAGGCTATGCTCTTGTAGATAGCCCACTAACCCTTCGTCATCCATATTTATTATGTTAAATAATTGTCTTGTACTTTTAATCTCCATTTTTTCGTAAAATTTAAATATAACTGTTTAGTTACGAATAACAAACTCTTAAAACTGTTATAACTTTATTCAAAGCTATTGAATCAGAACGTCAAAAATATCAATTCCTGACATTTCTCTCTAACTCTCTCAACTCTCAACTATATCTATATGTCTAACATAACATCTCCCCCTTTTTGAAGGTAATCTTGAATGAAAAAAATATAAGTTAAGTAATATAATCCTTCAAATAGGACGGACGTTTCACATTTCTAGAAGGTCTATTCTTAGCTATCGCATTAAAGGTGGACACTGGCGAATCACAGATGCGCTCGCTCACAGCTTCGTTGCTAGCGACATCCTCGCGCACATCTTGTCTATTTGCACTTGTGTGAGAATTAAGGGAGCTCTCAAGAGGCACTGTGGCTCCAAAGGAGGTCACCACTTCTTCACTATGGGCGGGAGTTTGAAAATTGCTCTCAGGTAGTGGAGTTAATATCGGTTGAAATTTAGGTAAACAATGATACGGAGCGGGGACAAGATGCCACCTATTTCTACGGAAAATCCCGTTTTCGGTTTCAATTAAAAATGAACGAGGTTGGGGAAGTATTTCAATTACTTTTCCATATTGCCTGAGATCAATTATCCAAACACTATCACCTATCTCTAGATCTGACAACTTTTTCACGCCATGTCTTTTGTTGTAAGTAATTGCGGATTTCTCTTTGGATTTAACTTCTCTTTTAAAAAACGTTTCAGTGTTCACTGAATTATTCAACAAGCTGGGAAGAACAGGTAAATTAGAACGCAGCTTACGATTCATAAGCAGCTCAGATGGACTAAATCCGCAATCTAATGGAGTAGTGCGATATGCTAAAAGTGCTTCATACATATCTTCATTCTTTTTAAGCAAGCTCTTGGCAGTTTTGACTGCCGCTTCGACACATCCATTAGACTGAGGAAAATAAGGACTGCTAGTTATATGTTTGAAATCATAGTCCATGGCAAATTTATTGAAAAAAGACTGGAATTGAGGTCCATTGTCTGATCTCACTATTTCAGGAATACCATACCTAGAGAATAACTCCTTGAGTCTGGATATAACGGCGTTTTCAGTGAGGCTAGTCAATTTAAATATTTCAAAAAAACGTGAATAATAATCGGTCACTATTAAATACCAATGGTCATACTTAAAGAGGTCTACCGCGATCTTTTGCCAAGGGCGGTCCGGAAGTTTGTCTATAATAATCGGTTCTTTAAAATTGATTTTGTGCTCTACGCATTTAGGACAATTTCGGGTAAGGTTTTCAATTTGGGTGGAGAGTCCTAGCCACCATATACTACTTTTTGCACGCGCTCTACATTTCACAATTCCCAAATGACCTTGATGGACAAAATTTAAACATTTTTCTTGCAGGGAAAAGGGTATAATAATTCTCAAACCTCGAAGAAGATAACCATCACAAAAAGAAATAGATTGATACATATCAAAATCTTACATATCATTACAAGTGTGCACACACAAGCATCAATATGTCTACTCTATTGGTACAAGGATTTCAGACTTTGAACATTGTCACCGAAGAGGCCCTGATTGCCCTCAATAATATATTATCTAAGGAGGCAAAGGCAACTATACAATATTCTTATCATGTGGAAGGAGTCCAAGGAGTAATGAGAGAGTCCATAGTTGTCTCTTGTAGAATCACCAACGACGGGTCAAGAGATGTAATAAACTTGACAGAAGACGTCTTCATGATGGTAATCAGGAAGCCACTTGGGGCATCACTATACAAGAAGGTAACGTTTGATGCTGCAGAAGATATAGCTTTTCTAACCAAAAATAAAATATCTGTCGGGAAAGAAGCGTTCAATGACGTGAGCTATGCCAGCAAAATTAAAGAACACCAATCAAAAACATCAGCGGCAATTGTGATCGGAGGCACATACGCCAACAATATACTTCTGACTTCAGAAATGTACGGGTTGGGGCGTGAACCTCCTATCACTCAACAGATAACCGATAAATCCACCAGGAGTGTCATCATTAATACGTATATCAGCGCTCTCCTGTCCACCATGGATCCGGCATCCTATAAGAAGTTCCTAACCAGAATCGAACATATGGTTATTGGACAGACTGTGGAACTGTGGTTGCCAGGGAGAGAGCTGATAGCCAAACTGGATTATTTTGGAACTGCACCCGATGAGGATGTTACTCTCGCCTATGCCTTTTTATGTATGGCCAGCATCACGAAGGCTGGAAGCGACGTACAGCACATTAGAGCCTGGTCGCAAAAACGGTTGAAGGCGCTATTTTCAAGTATTGAACATGACCCGTCGATAATCGATCTCGACTACTCGTACGAAATCTCCATCTTGGGGTCGTTTATGGAGACGAGGCCTGATTTCAGGAAAGTATTGGGTGACTTTTTCATTGGGGATATGGGACGGTCGGATCTTCCTGGTTTTGCTCAGTTAAAATCCCAAATTCGCCTGGTGTTAGACCACTACGGCATGACAACTTTTATGAAATGTCTGGAGTTTGGAGACTGGCCGAAGACAGAAGCGAACCTTCTGTCTGAAGTGATAGAACAATACATTAAGCTAAAGAAGATAACCATCACAAAAAGAAATATCAAGACGGTATTGATAATAAGGGATGACAAGGTTAGGTATTTTGTTCTTATTTGGCCAACCTGTAAAATAATATTCTTTAAGCAGTTGACAAACGGGATCTTTACTTTGTTCTTGTTTGATTATTTCAAGAAAATCCGGTTTTGCTTCAAAGTGATTGGTTATGAGATTGACATGCGCCTCAGCCTCATTAGAAAGCTCCTGCTCTTGAGGAGGGGGCTCATTTTGAGAAAAATGTCTGGATAAAGCGTCAGCGACCAGTAATTCTTTACCAGGAGAATAGTAAATTTGATAGTCATACCTCATGAGGCGGAGTCGAAATCTCTGTAGTCTAGGAGTCAATTCGTGGATAGGTTTGGTCTGTAGAACCTGAATAAGTGGCTTGTGATCGGTCTCCAGAAATACCTCTACACCTGTAATATATTCATTGAATTTATCACATGCCCAAGCGAGAGCCAGAGCCTCTCGTTCTATTTGAGCATAACGTTGCTCTGTAGTTGAGAGCAGTCGTGACGCGTAACTGACTACCTCCTTGGCGCCCAGTGAATTGTATTGGAAAAGACAAGCTCCTAGCCCAAAGGAGCTAGCATCAGCCGAAATAGCTATTTTCTTATTGGGGTCAAAGTAGGCTAAACAAGGACTTGTTTTAAGAATATTCTTTATTTCTTTGAAAGATTCCGCCTGGGAAACGTCCCAAAAGAATGGGACATTTTTCTTTAGAAGTGACGTAAGAGGTTCTAGGATTTGAGAGCGATTAGGAACAAACCGAGAAGAGAAGTTGACCATGCCTAAAAAGCGTAGGAGCTTAGTTTTATTAGATGGCTCAGGAAATTTTTCTATAGCAATAATCCGCTCAGAATAAACAGAAACACCCTCACCTGAAAGAATGTGTCCTAAATAAGTTAGTGTAGTCGCACCAAAAACACACTTGTCTTTGTTTAGGGTAATACCCTGAGCTTGAAGTCGTTCAAGCACTAGGGTCAATATTTTATTATGAGTTTCGATACTTTCAGCATGCACCAGTACATCATCAATATGAATTTCTACCCCTTCAATATCCCCTAATATATTATATAGTTCGCATTGAAAGTATTCTGGCGCACAGTTTATACCAAAAGGTAGTCTTTTGAAAATAAATCTGCCGAAAGGGGTTATAAAGCAAGTATAATTATAGCTTTCCTTTTTCAAACGAATTTGATAAAACCCTGATATCGCGTCTAGCTTGGTGAAATATTTAGAATTTTTTATTTTAGACAATGTTGTCTCTACCTTACTTATAGGAAAATGTGACCTCAATACAGCCTTATTTAATTTAGTATAGTCGACACACAACCTTATTTTATTTCCCTTCCTAACCACTACTATTGGGCTGACCCAAGCAGTAGGGTAGTTTACAGGCTCAATGATATTTAAGGTCAGCAAACGATCAAGCTCTTCTTTTAAGGGTTTAAGTAGAGGAATTGGTACAGTTCTGGGAACTGTCTGTACATAAGGTTCGATATCCTCTCTTACTTTAATTTCTAATTCATTTTTGAAGGATCCTACGGTATTGAATGAGTTTGGGAATTTACTCAAAATATATGACTGATTAATAATACGTATATTATTGATACATACCTCACTTCCAAGCTCAAGGAGTTTTAGCCCTAGGATTGCTCCCCTACCTAATATAGGTTTATTTAAACCTTCAATAACAATTATTTCAGAATAATGATTCCTATTGCTACATATTAAATCAGATTTAAAAGTACCTTTAACTTTTAAAGTTTCACCTGATGGGCCAGTAACATTTTTATTACAAGTAGTCAAATTTGATGTATTTAGAAGATGCGCAGGAAAACAAGTAACATCTGCACCAGAGTCTATAAGAAAATCAAACTTTTTACTTAGACTACTGATATATATAGACACAGTCCATGCTTTAACGGTACCCACTTGGTTTACTTGTATAGAGCCTAAAAATAATTCAGAATTTTCTACTTCACCTGTTTCTTCTTCTTCGATGTTTAGTTGTCTTATTTTTGATGAGCGACAAGCTACAGCCCAATGACCTACCTTGTTACATGCCTTACATATTGATTTATTTGCTGGACATCTCTCTGGGGTGGCTTTCTAAAAAGCAAAATAGACACTTTCTTATTTCAGTTCTCTTCCCCTCCCTTTGAGGTTTAGAAACTGCTTTTAAGCTATGGCCATGAATATTAGGATTATTAAAGCTTCTGGATGCTACTGAAACCGCTTGAATGGGTGTAGGGCTACCATAAATTTCTTTATTTTGTGAAGCTTGCATTTCAGCTTGTTTAACTGCGAGGACACAGTCTGCTAACGTTAAATTAGCTTGAAGTTGAAGTCTTTCACTGGTTTTTTTTATCTGACATCCCAACTACAATTCTGTCTCTTATGAGTTCATCTTTTAATGGACCATAATTACTATGTTCAGCTAGGCTGTGCAGGCTAGTAATAAAGGATTCGATGGACTCCCCAGGCTGTTGTGTTCGTGAGTTGAATTTGAATCTTTCGAATATAGTATTTCTACGAGGAATAAAGTGTGCGTCAAAGCTGTCAAGGATTTCCTTATATGTATTTGGAGCATTACGGAATTGGACCATTATTTCTTCTGCTTGTTCTCCCATTACATATATTAAGATATTTATTTTTTCTTCATCTGACTTCTTATCTTGTCCTGAGACCGACATGAACCTCTCAAAGCGCTTACGCCACTGGGGCCATGATTGTGGCGAATTAAAATTGAATTTGTCTGGTGAGGGCACCTGAATGGGGATGTTATTATTACTAACGTTAAAGGTTGGAATATCGTCTGAATCACTCATTTGGATGCTTTTAATCAGGGATGGTTCTTTCTACACCTGGGCTTTCGTTAAACCGCTGCCACCATGTTTAGTTACGAATAACAAACTCTTAAAACTGTTATAACTTTATTCAAAGCTATTGAATCAGAACGTCAAAAATATCAATCCCTGACATTTATCTCTAACTAACCCAACTATGAACTATATCTATATGTCTAACATAACAATAACTACTTTAATTTGACAAGACTAATAAAACTTGTTTTAAATCTAGTTACCCTCGCCGCGAACAGTATTGCCAACATTTATTTTTTGATGGGCATAAAACAAGATTGAAACCTATAGCACATTCTGTTCCTTTGTGTGACATGGTTGCCAGCTGTAAACGATTACGTAAGAATCATGATATTCTTAAAATATTAATTAATTATTGCATTCGCATTTCATCTTAGAAAGTATTGGATGGGAGGGATGAATGCATTGTAATGCACATCAATCTATTCAAGAAGAGGAAGAAAATATAATAATTGGGTTCACCCTTCCCCTTCTTGAATAACTTAATGTGGATTACAAAGTATTGGATATCTTTTGAGGGAAAGGGTGAATCCAATTATTATATTCCCTTCCCCTTCTTGAATAACTTGATGTGGATTACAAAGTATTGGATATTTTTTGAGGGGAAGGCTGAATGCAATGATTATATATTTGTTTCCCCTTCTTCAAATACGCAATATAAGGATATCATCATATATAAAATGTGTTTATAATTTCATTTATGTTCTTGGGTTTGTCTTGAATGAATCTAACTAAAAATATAGTCTGATACATTATTCAATTTCGTATCTTAATAGTCATGTAGCATGATTGTCGAGTAGTCGATTACAGCTGGCAACCACGCTACAAAGTATTGTATTTTGTTCTATGTTTTGTAGGTTGCATATCTGTGTATGCGATACTCATATAAATTTTTATGTTTTGGTTTCATGGTAAGAGTATAAAATAATGAGACCCAAACGTGATATTTATTTAAAAATGAAGTAGGGGAAGGGTGTACAAAATGACATAGTCGGGTAAAATGACACAGTGCTTGTATATACTGAACTCATCGTTCGGGAGTGTTCGGAAACGAATATGTTATTGTAGCGTGGGTTTCAGTCATGCCAGTTCCCATTTTGTTCCGCTCCATTGGTCATAGAGGAAGCACGTTCGATTTTCCAATATTTTACATCAAAAAGTTTTTGGCGCGCTATATTAAAAATTGAAATGGGGAGGCTCAAAGCATCAAAACTCTACAATTTACCTCAAGCTACCCTAAGAAGACATGCTTTGCAAAAAAATAAAAACTTACAGAAAGGGGAAAAACGACTGGGCAGATTGAAACCAACATTACCCATAGAAATAGAAAGGCAGTTGGTTGAACATTTAAAATTGCTAGAGTCGAGGTTCTTTGGACTAACAAGACGGGGCGTTTTAGAGTTAGCCTATAGTTTGGCAGTAAAAAATGGGTTTGAACATTCTTTCAATAACCATAAAAAGGCCGCTGGAAAGGACTGGTTAAGAGAGTTTCGCAGAAGAAATCCAGATATAACACTGCGTAAACCCGAAGCCACATCTGCAGCAAGAGCGCAGGCATTTAATAAACCTCAAGTGGGTCAGGACACCTTACAAAAGGAAAGGATTGATCCCATGAAGATATATAATGCAGACGAATCTGCATTATCTACCGTACAGCGCCCGCAGAAAGTGTTTGCTACAACTGGTAGGAAACAAGTAGGTGCAATTACGAGCGCCGAAAGAGGTTTGCACGTCACGGTTGTTTGTTGCATGTGTACTAACGGGGGCTATATTCCGCCTGCCCTAATTTTCCCGCGAAAAAATATGAAAAAAGAGTTAACTGACCATACACCTGCAGGAACTCTATGCATTCCCCAGGAGTCTGGCTGGATGACTGGTCAAGTATTTTTACAATGGTTGCAGCATTTTCAAAAATATGCCAAGGCATCTCGCACAGAAAAGGTTTTGTTAATCGTGGATGGACATTCAAGCCACAAATATCTTGATGCTCTTCTATACGCCAAAGAAAATGGCATTGTGCTTTTATGTTTGCCACCTCACTGTACACATCGCATGCAACCTCTTGATGTTGCATTCTTCGGTCCACTCAAAACCTATTATGACCAAGAAATAACCGAATGGCTTAAAACTCATCCTGGTCGAGTTGTGACACAGTTTCAAATTGGTGGTCTGTTAAATGACGCCTATGGAAAAGCAGCTAGTGTTCAAAATGCTACTCATGGATTTGCCAAAACTGGTATCTACCCAATAAACCCCGATGTGTTTCCCGACTATATGTTTCAAGCATCTGAAACTACAAACATTGCAGTTGATAATAGTATCCAACCAGCTGCAAACGTTCATATTAATAACAATACACAGCCTGGACCTTCCTCTTCTACCATAGAACCTCCTACTTCTACAACGACTCAGAAAAACTTGCAAAATCCAACAAGTGGCGTTTTACTTTTGGTTACTCCAGCTGATTTGAGTCCAGTTCCAGTTGGACCGTTTGTTTCAGGCCAGGGAAAAAGGAAGCCAAGGAAACGTCAAGGCACTTCTGTTCTAAACTCGACTCCAAATTTGGAAGAGGCTAAGGAAAAAAACAAACCAAAATTGGAGATCCCATAAAAAAGAAAAAGAACCGTAAAAAGAAAAGTCGTTCAAGAATCCGAGTCGGAAACAGAAAGAGACCCTTTTTCTGCTAATGAAGAAGATGATGATGCTGCATGCATTTATTGTACAGAACTGTACAAATTTTCTAAAAACGGTGAGCTATGGCTATGCTGTTGTTCGTGTCAAAAGTGGGCACATGCTGAGTGTGCCGGGGTAGACAAGAAAACAAAAATTTTTGTTTGTGAGCTTTGTACCAACTGAAAATCATTAAACAGTATTGATGTGTCATTTTGCCCCTCTAGGTGGGGTAAAATGAACTTTTAAATGTTTTGCTTAAAGTCTATATTTTGTCCTAATTTGTTGAAACCTTATTGAAGTGTTACAAATACGTAAGCTTATGTTTTGTCCATAATTTAGTTGAAAAAATGTTTTTTTTTTAATAAGAAAATTCTATTTTTTTAAAATGTATGTCATTTTGTACACCCTTTCCCTATATGAGATTTTATTGCACTTGAAAATCAACTGGTTACATTGCACCATAAAGATTTTTCAATTTTCAGTAGATATGGATATGGAGAATGTATTGACCGCAATACCAGCTCGCTCTTTTTACGGAAAAAATAAGTGTAGATTGCCGCCAATAAATCCTACCGTATCTGATGGATCTGATACTTCTGATGATGAAGAAATATTTTTGAAACCTATCCGGAAAACTGTACCACTTCCGCTATCAGGTAAAATATGGTTTTATATCGTTGTCAAATACAATCTTATAAAGTATATTTTACAGATGACAGTGATTCTGATAGTATTAGAATGGAAAACGATGAACACAGTACCTTCATTCATGAATATAACATTGCTGATGTGGTACCTACTCCAGGCAGTTCGAGCGAACTGCCATCCAAGAAAAAGAAAAAATTCAAAACTACTTATAAGTGGTTGAAAGAAGATATAAAAGGTGTCGAAAACAGAGAAACTTTTACTGCAAATGCTAATGAAGAGTTATTATCTCCACTCGAATACTTCATGATTTTTTTTTCCTTCAATATTTTCAATGAAATAGTAGAGCAAACAAATCTTTACAGTACTCAAGAAAGGGGAGCCAGCATTGATACTAATCATAAAGAAATGACAGACTTTATCTCTATTCTTCTACTTATGGGAATAATACAACTACCAGCATATGAAGACTATTGGGCAGCTGGTACTAGAATAGAACAAATTGCTAGTGTCATGCCGGTGAAACGATTCAAACTACTGAGACGTTATATCCATTTCAATGACAATAGCCTTGTTACACCGTCTACCAAAGACATATTTGTCAAGGTACGGCCTCTTATTGAGAATATTCGTCAGAATTGTCAGAAATTTCATCTGGAATATGACTACTCTGTTGATGAGACAATGTTGGCATATAAAGGGACACGTGTAGGTAATTTACGGCAATACATAAAAAACAAACCCCACAAATGGGGATACCAATTTTTCTTTATTGTTGGAGTCTCCGGATTTATACTAGACTTTATACCTTACGAAGGTTCAACTACTTTTCCCGAACTGAAAGAAACTCGCAATGAACTAACAGAAGAAGAGAATTCTTTGAGTGTTGGAGCTAGTGTTGTTTTTTCATTGTGCAAGTCTCTGCATGATCCTCATAACAGCATAGCATATTTTGATAACTATTTTTCTAGCCTCAATCTTTTTTCTTATTTGAAGAATTCAATGAATATCTTCAGTCTAGGCACATTACGAGCTGATAGAATTGGAGGTTGCCCAATTGACAGTGATAAGATTTTCCAAAAGCAAGGAAGAGGAACGTATGACTATAAGGCTGGCAAAGAGAAAGGTGTCAGCATTATCAAATGGGTTGATAATAAATGTGTGTTACTTGGTGGCACAGCCTATGGAGTCGAACCAACAAGTTCTGTAAAAAGGTACTGCAAAACTGTTAAAACAAAAACAGATATTGTATGTCCATCTGTAATAACGTACTACAACAAACACATTGGGGGAGTAGATAAAGCCAATGCGCTAATGGGTCTTTACAGAACGCCAAGTAAAGCTAAACGATGGTATTATTCAATATTCACCTATCTTCTAGATATAAGCGTCGTGAATGCTTGGCTTATCTATCGTAATGATTGTGAAGTTTTAAATATAAAAAAATATAAACCGTTGAAGGTTTTTCGAAAAGAACTCGCTTCATCTTTAGCTAATACTGGAAGAGTCGAGGCGTGGCAGACCTAGCTCTTTGAATAAGGTTCAGGTGGAAAAAATTAAACATCCAGTTGTTGCTAGACCGGATGATACAGCAAGAAAAGATTGCGTTGGCCATTGGCCTGTCCACACAACAAAAGGGAGGTGTAGGTTCTGTCGAAATGGTACAAGTAGATTTCAGAGTGAAAAGTGTAATGCTAGACTTTGTATCACAGATAAAAAAAAATTGTTTTGTGTCATTTCATAAGTGAGGTATCTCTCTCATGAACGGTCAATGTGACCTTATGGTTACATTACCAAACTTTTTTATTTGTAATATATTTGTTATAAATCAATTGTTACCCCTCACAACACCCTAGTCAAATTTTAGAATTTTTCATTTAAGATATACTCCTTTGCCCGATAAAGGGTTAACTGTTTAGAGTCTTTAGAGATATTAGTCATATGAAAAATATTGCAAAAATAATCTTATGTATTGTTTTTCTATTACATAAGTTACATCATCCAAAGTTCTGTTTGATAAAGGTTCTAATGAAAATGCTTAGACTCGGATGGTAATGAAAGATCGAATGAACTTTTTGGAGTCCGATGCGGATTCTGATTATGTAGCAGACAAATCCTCGTCACCCTCTGACCATTATAAACACGATGAAGTTCAAAATGAAGCTGAGCAAAAACGCAGTTCGGTGAAATATTCTTTTCAAGTGGAAAAAGCAACTAAAAAACGAAGATGTTTCAGAGAGGATTGGCAAAAAAATAGTCTTAAAAATAGACGACTTGGTTACGTTTCTATTCAAATAATAAACAAATGTGATGGATCGGAATAGAGTAATGCGTGCTGAAAAAAATATGTTGCCACCCTATGACCTGCTCTACAAAATCAGAGACAAAAAATGTTCGAAGAACACTGGGAAAGCACGTTTACAAAGAAGATTCAAGAGTAAACTGAAAGTGCGGATAACCATAAATCAACTTTCAAATTTCAAGTTAATGCCAGAAGCAATGATTATACCGCACTTAATAATTAATTATAGAAACCGCTCAAAATTCTGCGTTGACAGTATTACAGATAATTTCGGCACTGAACACTTTCTACGTAATATACACTCACCGGCACGAAAAAAGGGCATCCCGATAATTTTTGATGAAATGCATTAATTTTTTAATCTCGTTTTTAAATTCCGAATTTCCAATAATGAATACGGTGTAGTAGAATACCCTGCAGATTTTTTATTAAGAAATGTCTTCCCAAATTGAACATAATTTAGGTATTGTACGAAAATCTCAATAATGTAAAAGTTATCATCTTGCACCTACTTCTGCGGTCCCAGTAGGTTATGCATTTTCAGTCATTTTCACGATGACATTTACGGTTAAGTTAAGTGTTTATTTATGTTATATGGTTTATTACTTGCTTATGTCAATTAGTGTGAATTTCAAGATGTCTTTAAGCGCAGAAACTGTTGCATCTATTGTTGCTCTTATTCAAGACGGAAGAAGTCAAATTTACGTGGCTAACAGATTTGGGGTATCACGCACTACTCGACGACCTGGAACTGGTCCCCAGAGAAGAACTACTCATCGAGATGACCGTTTCATGATATCTTCAGCACTAAGAAATCGCCATACAACCTTGAACATGTCAGGAACGTAAATGTTAGTGAACGAACAGTTAGGAGAAGGTTGAATGAAGCTAATCTGAGGTCTCGAAGACCCGCTATAGGACCCGAACTTTCCAGAGAACATCGTGTAGCCAGATTACAATTCGCTAGGGGGCATCAAAATTGGAATGCATACGACTGGAGCTTGGTGTTGTTTACCGATGAATCCAGATTTTGCTTACGATCCCCAGATGGTAGCGAAAGAGTCTGGAGAAGAGAAGGTGAACGATATGCCGAGTGCACTTTTAGCCCTAGATTAAGTTTTCAAGGGGGTTCAGTTATGGTGTGGGCTGGAATATCTTCAGAGGCGCGAACATAATTGTACATGGTCCCTAGAGGATCTGTGACTGCAGATAGGTAGGTACATAAATGAGATCCTACAAGATTATGTTGTTCCATATGCACCATTTATTGGTGACAATTTCATACTGATGCATGACAATGTACGCCCTCATACCTTCAAAAGAAAGAAAATTATATGTTATATTAAATTTTGGAGAACTCTAGAATCTAAGAATATACATATTAATATTATATACATAACTTTTGCGGCATCACCTACCCTATGTAACCTCATAATTCACAGGACAGGTCATCTTCACCCCCATTCCCTGATGATTGTCAGATGCACAGAGATGGTAGCCTCGACCAAAGGTTTTCATCCTTTTGTTGGAAATGCTGGAACATCCCAATACCACAAGAAGAAACAATTTCAGTCCCAAAACCCACATTAGGACATGAAAAATGCCTAAAAATTTATAATTATCAACTAGTAATTTATACAAAAAAAAACTACAACAAAATCTCAACCATGTGAGCTTTGAGGTTCCTTCTTATAAATACTTTTATATTTATTATCGTCTGCTTACTGCCAAATTAAATTAAAACAATGATCTCTATGAGACAACACTGTAGGTATAAACTATTTTATTTTAACTTTAATCAGCCACACCACGTGTTCGGCCTAGAAGCTCCCAAAAGAAAAAAGAGAAAAGAAAGAGATCACCGACCACTTCAATCCTCCACAATACAACTGAGGGAATTACTTACAGGACGTCATTACTTAAGGAGGGTTCACCTTATAGACACAGACCTCCAAAGCAAGGATTCATAAAAAAATGAAATCGTCAACACACGTATAATTAAATTTTAAATTTATCAAATCCACAATTAACCTACAATGCACTTTACACTTCATTAGAACCGTAACATCATAACAAATGTCGTAACCATAACAAAATGCATGCAATAGTGACAAATCCAAAATATTTTCGAATCATCGGCATAGAAAACTTTGTTGCATTGAATATGAAATTGGAGGTCAATAAGAGAGGACCTAGTACTGATCCCCGCGGAACACCGCTTAATACGTGTTTCTCAGCTGAAAAAACAATTTCTCACTTTCACACAGAATTTTCTGTTCGTTAAGAATGAGTCAATCCACACTATATTACCTGATCCTGATGTTCCAATTTATACCGTAATCTTTGTTTTGGCACTCGGTCGAACGCTTATGCAAAATCTAGGTAAATGAAGCCTGTCGGGATTTTCTTGTCTAAAGATTTTGTCCATTCAGTAACACACTAAAGTAGATTCGTCATTGTTGAACGTCTTTTTACAAATCCATGTTGCTGTTCAGGTATTATTTTTTCGAATTTCGAATGAAAAATAGACTATTTTTGACGGCAAGTATTTTTGTCCGCAGATACTTTTCGTCCGATATGACAGAGTAGATTTTTAATTCGAAAATTAGCAATTTTTTATAAAGGTCGACAAAAAAATGTAATACGAGGTATATCGACAAAATAAGTTCAGTTTCTATTTCTATCCGTGGCAGCGCTGCGGTCGCAGTTCCCAGCATGTGCGGCAGTTACTCTGACTAGAAGAGAAATAATGTACGCCAATTTCAAGTCGCTGATGCCGACGTGTTCTTTGTATTGCTTCTTTATAATGGCAGCCTTAATTGAAAATGCCGCTGCTTGTGGAATCAGATCTGTGATTCGTTTTCTAAATGCAAAGGAAAGTTAAACCAAGTGAAATTTATCGGCAAATCATTATTCCAAATTGTTTAATTTTGTGGATATGACTGATATAAAGAATTGGATTCAAGAAATAATCTTCATAAATATAACACGTCACCGATAAATTGTCGACTATTTTTATTGCTGCTTAATTTTCCTTGAATTTATTAATTTTACTCGACATTATTTTGGCATCAATAATCAGATGATGGATGGCAAAATGTCTCGGTAAATTATTATAAAACACAGTTGAACATTCTTAATCATCGATTTATAATCTAATTTTTCTCCGACACCATGAAATTAGAGGCTTAACGCTGTTAACATGATCATCCCATGGAACTATTTTTTTCAAAGAATTGGAAATAATATTGTTGGTTCTCTATCCTTGTCTTCACTGCTTGGTGCCTAGAACTAGCTTTTTTTTCTGGTACTCGATATAGGAAATGTTTCTGTTTGACCACCTAAAGTAGACAAAACTACAATCATCAAAGAGGATTTAAATAAAAAAAAACACTAGATAAGTTTTTCTGTACATTGTTCCAATACAATTTAGAGCAGTCTTGAATTTTAGAGCTATTTATGGAAAAAATGTAGTTTTTATTATATATTGGATATAAAAAAATCATGGGTCAAATTTGACACCATTATTCTTTGGTGAACTTACACTTTATCTTCGAATTGTTGATATCCAAGTATGGTTCAAAGTTGAAATGCTTCCATATCTATAAAATAAAATCTTTTAGATAAACACTTGCGTATTCCTCAAAAAAATTTGCGGATATTTAATAATGCACGTTTTAGTTTAACTATGCAGACGATATTGTACTCATAGCAAAATCAAAAAATAAAATGCAGAAACTAATTAACTTATTGGCAAGAGAAATAAAAAACATGAAAATGACAATAAATACAGAAAAAACCAAAGTAATGATAGTAAACGGAAAACAGCGAGAGGGGAGTAATGACAATGAATTGAAATGTAATCACAAAACATTAGAAAGAGTAACAACCTATAACTACCTAGGAAGTATCATAACAGAAGATGGGAAAATAGATGCAGAACTCAATAGCAGAGCAAATAAATCGACAAGATTATATTATTCCTTAAATCGAACACTATTAAGCCATAAACACATTGATATGGACACAAAGCTGGAAATCTATGACAAAATTACAGTACCAACTATTACTTATGCTAGTGAGAACTGGGTACTGCAGAAAAAGCAGGAAACAAAAATAAATGCAATGGAAATGAAACATTTAAGGAAAATAGCAGGTAAAACGAAATGGGACAAAGTAAGGAACGAAGAAATCAGAAGCATAACAAATCAAGATCCAATAATATTAAAGATTCAAAAGAAACAATTAAACTGGTTTGGCCACCTAGTGAGAATGAAACAAGATAAAATTGCGAGAAAAGTTTTGGAAATGGGAATATCAAGAAAAAGACAAAAAGGAAGACCCAAGAGGAAATGGATAGACCAGATTGAAGAAATTGGAAAGAACAAAGGAAAAACTTTAGGAGAGATGAAGGCATTGGCCAGGGACAGAAAAGAATGGAAAAAAATGGGTTCAGGAAGAACTCCAATCCGACGCCTGAAAAGGCATAAGGATAAGAGAAAGAAAGAAAGTTTAACTATTCAAATAAGAGGTAGGGTAGAGTGTGAACTTTGTTATGAAAAAACGACCATAATTCCGATTCTACATAACCGATCTTTGCAAATTTTGTCTTGATGTAAAGAGCTCTTTTCCATCATTTTAAGGGTTATATTCTGAATTCCACTTAATAAGTGACGTGCCCGTTAGAGGGCGTTATTTAAAGTTTTTTAGAAATCTAATTCTCTTTCGAAAATATTAAATGGAAGCATACATTTTTAACTAAAACATAATAGCGAAAACCGTACGTTCATATCTTTTTTCTATCCCGAGATATCTTAAGAAACGTTGGGAATTTCTTGTCAACCTTCAATAAGACTAGTTAGCCTCAACGGAAATTAACAAATTAAGTCCTGTTAGAAAGGTTTTACACTGACCTATCTGCAGTAATTAAAAATATTGTCATAATAATGTTACCGTCTTCGCTGAAGGGCGTTACCTATAAGATAATAATTGTCAATTTTTCGTTTGGCGTACCTACAATAAAAAATCTTCAAAGGTAGAATTCGGCCTAAATAATTTCAATTAAATGAATTTTATTAAAAACGGAAAGAAAAATATCTCTTAGGGAAATTGCTCATAAATAACCATCTTCGGTATGGCTCTGTATCAGAATAGCGTTGGACAAAACAGCGCTGGTCAAAATAGCGCTGGTCAAAAACAGCGCAGGACAAAATAGCGCTGGACAAAAACAGCGCTGGACAAAAACAGCGCGGGACATAAAATAGCAACGGTTGAAATATCCTTAGAAAATCAACTATTACTGTAGGAAGTGATTGAAAAATCAAGTTTCACCGCTAAGCATCAACCTTCCTTTATAACAAACAATATCAAAATATAAGGAACGGAAAACAAGTAAGAACAACAATCAATACTTTTCATCATACTTCAGCACATATCGCTTCCCGACCAACTGACACTGATCAAAGTGTAAACAACTACTTGTCAGTGTCACATCTATTTAAAGTCTAAAAAAATGTAATTTCATGTTGCTTGTGATTTCGGTAATTATATCCTTCGTGGAATAATGTATCACCTCCTTTCTGAGACTTACCAAATTGCATTTTTTTAGACTTTAAATAAATATGACACTGACAAGTAGTTGTTTACATTTTGATCAGTGTCAGTTGGTCGGGAAGCGATATGTGTTGAAGTATGATGAAAAATATTGATTGTTGTTCTTAGTTGTTTTCCGTTCCTTATATTGTGATATTGTTATAGACAGTTACCAACACTTTGATCA
Organism: Lochmaea capreae; assembly: GCA_949126875.1. NCBI lineage: Eukaryota > Metazoa > Arthropoda > Insecta > Coleoptera > Chrysomelidae > Lochmaea > Lochmaea capreae. The sequence goes on from OX421411.1 coordinate 20,811,258, forward strand.
CTGTCAGCTGGTCGGGAAGCGATGTTGAATTGACGAATTGAATTAGGAAAACTATTGTTATGACTGTAATTTATGAAAAATATGCTATTCCTTATTATGCTTATTCGCTACCATAGTCTATTTTTATGTATGAGATAGTAAGTAGTAAAATAAAGAAGCATAATTATCTTTTGGCGGCGCTATTTTATGGAGCGCTGTTTTTATCCTGCGCTGTTTTTGACCAGCGCTATTTTGTCCAGCGCTATTTTGTCTAGCGCTTTTTTTGACCAGCGCTATTCTGCTACAGAGCCGTTCGGTATATCTTAACACTTACTGTAATGAATTGCTAGTTGAAATCAAGCTAATAAGCTAATGGTACATATTAAGGCAGGTAATGAATTGAAGGGCTTAGAATAAAAAGGGTACAGGTGCTGCGTTTTTGTAAACTAGATATGTATATCTGATGGAATAACAAGGATTCAAGTGATTTCGAATATAATAAGTGACATCTATGATCGCTCAAATAAACCTCGTGAACGAACATACAGATTCCGTTGGAATAAGAAATATATGAAAACACTTGTACCCTTGTAACGATGTCCCCCTGAAACATCGTTCTAGAGACGATTATGGTTCGATACAAAGCTGTTTTTACCAAGCCAGTGTAGATATAAAAGGACGACCGAGAATCGTAGCAGTCAGTCTAGCGAGGTATTGACTCGGTGGGCTTCCTTCTCCGCTTGGCAAGGTACTGACTTGTCGACAATCCCTCTCCTCGATCAGCAGGGTATTGACCTGTCTGAATAAACCTGTCCGCGCTGAAGGTATTGACTTCAGCGAGAATCCTGAACCTGCTAACGTGCGAAATGTATTGACTTTCGTACTCCTCTGAAGCTCCTGTCCCTAAGGTACCCTCGCTGAAGGTATTGACTTCAGCGTACATCCAGTAACCCGATAGAGAGCGGAAGGTATTGACTTTCGCCCTCTCCTGAATTTCCCGTCTCTAAGGTATTGACTTAGGGATATTCCGCTGCGTTTACTGTACGAACCGTTAGACACTCCTCCGATCGAAACCCCACCAACAGAAGACGTCACCTTCGGCGAAATCCCAGGAGCAGAAGCCTTCATTTATAATTAGCTGTTAAATCCGAATGTCCTTTTTGTAAATATCAACTGTACCTACATAGTGTTTTTAAGAATAAACTTTTATTTTATCTTGGAATCCTGTCTCTGACTGTACGTACCTACCCGGCAAAACGTAACTACCCATACGGAGGGTTACACCCTTTCTATCCCAACCAAGTTACTGTTTTCGAAACATATGTTCACATAAGCAGAATAAGCCGGACTGTTTTTTGTGAGTTTTTTTCAGTTATTTTCGCTGTTATTCATCTCCAATAGTTATGGAAAGTGATGAAGGTGAGTAACTTTACTTTATTTTCAGTATTAATATTCATATACATATGAAATAACAATTTAATCGAGAATAAACAACTGAGTGAGGTTATCATTATTCAAGAAATCGTTTAAACTTATTATGTTCAGTTTGTCACGACTCGTGAGTTCTACTGGCATTTCATTAGATTCAATAGAAATGTATTTCATACTATTTGAAAGCCATATCTTCCTACCCTACTTTTAGATCCATTTATGACCGATGAAGATGAAGATTATGTTCCATCGCCAACTTCAGACACTGATGACGATGAAAACAAGGGTGAAAATACCTTCGATATATCCCAGTCATCAGAGGTTGCTGCTGTCAATGTTACAACCACCAATGTAAAAAAAAAGATAAAACGTCAATCAGAATGGAAGATTAACAAACTGAAGCGTCTTAGAACTGAGGGTAAAGAGTATGTTTCCAAAAATAAGGTCCATCCTAGCAAATCGTTGAAACCATATCAATATACTTGTCGATACAAGTGTAATATGAATATAAATGAAGATCAGAGACAAGAACTATTTGAAGCCTTCTTACGATCATCAAACTGCTTTTTTATCATCGTGTATTAAGAAAGTCAGCGTAGATAGAAGAAAGATTAACAGCAATATTGAACGAAAATTCAGTACCAATATATTTTTACTGAATAAGCGCGTTTGCAAAACCTTTTTCTTTAAGACATTCGATATCTCAAATAAAATATTCTCAACTGTTTGTGCCAAGACAAATAATCTCAATATTGTAGAACCTGATAGAAGGGGAAAAGATCAAACTCATAGAAGAATGGGAAATGAGCAGAGATATCTTGTAATCAACCACATCAAGAATTTCCCACGATACCGAAGTCACTATTACAGGAAATCAAAACCTATGACGAAGTACCTATCGCATGACATAAACATAAAAATTATGTACGACTTATACAAAATTACCTGTAGTGCAGAAAACCACATACCTGTCAAACTATCTTATGAATTCAATCTACGTTTTCATCGCCCACATTCTGATAGCTGTTCCCGTTGTGACTCTTATCAAAATATCATCAAATTTTCATCAGACCACCATAAAATCGCAGAAAGTAAGATTCAAATGACTATCCACCAGAGACGCGCTGAAAAAGCCATAACAGTAAAGAAAAATGATATAGAACAGTATAAAGAAACATTCGACGGATACTGTTGTCGTATGCTTTGATCTCCAACAGTCTTTGCTAACTCCGCTTTTGACAACCTCCAAAGTTTTTTACCTTAGGCAGTTATGGACCTATAACTTCTGCATCTATGATTTGATCAAGAATGCAGCTCATACAGTAGAAACGGTCAAGCTTTTCCATCACGTGACCCAATCTACGATTCATACAACACATATTTTCTACATACTGTCTCTTTCTGTCAATATAAATCAAACATAACATCATAGGATCGATTGTCTTCTTCACAAGACCAACAACAAGACATACGTTATAGTTTCTTTAAATTTGCCGTAATAATCGTAAAAAGAGACAACGATATAATTGACGTAACGTGTATAACTGATCAAGTTGAGTTTGACATTACCGCATTTGAGGTTATGCGAGTTTAGTTTACTGTCTTATTTTTAGCGAATTTTTGGATTGAAAGAGTATTTATTGTTAAAATCAGTTCATGTGAGGACTAATTTAATTTTTTATTTCACTTGACATTGGTAAGTACGAATATAATTCATTATCAACTTGTAAATTTTTGACATTTTATAATACCTAAATTACCGTGGGACGGGTATATTAAAATGCTTATTTTATTACTTATTGATGGTAAATAGTATTTATAGTACTCCACAATTTGTAAATCTTTGTAGAATTTTCAAAGTTAAATGATTGAAGTGTCTGATTGTTCTTGTAACAGTATATTAACCAACAGTTATTTTTAGAAAATGCCTGGAAAACGGCTCAATTCACGAGCACAGGAGTTTGTTATAAACTTGCTTGAATATTTTGAGATGGAAAAAAACAACGGCGGACCTTTTCAACCTATTTCATCTGTTCCAGAGGTATTATACTTTAACATCTAGTTAAGGACATTTCTATTTAATATTATATTTTAGAGAGTGGCAACTGCACTGAGAATATCAGTTAAAACGGTATGTTCTCTTAAAAAAAAGAATGAGAATATTCCAACTTTCCCAGCATCACTTAGTCAGACACCTCGATTAAAACTAAAAACAGAGGATTTACCTGAGGGAACCAAAATGGCAGCACGGAATACCTTATATAAAATGTATGAACAAAGTAAGTAAACAAACATATGAAACAATAATACATGTTCTTAACCCATAGATTACAGTCAGCTTACACTTTAAATAAAAGAGAAGTGAGGTCATAGTACCTAATAATTAAGATTTTGCATGTAGTATTATCTATATAGTGTGATTTTTCACCATCAGCTTTAGTGTGGTGTATAAAAATCTTAGAAAACCAGTAGTCTGATTATACAGGTTCTGAGTAATGAGAGTTTTTGAAGTTGTGCATATTTTTAATTTGAATGTGATAAATAATAGCTTCTACATGTGCTGATTTCTAAGTTGAGTACTGTCCGTAAATGTTTACCAATTGTGAGTCTCAGTATAGTTTGTATTTTTCACAATTAAGTTTTCCAATTTGAATTTGTTGATGTCATATATATGGGGTTGTTCTATAAATTATTTGGTACAAATTATAAAAAAAATCTGAAATCTGAATATCAAAATTGTGTATTCCAGTTTAGTATGAAGTAAATATAAAAAAATATTTTGTTTTGTTTGAGATCATGATAATTTAAAACTTATTTTTTTAGGGAAACATGTTACTGTGAAGACCATAAATGAGGAACTGAAAAATAAGGAAATTCTTTCTATTGGAAACACCTCTTTATTGGTGTTATTGAAACATTTGGGATTTAAATATAAAAAGGAAGGCAATAGAAGAGCACTAATAGAACGAACAAATATTGCTAGCCAAAGAGCATGTTTTCTTCGAAAATATAGAGAAAATCGTGATAGTGCATTTTCGAGACAAATTACATTTTTAGGTGAAACATGGATATATGCCAAAGGAACCAAATCAACTTCTTGGCAGGGCAGTAATGTTAAAAGTGTACGTAAACCAGGAGGATACGACGGTAAACGTTATATCATTGTTCATACTGGTTCATCCAAAGGATTTGTGGAAGATGCCAGTTTAGTGTTTTCCTCTAAATCATCGTCTTGAGATTACCATGAACGGTGAAATATTTACAAAGTGGGTTTCGACACAGTTAATTCCCAATTTAGAAGAACCGTCGTTAATAGTAATTCACAATGCACCTTATCATAGTATACTAGCAGAAAAGCAACCTTCCACTTCATCAAAAAAATATGAAATGATCACTTGGTTGAAAGCTAACAATCTTGTCAATAATGAAAACCTCTCAAGACCTGAACTATTACAGATTGCTAAAATGAACCGGAAAGAAAATGTATATGTCATTGGTCATGAAGTTTTGAGGCTACCACCGTACCATTGTGAATTTAATGCCATTGAGCTTATTTGGGCCCACTGCAAAACATATTATAACAAGTATATTGGCAGAGACGGATACGGTGATGAAAAGGTCTTGAGCATGTGGAAGGGAGTATGTGGAAGGAAGCATTGGAAAATTGTAGTGCAAATGTTTGGGATAATTGTGTTGGGCATACCGAAAAAATAATCGAAGACTGGTTTACTCGAGAAAAAAATTTGGTGGAAATGCATAGGTATTGAACCAGTGATAATAAATACTGGTGAAGACAGCTCAGATTCCGAAACGGATGAACTTTAAAGAAGGATTTGTTATATGTAAGTGCAATGGAACAAAATGCATCTAATGTACATTTTTTTGTTGATAATATACTTCCGGTTTAACCGGAAATACCATCAACTTCTTCAATTTAAATGGGACACTCTATATATTTTTACCGATTTTGAAAGAGCTTGTTATTTTGAATTCATACGTACTGAGTTTAGTGTAAAAAAATTTGTAAAAAGAGGAATATAACACTTTAATCAACCTCCGGATCTTAGTCCGTTAGATTTTTTTCTTTAGGGTTATCTAAAATCACGTGTTTACGTTAGACGACCAACAAACTTATTGGAATTGAGACAAAGAATGATTGATGAATGTGAACTAATACGTGGAGAAGTCTTGGAAAGAGTGACTCAAGAATTTGTTAATAGGATGGCATATTGTCAGCAAGTAAACGGCGAGCATTTTGAACATTTGAAATAATTTTGTTTCTCCTTATTTTCTAAAATAATGAAATGTACACCTATTGTACAACACTAACAGTGAGTTATTCCTCGTTTTTACACTTTTTTACACTAAACACAGTATGTATGAATTCAAAATAACAAGCTCTTTCAAAATCTGTAAAAACATATAGGGTGTCCCATTTAAATTAAAGAAGTTGATGGCATTTCCGGTTAAACCGGAAGTATATTATTAACAAAAAAAATGTACATCAGATGCATTTTGCTCCATTGCACTTACCTACAAATTTTCATAAATATCGTTCTTTTCGTTTAAAAGATATTTACTTGGTTCCATACTTTATCTCAACCCTGTATAATTCCCTTGTACTCATTGCTGTAAATATGTGTTTCGGAAGCAATAAATCATTATTATTTTTGTAGTTTTCTTTTACTTATTTGTAAATAACTGCTGATGTAAAGGACCAGGCACTAATTAGATATATGAGGCCTTGGGTTCCACATATTCTATTATTTGTCTGTGTTTAAATTTTATTTTGATGTCTGTTGCGGATATCTCTGTTTTTTATTTTTAATATGAAACGGATTCCATTTGATATATGGCCTTGATGATGGTATATTCACCGAAACGTCGACCTTCAGACTGTGTAGGAATCTTCTATTTACAATCTATAGTCCATTCAAAAAAAAAAACATTATTCTAATATAATCAGTTTAGAAACTGTAGTTTTAAAAGTCTTAGAGTCAGTAGACTAAATATTAAGTCAGTTTTATGAACTACTAATTGTAAATACTTATATAAAATCCAAGACATCCTACAAAAATTAGCTCTCCACTAATAAGCCAGCATGGTTGATATTAATTGTGGATTTTGTAACTTATATCGATATTTTTAATAAATATGTCGAGATGTTAACCAGATAATTATTACAATTAGAAAATTAAATTTCTTGTTTGGTTGCGAATTCCTAAAAGGCCGACGTTTGGAATATTAGTCATAACGATTATTTTTATAGAGTTGACAGAAGTTTTAATTTGATTCATATGAATATTGTTGCTGACGTAACAGTCACGTGATGGAAAAGCTTCACCGTTTCTACTGTATGTATGTTTGGTCTGAGGATGTAGCTTCAGGGGGTTCTCAAGAAATAGGTTCGTGTTTGATTCATTTCATCAAGACTCTTCCACCTACTGTAAAAAAAATGGTCGCCTACAGTGATTCTTGTGGGGGTCAAAACAAAAATAAGAATATTTTCAAACTATTCATGTTTTTGGTCAAAGCATCCCAACTCGAAGAAATCCACCATACATTTTTGGAGCTAGGTGATAGGGCTGATTGAGAAATGCAAAAGAAAATTCCCACAAGATTGGAGTAATGTAATAAAATCAGCTTCTAAAAGCTTTTCGATTCATGATATGAGAAGTGAACATTTTCATTCCTTTGATAATCTCAATCTCATGATAAGTGTCCCCAAGAAAGATGTTGATAAAAAAAAACTGAACTTCAGGAATATTGCTCACTTCAAATATACTAAATGTTCGGAGACATATTCCTTCCGGTTCAAACTCACTATTGATGATGATTTTCCATTTTCGACTTGTTTATGTCCTCATTTGAGCGATGGTCGACCACCTTGTGACTTGCAGAAAGTATTTTACTCCAATTTGAATGAGAGTCCAATAAACATTTCAACAGAGAAGTGGAAAAATTTACAAACTTTGTTGGAGTATATACCACCCATATATCATGGCTTCTATAAAAATATGAAGCATGGAGTTAAGAAAACTAGTACGAAACCTACTAAAAGAAATGACCCTTCCAAATCTACAGCATCTACATAAAAAAAATACACAGAATCATGATTCCACTGATAACGATTCTGACCGAGACGACGACGTGGATGATATGCCTATTCTGAACTCTGATATGTGAATAAAGTTTGCTTTCTAGAATAATATGTTTTTTATTTCAATGTTTTTGAGAACATGTTCCGAATAAAAAGGGTATAAATGATTTTTTTTTTGAAAAAAAATTTATCAACCTAAACATAACTTCATAGATAAAATTGTACCTACTATATTTTGTTATGTTTCTAATATTAGTGTAAAAAAACACACTCCCGATAGTTTTTATCTATGACAGTACAGACTGACAGATTATTATGATGTATGTACCCAGAGCCTGAATAAAGATAGTTAAGTGTTGTTAGAACCCCGAGTTTCATTTGTGAACATATTAATTGGCGACGAAGTGGTAACTTACTGTTTTTATGTATTTTTGGTAGCGAAGTATTTGGTTGCTGAAACTAGTTACTGTTACGTTACGTTGACAGGCCAGGTAATAATATTCATTTTCTTAAAATGGCTATGATTGGAAGTATAGAACCATTTAAAGGTCCAGCAGGAGAGTTCGAGTCATATTTAGAAAGAATAGATCATCTCTTTAAAGTAAATGTGGTTACTGAAGATAGAATGAAGATTTCAATGTTTATAACCTTGGCAGGCCCGGAAGTTTATCAGACTTTGAAAAATTTAGTTTCGCCGGAGAAACCAGGTGATCTATCCTTTGAGCAGATAATCACAAGGTTAAAAAATCACTATGCTCCACTGGTTTCTGAGATTTATGAACGATTTGTGTTCAATAAATGTAGTCAGAAGTGTTCAATTAATGTAATTGAACTGATGACGTTCAAAGCGAACGACCAAAAATTCCTATTTCCCTAGCAATATTTACTGCTAATTAAATCAGGCAAACCCTCTTTCCGCCGCCCATGATAAAAGAAATTTACACGTGAAAGGGTGCATCGGAGACGAACAAAAAAGCCGACAACAGCCTTATCGCTCTCCAAACTGCCCTAGTTAATTTTACTTTGCCGGCACTTGACGCCGAAAGGTTTGTTTATTTTATTTTTATTTCTGGCTAGTACAAAAAAAAGTCAAAACAACGACCCCGCACTTTGTAAGGGTAATGTAAAACCGCAACGGATCTTTATACCAAATAAGGACATCTTCCGAATCTTAGTTTTAATTGGCTGGTATGATTGAGACCTCTAGGAGGGAATGCAATGAAAATCGGAACAGGAGAATGCTGAAAACCTTGGACGTTGTAACATCTATAGGGACAATTTGAGATTTGTTTGATTGTCGCGAGTAAAATAACACGTGAATTCTCTTAGTTGGCTGGCTGGTATACCTTATGTTGTATGTCCAGTCAATATAGATATGTTATCAGAAATAGTGTTTTATTTGAAATAAGAGAGAATATCAGGGCATAACCCCTGACCGCAATTACAGAACATAGTGTTGTGGACTGTAATCAAGAAGATTGATCAGAGTATTGCAGAATTTGCTGTAGAGCTACGTAAATTGGCTAGTTCGTGAAGATTTGGGCAATTTCTGGATGAAGCATTACGTGATAGGTTTGTGTGTGGAGTACGTACTGAAAGTATCCAGAGGAAACTTTTATCGGAAGCTCAACTTACTTTTACGAAGGCGTGTACTATCGCCCAAGCAGCAGAAATAGCCGAAAAACAAGTTCATAATTTGACAGGTGGTGGAACTTCAGGACTTAATTATTTGAAAAATAAGTCAAATCAAGTTTGGGAACGTAGTGACCGAGGAAGTGACTGTAGCAAATGTGGCAGAATCCATATCAAAAATAAGTGCCCAGCTGTTAAATGGAAGTGTTTTAAATGCAATAAGTTTGGCCATGCCAGAAATTTGTGTCCAACTAAAAATACAGTTGGATCATTGTAGAAGCAAACGTCAGATCAAAATGCTGTTTATCAAGAAGAAGTCAACAGCGATTTGTTCAATTTGAGTTTAAACATGATGGAAGCTGTAAGTTCAAGTGTAAGGGCTAATGATACTTCACCACATCAGTTGTCTTTAAAGGTAAATGGTAAAGATATTAAATTTGAAACGGACACAGGAGCATGTAAAACAGTTATGTCTATATGTCATTTTAAAGAATTTATTAATGTAGCTCTGACACCTGTTAGTTTTAAGTTAAATGTAGTTTCAGGGCAAAATATCAAAGCCCTGGGCGAATGCACAGTTGTAGTAGAATTTGCAGGCAACCAGTGTTCATTGCCATTAACTGTCATAGATTCAAAAAAGGAGTTTGTGCCATTACTTGGCAGAAATTGGCTCAACATTTTGTTTCCCCATTGGCAGAATAAGTTCTCTATCGAGGGTCAAGTTAATCATGTTGGTGTTGATGTAGTTGGAAATCTACAAAGAAAATATAAAAACGTTTTTGATCTTAATCTGTGTAGTCCTATAAAAAATTTTGAAGTTAAGTTTTGCATCAAAGACAAGGTTGTACCCGTTTTTAAGAGAGCTTATTCTATGCCATATGCGTTAAAACCCAAAGTGGAGGCTAAATTGAGACACATGTTGGAGGTACAAATTTTAAAGCCCGTTAGGTATAGTGAGTGGGCATCACCTATAGTAGTAGTTCCGAAGAAGTCAGGTGATGTTAGAGTTTGTTCTGATTTTAGAACCACTGTTAATAAAGTTATAAATATCGATCAATACCCCCTTCCCACTCCAGATGACATTTTTGCTGGCTTGGCAGGTGGTAGTATTTTCTCAGTTTTAGATCTGTCTGGGGCATACCAACAGCTTAAAGTTCATCCCGATTATCAGAAATATTTAACAATAAACACACATATGGGTTTGTTTAAATTCACTCGCTTAACGTATGGCATATCTTCAGCGCCAGCAATATTTCAATGGGTCATGGATCAAATTTTAGTGGGGATACCTAAAGTAAGTTGTTATCTGGATGATATTTTAATTGCCTCTAATTCGATGGAGGAAGCAAAAAAAGCTCTAGATGAGGTTTTTTCGCGACTAAGTGACTACAATGTAAAGGTAAACTGGGAAAAATGTAACTTGTTTCAAAGTAAAGTGGAATATCTCGGACATTATATTGATAAGCAGGGTATTTATCCTACGCAAGAAAAATTGAGAGCTATTCGTGATGCACCTGAACCTCAAAACATCACGCAGTTACGTAGTTTTCTGGGACTTTTAAATTATTATAGTAAGTTTTTACCTATGATTTCGTCTAAATTAAAGCCGTTATACAGATTGATGGAAAAAAACGTAGAGTTCCAGTTTAATGACAATTGTCGTGAGGCTTTTAAGCTAAGTAAAGACTTGATGACGCAAAACCAATGTCTAGTACATTATGATCCCAATAAGACCATTGTAATTTTGTGCGATGCTAGTTCTTATGGTGTCGGAGGTGTATTGGGCCATCGGGAAAATGGAACAGAGAAACCGATAATATTTGCGTCAGGGACATTGTCAAAAGCTGAACAAAATTACTCTCAATTAGAGCGAGAAGCATTGGCGATAATATTTTGTGTCAAGCGGTTCCATAAGTATATATATGGGCGTTCTTTTATTTTGGTTTCAGATCATCAGCCTTTAAAGGTTATTTTTAATCCGAGTAAAAATATCTCAGTAATGTCTGCATCGAGAATTCTAAGGTGGAATATTATTTTGTCAGCCTATGATTATAGCATTGAGTTTCGTAATGGGTCAAAATTGTTAGAGGCCGATATGCTGTCTCGGTTACCTCTACCAGATGCTACGGATATCGACTCTTCAATAAATTATTTCAATATATCTGGTGACTTACCGATAACATTTGAAGATGTTGTCAAAGTTTCAAGTAGGGATTCTCTCTTTGTCAAAGTCATAGATTATGTGAAAACCGGTTGGCCTAGCAAGGTGTCTGATAATATAAAACCATACTATCTTAAAAGAAATGATCTAACAGTGGAAAAGGGATGCCTTATGGTTGGGTCCCGAATAGTAATCCCGGAGATGCTCCGGAGAGAATTGCTTGATTTGATTCATGAAGATCATATAGGCATAGTAAGATCCAAAATGCTAGCTCGAACCACCTTCTGGTGGCCGGGTATGCAACAGGATATTGAGAACACTGTCAAATCATGTGTGGTGTGTCAATTAACTCAGGCTAATTCCGAAAAATATTTGTTGTCTTGGCCAAAGCCAGCTAATGTCTTTGATAGGATTCACGTGGATTTTTTTCACCGTAATAATAAGTGTCTTCTATTGATTGTAGATAGCAAATCCAAATGGCTTGATATATATACACGTTATGTCTAGCGGGAGCAACTTAAATCAAATGATCGAAAAGTTAAAAATTACATTTTCCTATATGGGACTACCCAATGTGATAGTGAGTGATAATGGTCCGCCATTTAATGCGGAAGGGTTCACTAAATTTGGCGAAGCCAATGGCATTTCAGTTGTTAAGGTACCACCATACCACCCCCAATCAAATGGGACAGCTGAACGTCATGTTAGGGTGGCTAAAGATGCGTTGGATAAGTTTGAAATGATGAAAAAGATAAAAGGGGATTTAGAAGGATTTTTTACTGAAAAGTGGCAAGTTTCTTTAACATTAGAGCAGCAAATTGTAAACCTGTTATTTAGCTATAGGAATACCCCATGTGCTAGCACAGGCCTAAGCCCCAACGAATACATTTTTAAAGTTAAACCAAGAACGCGCTTAGATTTATTAAAACCAAATAAAATAGGAGATGATTTCAACAAAAAAAAAAGCTATAATAAACCGCCTGTATTTTTGGTGGGGGAAAAAGTATTGGTTGGGAAGTTGGGTCCGTATGGTAATGATAAATGGAAGGAGGGGATTATTTCGGAACATATTAGCCCTGTGACTTATATGGTGGAAGTTGATGGAAAAACAGTTTATAAACACGTTAATAATTTAAGAAAATTACAATTGCCTGAGATTAGGCGTGAACAGGTCACACAACAGGAGTATCCTGTTCTGCCACCAACTACTACAAGCATAAACACTAAGTTTTCAGTAACTTCGCCTTCATTAGTTGTTCAATATCCTTGTTCTTCTACAGAACCAGTTTCTGATTTTGGTAAGCCTATAGAAGGGCTCGAAAATAATGTGAATAAAGAAACAATTTTTAGTAGTATTCCGTTGAGTACGCCCGACTCAAATTTAAAGCCAAATGTAGAGCTAGATGTAAGGCGAAGTTATCGAATTAGGAAACCGCCTCAAAGGCTAAATTTATAAAGTTTTTTTTGTATCTTTAACATGTTAGTGTTTAGTACTAAGAAGAGGGAAAATGTTATGTTTCTAATATTAGTGTAAAAAAACACACTCCCGATAGTTTTTATCTATGACAGTACAGACTGACAGATTATTATGATGTATGTACCCAGAGCCTGAATAAAGATAGTTAAGTGTTGTTAGAACCTCGAGTTTCATTTGTGAACATATTATATTTTACTGTAATAAAATTGAGAGAGATATAACTCCAATAGTTTCTGGACTTTTTTGTAGTCAAAAGACTTTGACGTCAATTATCTTCGAACAATATAAATGTCACTTATACCCTTTTCATTCTAACCCCTTTAAATATAACCTGGGACAGTCAAATCAAGAAGCAGACTGTTTAAGCAGAAATCCAGTCTATCAGAATCATTTAGCAAAACACTGATTAGAGATGTCCACAATACTTACTGCCACATTGGGAGAACTCAGATGATAAAATAAAACAACCCCTTTCTATACAGCAAAGAATATCATCACAAATATTAAGAAAATTTGTGATGAATGTGACATTTGTATAAAAAACGAATCAAGAAGGAATTCAAAATTTGGTTTGATATCCCATTTAGGCCCAGCATTTGAAATTATGAACTCAGAACTCCAACGAATTTATCAAATTGATAAAAAAATGTGACACAAAGCAATCATATTGATATGGTATTAACAGACCAATACCCTGGCATAAATTCTAAAGAATTTAAAGACTTCCTGAAGAAGAAAAACATAACATTGGTATTCACGGCTGCGGATGCACCATTTTCAAATGGACTTAACGAAAGGCTAAATCAAACTTTAATCAATAGGATAAGGTGCAAAATAAACGAAGGGGACAAGAAAACAGCATGGACAACTATTGCACAAAAATGTGTAGAAAAATATAATGAAACAGAACATACTGTTGGAATGGAAAAGTAAAAACATGTGGTTGGTTGAAGGATTGAAAACAGACTGACTTTATTATAAACAGAGACAACGTGAACAAAGAAGTTTAGATGCTTAATTATAGAAAAGAATACTGTTTGTTTAGCATTTACCCAAGTTACAACAGATGGCGCACAGTGTATTAAATTGTGGGGTTCAGAGGGTCGTTCACAATAATATTAAAGAACAATATAACTCTTTATTCCACTTACAAAAATTGTACAGTTCTGTAACCGTTGTTAACTTCACCGTGCTTCTTCGCTCACTGTCTGGAACAGTGTTGCCAATTCTCTGAAGTCAGAAAGAGCGAGAGAGAAAAAGGAGTGAGATGGGTAACAGCTCCCACAAAATGTTGTTTTGATAATAAAAACAACACGTACAGTGACTAAGTTTACTCCAAAATATCTTTTGGAAGGAGAGACAATGGATATTTTGCCACTGGAATTGAAATCAAGATGCACAATAGAAGATCTCAAAAGAGACACAACTATAAGAAAAAAATATATGATATAAAAAGAGAAGGATATAAATTCGAAGCGGGAGATGAAGTATATGTAGAAAACGGAAACCGGCTAAATAGGAAAAGAAAATGGATGAGTTAAGGATTGGACCATACAAAATCCTAAAAAAGATTTCAAATTCAATCTATGAAGTTGATGATCGACATAAGAAGAGGGAGTCAAACTTCTACCATGTCACAAAGTTATCTCCAGTAATAATTAGCTCTTAATCGAACAATCAATGTGATTTTGTTCTCTCCGAGGGTGGGAGATGTAAAGAATATCACTACACTAGTGTAGTTCCTGTTGCATAAAGGTTTATGATCTACAGATCCCTAATAGATGTCAGTGTCATGTCAGTGACATCGGCTGTTAGTATTGAGGAAATTTTTAATAAGTAAAGCTGGGTTAATCGATTATAGAAAAACGTGGCATAGCATTTACTAACTAGAAGTAAAGGCTTTAAATGTTATTTTTTGTTGTTTCAGGAAACGCAATTTAGTCTTTATTTCACAAAAGTACAGTAGAAACGGTGGAGCTTTACCATCACGTGACTGTTACTATACGTATAGTAACAGTCACGTGATGGTAAAGATCCACCGTTTCTACTGTATATTACAATTATATATATTATAATTTTTTCAATGAGCCCAAAAAAATTAAATCAACAACGAAAAAAACAATAATTTTATTTTGAACCCAACTTTAAGTTTGAATAACTTTCAAAGGAGTGAATTTAGCTACAAATGTTAAAAGACGTTTTTTGTAGGAAATTCAATTTCCTTCAAGAATCTTTATTGAATTTTTTCCGCATACTGATTTTTAAGTGAATTACAAAATTCCAAAGTTGAAAAAGCAAATTGTGAAATGTTACCAATTTTCAAGGCGTGATTATGAGAAATCGGTTCATCTGACAAAAAATTTCAATCAGTCTTTTTTTGTAGACCGTTAAATTTTCTCAAAAAAAATGTCCCTGAGTCAATTTCATTTACGTCGATGGTTTAAGAGTTATGAGACAAAAACCAGCTCCGGAAAAAAAATAAAAAATTGCGATGATAGACCTCTTGATATTAATATTAAGGGCTCAAATTCTCACAATATTTTTTTTGTCATCCCAGATACTATTTTTGATTTTTTTGGCCCAGTCTAATATACAGTGGTAATGAATTCTGGATTTACCCTCGTGAACCAAAAAATAAACGTCAGTCTGCTGTTTGGGTATTCTAGGATAAATCAAATCCAACAAAAATTTTATGTTCTTGAAGTGTTTCAAAAGATGGTGGCAACATTTGTCACAAAAGCGGGTCAGGTAGCATCAATTCGTCTCCAAGATCAAAGATCAGTTACTGCTGATTGGTACATGTCGATTTGTTTGCAGGAAGTAATAGCCGAGTTTCGAAAAACCAAACCCCAACGACAAATTATGCTCCTCTAAGACAATACAAGTTCCCACACCGCTTGAAAAACAATGGAGTTGTTAAAAGAAGAAAAAATCATCCTCCATACTTTCCCGACATATCATTTACATGCGGTATAAACTTTTATATGCTGTAACCGTATAAAACACTCTGTATATTAAAAATAATTTTAAAATGTAAAAATTGCCTATGTCCATTCTATGAAACTTTTTTCATATCTCTCAAGACAAAGGAGGTCTCAAACTCCGGAGTATAAGTTGTATTATATTTTATGAGAATTTTGTAAATTTCTGACTTATATGCTTTATGTCTATTAATTTACCTGCAAAATATGCTTCTCCTTCTGCTGGTTGTACTGGAATTTCTACAATAGATTCTATCAATTTCATGGCAATCTCTTTTATTTCCGTTCTTCATGCTTTCATTTGTCTCAGTCTGTTTTCCATTTCCGCTACGACGTATTCCATTTTTTCAATTTTTGGTCGTTTTCCTTGGAGTTTCTAGTTAAAAAAATAATATCCACATATTAATTAAATACAATTAAAATCAAGAATCAAGAAGCGATCGTCGTCTTTGCCGACTTTTACCTTTGATCGGCATATGCTGGTAAAAGAAAAAAGATAATTTCAAAATTTCTGTTAAATTTTTCTTTTGGTAGAAAGAAACATTCTCTTGGCTGATGAAATATCAGATTTAACAATAATTGATAGTTTTATATACCTTCATACTGCGGTGAATCGATTGTGGTGCTATCTAGCTTCACGTGTCGAAAGTAGGTATGAGGCAGAAAAGTAGATAATCGGAAACTGTATGTTACAATCGTTATTTTGGAATAGACTATAGTCCCATAGGTTCCATTCATTAGTTTTATTATAATATATTAATGTTGCGTTCAATCTTTTAGTAAAATGTTATTCTCTTAAAATATAATATTCATTATTTTGTTTATTATTTCTAAGTCTGAAATGAATATCATTAATGGACACAGTCGGATGAGTGACGTAAGTTTTATTTAAGTAAATATAATAATGTAAATACTCCCACTCAAAAAGACAAAATTAGTTGTAATAATAGTTATTTGTATGCTTGGGCCGCGAAATACCTTTTTAACGTACCGAAAGAACAGTTATCGCCGAGGCCGTTTGCGGCCGAGGCAAGATAATCTTGAGGTCGTTAAAAAGTTTCGCGGCCATGGCATACACACTATTTTTTGTGCAATCATTAAAATTATTAAACTAGATAATTGTAAATAAATATATCATTGCTCTAAAATCAACAGCAGTTTAATTTATTCAACAATGTGTGCTATGGAAATGATTCAATATATACAAAATATTTTGACAGTTCTTGCTTCTACATCTGGAGTAAATATAAGTAATAATACAAACTGTACAATTAATGTTAATATTCATCGTAAATAATATAAGTACTTATGTATTTGTTGGTATTCAATAAAAAAGAATCCTTGTCTTTGTAGTATTTTAGAAATGTCAAATTTGGAAGTGATATTCATATTTGGAAGTGACATTTGGTTTCGCAGCCGTTGCTATGCCATGTTGAGAACGCGAAATACTGACTTCGCGTCCGGTTGCACGAAAAAAATATTGTTCTAAAAATACTTAAGTATATAATATGCCTATTATGCATATTACACTTTGGGGAGACGTTCTTTATGGTCCAATATTTGCCCTAAGGATTGGGAAAACCTCAGAAAAACTTAACCTGACGGAACAATTAATTAACCTTATTATTAGCCTTCATATCATTTGTCTCCTGTATTTCCACTCAATGACGTATTAAAGATAGACCAGCCTTCACACATTATTGCCTACACAATGTTTTGGTCGCAACATAAATCATGGGAAGTACAACGCACAGAAGCGTATATTTCGAAAGGGTTCATTTAAACTATTTTATGGAAATTATTTACGTAATTAATTTTTTCGTTTGAATAAGTGGAAATTATATCGAAGATCGTAGCTCATAGACAAGCTATTTTTATAATAGATACCTTTAAAGGATTTTGAAGTTAAAACAAGTTTTGCACTACAGATTGTAAACATGTTAATGTAATATTGAAAGGTTTTAATTTCAATTTCATCTAAATTCATAGTAAGCGTTCTAGACATTTTTCAGCTTCGCAACCAACAGTAACTGCAATTTTGGACGCTTTTTTAAGTTTTCCAAAAGTGTTTTTAATTCCTAGTTTATACAAACTACAATCACCTTCTAAAAGTATAGAACACCTGTTTGCAATTAATTTTTTTGTTAAAGATGTTTACCACATATTAGCAACTACATCCCTAGTATATTCACTCAAAAAATAAACCGAAAGATGATCATGGTAACGAAGATCTTTTGACAATTTTAAGTATTCTTCAGAAACCTGATAATAAAAAAAATGGACAATATTATTATGAAAACCAATGTTAAATCCCTCGTCTTATACCTATACTATACGCTCATGCTACTATAACCTCACCTGTAAAATGACAGATTATCATTCTTATTCCAAGTATTTTCACACAATATACATTTTCTCACCATCATAAAATGTCCTAAAAGCACCTTAATAGACAAATATCAATCAGAAACCAAATAAAAACACAATTATAATTAAAATCTTATTGACAAACTTCACCAAAATGACAGAAGTATTTCGAGGTTGCCAAGCTAAAAATTTATAAACTATTTTACTTATGGCATTAAAAGAACATAAAAAATTGTAACCGAAAAACAAAAAGGTGAGCTGGACCGAAGGTTGGTCATACCTATTTTAAATGCTTTCCACTTTTTTCTTACGTTTTAATCAGAAAATGCTGCTAAAATCTAAAATATATTCATCAAGTAAGATTTTTATTATACGATATTTGGCATCATGTAAGAAGAGTCTCGTCTTGAATATGTTGGGGACAACCAAAATGTAAACAAGGCTTGTCTATCTTTAATACGTCATTGTTTCCACTAAACCCATTTTGAGACGTAGTTCCTTGAATGTAGGAAACAGAAGAGATTTCGCTAGAGCATCTGCCAATTAGTTGATTGTTGAAATATATTTCAAAATTATCACATTTTTCTTGATTTGTTATCTAGTAAAGTGATATTTATTATCAATGTGTTTGGACCGTTTATGAAAAACAGGATTATTAGCTATTGCTATGCAACCGTTATTATCTTCATATATAATTATAGGCTCTGTTAGTTAATGTCTTTTAAATGAGATTTAAACCATAAGGATTCTCGTACGCATTCAAAAAGTGCCATATACTCAGCATCGGTAGAAGAAGCTGCTACAGAATTTTGTCTTCAAGTATTCCAACAAATTGTACAATTTTCAAATAACTTGAAAATAATATACTGTTGTACTTCTACGATCTGTTTCATTATTAGCCCAAAAAGAAGGAAGTTATGCTAAACGAAGTGTACTCTACTCCCGCGCTGTGTATGCTTTGGTCCAATACTTCTGGTACGGTTTTGCAATTTGAAAACGACCAGTCCCACACTAGGTATACTGTAGTATATGTGGTGTTCAGAATTCATGAGAATTTTAACTTCAAGTGCCAACTACACATGAAAAGTCAACAGATTGTTATTTTTTCAGTTTTTAAAAACGTCAGATAGATGAGAAGTTTCGTCGAGTTGAGTTAAATAAAACGTTGTTCGCCACGTAGGCATATCGTCCTGGTGACTGCTATAGGTCGTATGTCAAAAAAAAAAACGATTTTCGTTTTATTGCATTTTCGGAACCACAATAACAGGTCTCACATCCTGCAAATGGTCGTATGTAAATTATCCATTCAGAAAATGTGTGCGTTCGCAGTTGCAATGCGACGAAAGTAAACAATGTTAGGTTAGGTTCGGGCAATTAGACGTATGTCATGCAAGTGTTGTTACTTCGGCTACATTATAAGTGAATTGGGAAGGAAGAAGAGGGAAGTTTATGTACCAGCAGAATATCTGTCAATCATTCAGGCTGCAAGACTAAATCCTAAGCATTATGAAACAGTTTACCTACGTCATGATGATTTTTTAAAATATGATGCTGTTTTTTATAAAAGCATTCGGCCTGGGAACAAAGTTGGGGACCCCTGCGTCAATGACGTCGTTGCCTATCAATATACTCCAGGAGGTATAAAAAATTATAAACTTAGTTTTCAAGATGAGTGGACATCGCTTCCAACCAGATCGAAGCGAGTTGATGTATTTCCAGATCATTCTAAACTTTATGAAGGACCTTGCCCAATTGAAGCTTCAGTTTGGTCATTTGCAGGAACTGAAGACGATGATACCCAAAGATTACCAATCTTTTCATGATACGTTAACTTATAAATAAGTTTTTATATAATAAATGTTGTTAAGTTTCAATAAATTGATAGTTTCAACCCTTACACTGTGAAATTCATACATATCAATGTTTAAAAATACTCATTATTTTTATTTCACAATATTTTTTAAAAAGTTTTACAAAAAACTTGGAACCGACCGGTTTCGATGTTTATACATCATTTTCAAGGGGTGGAATGAAAACATTGTTTATTATGCAACTAAGAAAATAGAAAGAATACTTTTAGGGTAGGGTATTAATTAATTAATAATTATTTATATATTAAGAAATGATGATGGTTTCTCGTTCGTCAATCTGATGTATTTAGAAGTCGCCATTACACGAATGAAATTTTTAAATTTATTGTCCTAACCTATCAAGAAGTGTCCACTACAAAAGAAGTGAAAAAGTTGTATCTACGATCAACTAACCATCAAAGGAAGTGAATTAGCTACTAAAGGTTAATATTTCCAGTACACAGTCGACGGAGGTCTTAAGCAAGGAACCTGAGAGTGTGAATGAGGGAACCCAACCAAAATACAGTCCACTAAAAATAAAATAATTCCTTCCAAGCCCTCAAATCCTGGCCCATGTGGTATACCAAGAAAAATTCGTCTAATATTTGTAGACAGTAGTGTGAGTAATTCTGATTTAATTAATTGTAAAAAGCAATAATCTCTAAAACAGTATGTGACTAAAAAGAAAATAATATGAACAAAGAGGTGCCAATATGTTCAAAGAATTACCGTATAAACCCGAAAACGAGACGACCCCGATTAAAAGACGACATGGAATTTATCCCAAAAAAAATCAATTTATTCAAGAATGCAAAGAAGAAGAAATATACAGAAGTATATTATGTCAAAATTCCCAATGGTAGTCCTTTATAATCACTAAATATTTCACCGGTAGCATCATCTTCATCAGTACTTTCATCACTGATCACATCTTCTGGTTCACTTAAGTCAACATCACCAGTATTTTTTTCCAGCCACAAAATATCATCCTCCGTGCCGTGGCAAGTACGAAAATGCTCTACTATCGGATGGTCTGAATATAAGACTACTGTTGGAAAACAATCCAACAGATTTATTTATATTTCGAGCTTCTAAACGTGACAACTCTGCAACGCACGAAATTTACCAGATGTGGGTTCTTAGGTCGACCCGTTCCTTTTCCCCGCCTGGGATCGGCCTATCTCAAGTTAGCCACTTGCCCTTTTGATACAAAAAAAAAAGAGTCTAACAACGAAAGCCAAAAACAGTACATATAAAAAACACCAAAAAATTGTGCTCTTCAATTTAAAAGAAAATCAACCCTAACTCACTCTCTTACGGTTGCAGAAAGCAAGCTTCATACGCGAATACGTACATATGTTAAAAGTGCGGTATTTCAAGTCTCTCTCTCTAACGTGCTTTAGAACTGTTATTATGTAAATGGTTTTGTAGATACTGATAAATATTGTGTAAACAAAATATACCACATTGTTAAGTTTACGCAGCAGTGTATTATTTTAAAGTTTAATGGGTTCACACCAACTACTCTTGTTTTTTAATGATATTTCTGAGAAAAAGCCTTGTCTTACTATATTCGGGTTTATAATGGTATATCGTCGTGGTGACTGCAATAGGTCGTATGTCAGTTAGCTGCTAGTTTTCAGGAGACACAAAAACGTATTTAAAAAAAAAATATCTTTATTATGTATCTTTATGCCAGCGCTGTTTGGTTTACTTTTCAATGTGAATTAAGTCACTTATAGAAAGAACATGGTTCTAAATTATTTTAGTAAAAAAAATGACATATGCCGTATTATAAAATTTTTCTAATCAAAGTTTGGAGATACGTTCAATTGATCTTGAGGCACAGCAGAAGAGGATACATCACTGTCGATCAATCCCAGAAAGACTGAGATGGTCCTTTTCACCAGGAAAAGAAGTTTATCGGGTTTGAAACCTCCTGAAATCTTCAAAAGCAATCTAAACTTTTCGGAAGAGGTGAAATACCTTGGTATTACCCTAGACAGGAAACTAACATGGAACTCTCATCTACACAACAGAGCAAAAAGAGCATATGTGGCTTATGAGCAGTGTCGGAGGACAGTGGGACGCACATGGGGTTTGTCACCCCGTGTGGTTACCTGGATCTACACTGCAATAATAAGACCCATGTTAATGTATGGAGCAATTGCATGGGGACCGAAGGTTCTACAAGCAACGGCCATCCAAAAATTATATCAAATACAGCGAATGGCTTGCTTAAACATCACAGGAGCCATGAGAACAACACCAACCGCAGCAATGGAACTAATTACTGGTCTGACCCCTCTGGACCTGTACATCAAGGAGGTGGCGTTAATGGCCATGGTACGATTGCGCACGGCTGGTGTAAACCCCGAAGTAGGAGTGGGCCAATTGAGGTTGAGCCTGTGGCAGGAAGCACTCACTGCGCTACCTCTGCTGCAGGCAACCAATGATGCAATTGAACCCAGGTTTTTGTTTAACAAACCCTACAAAATTCAAATAAAACAGAACACAGAGCCAGGTGCTGCAAATGCAATACGCATATATACAGATGGTTCAAAAATGAAAGAAGGCTCAGGATGTGGAGTTTACTCAAGAGCACTAAGCCTAAAGATGAAGTGGGAAATGGGAAACAATACCAGCGTAGTTCAAACAGAACTGGCTGGTATCTCAATTGCCACAAAAGAACTAACCAGAAGAGGAATTTCTGGCAAAAACATAATAATCTGCAATGATAATAGACAAGCCCTATTAGCCTTAAACAGACAACGTGTTATATCGAGGCTAGTACTAGAGTGCCACCAAGATTTAGCTGACGCCTCGGCAGATAACAATATTATGGGTGAAAGGGCACGACAGGAGTAAAGGAAATCGCATTGCTGATTATTTAGCCAGGGAAGCCGCTGGACTAAAAATTCTAGGACCCAGTGACACCTACGGCCTAACGACTTCGACAATTGCGGAACTAGCCAAACGCTACACCCATACTCAATCCCTTAAGAGATGGGATGGAATCAAAGGATGCAATCTTGCCAGGATCACCCTGGGCGACCCTGGGAAGCTGGAGCCGAAGAAATATTTGGCGATGACCAGGAGAAACCTACGTTTAACAGTAGGATTTCTGACTGGTCACTGTCAACTAGGGAAACACCTCCATACTATGGGGCTAGTGGACACACCTCTATTCAGGATGTGTGAACAGGAAGATGAAACTGTCAGGCATGTCTTATGCGAGTGTCCGGAGTTATCGTCAATAAGAGAGTGTGTGTTCGGTGAGTCTTGGCCTACACCTGCCGATATAAAGAAGATGTCTCCTAGTGACCTGCCACTTTCCTGGAAAGGACAGGATGGACGATGACCTAGGAAGACAACTCCTCGGGAGGATGCACAATGGGTCACATGTGGCCTAAGTGCTGTGAGCCTACACTCACCCTCCCTACTCTACAGATACAGAGATACAGAGAGGATACATCAAAAATTGTGAAAATTAAGCAAAACTTAACAACATTTATTATATAAAAACTTATTTATCATCGTCTTCAGTTCCTGCAAATGACCAAACTGTGAAGCTTCAATTGGGCAAGGTCCTTCATAAAGTTTAGAATGATCTGGAAATACATCAACTCGATTCGATCTGGTTGGAAGCGATGTCCACTCATCTTGAAAACTAAGTTTATAATTTTTTATACCTCCTGGAGTATATTGATAGGCAACGACGTCATTGACGCAGGGGTCCCCAACTATGTTCCCAGGCCGAATGCTTTTATAAAAAACAGCATCATATTTTAAAAAATCATCATGACGTAGGTAAACTGTTTCATAAGGCTTAGGATTTAGTCTTGCAGCCTGAATGATTGACAGATATTCTGCTGGTACATAAACTTCCCTATTCTTTCCCAATTCACTTATAATGTAGCCGAAGTAACAACAATAACTCACAATTGCATGACATATGTCTAATTGCCCAAACCAAAACAAACATTGTTTACTTTCGTCGCATTGCAACTGCGAACGCACACATTTTCTGAATGGATAATTTACATACGACCATTTGCAGGATGTGAGACCTGTTATTGTGGTTCCGAAAATGCAATAAAACGAAAATCGTTTTTTTTTACATACGACCTATAGCAGTCACCAGGACGATATAACAAATTTGAAAACTGCTGCCTTGAGGTTTGTTGTAACATATATGCTTCAAAACCTTACTCAACCATCTTATATCAAAGGGCACTAGCTCCCTTATGAGGAACTTAGGTAGATTAGGTTAGATGGACACATAATGACATCTAGTATCTGCAGTTTGGCAGGAGAATAAATGGACACTCCTGTAAAACTCCTTACCATCTTGCATACAAAAAAATTATTTCTTACATTAAATTTGAAAGTGAAGTTTAGAAGTTTCTTATTAATAGATGTTTTTATAGTTCAAGTTCTGGTTAATTGTTATATTTCTTCAGTGTTAAAAAGTATCTAATGTACAAAATTTGTTGGACCTGCCATTGTTATGTACACATTTAAAATCCAATACAGTTTCATGATCTACTTATCCAGCATACTTATATAACAGTTTTCAATACTAATAATAACTTACCCGAAGAATGATCTAAATCAATACGATGACTTCGAAAAAATTTCCAACTTCTTAAAACTGCATTTCCTTATTATCATGTAATGTATATTATGATGAATTTTCTTTGTTAGCTTCACTGCAACTTCTTTGACCATTTCACTACCTCCCATAATCATCATCAAACTAAAAAATAGGTAAATATAAAATTGCAATTTGTACTTAATGTTCATTAAAAAGGACTGGAAAGAATGCAGTTTGCCTTCTTTGCTTATTTTTTCACGAAGTATTTTGAATTTTTTACATAAATTCTGAAATTTTGCATTAATTTTCACTTTTCCTTCTCCAGCTGCTCTTTTAGTGTCTAAAGAGTTATTTAAACATGAACAACTACCACATCAACTTATTTATTGTAACATGTATATCGACCTGTTTCGATTTGACGAAATAATTTCCCTATTTACCGCTCGCCGACATAGTAACCACTTCCAGTATAGTTCTGTGATCTAAGACAATTGACATATGATGTCAACGCTCGATTCCAGGGGGTAGTTTCATCCCCTTGCCGTTACCGACCCTTGAGTAGCAAGGATGTATCTTATTTTTTCTTATTTTCTTGGGAATCAAACCACAATAATGTTTTTTTATTTTTTTATTTCAACGTTTCGGTAGCGTTCCAGCTACCGTTGTCAAGATTAACTAATAATGAATGAATGAAAAATTTTTGGTCCCTATCTGACACAACATTATTGTGGTTTGATTCCCAAGAAAATAAGAAAAAATAACAAGTAATGCCACAAGGAACTTATAGAAGATATTTAGGATGTATCTTATTACCGTCTCTTAAATTTATTCAAGTTTTTCTCTTAAATTGCTGTGGTAAGCACAGCAGCCAGGTTACCGCTGCAAAGATACCGTTATAGCCAGGTTACCACTGCCAGGTTACCGCTACAAAATACCGTTACCGCCAGAATACCGTTTACATACCAGGTTAGCCTGCCAAGCTACATTCAAGGATACCGCATACTACTAGATTCCGGTACATCCAAGACATCTATACTCCTACTCCGACAGCTATACTTCAACTCCAAGACATCTCTACCTCCACACCGACAACTATACTTCAACTCCAAGACATCTCTACTTCCACACACTTCCGACAACTTCACTTCAACTTCAGGACACAAGCTAAGTACCTTCCTGAAGTACAGGTTTTTCACTCTTTCCTTTCTGTTTTTCTTCCAAGGCAGAATAAAGTTCATATTTTAAATTTCTTTTTTTGATTTCTTATCTACCCGGCTGTAAGAGCTGTAGGGATTGTGCCCGGGTTCATGTAAGTTGTAACTTTTTTATTTTTAACTTAAATTAAATTCTACAAGGTGTTTCTACCTTTTCACCTTAGTTTCTTTTGTCTTAAATTTAAATTATTTTCTCGTCGATGTCTAAAAAGGTAGTGGCGCCCTAAGTTCTTATAGTCTGTGAACCCTCTGGCATACCTAGTGTGGCATTAACATGGAGTCGATCCACCCTTGAGAGAGTCTCTAGCCGGGACCTGTCTCTTAAGGAGAGAACTACTGTTACAAATTGGAGCCCACTTAAACTTACTTTTCTTACATATTTTTTAATATTGTTTATCAAGGGTTACATTATATAAAATCAAATTATTATTTTGTGTCAGAAGTTCTTGTGCAATTACAAAAGAGATCTGTATTCACAAAGCTTTTTGATCTATAAGCATATGGGGTAGTCTATACCAAATTGACCACTTTTGACCCTGACCCTTTTGATTTGGCTGAAAGTCTTTTTCTACTCAATGAAAAACAGAATTTGTTCCAAATTTTTAACCCAACCCAAAGTTATACAATTTTCAAAAAATGGCTTTTTTTATATTCGTTACCCACCCAAAATTTTGTTAGAGAATTCCCTAAAAATTAGAGCCCTTACACCCACTTCAGAACACTTAATGGAGATAAAGAACAGTGCCTTTATATTTAAACGCAAGCATTATTTTTGACAGTTCTCTGTTAAATGCTTATAAACCGGACCGTTTTATGCTAAATGGTACTCAGAAACCAAATTTTTATTCAATGGTTCCATTATACTTGACATAATCAAGCTAAAATAAAAACAGTGCTCTAAGACTGATTAAATTGTCATTATTGTCAAACTGTTAAAAGTTTTTGCTAATAAAAGCTTTATAATATTGTTTAAAATTACCGTTAAAAATAATTAATAAAAGGAAAATAAAATTATTAATCACATTCTATCTTTTTGTTATTGAAATTAGACCTTCATTTTTATTCAAATTTGACATTTCATTTAAAAATTATCAATGTTTTCAATAAAGACTGAAATAAAATTACAATAGAAAAGTAAAACTAATATTATTTATAGAAGTAACTGGCATAATATTGTATACCTTTTTGTAAAGATCAATAAACTTCTTTCTTTCTTTCTTTACTAACACTGTGTGTATGAATAAGACTGTACATAATTTTAGTTACCCATTCAAAAAAATAGTAGATGTACTTAAAGTAACTATTGTATGGTTAAATGTGATTGTATCCATCACACAAATATAAAGTGATGATTATCATAATTAATGTTGCATTTTTTGTAAATATTTTCACATACTTTTTGCAAATGTATGCAGAATGTACAGATACTAAACAAGCAGGTACTTACTAGCAGATTTGTGTCACCTATGAGGTTACCATCATCATTGTCTAAGAAATGTAATTGCTTCTTCCTACACAAAGCAAATTATCTATAAATCTAGATTAAGAACCAGCACTGATTGCTTCATTGATCCTGCATAATTTTAGCTTTCAAAAGATTCCTTTTTTTCCCTTTATGGATGTCAAATGAACTGCAATCGTTCTTCTAAAAGTGTATTTGCATCCATCATTTCAATATTTTTATAGTATTTTGACCTGCTAGATCCACAAGTGCACTGGATATTGGGTGACTATGCTTCTCAATGAATCATTACCTAGAATACAGGAAGAACTGGGGTCTGATTGTTCCAGATTGGCAGGTTCCATATCTTCTGAATTATCATGTCTCTCATTATTTTTCTGTAGTAGTGCCACAAAGATTTAGGGCAGCTGGAGTAACCACTACATTCATTTGTGCTCCCTACTTCTTTTTTGTTTCCAAGGGTTCTATGAAAAATATATATTTCGTATTAAACGAGGTATTAAATAAATATTTTCCACATTGTTAATATACCTACTTACTTCCTAGCAATCATTCATTTAAGAAGAGGCAGGCCTTATAATGGGATTAGGTGATTGTGTAACACCGTTTGTGGTTAAATTTTACCTCTTTGACGAAACGGTGCATAGTAATATTCCTCGTAATATTCCACCTCTGCTCACGAACTTCAACTGAAATTTGAATACACAAATACAACAACAATTACAAAATCATCGAGGCAAATACCTGTCGAATGCATAATTTCTGCTGTTGTTGTCCATGCATTTTCTTTCATCAACTTATTCCGGTGGTCCGCATTTTTTACACCATTTTACCGGTTACTGCTGAACCAACTCAACTAGCTGCCGTCGGCCATACCTATATTACAGTACACAAAATCTAATAGTTAAATATAATAGATAAAAATAAATACATACAGCTTGAATCACTAAGCATTATTGTAAAACCAAAGAATAACAATAAACCAAACAACAAAATGTTAGAATTATGGAAGGCATAGGTAACATATGGAAGGTAGGGTAGTAGAATGAAAATTGGTTGTATTTGGTCTGTGAATGAAAATGGTAAAGACATCTGACAACTGACAATAAATAAGTTTCCGTCAAGTCACCATAGACAAAAAAGGAGACGGATTAACGGTGGATTCATGCAAGCAAAAATTAAAACAGATTGATTTAAAACTAAAACTAAGAAGATAAAACCATGTAATGTGATGTAGATGTTCATGCAAGAGAAACTAAGATTTAAGTATTATGACTAATAAAGATGGCTAACTTTCAACTAAGAAATTAATTTGTTCCATGATGTGTCCATGATTTCGACACAACGCAAGCGTCAAGCCCAGACCACAGATCACCTGCTGGTGATTTGTGTTAAGTTGGCTGCGTTCAGAAACCAAAAAATTATAACTCAACTCAACCGTTGAGTGAGCGCTCACTGAGCATTGAATGGTTAACGTATGTCTTCTGAACGATCATTTTTTGAGGAGTTGGAAAGTAGAGAACATGGAGACTATACCTTATTTAAAAACCAGGAAGAGTAATTTGAATTTAAGTTGGCAATTCTGTAGACCTCTGATTGGTCAGATTCCGCCCAGTTTCACACAACACTTCGTAGCATTGACATTAGCTGATAATTTATTAATTTCCATTTTTGACAATTCTGACAGATGAATATGCTTATTTTTGTCATCGCATCCGCTGTTGTTATTTTATTATTTTTACTCTGTAGTATCTCTATGGTTTCCTTTCTATTTCATTCTTTTTTCAAATTCTATTAAAAAAAAAAAAATTTTTTCATTTTTAAATTCTTTAACTTGAAACAATTCAGATAGGTAGGTAATTTTGATTTGTCAAAATTTATATTTTCACAAGACTGAAAAAACTAATATATCTATCATCTACAAATAACTTTCATCATTAAATAAAGACATATATGGGTATTTCATTCATCTTTTGAAACTTATCTCTATTAAAGTTTCATTTATATGTAAATTCCAGCATTTTTGAGACCATAAATGCTTTTTTATTTTACAAACTAATAGGTCGATTCTGTGTTTTTCGTAATAGCTTACGAATTTGTAGCTAACGAAAGTTCTGTAAATGGGATTTTACAGAATCTGTAACTTTGCGATTCTGTGATGTTGTCTGTAACTCACTGAATTACAGATAGACATTTGAACTACTGTACGTCAAATTTCGATACTTCTAACCTATAACTTTAACCAAATAACCAGAGACAACCTCAAACTGTACAAAAATATTCCATTTCAACCAAATAACCAGAGACAACCTCAAACTGTACAAAAATATTCCATTTTCAAGGACAGCAGTCAATATACACGTGAATATTTACCAAATTGTAACTATTTTAAAGATTCCTGTAAGATACAGTTGTACGCAGAATAGCAATTCCCCTCTAAAGTTACAGATTATCTTACAGACGTGCACAGAATAGACCCATAAGTTTGAATTTTTATTTACAATATTTATTTCCTCTGGTAGCTCAATGTATACTGGATTATCTAGTATACCATTAAGAAAAGCACTTTTTACATCTAATTGTAATACAAATGAATCAAATTCTAAATACATGATTAGTAACACTCTTAAGTTATCATCCTTGCTACTGTTGTATAAACTTCTTCAATATCTACACTTTTAGTGGTGTGAGTACCTAAGGCTGTTCAAATTACTCCTTCTGGTTTTTAAATGAACAAGGAGAACTAACTTATACGGAGAAATAGAGACAAAACCTGACCTCAAAATCGACTATCTAAGCAGTTTGTTTTTTCACCTCTACGCTGCGCATTGCAAATACTGGACCATCCAAATAAGTAACCTTAGTTTTTATGAATGACTGTAGTCAAATTGTAAACATGACCTAATAATAAAAACTCAAAGTAGGAACTAGAAATATTAAAATTGTTAAAAATTAAAAAAAGGGAGGGTGTGCGTTGTTAAAACTTATTGCAATACAACAGTGGTTGGTAGTGCATCTGATTTAAAACAAAGACGTGAATTGAATTTAAGAAAACCGACTGTTTTGAGTTACCAAAGGTGATTAAAAATATTCAAAGATAAATACAGTAGGAACAAATATTTATTATGATAGGATTCAAATTATATACATTTAGCGTAGTCACAGTACACAAAATATCCGTAAAATTCCGCAAAAAAACACAAAAAACTTGAAAACTTGAAATTGAGTATTTAAAAGGGTTGTGATTAACATAAGAAAAACTTTACAATGCTAGGCATGCGATTTTCCGGAAAATCGTCGAGTGAAAATTTTTGTTTTTGTTTTTTCTTTCTAATCGTTTAAATAATGAAAACACAAAAAAATGTTTCAATAAAAAATTGTAGCTAATACACTTATCTACAACATTTGTCTGAACATTTTTTTTGTATCTGTATTAGTTTTTAAAACATATACGAAATTTCCATAGTAGTATTTTTGAACATCATCAATTTTCATGTTTTTAATTTTATGATAGTAAATAGGTAAACAATGACATTTAGAAAAAAAATTTTCATATGAAATGTGTTTTAAAATAGGGTATCTACAAATACATTGGAAAGAAAAAATTTTTTAAAATTTTTTAATGTATTTTCATCGATTTTCCACGCTCTCTCACCTGCTTTTTCACCTTTATTTGTGCTCCCTTCTCTTTCTTACCTGAGCCATAGGTGTGTTCTTTTGTATCGCGATCACTTCTTAATAGGTTCATTATAAAGTTCACAAATTTTTAGATAATATCATAAACAGTATAAAAAGTTATAGAAGGTTTGCTGACAGTATTTATTTTAAATAATTGTCTATTATTTAAAAAGTTTGATATTTATAGAAAAACTGTATAGTAGTTTCGAAAGTAGATGCTTCAAAGTGTGTAGTAGTAAAGTTTCATTGAATTATAATAATTTAGAAAAAAGATATAATTGAATGAAATCTAAAAACAAACAAGTAAAATTAGGCATGCAAAAAAAACATATTTTTAAGAAGTATTCGTTTAAAATTCTAAATATTGATGGCTTTGCTTTTATAATAATAATATTTTATGCTCATTTGCAATGCTGAATCTAAAAGGAATTTTCGCTGGGATAAGTATTAATTAAATAGGAATTATAATAAACTGATATTACAGTCAGAAAATCTATGTTTTCAAATTTGAAAGTATTTCTATCTAAAAGTTGAGATCTTTATTTACATTTTACATGAGTTTATTTATTTTTTCAGAATGTTATAAACCCAAAATTATCAACTTTTAAGTCGAGCGGTTAATAAATTTGGCTCTCGGGCCGTTCGTGCGTAACCACGAATTGAATACCACTGAAATTAATTTTATCTCGTAAATTTTTCAATTTACAGAAAAACTTTTTAGACGAAATTTGTAGATAAATGCATCAGCTACAAATTTTGATTCGGAAGTTTTTCTGTATATTCATTATTTAAACAATTGGAGCGAAAAAACAAAAATTTTCACTCGACGATTTTCCGTAAAATTGCATGCCTAGCATCGTAAAATTTTTCTCAGGTTAAACACCACCCTTTTAAATACTCAATTTTGTATTTTCAAGTTTTTTGTATTTTTTGTTTTGTGAGGTTTTATGTGTAGGGTAGACCGAGGCGAATCGGATCACTTTTTCTTTGAGGGTGAGCAAATCATACTAAATTGATATATAATGATATTTTTATTGATTAAAACGTAAGAAGTACAAATCAGCTATGAAATAAACATTTAAAAACTTAAATCAGACTCATATTTTCTTAGTCAGCTACTAAAAAGTAAAAAAAGAAAAATATCCGATTCGCCCCTATCGTCGGGGTGAATCGGATCTTACGCAATATATAACAAAATTATAAGTTTCTTAACATTATAGCTTTGGAATGGTAAAAAAATAATAATGAGATCAATTTTAAACATCGGCACATAATTCACATATATATAGTATCCTTTTTTCTCCCCCATATCAGTCCATTTTTCGTGGCACCATTCTTCGCAGGCATTGCACTGGATCCAATCCTCTGATGGTGGATGAATGAACATTTCGGAACAGTAAATGCAGTGCCACTCTCTCTGTTTTGCAGATGAGCTCTTAATTTTTATCATAGGCTTTGCTTTATTCTTCATCTTCTTCATAGTACTATTTTCTTTGCCCTCTGCCTTTTCCTTATTTTCCTTGGTTTCCTTGTTTACCTTAAATTTCTTCTTTGTCTCTTTTTCGAGAAGAGTAGCCTTACTCTGAGGTGATGTTAAATGCAACACCGGTTTAAAAACTTTAAGAATTCTTTTAAGAGCTGTAGGTGACTTTAAAGGTGATGGAAGAATTTCTTTGATTATTTCTGCACAGTTAGGAGGCTGGGCTTCGTCAGATTGTTGCGAACTTGTGGATGGCACTACATCAAGTGGTTTTGTATTAGCGGTTTGGACTTGTATCTTTATTTTTGACTGCACTTGTTCTGCATTTGAGGATTGATCGTGTAGCTGCATCTGTTGGGAACTCGTGGATTGGACTTGGGGCACTTGAGGCTCTCTCTGTTTTGCTGATGAACTTTTAATTTTTATCCCAGGCGTTGCTTTATTCTTTATCTTCTTTCTTTCTTCATCCGCACAGGTGGAAGACTGGGCTTTCTCATACTGTCGTGAACTTGCAGATGACACTATATCAGTTACTGGTGGTGTATTTGTGGCTTGCAGTTGTAGCTGCATTTCTGGGAACTTGGGGACTGGACTTGGGACTCTACAATGTCCGACACTTGATCACCGATGAACTTGTGTTCAGGTATTGCATTGGCGTTTAGAGGAAATATCCCAGTCTTTTCGAAACCTTTTGTAGCATTCCCAACAGTGGCAGCCTGATTCCAAGCCCGTTGCAAAAGTGCTCCGAAAGCGACTTTTGTAATTCCTTGGTTGGGATGTGAATGTTGCCATGCGGTTGCTTGTTGATGATAATAAGTTTTAAGCGGTTTGAAAAACGATACATCGAGCGGTTGCAGGCCATGCGATGTGTGTGGAGGAAGAAGCACAAGTTCAATTTCGAAAGAATCGCACAAGTCTACCACTGAGTAGCTAGTGTGAGACGCGTGGCCATCCAAAATTAAAACTACTTTTCCTGAGGTCCGATACCGATTGAAATGTTGCAGCCACAGCATGAAAGCCTCTTCAGTGATCCAGCCCTTTTCTGTCATGGCAATTTCAGTACCAGGTGGCATACCTAGGAGAAAATCGTCACGTTTGCGCACACCTTTGAATAAAACAAATGGAGGTATGTACTGTCCTGCTGCGTTCATACAGGCTAGAACGGTTACATTTTCACCTCTTTCAACACTGGTCATGCTGACAACATCTTTAGCACCTTTTTGGGCTATAATGTTGGGTGGGCTGGGCGGTTACTAAGCGGCATCCCCGTTTCATCAACATTGTATACACATTCAGGTCTTCCTCTTAAATTGTTGTTATTGACTACTGTTTCCAAAGTATTAAAGAATTCTGCCACTTTTTCCTTCTTCATACCGTCAATCCTTGCTCTTGACAGACCCTCCGGCTTCCGAATAGTTAATTCTTTATTTCTTTGCATAAAACGATGAAACCAGTCCTGGCCAGCCATACCAGCACTTCTGTCAAATTTGTGTTTGATGTTTTGACGTTCTGCAAATTCAAACGCGTACTTACGTACCGCTTTGGGTGTAATTCCGAAGCCACGACTTGCCAAGTTCAATAGCCGCTCAGCTAACTTCTTTTCTGCGTTCTCATCCAAAGTTGACTGTCCACCTGGACGCTTAACAACACCCCTGGCCAAAGGAACTCTTCTCTGTAAGCTCGTGAACGGTACTTCAAAAATCTCAGCAGCCTTACGTATGGTCAGTTTTTTGTTCTGGACCTTATTAACAGCCTCTTTCATTTTTTCTTGAGACCAATCTCCAGCATTAGTCTTTCTTTTGTACGTGCGAACCATCTACAAATGAATAAATATGAATTAGTAACCTCGGACATGTAATAAATTAGTTTAAAAGTGTGATCCGATTCGCCCCTGACGACATGATCCGATTAGCCCCATAATCAAGACCTTAGAAATAAATATTTTATACGTTTACCTCTAACATTACACGTAAAACCGAATTAGTTCTCTAATATAGACACCTTGCTTAGCAATATACAACAATATAGTTGATTTTTAACACAAATCCGTAATATGACACAAATAAATCGTAAGTACGTACCTTAGATTCCCGCTAAAAATACGACATGCACAAACAAACGACTCGCTGACGAGTGGCGTCGACCATGCTATGTTCACTCCCATTATAAATTTTGTCTTCGTTTATTTAGTTATTCCACCTGTCGCTGATAGCGCTACGTGAGCGAGGTTCTGTCAGATTTCAATAAGTCCGCCATTTATATTATAACCTCTATCTCATTTTTCATTTTGAAGATACGGCGTCGCCAACCATTGTTCTCGTTATTCTATATTATACGATTATTTTTATAATAATTTGTAGAAACAGACATTTTTGTGCTTTTTAGTGATTGTGTTTATTAAACATTGACATTATGGTTCAGTATTGTATTGTTCCCACTTGTAGGAATACAAGTAAGGATATTAAAATGCATCTTCTTCCTAAAGACCCCGAGGTAGGTTTGTATATTAATTTGTTTGATTTAATGTTTTTTCCACTAAAAATGGTTGTCTCACTTTAGGTGGGACAGGTCGAATGGAAATTAATAATAATTTGTGTACATTTTTTAATTTAACGACTGCAAGTTTAGAGTGATGTTGACTAGTTTCATTAAATTATTTTTCTTAGACAATGGATAAACTACATTCATCATTACATTATATAATATATTAAGAATTTATTTCTTTGTAATTTTTTTAGTTAATAAAAATAGTGTATTTAAACAGTGTTTTATTCCACTTTTCATAAAATTCCTTATTAATAACGTTTTCGATTGATAAAAATAGTGTATACTAATACATTTTCCAGCTCACTGATGCATAAAAATGTATTATTACGCACTATTTTTATAAAGCGAAAATAATAGAAGAATAATAAATTTAAATATATTTTAAAAAGCCCGCTACTTCTAGCAGCAGCGCTAGAGCGACAGGTTAAATAACTAAAATGACTGATTATTATTATTCAGGAGAGTGGGCCATCTATTTTTTTTATCGGTAATCTAGGGCGTCGACACTGATTCACAAGCGTGATCGAAATACAGCCTATGGTGGGAGGTGCGGGGTGGGGGAGAAACGCAAAACGACGGTTGAGTGCGTTCTATGTGAATGCGATATTTGAATTATGAGCAGATTTCTTATTTTGATCCGATTCGCCCTGTGATCCGATTCGCCTCGGTCTACCTACTTTGATTTGGCTAATTACTCGTGAGAAATCTAGAAAAAGCACAATTGCACACAAGAGTAGTTTGTGCAACTAGTGTGGATATGATGGCCATATCGCACGGGGACGAAGTTTGAGCACGACGCTGTCAAGGTATCGTCGGTGGACGACAACTTGGTAGCCATTTTTGTCGTCCAACAACGACTACCGTTGACTATAAAATAGAGAAAGTCGTTCATAAACGATAATCGCCCACGAACGACGTCATGTGTTACAAAATAGACCCCTAAATAAATAAGGTTGAGTTTCGTTAAAAGTTGTGGCGTTTGTATTATTGTGGAAGCGATTTATTTAGGAAAAAATGGAAATTTTGAAAAATAATAAGAAAGTTCGCTCTTTACATTTTTCTCGAGAAGAAGAAATGGGACTGATTTAAGAAAATGAAAAATTTAAGCATATCTTAGAATGCAAAACTACTAATAAAGTTAGTAATGCAGAAAAGGTATGTATGACATCTAAAACAAATTTTTTGTGTGTATTTTATTTATTGTAGAATAAAAACAGTCTGTTCTTTTCCTATACACTTTTGGTTTTTTAATATAAATAAATTCTTCATCAGATGAACTTGAACTAGAACTAGATGTTTGAAAATTATTCATATTATGATCAACGACTAAACTAACACAAAACTAGCAAACGTAGCTGGTGGCACAAATATACCTACAAATTTTGAGGTTATATTGTGAATAAATGACACTTTAGCGAGTTAAAGTCGAGAAATCAACACTTTAACCTTAAAGGATACTTTACGTTCAAAGCATACTTTAAATTGGTTATGAAATCAAATATTTATTAAAGGATCCTTTAAACTTAAAGTATCCTTTATGTTTCTTCATGAAATCGGCAGTTAGTGTATTTACTAATGTTAATATTATTTTTTACTTGCAAAGTGCTTCGAAGCATCGAATATTGTGACCAGAAGGTTGAAGATTTCAGAGTTTTGGATTTTTTGCCAAAATAAGTCAGCAGCAATCCATGAAAATATTGGATTGTTTTCCGTATTTACCACTGGATTTAGTTGGAAAAAGATTAAAAGTAATATTTTAAACAAAATCTGCTATATCTGGAGGTGTGCACTATCACTATCCATTTTTCAAAAAGCTATTTATAAACAGACAACTTTTTTTTTAAACTAAAAATGGAAAAAATGACGTTCCATTAATTTCATAGTACACTATTTGCACAAAATAGTAGGTAGGTAGGTACTTAAATATGCAATCACTATTGATCTGCTTATTCAAGAAAGGAATGAGAAGTATAGAGGTGTGGATGGATCTATTGCCAGAACGAACCTCATGACAAAATGGCAGAGGAAATGGACAAGTGGGAAATATGGTAGATGGACTCACCGGCTCATACCGAATATAAAAGAGTGGATGGACAGGCCGTATGGTGAAGTCGATTACTTCATAACTCAGGCGTTGAGTGGACATGGGTGCTTCAAAAAATATCTATTTGGTCGCACGAGAGCAGACTCCGAAGCCTGCCCATACTGTGGAGAAGAAGATGATGTGCAACACACCTTGTTTGCATGTATACAATGGGAAGGAGTACGTCAAAATTTCCAAAATGACACGGGTCTACGATTTGAAGAGGAGAGCATGATGGTGTCTCTGATTTCAGGGCAGGAAGGATGGAACAATGCATATAAAATCATAAGGCACATCATAGAAAACAAAGCAAACGACGAGAGAGAGGGACATAGAGAGAGCTGAAATGCAGACATATGCACTCCCACTGAAGTAATGTGTAAACGGTTCCAGTGGGATCTGCGAGAGAGGAGAGGTTTTAGTCGGTAAGAATCCGGCACCTCGGGAAGACCGAGGTCTCATGTAAGATTTCCTCTTCTTGGATGGAAAAAAAAAACTTATTGCATCTAGGTGTATAATGTATTGCCTACCTTCTGACTGTTATATTTTTACTAGGTAAATTTTATAAAATAAGGTTTAATTTCCTTCGAAATATCTTCAAATATTAATATTTCAACTAAAATATTCAGACTTTCCCACATTTTGTTTTAATATATCTACCTATTATTTACCACCTTTCTTCAGCTTATTGTAAATGAACACAGGCGAGCAGAAAAGTACGCTCTAGAGCGGAAATAATGTCAAATTATGACAGATCACGGAAAACATCAATTTTGCGGTTAGATTTGAGTGTGCAAAAGCCTATTTTGGGTAGTGATCGTAGAAAAAAAAATTTACGGTAGCAGAGAGCACAAACGGTAGTAGCCTTAGAGTAATACCACAGATTATAAAGAGAACAGATACGAATCCCGGTAAAACATCAAACGAATTTCAACTCTGTCTTCAATGACCTCGGACCTTTAACTCGGTATGGCTGCGATGTTGCCAGTTTAAAATATTTTCAGAATTTCTTACCAAATTGCAATGTTGACTCGGGGACAATAACAATCTCCAGTGCCGGATCTAGTTTTTTTGAAAAATTTCAATAAATCTTCAAAATTGCGCCATGAATTAAAACAATAACAATAATCAACTACATTACTCTTGGGAGGTTAATTAATAAATAAATTTCCAGATATCACAAATAATTACAAAACTCAACCAAATTCCAAAGTACAAATAATTCTTAATAATAACAAATACAAAATTTCTAGCAATCTTATAACGAAACTAATCTACTAAATACAAACAATAAAGTTGACATAGATCCTTGAACAATAAACTTAAAGGTGATGTTTTCTTGAGTAAGATACAATCAAGTTCCAGGCCACCCACAATCCCATAATAATCCGTTCTGCCACAAGCTTGAATCCATAATTTGGACCTGAAAATGTTACTTGTAATTAGATCAAATTAAGCTAATAGATCTTTCGTTACATTTAACTACCTCTTATTTAATTAAAGGCCCGTACATTTATACTCTAGTACTTTTACATTAGATGTATCAATCAATGAAAAATTAAATTTAATACTTACAAAGGTACTCTCATCCTTTGGAAATCCAAAGAACTTTATTTTTCTTCCCGAATAAAATTAATTTGGACAGTCTCTGTATGAACAATACACGCTGGCGCCGCCATGATGTGTATTCATTTTGTAAGAATAATAGTCTATACCACTATATCTATATAGTTAATATTACCACAATGATTAGTCAAATAACACAATTAATATCGCCGATTGAACACCTTCAAACAACAAAAATGGCATACACGTTATGTATTTTGAGCCAAGCCGTCACCGTTATTGTGCATGGTTGCCACAGATATGGTTTGTGAAAAAAAGTATATTTATAGTATGATTTTTATACATTATAATCTTTTCAACAGTATAATTCTTTGAATGTTAATAAAATTTATATATTTATTTAATTGTCGAATAGGTATTTGTATCTGCATAACTATCACACTTAAAAATAGTGCTCATAAAATATTTGATTTATGATCGTAAATTAAAGGAAATATTACGCAAATTGACAACCCTGTTGAAATATTTCGCGAAGCAGCCCGAATGGAGTCGACATATGACGATGGACATTTAAATGGGTATGTCTACCCATCTCTCTCTCTTTTTACTGTTCTCTGTCAAGCTTTAGCATCTGTTCTCTTTATAATCTGTGGTAATACTACAAATAGAGTCCGCAAGTCATTCATCAAACTATCCGAAAAGGCGGCTAACATTCTATCGCCATACATATGTTTTCATCAATGACTTTCAAGGAGTGGGGAGAAACTGTCGGACTAGTCGGACAGTGCCAGTGGCCAATAGAACTATTTACTTACAGGTGGAAAAAGAGGTTAGGAAAATTCCGACTGTTTATTTTGCAAATTTGGCACTGACAAACCATGATTTTTACAAAAAAATATTGTTTCAAATTATATCTGTACGCACACACCCGAATATCAGTAGAAAAGACGAAAACAAAAGCTTCAATAAACTAAGAACGTTGGAACCGGTGTGGATGGATTCGGTCCCGGCAGGTCATAGATTAAAATGTGTAAATTTTAATCCCTTTATCTATAGGCGTATTGGGTCCCAATGGTACTTAACTACCTGAAGATATTCTTCGGGGAAATGTACCTCTTTTCGGAAATCCAATCCTCCCTCTTTTTATTGTATCTGAATGTTTAAATTAAATACTATTCCATTCATTGTTTATATTTCATCGAGTGCATTTCATATTTCAGATCAATTTGTCTGTTGTTTTAAACATTTTAAAAATGAATATAAATATTATTTTAAGTGAAAAAGGAAAACAAATGTTAGTGATAAATAACTTTAAATATAGTTTTCAAAAGTGCTTAAAAAGTGGAGAAAGGCGTTGGATATGTACAAATAAAAAGTGTAAATCATATATACTTAGTTTGGGTGAATCGAAAGATATAACTTTGACAAAACATATTGAAGAGCATTGTCATAGCGCAAATATAGAAAAATTGAATCGCCAAATTGTAAGCTCTTCTTGCAAACGCAAGGCAGTTGAAGACTTGTCCGAAAAGCCTGCAAAAATTATTCGTCGTGTACTTCAAGAGAATCTGCCATCAACCATTACAACAAATGACGTAGCAAATATTAGAAGGTATATGTACTGCTCCCGTAGGAAAATGCAGCCGGCATTGCCAAAAAACATCGATGAAACTTTCGATATTTTAAAAAACAGCATACGAAGGGTAAGGGATTAGGTATCAGGTAGCAAGGTCCACAATGACAGTGCGAGGGATTTTGATTAGGTAATATTTACATATTGCTAGTAAATGTTTCAATACTGCATCACGTCCATTGAAAATTATTATAATAATCTGTCAATTACACAATTCAATTTTTCGATTCGGATTAGGGTAGGGGGTAAGGTAGGGTGGTTTTGGTTGGGTTATTATTGAAAATTATTATAATAATCTGTCAATTACACAATTCAATTTTTCGATTCGGATTAGGGTAGGGGGTAAGGTAGGGTGGTTTTGGTTGGGTTATTATTGAAAACTCACGAATGCATAGATACATTTTCCCTAATGTTAGGAACATAGCGGAAGAAATATATAAATAAATAAAACAATAGTGTGAGGAACTGCAGACCTGTCTTAATCCTACCCTCCGTTCGAAAAGGGATTAACGCAGGTAGATGCGAGGAACTGCATCACGTCCCTTATGTATATGTGTTTCTATTTTATTTTTACCTTTTTTTTTAATCCTAAAATGTATACCTTTACAATAATATTTCAATGTAATAAATATATCAAATTTTTAAATTAGTTTTACTACCTGTTTTTCATTTGGTTTAACAACAGGTGGCTGGGACCGAATCCATACATTATTATTCAGGTAGGACTAAAGTTCGGGACCCAATAAGCACGCTATTTTTGAACTACCTGCTACTTGGGACCCAATAAGCATATGCCCGTTGGAACTTCGTAGTAAAATCAGGTAAAATGTATAGTAAAATGGTTTCCGCCCTTTTCTCGGTGTTGCCATATTTCAGACAGACAAAATTATTAACATGCATTTGTTTCGTTTAAACCTCAAAAGTTTTAAACAAAAACATATTTTTATTACATAAACTACTAGGATAAACTAGAATAATTATTTGAAAGTAGTTTTTATGTAATTTCTTAAAAGTACATTTTTATTTTGTACGTTTCTGTCGTGTCCTATAATTCAGTTGTCGCAATTCAAAGGAAAAGTAAGACATCTGGCAAAGGGTCGGCAAGTTACCTTAGAATGTGATGTAATGTTGGGTTCACTTTTAAATGTAAACAAATGTATCTTTTTAATATATTAATCTGAGGTAGTAGCAAGATTTGAGCGAACTAACGACAGCAGAGCGAAAAAAAATATCCATTCAAATCGGTCGGTTTTCGAATCTATATTTTAATTCCTACCTACAATTTTTGGCATTATCAGTAAACTTAAAAAAATTCTAATATACTGGACGGCTTTTGTTTCAATTAAATTAGTTTATATACCGGACGTCCGC
This sequence comes from Lochmaea capreae, assembly GCA_949126875.1. NCBI lineage: Eukaryota > Metazoa > Arthropoda > Insecta > Coleoptera > Chrysomelidae > Lochmaea > Lochmaea capreae. Next base: position 20,852,867 of record OX421411.1, read on the forward strand.
TGGTCTTTAAATTTATGAGGATCGGCATTTATAAATTTTCATTTTCTTTGATTCAAATGATGTTGAATTACTAGTAAAATAAATACTTATTTAAAGTAATATTAATATACTAAAACGGTACCATAAGTGGAAGTCGGGAGTTAAGTATACAGTGCTATTCAAAAATCCCTTCCCCCCTTTTGAACGGCTACACCTACATTAATAAAATTTGGAGTGTGAAAATAAAGTGTTGTAAACTTCTCTACGAATGGTAACATGTGACGTAATAGTAATAGATGACGTCACAGTGCCACTCTGGCCAATAATTTTAAATGGGACCTTATGGCAAGTGATATCTCGTTTGAAAGGCATTGACATTGGCTACATAGCCATATTAATTTTGTTTGGGTTTAAACTAATTTTGACGGATAAATTAAATAAATACCAAAATTATTATTTCACATTTAAATATTGAAGATTTTTCAGTACGCCTCTGGTTAGTTGTCAAAAAAATTGACGTTTTTAATTTAATAGTATTTGTTGCTTTGCAAAGTTTTTCTAAATAGCTTAAATATTTAATTTTATTATTGTTTAACGAGACGTTTAAGAGTTACATAGTTACATAGGCGAAATAGGACGTACTCAAGCGGACAAAGTAGCAGCTATCTTAATAATTGGTGAATTTGGAAAGAATCTCCATGAAGCGGAACGTTTATTTAATGAGAGATACCCAGATCGCCCTATCTCGAGAACTTATTTGAGGGAGCTTCTTCACAAGTTTGAAGCAACAGGTAGTGTTCAAGATGCCAAACGATCTGGTCGACCTACATTTAGTGATGATAAAAAAATTGATATAGTTGCTGAAATGGTAGTAAACCCTACTTCCTCTTCAACTAAAGTTGCGTCTATCTGTGAAGTAAGTAAAAGTACAGTACAGAGAGTGTTGGCTAAAAATAAATTTCATCCATACAAGTTAAAAATGGTGCACCACCTTTGGGATGACGACCTCGACAGAAGACTCGAATTCTGTGAATGTATGACAAATAAAATCAGTCAAAACCCACATTACACAAAAACAATTTGTTTCAGTGACGAAAGTACTTTTTGCCTCAATGGAAATGTGAATACACAAAATGTAAGGTATTGGAGTGACACAAATCCTCACACCTTTCGTGAACAACATACCCAATTTCCAGAAAAAGTCAATGTTTGGGCAGGTATTTTGACCACATAGTTGGTCCTGTTTTCCTAAATTCAAATTTAAGCGGTGAAGTGTATCTGGAGATGTTACAAAATGCAATTGAGCCGTTAATTCTTGAAATTCTGGAAGATAATCCAGATGAATTCGGTCATCTGGAAATAAAATTTCAACAAAATGGTGCTCCTGCACATTATTATGGTACAGTAAGACGTTACCTGGATGAAGAATATCGAGGTAGATGGATCGGCCGGCGAGGTCCTATAGAATGGCCACCTCGGTCACCAGATCTGACACCATTAGATTTTTTTCTATGGGGGTACTTGAAATCCAAGGTTTATACTACGGCACCAGATAGCATTGGCGTTTTGAAAGAAAGAATTATTGAAGAATGCAATGCAATTTCAGCTGACACATTCGAACGAGTACGACAAGAGTTTACTAATAGGATGTATTACTGTCAGGAAATAAACGGAGCACATTTCGAACACTTGCTATAAGAATCCATTGTTGATATTTGATTAATTAAATTTAAAAAAATAATTTCAATAATTTTGGTATTTATTTAATTTATCCGTCAAAATTAGTTTAAACCCAAACAAAATTAATATGGCTATGTAGCCAATGTCAATGACTTTCAAACGAGATATCACTTGCCATAAGGTCCTATTTGAAATTATTGGCCAGAGTGGCACTGTGACGTCATCTATTACTATTACGTCACCTGTTACCATTCGTAGAGAAGTTTACAACACTTTCTTTCCACACTCCAAATTTTATTAATGTAAGTGTAGCCGTTCAAAAGATACGATGGGGGAGGGTACTTTGAATGGCACTGTATAACGAGTTAAGTATATAAAACTTACTAAACCTAAAAATACCAACGGAAAACAAAATAAAGGAAAATCCAAAATAATCCCAAAAAAAATAACTCGTTACACCACACAAACTGTTTACTGTAATTTCTTTGCGTTTAAACATTTCGTTACGTACATATAAGTAAAGCTGATGAAAACATGATAAAAATAACTTATTTTATTTCTGGTTTCACAATCAAAAGTACTAATTTTACAATGTAAGTATATAAAATTAACGTTTTTTATTTTCATGATTTTATTAAAATAATTTAAAAACGTCCGACTCATTCACTTTTGTACATAACATCGTAGCAGACTGTGTTCCAAGGACTAAATTTCTGTGAAGTCATTTTTAATGATATATTTCATCTACTTTTGATATGTAAATTTAAAGATGAAGTCCTATCCAGACCACGAAATCAGACGGTCCTTGCTAACTTTTAAAATTATATTTATATTTTGTGTTCTCGGAGTGCTTTTTTGTAAGACTCGAAAGAGAAGTGCCAATTTGTGGAAGTGGTGAAAATTTTATTACCTTTGGGTTTTCCATTTTTCCATGTTTCATATTGCAGTATATTCCTTGAAATTCGTGAAAAGTTTTATTTGGTATAATAACTACTTTGTCAAAAGGAGTAGATTTTATGTTTATTCTTCATGGGCGGAGTATAATCAACAGTGTACAGGATGATTCATAATGACTTGTACAAAGAGCAATGGTAGACTCCTGACATCAAATTATGACGATTGGTCAAATATGACCTTGGTAAAATGTTGATTAATGATTTTGAAATATTTTGGTAACTGCTTCACTGATATTGATGAAATTTTGGTAATTGGGGTTTTTCGAGGTGGCAAATGTCACCATATCGTTATATTTGGCCTGCTCCACGAGTGGGTAAAACAATTAATGTTGAATGCCAATGAGACAAAAAATGATGGAAAATATAATGTAGGTTCTTGTCTAACTGTCTTTAAATTTGGTGAATACTAAAGCCAGTTCTCAGGACTTTGTTATCAGCTATATGTTAAGAAAGACAAAATATAAGGAAAACTAGAGAGAAAGGTATTTAGGGTGCCACTAGTTTTTTTCCTAAAATAAAAATAGATATAAAGTCAAATTTAAAGAATAGCTAACTTATAAGAATGTTGTACCCACTAAGCAAAGTAACATTTTTTATTCAATATTTCAGTTACCTTTCATGGTAATGTGTAATGTTACATCAGAGTTTTCTGCTACCTTACCGCAAAGGTTCAGCAACTACTGAAACATACGTTCAGCAATATTACAAATGGTATGTGTCATTATTAATTATTCCAGCAAGGTTGTATGTATGTATGTCTTTTGGGGTAACATTCACTGAGACCTAAAAGATCTATTGTGCCCCCTTACTTCTACTTAGTTCCTGAGGAAAGTCTCAGAGACTAATAGCTCCTTTAGTCCTATTTCCCCGAGGAATTTTAGGATATCTGCAGGCTTCAACTTAGGTAATTGTTCCTCTTCTATCCAGTAGTCTCCCAGGTGCAGTTCGCAAGTATGTGGATGGAGGATTCTTCTTCCATTCCACAAAACCTACAATCTTCTTCCTCCACTATTTTGAGCTTTTTAAGGTGCCCATTCAGGCGACAATGTCCCGTTAGGATTCCTGTTAAAACTCTTAGTGCAGTTTTGCTTTGACTTATGCATTCATTTGATCTCAACAGGTTGTAGTCACCCAGAAGAATCTTTGATTGCCTAAGCCCTACTAGATCTTTCCAATTGTCAGATCTTCTCTTTTCTTCGGCTTTACCTATTTCTTCCAATATTACATTGGAGCTGATTCCGCAAAAAGGTTCCGGCCCCCAAAAGGGTATTTCACTCCCCCTCTTTGCTAGTTCATCTGCTATTTCGTTTCCTTCTATTCCAGTGTGTCCTGGAATCCACAGTAAGGTGACTATATTGTTCTCGCCTAGTTCATTAAGTTTGCCTAGGCATTCCCACACCATTTTGGAATAGATTACACAAGAACTCAGCGCTGCTTGACTATCAGACATTATGATAATCCTTTGCCTTCTATATCCTTTGTCAATATTGAACTGGGCACACTTTCTTATTGCGTGAATTTCCGCTTGAAAGAGACTTGGGGTTTTTCCCAAGCTTTCAGAGTGTTTGGTGCCGGGCCCGTACACTCCTATCCCAGTTCCTTCTATTGCTTTTGAGCCGTCTGTGTACCATTGAATGGCATTCTTTCCAAGTCTGGTAATGGTATTTGGATCCCATTCCTTCTTGTTGCTTAATTCCGTAACGAATTTCTTTGAAAAGTTATACTTTTTCATCATACCATCTTGTGGCATGTCCCAGGTTGTCTGATTTCTAAGAAGTGAAAAGGTGGTTTTCTTTTTAATGATTCCCTCTCTACTTAGTCTGTATCTTGTTCTTTCTGCAACACTCTCCACCACCATTCCAAGGTTACTGCAACATTGCATATAATGTAGTGGAAAATTGCAAATGTGATATTTAAAATGTCACCTTCTGATAATATTGCAGCAACTACTGAAATGGATTGATATATTATGTAATGTTTCAGAATTATTAATTGTAGCAAGGTTACCGCAACAGAATATACATGAGTGGAAAATAACATATTCAATATTATGTTATATATCAGCAACTTATCACCAATCTTGTCTTTGACATTACCATGAGGTTTCACAAATTATTGTCCAGTACATTTGTTCACTCTCGAAGAATTTTTGAATTTTCACTAATTGTTTATAATATTGATAGAAAATGAATGCAATCTTCATGGGAGACAGATCAGTTTTGATGTCTGGAAAATCTCGAACATCATTCATTATTGATGTGTCCTCTATGGAGATCAGATTTCATTTCCTAGTTTTTAGAAACAAGAAGTGAAAACCCAAATCCTAATAAGTAGATATATTTTGTAAATTTTCATTCAAAACAATAAAAATTGTTTTTTTTTGCTTTCAAGAGAAGTTGTTAATTTCAAATGTCCATGAATGTATTGGGAGTCAAAAAGACAAAAATTCAAATATAAAATATTAATTAAATTATGAAAAAACAAATAGGTACTCATTGAGATGTCAAAATTAAAAATAAAATATCTGGCCTTTCTATCAGGTACCTGCAAAAAAATCATTGAATGGAATGTTCACCTTGAAGCTTGACAACTTTATCTACTACCTACTCTACAAAACCTTACATACACATCTATACAGCACTTGATCTCAACTATCTTAACAGTCTTAACACAGCTTCTCATTTCTGTCTTGTACAATATCAGGTCAACGAGTGTAAGTATCTTCAAGGGCCTCGTCATCAGTTTCAACTTTCGAGTTTTTCAATTTTTTTTCGGTGCGCCGCTGCGCTGTTGTGATTACAGGAATTTGTAGGTACTTCCAAAAAATTTTTAGGTAATTTAGGGAAGCTGTAGGTGCTCCATGAAACTTATAGGTAGTCACAGGAACAGTCCTCTAAGCAACTGTGTTCCAGGAAACTTGTATTCCCAGAAACTGTGCTATAAAGGATATACAGATATAAGGAGATAATAAAGAAACTAGAAGTTTACATGGATATCTGTCCAGCTCAATAAATACAATTGAATACTATAACTTATAATTTTAGGATTAATTCTAAACAAATATTTGATTTTTATATAAAAAAATGTATGAACAATCTGACAAAAGGAAAAAATTATATATTTATAGGAAAAATTTTGCTCAAGGAATATGAAGGTGAATCCATGTGGCATCCAAAATGGGTATCCATTTTGTACTAACTACATTTTTACAAAAAAAATGGTAAATTTTTCAATATCAAAATTTAAAAACCAAAAGAAACAATATAATGTAATAACATACCAGTAATCCAGATTCTTATTAGACATACAATGTGGAAACCACTTATGGAATAAAATTCTTTATGTCATTATTTTATAAAATTATAAAAAATGCCGAGAATTGAGTTGTGCGTTATGTAAACATACATTTAAATGTAAAGGGTGGTTCACGCAAGTATGCCATAGTCGGTATTGTTTTTTTTTAATGAAACTCCCTGTATATATGCATATTTTTGAAATACTCTTAATGAACCGATTTCAACAAACTAAATAATGTATGGTCAATTATGAATTATACAGGGTGAAATTTTTATTTTTACAGTTATTAAACACATACATAAAATACTTGATGTATTTGATTTTAATACATTAAAATAAATGTTCAAAATAATCTCCACCCAGTTGTTGGCAATAGCACAGTCTCCTATTATATAGAACTCCTCCTTAACTTTGTTTAAAGTTTGAGGTGAAATATTCCGTATTTCTGTAGTTATCCTGTCTTTAAGGTCTACAATGCTAGTTGGTTGTGTTGCATATACTTTGTTCTTGAGATAACCCCACAGAAAAAATCTAACGGCGTAAGGTCTGGCGATCTAGCTGGCCAATCAATAGTACCTCTCCGTCCAATCCATTTATTGGAGAAGATTTCATCTAAATAAGTTCTTACGATTAAAGCATAATGGGGTGTTGCCCCGTCTTACTGGAACCAAACATTTTCATTCGGTAAGCTAGGATCTATTGCGTTGGGATATAAGTTTTCCAACGCAGGAATAACATCATTTCTAAGCATATTTAAATATTTTTCAGCTGTCAAATTTCCATCTATAAATATAGGACCAATAATATGGTCGCCTATGATACCGGCCCAAACGTTCACCTTTTAAGGGGACTGAGTATGTGTCTCACGCATCCAATTAGGATTCTCTGCTGACCAATATCTACAGTTCTGTCGGTTTACCTCTCCATTCAAGAGCTATCTCATTTCTGTTCAGCTTATTCATCAATCTTTCGCAGAAATCCATTCTACGATCTGGATCGTCTTCTGTTAACTCCTGCACAAAAGTTAATTTGTAGGGATGAAGTTTTTCTTTATGAAGACATCTTAGAGCAGTTGTATGACTAACATTATTTTCACGAGTAATTTGACGTGTACTTGGAGTTGGATTCTCTTCGACACTTAACAAAATATCCACTTTCACATAATTTTCAACGAAGTGTGGTTTTCTTTTCAATGGTTTGACATGTCCAAGTTCTCTAAATTGTGCATGAATTTTAGACACAGTACTTTGTGAAATATTAGGCAATTCGGCATACCTGTGATTAAATAAGTTTGCCACTTCAACTTGACTTCTGCAGTTATCCCCGTACCCGATCATCATTAAAATATCAATTCGGTGAGTCTCAGTTAAATATTTCATTGTTATGTCGACAAGGAAAGAGTGTTTGACAAAGATTTTACTTTTTCAGTATAAACTGTCAACACATCAACAACTGACAGAATAGAAAACAATCCACATTATTTACCGATTTTGTCTAATTATTGGCGTTTTTAGGCAATTTTCAGGTATTTATGATAAAATTCATGGGCTTAGCAGGTTTTGTTTAATATACAAATACGTCTAATAATTAGTTAGTTTAGATTTTTGATAAATCCATATTTAGCTAATTTAAAAAAGTGTAATAAATTATTAATTTTAAAATTTCACCCTGTATAATTCATAATTCACCATACATTATTCAGTTTGTTGGAATCGGTTCATTAAGAGGATTTCAAAAATATGCAAATATACAGGGTGTTTCATTAAAAAAAACAACACCGACTATGGCATACTTGCGTGAATCACCCTGTACATTTAAATTTATGTTCACATAACGCACAACTCAATTCAAAGGTATATTTCGCAAATTATCGTTTTTAACAGCACAAAAGATAAATATTTGTATGGAATACTGCACAGTTTCTCACTAGTTACTCCGTCGACTGACGATACCAGAAGAAACCGGTGAATTCTCCGTTCTTATTTAAAGACACTTGAAAATTTTAAATTTCGTGGTATAATATTTCTAGAATATTGTTTTTGATTAATTAATTTATTCCACCACAAATGTGAAATAATTCATCAATTTTTCGACTGCAATATTTTTAGGAACTCGATGCATGCTATTCCACCAAAAATGAAAATTCTAAAGTGATTATTGGATATTTTTATTTTCTGGAAGGTTAACCGCAAAGTTAACGTTTCAGGTACGCTTTATACTACAACGAAGTTCAGTCTTAAGACTAAAAATGTATGTTAATTAAGATAAATGTGGCGGCATGCTAAATATGTGCAGACAACATTCATGAATAAAATAAGCAACGGTTCCTACTACTCATGCTCACCGATGTAGTCACTTTTTCGTTGCTACTCAATATCAAAATATAATTGTTATAAAATTGCTACAAAATAACAATTTTTTTAAATTGATACCGACATATTTCCGATTATTTATATTTTTTCACCCTTTCACCTTCAAAAAAAAGTAATAAGTTGAAAAAGTAGTGATGGATAATGAAAGAACAAAATTTTCATAATCTGACGAGATTTCGATGAAAATTTGAAATTACAAAAACTTTTGAATGAAATATCTCCAGAAATATTGATGTTAGCGACTAAGGACCTTTTTTGCAGAAAATTTATAAAATAAATGCAAAAAAACGTGAATTTCATGGTAAAATCAGGTTTAGTGGCCCGTACTACCTCGCCGGTGTGAGTAACTATTGAACTTTGTCGCAATGTGCATTTTTGTAGATTAAATTCTGAGAAATATCTGCCTGTGATCAAAGCGATGCCATGAAATGCCGCTGAAATATAGAAGTTTAAAGATGAAAAATCAGTGTTTCCATGTATTTTCAATGGGAAATCTTCCCACGCACGAATTTTTTTTAGTATGTTCAAGAAAATTTCATGATAGACCAAAAAATAATAGCCAAAAAAAGCACCCTAGTAAACAGTGTTCAGTGTCAAGTATCACCCCGTATTCAGAATTCCCATCTTAGTTCTTGATAACGGTAGCTGGAACGCTACTGAAACGTTAAATTGAAAAATATTGTGGTTAAATTTCACAAAATAAATAACCAAAAGAATACATCTCAAGAAAAGGATACTATAATTACCGGTTTAAACGGTCTAAAGTAACAGTACAAACTTGACATACGCCAAAACAAACTTAATTATTTTCAAGAGTGTTCGAAAAAAAACGGACCTTAATATCGGAATAGTTTTTATGATGAAGGCATTTGGATGAGCCCAACTATGTTCGTATCAATAACAATTTTTACATAATGTTGCAGACTATTATTTATTCGCGTATTTTGTATTTAGCGGAACATATATGCAAACTTCTTTTTGTCCATTTAGCTTCAGGCAACTGAAACAAAACAACCTATTCATTCGCTCGTTGATGAAATGCATCAGAGCCAACTAGATTCGCACTTCCGGTAAGTATTTTCACCGAAATAATCCGGAACTCCGGTCACATTCGACGGCCCAACGGTGGCGTAATTTGGTGATGGCACAGCATCAGTAAGAGGGAAATTGCCAACGTGCAGCTTCCGCGACTTGATGAGACGTAGCGCCTCAGGACAGGACTCTACACCTACTATGCCTCCCACACCCTGTCATTAGCTTTTAGAATGACCCACACCTGATGCTACTTGAAGTTTCCCCACCGCCGCCCGGTATTGCAACGTGGCCTACCGAAGCCTTCGGTCCGGAACTTATATTAAGCGAATTGTGTGAATGAAAATTGCAGATTTCATAATCCGTTCACGTTAAATACTCGAAAACTCTCCTACTGTAATTTAGGATTTTTAGGAAAGTGCCACTTTTCCTCCTGCAGGATAAAGGATTAACAAGGTGAGAACCTGCATTGAAGCATATACAGTGTGGAACAGCCAAATGAAATAAATTCGATAACCAATAAATGGGGACGTGTTAAGAAAAACGCTTGGACACGTCGATTTGTATTTTTAAATGCGCATTTTTTTTCGAAAACAAAATTATTTAGGGTGTGTCATGTGACAGTTGCCAATACCAACGTTCTTATTTTAAATGAAACCCCCTCTATGTTATTTTTTTTTTGGATATTTCAGAAAATTCTAGACATAATTCATGTACAATGTCCTATACCTATCTTCAACTGTTTCGGAAATATTAAGTGTTTTCAGATTTATTACAAAAATTAACAAAAAAAAAGAAAATTATTTTATTTCACAAATTCGCTACATTACACGCAATAATTATTTCCCATTTAGCTCTTGATATTGAGAAAGTAAGCAAAAACCATTTCTGCGTTCCTTTTTACTGATATGAAATGAAAAAAATACAAAAACAGTTTTTTCTACAACCCTCTATACAAAAAGTCGTCATTTTGTGATAGAATACTTTCAGCGAAAACCATCGAGAGAAAATGTCATAACGTTAACTTTCGTCTCTAGTGACGAAAGTTAAATTTATATTTTCAATTATAATCAATCAATAATCTTGATAAAGAACGGGTTGTCTATCAACCTTTTCTGTGCATGCAGTGTCGGCTTCAGCAACATATGAACCACCAAATAAATTAAAACCCAAACAAGAATGTTCATAAGGATTCTACTGCTAACTAAAGTCCTATTCAAACTAACACCTACTCAGCAGCACTTAGCCAAAAGACAACACCAAAACACCCAGAAAAACATCAAGCTATAATATTCAATGCGATTGATAACATTGACTTCGCAGAATATATAATCGCTCTCGGATCTATAATAGGACCAAAAAATATATTATTTTGTTCAAGAATATCTAATAATAGAATATGCGCTTATCTCTCCTCTACGAAATTAGTAAATACATTCCTACAAAACCACGGTGGGATAACAGTTAACAATCAACGTATATCAGCCAGACGTCTTATTACTCCTGCTGCCCGTCTAATATTATCAAACGTTTGCCCCTCGATACCCCACAGTATCCTCGAAGATAAACTGCTCTAATTAGGTCTAAAGCTATTATCCCCAATTAATTTTCTACGAATCAACATCTCTGATCCACAATATTCCCATATCCTAAGTTTTCGCCGCCAAGTTTACATCTGCCCATCCATGGATTGGTTTAAAGAAAAAAATGTGCAAAACTATGCGGAGAGTGTTCTTATGGTCTATTTCTCAAATTTAACGAAGACCGTCAAGCCATCCACTCTTTGGTCACAGTATTCAATGTTGCGATCCACACTGGATATCAAAAATGGTGTGGATATTAGTAAATATTCAAAATTACGAGCATTGTTAAAAAGGCAAAGTGATGGATATATACCTAAAAAGTCTAGGGTTTTTACAAAGGAGGAAGTGGATCGGTTCCTGGATATGGCACCTGATAATGTATATTTGATGATAAAGGTTGTTCAAGTATTAGGAATTGGAGGTGCTATGCGTTGTGACGAACTAGTTCATTTGAAATTTGATGACATTGAAGATATGGACTCGGTCCTGGTCGTAAAAATTTTGCAGACAAAAAACAAGAAACCTCGTTTGTTTACCATTATAGGCGATAATTATTTGCGTTTATTTCGAAAATATGTTGCACTACGGCCATCAAATATACAGGAACGTCGTTTATTTTTGAAGTATGTTAATGAGAAGTGTCAAAGAATGGTTGTTGGTATTCACAAAATTAGTGCCGCGCCGCAAGAAATTGCAACATTTTTGAAGTTAGAAAATTGGAAGGAGTATACTGGACATTCGCTAAGAAGAACATCTGCTACACTTCTTATTGATGGTGGCGGTGACCTCACTTGTCTTAAAAATGGAGGTTGGAAATCGAGTACGGTAACAGAAGGATATATTGAAGAATCACGTATCAACAAAGAGAATACTGCCAGAAAAATATTGCAGCCTGACAAAGGAGGTTTAAGTACCTGTTCAGATATTTCCTCGAATGTTTCCTCAACAGTTACGGAGAATATTTTGAATTGTTCGAAAATTGTTAGTAATAATTTCAGTGGTGCTTTGAATTTTGGCAATAATTGTTCCAATTGTACATTCAATATCACTATAAATAACAAATACATACCTATATATAGTTGCCCTATTGGTTTGTTTTACTAAGTTTGTAAGAGACAGAGAGTAAGAGACAGAGAGTATTTAGAAAAAATCCAAAAACACGTCAATTTATGTTGGAAGGGGCAAGCATTATGGCTTATTTAAACTTACTGGAAAAGCCACCCCCTCACCCCTAGCAGCATCCCCTTTATTTTTTTAAATTACTTTTCATATTTTTTATGTAACATTTGGATACTCCTCTTTGAGCTGATTTCAAAAATGTATAATACTTGTAGGTTAAAGTGGTTAGTTTATGAGATAAACAATTTTTCTTTTAAGAGCACAAATTTTACTTATTATTTACTTTCACCTTATTTGCCTGTACTAAAATGGGTTGTACAACAGTTCAAACTCTTTAATCTTTTTAACTGTGCTATTTATTATGAAGTTACAATAAGTGTTCAAAATGAGTACCATTCACTTCCATACAATGGTATAATCTATTTTGAAATGCCTCTCTGACATTGCTTAATACGGCTGGATTTAATTGTCGACATTCATTTTCTATCATCTCTCGTAAATCATCCAGAGATTCTGGTTGGGTAGCATAAACTTTTGTTTTTAAATACCCCCATAAAAAGAAGTCTAGGGGTGTTAAATCCGGTGACCTAGGTGGCCACTCCATCATCTGCCCCCTTCTACCTATCCAACGTGCGGGGAATGTTTCGTTTAAAAATTGTCGGACAGGCATAGCATAGTGTGGGGGAGCTCCGTCTTGTTGAAATACCAGTAAATCTTCGGAAAGGTTATCATCATTTTCTATTATTGTTGTAATACGTGGGTCAACCCCTTCCCTGAGTAACTCAAGATATGATTCACCATTTAAATTTCCGTTGATGAAGAAAGGTCCGACAATGTGGTCACCTAGGATACCACACCAAACGTTTAACTTTTGGGGATGTTGTGTATGGAATTCACGCATAATATGTGGATCACTTTCAGCCCAATATCTACAATTATGCCTACTTACTAAGCCATTTAATGAAAATGAGCATTCATCAGAAAAGCAAATATTGTTTAACAATTGTGGATTGTTATTGATAATTTGCGTCATTGATTCGCAAAACTCTAGACGACGATCAAAATCATCTTCATTCAACTCCTGCACCAACTTAACTTTGTATGGGTGGTACTTGAATTTATGTAGAACTCGGAAAACTGTAGAAGATGAAACACCGATCGCTCTACTTATTGTTGACAACGATTGGGGTTGTTGAGCCTCTAAGCTGACTTGCCCTAAAATTGCCACTTGGATTGCTTCGTTATTTACGAGTCCCTCTCGCTTATGCACAAATTTTACATAAAAAATATGAAAAGTAATTTAAAAAAATAAAGGGGATGCTGCTAGGGGCGAGGGGGTGGCTTTTCCAGTAAGTTTAAATAAGCCATAATGCTTGCCCCTTCCAACATAAATTGACGTGTTTTTGGATTTTTTCTAAATACCAGCATTACAAAAGTTATTGAAGGTGGATACTTTTATCTGAAAAGCACTGTATATGAAAATAGTACAAAAATGTCAACATTTTTTTATGGGTGGAGAAAAATGATATTCTTGTATACCTGATAGGTGTTATTCTAAAGACTTACTATACACATTATAGCTGTTGGACCTTTAAATGACTTTTAAAATTGTGATTACCGAAGAGAAGATATGGTAGTAGATATTCGTATTTTTTATGACGTAAACCAATTTAGCAAATTATTTCACCACAAAACGATCACAATTTTCGATATTTTTGAAAAAAATTTGTTTTTTATTTAATACAAACATACCCGCATCAACTACTGAGAGTTATTAGCAGGATGACTTACAAAAGTAGTATATGTTGTATTTGGGTTATAGATTGTAACGTTGTATAATATGAATAAATCACTTGACTCAATACTTTTGACTTTATTTTAAATTATTATTATACAAGTTGAATAAGCATGTCTCTATATATGGGTTAGGTAAAAACTGTCTCCTGACTTCTTCTTTTTCTGCTGTCGATGGGCGCGTTCCTGTATAAGTATGGTATCTGTGTTCCTGTCAGCTATGTTAATGTCACAAAGATAATCTTTAAATTTTATGATATCTACAAATTAATGTCTTTGAAATATTTAATTAAAGCACTTCTGTTTTTAGTGAGCACATCCTTGAATACCGCACTTAAATTATTCTGTCTTCTATATCTAGAATATTCAGGACACTCTGAGATGATATGTTTTATAGTAAGAGAAGTATGACAGTGTATACATTCTGGTGCTGGTTCTTTGTTGAGGAGATATTGGTGTGAAAGGAATGTGTGACCTATACCTACGCAGGCGGTTTAAGACAACTTGATCTCTTCGTTTGTCTGATATTGATAGACAGAATTCAACTTGTGGATTAACTTCTTTTAGTTTGGATGTGGATATGCACAAGTTCCCTTTCTAGGATATCGGTATAGGTCCCAGGAATGAGAGGCCAGAACTCTTTTTTCTACGGACCTTCTTTGTTGAGTTATAGTGCTTTAAAGTTAGAAATTAAAAATACATTTTTTTTCATAACTCCAACTCGAACTCGATGAAAATTTGGTGGATTGTCAAGTACATCAATTCATTTATTTTGTCCATACCGGTAAGTATACTAATGTTGCAGAAATTCAGGATCGGACTTGGCTCACGGGATAAAAGATCAAACTTTTAAAGTGACAAGGCCACAAACTTTAAAATACTGTCGGTTTATTCTCCAACTATTTTTCTGAAAAAAGGTACTCTTTTTCCAAATCGATAACATCTGTGGTTTCTGAGAAATATGTAAGACACCGCAGAGCACATTCAGATTCTATCATTATTTAGGAAGTGGGTTATAACCAAGTAGGGTGCCGTCAATTATTTGTCATATGCCTCAACTATTCTTTAAGTAATGTGCAGCAGAACAAATAAGTAACTCATAAATTTCATAAAATCTTATATTAAAAGTAAGAACTATCCAGAATAACATAATAAAAATATACAAACAAGAATTTTAATCTAATAAATGTTCAAAATGTGCACCTCCTACTTCTACACATTTATTGAGCCTACGAATAATGTTTCGTTGTACTTGAAACAATATTCCTGGAAATACTTTACACAAGATGTTAAATCTTTCCCATATAACACGGAAATACTTACTATCTTTATGATCTAAAATGTATGTATTGCAAATGTACTTTTTTGGACGTATTATGTACGTTCCATAGGTACTTGGTGGGTATATATTATGTGGTTAGGGTAAATATAAAAGAAGTACATTTTTGTGATTTTCAGTTGAAAATTAACGTTAAATGGCCCGATAAGTATACAGGGTGCGGCATATAAACGGTCAATTAGAAATATCTCGAGCACTAAAGGTATCTGAATTATGAAAATTGGCATGAAGGGGTTTTGAATAATGAGCTACTCAATGAAAATATTGTCGTCACCATTCTACTTCCGGTTATACCGGAAGTTGCACATAGAACTTTGTAATTTTCAATGAAAGACCCTGTATATTTTTCAATTTTAGAAATATTTACGTTATTCTGAAAATTTTTTGTTAATAGTTCCCTATACCTATTTTCAACCGTTTTTGAGTTATAATGTTTTTTATATGAAAATTACACTTTTTTACCATGTACACAAAACTCAATATCCTCTATTGTAATTTGAATAAAAGTTTAAATTTCTTAGGAACCATTTACCACATATCGCTTTATCGTTTACACTGTGAAGTTACCTTTTTTATTATACAGGGTGCTGTCAAAATTGGAATAGAAACGGAATCCACAATCTTCACGTAATTCATTTTTTTCAAATGGGACACCCTGTATGTGATTATTTATTTTAGAAGAATACGTTGCCCACTATCGATATGTGTTACTATTCCCCATACCTATCTCCTGCAGTTTTCAAATAAATCAGCTTTATACATTTTTGTCACAAAAAATTAATTTTTTCTCCAAATGACATTAAAAGCGGCCTTTTAATGACACTTGGCAGGCTTAGAAGTTGTACTTTTAATGTCTAGGCAGAAAAGGTCCACTTTTACTGCCTAGGCAAAAAAAGTTCGTTGCTAGGCAACCTTCCAAGTAATAATTTAAATCAAACTGGTTATTAAAATTGACAATGACATTAATAAAACTCAAAATGATGCTGGATATTGATAATGAAACGCAATTTAAATATGAAAAAGTCGATTTTGCGTGGAATTGGAACAAATTTAAAGAAAAAATTATATGTTTCACACGGCAGAAAAGCAGATTTAATGCATTAAATCTTGTGCTTTTATGCCTAGTAAAACAAATAACTATTTTTATAGGCTATGTGGTATTAATTTATTAGGTTTATCATTGAACAATTATACAGATACTATCAAAGATAATAAGGCACTAGCTTGTTAATGCAACAAATGTTCAAAATGTTGCCCATCAACTTCCAAACATTTATGGACTCTTTTAATCAGATTTTCATTAGTACCTAGCTCTTGATAGTGATTCTCCATCTATTTCGTTAAAAACATGAAGGACTTTGTTTATCATATTTTCCTTAGTAGTGACAGGTTCAGAAAATACCTTATTTTTAACATATCCCCAAATATAGTAATCTAATGGTGATAATTGTGGGGATCTTGGTGGCCAGAGAAACGGACCTTTATTAGCTATCCATATATCGTTAAATATTTCATCAAGCAATGTGCCTACTCCTCGAAGATTGTGAGCCGGTGCACCATCTTGTTGAAAAAAAGCTTCGTTAGCCTCATTATTAGGTAAAGCGCGCATTGCTGGTACAATTACTTGCCGTAAGATGTTGCGTAAGCGTAAGATGAGAGCGAATATCTTATTATTTTTCACAACACAAAAAACATTAAACGAAAAGGAAACTTGAAATTTACTCTCCCATGTGACTTGAGGATTTTCGTCACTCCAGAAGTGACTGTTATGGCGGTTAAACAAACCAAATAATTTTTTTTGTAAAATCTTCATCTTCTTGGCTTTTCATTAAAATCCATTCACAAAATTCTACACGTCTTACATAATCTCCAGGATGTAAATGCTGAGCTAGTGTATACGAATAAGGGGTCCAATAATGTTTTTTTAAAATTCTGTGAATTGTTCTAGTCGACACCTCTAACAGTTTCTCACATTCCCTTAAGGATGATAATGATTGGTAATGATACATTATTATTGCACATTATAATAATTTTACTTTATATACCTACTTAGAATAAAAGAAATTAGCGGCATTAGCGAGGACAAGTATGTTAACTGGAACTAGAGCAATTTGACAGAGAGAGCTTTCGGCCGCAGGGTTGCCAACTTTATTATAATAAAAATAGCAGTGCTTGTGAAAATAATCGCCGAAATCGCCAGTTGTCATAGAACGAGCGAAGCGAGCAAATAGCGGGCCGCAGGCGAAAATTTTGAAAATCGGCGATTTTTTTTTCGAATCGGCGATTTTTCTGAATGATAAAAATGACATATTTTAGTAATTTTGCACTTATCATGCGATCTATATTTTTATGAAAATTTTTCTTGGTACCTACGTATTTTGACCTGAAAAACACGAATTTCTTAATATAATCGTGAACATATCTTTAGTTTTCGAAATAATTGATGCCAAAGTTTGAAATTTCACCTTCTATGTATGGCAATTTTTGGGCAAGTATTGTATCTTCTTAGATCCCAGGACATATTACATACATTTACCATTGTTAATTATGATTTTTGTCTGAGAAAGGCATCATAAATATATTATTTTTCCGTAATTTTCCTATTATTTCATCAACTAGCCTACATAAACTGGAAGTTCCTGCCATTGTTTCCTATATGTCTTTTTGTATTTAGCGCTCATGTTTCCGTTATTTTAAATCTTTATTCAAAATGAGTAATGAATTTCAAAATACAAGGACAACTGACAAATCAAACAAACGCCAATTCAGTGTCAATACTGTCAATTGTCTGTATTGATAATAGTGGTTAACCTTGGTTAACCATGGATTAACCGGAAATGTTCTGTATGGGAAATGCACGATTCACAATAGAGTAGTAATTTTCTCAGAAAGTAAATCCGCCCAAAATAGCCGGAGAGAATAACGAATATCGCCCAAAAAATAGCCCTTAGCCTCTCAAGAAAAATAATAGCCCAAATGGCGATTAATGCTTTCGGGTAGCGGGCGGTGGTGGTACATGTTATATTAGCAGTTCGGATATCTATCGCCAAGGGTCGATAAGGTTCGGTCAAAGGTAATAGGTTACTCTATGGATTGGCGCGATAAAAATTGATTTTAAAACGTAATATGGACCGGACTAGCTCACGCGGAGTGAGAATTCTGTTCTAAAACGAGAGTTTTTGAACAAACGTGAATATTTCTAAAATTGAAAAATACACAGGGACTTTCATTAAAAATTACAAAGTTATGTGCAACTTCCGGTATAACCGGAAGTAGAATGGTGACGACAATATTTTCATTAAATAGCTCATTATTCAAAACCCCTTCATGCCAATTTTCATAGTTTAGATACCTTTAGTTCTCGAGATATTTCTAATTGACCGTTTATTTGCCGCACCCTGTATAGATATTCGTCGTATCACGAACATATTGCTGATAATTAAAGGCTACCCAGCAAGCATTTTTCACAATCTGTTGATAGCTGTTCAGTCATTTTGGACTCGTCAATTGCGAAACGTCGACCCGGTGCTCATTTTTCATAATCTGTTGATGGCTGTTCAGTCAATTTGGACTCGTCAATTGCGAAACGTTGACCCGGTGCTCATTTTTCATAATCTGTTGATGGCTGTTCATTCAATTTGTATTATTTCAGAATAATGTGGATAATCATTTGAATTACTTTCTTTGCCTGTACTATATATAATTCCAAACCTTCCAATTTTTGTAAATGCACTTGTTGAAACGTTTGGATTTTAAGTTGTAAATTACCTGTAAATATTCGTATACGTTCTTAGTAATCAGTATTTATGGTTGATACTCGCGAGATAGTTTGGTTGTGTGTAAGGTTCCTTCTTGAAGTTGTTACTTGATAAAATATTCAATTCTACGTCTAAACAACATCTCATCACAAAAGATAGAAGTATTTATTTCTACAACAGACGTTATTAATAATTTACCTTAGTTTGTTTCCATTTTTTCCCTGTGTTTTTAGCATCGAATATGCAGAATTGTTTTAAAGTATTTTTGTTTACCTTTCGTTATTTCACAGTAGGATTCATTTTGTAAATTATTGCAGCTCAATGTATGAATGCGTGAAGATCTATGAATTTGTTTTGGAGTGTTACCTTGGGTGATTTTTCGATAGATCACAGATATTTTCGTAGTTGTCAATATGTAATATTCCAATTTAGTTGTAATTTGTTTATATATTTGTATATTTATTTTGTACCTTCGAATCGAATAAGGGGTGTTACAAAGGCTTTAAGTTGGTAGGTATCATGTTTGGGGTTTTGACACCTGTC
The DNA here is from genome assembly GCA_949126875.1 of Lochmaea capreae. Taxonomy (NCBI): domain Eukaryota; kingdom Metazoa; phylum Arthropoda; class Insecta; order Coleoptera; family Chrysomelidae; genus Lochmaea; species Lochmaea capreae. The sequence continues at coordinate 20,872,319 of OX421411.1, forward strand.
AGTAGGGTGGCCAGAATGGATTGTCAACCATTCTAGTGGCTTTCTTCTTCCGGTAGTTGAATTAGAAAGACGTAATGTCGACCTGAGGAATTTGATTTGAAATCTAATATTTTCCTAAGGCTTGTAGTGCCATCCAAAGTTTTGGGATTTATGGAAAGTTTCCTCAGAAATTAGTGGAGATACCTGTGCAAGTCATTTTGTGGAATTTTGCCGAGAATTGGGCTTTGAAGATTGTTAGAGGTTATCTCTACCCACGAGTTGGATTTTTGTTATCGACAATTACGAATTGATTTATGCTATCGACAATTACGAATTGATTTATGCTGGTAGGTGGTTGGAAGGAACGTTGTAGCTGATCCTTTGAGACTTAAGCTTGGACCCTTCACGATAGAAGGTATGTACTAGAGTGATATTTTCATGTAGCAATAGGGAAGAGTAGAACAAGGTTTTAATTGGGCTTTGTTTTCTCAATTTAAGGGTTCACCCAGGGGGCATTGAAAGATCCTCGCCCACTGAGGGTTTCGCAGAGACTTCACCCACTGCACTGAAGCTGTGATGTTCCACGACAGGGGATGCCCGCTGGATAATAGAATGGGGAAGATTGCCAGGATAGTTTCATAGTTGGTTTTGATATTTTCTCGACCTTTAAAGTTTGTTTTTGATATTTTCTCTAAATTTGATTTTGTTTTTGATATTTTTTTTAAAGTTAAAGTAATTTTTTTTATTAGCATTAAAGGGGGGAAGTTAGAGGATTTTACTAGTATGTAAGAAAGGGGGGAAAATTAGAGGATTTTATTAGTATTTAAAAAAAAGGGAAAATTAGAGGATTTTATTAGTATTTAAGAAAGGGAGGAACTTAGAGGATTTTACTAGTATGTAAGAAAGGGGGGAAACTTAGAGGATTTTATTCGTATTTAAGAAAGGGGGGAAGTTACAGGATTTTATTAGTATTTAAGAAAGGGGGGGAATGAGAGGATTTTATTAGGGTTTAAGAAAGGGGGATTAGAGGATTTCACTTGTATTTAAGGGGGGGGGTTATAGGATTTTACTAGGATCTAAGAGTGTTATGGGATTCTAAGTAAGTTTAGTTCTCTTACTTAAGATTTATTATTGATGTAAAACTTGCCTTTGGAATGTACTTAATTACTTATATAGAAGATCATTTATATGTGAAGGCGGAAATTACCCTTTCATTATGGTTTGGTAAGATATACTTTCTTTGCGCTGATCGCCTTGGTACCAAAGCTATCCGATAAGCGGTATTTACATCATGGAGTACAAATTTACAGTATAATTTTTTTTGGGTTTAATTTCTGATCTATTTCTAGGTTAATATTTAACACTTTCATTCACCTTCAGTGAAACGGAAGTGAATATAGAGTTACTCTGTGTGTATTGGTTTACGAAACAGGTTTCGACATCTTGTAATATTTTTTTTATATACTACAAACTTGTGACTTTTCTTATTATTAATAGAAGGATAGAGTTGTGGGTTGTGGTAGCGAGTAGGTTTCCGAGCCACTTCATTTGGTTTTTTTGTTATTTTGTAAACTCTTCAAGGTAAATGGATTTTCCTTCGGATATTAATATATGAGACTAAGTTTAGTAGGTTGTTCTTATTTACTCCCGCTCATTTGCTAGGTTCAGAACGGGACCAATACGATAGGGCAAATAGACCTAGCTGGCGCCCATATAGAAGATTTTTTCCCGGATTTGTAGCCGACTTAGTTAGTTGAAGGCCCGAAAGGTTGACACCGGGACAACTGAACTTTACTTGTAGCTTTTTTTTTGTTCATTGGCCTAGCGCCGTGTTTGGCAGGTTACATTGTCACCATTTCTCTGCAGTATCGTATTCCCGATGCAAGAGTAGCACTGGACAATTTGAAAAGATTACCCCTATCATAGTGAACTAAAGTTCATGATAAAAAAAAATACTCTGTGGTCCAGTAGTTAGTTTGTTTTAATCTCTTTTATTTTTGTATAAAATAAATCTAAGAAAAACATTAGATTGTGAGGATGTTTATGTTTTAAATTTTCATATCTTCTGTAAGTTCCTTGTGGCATTACTTATTCTTTTTTTCTTATTTTTTTTTGGGAATCAAACCACAATAATGTTTAAACTTCAAAATATTATTGATTGTCTAGTTGTCAAAGTTTTTCGTTATGTCAGATAGGTACCAAAAAATTATTTCTATATTAGTTCATCTTGGCAACGGTAGCTGGAACGCAACCGAAACGCCGAAATAAAAAATAAAACACATTATTGTGGTTTGATTCCCCCAAAAAAAAAAAATAAGAAAAAAGATTAAATTTTCATGATTATAAATGCAAATAATTTTTTATTTTTATGTTATATTCATGTAATCTATTACAACGCATAATTAAGTCAACTGAAAGAAAATAAACACAAAAACATATGGCAAATTTCTTTTAAGACGTCATGCCTGTGTGTATCGCGATTTTTGACATTTTTCGTTATTTAAACTATCATTATCACTGTGTGGGTTTTTTACTTTGAAAAGAAATGTCGCAATTCAGAATGGAAACTACAAAGTTAATTAGAAAAGAGGTAGAAAATTTAACTCCATCAAATATCAAAAAGTCTGAGGCTACAGTCAAAATTGTGAATACATTCGTATTGCGGATGTGAATGGAACATTTAGTTATAATTTGCTGGTTAGCTTGGCAACAATGTCGAAATTAAGCATCTGTTTGGTATAAAATTTTCATTTAAAATCAATTTTTTCATTGGATTATTCTAAATGATTGACACTATTTCATCTACTGCTCTCAATTATATATCATGAACATCTACATGTGTCCATTTAGTGCGGCATTATTTCCTAGCGGCGTTATTTGAAATGCGATGCAAAAATCACTTGGGACCTGAATATAACACCAATTTAGCTGCATTTCAATATTATTTCGGCTTCTGCAGAGTGTTCCAAAAAAACGGAAGCCACAGAAATACATTTTTCTAATGGAATGGTGGATATTTTGGCATTTTCTGAATCACCATTGAGGTCTACATTAATGGATATTTTTTTTAGTATATTCGTTAAAATTTTACATCCGTTAGGTAATTTAAGTACTATTACTAGTACTAGTTAGTTACGTTATTACCAGAGACACATCGATAATAGTATATTACGTAACGAGTGCGGAAAGTGACATTACACTTTCGCACAAGTAATGTACACTATTGTTCCTACGACCATGCGATAATTGTAACAAATATTGTTTAATGTAATGGTTTTTTAATAATAGTTTTTTTTTTGTTCGAACATGATTTTAATTTGATAATTGATTTTCCTTTATTGGAATTTGCAAAAGTTTAATTCTGTACCCTGCTATAGGAGATTAATCCTCTTCAAGGTATGATTTGAATATTAATGCAAGTGAAGTTAAAGGTCGCGGTAGGTACAGCTGTGGCTGTACACCCAAGGATGGCCATTTGGTTAATGTCCACAATATGTCGCTGTTCCAACAATTGCGGAAATTAAGATGCAGGAAAAGTTCCACAGAAAATCTGCATCCATCATCCCGGTGGTAAAGGAAGGGAAAGGAAATAAATTTACACTTATTTTTAATGAATTTTTTCATATGTTATAAAATTGTCTCGGATGCTGAAAAGTACCCGAGACAATACTCTAAAAAGTGCTTTTTGTCGTGTTCGGTGTTCCTCCTAGCTTGGATCGTCGCTTCGGTCCAACTGTTTGCGGTACACTTTACTTACCACAGCTTTCGCAGCACTTCTTCGGCTTGGAATTTTCCGGTGTACGACTGTGCCTCTATCCATGTCTTGGAAGTCTGGGGGGAGTTCTTCGTAAGGGATAGTACGAAGAAGTCGTAGAGGAGGATATGGCAATTTATTTTTTGGAATTTTTGAAATTGGGCGAAGGAGCCGGGTTTTCCAAGACATTTTCAATGTATTTTTGGCTAACGTGTTGTTAGATGAGAGAGTTCGGGTAATGTAACCTGCTTGAAGTTTTCGCAGTCTATCGGAGATGGGGATGATATTTGTATTGGTATATACCTCGTTGCAAGGGGAGCGAAAATGTTTATATTGACAAAGTCTCAGAATAAGTCTCTCACAGGAGAGGAGACGATTCATCAACCGTGGAAGGAGAGTTGAATATACGAGGTATTTGTAGAATAAAGGTTTTGTATGTATGCAGAAGAGTTTGAGGGTGAGATCTACCGAACTTGCCGCACAACATTCTCAGGAGATTAACTCGATTTTTCACCCTGCTAAGAGTAGCAGTGATGTCAGGCTCCCAGTTGAGGGTGTGAGTAAATCTCACCCCCAAATAGGTAACCTGTTTTTGTAATTCGAGTTTTTCGCCCCAGAGTGAAATACGGAAGTTCGTTGGTGTAGGTGAAAGGTCGTGTTTGATGGTATTTGAATGTTTAAACGCTATCAGTTGAGTTTTTTGTGGATTAAGTGTAATTCTCCACTTGTAGCACCAATCAGAAAATCGGTTTAGCGAGCTTTGAGTGTTATTTTGGAGTGTGTGTATGTCTTTAGCGGTGTTAATGATAGCGGTGTCGTCTGCATACAAATGAATATGTTGATGACGATTAACGGGGGTCGGAGTGTCATGAGTGTAAATAAGGTAGAGAAGTGGAGCGAGGATAGAACCCTGAGGTACGCCTGCTAGAGGGGTGAAAGGATCGGAAACGGAATAGCCAACTTTTACTTTAATCGTACGTTCAGTGAGATATGAATAGATAAGTTTTACGAAGTGAACAGGAAGATTTATGCTCATTAGTTTTCTCACAAGTCCAGCGTGCCAGACTTAATCGAAGGCTTTATGAACGTCGAGAAGTACAGCTGAAGAGCATTAGCGGGCGTTTATGGCTCGAGAGATGATAGTATGAAAAGAGGTAATTGGATCTTGAGAAGTGTGTTCAGGGCGAAACCCATGTTGGTAGTCGGGAATAATATTGTGGCCTTTGCAGTGTTGCCAGAGTCGTTCTTTCACCAGGAATTCAAAGAGTTTTCCAAGAACACTGATAAGCGAAATTGGCCTGTAATTTTCGGGATTTTTATGCTATTGTATACAGGGTGTCCCAGAATTTTTTAGACAGGCTATAACTCTAAAACGGCTGAAGATAACTTCATAAAATTTGGTATGTAGCAATTGGATGGATTTTACAATATTGCGAATTCCTCATGACGTCAGCGAAATCATCAGCGTAGCTATGACGTCATGTCGTTATAAAATATCAAATGCGAAGGTGGTCGTGTGACTTCTCATATTAAAGGTCTTTTTATTCTGAATTCAACCATGTAATACACTTAGTATGTTAAAATTTATTAGTTGTGTATTTTCGATCAAAAGGAGTTTCACAAAATAAATAAAAAAGTTTAACAAACAAACTTAATCACATGAAAATAATGTGCTCAAAATGCCCCCCTTCTGCTTCAACACAAGTCTCAAACCTTCTCAATAGTTCACGCGTACATGCCGCTCTTATCATTTCCGGAGTAACAGCTCCACATGCTTCTTTTATTTTATTTTTTAAATCATCAACATCGCGTGGTGGATTTGAGTATACAATATCTTTTAAATAACCCCAAATAAAAAAATCGAGGGGTGATAGGTCTGGTGATCGCGCTGGCCATAGACATGGTCCTGCATTACCGATCCAGAAAGAAGGAAATCTATTATTTGAAAACTGCGTTACCCTACCATAATTATGTGGAGCAGCACCATCTTGTTGCCACATCATTTCTATTCTTTCATTTAATGGAATATCCTCCAATAATTCTGGTAACTCATTTTGCAGAAACATCAAGTAACGTTCACCAGTTAATGTTCCATCATAAAAGTAAGGCCCTATCAGCCTTTCATTAAATACCACACACCAAACATTTATTCCCCACCTTGTTTGAAATCGAGATTTTCTTACCCAATGTGGATTTACTGCAGACCTAATGACTGTTATGACGATTCACGACACCATTGTTATGAAAACGTGATTTATCACTCCACAAGATTCTATTCAAAATATTAGGATTATTCTTTTTTCTTATTTTTTTTTTGGGAATCAAAAACCACAATAATGTTTTTTTTATTTCGACGTTTCGGTAGCGTTCCAGCTACCGTTGTAAAGATTAACTATTTATAGTATAAAAATAATTTTTTGGTCCCTATCTGACACAACGAAAAAATTTGACTAGACAATCAATAATATTTTGAAGTTTAAGACTACAAAACTTTGTTGTCAAATTTTATTAAGGTCCATTCATAGTCGATCACACCTCTGGTAAAATGTGGAATAAAATATTTTATTTTATGACATTCTAACGATATGTAGTCCACTAAAAATGGAATCCAGTGAAGTGCACGTTCCAGTAACGGTTTTTATTGGGATTTTTCTCGCATATTTTGGAAATTTTGTTAATAAAAACGCGTTTGTTGTTACTTTTTTGTGTATGATTATTTTTGTTTTCAAAATATGTATAACTCAGTTTGGTGATTTTGTGTATTGAAGTGTGTATCGATTAACAACCATTCCAAAGATAAATCATAAGTAAACCTGGATAAAAACTTATGAAACAAGTGTTTACCGTAAACCAACACACACTAATAGGTATTTGAATTTTGAATTAAATCATTCTATAAGCGTTAAAAAAGGAATAGTAAAATCTTTATACGATAGGGCTGGAATCATTTGTTCCAATGATAATCAATTCACAAAGGAGAAAACTTTGCTGAAAAATGTTTTAAATGCCAATAATTACCCGGCAGAATTTGTAAATAAAGAAATTAAGAATATAGAGAAGGGCTATAGAGAAGGGCTCATTGTTAATACACCATAACAATAACAATAATATTAATAATTCAGCTAACATAATTTTTTAAAACTTGACAATACCGTATGTTAAGGGTTTATCAGAAAGAATTAGGAAAATTGGTAATCAATTCAATATTCGAACTAGCTTCAAATCTAACAATACGTTGAGACTATACTTACAAAAACGAAACCAAAAAATGAAGAACGATCTTCAAAAAACTGCATATATCAGATATCTTGTGAATGCGACAAATTCTATTTAGGTGAAACATCTAGACCATTGAAAGTCCGAATAAATGAACATAAAAAGTATATCAAAGATAGGGAATTCTTTAAGTCAGGTATTTGCAAACATGCTTGGGAAGAGGGGCATAAAATTCAATGAGATTCGACAAAAATAATATTGAAAGAGCCCAATAATAAAAGACGAAAAATCAAAGAAAGTGCATTAATACAACTAAATTCAGATAAATGTGTAGCTAGTATTTCAGCCGAATGTTGTCAAATTTGGTTATACCAATGTTAGAAAGAGAAATTTCCAATAATCAATTACCTGCGTTATCAGGATAGCATCATAAGTTTTTATCCAGGTTTTCTTATGATTTATCTTTGGAATGGTTGTTAATCGATACACACTTCAATACACAAAATCACCAAACTGAGTTATACCTACATAAATTGAAAACAAAAATAATCATACACAAAAAAGTAACAACAAACGCGTTTTTATTAACAAAATTTCCAAAATAAGCGAGAAAAAGCGCTATCCCAATAAAAACCGTTCCTGGAACGTGCACTTCACTGGATTCCATTTCTAGTGGACTACATATCGTTAGAATGTCATAAAATAAAATATTTTATTTCACATTTTACCAGAGGTGTGATCTACTATGAATGGACCTTAATAAGATTTGACAACAAAGTTTTGTAGTCTTAAACTTCAAAATATTATTGAAGTCTAGTTGTCAAATTTTCCCGTTGTGTCAGATAGGGACCAAAAAATTATTTCTATACTATAAATAGTTAATCTTGACAACGGTAGCTGGAACGCTACCGAAACGTCGAAATAAAAAATAAAAAAACATTATTGTGGTTTGATTCCCCAAAAAAAAATAAGAAAAAAGAATAAGTAATGCCACAAGGAACTTATAGGAGATATTAGGATTATTTTCCATCATAGTTTGAATGTGTGTTATAAATGTAAGTCTTCGGTAAAAGTCATTGGGCCATAACTCCTGATTTAAGTGAATTTTAAATGGATGGTATTTGTGACTTGCAAGAATTCTTTGAATTGTACTTTTACTAACATGAACTTCTTCGGGAGACTTCTAACTGATACATGAGGATTAATTGCTACGTACGCTAAAACATTCACCTCATTTTGGTGCGTTCGAGCTACTTTTTCATGGTGAACCTTGCCGCAACTTTCTTTCAACTTCATAAAATGTCTGACAAGATGGGATGCGTCTTTCAGGAAATCGTTCTGTATAAAGAATACGAGCATTGCGGCTATTCCTTCTACATTCTCCAAAAATCATCAACATATCAACGTATTCATTATACATGAATAAAAATGGCATTTTCGATTAAGACGAATTCACTTCTGCCAATTATTATAGTAACTGCGAGAATTACATTCACTGTTTTCGTTGAAATCAAAATATTTTGACTACGATATTTATTTGAGATTTCGTAAAACTTGAAGAACAGAACGACTACAAGCGTATTGTGGGATGTTCACGATTTAATAAATAAAATAAAAGAAGTAGGTACACTAGAGCTATTAAATCAGAAATGATAAAAGTGGCATGTACGTGTGAACTAATAAGGTTTGAGGCTTCTGTTGAAATGAATTGTAGAATAATGGTATTATTGCCTTGATTTTCATGTGATTAAATTTGTTTGTTAAACTTTTTTATTTATTTTGTTAAACTCCTTTTGATCGAAAATACACAACTAATAAATTTTAACATACTAATGGCCGGTTGCAAGAACGCTAATCAAATCTCTCATCATATGATGGTTGATTAAAAAATTATGAACCATCAATGGGAACCCGATTTCACGAAAAAAATAATGGTCGATTAATGGTTCATCATTGCAGGTACCTATCCGTTGCATTTTGATTGTGTAAATGATAATTGATTTGAAGAATTAACGAGTTATTATTTCATTGATTAGCCGTTAACCATTCATCATTTTTAATAAGCGTTCTTGCAACCGGGCATAAGTGTATTACATGGTTGAATTCAGAATAAAAAGTCCTTTAACAAGAGCAGTCACACGACCACCTTTGCATTTGATATTTTATAATGACATGACGTCATAGCTGCGCTGATGATTTCGCTGACGTCATGAGGGATTCGCAATATTGTACCGCCGGAACTCTTGAAGTTGATTTTTTGTCAGTGTAAGACAGGCTGCGAGAAGAATTGTTCATGTTTGCAAGCAGGTCTGAAATGCTCGTCAATCTGTGGTTCATGTCAGTTGACACAATGTTCAAATTATAAAAGAAATGGAGGTATATTCCCGGAAGAATTAGAGGTGGAAGTAGAAACAGAAGGGTTGGAAGGTCATGAGGCGGAAATACAGCAGGAGGAAGAGAGAGAAGGGACGACATGGGGAGGGTTAGAAATGGAGCAAGAGGGAGTAGGCGACGAGAATAACGTTGACGATCAAGAATATTTATCTGATTCAGATGACATGGAGTAGTTTAACAGATTGTAGAGGTTGTTATGTTCTATTTTCAACATATTTTTCCAAATAAATTCCAATTGTTTCCGAAATCCTCCACCTATATTATTCCGAAAGAAATTTGTGAAAAAATTGCAAAAATGCGAAAAATGTTAAGAACCTTGTATGGTGAATATTCTCCGCCTCAATTAAAAGTTGTAACTTGCTTTTAGGCAAAACAAAGTGATTCAAGACCTTGGCACACGGAAAAATAAATCTTTGCAATTTTCTGGTAAATTTGCAACTCATATCCTTGTGAGATTCCACTCAACTTGCGCTCATATAATAAACAGACCCCAAGCGCCACTTCCGCGGAAAAAATCACGTGCCATACGCCAATAATCAAATAATCGATTATGGCCAGGCTTTTCATTTACGGACTCCGTAATTTAGCGAGTAGAGTGAACGTGCTGGCACCATCTACAATTGGTCTATGAAGTCCAAAAGATGAAGATCAATGTATTTCCAACCCCATCGAGCGGAAATTCGGCAAGAAACTACCATTTCTATTCAGTATGAAAATTATGGATTTTTCGAAGTCAGTTTTTGCAAAAAATATTGGTATTGCGGAAAAAATGATAAAGACCATTTTTGTACATAATAAGACGATCTTCATTTTTTGTACAGAGAAAAATTCTCTAATTCGCATATTTAGCCAGATATTAGCGGGAAACCCGTTTTTCAGGGTTTAGGGGGCCATTTCCCCCCCTTCCGTAAACTCAATCGTGTTAAGTTTTTCCTCGTTTAAAAACGCTTGCCATGACCTACAAATCGAGCCCAAAGTGAGGTCTTCAGCGACTTTTTAGGAGCTTACGATATTTTCCGCACTTCAGTTACTGGAATGGATTCTCTGAATGGTACACTTTCCTTTTTGATAATTAATGAAAAACCATAGACCATTAGCATGTTGAGTGCGAAGATTTGTGTATTTTTTATAAATTCCGTAGAATTTGCCAGATACAGTAAAATTTCGTACTATTTTGGTTTTACTGTCTGGTATTGTTAATAAAACAGCTGAGCCAAGATCATTGGAATGAGTAATTTTCATTTGAAGTAATTCATGTCTTCTACATGCACCCATTACTCCCATAGCTAATGCTACCTACAATGTAAATTAGTTTACTTAAACATATTTTTCATCAAATGGAAATATATTTGTTGCCAAATATATTTCGTCTGGATCCTGTTCAATGAAATTATCGATGTCATTTGCTAAAGATCTTTGACTTTTTGGGTTTGTACCCGTTAGACTGCCGCTTGAGGAATGCTTTCAGTTTCAAATATTTGGCAATATCTTATCATTATAGATACTAAGAGTCGTTCTCAGCATTGAGAAGTGTGTGTGTTTTTTGTCCAAAATAAGCCATTAAAACGTTCTCGGGAAACGATTTTGTCTTTGGATCACCTTCCATACATACTCTTCGACGTTTCCAGTAATAAATTTAGTGTTGTTACCTTCGAAGCTTCTATTATGTTCGGAGGTGTCAATATCACTATCAGTTTCCATTTTAATTAATAGTTTTTATAGAAAACAACTATGAAATTACTCGTTACCTACTAAGACTTTGACAGAAACGATCTGCTGACATTTCATCAATTTGTCGCTGAACGTTATAATTTGACAAGCCGTAGTCGTCGTGATTTTAGAGTGAACCTAGACCTAACACGAAATATTCCATTTCGCATTTGTTGCTTAGCAACTTGCCTAGCAACCGATGCAAAATTGAAATTCTGTATTTTTTTCTCTTATTTTTTTGGGAATCAAACCACGCTAATGTTTTTTATTTTTTTTATTTCGACGTTTCGGTAGCGTTCCAGCTACCGTTGTCAAGATTAACTAGTAATGAAATAATTTTTGGCAACACTACAAAACTTTGTTGTCAAATGAAGGTCCATTCATGTAGATCACACCTCTGGTAAAATGTGAAATAAAATATTTTATTTTATGACATTCTAACGATATGTAGTCCACTAGAAATGGAATCCAGTGAAGTGCACGTTCCAGGAACGGTTTTTATTGGGTTGGCGCTTTTTTTCTCGCTTATTTTGGGAATTTTGTTCATAAAAACACGTTTGTTGTTAATTTTTTGTGTATGATTATTTTTGTTTTCAAAATGTGTATAACTCAGTTTGACGATTTTGTGTATTGAAGTGTGTATCGATTAACAACTATTCCAAAGATAAATCATAAGAAAACCTGGATAAAAACTTATGATGTTATCCTGATAACGCAGGTAATTGATTATTGGAAATTTTTCTTTCTAACATTGGTAACCAAATTTGACTACATTCGGCTAAAATACTAGCTACACATTTATCTGCATTAAGCACTTTCTTCGATTATTCGTCATTTATTATTGGGCTCTTTCAATATTATTTTTGTCGAATCCCATTGAATTTTATGCCCCTCTTACCAAGCATGTTTGCAAATACCTGACTTAAAGAACTTCCTATCTTTGATATACTTTTTATGTTCATTTATTCGGACTTCCAATGGTCTAGATGTTTCACCTAAATAGAATTTGTCGCATTCACAAGATATCTGATATATGCAGTTTTTTGAAGATTGTTCTTCATTTTTTGGTTTCGTTTTTTTTGTATAGATCTCAACGTATTGCTAGATTTGAATTTGAATATTGAATTGATTACCAATTTTCTTAATTCTTTCTGATAATGTATTGTATTGCATTTCAAATAACGCCGTAACTAAATGCCAGCCAATTTTATGCGACATTATTCACGAAAACATTTTCAATAACCTTTTTTCCGTTGCTTCTTTATTTTTCATTCGCTTTCCCGATCAATTTCTTTTTGTTCTTTTTTTTGTAAATTTTATTTCTTACTTTAATATGTGGTTACTTAATGCTGTAATTTCTTTTCTTTGAATTTGTATCCATGTGAAATTAGTACTTTCTAAGTAAAAACTGTTTTCAAATAGATCTTTGTGTATAAAGATGTTAAGTAGATCATTTATCATGTCATAAGACGCTGGGCGGTACAGGAAACCGTAACTACAAAGAGACACGAAACCATTATTCACACTTGGTGGAATATTATGAGCTTGCTTTGGAATACATAATAATATATCAGTAGGGCCATTTGTGTTCTTTTAAGCAGTTGTTAACCATGGATCTTACATTTCAACTTGTTTTATTATAGTTTTATTGGTTTTTGGTTGAACGAGCTTAATATTTTTTCTCTATTTTTAGATAAGACAAACTTACTAATAGTTTTACCGTGATTTCATTCATTTAATAGATTAGTTCATACCATTCCTTAATTGACTCCCAATTAAACCCAATTAAAAATATAAATGTAGTTGTTATCTACAGATTCACCTGTGTAGAATATAAGGGAAACATTTTTATTTTCTTTATTTTATCGCCATTAGCGAGAGACAGTTTATCAAAGTTAGTCTCTTAAATTTTGTTAACAATATTAATTTCACTTAGAATCATTACATTGTAATTGTAGGAACAGCTTGGTCCAAGTGTTTGGTCCAATGATGTGGGAATCTTGTGTTTTGCTCTTTCTGTATTGAATTTGGGGCAGTCAGTCATAAAATGTTTTACCGTTTGTTTTATTCCACAATTTTTACATGTCGGTTCGCGATCTTTCGTAATCAGGTATGAATGAGCAAAATTCGTGTGCCCCAGTCTGAGACGTGTTACTATCACTTGGGATCTATGATTCACAGGGAGATCTGGCCACGGCTTTTCTGTTGGCCTCGTTTTTTGCAAATGTGATGTTGAGTTATTCAATCGAGATTGCCACGCACTTTGCACTTTTGATTTAATAAGAGTTTTTGCCTCACTATTTACTATGATAGAATCCTTTGCGTTTCGTGCTTCACGACCACATTTGTCCACCTCTTCATTGCCTGATACTCTGATATGAGAAGGAACCCAGATAAAACAATTTTATTGTCATTATTTTGGCTTTCCCGAGAAGACCAAGAATAAAAAAACAAGACTATCCGAGTCTTGGCCTTGGTCTGGCTTTGCTAATCACTAGGGTACAGTAGTCGCCCGCAACAATAATTTTACTAGTTGATAATTGATTTTAAATTATCAATAACTTATGACCATGATAATATTTAAGAGTAAAAAAAATAAGTAACTAGTAAAATGAACAAAATGAAGACTTTATCTGCAAGATCGAGACCAAGACCGAATAAGCAAAACCAAGACTGAATAAACAAGACCAAGAAGATTTGAGCAACACCGATACCAAGACCGAATAAGCAAGACAAAGACTGAATAAGCAAAACTAAGACCAAGAAGATTTAAGCAACACCGAGACCAAGACCGAATAAGCAAGACCAAGACCAAGAAGACTTTAGCAAGACCGAGACCAAGATCGAATAAGCATGACCAAGACTGAATAAACAAGACCAAGAAGATTTGAGCAACACCGATACCAAGACCGAATAAGAAAGACCAAGACTGAATAAGCAAAACCAAGACCAAGAAGATTTGAGCAACACCGAGACCAAGACCGAATAAGCAAGACCAAGACCAAGAAGACTTTAGCAAGACCGAGACTGAATAAACAAAACCAAGAAGATTTGAGCAACACCGATACCAAGACCATACCAATACTGAATAAGCAAAACCAACAACTAGAAGATTTGAGAAAGACCGAATCAATACCGAATAAGCAAGACCAAGACTGAATAAGCAAAGCCAAGACCAAGAAGATTTGAGCAGCACCGAGACCTAGACCGAATAAGCAAGACCAAGACCAAGAAGATTTGAGCAAGTCCGAGACCAAGACTAAATAAGCCAGACCATACCAATACTGAATAAGCAAAACCAAGAACTAGAAGATTTGAGCAAGACCGAACCAATACCGAATAAGCAAGACCTAGACTGAATAAGCAAAGCCAAGACCAAAAAGATTTGAGCAGCACCGAGACCTAGACCGAATAAGCAAGACCAAGACCAAGAAGATTTTAGCAAGACCGAGACCAAGACCAAATAAGCAAGACCAAGACTGAATAAGCAAGACCTAGACCAAGAAGATTTGAGCAAGTCCGAGACCAAGACCAGTTAGTCTTGGTTTTGCTTTGCTCATCACTATGAGTTTTGTTAAATTTTGTGCTCTTTGGAATTATTCTAAAATAGTTCGGTATCGTGATCAAAGATGCCATCCAATTGAGATTGGAAAGTAATTAATACCTAATTCTAAGCTCCTTTTATTTTATATACAACTTAATATGACGTGAAAATAGTATATTGCGCAACAAGTGAGAAAAGTACTTTCCCCATGTGTTGCACACTATACTTTTTCTACAACTGTACAAATTTAAAGAATACAAGTAAAGCGACTTAATATTAATTTTTATGGTTAGTAGAACAAAATTAACACTAAAGTATCCTATCTCTAAACTGTTAAGTAATTTTATTTAAAATTACAGTTGATGGAAATTTGTACAATTTTGTATAGGCAAACCCGGAACGTCATTTCTTTTCATTAAATTCTCCGTTATATTAATAGTAGAAGTTGAGGATTAATTCATATACATATTCTGTCTCAATTTCAGTATACAGTTTGACTGGGTTTTCAATACAGTTGACGATTTTATTAGCAACGTTTAATTTAGTGTTGATAGAGTCCTCAACGTATCCTTCTGCTACGGTACTGGATTGCCATCCTCCATGGCCCTTCAATGTTAATATATCCCCTCTTGCATTCTCTAAAATTGTTTCCGAAGACCGTCTGAAGCAGTGACCTGTATATAGATGGGGATTAATTTTGTAGTTTTAAAAAAATTGCTATTGTTTAATTTGAAAACTTCTGATATAATCTGACAGTTTTGTGATAACTGAGTAGGTATTTGAAGATGGCAGTAGTGTCGATGTTATTTGATTCTCCATATAAATGTATGTGGCGTGGGCAAAGTGCCGTGATAAATTGTTCAACTGAAACCCATCTTTGGTCAGGTTAGCCTTGGAAACAATTGTAATCATTCAATTGACGTTTTCCAACATTAGTAGTGTATGCAAACGTCACACTGATCTGTTTATTTCGTTTATATTTGACAGCGATTTTAAGTATTGTGACTTTGAAATGGCGTTTGTTGTTAACAATCCGTCCAAATGTGATAAGCGTGCGGTAATTCAATTTTTGTGTGCTGAAGGTGTGCAACCGTTGCAAATTTATACGCGAATGCAAGCAGTGTATGGAAACGCATGTTTTGCATATCCAACTGTGATGGAATGGTGTCGAAAATTTAAGAATGGAGAAGAGAGGACGAATGATAAGCCACGACCAGGTGCATTGATTACTGCATCAACAGACAGGAATGTGGCATGTGTGGAAGGCCTGATTAGAGAAAATCGTCGAATTTCAATTTCAGAAAATGTTGGTGTGAGTATAGGATCTGTCCATAGTATCGTACACAAACTAGGTTACAGCAAAGTTTGTGCGCAATGGGTTCCTCGTCTTTTGTCTGAGGACCAAAAAAGCTTGCGAATGGGCTTGTCTTTGCAACACCTCACGGAATACAGTCAAAATGGTAATGACTTTCTCTCGTCAATAGTTGCTGGCGATGAATCTTGGTGTCATTATTTTGAACCATCCAGTAAGCTGTCATCGATGCAATGGAAACACGCAAATTCTCCGCCACCAAAGAAGTTTAAAGTTCAACCTTCTGCAGGCAAGGTGATGTTGACATTTTTTTTCGACCATGAAGGACCCTTGCTGATAGAGTTTACAGAACCTAGAGTGCATATCAACGCAAACCTGTTTAATGAAACTTTGAACAAGCTCCATCAAGCAATAAGAAGAAAACGTTCAGGGAAGCTTTCACGTGGTGTTGCCAACGTAGTGAAAGAAAATCTGCAACGAAAGAAATGGAGGATATTAGAGCATCCACCCTATAGTCCCGATTTATCGCCTTGCGATTTTCACATCTTTGGGCCACTAAAAAAGGCGTTAAAAGGTAACCGTTTTCAGTCGGACGCAGAAGTACAAAACGCTGTGAAAGAATTCTTCCAGCAGCAGCCACAAGAATTCTATAAGCAGGGTATACATCGGTTGGTGAAACAGTGGGATATGTGCCTCAATTGTAGCGGTAGTTATTTGTAACTGTACCTGTCAATACATTTTTCCTGGACCAAAGATGGGTTTCAATTGAACTATCTTGTAATATTTCTCACAGTATGAGCAGTATTTGGTTTTGAGATTAAGTAAAGTATGAAAAATACATCACTTTTCATAGCACTTGTAGAAAAAAATACTAAGTTGAAATCCATGTAAATTGTTTGCTGCTTCCATTTATTTTATAACAACCAATACTAATAATAAGTAAAGTATAATAAAAAAATATATTCTTTTCAGTTCTAAAATTGCCTGGTCCTTCACCTATTATTCCCTTTTTTCCAAGCTTCTCAATTACCCTCCTTATCGGCCATATCAAAACTCTTTTTGTGAACCTTTCCCAAACCCCACACATTCCAACACTTAACTCCTTCCGTCAAATAAAATAAGAATCAAAATTAAATAAAAGCAGAACATTCTCCGAAACTTTAATCTATCTATTACGGCAACCAAAAAGTATAGAAGCAGTGGCGGACATTGAAAGAAGTTATGTAGTTAGTTGAAGAATTATATGGGGTTAATTTATTAATCAGTCACCGGCAAGGATCCAAAATTAATAAAACAAACTTCTTCAGATTACAGATGTCGAGGATTAATTATTTTTATTCCAACGCTTCATACAGTTTTGAAAATAATATTTTTAAAAACAGTGACCGTTCAACTGAGAAGCAACAACTACTTCCCGTGCTATACGCAGTCGGGTATTGAATTACACTTCAAAGTCAAACGGGATTGATATATCTGCAAGATATTTTAAAACCAACCATTCTGGTTTGCAATGAGAAGGAACACAACTTGTAGACCGGTTTCGGCGTATACATATAGCCCGAGAAAAAGATGTTGCTTCCTTGTGAACGGTGTATCCATTGGAAAGTATTTTTTTAATTTGTAAGGCGTTTTAAAAGTTTTATACTATCATTTTGACTTCTATTTCTAGTCTAATTGCGTCTGATCAGGAGATTGTTCTGGCCATTCTGTCGATCCGAGCCTCCCTATCCACCGATTTGGAAAAATTTGATTTAGGTACTGCCGAACATTGATTTGGTAATGGGTCGGTGATCCATCTTGCTGAAACCATATTGTATGGGCAGAAACTTGTGGGTTTGCTGGATCAGGATATAAGTTTGTCAAAGTTAGCACGACATTATTTTGCAGTAGTTTTAAATATTTCTCTCCATTCAAGTTGTCATCAATAAAAAAGGGACCTACAATATGATTTCCAACAATTCCTGCCCAAAAATGAACTTTTTCCAGGTTATTGCGTAAGTTCTTCTCCCATCCAGTGGGGATTTTCATTAGACCAATAGCGGCAATTTTGACGTTTAACATGACCGTGAATTGTAAATGTGTTTAATCAGAAATCAAAACATGTTCTAATTGGATCACATTGTTATCTAACAGCTTCATTTGTTCACAAAAATACGTTCTCCTATCGAAATCGTCTTCCATGAACTCCTGAGTTGGCATCATTTTATAGGGAAACATTTTACTTTCCTTTAATATTGGAAATATTGATGTGTGGCTAACGTTGAACAGTGAGGCTGCTTTTCGACCAGAATTATGTGGTTTTCTTGAAACTCAAGCGTAATATCCAATTTCGTTTCATTACTTAGTGCATTGGCAGCTACTTTTTATCTGTCTTACATGATCAAGCTAGCGTAACTGCTTTTCTATTTTGCTAATTCTTCCTTTGGATACATGCGACAAATTCGGAAATTTTTCTTGAAATAAGCGAGATACTTAACATAACCAATCATTTGTAGAATGGTTATTTTGTGCATTTCTGTTAAATGATCTATTTTTCTGATATTATTTCGTACAGTTAACGAAATTCAAACGACAATAGCACTGACACCGATCACTCCTGGTATGCAGGCAGAGAAGTTGCCTAGGCTATGAATTTTTTGTACGAAAATAAACAAAACTGTTTTTGTATTGTTTTCATTTCATATCAATAACAAAGAACTAATTTGTGAAATAATAGTATATTATTGAACGCGCAATTTATAACAGCCATTATTCACGCAGGGTGAATAATGGCCATAAATTGCGAGTAGAGCACTATACTTTGTCCACGACCCTTGATTTCTTTATTAAATAAAAGTCAAGTAAATAATGCGAGTGCAGAACGGAAAGTAATAATTTGGTATTTGGTATTATTCACAATTTTAACTTAAAAAAACTATGTTATTTTTACAAATTGTTCTCAAAATATTAAATGTCATTTTAAGGTGTCGATAGGAATTAAAATAGTAGTTTGTACAACTAGTGCGCAAAGCTACATTTGCGACACTCGCCTCACGGCTCGTGTCACAAACTTCTGCGCTCGTGTGAAAAGTGATTTGCGTACAAGCTGTACACAATATTTTTTCTACAACCACATTTATTAATGAAAGAAATACAGTAATTTATATAGTTTTGGACAAATCGAAAGATAAATTATTTTGATCTTTGTTCATAATTCCTAAAATAATGCTTCATAGGTTAATGTTTTTATAATTAATAAACTAAAATAAATAGTTTACTTACTTTTAGTTTAAATTTAAAAATTGTACACCAATTAGAAATTTACTATAAGAATGAATTGTCAAAAAAACTTGACAGGTCATAGGTAGTTTTGTTTGACATTTCGGTGCGGAAAAGTGCCATAGCATGTACTTTTCGCATAACTTTTCCAACGGTTATCAAAAGAATTAAGAAAAGGCCTGCATTGCCTATAAAAATTTGTGTTGTGTTTGCATAGTGGTTGTAGGAAAATTACGTTTAAGTGCAATTACTCATTATATCTCATTGATAAACTTTGACTTTATCTGTTAAGAAAGATCTCAAATAGAAAAATACGTAATTAGAATTATTTATTTCGAAAACGTAACATCAAACTTCATGTGCATCAACAAGAAAAATCAGTTTTAACTGTTTCATCACTAAATATGCATCTCAACTTGTCTATACCGTTTCTTTCTGAGCATTCAATTGTTCTATTAGAAAATGCTTTTATTAGATTTCTAATAACAGCCGGAGTAATATCGTCACATGCTTCCTGAATTGTAATTTCCAAATGGTACACTTTTTGCTTTAGGTATCCCCACAAAAAGGAGTCTAGTGGATTCAGGTGTGGAGATCCTGCACGCCAAGCAAATTCCACAAATCATCCTAATACTCATTCCATCAAAAGTTTGCAATAGATATTCTCGAACATTTCTGGTACTATCACATGGTGCTCCACCATGTTGATACCATATGCGTTGTCTTTCTGTTATTTCTGAATTTATTATCGACATTTCCATCTCTCCTAATTGTTGCAAAATGTACATTTTTATCGGGATGTCTGTTATTGAATATTACTGCAGCTTCCCTATAGGTTTTGTAGTTATCTCAGACAATTGGTACAATTTCAATTTTTTCGTCTTGAGTCAATTTTAACGACATTTTTGCTACTTCTTGAAGTATAATTAATACACACTGACGTTTTCAATTCTGTTTACGTTAGTTTTAATTACATTTAAATTTAAATACACACTAATTAGATGGAATGTATTATTTATATCTTGAAAGCTTTTACTAGACTGACTTTCGGTAAGAGAAATATCATTGTCAGAGCCACGTAGATTTTAAATTATTTCGTTTATTTTTGTGTATTACAGTAGAAAATACATTTATTATGTTGGGTATTACTTATTTATTACTGATTTAAGCTCATTGCTAAAATATTTCAAATCAACAAATAAACATTTGAGGTGTGTTGACTTGTTGAATAAGATGAAAGTTGACGTGATTCACAACTAAAATTTGCAAAATTTATGTTGAAATCGGAGTGGTCAAAATATTCCTATTAATATTTTTTAATTTGTGGACACCCTGTATATCTAATGTCGTAAAACTTACAATAAAAAAGTTTCAAATATGTTGCCAACTTTTTCAGACATACTGTATTGTTTTAAAATCATCTATATTAGGAAATATCGTTATGAAAAGTATCAATACTAAAAATTTCGTTATTTTATCGATACGATATATTTTAGAAACAAATTTCGTAAAAAAATACGCAGATTTAATAATTTATTTCATGTTGTACCCCCATCTTTAGCCGGAGTGTTGTGAGTGTCATAGCAACATATGCTATTTAAATACAAAAGCGTGAATTATGAACCATAATTCACTGTAGTAGATACAGGGTGTTTCCAAATGACACTTACAACGTTTGCATGGAGATACCTCTCATAAAACTGAACATTATGATACAAGGAATGAGGGGTCCAGCTCATTTACATTTCGAGATACGGGGTGTTGAAGTTATGAAAAATTAAATGTTTTCATTTGATAACTTTAAAATGGATGGATAAATTGATTTGACATTTGGCAGGTTGTTTTAAAATGTAAAAGGGCATATTTTGATGGAAAAACAATTATCAATTTTTGATCCAATGGTGTACATTTAGAAAACTGTGTCATATTTCCCCTCCCATTTTTTACGCCACTGGCATTTGAAGCAATTTTCATTCAAATTTGTATTCCTCAATGGTTTTCACGTGAAAAACGCATAATCTTTACATATCAAAAGATGTATGGTTTCCAAGATATTTAATGTTTTCATGAAGTCTGAAAGATCACTTTTTAATAATGAAATAAAAAAATATTTTTCTTGTATTTTTTTTAATAACTTCCAAACTAGTTATGGTTAGAATATTGTAACAAAAACTATTCTGTGAAACAGCAATGCATCTAAAACATTGAGAAAATATTGTTGAAAATCATTTTCCAAACTTGTGATTTTATTAACATAAGAATTGATGACAATAAAAAATTAGATAGTTAGTTACAAATTTAAACAATATACATAATTTTTCACTAAGCAGCCAACAAATCACAAGAAATGTTCAAAATTACACTAATGAACTGAGCTGGGTTTTTTAGAAACTACCTAAAAAAATTTTTTTTTACAAATTAGTCGAAAATCCGCTTTTTTGCAGAATTTTGAAAATTTCAAAATTGGAAACATAGACCGCCGTTATTAAATTTTTAGCTTAAATTTTTTTCTAGAGTACCTCTTACTAATCATTTTTAATCATGTCTATTAAAGACATTCAACATGTAAACTTATATATCCCAATCATGTTGAGTCATATTGTTTAGTGAGGGATGCAATTAAAAAAAAAGAGCATATTAATTATGTTAACATTTGTTGTTTTATCTTAAACATAATTTTTGTACCTTAAAATAAGGAATTACAGATGAATTTATCATTATTTCACTCATTTTATGCCAGAAAATAAATTTTTTTTTTTTCAAAATTCAAAAATTTATATCTCTTAAACAAAAAATAACCCCTCTCCCAAAATTTCAGAATCTCTTTAGATTAGTAAGAGGTACTCTAGAAAAAAATTTAAGCGAAAAATTTAATAACGACGGTCTATTTTTCCAATTTTGAAATTTTCAAAATTCTGCAAAAAAGCGGATTTTCGAAAAAAAATTTCAAAAAAATTTTTTTAGGTAGTTTCAAGTATCTTCTAAAAAACCCAGCTCAGTTCATTAGTGTAATTATTATAATTTTCCAGATATTCAGAACTTAAGGTTAAAAACAGGAAAAATAGTGAAATTTTAGATTGTGCATAACTATTCGAGAAAATTTTTTAAATTTTTTTCCTTTGGCAGAACTTATTTTTATGATAAAAGGAAGCTCTCCACCAACTTTCATTTAAATCGGAGGGGGTCGCGTCCAACCATTGGTCGATTTGACATGGAATGACCCAGTAGGTATTGACCACTGTGTAACCCTCTGTATGGGTAGTTACGTTTTGCCGGGTAGGTACGTACAGTCAGAGACAGGATTCCAAGATAAAATAAAAGTTTATTCTTAAAAATACTATGTACAGTTGATATTTACAAAGAGGACATTCGGATTTAACAGCTAATTATAAATGAAGGCTTCTGCTCCTGGGATTTCGCCGAAGGTGACGTCTTCTGTTGGTGGGGTTTCGATCGGAGGAGTGTCTAACGGTTCGTACAGTAAACGCAGCGGAATATCCCTAAGTCAATACCTTAGAGACGGGAAATTCAGGAGAGGGCGAAAGTCAATACCTTCCGCTCTCTATCGGGTTTCTGGATGTACGCTGAAGTCAATACCTTCAGCGAGGGTGGAGTATCCCTAAGTCAGTACCTTAGGGACAGGAGCTTTAGAGGAGTACGAAAGTCAATACCTTTCGCACGCTAGCAGGTTCAGGATTTTCGCTGAAGTCAATACCTTCAGCGCAGACAGGTTTATTCAGACAGGTCAATACCCTGCTGAACGAGGAGAGGGATTGTCGACAAGTCAGTACCTTGCCAACCGGAGAAGGAAGCTCACCGAGTCAATACCTCGCTAGACTGACTGCTACGATTCTCGGTCGTCCTTTTATATCTACACTGGCTTGGTAAAAACAGCTTTGTATCGAACCATAGTCGTTTCTAGAACGATGTTTCAGGGGGACATCGTTACAACTGTCAAATGACACACCCTACATAATCATTTTTTTTTGTGTCTCAGCGTTTTTGCTAACAATCCCTCATTTATTCGTTATCGAATTTATTTAATTTGGCTGTTCCACACTGTATAGACGATTCAGACAACAATGATTTTTCACATTCCCATAACTGCAGGGATGTAGTTATAGTCTTATTTGTAGGTGATTGAAAACTTTCTCGGGTTTTAACGTTTGAGATGTCCTCATAGGCCATCCCATTGAGTTTGACAGACGAAACCATATTAACTTTTACAATCATCACAACTATTGGCTATGAAACAGCGTTGCCAAGCTTTTTTTATAGGATTCTATTATAAACTTATGAGATAAATGATATTTGAGAAAATTGCGAGGAGTCTGAGAAATAAATATTTGCCCGAAATTATTGTTTAGTTCATTTTATAATTTAAAAAATTGTCCGCATATGGGAGCTGCATTTAGGGCCAATTGCACCGACTATTTTGAGTAAAGCTTAGGGTTAAGGGCCACTTAAAGTTAATATTTTTGTTGCACCGTATGTCAAACTCAATTTAAACGTCCCTTAACCTAAGCCGTCAATTTCGGAGGCTTACAAGAAAACTTAAATTCTGTTAACCTAAAAGCTGGTTTGTTGAGTTTCAATAAGAAAATGGATATTTTCAACGATGATTTAGATGTGTTACAATACAATTTGACAGTTGCTGATTTAAAAATCCTTCGAAGTCCAATCAACCAGTTGCTATGTATGTATGTATGTATGTCATTTGGGGTAACATTCACTGAGACCTAAAAGATCTATTGTGCCCCCTTACTTCTACTTAGTTCCTGAGGAAAGTCTCAGAGACTAGTAGCTCCTTTAGTTCTATTTCCCCGAGGAATTTTAGGATATCTGCAGGCTTCAACTTAGGTAACTGTCCCTCTTCTATCCAGTAGTCTCCCAGGTGCTGTGCCCTAGGATTCTGAATTGCTATGCAGTTCGCAAGTATGTGGATGGAGGATTCTTCTTCCATTCCACAAAACCTACAATCTTCTTCCTCCACTATTTTGAGCTTTTTAAGGTGCCCATTCAGGCGACAATGTCCCGTTAGGATTCCTGTTAAAACTCTTAGTGCAGTTTTGCTTTGACTTATGCATTCATTTGATCTTAACAGGTTGTAGTCACCCAGAAGAATCTTTGATTGCCTAAGCCCTACTAGATCTTTCCAATTGTCAGATCTTCTCTTTTCTTCGGCTTTACCTATTTCTTCCAATATTACATTGGAGCTGATTCCGCAAAAAGGTTCCGGCCCCCAAAAGGGTATTTCAGTCCCCCTCTTCGCTAGTTCATCTGCTATTTCGTTTCCTTCTATTCCAGTGTGTCCTGGAATCCACAGTAAGGTGACTATATTGTTCTCGCCTAGTTCATTAAGTTTGCCTAGGCATTCCCACACCATTTTGGAACTGATTACACAAGAACTCAGCGCTTTAATGGCTGCTTGACTATCAGACATTATGATAATCCTTTGCCTTCTATATCCTTTGTCAATATTGAACTGGACACACTTTCTTACTGCGTGAATTTCCGCTTGAAAGATACTTGGGGTTTTTCCCAAGCTTTCAGAGTGTTTGGTGCCGGACCCGTACACTCCTATCCCAGTTCCTTCTATTGCTTTTGAGCCGTCTGTGTACCATTTGCTAACTTGTCTGAGATATTTTGCGAGCTCAGATGTTTTGATGACTGTTGCACGTTTTATGCAAATTGATGTAGCTACAGCTAGCAGAACCATAGCAAAAGTATCCAGGGAGTTAGCGACATTGTATCCCAGATTTATCAAAATGCCAACAACCCAAAGAGAGATCCTGACACACCAAGAAAAATTTTGAGAGACATTTTGCATATAGTATGAAATAATTCACCAAATAAATAAAAAAATCACAATCACACCCAAACCAAACAAAAATGTCATAAACAAATAATGACAATAATGGCATATGAAGTCGAGAGATTGTTACCAATCACTCAAATTAAACTAAAATTTCCTAGAATGTGCATTGATGCCAAACTGCATGGCTATTTAGCTAAGCTGACCTTTAGTTGACATGGTGCAAGGGTTATATTTTTAAGGGAGCCTTATATTTTAAGCTCTACTTAGTTAAGTACACTTAAACAGTGAGTCGGTGCAAATGGCCCTTAAACGTGGTAGTTTATGAAAATATTTATTTTTTACATGTTTATTTTATAATTACGATTAAATGTATAAACAAATTACTTCTTGTACTCGGAATTTCCAATAGCTTTCCTTTCTAACTACGTCATTGTTGCAATCCACCTGGATAATTTGTAATATTCATTAACCGTGAAACTAACTATGTTATATTTGTTCATTGTCAGCCAATTCAGTTAAATTGTTCGCTTTCGCAACTCCAAATACAGAAATCTAAAATGGAGTGCATAAAACAATGTCAAACTGGAGCGGATTCATTAGTGCCTCTGTCCCTACATGCATTTCACACATCCCTTTTCCTACCTCCCGTTTTTATCCATTTACATTACACGACAAGTTGACCTGACCAAACTACTATAAACCTTATAAATTTTCCGAGGTATGTTAAAATCAACCATTCAAATCCTCTACTTTTGGGAATTTTATGAAAAATTAAGTAAATCGTAACAGTAACTAACAGTTTTTCACAAGCTGTACATTTTTATGGTATGGACCTACACTACGAATAAACACATTCATATTTTCATGATACAACAAAACTTACAGGGTGGTCATAAAAAGCGTAGTGACTGCAGAGATTGATTTTTTAAATGGAACATCCTGTATAATTTATCATTTTATGAATCCTTTTGACTTCTAGATTGACTTTGTTATTAAGTACCCTATGCCCAAATTCTATGGTTACACAGATATCGGCACTTTAATTATTGCATTACATGTATTGATAAAATTAATAGTATCTTCTATATATAAGTTCCTTGTGGCATTACTTATTCTTTTTTCTTATTTTTTTGGGAATCAAACCACAATAATGTTTTTTATTTTTTATTTCCACGTTTCGGTAGCGTTCCAGCTACCGTTGTCAAGATTGACTATTTATAGTATGGAAATAATTTTTTGGTCCCTATCTGACACAACGAAAAAATTTGTAACTAGACAATCAATAATATTTTGAAGTTTAATGCCCGGTTGCAAGAACGCTAATCAAATCTCTCATCATGTGATGGTTGATTAAAAAATTATGAACCATCAATGGGAACCCGATTTCACGAAAAAAATAATGGTCGATTAATTGTTCATCATTGCAGGTACCTATCCGTTGCATTTTGATTGTGTAAATGATGGTTGATTTGTAGAATTAACGAGTTATTATTTCATTGATTAGCCGTTAATCATTCATCATTTTTAATAAGCGTTCTTGCAACCGGGCATAAGACTACAAAAACTTTGTTGTCAAATTTTAGTAAGGTCCATTCATAGTAGATCACACCTCTGGTAAAAGGTGAAATAAAATATTTTATTTTATGACATTCTAACGATATGTAGTCCACTAGAAATGGAATCCAGTGAAGTGCACGTTCCAGGAACGGTTTTTATTGGGATAGCGCTTTTTTTCTCGCTTATTTTGGAAATTTTGTTAATAAAACGAGTTTGTTGTTACTTTTTTGTTTTCAAAATATGTATAACTCAGTTTGGTGATTTTGTGTATTGAAGTGTGTATCGATTAACAACCATTCCAAAGATAAATCATAAGAAAACCTGGATAAAAACTCATGATGCTATCCAGCCTAGCTGTTTAAGCGGCAAGATATAAAAGTTATGTGGTTAGAGGGTCAGGGTTTGATCCCTACCCAGACCCCACTTTTTTTTAAAGTTTACAGTTAAATTTTTTTTAATTATTTTAGTTAGCAATGATATTCGGTTTCATGGGAGCATGCCGCAGACATGAACTTCACGATTTAAAAATTGAAAATATTCAAGATAAAAGCAATATATTAATTGTCAATATAGTTGAAACAAAAACAAAAACTCAAAGAACATAAACAATTACCAGCACATATTATGATATTTGCAAAAAATATATCAATCTTCGACAACAAACTGTCCTTCTCAACATTTTTTTTTAAATTACCAAAATGGAAAATGTACAGTACAAAACATTGGAATAAACAAATTTGGAAACTTGGGCAAGCAAATTGCCACCTTTTTAGGGCTTCCCAATCCCAATTTATATACGGGACACTGCTTTCGTAGAACATCTGCAAACGTATTGGTAGATGGCGGCAGTGATATTACCACCTTAAAGACACGGTGGTTGGAAATCTACTACGGTTCAATTGAAAATAGGAATGAAACAAACTTTAACATGCCCTCCAGTTCAACAACCATCCGAACAGGATCAGCCCCCCAAATAAATTTCACAAATTGTACAATAAATAATTTATACATGCACAAAGAAGATTGAAGAATTAATATTATTATGTTCAAAAATTTATTTGTTGTACAATTTGTAAAATTTATTTGTTGAAGTTCCTTTCATTGTTCTTGTTTTTTATAATAAATGATAATTATCAATTAAATAATTCTTATTAATTGGAGTAGAAAAAATATTGTATGCAACTTTCATGTAATGGCCATTAATACACTCGCATATTATATACGAAACTCGCCTGCGGCTCGTTTCGTATCCTACAACATGCTCGTGTCTTAATTGCTATCATTACATGATCGTTGCTTAAAATATTATTGTGGTATCAGATTTATCTCTCCCAACTCCCAACTGGTCTATTTTTGTAAACTTTATTTTTAAGGTATCCCCACAAGAAAAAATCTAATGGGGTCAAGTCTGGTGACCGGAGCGGCCATTCTATTGCTCCTCGACGTCCTATCCATATCTGTGGAAACACTGTATCTAGATAGGTACGTACAGCTCGGGTGTAAAGAGGGGAAGCACCATCTTGTTGACTCCATATGTCATCAGAAGGTAACATTGGATTGTTAGGATTGGGAAATATGGCTGCTATAGCTGGCACAATATTGTTTCTTAACAAGTCAAAATATCTGTCACCATTTAAATTACCTTCTACAAAAAATGTCCGATTACGTGATTATTAATAAGCCCCGCCCAAACATTTATTTTCTGCGGCCACTGCGTGTGTCTCTCCATCATCCTCATCCAACGCGGATTTAATTCTCCGTTGAGGCAAGTGCCAAAAACTATATGTGTAAGGAAACCCAACTTATTATAAAACTCACTTTTTGTGACAAAAAATATTATAATTCTTTTATCATATTGCAATTTACATAGTTTTTGCAGTCCTAATAATGAATTTACAGGTTTGATGAAACTTTAATAGCTGATTACTCCATTATTGCTAAAATCTTGCTTGGTTCCTTTGCGAATAACACTATCCGTTTGAAAGGTTATTAATTTCTCTTTACAACATTGTAATTTTTTATTTATATACGAAATTACTTTGAAGATGTTTTGGATTCAACTCAGTTATTTGTTGAATATCAGTAATAACACTCAAAATTTCCACCAAATTAACGAATTTAGTGTTGAAAATGACCTTCGCTGACTTCCATACAATGATACAGATCGTATTGACAATACATTCTTCCTGTAAAAATATCACCTTTTGATAGGGTTTGTAAAAAAGATAATAAATCCTAATTAGCTCCTTGAGGGCTCCTTTTAGAACTCGAAGTTGTGATTAATTTTTCGACAATCTTGAAAAATTAAATAATTTTTTTTTAGCTTAAGGCGACCTTACAGTATGCTATTTAGGTGCAATGCAAGTTGCATGCTATAACAAAATAAACAGAGCGCATGTGCGTGTGCTAGTTTGTGACGATTTTTAAGCAAGCACCTTAATAGACAAATATCAATCAGAAACCAAATAAAAACACAATTATAATTAAAATCTTATTAACAAACTTCACCAAAATGACAGAAGTAGTTCGAGGTTGCCAAGCAAAAAATGTATTAACTATTTTACTTATGGCATTAATAGAACATAAAAAATTGTAACCGAAAAACAAAAAGGTGAGCTGGACCGAAGGTTGGTCATACCTATTTTAAATGTTTTCCACTTTTTTCTTACGTTTTAATCAGAAATTGCTGCTAAAATCTAAAATATATTCATCAAGTACGATTTTTATTACACGAGATTTGGCATCATGTAAGAAGAGTCTCGTCTTAAATATGTTGGGGACAACGAAAATGTAAACAAGGCTTGTCTATCTTTAATACGTCATTGGTTAAAGTTAACTTTTGCCGCTGTCAAAGTGACAATTGCACTGTGGCATATGCGATTTTTTATACATGAATTAAATTGTCAATATATTAACGAACTATTTGAATATGTCAGCTTTATTCGTTTTAAATCACAAGTACAAATGATCGATACACGCACAATACTATTTTGGTTACACTGTTTACATTTTAAATGTCACACCTGTTTGCTTTTCCTTTTTTCTTGGGCCGATAATGTATCAAATTCAGAGGCGTAGATTACTTTCATGCAATTTGCCATTCCACATTCAGGTCTCGATGAAGTAACTGTTACTACTGCATCACCCATTCTAATATATCCTACAAAAGTTAACATAAACGTTCACCAAATGTATTTCAGTTGTGATTATTCAATGACAATACTAATAGGAAGAAGGATAGAAATGCCATCAAAATACTGCGAGGTCGAAGCAGTGCTGAAGTGAGGTGTAAAATTGAACTATTTTGTTTGGAAGCACCCCTATAAAATCCGCATTTTTCAACCGATTTTGATTTAGTCTTTTTTGTTAGATTCAGTATCAAAAACAGTATTTGAGCACAAATTTTTATACCATAATAGCTAATTTCAAGGCACTCTACGTTAATTTTTCTTTGCCAAAAAAGACGAAAGTAAATTAGGCATTTTTTTCTCTCAAATATGACTACACCACTGGATTCAAAATCATCACAAATGTAAACTATCAAAATTTTATAAAAAAAGTTTTATTAACAACAAAGTTATCACTACATGAATTTGGAAAAAACTTTTTTTTAATTAATGTTTTACTAAGAATGGAGACACATTTTAAAAATGGCAACATGGTAAACAAAAACTAGGACTAAACATATTGCACTGTAAAAATTCGAAGCCGAAATTTTAAAAGACAGGATAATAGGTCCATTCTTTTTTGAGGGTAACATGGTAATGCCAATAACTTCATGGAATTCTTGGAAGGTGAGTTATCCGCAGTGATTGACGAACTGCCACAAGCAGAAAGAAGAAATTTGATATTCAGTTAGATGGTTGTTCTGAACACTATTCCAGGATTGTCAGGCAGTGGCTTAACGAAAAATTTCTAAATGGTTGGATAGGACGCGGTAGCGAGTTAATCGAATGGCCTCCTAGATCGCCTTATTTAACTATATTGGATTTTTATCTGTGGGGTCTTTTGACACAAAAAGTGTATAAGACACGTCCAAGGAATAGAGCAGAACTGTGTGACAGAATACGACAGGCGTGTGCTGGAATAATGCCACATGAAATAAAAAAGCGCTAAGACATAGTCGCAAACGATACGAGAAATGTGTGGAAATTAACAGAGGTCTAGTCGAGGCTACAAAAATGTAGAATTAAATTATTATTAAGTAGTTTAATAATCAAAATGTATTATTTGGTGTTAATTTGTATTTTCGTCACATCAGCACAATTTCACATTACTCTCAGAAGTTATAACTCCAGAACGGGTTAAGGTATCAGCTTCGAATTTTTACAGTGCAATTTGTTTGAGTCCTAGTTTTTGTTTACCATGTTGTCATTTTTAAAATGTGTCTACACTCTTAGTAAAACATTAATTAAAAAACAACTTTTTCCAAATTCATGTAGGGATAACTTTGTTGTTAATAAAACTTTTTTTATAAAATTTTGATAGTTTACATTTGTGATGATTCTGAATCCAGTGGTGTAGTCATATTTGAGAAAAAAAATGCCTAATTTACTTTCGTCTTTTTTGGCAAAGAAAAATTAACGTAGAGGGCCTTGAAAATAGCTATTATGGTATGAAAATTTGTGCTCAAATACTGTTTTTGATACTGAATCTAATAAAAAAGACTAAATCAAAATCGGTTAAAAAATGCGGATTTTATAGGGGTGCTTCCAAACAAAATGGGTCACACTGTACGAGGGCAGTTTGACGGAAAAAGTGACTTCTCAATGAAAAAGTTACTTTACAGTAAAAAAACATAATCTCCCTTCGACTCTACACATCCAGTCCAATTTTTTCAAACCATCCAAAAAATAATCTTTCGGAAGTTCCGCAAAATACGCGTTTGCCTCTGCAATCACCTTTTCATTTGTCCCAAATCGCTTTCCACCAAGCCGTTTTTTTAATTTTGGAGACAGAAAGTAGTCATAGGGAGCCAGATCAGGTGAATATGGCGGATGAGGCAATAAATCGTAACGCAGTTCGGCTAATTTTTCCGCAACAATAGCGGACGAATGGGCAGGAGCATTGTAGTGATGGAACAAAATTCTTTTTTTCAACAAATGCGTTCGTTTTTTCTTAAGTTCAGCATCAAAACGAGTCAATAAATCAACGATATATTGGCCAGTTATCGCTTTTCCTTTTTCTAAATAATTAATGTAGATTACACCTTTGGAATCTCAAAACAATGTGGCCATGATCTTGTTGGCCGAAAAAACGGTTTCTGCTTTCTTTGGAGGACGTTCCTTCGACCTAGTTTCTTCTACTGTGACATATCGATGTAAAAATTCACTTGTATGTATGTATTTTGGGGTAACATTCACTGAGACCTGAAAGATCTTTTCACTTGGATCAGGTTTTTAATGCGAGCGAGCTTTTGATCAGCACTAAGCAATCGCGGCACCCACCTTGCAGATTCCTTTTTCATATGTATAACCTATCATGGAAAATATTGCATACCCGTTGAAATATT
Organism: Lochmaea capreae; assembly: GCA_949126875.1. Lineage (NCBI taxonomy): Eukaryota > Metazoa > Arthropoda > Insecta > Coleoptera > Chrysomelidae > Lochmaea > Lochmaea capreae. The sequence continues at coordinate 20,904,373 of OX421411.1, forward strand.
TATTTCATTAACTATCTCACGTACTTTTATTGGACAAGGGCACGGATTTTATTAACCATTTCTGGAGTAGTTACAGTAAATGACGGTTCTGGACGTTCAGCATCATCCGTCTTCATATGGCCACTTTTAAAAGGAGAGAACCACTTACTAATCATTCCATGGACGGAGCACATTCAGGATAATAGTTACGTACCTTCTCCTCGGTTCTTTGTGTCCCACATGTACCAATTTTTATAAAAATCATGTAGGTACACCACGTCCAAATTCATTTCAACTCTGAGACGCGCAAACAAAGAAGCGAGAGGGAGATATCGCAGTCCCGCGGAATAAACGCATGTACACTACTTAGTTGAATATTTCCTAAATAAAATCCTGAGAATTTGGTAATACATTCCATTGTAGTTATTAACTGTGTAAAAAATGTGGATTTCAATTTATATTTCTGAATCACATTTGAGCGCAGCGACTTTGCCATTCTAGTGGTGAAAAATTGTCAAAAAATTCATGATATAGCTGTTCCACATCTGACAATATAAACGTGGTGTTTTTACTTCCAACGTATTGTTTAAGGGATGCCCAAACAAGTTCAATTAGGTTAAGGTCAGGGTGATAAGGTGGCAATTTCAAAGTATTATGACCATGTTGTTCTAAGATTTTGTCAACTTCGTACGTTTTAAATCTTGGCTTATACGTATTCACAATGTTATATAACTCAACTTTTAACATGTCATCTGCAAATGTGAAGTTTCTGCTTCGTAACCACTGCTTCATTTCATCTTTTCGACTTGCGGATGTAGGTCATTTTTCACACTGCACATTGTGATATGGTGCATTATCAATAACCAGCACACTATGTGGGGGTAAATTTGGTATTAGTTTAGTCTCAAGCCATTTCTTGTAGTTTGTAAAGTTCATATAATCATCAAAATCACCCGACTTACTTTTTGACTTAAATATAAGTGATGCATTTGGTATGAATCCTTTTTCCCATCCAGCATGAACTATAACTAATCTTTGCCCCTTAGACACTGGTTTTCGTAGCCCTTCGTTACTATTATCAGACCAAGCTTTTTTATGCGAGTGGGAGGAATGAATATTTGTTTCGTACATATAGATAATTGGTCGACCCTCCTCACGGTGTTGTTTTATGGTTTTTAAAAACCCTGTCCTCAATTGTCTAAAGTCATGTCGCTCCATTAGTAATGTTCAGTTTGTTTTTACTTTGCGCCATCGAAAACTTATATTATGTAAGATCTTACGCAAACTTTCTCTACCACCAGTAAACTTGCCGTCTTCTTTAACTTTTCGGAACAAACGTTTCCGAGTAGGTGCTGTTTTTTCTTGTATATACCAATTGTGGACAATTCCTCGAACATTCTTGCATCTAGATAATCTATTTTTGTCTTTTTCGTTGTTTTACCTTTATTATGTTTTGTACTGAATGTCGAAGCTTCACCTTTATCAATATGTTTACTTTGCTTAACTATATATTTTACAGTGCTTATGCTTTCCTGTATTTTCGCTGAAGGAACTAATAACTCACCACGTTGTGCCTCCAATGTCATAAATTTAAAAACATTATGCACTATTTCACGACTTTGTGCACTCAAAATCTTGTGTTGTACAAGCGACTTGAATTCCATATTAAAATTCCTACGCGGATTGTACCACTATTAGTTCAAATGGATCTTTACAGTGCAACACTCTGCCTAGGCTGGTAGCTGCCGACATTGTCGTACGCGTGATCTACGCGCATATCCGAATCTCACGGTTGAAATGAATTTGGTCGAGTTGTACTTTCCAATATATGCAGATAGTGTAAGCTCGTCGTGAATAATTACCTACCTATTAGTTTTCCGTACGTAACTCCCAGCTGAACTCTATTATCCACATCTCTACACCATTCTCCACAAAATGCTCTTAAATATATCAAAGGCTCGATCCCCCTGAAGACGCAAAGTTGGCGGGACACTCTTGGGTATCTGGTAATTACAATTATTGGACATCTTGGTTTGAATCTGAAAATGAACAAATGGAGCATACGGATCTGCAGGAAAACGAATATTTTCTCGAAAAAAGTTCGATAAAAATTACCAAACACAAAGTTTAACCCTCTCTATATCCGTCAGTTTTGATTCTAAAAACTTTTGTCATTTGCACTTTTTGATACATATATTGTGGACTATTCCATTATAAAAATTCAGATCGATACGATGAAAATGGAATTATGGATAATTTGAAAAATCGTCAAAATATCAAACTTTGACCTCCTGAAGAATCCAAACGCCGGCATTCAGAGAGTTAGCGCGATCTTTTGTTCAGGATGGCATTGGCTACACCATTCTGAAAGGAGGAGGCAGCCGGCTTATGGAGAAATGGGCTTCGGTGAAATTTCATGAATTGTTAGTATATTGTAGTTGACGACTTTCTGAACAATAGTGTCCAGGGGCCCAACTCAATCCTATGACTGGTTTCAGAGATACAGGGTGTTAAAGTTGGAAAATAGAAATTTTTTAAAAGCACTTCTTATTTTCTTCAATGTATCAAGAATTTTCTCCTGTGATAGTGTTCTAATTGCACTAAATATCAGTCCCTTATGGGAGAAAGGTTCATTTGCTACAGGAATTCTCAAAAATTAGAAAAAGGGAACGTTGTTTTTATGTATATGTCGATTATGGTATAACGTAAACAACATCGAAAATACCGATATACATAATTATTATAGAAGAAAATAATAATAGCCTTGTCATCATATTGTCGGGATAAAAAAACTGATCATAGCAAGTTGACAAAACTTTTACATCCAACCAGCAAACGTAAAGCAAAGGTAATATGAAAGTATCACAGAAATTCACCGAGGAAATATTTAATTACAGGGAGATTTCCAAAAAAAAAATCGATTCTCGGATTTTCATCCATACATTTGAATAGCCCTGTATATTATACATAGATTATATATATTTCAAAATGACTTAAAGTCACCTATTAACATGCAATCCAAAGTATATAAAATTTTATCAAATGTAGGATACATGGCGATCAACTTTCTGACTCGCCCTGTAAAAAATGTTTGCATATCACATTATTATGAACCAACCAGAAGCAAATCCAGCCAGATATTGAAATTCCTGAAAGTTGGTTTATATTTCAAGTCAACGTTCCGTTTTTCTAATTTTTGAGTGTCCCTGTAGCAAATGAAAGTTTCTCTCATAATCGACTGATATTTAGTGTAATTAGAACACTATCACAGGAAAAAATTCTTGATACATTGAAGAACATAAGAAATACATGCTTTTAAAAAATGGCTATTTTCCAACTTAAATACCCTGTATCTCTGAAACTAGTCATGGGATTGAGTTGAGCCCATGGACACTATTGTTCAGAAAGTCGTCAACTACAATATACTAACAATTCATGAAATTTCACCGAAGCCCATTGCTCCATAAGCCGGTTGCCTCCTTTCAGCGATTTTCACCGAAACCGGTTTTCCATAAGATTAGCGCGGGGTCCTTTTGACAAATACTTTCACCAGTGACACCTCGTCAGAATCAGCGACATCACCTATTTATCTGGCCATTGAAGTGGATTTTTATATTCCCATTTTATTTATTTATTTATTTATTTATTGGAAACCTCTCATGGAACTGATAAAAGGTGATGTGAAGATTTAGATAGATGATCACATTTGCTGAATGAGTAAGTATCTGTTTTATTTCAATCAATAAATTTAATTTTGAATAATTATTTATAAGCAAATGAAAATGGCATGCAATAGATAGTAACATTTATTGAAAAACTCATCAGGTATTGTAATAGTATATTGTTAAGGGTTGCTAAAGCGTTTCCTGCATGTGTGACAAACAACTGTTTTGCACCTACCGACTAAACCAAAAAAATAGGATAAAATATAGGTTAAGGGTGTGTTGTAACTCGGTAGGTTAAACCATTGTTACAGTTAACCATTGGTTAACTTCAAAAGGTTGTTGTAACACGAAATTTTAGACGTTCACCAACTGGTTAACCTTCGAAAAGTTTACCATCAGATCTCGGAGAGTTAACCGATTTTACTAAACGAATAGACTTTGCTGAGTTTTTACTAACAAAATGTCAGGAAGACGACGATTTTTAAAAAACATAATTTGGTGCGACGAATCGAAATTCACGAAAAATGGATTATTTAATAGACACAATTCCCATTATTGGAGTCAAGATAATCTTCATTTAACCAAAGAACGTGCTTTTCAAGATCGGTGGCAGTTCAATGTCTTTTGTGCTATTAGAAATAATCAAATAATAGCACTTCATTTTTACGATGGGAATTTGAATGGTTAGGAAACACAATCAATTCATTTATTCCTAATTAATTATGTAAAAAACACACTGTTTTTGTATTTTTTAATGTTTTTTGTTGTATTTTTAGGTGAAAGATATCTTGATATTTTAAGAAATTTAAAACGAAATTATTTAGACCGCTTGCCACCAGACGAATTAAGCAAACTTTTTTTTATTCATGACGGTGCTCCTGCTCACAGTTCAATTGTCATAAATACATTTTTAGAAAAGCAATTTGAAGACAGGTGGTTAGCAAATAATGGTCCTTTTCGGTGGCCCCCTTGTTCTCCCGACATGACGCCTTTAGATTTTTTTATATGGGGTCACATAAAACAAGAGGTTTACTCACAAGCCTTAACATCTAAAGAAGATTATGAGCTAAGAGTTCGAAATTCCTTCAATTCTCTTTCTGAGATGATGATCAGCCGTGCGACGAATGAAGGCATACTGAGAAGGGTTGAAAAATGCATTGAAGTTCAAGGTAGCAATTTTGAACATTTACTTTGAAACATAAGACTCTTTTTCTTTGACTTTTAATTTTCCATAAAATTTGGTAGCATATCTTATTATTGTCACAAATGGTTTAATTCGATTAACTTTTGCTTAAAATTTACCGAATAGCTTCAAATTGTTAAGTATTCTTTTAACAACGTGCGATTCCGATCGCGGTCAATCTGGATATCTTACTGCAAATAAAGCACATGTTCTGGTAACAACTTTGTCATATTTACCATGTATTAAAAGCAAGTTTACATAATTCTTTTTATTATTTAGACTACACCTGCATCTCTAAAAATGTACAGAAAATATTTAATATTTGGATAACGGTAAGGTTTAGGTATAGGAAAGTATACATGAACTTGCCTTATTTTTTTCTCCTGAATGCATTAAAATAGAAAAAACAGGGTGGTTCTATTTGAAAAAATGAAGAAATTTGATATTTATGAAGTTAAACTTTGAACACTTATTATACACACCCTGTATAAAATTTTTCAACATAGATTCGAATACGTTTGACCTTGCTCAAGGCAACCGAAGAGAAACCATTTTCATATCTTCAAGGGTCCTCTCGTAAAAAAATAATTTATAAGGGTCTTAGACGGTCAAATTTTCTACAAAAAAATTAATAACTCAAAAAGTGTGCATTTTTCGAAAAAAGTTTTCAGACAAAAGTATACTAAAATATTACGTAGATTTCAAAAATGTATTAATATACAGGTTGTTCCATTTAAAATAACAAAGTTACAGTCGACTTCCGGTAGAAACGGAAGTCGGCCATCTTTTAAAATATTTTAGTTGAAAAGATCGTATCCGAAAACCCAAACGTAGAAATTTTCGTGATTTTACTATGAGTATTTTGCCATATACAGATAGTTTTCACTCGTCGTGGGACACCCTGTATAGAGGATATTAAAACTAATAAACTGAACCGAAATAGCTATATTTATTATAAAAAAATAAGTCAAATTATTTTACACAACGCTTATTACTCATACCAAATACAATCAAGAACACTTTAAAACACACAGCATGAAACTAAATTATTAAATAATAATGACAACAACGGAAACGAAAGGTTGAAATGTCAAATGAAATCCATTGGTTACGTGACCCTTGATCAAAAATTCGTGTTACAACGGAAAAAGGCTTAACTACTGAATAGTGGTTAAACATAGTTTAACCACTGGTCTTGTGACCAGTGGGTTAACCTACCGAGTTACAACACACCCTTAAATTACAAGTGACTTTAAAGTTCAAAAATCGTGACGTTAAGAATTTTCCGCCCTTGGACTGCTAAATAATACTCAATCTCCGCCCTATATTTGGTATTGATATGATTGGTTTTCATATTGTTGAGAATTTGACATTTTTAATTGCTCCCTCAATATCTAAGAAAGTGGCCATAGCTATCTCTTTGTTATCTATTTAAGGCGACCTTACATTATGCTATTTAGGTGCAATGCAAGTTGCATGCTATAACAAAATAAACAGAGCGCATGTGCGGGTGCTTGTTTGTGGCTATTGTTAAGCAAGAAAAATAATTAGAACAGTTTCTATTTTCATGAAATTTGTAGACAATTTTAGTTATTTTTTTAGTAATAATTCTGCTACCAACCCTGAAAATATTAGAGCAGAAAATCAGTCTTGCAGCGCGGTAGATCGGTATAACCTCAAATCGTATTGAAAAACAAAATGGGGAAAAGGTAAGTTCTCTTGTTTTATCTGTTATAAAATAGATGTAATAATTAAAAAACAATTATTGTGGTTTGATTCCCAAAAAAATAAGAGAAAAATAATAAGTAATGCCACAAGGAACTTACAGAAGATAATTAATTTTTATTTTAGCAAACATGTTTGAAGTACCGATATGGCCACACACTTAATTTTATTATATGAAAGCAAGCCCTGTCTTTACGACGTGAGATCAAAAGATTATCACAATAGAAATACAAGAAATAAGGCACATGAAATATGTGCTAGTCTCTCAGAAATGTACCCAAACTCCGATTTATCTGAAAGTATTGTTAAACACCAGAAAATTGTGAGAAAATTTAGTTTCAAAATTATTTAACATAACCTAAAAAAGTTTGCCACACTGAATTGCATTATACAAAATAAACCAAACTATCTCGAAAATAGCTAGTGTAAAACGAAGCCATAAATTGTTTCAAAATTGCGTAGCTTTAAAATTGCATCTAAGTAGCATAATGTAAGATCACCTTTACTCAATAAGCATGTTTAGATCATCTAGTGCACGACCTTTAGATTTGTCAGATCGATAAGGATATTGACGATTGCTTGGTGGCTTATCCTTCAACACTTCGTCTAGGGATGGCGATCTGAAATCGATTTTTTAAATCGATATGTTGTACAGAATCGATTCAATGAATCGAGATTTCACTATTGAAAATCGACATTCGATTTTTTCTCTATTTATCACCATGTTCACTTAATAGCCATGAATGCCGTGATGTATATGAGTATCGTGGGATCATCTGTTCCTTGTGAGCGCCTTTTATCAATTTCCGGCAACATCGCAAGTGATGAGCGGAACCGCTTGGATTCCAGTAGATTTGACACTCTTGACAGACTGCTGTTTTTAAAACGCTTGGATATTAAGCATTGGGAACTATAAGCATTATCTATTTTCTTAAATTTTCAATGTAACAAATACATTTAGAAAATAAAAGTCTTCTTTTTTACCTCATCTGATATTTTGATATGGTAATGAAAATAATTGTTATTATCGAATTCCCTGAACTAAAAAATCCTTGATTTTACTGATAAGAGATCCCAGAGATTGTTTATTATGGTATCTTTCTTGTTTTCCATAAAATGGATTTATATTTACATTGTGCATACAAACTTGAAAAAAAATCGATTATTTAGAAATCGATTTTTTGGATCTCGACTTTTTTATGAATCGATTCATCAGGTTACGATTTGAATCGATTTAAAAATCGATCTTTTTTGGAAATAATCGCCAGCCCTAACTTCGTCTCTTATGTACCTTTCCAGTAACCTTTTTAACGTTATTTTGGAGCAACGGTGCACCCTGTATACTTCTAGTCGACTTATGCAGATAGTCTGGATTATTTGAAAAACTTTTATTCAACTTTTTTTTTGTAAACCCAACGGAAATCGATGAACAAAGAAGGAGTAATTACACTTTTAAATAGTATGATTTATATAACTTGGACAAAACAGTGTCCAAAATTATTGTAAAACAATATTGAGGAGTACGAGAAGCTCCATATAATTTTGAAAAATCGAAATATTTTCTAGACAATTGAGTAACACGATCATCACGAGGTCATAACAATGCTGTTGTTTTGAAATTAGACAAGCTTTTTGAAGGGTTTGGCGTAAAGCTAGTTGTTTCTATTTTCTCTTAATAGGCTTTCTTTATCGAGAACTACTGACTTCACCAATAAAACAGTGGCGATGTAAATTTTATCCACAAAAAGTAAAATATTTATAACTTTTTTGTGGAAGTTTGCAGTTCAAATCTCTTTACCCAACTTATAAAATTTTGAAATAGCATGTTAGAGATGTGAAAATACGGTATTTTATATTACCTGTATTTTACACTGTATTTTACCCCGTATAATACGGTATTATACCAATTCAAGGTCAGGAAATTATAGGACATTAAAAAACTTAACCCAACTATTATATATGACAAGTTAGAATTAAATAAGGTTGAAAAAACATACATTTGCTGGAGATGGAATAAATTTCAAAACTGAGAAGGTGAGAAGCACAAAATATCTATTGTGAGAAGTGACAAAATCACAAAACTTTTTATTTCACATTTGTCTTAGTATAATACCGGTATAATAGTTTTATACAATACAAAAAATATGTATTTTAAAAATATATTATACAATTGTATTATACACTTTTACATCTCTAAGCATGATAGACCAGGGTCGATAACTTTTGAAACAAAAAAAATTACAGTAGGAGACCCATTAGAAAAGGAGGAGAATATGATAGAAATGAAAGGAAAAATAAATTACGGTCGATCCGAGTTCGGGAAGTGGGAGGGGGTGAGTTTTCAAGGGTAAAAAATGGTTTATCTCGATTTCCTGCAAAACTACAAGTCCTATAGAAAAAACTGGAATAGCAAAGTTGTAGGTAATAAAAAGATCTACAACTTTTGTGTCCACAATTTTTTCACATAACCTCAAAATTTAGGTGAAAAATTCAAATAACCAAGTTTTTGGTTTTTTATTTTTATCTTTTTCAAAAATTTTTTTTCTACGAAATTTGGTGGAACTTACCTTATTATGTCCCAAATACACTGTGATTTATTTGATTTAAAATATTTATTTTTTCGCCTTATTTTAACTTATCAAAAAAGCACCCTAATTTTCAATCGAAAATTCTCGCGTCAAAATATCAGCTTTTTTCAAAAAGTCGGGGGGCTTTTTGTTTGTTGAAATCTCTACTTCCTGATGGTGTAAAAAAAATATACATTACTATAGTAAATGTTCTCAGAAAATACAAAAAATTGAAAAAACTCAAATTCGAAAATTTTATTTAATCACTATGTACAATTTCATCATTTTTTAGTTAAAAAGTTTCATTCATGTCATAGAAAATCTCATAAAATATAAATATACATGTAAATCGTACTATTGAATTTAGATACCTACTTAATTCTGATTACGTTATTCATTATATTTTTTTTTCAAAAACGTTAATCTTATTATTTATAAATACCTTATGTGAAATTCTAATGGGTTATTCATTAGTTTTTATCTCTTTGAAGGCATTTCTTCATCGTTAGATTCGACAAACCTTTCCAACTCTAGTTGATCGTCGAAATCTTCAAGACCATCATCTTATTCCCAGTCTGCATTGGTTCTTCATCCACAATTTCATCTGAATCATTTACTTACTCGTAGATTTTTTAATCCATATTGGACCAATTTTCAGAACCATGACAATTAGTGCATTTTAAACCAAGTTTTCGGCAGCCACATTTTAAACTGTTACATCCAGTTTCACAGCTGCAGCAAATAGTTTAGAGCAATACTTCCGGAATTAAACCTTTTTCTGTAAATTTGGGCATAATGCCACGTTGATGTTGCTTCCAGCCCCAATCTGTTGCTGTCAATTCGTTACCCAACCAAGTTTGAAGCTGATAATATGCTCTGTAACAATGTTGTTCTGCTGCTCCTTCTGTGGGTGGGAGGTTTGCCGAAATGAAGGATGATTTAATTTTTTCTTTTTTACATTTACAAATAGATTTGATAATCGTAATCCATTTTTTTTATATTTTCTTTACTTGCATCTTTCTTATAAAAAACATCGGCCAAATTTGACAAATTTTTCAAACTTTCTCAAAATATTGTAGATGTAGATTTTTTGATAATTAAAGTGTAAATTTTAATAAATAGCTCAAAATTGTACATAATGATTGAAAACATTTTTTTCGAATTTGAGTTTTTTTCAATTTTTTGCATTTTCTGAGAACATTTACTATAGTAATGTACATTTTTTTACACCATCAGGAAGTAGAGATTTCAACGAATAAAAAGCCCCCCTCGACTTTTTGGAAAAGCTGATATTTTGACGCGAGAATTTTCGATTGAAAATTAGGGTGCTTTTTTGATAAGTTAAAATAAGGAGAAAAAATAAATATTTCAAATCAAATAAATTACAGTGTATTTGGGACATAATAAGGTAAGTTTTCACCAAATTTCGTAGAAAAAAAATTTTTGGAAAAAGATAAAAATAAAAAACCAAAAATTGAATTTTTCACCTAAACTTTGAGATTATGTGAAAAAATTGTGAATACAAAAGTTGTAGATCTTTTTATTACCTACAACTTTGCTATTTAACTTTTTTCTATAGGATTTGTCGTTTTGCCGGAAATCGAGATAAACCATTTTTTACCCTTAAAAACTCGCCCCTCCCACTTCCCGAACTCGGATCGACCGTAAATTATTTTTCCTTTCACTTTTATCATATTCCCCTCCTTTTCTAATGAGTTTCATCCTACTGTAATTTTTTTTTTTATTTACCATTTTTGAAAGCTTCGGCCCTGGTCAATGATAGATCTGGATATATGTAAATTTCTCTCACGAAAACCTGACAAAATTTAAAATTGTAAGTTCATTAGCAACCAATGATAATGATCATAACCAGTTATGATCAAATCAAAAGACACAAATAGACAGCAATTTCTTTATTCACCACTCTGTGATACCGATTACGGCGAAATTACAGTTAAAAAGTCCTAGACATAAAAAATGTTGAAGTACTACTGACTACCCTTCGCAAAATAATAATTATACTGTTTCAACTTTTATAATACAGATGATGCTAGAAAAGTATTTATATTGAATGTATTGTTTAGTAAAGTTCTTTAATTAAAGTTATAACTTTTTTTCTCCTCTTCGTCATAAGACGATTTTAAGTACAAATAGATATCGACGGACGAAAATATCGCTGCGAAGTCCCCCTACAAAGTTGACAAAGCTCAGGCCCGCCTGAGACTGATAATAACTTTCCAAATTGTATTTTCGTTATCTTCGTTTACGTTTTCACATATTTCTGTTACTAGATAGAAAAAAATTACAGGGAAAATGTCCTAAACCTGAAAAATGGTGAGGTACTAGCCTTCGCAAGAGAACTCTATGTTCTGACTGTTGTGTTTCAACTTTTGTAGTACAGATTGCGCTAAAAAATATTCATATTTAATGTATTCTTTGATAATGTTCTTAAATTTAAAGCCACTAACCCTATAAAGAAATTGGAAATTAATAAAAATTGTATGCTGTATGACAAACACTCAAGAATATAAAGGAATTAAAAAATCTATCTTAATATTGGACAGTTAATGGCGTAGATACCTTTCGAAAATTCTGAAATAATTTATCGTGTATTTTGTGTACCAAAGGTTTCTTGTGGTGTATTCATTATTCCTTTTGTTAATTATTTTGGGAAATTGAACCACAATATTTTTTAAATTATCATTTCAACGTCATCAAGAAGAATTGAGTTTTTTGGTCCCTATTAGATACAACGAAAAAATTTGAGAACTAGACAATTACCTAATAATATTTTGAATATTAAGACTGCAATAAATTTGTTATCAAATTTTTTATGGTCCATTCGCAGTAGATCATAAATATGTGGAATAAAATATTTTTTCCACGGTCGGGAGTAGAAATCAGTTTCTATGACATCAAAATTAAACTCCCTTGGGAATAATCGACTACTTCTGTTTTAATTTTGATGTTATAGAAACTGATTTCCACTCACGACCTTAGAAAAAATAGTATATATCATCCGAGAGATATGCTATTTTGTCCTCGGTGCATCGTAGCCCTCGGGCTTCAAATTGCACCTCTGCCAAAATAACCCATTTCTCTCCCTTATAGTATAATGTACTATTAATTATAAAATTTAGATTATTTATCAGCAGAAGTCAGGAGTATTAAAACAAAACAGCTAATAATAAATAATAACTTATTTTCCTTCAATTTATTTATAAATATTCACAACAACAAATGTTCCCGGTTTTGGTCAACTTCTTTTGAAACTTTGCTTTTTTAATCATGATTTTCGTCTGTTTTCATCTCGTGGACACCAACAAATATCCAATTTTTAAAGATAGAATAATTTTTATTGACACTTTCCAGACTTTGTTAAGCTCACAACTGACAACAAGGATTGATTCACGATCAAATACCAACTTATTATATTCGATACACTATTCGTGCTAAGCTTAACTTTGATTGTAATGAGCGGTTGACAAAAATAGTACCTACCTCTACCGAATCCTGATTGAAAAACCAGGGTTCAATTCCGGGTGTCGACGGTCACATGAGTTTAAAGACTAAAAATGCACTGATAGGTTCTAAAAAACTCGCTATTATAGATAAGTTGAAAAATAATTTAATTCAAATAAAAGCGGGGAGTTCTGTGTTAAATATCATGGGATCGTCTGGTACACACATGGTTCGTGCTCCAGCGATGGGGCGGGGCTGGAATTTATTCCAGAAACCCAAGGACACAGGTCTGTGTTCCATTGGGTAAGGGTGTGTCTGCCTATCAGGCTGAGGTATACGCTATCTTGGAATGTGCGCAGATTAACCTAGACAGAGGTTATACGGATCGACGCATAACCATATACACCGACAGTCAGGCGGCAATTAAGGCACTGAGTGGATATACCATCAACTCAGGGCTTGCTGCTGAATGTCGTGAGCGCCTTGCTGACCTAGCAAGGCGGAGCACAGTGTGGCTAGAATGGATTCCAGCACACTCTGTCTGAGGAAACACCTCTGTAATCTAGGTTTAGAGGAAAGTCCCCTATGCAGGGGTTGCGGCATGGCTGACGAAACGTCGGACCACGATCTTCTCGTATATCCAGATTGGGCTGTGCTACGCAGGCGAATCTTCGGAGTCCCTGTTAAGGCCTCAGGGGAAATAAGCAGGCATCCACTGAAGAGGATTGAGTCCTTCATCGAGGGACTCGGCTTCATGGATGCATAAGTAGCAGGAAGTTTCGCCTGACTAAATTAGTAGTAGTAGTATTGAAGCTTATTACAGTTTCCTGTAATATTGTCCTATTTAATAAAGTGATTTATCAACAGATGTCGAAGAATAATTATTTATATTCACACTTTATGAATTTATTCAAAAAACAGTGACCGTTCAACTAAGAAGCAACAACTACTTCCCGTGCAATATGCACCACCGGATATTGAATTACACCCCAAAGTCAAACGGGGACAATACAACTTGTAGACCGGTTTCGGCGTATTTGCGCCTCATCAGTACAAGGTATGTGCTGTCCGTCCAAGAATCTCTAATCCCGGACTGAAGAGTACACTTCAATCACAATCAATACAGGTCTTCCAGATATAGATATACCAACCCCGTTTGACTTTGGGGTGTAATTCAATATCCGGCGGTGCATATGCACGGGAAGTAGTTGTTGCTCCTTAGTTGAACGGCCGCTGTTTTTGAAAAATTCATAGAGTGTTGAATATTTATAATTATTCCTTTCGACATCTGTTGATACATTCACTCTATTAAATACGACAATATTACAGGAAACTGTAATAAGATTTAATATCTATATCATTATAGATACTAAGAGTCGTTGTCAGCATTGAGAAGTGTGACCACAAAGTGGAACTTTTAAATTTTTTGTCCAAAATAAGCCATTAAAAAGTTCTCGGGAAACGATTTTGTCTTTTGATCTACCTTTCATTCCAAAAAAAGGTTATAAGCGCGTTGATGTTGATACATACTCTTCGACGTTTCCGGTAATAAATTCAGTGTTGTTACCTTCGCTGCTTCTATGTTCGGAGGTGTCAAATCTAAGTCAATATTACTATCAGTTTCCATTTTAATTAATAGTTTTTATAGAAAACAACTATGAAATTACTCGCTACCTACTAAAACTTTGACAGAAACGATCTGCTGACATTTCATCAATTTGTCGCTGAACGGAAATGTAAAGATTGAGACATTAGCGACATCTTCACTTGCAATCGCAAACCAGTAATGTAGTAGTTGTTAAATATCTTTATACTCACTGAAGTTGTATATAGGGTGATTGATTAGTTTGATAAAGCTTAGTAGGTCTGTTATCATGAAAGATACCAAAAATCTTATTAATGCCTAATCGCTGCCTACTCCATATTTGATTAATTAAAATTGAATTTGGCTGGGGCCAAAGTTGCCTATATATTTTTTGCTCAAACTCACTTCACATTTTCAGACATTTTTTTAATGTGCCTCAAAGATGTTTCAAATATATCTAGTATTATGCCATAATTAAAAAAAAAACATGTGTGGCCTATTGCAATTTTTCAAATTAGCACAAAGTTTGCGGTTGCCTTAATTTTAGTTTAGGAACATCTGGCATTTAACCATTCAATTGATAAAACATACCTTACTGAAGGATGAGAAATAGCCTCCTCAGTTTCTTAAAACAGACGTTCTACTGTCCTCTTGGACAAACGAAATCTGCAGAAAACATCGCGATTGTGGAATTTTCCGAAATAATCACGTTTTGGACGTATAATTTTTGGCCATCTGGCTTCATCGTCGCTGCTATAGGCATTAACATCGTAATCATTCATGTTTGTAATTGAAAATAACAATATACAGTTTAAAAATTTGACGGTTGATGTTGTTGACAACCATACAGGATCCCGCAATAATCTTATGGAAATTGGGTTTCTGTCAAATTGTCACAAAGTGCCAAAATTAATATTTTGGCAGCTAAGGAGCTGCCAAAGCTCCCCTAACCCGTTGCAACAAGACTATTCATTTTCAATACTATTTACATAATTATGTCAAAAGCATATTTCAATTATTCTAATATATAAGGTAATGTAATATTTACTTTACTATTCTTCGTTGACAGTGTATTGACAGCTGTCAATGGTCAATTTGTCCAATTTAACATGAGGGTTGATCCAGTGACCTCAAAAACATTACCTTATATATTAGAATAATTAAAATATGCTTTTGACATCTGTGAATGGTATTGAAAATGAATAGTCTTGTTGCAACGGGTCAGGGGAGCTTTGGCAGCTCCGTAGCTGCCAAAATATTAATTTTGGCACTCTGTGCCCATAGAGACTTTTGTTCAGGATGACAGAATCTACAACATATCAAATTTAGACAATTTGACAGAATCCCAGTTTCCATAAGATTATTGCGGGGTCCTTTCCTTGGTTAGCAAAGTTACCCGTACTTTGGATTGCAGTTACATATTTTAATAGTTAACCCATACTTATACCCTTGACCACATATTGTGAAACCAAAATTTTGTCGTAACCGATAGTTACTTCTTAACCATGAGGTAACCTAATATTGTGAAACTGGCTGTTAGGATGTGTGATGGATTATTGAGCCCTATATACTGTCCACTTACCTTGCTATAACCTTAGCTGTTCTTCCTGATGAAGATAAACAAACAATAGCTGCAGCACTACTATTTGATGCTGCCTCTACTACAGAAATGGCAAGGGAATAGATTGCCTCCATGGGAGCAGGAAAATGAGTCACCAAATCATGAAATAACTGTCTATGGTGAACTGCTGGTTCGGCTTCTTTACAGATTATATCTACTGATTTTATAATTCTGGAATTATTCGCACTTTTAGG
This sequence comes from Lochmaea capreae, assembly GCA_949126875.1. NCBI lineage: Eukaryota > Metazoa > Arthropoda > Insecta > Coleoptera > Chrysomelidae > Lochmaea > Lochmaea capreae. The sequence goes on from OX421411.1 coordinate 20,920,354, forward strand.
TAGAAGTAGCGCATCTGTTCCATCTAGTATAGCAGTGGTAATATCTACTATTTCACTTTTAGAAATTTCATTTATATCTGATAGGGAAATTGTACTGATAACTGGCTTACCTAAAACAGTGAGTCTCATGAATGAAATTAACGTAACAACATATTAAATCGTATTATATAATATAATGCTACACACAGGCCTTTTAGGCCCATAGCTTTGTGATTATTTCCTTCCATTGTTTTCTATCTCTTGCATTCGCCTTCCAGTCCGGTATTTCTCCCTCTTTTAAGTCTTCAATTGCTTAATTATACCACCTTTTTTTGGTCTTCCTCGTTTCCGCGTTCCTTCTATGTCTATGTCAATCATTGTTTTGTCATTCTGGTGTCTGGCATCCGCTGTATATGACCTAGCCATCCAACTCTTTTTGCTCTTATTACGCTGCTCATGTCTTGCTCTTCATATAAACCTCTTATTTCTTGGTTTGTTCTTCTTTTCCATACCCCTTCTTCTTTTTCACATCCTAATATCCTCTCCCATGTTTACTTTATTTTCCTCTTCTTTACTCAGTATCCAAGTTTCACTACCGTATAGTGCCGTTGGTCTAATAACTGTTTTGTATAGATGTAACTTGGTCTTTCTAGCTACCTTCTTTGAAGTTATTATTTCATTTAGGGCTTCTGCCTGTTTACTTCCTTTTGTTAGTCTTGTTTCCATGTTCATCTCCTCATCGCCATCCTCCATAATAACTGTACCTAGATGATATAGCAATGGACTTGTTCGAATTATATTGATCTCTGTCCGTTCAACTCTACTACAAAATGTCTCTTTGTTTCTCTTCTTTGTGGAGTTGTCATTTTCAAAAACTTTGACTTCTCTGCTTTTACTCTCAAACTCGCTATCTCTGCCGTCTCTACAAAAGCTTTGCATGCTCTTTTTAGTTCTTTTTCTGATGTTGATAACATTACTACATCGTCTGCGTAGGCCAGCAATTGCGTAGTATTGAAATTAAAAAAAAATCGTATTTCTGTATTCACCCGTTTCTACCCCAATTGGAAACAGGTAGGGAATGGAGTTATATTTTTAAGTGATATTAAATTTGATTTTAAGTACGGGCTAGCTACCTACTTTGATGCTTTTCGGAGAGTGCTGTGGGTATATCAAAAATTCCTTAGTCAATGTATGTATTTAATCAGTTATGTTACTTATGTTACTGTATACAGTTGAAGAAATAGAGTTATGAATATACACTGAACAAGAATAGTGCTAAACAATACGATATAGTTCCCCAAGTAGTACTATTTGGCTTACAATTTTTAAGATTATGCAGACTAAAAAATCTGGTTACAATTAATACAATTAATAAAACTTGTACTTCTACTATAAAGTTTTAGGTTAAAACAACTAAACCATAAGCGATATGCCTTACTGCTTCACCTCTGCTGCAGGCAGCCAGTGATGCAATTGAACCCAGGTTTGTGTTTAATAAACCCTACAAAATACAAACAAAACAGAACACAGTCAGATGCTGCAAATGCAATACGCATATATACAGATGGCTCAAAAACTAAAGAAGGATGTGGAATTTACTCCTGATCACTACGCCTAAGGATTAAGTGGGTAATGGGAAAAAAACACCAGCGTGGTTCAAACAGAATTGGCTGGTATTTCAATTGCCACAAAGGACCTAACCAGAAAAGGAATTTCTGGCAAAAACATAGTAATCTGCACTGATAGCAGACAAGCTCTACAAGCCTTGAACAGACAACGTGTTACATCAGGGCTAGTATTAGAGTGCCATCGAGACTTAGCTAACGCCTCGGTAGATAAAAATATTATCCTGAGGTGGGTTGAGGGGCACGACAGGAGCGTTGTTGACTCTTTAGCCAGGGAAGCGGCGGGAATAAGAATTCTTGGACATGGCGACACCTACGGCCTGACGAATTCGACAATTGCGGAACTAGCTAAACGTTACATCCATGCTCAATCTCTAAAGAGATGGGATGAAATCAAGGGATGCAGTCTTGCCAGGATCACCCTGGGCGACCCTGGGAAGCTGGAGTCGAAAAAATATTTGGCGATGACCAGGAAAATACTACGTTTAACAGTAGGATTTCTGACTGGCCACTGTCAATTAAGGAAACACCTCCAAACAATGGGGCTAGTGAACACACCTCTATGCAGGATGTGTGAACAGGAAGATGAATCTGTCAGGCATGTCTTATGTGAGTGCACGGAGTATTCGTCAATAAGAGAGTGTGTGTTCGGTGAGTCTTGGCCTACACCTGCCGATATAAAGGAGATGTCACCTAGTGACCTGTCCACCTTCCTGGAAAGGACAGGATGGACGATGGCCTAGGAAGACAACTCCTAGGGAGGATGTAGAATGGGTCATATGTGGCCTAAGTGCTGTGGGCCTAACTCACCCTCCCTACTTTACAGATACAGATATGCCTTTATATTTAAATACATGGATTAAAAGATGATGGGTTACACAATACCATATGAAGTATCTTGAGCTAGAGTTAAGACACCAAAGGGAACAGTCTAGGAAGCGCACCAAACCAGGCAGGACTATTAACTATTACAGGAAAGTAAAGATTAGATCTTACTTGTTTTTAATGAATACAGCTTCAAAGTGAAGGTGTGTTCTTCTTTGCAATAATAATCAGGTACGAGCCAAACCCTCTGCCAAAGTATGTCTTTGCTTTGAGCTTATCGAGGAGGTCATGCATTAGTTACCGTTTCTAGGAGGTTGTAGGATGTGCAACCCGGAAAGTTTGCTGGGTAGCAGTGAAAGAAAAACAAAAGAAGGACGTAGCTGAAATTTGGTCTTTCAGGAAGGTAGCGAAGTATATAAATTTACTAATGTGGGAATCAGCCTATGATAGTTTACAAAATACTTTGTCTACTTTTCCAGTTTTAGCTTTAAAAATCCGATTTCAATCGAAATTCACTGAGACCACATGGCCCAAGGAAAACCAGCCTTTTTACTACCAAAAAGAAAAAAATCTAACAGCAAACGGACATTTTCAGTTCTTTTAACTAGGGAATTAGTGGTGATCAATTTATCAGTTAAACCATAACCAAGGTTGGCACGATTAGGTTAATTCGAAGATTTTGGAATAGGAGAAGAATCTTTCTCAAGGTCAACCCCTATTGTAATTGACAATCTAAACATGCATGTATTGTATAGATATTGAATGGAGATAGAGTTCTATGAAATTTTATTTAGTGTGTAGATCTATAAAATTCAATTTGTACAGGAAATACGTCATTTGTGATTGAAAAAATAAGTGTCAATTTGAAAGATAAATAATTTTTTGGAAGAAAATTTTTTAAAATAGTTTTCAGGGTAGAAAACTGAATGTGGGTGGCGATGGTGATAAATATTTATGAAGATTAGTATTGAGATAATTTTGACAAGAAGAAAAAGCTAAAAAAATTTTAAAAAGCCCATAAATATTTTAGAACATTGATTTGTAAATTAAAATTGGATTTGAATGTTTTGATAAATATATAAAAAAAAACTATTATCACAAATGATGGATTTGGAAAAATAATATGGAAAATTAGAAGTAAGAATCTAAAGGATTGGTTTTAAACCTGCCTACAGGAAAGTACCATTTTAATTATAACTTCGGGAGGAAAATAATTCAAAATAATCGTATTTGGAAAATAGTAGAAATGTATATTTGAAAATTTAAAGAAATTTTTAGAACATTATAGTAATAGAAATTTAACATTTATATAATAAGAAATCTAATAACGGACATTTAAAAAAAATCAATTCTTTAAAAAATATAGATAGATTAAAAATTTGTAATGTTTAATAAATTGTTTAATAAATAAGGATATATGAGACAGAATTGTTGATATATCGCTAAAAACTTAATTTGTAGTCACTAAAACTTGCCTAACTGATTGCGCTGTCAAGTGTCATCTGATTGACAAGAGACGGTTGAGTATGTAACGGATATAAGAGTTGTACTCCTTGATCTACACATGTATCATGTATGTTACAACATATGGAAAATAAGTTTATTACATGAATCCCATCCACGAACTCCTTCAGGTTATGGGCCCAGTTTGTAGAAAGAAATAAATAAGTAAGACAAAGTAATATTTTCAAGGGAACCGTGATGATAGCCGGTACAAATTCAAGAATAAATGTGGAACCGCTAAATGGTCGTAATTATTACAATTGGAAATTTAGGATTGAGAGAATATTAGATGAACACAGAGTATTAGACGTAATTAAATCAGAAATTGATACACAAGGGCTAGAAGAAGACGCCAAAGAAAAGGTACTGAAAAAGGATGCTAAAGCACAAAGCATAATTATACAATGTGTAGAAGATTCACAATTAGAAAACCTAAGGGACAAAGGTAACGCTTTTAAAATGTGGCAAACGTTAGAAGAAATGTATGAGAAGAAAGGAGTACGCAATTGTTTTTGAAAAAAAAAATTGATGCAAATAAGAATGCAGGAAGGTCAGTCAATAGATCAGTTTTTAGTTAAATTTGAGGAAATAGTAAGGCAATTAAAAGCAAGTGGATTAAAATTGGAAGAAGAAGATGTAATATACAACCTTCTGTTAGGTCTCCCAAAATCCTACGAGATGGTTGTAACAGTAATTGAAAACTTAGAAGGAGAATTTAGTTATGAACAAGTCAAAGCTAGATTGAAAATTGAGGAAAAAAATACAAAGTACAAGTAAAATAATAATAAAATAAGTTCTTGTGTAATCAGTTCCAAAATGGTGTGGGAATGCCTAGGCAAACTTAATGAACTAGGCGAGAACAATATAGTCACCTTACTGTGGATTCCAGGACACACTGGAATAGAAGGAAACGAAATAGCAGATAAACTAGCAAAGAGGGGGACTGAAATACCCTTTTGGGGGTCGGAACCTTTTTGCGGAATCAGCTCCAATGTAATATTGGAAGAAATAGGTAAAGCCGAAGAAAAGAGAATATCTGACAATTAAAAAGATCTAGTAGGGCTTAGGCAATCAAAGATTCTTCTGGGTGACTACAACCTGTTGAGATCAAATGAATGCATAAGTCAAAGCAAAACTGCACTAAGAGTTTTAACAGGAATCCTAACGGGACAATGTCGCCTGAATGGGCACCTTAAAAAGCTCAAAATAGTGGAGGAAGAAGATTGTAGGTTTTGTGGAATGCAAGAAGAATCCTCCATCCACATACTTGCGAACTGCACAGCAATTCAGAATCCTAGGGCACAGCACCTGGGAGACTACTGGATAGAAGAGGGACAGTTACCTAAGTTGAAGCCTGCAGATATCCTAAAATTCCTCGGGGAAATAGGACTAAAGGAGCTACTAGTCTCTGAGACTTTCCTCAGGAACTAAGTAGAAGTAAGGGGGCACAATAGATCTTTTAGGTCTCAGTGAATGTTACCCCAAAAGACATACATACATACATACATACAAAATAACTGAGTTAAATGGAAATGAAAATACAGCATTTTTATCTGGTTGCTAAAATTGCGGAAAACCAGGTCACTTTAAACGAGAATGTCGAGGATACAGGGGGATAGAGGGATAGAGGTAGTCATTCACATGGCCAAAATTTTAGAAGAGACAATGAAAGTTTTAGTAATGCAGCAAGCAATGGTTATCGAAGAAATCAAGCCCAATATGTAAATCAGAATAGAAGAGGAAAGGACAGTTTCAATAGATACCGAAAAAGGCAAGTAACAGGAAGATTTGATAATGGTAGTGCTATGTTGAAGGAGCACAATGCAGTTTTATAACACAAGTGAGTGGTAATGACGAAGGTAATAGTGATTTGCATCTTATTAATGACGGTGGGTGCACTGATCATATGATCAATAAAAAAGAATATTTTACTGATTTTGCATACTTAAAAAATCCAATTAAGATCGCCATAGCAAAAAATGAAAATTATACTGAGGCAACGGGTACAGGGAACATTAAAGTATATTCAAAATTTAACAATAAACAGATTCAATGTATAGTTAAAAATGTATTGTTTGTGGCAAACTTGAGAAAGAATTTATTGTCTGTCAAAAGGTTAGAAGACACAGGTATTAAAATAGTATTTGAGAATGGTTTAGTAAAATTCTTTGAAGCCAATCGAGGCTTAATAGGTATAGGTTGCAGAAATAATCTGTATGAGATAAAATTTGAATTAATTAAACCTGAATGTTTAAATATAAAGATAATTAGCAATAATAGTCTAATGATTTGGCATAATAGATTTGCACACATTAATTTCGATAGCTTGAAAAACTTGATAAAAAATAATATGGTCTTAGGCATCAATAAGAATGAAGGCACATCTAAATTGGATTTTTGTGAAGGTTGTGTAGCAGGGAAAATGTCCAGGTTGCCTTTTAGCACTAGATTTAAAAGTACACGATTTTTAGAAATAATACACACCGATGTGTGTGGGCCAGTAAAATTTGATGGCTACAAATATTTTGTAACTAGTACAGGGAATGAAGCATTTCACCTGGCAATTTTTTCGTCCAGCATGGATTGACTTGAAATTTTAACAGAAGGTAGGTGATAGCCCAAGGATCAAAATCTATATCGAACCGAAGGGCGCTAAAGCCTTGGGGGTGGTTGCCACCCCATCTCGGGGGTGAACATTTTTTATTACACTTTAACCACAGGAATCGATTGAAAAAGTGATTCTAAGCAAAAAATGTTCTATACCTTTTTTTTGTAAAATCAATATTCTCTAGTAACGCTTTTTAGAGGAAAAAATCGACGTTTTTGATATGTTTTTCGCGTATAACTCGAAAATTATGCATTTTATCAAAAAAACTATAGAAAGCAAAATTGTAGCTTTTAAAAAAACAAGCAAAACTCTTTTTTTATAATTTTTCTTAAACCAATGGGAACCGAGATATGGCCCATCAATGATTAGCTTTTTTTCCCAAATGCAAAATGTGATAGATTCAAAGTCAAATACCGGAAAAATGATGCATTTTTCGTAGAAAACTCATAGAATCTTTTTCAAAGAGCATAATTAGACCTTTCTTTAAAAAAAAAAGGTCTGTTGCATCAAAATTGAGTGAATTATGACAAAAATAATGTCAGTACTGAATTTTTTATACAAAAAAAAATCGGTGAAAACAACCCCCTAACTACCCCCCTAATTAAAATTGATCTTCACTCTTGTGCAATTCTCTTTGTACATGTATGGGTAAAATGTCCAAGAAGTTTGACCAATTTAAAATTCATAGTTTTCGAAAAATTATGGCTTAAAGTAAAAAGTTATTTTTCATAATTTTGTATTTTTTACCCTTTCTTTCAAAATAACTCCGAAAATATTGGAGGTACAAGCAAAGTTAAAAAACGAAATTGTAGCTTTTTTATGACAAAAATTTTCCTGTAAGTAGATTCAAGTTACTTAATGCACGTGACACATTTTTTTACAACAGAATTATTGAGCAAATCCCTATTAGCATTAATTATTTTTCTCTTGGCAAAAAATTTTTTTTTACATATAACACTAATAACAGTTGATTTTTAAGGGTTGAAAAAGTATAAAATTGTATTTTGAAATGCAACAAATTCATCATTTTACTAATTCAAACCCATTTTCACCTATCTTAAGATTTATAATGCTATTTTTTAATTTTTGACGTTTAGGGGTAGTTTTCACTCCTAAGAAACAATCAGGGTTCGTCGGCATGACATGAAATATAAAGCAGAGGGTGAGTTGAGCCTAATCCCAAATTTTTATGCAAATCAATCAGAGGCGAAATCATTTTTTAAGGATTCGTGATTTTTTACATTAAGCTGTAACAGGGGCTGCTTTTTAAGGGTTGAAATATGATGAAATTGTATTCCAAAGCTCAAAACAATCATTATTCAACTTATCCAAACCAAATCTTACCCATTTTCAGGTTTAAAATGTTATTTTATGATTTTTGACAAATAAGGGTAGTTTTCACCCCTAAAAACCGTTTAGCGCCCTTCGGTTCGATATAGATTTTGAACCTTCGGCTATCACCTACCTCCTGTTGAAATTTCAAGTCAATCCATGCTGGACGAAAAAATTGCGAGGTTTTACCTTTTTTTGAGCTTCATTCCCTGTACTAAAGGTTTATTGAAGATTTCTCTAATTTCACCATAACATATTTAATAAAAAATTAAGATGAGGTATTCATTAAGTTCCGGGAATATGTAAACATGGTAAATTCAAAATTTAATCCAAAAATTTCAAAATTGCTCTGTGACAACGGAGGGTAATATATTTCATCTCAATTTAAAGACTTTTGTAAAGATCAGGGTATAATATTAGACTATACTACACCATACACTCCACAATTAAACGGTAAAGCAGAACGTATGAATCGCACCTTAGTAGAACGAAGCTGGGCCGTAGTTAACTAGGCAAACATGCCAGAACATTTTTGGGGTGAAGCTATCAGGGTAACAACTTATATCTTAAATAGAAGTCCTACTAGTAGTATTACTGAAAAAGTCACACTGTCAGAGATCTGGTATGGCAGGAAACCAAATGAGTCGAATTTAAGAATATTTGGGACAATTGTTTATTGTCATATACCAGAGCAATTTAGAAGTAAATTCGATTCGAAAGTTGAAAAATGTATCTTTGTAGGGTATACAGATAATGGGTACAGACTATGGAATATTGATAAGCAGAAAGTCATTATTTCAAGAGATGTCAAGTTTGATGAAAACACGTTTTACTATAAGAAAAGGGTAGAAGAATTGGAAAATGAAGACAAATAATCTCAAAGTGAAGGTGATGATATAGTAAGTCCTGAAGATGAGACAACAGAAGAAAAAGGAGATGAAAATGATACAGACAAGGTAAACAACCCGAGAAGCAGTCAGGCAGACAACAGAAGAAGCAATCGAACAGTATACATACCTAGCTGGCAACAAGACAATGAAATGTACATGTCTTTCAAATAAGATATGAAGATTTGGACAAAAGGGAAGATAGGGAATTTTGGTTCATGGCGATGGAAAAGGAAATGAATTCTTTGAACAAGAATGAGACTTGGGAAATGGTAGAGAAACCTGAAAATTCTGAAATAATAGACACAAAATGGGTATACAATTAAAAGCCGTTAGAAGATATAGAAAACAGATACAAAGCACGGTTAGTAGTTAGGGGATTCGCACAGGATACAAATGAATATGACCTATTATACTCACCAGTAGCAAGGTTGGGAACAATAAGAATGCTACTAATTATAGGGAATCAACGATCGTTCTATTTTAAACAACTAGATGTGAGGTCTGCCTTTTTGAATGCAAAAATAAAGGATGATGTTCATATTTACCCACCAAAGAGTTTTAAATGCAACTCAAACAAAATTTGGAAATTAAAGAAATCTCTTTATGGTCTAAAATACTCATCTAATCAGTGGAATAATGACATAAACGATTATTTGTTAAACATTGGTTTTACGCGGTCTGAAAATGACTATTGTCTATATATTTTATTATCACTGGAGGAAAAAGTTTATTTAATAATTTGGGCAATACCGATGTCCGTCCCGCGGTCAGAAAATTGAGGGTTTAGGAAAAGGGTTTTTAATCCCCGACCGATGTCCGTTCCACGGTAAGGTGGATACACAGATAGAATGGGCAGGGTAGAATATTATTCCTAGAATAATTAGTATGATTCGTGTATTATCGACACCCTTCCACAGACCCTTACCTATAAATAGAGGAATATTTTAAATAATAGCTAGTAGTGCTTCTCGTTGTTTCGCGTGTGATACCGTTCGACTTTTGGCTTAAAAACGCACCACTTTAATTGGTTAGTGCTTTCGGTGTGCTCCAGAGAAATGGATGTCATGGTAAGTCAGAAAGGTAAAACTCTTATCAATATTGATGGTTTTAAGTTTTATTTTCATAAAAATTTATGTAATAACATTACACGTTGGGCATGCGTTAATAAATTGTGTAAAGTCTATTTAAAACTAAATGATAAAAAATGAAATTATTGAACGAAACCATGAACATAATCACTTCAAAAACGAAGAAAGTTTAATCAACCGTCAAAAACTTAATAATAATTTAAAAAGAAAAGCAGTGGAGGACATCGCGTCAACACCGTCAAAGATTTTGCATCGGGAGTTGAGGAACGGTGATATAGAAACAATTACGGTTCAAGACATGTGCCGTTTTCGTAAAAATATTTCCTATGCAAGAAGAAGTAAAATGCCGCCTTTACCGAAATCTTTGTTGGACGTTCATAATTCCATAGAATCCATGAATATAAAAACTAATAAAGGAGAAAAATTTTTATTGGTAAATGATAGAATTCAAAATATTATTATATTTTCAACGCCTCAAAATTTAAAGTTTCTTGGCACCTTAGACGCGATTTTTGTTGATGGAACATTTTACAGTGCCCCAAAACACTTTTATCAAATGTTTGCATTACACGGTTTTTCAAATAATATATATGTTCCCCTTGTTTATTGTTTACTTCCATCAAAAACTACAGAAGCATATTGCATCGCTTTCAAACATATTCTGTCAGAATGTGGAAAAAATCCACTCCATTTTTTTAAACACGCCAGAAAGAAAAGGTCAATTTTGGCCATTGCTTCTGCCAGTCCTAAGCCTGGAAAAAGTGTGAAGGGAAAAATATGAAATAAAATGTAATGGTTTTAGCATTACAAATAAAGTATCTACTACATATTATATCTTATATGTATATAGAAATGTGAACGTCACGAGAAGAAGATGCTACATCGACACTATTTTTTATATAAATTCGAACGAAACATGTGTATCTTGTTCTTTTTACTTGTTTGATTACGTTTACAACATTTATAAAATAAACAATATAAAAATTTCATCATTTTATTGCAATTAGTTATTTTCGTTCAAATTAAAGCTATTTTAAAAGTAAAATTTTCGTGTGTGTAACATTTCTGGCGCTGCGAACAGGATTTTCGTACAGAAACCCCTACGTTTCCTGGTCAACTTCAGTTGTTTAACGAAGATTCATCGAACTCAGTGAAAATTGGCATGCAGAGGGCAACATTCGTGTTCATCCTATTGTAAGTACTTATCCTAATTTTCCTTTTATTAATGAGCATTTTTAACGACATTACTGACGAAACTTTACATTTATTATCAGCTGATATTAGTTTAAACAATTCTGAAAATACAAATAGTTCTCGATTTTCTCAAAAATTTACTGAAGAATCATTTTCTGAAGAATCTCGAAACATTAATTGTAAAGAAATGCCTGTAACTAATAGTGATATTGCTAGCCTTTGCGCAACTCTTCCAGAATTTTCCAAAGAAGACGATAATATTTCCACATTTATTAAATCTGTTGATAATTTAATCGCGTTTTTCATTGATCAAAGTTTAACTGCACCCCAAGAATTCATTTTAAATGCAAACATTGTTTCTCGTATCAAAGGTGAACCCAGAAATTTTCTAAACTATTCGAATAAAACTATTTGGGCTGACATAAGACCCGCTTTACTTTCTAAATACGGTGACAGACGATCCGAAGACATACTAGTTACACAACTATCTACGACTGTTCAAAAAACTTACGAAAACTATGACCAATACCACCAGAGAGTATCAAATAATTTGAATGACTTATTGCAGCACATAACACTAAATGACAATGAACCGACTGTGAATTTCAAAACTCCTTATTTCAAAAATATTGCATTGAAAACCTTTTGTACGGGAATTAATGAACCCTATTGTGAATATTTATCGCACTTCCAAATAACTTCCCTAGAAGAAGCCCTTCAAAAATGTATTGCTTATGATAACCACAAAAACCAACAGCAGTATATGAATTTTTTGAAAGGTCAACAAAATAAAAAACCATTTTCGTCAACAAACAAACCTATTAATTTAGCTTTACCACCAAATTTAAGACCTAACTATTCTCGTAATAATACTCAACGAAATTTCAACAGTCATCCTCAACCGAATTTCAATTCATTCCGAAACGCTCCTTCAAATAATACAAATTTTTATAGAAATAATACAAACTTCCCAGGAAACAATACAAATGCTCCTAGAAATAATTTTCAACCCAACAATTCTCGAAATAATGATCTTCAATCTTTCAATCGCTCTCCACTTCATAGAAACTCCACGAACCCCCAAATTAATTCATACCATTCTCCGATGAGTGGAGTACAAACCATTAATTCTAGAAATGAACCCATGAGTACTTCTACCAGAAGGACTCACCATTTTAATGTTAATACTACCACAGAGGAACAACCAAAATTTTCTATAAATAATTCTGAAAATGACGAAGAGATTCTGGATTTGGATTTTCAAATAGGTCCAACCAACGATCCTCCTCCTCTATAAGTTTGAATAATATCAAAAATTGCCCCCAACTACCCTATTTCATTATGCCAAAAACTGGTTTAAAGGTACTGATTGATTCAGGAGGATCAGATAGTATTATTTCACCAAAAGCTTCTACTTATTTCAACCCATTACATAAATATGAAAAACCATTTTTATTGACTTCTATGAAATTAACTAATAAATATTTTTTTAATATCAAAACATCATTGTTCGAAGAATTCGGCATTAACGAACCAATAGATGCTCGAATAGCCGACTGGAGTAAAGATTTTGATATTTTACTCGGAAATTTTGACTTAGAACGCTTGAATGGCTTAATCGACTATGAAAATAAAACGCTGACATTAAGAAAATTGAATATAACAATTCCTTTTTCTACTTTATACAATAAAATCCCAGTAGATATTTCACACAGTGACATAATATTACCGGAAATGAAAATAAATAACATAAAAATTCCTGAATCTATTCACACAGTCACTGATGGCTATGTAGACAAAATCATATTACCAAGTCCATTACAACTTGATACGGTACATGTTGAAAATCTTAATAATTATGAAATTTCAAACGGTCCCACGAACTTTGACTCGACATTAATAAGAACTCAGCATTTGAATTCTGAAGAAGAACAAAAAATTTTAAATCTTTGCAAAAAATTTCACGACATTTTTTATGATAAAAAATCGGACTTGAGTTTTACTTCTGCCATCAAGCACGAAATTAGAACTCGAGACGAGCATCCAATATACGTTAGAGGTTTTAGACAACCAAAAACGATGCAAGATGAAATTACGAAACAAATAAATAAGCTATTAGAAAACAAAATAATTAGACCCTCTATATCTCCTTATTCTGCTCCAGTATGGATAGTACCAAAAAAAGCAGACGCATCCGGAGAAAAGAAATTTCGTATGGTAATCGATTATCGTAAACTCAATGAGAACACTATAGATGATAAGTATCCCCTTCCAAAAATCGACGAAATCCTTGACAATTTAGGTAAAGCTACTTATTTTACAACCCTCGATCTCGCTCAGGGATTTCACCAAATTGAAGTCCACCCAAATTCGATAGAAAAAACAGCCTTTTCCGTTCCTCATGGTCATTTTGAATTCCTAAGAATGCCATTTGGATTGAAGAATGCTCCCTCCACTTTCGAAAAATTGATGGATAATATCCTCAGACCCTTCCTTTACAAATTTTGTTTTGTTTACATGGATGACGTTATTATTTTCTCCAAATCATTACACGAGCACCTCGTACATATTGCCAAAATTTTTGAAGTGTTCCGAAAAACCAATCTCAAAGTACAATTAAATAAATCTGAATTTCTTACTAAAGAAGTTGCCTTTCTTGGTCACATCGTCACCCCTCAAGGAATAAAACCGAACCCTATCAAACTAGAAGCCGTCCAAAAGTTTCCGCTTCCAAAAACTATTAAAGAAATCAAATCATTTTTAGGACTTATTGGCTATTATCGCCGATTCATCCCAAACTTTGCAAAAATTACTTCCCCGTTTTCCAGATGCACCCGCAAAGGAGCTGTAATCGATATTAATAACTCTCAATATCTAGAATGTTTTGAAAAATGCAAACAGTTGTTAAGTAATGCCCCTGTTCTTCAATACCCTGACTTCTCAAAAACCTTTACTCTTACTACCGATGCATCAAACATTGCTATCGGTTCTGTTTTATCACAAAATAATCACCCTATCGCGTACTACTCACGCACATTGAATTCCGCTGAACAAAATTATTCAACAGTCGAAAAGGAACTATTAGCCATAATTGATTCATGCAAGCATTTTCGTCCTTACCTATATTCCCAAAAATTTATAGTAGAAACAGACCACAACCCCCTAGTATGGATTTATAAAATTAAAGACCCAACTTCCCGCTTAGCACGCTGGAGGTTGAAACTTGAAGATTATAATTTTGAAGTGAAATACAGAAAAGGTAAAGAAAATCAAGTAGCTGACGCCCTTTCTCGCATACAAATTAACGCATTGGACACAATCAGTTCAAACCAAGCAGAGCCCCCAGATGAAATCGATATTGACGCAGACGAATTTTTAGACGAATTTGACAGAATAACTACCGATAATACACGACATTCTGACATTGAACACCCAATTACCGGAATTCAAATTTCAGAAGAACCAATAAATTTATCCAATAATCAAATTATTATAACACCACAATCTCAAATTTATGAAATAATTTACAAAAAAATATTTAATAAACATAGGTACGTTATAACAGTTACAGATAACTGGAAATCAGAAATTACAGATGCCTTCAAACAAATTTTAAAACCTAGCCAAAAATTTGCAATAAAATCGCCCCATGATTTTAAAACCTTTATTTGTAATTACTTTAGGGAAAACATTAATTCAACTGTCAAAGCTATATTTTGTAATAAAATTTTATCTGATATTGAGGATAAGGAAAAACAAATAGAATGTGTTAGGAAATATCACACCGATAATCATAATGGAATTGTAGAAACTTATAAACACCTAAAATCACAACTTTATTGGCCATCTATGCAAACTACTATTTCCGATTTCATTAATCAATGCGAAATCTGTCTAAAAAATAAATACGAAAGACATCCTTATAAATTACCCCAATTAGGACCTCTTCTTGGTCAAAAACCTTTCGACATCTTACACTTAGATTTGTTTCATTGCAATAAGAATATTTTTCTTACAATTATTGATTCCTTTTCTAAATACGCTCAGTGTTACAAAGTTCCAGATAAAACATCAATTTCAATTCTAAGTAAATTGAAGCATTACTTTTCGCACCATAATTACCCCCGAAAAATCGTTTGTGATAATGGAACAGAGTTTAACTCTGCAGTAATAAAAGAGTTTTTAAAGCTTCACAAAATAGAAATTCACTTTACAACAGTTAACAATTCCTCATCTAACTCGCCCGTTGAAAGATTCCATTCAACACTTATAGAAAAACTTAGAACTCTACGTGAACAAAATCCCCAAGACCCCATTGACGATATTTTCACGCTTGCTGTATTAATCTATAACCAATCAATACATAGTGCCACAAATTTCTCTCCGTTTTCTATCCTTTATGGACCCTATGCCGAAGAGATACATTTTGATTTTGATCTCCCCCTTTACGAAACATATAATCAAAAACATAAGGACGAATTACAACCCTTTTTAGCTAGCTTATACCAAAAACAAAAAGGGAAAAGGCAAGAAATATTAGATAAACAGAATCAAAAAGCCGAACCTATACCCGACATTAATACTTCACAAACCATATACGTTACAAAGAAAAAACACAAATCGAAACTACAAGCCCCCTATACTCAAATTCATACTAAAAAACAAAACAAAACAAAAATTATAGGTAAAACAAACAAACGAAACCAAACTAGTACTCATTTAAAATATGTGAAACGATTACGTAAAATAAGGAATAAAAATTCTCAAGGGGATAAATTTTTGCAGGAGGACAATCCTATCCCTGGGACATCCTCTCAAAATCCATGAGATCCCGAACAATGGTTACTATGCTGAAGAAATCGGATTTTCGAGAGAAATATCCCACTATCACCGCCACATTTTACACATAGACTTAGATAAATTAGAAGAAATTTTATCCGCAAATCCTGAAACTTATTTTAAAATTCCCCTAAAAAATAGCCCGCTTACAGCATTAATTTCCCAATATTCCCATTTACTCGAAGAAGCAAAAGATAATTTGCATAAAATCACGCGTAAACAGAAAAAAGGTTTATTCAACTTCCTAGGTACTGCAATAAAATACGTCACCGGTAATCCAGACGACACTGACCTAGACCCTAGGGCCCTACTTATAAATGACGAACACCCCTACGAACTAATAGAATCCTCCAAGACATTAGTCTGTGTAACTCTGAACACAATGCTCATAATAATAAAAATCCCAATTTTCCACACCAATACCTTTCTTACCCATAGAATTTACCCCATCCCTAATAATGAACACGTTATGATTATACCACCTACATCTTTCTACGCCAATGATAAATGGTACGAAGAATGTAGAGGAGAAGCGGAATACATAGTCTGTACAAAATTCATTAAATCCAGATGTCAATTACCCAATATTAAAAATTGCACGAAAACCATTGTAACTGAAAACTTTTATAGAGAATCTAGCAGAGCGATTTTGTTAGGTATCGTTCACCCAACCAAAATTCAAGATCAAGAAATTCAAGTCAGCAGCCTCCTAATGTCCAACGAGCCAATAACAATAGAAGGAATTATTTACGGCAAAAAGACTATTCACGAAATATCGTTACCAGATATTGTTCCCATCAAATTGATGCCCGACCATAGTTTAGACATTGAAAAACTGAAAATTCCCGAAACCCATGGCCAACTACATCCGATAGAAGAAACCGAAGTTTTACCGCCTATTCCAACCGGAGTCAGCATTACTGCACTTTTATTAATAATATTTGTTTTTGGTAACTATTTTTATGAAGAAAAGAAAGAGAATATCAAAAATCCTTTTTGGACCGAAATTGTCACCTGCCCAAGTTCAAATTCTACAAGAAATTATCGAAAATACCCCTGAGACTTCGCGGACGAAGATCAATCCAAAGGAGGGAGGAGAAATGTGAACGTCACGAGAAGAAGATGCTACATCGACACTATTTTTTATATAAATTCAAACGAAACATGTGTATCTTGTTCTTTTTACTTGTTTGATTACGTTTACAACATTTATAAAATAAACAATATAAAAATTTCATCATTTTATTGCAATTAGTTATTTTCGTTCAAATTAAAGCTATTTTAAAAGTAAAATTTTCGTGTGTGTAACATTTCTATATATAATATATAATATCTGCAATATAAATTATCATACGGATCCACGGGACGGACTTCGGACAAACGTCTTGACCCTTTTAACCGCGGGACGGACCTCGGACGTACCTGCGTTTTACCCTGACCGCCGGACGGACATCGGAAACACCGAATAATTTATGTTGATGACATAATTATTACCGGGCCAAATTTAAACATAATAAATGAAATAATTTCAAAATTTGACATAAAAATAAAAGGCAAACTGGAATATTTTCTTGGACTTGAAATTCAATATGACAGGGAAGAAGGGAGATTAAAGTTAAGTCAATCAAAATATACTTAAGATATTTTAAAACGGTTTAGTATGGAAAACTGTAGTGGTATGAATATACCTATCCGAAATTGAAATTAAATGTTTGTAGTAAAGATCAAAGTATAACTTCAAAACCATTCAGGCAAATGATTGAAGCCTTATGCTTTTGATGCTTGGTACTTGGTTTTGCGTTAAATCTATTCAGTCGTTACCAGGATAAAGCAGCAGATGAAATTTATAATCACTTCAAAAGAATCCTAAGATATCTTAAACCAACAATAGACATGGGATTAGAATACAAAAGGGGTGATTTAAATGCAAACTTAATATGATACGTGGATGCAGACTGGGGTAATGATGAAATGGATAGAAAATCAGTTTCGGGCTTTCTTTTCAAAATATTTGATAACACTGTGACATGGGCAACCAGAAAACAACATTGTGTTGCTTTATCAACCTCTGAGGCTGAACTGATTGCTCTTGCCACAGCTGTTTGTGAAGGTTTATGGCTCAAGAAGCTAATAAATGACTTTGATTTAAAAAAGTTGATATTATAACAGTATTTGAAGATAATCAAGGGACAATAGCTATAATTAAAAATCCTAGTAACAACCGAAGAGTAAAACATTTTGATCTAAAATATAATTTTATCTGTGAACATGTTAATAACAAGTCAATTGAAATCATATATGTTGATACAAAATGCCAGCAGGCAGATATCTTGACAAAAGGTTTACCTTTTGTAACCTTTTCAAAGTTTAGGGACAAACTTAATTTAAGAAATATTGTTTGAAATAAGTATTACTTTTGTTAAATTTCTGGGATGTATTTTCTTTTGTATTGTTTAGGTAATAGTGAATATTTTGTTATTTTATGATTAGACATAATCATTTTATATTTTGTTTCGGTCTTATATGTTTAACTGTTTTTTTTTGTATACAAGTTTCCAGCGAGGAGAGGAAAAATGTATGCTGTGATATCTAGTGTGCGATATTCTTTGATCCCTATACCACAGACAATACAGTGCGAAGGTTTCACTCTATGATGGATGGAAGGGTAATTGATCTATTCGCTAGGTGTTTGTTTAAAGGATCTATTTGAATGTTATATTCTGTGGTCTCACAAATGACACAATTGACAGCGCTTGGCTCGCCTTTAATAAAAACATTAAATTATAATGGTGAATATCACAATAAAATCTTTAAGTTATTATATGGACAGGTTCTGCAAAAGTATACTTCTGGGATTACACGCATTTCCTCGTAAGTATTATTTTGTACAACTATATTATGGTTACTTACCTAACTCGGTACTAATTAAATTAGGAATCTAATTTATATCAGTAACTTGTTTTAGGTACGAAAATATTACTTAGTTTAACAAGTATAGGAAGAACTATACAGGATATACTATCAACACCTTCATATACACCTAACTCAGTTAATGGAAAAACGTATCAAATGTCTGAGTGGAGCTCATGCAAACTCTGAGGTGAACTACACTTCCAAAATATTATTCGGTATGACTGTTACTATTAATCAGGTAAAAGGATGAACTCTAGACTATACACATCACTAGATTACAATTTGGGAAAGGTCTTACTTGTCTTTTAACATCTCCAAAATCCTTGTGAGGTTTTACCTACTGGTGGTTCTCTGCTCTGCAGTTGAAGTAGTAGGTTGGTATAACGTTGAACTAGAGGAGAAGTTGCCAGAACGTAGTAGTAGCTGTTGAAGGTATAGAGCTACGTAAGGCTATACTAGTTAAAGTCAAAACAGCAATCTCGATGAAATGGAACCAAAGAAGTAAAAAGATGAGGAAGATCTAAAGGAAAAAAAGGTCTGAAAAGAAAATATAAATAAGAAACAGTGTTGGTAATTGAGTCCCAATAGATACCGGATAGATTACTTACCCTCGATGGTGTGTGACCTTTAAGTGATTTATTTTTGTTGAATCAGGAATCTATATCGATGTGATCATGCACCTTTGCATAGGAGGATCCCTGATCCTTAATTTTCCCAATTCTCAAAACCGTAACGAAACGAAAGTTGAACAAACATGTGAACTTGGGAAAAGTACAATACAAAATGGTGGAGTTTTAAAACCAGTGACCGGTGTCAAGGTTAAGAGGCTAATTGAATGTTTGAAGA